>CM057348.1:54229211-55479211 GCA_030015575.1 Agapanthus africanus
CTCCACTCAAGTCGCCCAAATCCTAGTATCAGAATCAAGAAATATGGAGAAACAATAGGGAACCAAAATATTTCAAGCCGAGATGCAAAGTTGTTTGCATATCGTCAAGACAAGGGTTTAGAGAAAGATATGATTCAAGAATCACGATAACAATGTGGCAGGACATCTTCCTAATTACAGGTTTTCTGATTCGTGTATTGGGTCCAATACCCAACTACAAAAAGAATCAAACCCGATTAACCTAGATCCTATGGCTCTGATACCAAACAAACCCTGTCACGCCCCGCTTCCCAGAGTGCGCTAAGATCAGCACGTGACAGAGCCAACAATGCTACCTGTGGCTAGGAAACATCTCTCCACAATCACATTACGGCTGTATAGAGATATCAAGAACAGGGAAAATAAAAGAAACTATATAGTACATGTCCATAAGCCCAAAATAACGAGTCAAGAAATAAAAATGCGGAAGAAATAGATCCAATAAACAATAATAATTTGGAATGTATGTTCCAAATATGGGATCACATCAGGAATGAAAATGCTGAAAGAAAACTAAAATACTAACAGGTCCTCACTGCTCGGCCTGTTGACTGAAATACTCCTGCTCGGTCTGCGGCAAAGGTAGAGGATCTGGGCCATGCAAAACCCAGACGTCAGTGCGTCATAATATCAACAATAATATAATCAGGGGGTAGCAAGACACGTAGGCACGAGTATGAACAGTAAATAAGGTATAACGGTAACATAAATATGGAACAGTGAAGGGTAAAAGCACATGTGAAGTGCAGTGAGTAATCTGAACTAAATACTGGGTTAACTACTCTCAATTCTGTGAAATCAATTTAATGAATCGTCGATGTAACTCAATAGTATCCCGTGCGTACCCGGGACCATGGTCCAGACTCTCGGGGCTGAATCCGAGACGTGCCGCTAAGCACAAACAGGAAACATGTACAGACGAATGATGTCAGCAACATAATTCCAGGACTGGCCTAGCCCCCAAAACTGATCAGTATAAGCGTCGAACTGTTGAGTTATAAGTCAGATTTCATCATTGATTTCCCCTTACCCCCGAGTTATGTATTCAAGTCATGTATTGATAAATCTAAAGCTAATGCCAACACAGGATCAAGCAGGAACATGTTTGTCTATACAGACAACATGATATGTCAATCAGGACAATATGTCAGGATTGTCGGCATTAGAAACAGGATCAGGTAACACGTCAAGTAGTGATATATCAGGTCATGTCAAGTAGTGTACATGTATCAAGTCATGTCAAGTAGTGGTGTATCAGGTATCAAGTGGGTGCTCATAATCAAACTGTAGCATGTACGGGTGCACAAATCAAAGCATGGATACACAATTATCGATCAGGGTTACATCATGACTAAGTCGGATGCACAATATCAAGCATGAGGTGTCAATATAACAACAATAGGTAATAATGTCACGTGGTATTCGAATAGACATAGAATTAATGGTATGGATGCACAAATATCGATTAGGGGTTACATTTACAGTTCCAATACTAATTAGGATGCACTTTATTAAGCATGGGTGTTACTACAATAATAATATGAATTAATGTGATCTATAAATGCAGTTATATATATTTTAAATGATATGGATGCAAACGGGTATCCGAAAATAGTAAAACTTTAGTATGGATGTACAATGTGATAAACAGGTAACATTTTACTCATATAGTGCATAATACTATACCTAGCATGTGGCAAGATGTTTTAGCATGCGAATACTTATGTAAATACTGATATGGATGCATACGGATGTCATATAACCGTAAAATGATAAACTGGTAAATGCGGGATGCACAACTAAATAATATGAAATGGAAATATTCAATTGGATGCATTATATTGTAGTATAGTATGTAACAAGATAAGTTTGTATGCACTAAATAGGAAATAGATTGTATGGACGCATACGGATGTCCGAAAACGGTAAAACATGCCGAAATGATAATGTGGATGCATAACTAATCATTATGTGATGTTATTATTCAAATGAATATAGAATATAGTAATATAGCATGTAGCAAGATTAACTTGCCTTGACGGATTACGAAACAGATATGTATGGCACGTCCGACGTCAGTAAAACGTCGCAATGCACGCACGGCATACGGGATGGGTCCAAGCAAAGCAAGAGGGTGATCACGTAGGTAAGGTACGTCTGTTGGGTCGTCTGGAACGACAGCGTTGTCGCAACTCCGGCAAATGCTGAATTTACAAGAATCAAGAAAAGAAAAGAAAGAGAAAAGAAGAAGAGGAAGAAGAAGAAAGAAGTGCTCACTGGGTACGTGTACAGGGGTTTCTGTGCAGGGGTAGAAGAGAGGTGAGGGCAATGACGAGATCAACAGCGACGAGGCTAGGGTTTGGATATAAGGAGTTGGGGTTTGGGTGTGCAGGCTCGGGCTCGGGGGTTAGAGTTGCAGTAGGGGAAGGAGAAAGAAGAAGATGGAGATGACGAGGAGGAGGAGAGAAGAAGTTGTTGGCGATGATGAGGTGATCGGCGGTGATGGAGGTGCAAGTGAGGCGATGGGTTTGATGGGTTAAGGTCGGTTGCAGGGTTACCGGGGTGAGGGAAGGAGAGGGGAGGGAGAAGAGGTGATGACGGGGAGTAGGAGATGAGGATGGAGGCTCGGGTTGAGTCGAGGGATGAGAGGTACGAGAGTTAGGGTTAGGGTTTTTGAGGAGCTGTGGGTTCTCGTGCTCGGGGTTTTTAAAAGAAAGAAGAAGAAGATTAGAAGGGAGGTGACTACATGCGTCGGGCGATGACCGCACTCGAGAAGCAAACAGTGTTCACGAGAGAAGAGAAAGAGCGCGAGAGGAGAGAGAAAGGAAGAGAGTGTGAGAGACTCAGCGAGGGGAGAGAGAAAGAGAGAGAGAAAGAGGAGAGAGGAGAGAGACAGACAGAGAGAGAGAGAGAGGGGCTCTGAGTGGTGGGGCCAGAGAGGGAAGAAAGAGAAAAAGAGATAGGTTGTTTAAAACGTTTAGATTTTAATTAAAAAAAAGATTTGTAAGTTTAATAAATTTTAAACTGTCGATTTAAATTTAATAAAGATATATATTTAAAAAAATTGGATTTTCTGGTAAATACAAATTTAGTCCAAAACACGCCCGGGTCGGGTCTAAAATTATGGTTTGAAAATGCGGTTAATATACGTGTCAACCAAAACCAAAATAGGATATCCGGGTAATGAAAATGCATACCCCAAGAACGGATACACGTAGCGTGCACGTAGCTATCCAAATGAGTCTGTTTCACTGAACGGAACGAGCACACGATGTACGGACGCTACGACAGGGTCAGGGGTATCAAGCAGGCCATGCAATATATTTTTAAAATATTTTATGTGATTTAAAATGTTATATTGTAAAAATGCAAATGCCAGATATAATACCAGTATGCAGTATTCATGAAAGTGCACAAGTCTACGTGATAAGACAGGATAAATCATAGACATGAATCAAGACAGGTTTCAAGCAAGTGAGTCGGGTCGGATGCAATAAAATGTCAAAAACACTATTCACACCCAAAACACAGTAAATCAGGAAAATAAAGAAATACGTGCTCTGGAATTGGTATAAATGAATTAGGGTGTTACATAGCGAGCGGACACGAGCGTCGTCATCAATCATTAACCTGAGCCGTAACTTGTCAGGCGTAGTATTTTTTAAGGAACAGGCCATTTATTGGCCGGAATGGTCTTTCGCCATGCATATCCATGAGTAGGTAGGCCCCACCTTGGTAGACCTTGTCTATGATGTACGGGCCTTCATAATTCGGCTCGAATTTCCCCCGTTTGGCACGATTGGGGATTATAGGTCTTTTGATAACCAGCACGGGTTCGCCTTGGCGGAATGTTTCGTATGAGCGCGTCATCCTTGCTTTGTAAACTTCTAGGTTTTGCTGCGCCATGAGACAGGTATCATCAAGAGCGTCGAGCTCCTCAAGCCGAAGATGGGCATTATCCTCGTCTGTCATGCTTCTTTGTTCCTGACGAGCTTTACGTTTTATCCGCTTGAAGTGTTGTTGGTGGGCAACGTATCCCTGCCACCAATTCTTGAAGGCATCGCACTCTTCGGTAGGGTGTGTGACCATCCGATGGTACAAGTAGTAGTTCGGATGTACGTCCTCTCCGTCGAGGCATGTACTCCCGGGAGTATTTCCTTCGAAAGGTGGCAGTTTCATTCCCATTGACAGAGCCTTGGCGAACTGCTTCCCCGTCTTAAACTTTCTCTTACTTGCCGCGGGTATTCTTTGATCCGGCGGAAGTTCTTTGTGACTCATCCCTATTGCGGCTTTTTCCTTTTGACGTCGATGCTTGGCCTTTTCGTATATGGCCATTTCACTCTCTTGATCAACTTTGCTCTTCTGACGGGCTTTGTTCAGCAGTATGTCAATCATCTCGTCTTTCGGTTCTAAGGATTTTGGCACCGATCCTGCCTCCAGCTCCTCTATATTATCTTCTAATGCCGAGTGAGCTTCTTCTTCATTTACTGATGAATGAGAGATCATGTGACAACTTGCCACAAAATCCTCGGGTTCTTCTGACGAGTTGTTTCCGTCATCATTGTCATTATCTCCGCTCTCAGGGATATAGTTGAGAAACTCTTAGAGTGTGACCGAGTTTCGCACCTTCTGGTTATATTCCTCCAGTGCGTCAATATGATTTTGCAGATCCGTGTGTTTGTCATCAGACTGCGCAAGCTTTTTGGTCTTTTTTTCTTCTTCGAAGACTTCGACGGCTGGGCCTGGGTATTTTGCCCATCGCTACCAACTCCCGATATTGGGAGCGGTTTCAACATCCCCTCAATGACCTCTGGCTCTAGTGGGATTATCCACCTAATCGCCGGACATGCTTGAAGATCTTTCAGCATTCTTTTAGTTTTTTCCGAGGGAACAACTTCCCATGGAGCTTCCTCTACAAATGAGCATGATGCCCCCGGCGTGTCCATCTTTTTCGAAGCTTGTGGTTGTGGCGGGTTTACCCTCCAATTTTCAGACAGCGCGAATTTGCTTTGTTGGTACTGGTTCTCAATCCAGTTTTTGAAGACGAAGCAATCTTCGATTGGATGGCCCAATATTCGGTGATATGGGCAGTAATTGGGATTGTTGACGTCGCCGGGCTGCAATTGGCGATTCGGATCCGGCAAGGTGATGAGCCTGTTGCGCACCGCTAGTTCGAACAGACTTCTCGTTTTATCCCGGGGAAACAGTAAGGACGTCTCAACTTCTCGTCGAGAAATCGCGGTTTGTTGCCTTGGCGAGCAACCGGTTTCGGGTCACTCAGCTGTTGCTGAGCGTTGGCGACGAAGGTCGCTTTTCGTTTGCCTTTTTCGTTTCGAAGCTCCGTTTTTCCAGAGCTAGTTTAAGGACATTACGGTACATATTGGGATGTGCCCGTCCATTTGAGAGTACACTAAAAAGTTGTTGGTTATCGGGACCCACCACCTCTCTAAAGACGCTAAAGAATTACAACGACTTTTATCAGAGGTGTGAGGAGATGTGCCCTTGAACCAATGTCCGTTGGACGATTAATAGTCGTATTTGGGACTAAGACCAATTTGGAAAATTGTGAGCACATGGGCTCGGCTGATCTGAATTTGGGACTTTTGGTCAACTTGAACTCAGCCCACTCAGTCTTTGAATAAAGTGTTAAACACATGTTTGGGCTCAGTCCCTTTTCTGTGCAAACAGTGCTGAGCATTGATATGGGCTCTGATGCTCACCCTTCACTTTATCCTCTCTCTTTTTTTGTTTTTTTATATGGAGTGTTAAACACTCTTTATGGCGCCCACGTGCGGAACACGTGAGGAGCTTGGCGCTGAGCGCCAACCTCTGAGAGCTAAGCATTGTTTATTGAGCAGCGCCCACGTGAGGGACACGTGAGGCGCTTGGCGCTGAGCGCCAACCATTGAGTGTTACGCACTCTTTATTTGAGCAGCGCCCACGTGAGAGGCACGTGAGGCGCTTGGCGCTTTTTCTTTCTTTGTGCATTTTTCTGGAAATGTTCAATTCTCTGTTCTTCCCTGGATTTTCGATCCCCAAGAACAAATTCGTCCCCACGAGAATTAAATTCTCATTTGTGGGAGTCTTGTCTCATGAATCTCGGATCCAGGAGAAAGAACTATGTTCTTTATGAGGGTTAAACCCTCGGATATGCAAATGAGATGCTATGCTCTCTACTACTTTTATTTACCTTGAAGAAAGTTCTTCTTCTTTCTTCTCTCTTAAAGCTCTATTTTTTTTTGCTTGCTCTTCTTTTTTGAACTTGAAGTTTATGGGGGGGTTCCTCTGTACAAGACTTGAAATCTTGGGGCCTTTATATAGTGGAGGAAAGTTTGTTGATTTAGTTAAAGAAATCTCTCATTGAGAGATCCATAATTGATTTGGGGATTTTATCCACCGTTGGGTCTTTGATCGAAGGACTTCTATTTTACAGAAAATATTTTTCTTGTTTTTAACAAGATTGGGAAAATATTTTCCATACACAGCTTCTTCTGTAGCTTGGTGATTTTTAATCACCATTGTGATCTTTAATCCAACGGTGCTCTATTTTACAGAGATAATCTTTCTTATTTAGAATGATTGGGGAAAATATTTTCCCCTACAGAGCTTATTCTGTAGCTTGGTGATTTTTTAATCATCATTGGATATTTAATCCAACGGTGCTCTGTTTTACAGAGCGTAATCTTTCTTGTTTAGAAAGATTTGAGAAATATTTCCTCAATCGAATTTAATTCTGTATTTCGATGATTTATCATCTCCGTTGGATCTTTGATCCAACGGCAGAGAACTTTTAGTTCTGGCGCCGGCGCCCTCGTGATGGGCACATGAGGCACTGCCTCAGAGTTTTTAACTCTCGGCGCTGGCGCTCTCATGCAAGGTACGTGAGGCGCTGCTTCTTTTCAAATTTTGAATTGAGCCTTGATCTTCTATTATTGGGGGGAAACACCACCCATGGAATTTCATCTTGATATGGCATTGTCAGATCATGGATTCGCTGTCCAAACCCCCAAATCTTCGCTCTTCCACAGTCGTATGGTGGAATTGACTTACCATTTTTTTGTGCTTCCTCGTGTTAATTTATTCTTTTATTTAATAGGTTCAAATATGCAAAATGGTTCCAAAACATTCTCAGATTCACAACAATCCACAATTGCAACTCTTTTTGTCTTTTGGCCTTGACTCTCTCGAGCTCCGCGTTGCGCCTTGTTTTTTGTGCTGCCTCCCTCGTGCTCTGTGCTTGTCTGGGATATGAATGACCACTGTATTCGTCTTGTCTCTTGAACTAGTAGAAAAAACCAGATGGATGTGGATGACTGGAACCTATATTTTATTTGTTTTCTGGCTGTTGTTCTGGAATTTGTTATTAACTGTAGAGATTGTGCATGATTTGCGTAATTTTGGACTGAGAACCTATAATTTGTAATCTTGTAACAAACACGGATCAAAAGCACCCACCTATATACAAATGAGCATAAGAATGTGCGGTATGAAATGCAATATTCTGGTGTTAACAATGTCTCAACGACTGTGTGCTGTATCCTAAGGATTTCGCATCTCTCGATGAGTGTCTCACTTGCAACTTATTTAGGTGAAAAAATGTTAAGAGAAATTTAATCGTAGAAACGTCTGATGTCTGCAAAAAGAGCAAGAAAATATTGGCCAAAGTCCTTCGTTATTTCCCCCTGGCTAAGAGATTGCAAAATTTATATATTTCAAAGGATATGGAGAAGAGCATGTGATGGCATTCCGATCTTCGGATCAAAGGCAGGAAGCTGAGACATCCGGCTGATGCAGAAGCATGGAAGCAATTATATAGTGTTTATCATTTTGGGGATGAGCCTAGAAATGTATGTCCTGGTTTGGAAACCAACGTTTTCATACCTTACGGACTCATGAGCTCTCGTTAGTCCATGTGGATGGTATTGCTTATGCCTTACAATCTGCCTCTCTGGATGTGTATGAAGCAATCGTATATGATTCTTTCCTTAATAATTCCTGAAAAATATTCATCTGGCCAGAACATCGACGTTTATATGGAACCTTTAATTGAAGAGTTAAATAGAACTCTGCGAAAATGGAGTGAGACATATGATGCGTACGCCGAGGGGAAGTTCAGAATGTGAGCGGTTGTTATTTGGATAATCAACGATTTTCCAGCATACGATATATTATCTGGATGGTCTACCTACGCGATGTATGCATGTCTATCGTGTGGTCTTGATTATAATGCCATACATCTTAAGACACGTGGTAAGTTTTGCTACTGGTTTCATCATAGGTGGCTATCGGCCAATCATCCATACAGAAAGATGGCAAATAAGTTTGATGGAATAGTGGAGATAGATGAAGCACTAAAACAGTTGTCAGGGATAAATTTTTTTGAACAGATTCCATCGTATCAATTCCAGCAAGTTTCTAATCATTTTAACTCATATGGTTGCTTCAATAAACAAAAAAGACGGAAGCGATCTGAAGATAACGAATTGTTGAGTGTGTGGAAGAAAAGTATATTATGGAATTTTCATTATTGGAAACATCTGTTGATTCGACACAATATTGGTGTCATGCATGTAGAGAAGAATGTGTTTGATAATATTGCTGGCACATTATTACAGGAAGATTCTAAGTCCAAGGATAAGTTGAGCGCTCATAAGTGCTTGGAGGAGCTTGGAATCCGACAGGAATTGCATCCGGTACTTCGTGATGATGGTGTCTATAAATTATCAGTTTCAAGCCACACAATATCGAAATTGGTTATGAAAAAATTTTGTGAGGTGCTAAAGAGCATCAAAACCTCATATGGTTACTCCTCCAACATAGCAAAGAATGTGCAGGTCGAGCCACCAAAGCTCTTGAATTTTAAAACTAACGATTGCCATATCATTATACATAAATTGCTTCCAATATCTCTTCAACATAATTTAGCATCCAATATCACCAAGGCTTTGATAGAGTATTCTGACTTTTTCAATAAACTTTGTTTTAAAGTGATATATGTAGCCAAATTCGAGGATTGCAAAAGATTATTGTTGAAACCCTCTGTAAGTTGGAGATGATATTTCCACCATCTTTCTTTACCGGCATGGTTCATCTTTCTGTACATCTAGCTACAGAGGCAATGATTTCTAGACCGGTCTCATATAAGTGGATGTATTTAGTAGAAATGTAATATATTTTTAAAGTCAATTTTGTTATTTAATTCATTATAATATTCACATTTGTCTAAAGTATTCGTTAACGTTTTAGATACTTGTAATTCTTGAAACGGCAAGTACGCAATCGAGCTCGACCGGAAGGGTCAATTGCCAGGGTTATTGAGCCAACAAATGTCTCAATTTCACTTCTTGTTACTTGTGTGGAGTTGAAACAAGATTAAAACGTTCTTCTTGAATTAAAGATGACCAACTATCACATTCACCAGAGGAGGATCGATCCTACTGGAGGGAGTTGCTCGATCAAGCGCATTCGTATATTCTTAATAATCTTGAAATTACTGTCAATAACAGAAGGTATATAATTAAAACTTTTAATCGCATCAATGTTTTATGTGTCTATATATAGATATGCTTAAATGGTTAATATTATTATTCTTTTAACCGACATATCTAAGAACTTACGATTATGATTTCCGGAAAGGGCACTAATTGGAAGATTAATCAAGAACATATGAAACACTTTTGACGGTGGTTCCGTAAACACGTACGTATGTCTTGTATATTTCACATATCGCATGAATATATCACATATAGCTTATACATTTTACGTGTAAATGCATTGTAGATTGAACATGGCATAGCAAAAAGGATGTAATTTCCGGATGTAATCGTTCGACTATCTAAAGGTCCTAGTGTAAAAGTGAATCGATACGGTTCATATTGCATTAGTAACCTAAAATTTCTTATAACCGAAAAATTGATTATCCAAAATAATGGGATTTATTTTTTGTTTGAACAAATGTGTATTTTAAGTTCCCGTGATCAAAGATTGCAGGGAGGAAAAAAAGAATACTATGGTCAGCTGGAGCTCATAATAGAGCTATTTTACGGGAGTAATGAGCAAGGACGATTTGTTGTGTTCAAAATTCATTGGTACGCTTGCATCCAGATAGATGAGTAAGGTTTTCAGCTTGTTAATCTGAATAAAGAAATTTATCGAGATGATAAGTTCTTGTTAGCTTCACAAGCTGAGCAGTGATTCTATTTCAAAGATCCTAACCGTGAAGAAGCTTGGCTTGGATTGCATTGCTGACATCTCGTAAATCCTTATTCGATAATTCTACCGACGAGCTTGACTTCGATGAAGCAGATCCGGTTGAAATATGAAAAACTTTACGGTTGTAATAATTTATATGTGTGTGTGTGTGTGTGGTGTTGTAAACTTTGCAGTTATAAACACTTGTAATCAATTGATATATGTTATAAACTTTGCAGTTGTAAACACTTATAATCACTTGCATGTTATTGATATATGAAAAACTCTGTAGTTCTAATCACTTGTAATGTATTGATTTGTTAGTTTAATAATTTATGCATATTATATATTTTGTATATTCATTACTCTTTCATGAAATAGATGGGACGAAAAGGCATATTCGGAAAATTTGCCAAAGCATTTTCTTCAAAGAAAAGACATCGAAAAACTTCCTTCTTAACACTGCCTGATCATGAGATTAGAGGAATATATTACGAGTTTTAAATAATCATGTTCAAATTATTTTTTTCATATAAATATTGCATTGATTATAATAAATTAAAATGTATAGGTATATCTAATCAGAAGGATGCAGGTCCATCAGTGCAGCATGATCCGTATGCACACCTAGACGAGCAATGCACGGACTTGTGTAAAGAACCAAGGGTGTTCTCGGATCCCGTCATCGATGAGTTTATTCACTCATTGCCTTTTTCTCGTGATTTATAAAACGAAAAACTTTATCGAGATAGTGAGAATGTGAAGGCACTGGCTGTTGGATATAGTGCCCTCAAGGAAATTATTGTAATTGCAAGCACGCCATTATGATAATTGAGGGAGTACCCATACAGGTAGAACAATATTACTCGAAATGATAGTATGCTATCTGGTTTGTCTTTATTATTGATTTGTATATATTTTACTTGTTATTACGTGTCGCTAATACATAATGATGAAGCCCGTAGAATTCTTGCTTGACTACCAGCATTATGATAGCGATCATATACGTGAGAGCTGGGTAGTCTATAAGCATATCTATAAATGTCTCTAGTCGTATGAGTATCGAGACCGCGCATCGATATTCCGGAGTAGACTAGTGTATACGTTTCGAGACTCCGATGAGGGGCGGTGGCCGGTCCCACAAGCTATTGGTGTTATGTCACCTAAGATAGTATACAGGTGCTCACAGGAGGTGAGTACACTGGACGGACTCGCCGAGAACTTCTAGATGGTATTATAACTGTCATCAGATGGAAGCTCTCGAGTGTCATTAGTACAGGTTAGTCTTTTGACCTGAGATCGTCATTTGTCTCATGTGAGTTCCTACTGTACTTTGATTACTACCCTACCACGCTCAAAGGAGTCGTACAAACATGTTTTAGTTGGATACAGTCCTGAGCCATATGGAGACAGTGAGCGATTGTCGGGGATTCATCTTTCCTGAAATTAGAAGTCGATATCGCGCTGTGTTCGGTTGGCTATCACCTTAAATCTGTGGCCACAGTGGATGAGATTTACTAATATGAGTTTAGTAGTTTCTCGGTTGGTGATGAGCTTTACTCCGACACGACTTATTGGGTTATTAGGAGTCTGACGTTTCCACCCCCTAGAACTGGTATGCGATGCTCTCAGAAAAAGAGACCGAACTGTACGGAGATTGTCACATTCAGGCTCAGTAGGGTACGGACGAACTTGATTATCGACCTCCCTTTCGACAGATACCTGGGTAGCCGTTACGTACAGCTAGTATCGCCGACGTGCTTGTGGTTTTTGGATTTATCCAGTAAATCACTGCCAGCATATTGTCGAGTCTTTAGAATCCCACACAGAGGGTTTTCCCGGTTCAGACGATTTGATGAAGATGACGTGTGTTGGTGCATACAGGGTGTCCGATTAAATACATGTACATGCTACACGGATTTTAATCGGATGGTTGATAATACTAGCGGTTTAGGATTAAGCCGGATTATTAAATCAGGTTTTGATTTAATAATTTATATATATATATATATAATATGTATATTCTAGTATTATTGTTCACTATTCATTTTCTCTCTCTTGGCTATTCGTATTTTTTGTACTAATATGCGTATATGTATTTCGATATGTATACCGGATTGTATTCCGTATTTATACGGAATTTGTTCTAGAAGATGGACACTTCATTTCTTGATTTTTATTTTATAGAAAATCAAAAATGAGGTGGAGGATGAGGTGTTTTTGTAGCATGGTAGAGAGGTATGCATTGATTATTATATAATATTTTCATTTGTGAATACTATTCTTGGAAGGTTGCTAAATAATCAAGCCATTCTCTTTTCTCTGCTTGCTAGTTTGTTCTTCACACAAAAGACTTAGCCATTTTTCTATGACTTCTTTTTCTTCACCTCCTCCTCCTCCTTCTAGATAGCTCTCTTGAGATTAGAAAAAAGAGAAAAAGATAGTGAAAATATACCTACATCCCCACTCTCCATTCGTAGCGAGCTCGAAATGTCGGTCGCTTCACTAGGTGATGTCGGAGCTTGGACCGGTTTCCTTCAGGTGGATCTTCTTCGGCAAGGGCAGTCGCCATTCAAGCTCGATCCGGACAGCATACATGGAGCTTGGAGGGGTCTTCCACGATTGGGTGGACACGCGTCGAAAGTAGTATTCCGTATCTTTGCATGCTTGGTTTGCTAGTTTAGGAGTTTGGATCAATTCTAGGTTCGGGGTTCCTTCGTGTTTGCTTGAAATTTTTGTCCGCCATCTGCACCTCCGCTGAACCGCGGGCATTAGGGAACCCTACACTAGCGAGATAGGCTGATGTTCGCCCTCAAATATATATAATGATAGAGGTAGTAGATACGAGTATCGATGAGGCACGGGCTGCGGGGGATAATCTGGCCCGGTTTGAACACTATGAAAGAGTTGTTGGCAACGGGATTACGAAATACGATATGCGTGAAAAAGGGCAATTCTTCAATGGGTAGGTGGAAAGCCCGTAGGTCTGGATATGCGGGCTACTCATTCTACGGTTATATTGGTATTCTCGTCCGCAACACGGATTTCTGGAACGTGGGATTCATGTTTGCAGATAACTCCTAGGAAGCATACGTATGGACTTCGCGCTTACTCTTGGTAATGCATAATTCAATTAACCATATTTCAACATTACATGCTTACCTATTATATGTTATTAACTTATTAAATAATATATTTATTATTCTGTATTACATAAACATTTCGTTTTAGAAGACGATATAGATGGACATTGGACGCATGTCCGGTATGAAATGTCACAAATATTCAAGAGATGGTGTCAAAGATTGAAGAAAAAAATTCAAAAAATTTACGGATGATTGAGAACGTTTTGCCGCTCTTCACTCCATCATCCCTACAGATCAGTTTGTGTTTCTCCTATTATATTGAGATACACCCGAGGCAAAGGTAATTAAAAATATACTTAATTGATTTGAATACCGAATTTAGATTAATTTACATTGAGATATGTTATCTTCTGAATTAGCAGGAAGTATCAGGAAGGAATAAGCAGAACCGAAGGAAAGCCACAGATGAATATTATGGTGGATCAGCTCCTGCTGATCACTATATGGCTATTTTGGTTAGTTTATCATTAATTACATAAATGTTCGATCTTTTAATTTTATCGTTACATATCTTCGCGTATAAATAAATCAAATACCCGTTACAGGAGAATACTGGGAAAAAACCGGCCTCCCCGAAACTTGGGAGGTATTGCACATGAAAGATGACATGCCAGAAGAAAGGATGGATATAGCCACTTAACCTGTGGTAAGCTTGCATTTTTAAATTCTTTTAAGTAAATTAATTTCACTTGTTAATTTTGTAAAGAAAATTAATTATTGTTTTATTTATCGAAGGAGGATTTCGAGGAGGCGGAGATGAGCTATCGAGAATAAAATCCTGAATATCCGGCCGATGGTCCTCTTCCTACGGCAGTCGATATATCTATTATAAAGCAGTTTTTCCCTCGGTCGAGAGGGCACGGTCGTATTCCCCTATACGGTGGTCCCGTTAGTCTTTCGTAGTCCGGTTATAGAGAACTTCAAGTTCGTCGACCACTCACTCCAACCAAGAAACGGGTGAGGTGTAAGTGTATTTGTGCTCCTTGCCATGACAACTACGGCTATGCGGAATCAAAAACTTTAAAAACTTGAGCACAATACACTAAAATCTCAGGATACAAGCCTAAACACTAAACTAAACAAACTCTAGCTAGAGTTTTAGCTACTCGGTTGGGATTACAATCTTTGTAGACGGTCCTTTAGGTCTTGAAAGATTGACTCCAAAAACTCCTTGGGTTGATAGAACGAGCTCTTGAAATCGATCTTCCGTGTCAAAGACGATCCATCCGAGGATTTCGATTCAAGCGATAGTTTCGTCCGAAACAACTAAAGTTCAAGTCTTGCTAAGACAAGATACTTACAATGGTATAGTTTGTGAACAAGATGATCTTTTTTAATCCTCACTAACTCAAGAGAAGAAAATGAGGAGGAAGAAGAAGATGTAGCAACTCAAGAAAACTATCAAGAGTGTGATAAAAATCAACCATCCAAAAAATATCCTACACTACTCACTCTTCTTATCTCTTCTGGTGAAAAATAAAAGAGTGAGTGTGTGGGTTGTGACTCACTAGTGTGAGTCACAAGCTCACACAACTCTAGAAGAGATGAGAATGAGTGAGAGTGTGAGAGAGGCCATTTCATCAAGTATACATACACATACACATATATAAATATAAATGCATGTATATAATCAAGTATACTCAAAATCGTATAAATACGTATACCGTATTTCTACCAAAATACGAATACCGTATTTGTCCCGAAAATACAAAATACGCGTATTCATATTTAGAAAGTAATACATGTATTTGTATCAAAACACAAATAACCATATTTATACAAATACACGTATTCGTATATATACCGTATTCGTGTTAAAATACAAATACCCAAAAGAGAGCAATATAATACTACCATCAAAACTGGTTGTCTTTCAAACCTGCTAATACTACTAAACCGTCCGATTAAAGCACGTGTATAAATACACGTGTTCAATCGAACACCCCGGCGTAAAACCATACACAAACTACACCGTTTCGCCTGAACCGGGAAACCCTCTGTGTGGGACTCTAAAAACTCGACAATACGCTGGTAGTGGGTTTAACCATAAGCACGTCGGTGGCACTAGCTGTACGTAACTGTAAGTCGATATCGCGCACCCCACATGGTTTGTGGGGAGGTGAAATTCATAAAAAACAATTTTGAACTTGCAACATCGACCTATCATCCAGGTTCTTTTCGAAAACCCGAACTAGCTAAACTACAAAGAGATTCTAAACTACTTGTGAAAGAGTTTTATACCTTTAGAATACAATTCCTTTGGGTCTTCTTCTCCTCTTCTTGAGCTCCTAATGGGTTTGGATCAAGCTCGGTCGTCGGCCTCCTCGTGTCGAAGACGATCCACCCGAGAGTTTATGGTTCAAGCCCCAACCTCAAAAATGAGGTAACTAAAGTAGCTAATTTGCTAATCTTGGTAGCTTAGAAGATATAAAGAGTTAATTGGAGTATTTTATCTCAAAAAACCCTACGATTCACAACACAAGTGAGGGTTAGGGTTTGAGAAAGAAGGAAGAGAGCAAAAATGGAGAGAGAAAGAAAAAAACCCAAAATGAGCAAGTGTAGGAGCAAGTGAAGAATGGCTAAGTCTTTCTCAATAATCAAGCATACAATATTTCTCCATAGAAAAATACAACCATGAATAGTAAAGTCGAATGAATAAATAATGAGACTTAGCCATACTTCTACCATGCTACAAATATCTCCATTTCCACCTCAATAATCTATTTTCCAAAAATAGATAAAACCAATAATGAGGTTTCCCCTTCTAGAAGCATCTCTTGTAAAATTACAAGAATACCCTTACCATATATACATACCCGTATTCGTACTGTAAAAAATACGAATACAAAGAGATAAAAATAATCCAGTAATATAATGCTAGAATGCGGCTTAATCCTAAGCCCTCTAGTATTATCCGTCCGAACAACATCCGTACAGCTAGTACGCGTATATGATCGGAACCCTACACGTAAAACCATACGGCCTCTACATCGTTTTGCCTGAACTAGGGAAACCCTTTGTGTGGGACTCTAAAGACTCGACAGTACGCTGGCAGTGGGTTTAACCACAAGTCTGTCAGTGGCACTAGCTGTACGTAACGACTATCCAGGTACCTGTCAAAAAGAAGGTCAGCGAGCAAACTCATCTGAACCCCTACTGAGCCTGTCCGTGACAATCTCCGTGCAGTCCGGTCTGTTCAACTGGGAGTATCGCATGCCGGGTCTAGGGGATGGAAAACGTCAGACCCCTAATAACCTGACATGTCATGCCGGTGTGGCTCATGACCATCCGAGAATCTACTGGTCCAACCACCATTAATTCTCAATCCGCCATGGCCAGGGACTTATGGTGTTGGCCAACCGATCACAGTGCGATATCGACTCCCTATACCGGGAAGGACGAATCCCCAACAGTCGTTCACTGCCTCCGCCTCCATGTGGTTTGAGACTATACCCAACTAAAACCTATTTGCACGATTCTGTAAAGCCGTAGTAGGGTAGTAATCAAAGTACAATGGGAACTCACACGAGAAAAATGATGACCTTAGGTCGACAGACTACCTGCACTCATGTCACCAGAGAACTGCTATCTAACGTTATGTATAATACCATCTAGCCAGTTCTCGGTGAGTCCGTCCAGTGTACTCACCTCCAGTGAGCACATGTATACAATCTTAGGTGCACCACACCAATGGCTGTGGGACCAATCCATCGCCCCTCGTCGAGTCTAAATATGTATACACTAGTCTACTCTGGAGTATCGATGCTCGGTCTCGATACTCCCATGACTAAGGACATTTTAAGGATGTGCTTATCGACTACCCAGCTCCCACAAGTATGATTGCCATCACAACGCTGGTAGTCAAGCAAGAATCCTATGGGCTTTATCAACATGTATACATGTTATGATATACTAAGTAAAACACATTACATGTTAAGATAAAGACAAACTAAATACCATACTATCATATCGAGTAAGATTGTCCATTACATACATATCCCTAGCATCTTATACAATGAAGGTCTCTAGGGCATCCATATCCAAAAGTAACGGCTACCTAGGTATCTGTCGAAGGGAAGATCGACACGATAATTTACCCGAAAACCCTATTGAGCCTATAGGCGACATTCTCTGTACAGTTCGGTATGTTCGTCTAAGAGTATCGCATATCAGGCCTAGGGTGTGGTAAATGTCAGACCCCTGATAGCGCAATAAGTTATGTCAGTGTGAAACCCAATACACCCCGAGAAACTATTGGTGTACCTATCAGTAAATCTCACTTGCCCTGACCAGGGACTTTGTCTATTGACTAGCCGTACACAGTGAGATATCAACTCCCCATACAGGGAGAAACGAATCCCTTCTAACACATACTTCCTCTAAGTGTTCAGGGACTGCACCCAACTACTACCTGTTTGCACGACCCATTTAAGCCGTGGTAGGGTTGTAATCTAAGTACAGAGGGAACACACTTGAGACGAATAGTGATATCAAGTTAACGGACTAACTTGTACTCATGTCACCGAGGAACTGCTAACTGACGATAGGTATATACCAACCAGCAGTTCACAGCGAGTCCGCATAACCTAATGAGCACCTGTTTACTTTCTTTGGTACCGTATACCAATAGCTGCGGGACATGCCATCTTCCCTGACGAGGATAAGAAGCGTATACACTAGTTTACTCTGGAGTATCGATACCCAATCTCGATAATTCTAAGACTAGGGACAAGTTTAAGGATGTACTTATAGACTACCCAGCCCCTACTAGTGTGAATGCCATCACAACGTTGGTAGTCAAGCAAAGATCCAAATGGCTCTATCAACATGTATTAGTGATATGTTAAAAGAAACATATACACATGTTAAGATAGACTCAAACCAAATAGCATACTATCATGTTGAGCAAGACTGTTATTATATCTGTGAATATCCCAAACTTCCAAAATGTAATATACAATTCAGTACTATACAATAATAGCTTCTAGGGCATATATCACTAACATGATGTATAACAGATCAACGAGCTAGAGGAGCAAATCAGGAGGATGGATGAAGCAGATAAGAAGAGGGCAGAAGATGAATCGGCTTGGAGAGCTCAAATGGAGGCGCGGTTGGAACAATTCTCGCAACAATACTTCCGGCTTCACAACCGTGATCAACACAGGTTCCATGGCCGTCGCAGCCGGCATATTACCCTCCTCCGATACAACGACCGTATTACCCTTTCCCTTCACAGGGAACATCGTACTACCCTTATCCTCCCCCGCAATCACAAAGAGGGTACTACCCTCTGCCTCCTCCATAAGATCCTTATTACCCTCACCCTCCGCCACAGGAACCATATAACCCTGATCAGCCGACACCACAGGAAGGGTTATTAGGCACATTTTTTCGCAGGAGGGCTTCTATGATGTGAATTGATATTATTCAAGATAAGGTTCTGATGGTGATGACATCGATAGGAGTTAGTGCGATACGTATAATTATTATTTACAGAAATTTGAGCATACAGTTAAATTTTGTTGGGTTTTGATATTTAAAATTCATATTATATATTCGTAAGGTTCTTATAAGTGAGCGACGAAATGATTATGTTTTGGCCATGTAAGTGGCTGGAGTTAGTAAGGTGTACACACACACACATGTGTGTGTGTGAGTTAGTATTGCTAACTTTATTTTGAAGATTATGATTTGAGTTCACGTATTTATTTATTTGTTTGGATTCATAGGGTTGAGTGAGCTGGGATTGCGCGTGATTTGGAGATATTTTCGTATTGTTGGACATATATATAGCGTATGTATTGTGTTGTTTGTATTCAAAATAATTTAGTTCATGTATACTTGTTTATTAAGATTTTAGTTCATTTGTATTCAATTGAGTTATTAATATTGATGGATATATCGTGGATAGTGTTTATATGTTGGTTTGTATGCGTTTATGTTCGTTTGAGTTGTTAATATTGTTGGATATATTGTGGGTTGTGCATATATGTTGATTTGTATGCGAAACACTATTGTAGAGTAGTATATTGTGATTTTGTGTATTATTATATGAAATATAGAATTTTTCTGTAATTTTTTTTCCCGAAAAAATAGGTATTAGCGACCGTTCTAGCTACAGGAACGGTCGCTAATACCATTATCAGCGACCATTCGTTGATATGAGAAAACCGTTAATATCATTGGGAAGTTCACGTGTCGTCTTATTGGCGACCGGCATGAACAGTCGCTGACATGTATATTAGCGACTGTTCATGTACGGTCGCTTATACACGTATCAGCGACCACCAAATCAGCGACCATGTATTAGCGACCGTTTACAATATGATTGTAAACGGTCGCTAATACACATTAACGACCATTAGCGACCGTTTATTAATTTTTAGAGACCGTTTCATACGGTCTCTAATATTAACTGTATGTAGTAGCGAGTGGTGGTTTAATTCAAGTACTTTGCGGCTTGTGTATTATAGGCTGGACTCAATAATCTTGGAGAAAGAATTGCCCGCAAAATGGAGAAAATTAAGAAAATTTTTGCAAAAATAAAATTTTAATTATTGATAATTTAATAGTTTTGAAGTTGAAATTTGGACAGCTTAATGTTATTGGGGTGAAATTTGGAAATATTAAATTTTAAGGGTGAAATTTGGACAATTTAATAGTTTTGGTAGTGAAATTTAGAAATACTGGATTTTGGAAGGACTTAGACAACTCAATACGTCTGAGATAGAAATTTGGAAATACTAGATTTTAGGGATGAAATTTGGAAATATTAAATTTTTTAAGGTGAGATATAACAAACCGCTAAAAAATAAGGAAAAGAAACGGCCTAAAAAGATCCCAAGACCCATCATCATCTAACCTCTTCTCTCTCTGCTCTGAGGCTATAAAAACTAGATCTCTAATATTTAGCTCCAAATTTCCCTCGAATTTAGCTGCATTTCATCTCCCTCCCCTTAATCTTGGGTTTCTGAGATCGCCGTCGTTTGATTCGTCGGAGAATTATTCATCGTTCGGAAGAATTCTTCGGAATTTCTCGGATCCATCGACTTCCGGCAAATTCTAGGGTTTGCGTTGAGAATTGTTTGAGATAATCAAAAGATCGGAAGCTTATAAAGAGAAACTACATCGATCTTCCATGTGGATGGAGTTCCAAGGTATCGATTCGAAATTTTTTAAGTAATTAATTTTTTTTGGGTTTGTAATCCTGATCAATGAATATTGACAGGTAAAAAAGCAACTCACGATTTCCTTTCGCTTTACACCAAGGATTCATCTTTCAACCTTCAAGATTCAAGGCCTCCAACGCAAGGTGAATCATAATTCTGAAATTTTTACGGATAACTGCAGCTTCTCCTTTTGAATTTTATTTTTTGGATCTAAAATATTAAGAATTTGATGAAAATCAAGCAAGATTTTTAAAATCACAGCAGCAATCTCCTCCATTAAGCGTTGCATGTTGTCAGGGGCAGTTTCGGAATTGGCGAGCATTTGTTCGATTTAAAGTTTAATTTAATCATGTTGCTGATTCCCATTAATTCTTGATAACATTAACAATAGTGAGAAATCAATCGCAGGGTTTTATCTGAAGACGCACGACTTCCTCAAGCCACTGGAGAAGGCCGAAGAGGTCCAGGAGGAAGGGCCCGAAAAGGCCCAGCAGTTGGGGCCGACGACTCTGGCGCACGTGCTCCCTGGCGGGATCGGCACGTACAGCATCAGCCTCGTGTCGGAACGCGGTTCGCCCAAAGACGTGAAGCCTGAGGTCGTCACTTGCGCGCGTGGACCCGGGCCCGCGCTGGGGAGCAAGCCGGAGCCCGAGAGCGGGTGCGGATCGTACGATGCGGGCATGGCGTTCGCGCCCTGGGACGCGAGGGATAACGGCTCGAGAGGTAAGGTTACCGCTGCTTAATTTTTGTAATAAAATTTTAATTACGTTAATACAACGGTAATTTTTTAGTTGGTTACAAGTGGCGGGGAGAGGTCACGTGGGGTATGTGTAGCTATCGCACTGGTTTCACGTGATAGTCACGCTTGATAAAGAGACCTCTTTCATTTTTCAACCCAAGAAAAATTAGGTATTGTTTGTTGGGTAGGGCCAATATTGTATGTGGGTGATTATTGGGATGACGAGGGCTTGATAGCAAATAAACATTTGTGTTTTCATTGCATGTCCAAATCTACATTATCAAAAAAACAATAAGAATAGATTTGTTATGCAATACAAAATTTTTGGATGAGAAACTATTTGTTTGCAAAAAAGATATATGGGTACGCTTGAAAAGATGAGTGTTTTACATAACGATTCTTTCTAATATAGTTTTTCTTCTTCTTACGAGTTAAAGTTACGACTTACGAGTTTTGCCTCCTTTGTGCCTTCATTTATCTAGCTTGGTCTAGCTCCTCTTCATTTTAATAGAAAAACGGAAGGAACAAAATACCAATATTTAAACCTCAAATACAATTAATTATTTTCCATATTTATTTACCTACCAAGGCTCAGTTTGGCAACAAAGTTTTTGATGCCCTGGTTTCTTTTAAGTTAATGCGAAACCATATTTTGCATGTACACATATCACAATTCCATAAAATTAAGATTTCGCAAAGTTTAGGATCGTTTTTGCATTTGGCAACATAGTCTTGAAAGGTTTCATTGAAAATAGGATTTCAAAAAAGAACATGCAGCTTTGCGAGCCAGTAGTCTTTTAAAATAAGGTTGCGAGCCCTTGAAACTTTTTAAAGCCGCGGTTTGAGAAACTCTATTTTAGTTGCTAAACGGCTCTCAGCTACAAATTTTTGAAGTTTAGCTTTGAACTACGAAACCATGGCTTGAGAAACCATAACCGTACTGCTAGGCCTTAAAGTTCAGAGGAACCATATTTAGTAACACTGGATGAAACTCTTGTTAGAATTTAGCAACACTCTTGTTAGAATATTATGTAGCATATACTAGAATATTATGTAGCATATACGATGAAACTCTTGTTAGAATTTAGCAACACTGGATCAGTAGTGCAGTATAACAATCATATGGAACATGAACGTGATGTTCTTGCCACTTTACTTGTAATATAACAAGTTCTAATCGTTACACTGCAAGTAATTTTCATCATAATCATAATCTAGTAGGTTATTCAAAAGTTTCAAGTTAATGCTGTTGGATACTTCGCTTGAATAATGTATCAAGCTAATAACAAACCATCTTGGTTTTACTATAAGCATGAATTAATCACGCAGTCTTTGCGCCTAAAATGATTGGCGAATCTTTGTAGCATGTGACCTAAACCAACAAAGTGATCTTATAAGCATATCCATCTGTCAGTAGCAATTATACAAAAGTTCCCTTAAACTAGTAGCTTAATGCAAAGTTCCCCAAATAGAAATATGTTGAGGCTTTTAACCTACGCACATGCTGCGCCGCTCAGCACAAACCTTTCATTTTTATTTTTATTTTATTTTATTTTATTTTAATAATCCCACTATAAAAAAATCAAAACCTTTTTTTTTGTCTCCTTTATATCTCAGGTCAGTGGCCAGCGCATTTCGCCACCAGCTCCACCGCCGGTTTCTCCTCCATGTAAAATTTCAAGTTTTTATTGGGCTTTTCTGCAATAATTTTCTATTTACGAGGGCCGCCATCTGTTGCAAATTAATTGTTTTTTTGGGGGGATTATTATAGGAATCAACAGGCCCAGGATAAGAAGCGATTCATGGAGTCTGGCTCGAGATCCAGTAGGGGTTTTGATGAAGAGGATGAAGACGACGATGAATTTGTGAAGAGAGAGGGCACTTCGAAGAAAGGTTGCTTATTTTCTTAAAACTTTTAACCTCTTGAATTCTTTGAATTATGTATTGGTTATAGAATTGGAGTCAATCTGTTTATGGCTTTTGCAGTGGAATTGACTGTAAAAGTTGATGGGAAGGGCGGAACGGAGAACGAACAGAAGGCCACAACGCCGCGCTCGAAGCATTCTGCTACCGAGCAGAGGCGCAGGAGCAAAATCAATGATAGGCAAGTTTGTTTCATACATTAGTTTGATTTTCTGTATAAATATAATGTGCAAAATTGGAGTTTTTAAGTCGAGCATATGAGATTTTACTGTGTCAAAGTGGAGTTTTAGCCTTCAGTTGATGACGAAGATTGCACATTATCAGGCTTGAGGTTTTGTAAGATGGGTATTTTAGATGTTGTGTCCTGCGAAGTACCTGTCTGGTACTTTAAATAAACAATTAAGGTTTGTTATGAAGATTAAATTGTCACGTACAAGGATTTATTTCTCAAAGGGTTTCACCGTTCCAGATGGTAATAGGGCAAAGCTTGACGTGTTTGGTGTGTAGGAAAGTGAAATTTCGCATATGTTCTATTCTGTCATCATCCAGTAGTTTCAGGGCCACCATTTGTTGTTAAGCTCTATTCTATTTCGATAACCATAGACCATCCTTTACTAATGTGGAATAAAGCGTAAATATGCGAGGTCAGGTGATTCATTGGTTCTTCTAGTCAGGCAGGTTCTATAAAATGAACGATTGATGGAAACACTAGGCAAAATTGAATGCTTTTCTGGTCGCTTATACGCAGGTACACTTAGCATTGCCATAATATTATTGAATTCCCCTGTTAATACGGTGGTTTTATTATGTTTAGTTACATTATTCCTTACTAATGTAACTAAAAAGAGGAATAAATAGAAGAAAAGAAACGAAATATAGGAGAAAGGATAGACTAATGGTTATATGTTATTACCTAAAGAGTAATACTTTACCTACCGGTTTGAAATTCTACCCAAATCTTTCCAAGAGATAAAGTGGTGGGACCCACAACATAGTGACAAACATGTGGGCCCATAGTTTTTGTCTCTTGGGTAGACTTTGATAGAAATTACAAGGCGGAAAATCATTATTTTCCTTGACCACTCTTAAATTCTTTCATAATCAGGGAACTTTAATGATGTTTGTGCTTATAGATCACCTTGTTGCTTACACGTTTTCTTAGATATACTTTAAATTTACTCTTTGCTTTGATTGTTACTACTTTTAATTTACTAATGGATCACAATATTTTCATGCAGGTTTCAGATACTTAGAGAAATCATACCACATAGTGATCAAAAGAGGGACAAGGCATCATTTCTTTTGGAGGTACAGTGTAGATACACAAAAAAAGCTTATATTAGACAGCTATCAGTTTGTTACTGGTTACGTGATATCTTGTTAACTTCATCCCAATATTCAGGTTATAGAATATATTCGGTTTTTACAAGAGAAGGTTCAGAAGCACGAGTCTTCATACCCTGGTTGGACTGAAGAAAATGCCAAATTAATGCCCTGGGTAATCCTCCCCCCCCCCCCCCCCCCAAAAAAAAAAAAACTCGTGTAATTATAATAACTACATGTATGCGTTCTTTTTGAATTAAATAAGTACACATATGTTAGGATAACATTCTAGTGAAAAAACCAAGTTGGTGAACGATGGTTGTTTGTATTTCTGCTACCTAACTGGAATATATGCCGTTGAAGCAAAGAAAATCTGCAATCTTCATAATGCAGTTCAATTGTAGATGCAAGTTACCACAACATGAACAAGAAGCTGGTTTCCCAAACTTTTGGGGTCAGCTATATAAATCTTTTCCTTCTGTTGTTCGCTGGTAAGGGTCATCTCCTCATATAAATTGAGGACTAACTTATACAATTGCTTTGCTATGGGAAACAGATGTTCTTATTATAGGTATTCATTAAAAGCTCTGGCTTCAACCAGTTGATAGCATGTTTAACTTGCATGCCCTTGAAATTGTTGCTCAATTTTGTTGTCGTTTCTTTTAATTGTGCAAACCATCCAGGAAAGGTCTTTGAATTAATAATCTTGCACTATCATTGGTTTTCAATTTAGAGAAGATATATTTTGGCGAACCTTGGTTAGCATACTTGTAATCAAGATATGTAATATTACTTGCAACAACTACTTTCTAAATGTGGATATTTTATATTTAGCACGACTATCTCTTTTTTTTTGTCGGTTCCTTGATTTTATAATATATATACAACCAGTCCTTCATTCCCTCAAATGGTTCCCTTCCATTAACTTATTTTCTGTGTCTCCATAAAATTATGTTGCTTGAATTTACTTAAATCTGCAACATATGTATTCATCGTGGCAAGTCATGAAAAATATGTCATTGATCAGATGTCTCTGACCTCTACTACTAAATGAATTTCATCCCTTTTATTTATGTTTGACTGCGGAAATATAGCCATTTTTAAGTGCTGATAGCCTTAAAGATTATCACTAGAAATTTGCAATCATGTTATCACTAATAAATAAGAAGAATTCATTCCATCGAATAATCCGTATATATATATTTTTGAACATTACCGTAAATTTTCCAAGAAATACTTCTCTTTTTCTTTGAAAGTTCTTAAATATTTAAATATGTGCACATATTTTCATCGCAATATTTTAAGGCGTATTTAAGCGGGCGAACACTGTAAGATGTCTTGGCCGTTTCTACAAAGAAATTGTTTTTATTGATTTCCACTTTGGTTCTTTTGGCAGGTAAAGGTCTGTTTTAGATCATTCTGGAAAAATGCACGGGTATCTGTCAATTTTAATTCTTATAAGAACTCAAAAAACTCAACGCTAGATGCATGCTATGTTTAGGATTTTTTTCCTTGTTTATGTTAAAGTCATTCAACTGAACAACCTGTCTTTATTTGCAACAGAGTAGCAACCAAATTCCTGGAAATGGTGCTTCCAACCCTTCTCAAATTATAAAAAATGGTCAAGCTCCAGGTTTCGTTTACACTGTTGACGACAACAGAGCTTCAGCTGCACCAGGAATGCTCTCAACTGCTCAAAATCCAATAGAAAATGAAATGAGCATGGGTGTCTCATACAAAGCTATAGAAAACCCTGTTAACTTTTCAAGTAAACCAAAATACCCTTCCGTTGAAAGAGGAGCTGTCGCTTCCCTGCCTCAGCAGAGGTTGATATCGGATATAGATAACATGGCGTCTCAGTCCCAATCTCAGTGGTCGAGGCCCTCGTCTTGTCCTGCTGATTATAGTGTTGGCAGTGATGTGTCACATGAACAAGAGGAGCTCACTGTTGACGAAGGCACAATTAGTGTATCTTCTGCCTACTCTCAAAAGTAAGTGCTTCTTCGGTAAGAAGTTTAATTTTTGCTCTTTCCTCCCTAGAACTCAAATTGGTGATAATTTTTTTTTCTTAATGGAATCTTGATTCCCTTGTGTTAGGAAAATAAGGAATATCCTGAGAAGTCGACTCTCCGTTTCTTTTTGGCGACGTCATTCATCTTAATAAAAATCCAGGGCCTAAAGTTTAGGTTCACCAGATATCATATAATCTACATACACTTCTTGATGGATTTAGAGATGAAAAATAAAAAATATCTATACTTTTGCAACCAATTAATGCAAGAGCAAAGTGTATGTAATCACATGATTTTTGGTATTTCTATTATTTAGGACAGAGACAATATGAACGACGCATATCGTCCAGAAGTGGTGCAGAGTTCATTTTGATTGAAAACACCTAATCTGTGATATATTAAGTACTGAATTTCTCATGATTATGAATTTGCTTTTGCGTATAGGAAGGGGTAAAATTATTTTTTGCTCAAAAGCAGTAGGCAGCATAATTCCTATTTTAAGTTCTTTGTACGCCAATCATTAGATCAAGATTCAATGCTAAATTCATACAATTTCATGTTGTGCAGCATATTGAGTTCACTGAATCAGGCACTTGAGAGCTCTGGTATCGATCTGTCTCGAGCCAACATCTCTGTGCAGATTAATCTGGGGAAGCGAGCAGCTAGGAGAAGAGCTACTGCAACCACCATGTCTTGTGCTAAGGTATAATCCTTGTAGATATCAAGCTATAATTTGATTTGATCGGGGTTAGTTATGCATAAAAGGGTAGGCTCAGTTTGTTATATTATGTTAAAACATAAATGCAACTAAATGGGGGTAAAACTACTTCAATAAAGAGTTCAAATCCTTTCAATCCCCAGTTTCTATTATTTGCTAGGGTATAGAAAGTGGGAGTAAAGAATATAAAATAAACAAGAAATAAATAATGTTGTATGTAGGGTGTTTTTCGTCACCCCATTGAGATGAGAATACACGCGCGTTTGTCAGACGCAGTACAGATTCCCCATGCCTAGAGTAGACCGGGGTTTATTGATTGTGGAGATCCGAATCTCCGGCAACCGCGGACTAAGCTGTCGTTAATTACCCATCGCCTTTGGAGCGAGAGAATCTCCGATTGGCGGGTCAAACAAGTCATGCGAACTCAATGTGCAGTGTTGTGTTTTGAAGGGGTTTTGGATATATCAGGGGTCCCGCAGAGTTTTTACGGGGGCTGTTAGAATTTTTTTTAATGAGGTATTTTTAGTGTGGAGTGTATATAAAATGAGGGGGGAAATGGCGTCCAAAAGACGCGTGAGCGCCAGCGCCTCACGTGCCCGGCACGCGGACGCTGGGCGCTGACGCCTCACGTGCCCCGACACGTGGACGCTGGGCGCTTGGGCGCTGGCGCTGGACGCTTGGACGTGAGCGGCTCACGTGGGCGCTGGGCGCTAGGCGCTTGGGCGCTTGCGTTAGCGATAGGCGCTAGGTGCTGGGCGCTGGCGCCCCATGTGCTTGGCAAGTGGGCGCTGGGCGCCAGCGCCCCACGTGCTGAGCGTCAGCAGGAAAAGAGACTTTATCCCTGCACTGGGAGCTGTGCTCCCGATTTAACTTCTGGAGTTAAACTCCTAAAAAGAGATTAATTTATGGAGTTGAACTCCAACAGATCTTGAATGGAGTTAAACTCCTAGAAATCTTTAGAAATGATCAAAGGGGCCCATTCGTTTCTCTCCCCTTCTGTCCTGGATCTTCCCAAGATGGGATTTCTAGAGATGAGTCTCTTTCGTCCTCCCGGTTGGCCGGATCTTGGAGAAAGTGGATGAGATTTAAAAATCTCCCATTTTTGAGATCTAATGGAAGATCTGAGCTCCCCTTTGTGGGCTTTGTGGTGAAAACCTATTTATTTTAGGAAAAAGAAGAGAAACTCTTGATTTAATTCAAAAGGGGGTGAAAGTTTTAGAATCTTGAGGAAGGAGAAAGAGACACGGACCCTAATTTTTGAGAAAGAAAAAGTTCTTTTTTATTTCATCATCATGTTGCCTTATATAAGCTTACACATTTACATATAGCCCCTTAAGTTTTACAAAATGGCATTTTACCCATTTTGCTTACAATCATGCATAAAAAATTATATCAAAATTATTTATTACATGATTTCATTTCGGCTTTGGGGAGGCCGACCGCGGGGCTCGACTTAGGCATAGGCCCACTTGACCTGGGCTTGGGCCCACCTGGCTTGGGGTTGACTTTGACTTTGACTTGGTCAACCGGGGTGTAATTTTTGACCCCAACAAGGTGCCCCCATCAATAAATGCACACCACGCATGTGGGTCGTGTGCATGAAATTGATGGATCTTCTTTCATGTGGGGACGACTTGATTTGATTCCCGCTTTGTGGGAATCCGGCACTGCCCTTTTTATGACATGGATGGTCGACGCTTGACGTGTCTCCGAGACGGAGTGTCGGTGTATGACGTATCCCTGAAGCGTTGTTTGACGTTTTCCCGACACGGAGTGTCGCTGGTGGACGTGTCCTCGGTACGGAGTGTCACTGGTTAACTTGTCCCCTGCACGGAGTGTCACTGTTGACGTTTCCCCGAGTTGGAGTGTCTGTTTGACGTGCCCCCGGCACGGAGTGTCGCTGGTCGACGTTTCTCAGGCGCGGAGTGTCGCTGGTTGACTTGTCCCCTGCATAGGGTGTCACTGTTGGACGTTTTCCCGAGGCAGAGTGTCTGCTTGACGTATCCCCGACACGGAGTGTCTGCTTGATGTGTCCCCGGCACGGAGTGTCGCTGGTTGACGTGTCCCCTGTACGGAGTGTCTGTTTGACGTTTTCCCGGCACGGAGTGTCGCTGGTTGACGTGTCCCCGGTACGGAGTGTCGCTGGTTGACGTGTCTCCGGTGCGGAGTATTTGTTTGACGTTTCTCCGGCACGGAGTGTCTGCTTGACGTTTTCCCGGTACGGAGTGTCGCTGGTTGACGTTTCCCCGGTACGGAGTGTCTATTTGACGTTTCCCCGGCACAGAGTGTCACTGGTAGACGTGTCCCCGGTACGGAGTGTCGCTGGTTGACGTGTCTCCGGTGCGGAGTATTTGTTTGACGTTTCTCCGGCACGGAGTGTCTGCTTGACGTTTTCCTGGTACGGAGTGTCGCTGGTTGACGTTTCCCCGGTACGGAGTGTCTATTTGACGTTTCCCCGGCACAGAGTGTCACTGGTGGACGTGTCCCCGGTACGGAGTGTCGCTGGTTGACGTGTCCCCGGTACGGAGTGTCTGTGGTCGACGTTTCCCCAGCACGGAGTGTCACTGGTTTTGATGTAGAGGATGATTCCCAGACGAAGCATAATTCCGACAGGGAAGGTGGATACTCCGAGGCGAAGTATGATTTCGACATGGGGTACACTCTGAGACGAAGCATGATTCCACTGCAGAGCTTGTTGGTTTGCTTTGATTTGGGTTGACATCAGCATCACTACACTAGAATATGGTGCCAAGAGCGAATCATCATTTGCCATGAGAGGATTTGGGGATTTTGGTTTTGGTTTAGCATCAACATCGCTTCACTGGAATATGGAATCAGGAGCGAATCATCATTTGCCATGAGGAGATTTCCCTCGTTCCCAGTTTAACGACTTAGGGTCCATCTGTTTCCAGTTTAACGACTTAGAGGTCTTCTGTTTCCAGTTTAACGACTTAGAGGTCATCTGTTCCTAGTTTAAAGACTTAGGGGTCTATTGGATCGGAAGTTTGGAATTTTGGGGTAGGGGTCGGCATCAGCATTGCTAACACTGAAGCACAGGTGCCAGGAGCAATTCATCATTTGCCTTTACCCGTTGGGGAGCGATGGCTTAGGAGACAGGTTTAGGTCCCTATCACCTAAGGCTTTTCAATTTTATGAGCCGTAAAGGTCTCATAAAAGCATTTTCTCGCTACGAGTCGAAAGGATCTCGTAGATGTATTTTCTCCTTAGGGGTCGTGAGGACCCCTAAGTGTGTTTTTCCTTTGTGAGTCGTAAGGATCCCACGAAGGTATTTTTTTGCGAGTCGAGAGGATCTCGTAAGTTTTTTCTTCTCATGTATCGTGAGGACATGAGTGGGTCTTTCCAAATAGAGCATAATTCAAAGGGCGGAGACCGGCCGCTGGACTGGTGGTTGCGGTAAGGCATGGGTGTGATGGGAATTATTTGAGCTCGTGGATTGTATACGATAGTCAATTTGGGGACCACCCGTAGGGCCGGGAGAATTTTGGGAAATTGGATTTTGGTCGGCGTCTGCATCGCTGCACTGGAATATGGTACCAGGAGCGACTCATCATTCGCCGTTTTGCGATTTGAAATTTGGTTGGCGTCTGCATCGCCACACTGGAATATGGTACCCGGAGCGACTCATCATTCGCCCTTGGGAATTTAGGGATTTATGATTTGGTTGGTGTCTGCATCGCTGCACTGGAATATGGTACCAGGTGCGACTCATCATTCGCCATTGGGAATTTGAGTTTTGGACGGCGTCTGCATCGCTGCACTGGAATATAGTATCAGGAGCGACTCATCATTCGCTGTTTTTTTGTTTTTTTACCGCGATTGCTCTATCATTTCAGCTTTTCTTATCACGAATGTCGCGATTGCCCTATCATTTCGGCTATCTATTCACAGTTGCCCCATTATTTCGGCTTTATTTTCATTTTTATTTTACTCGCTGATTTTTATTGCAAGTTGCCCCATCATTTCGGCTTTTTATTTTTATTTTATTTATTTATTTTTGTTTTATTTACACATTTTTACATCCACAGTTTAACGACTTAGGGGTCGACTGTTCCCATTTTAATGACGTGATGGTCAGCTGTTCCCAGTTTAACGGCGTGGTGGTCAATCGCTCCCAGTTTAACGACGTGGTAGTCAGTTGAAGGTATCACCCGAGCTTGCCCGCGACGTCTGGCAACTTTTTTTTGTTCTGATGGATTTGCCCCCAGCTGGGGCCATGGAGAGCTGTTTGAACACCGACTCACGTTTAGGTTAGGGTGCCCTCGAGACCACCACATTTGGCCTCCTGTCTTTCGAGGCCAGTCTATCTGTTACTGGAGCTTGAGGAGATGGGATGGCGTTAGCTGACATGGATATAATAGAGCCAAATGGTAGCGGCGGCGGCTCCCATTGTCGCCCGAGACTGACCGGAAGGACCGTCCTGGCGTCCATCTTCATCGTGTAGGAGATGAGAGTTGTATCGAGAGCTGAGATTGTCTTTAGAGACATTTTGTTACGTCCGAAGATTACAGTCGAAAGTCGTTAACCTGCAAATAGAAGCATGATTTCAGTACAGGCAATCAATGTATATGTTGATTGAGTTCGCGTGGACGTTTAACCCGAAATATGGGGGAGAGATTCGTCCCACCGGGCGTGCCAGAATCTGTAGGGTGTTTTTCGTCACCCCATTGAGATGGGAATACGCGCGCGCTTGTCAGGCGCAGTACAGATTCTCCCTGTCTAGGGTAGGCCGGGGTTTATTGATTATGGAGATCCGATTCTCCGGCAGCCGCAGACTAAGCTGCCGTTAATTACCCCTCGCCTTTGGAGCGAGGGAACCTCCGATTGACGGGTCAAACAAGTCATGCGAACTCAATGTGCAGTGTTGTGTTTTTAAGGGGTTTTGAATATATCGGGGGCCCCGCAGAGTTTTTACGGGGGTCCCTTTACCCGGATAGCGGGATGGGGGTTAAGGGGGCTAGCAGCCCTCTTGCGGGGTGCGAGGCAGCGTTTCTAACGAGGGAGGTATTTTTAGTGCGGAGTGTATATAAAATGAGGGGGAAATGGCGTCCAAAGGATGCGTGAGTACCAGCGCCTCACGTGCCTAGCACGCGGGCGCTGGGCGCTTGGGCGCTGGCGCTATGCGCTTGGGCGCTTGTGTTAGCGCTAGGTGATGGGCGCCGGCGCCCCACGTGCTTGGCACGCGGGCGCTGGGCGTCAGCAGGAAAAAGTGACTTTGTCCCTGCACTGTGAGCTGTGCTCCCGATTTGATTTCTAGAGTTAAACTCCTATAAAGAGATTAATTTATGGAGTTAAACTCCAACAGATCTTGAATGGAGTTAAACTCCTAGAAATCTTTAGAAATGATTAAAGGGCGCCCCATCGTTTCTCTTCCCTTCGGCCCTGGATCTTTCCAATATGGGATTTCTGGAGATGGGTCTCCTTCTTCTTTCTCTCGGTTGGCCGGATCTTTTAGAAATGGGGTGAGATTTAAAAATCTCACCCTTTTGAGATCTAATGGAAGATCTGAGCTCCTCTTTGTGGGTTTTGTGGTGAAAAACTATTTATTTTTGGAAAAAGAAGAGAAACTCTTGATTTAATTCAAAAGGGGAAGAAGGTTTTAGAATTTTGAGGAAGGAGAAGGAGACAAAGACCGGGAAGAAGGTTTTAAAATCTTAAGGAATGAGAAGGAGACACAGACCCTAATTTTTTAGAGAGAGCAAAAGTTCTTTTTTATTTCATCATCATGTTGCCTTATATAGGCTTACACATTTACATATAGCCCCTTGGGCTTTACAAAATGGCATTTTGCCCATTTTGCTTACAATCATGCATAAAAAATTACATCAAAATTATTTATTACATGATTTCATTTTGGCTTGGGGGAGGCCGGCCGCGGGGCTCGACTTGGGTATGGGCCCACTTGATCTGGGCTTGGGCCCACCTGGCTTGAGGTTGACTTTGACTTTGAATTTGACTTGGTCAACCGGAGTGTAATTTTTGACCCCAACACTGTATAGATGTCTGTGATTCATGGTCTTCATGTCCTATTCAACATGATTAATACAAAATGATGATTGATGACATACTATGTGTAAATGGTAGACAATGTTTGCTTATAGAATAAACTAAACTAAGTGAAAAAGGTATCTATATGCTATTAATAACCAGCAAGAGCCCCCACGCAAAGCACGGCTACGAAGTCCAAAGTTAAGAAAAATCATATTGGTTTAAAAGTTTATTGTTATATGATTTATAAGTTGTAATATCTCATATGTTTGAATTTTATATGTAAATATATGACGGATTAATTTGCAAATACTTCGGCATTTTTCTTAAGTGTCAATATTTTCCTTGAAAATCGAGAAATTTTTAAAAATCTCAAAGTTTCTTTTTTCTTCGTTTTTTTGAATATTTTGCTTATTATACCATACGAAGATCACAAAATGTACAAACCCCCCCCCCCCCCATTTTTTTCTATTCTTTCAATAATTTTCTTATTATACCATAAATATAGTGAACTATTAAAAGTATCAAAATTTCTATTTTCTTTGATTTTCCAATTTTAACTTGCTATAACACAAAAAAATAATGAAAATTTCAAAATAAAATATTTTCCATTTTCTTTGATTTTTCAATATTTCCATGATATTGTACACGAAAATTGCAAAAATCTCAAAAAAAATATTTCCCTCCTTTTTTCAATATTATTCATGCTATAACACGAAAATCATGAAAATTTTAAAAATATCAAAATTTTCAAATTTTTTTAGTTTTAAATATTTTTGCATGCTATATAAGCACTGGCGCATGATAATCACGCAATTTACAAAAATCCCAAAATCATTAGTTTTCTATAAGTAGTTTTCTTCATACACGCTACCACGCAATTTTCAAAAGTCTCAAACTTTTCCGTTTGCTTCAGTTTTTCATTATTTTGTTTGCTATACACGAAAATCGTGAAATTTCCAAAATCTTATAATTTTCTTAGTTTTTTCGATTTTAAAATATTTTGCATAAGGTGACAGACAACACACGAAAATTGTGAAATTTTCAAAAATCTCAATTTTTTTTGCGTTCTTCGGTTTTTAACATTTTGATTGCTACAACATACAAAAATTGCAATATCTTCATAAATCCCAAAATATTTCTATTTCCTTCAAATTTTTCAATATTTCGCATGCATGAAAATCGCGAATTTTTTAAAATTCAAAATTTTCTATTTTCTTCACATTTTCAATATTTTGCATGTTATGTGGCACACATGGAAATCGCGAAATTTTAAAAAAAACTTAATATGAACTTTTTTTTTTTCGGTTTTTCAATGTTTTGCATGCGATATAGCACACGAAGATCATAAAATTTTAAGAATCTCAGAATTTTCTGTTTTCTTCAGTTTTCTAATTTTTTACTTGCTCACACTTTTAGTGAACTTTTGAATATAAAGGAGATAAAAAGATAAGTGAAGTAAAGAAGAAAAGGTCATCGATTACCATTAAGTACTTAACTGAACTAAGAAATCAGGTCTCAAGTATCTAAGACTCCGGATGACTAGGAATTTCTGGTAACACACAAAAATCATGAAATTTTTATAAATCCCCAAATGTTTGTTTTCTTCGTATTTTCAATATTTTGCATGGTAGCATATAAAAATCTTGAAATTTAAAAAAAAATCCTTAATTTTTCGATGTTTTGCTTGTTATTGCATACGAAAACCGCATAATCTGCAAAAATCTTAAGAATTTTCTGTTTTCTTCCATTTTTTTTTATATTTGTACATGCTATACCACAAGAAAATCATAGATTTTTTTTTAGATTTTAAAGCGTTCCGTTTTCTTCCTTTTCTTCAATATTGTATAAGCTATATCACACGAAAATCGCGAAATTTTCAAAAAACTTAAATTTTTTGTTTCTTTTAAAATTTTAGTATTTTACATACTAAAGCACATGTAAATAAAGAATTTTTTAAAATATTAAAATTTTCTGTTTCCTTCAAAATTTTAATATTTTACATGCTGTAGCACATGAAAATAGCGTTTCTTTTTCAAAAATGTCAAATTCTGTTATCTTTTATATTTTTTTGCAATATCAAACGAAAATTGCAAAATATTTAACTCTGTAAATTTTACCTTTTTGTGAATTGACTATGCCGTTTATTCAAAAGAGCCATCACAGCTTATGAAAGAGCAGCTTAGAAATGGCAAATTAGTTTAAGGTACTGACCAACTGAGAGGGAGCCATCCTTTTTTCAGTGTTGTCGGAATAGGACCTGTTGGTGGTTTAAAGAGCAAACCATTAGGAGCCGGTGGCACATCAATTGTGAAATTTTCAATATTTTGCCAATAATACCAAAGTTTTGAGAAAAGTATTAGAAAGAGATTTTAAAGATGGAGGCCGATAAGTATTTTTCCGTCATATAAGCCTAGTTGTATTTGATAAATGAGTAATAAATATTGAGTAGGATGCCAATAAAAAAATTTCCATTACCCATATGTAGCGAGATAATTAAATAGGGGCTAGATAACAATTTTTCAACTAAAGTCCAATCTATATAAGAGAATATCCCAAGTGGAGAGACCAAGGATTAAAGGGTCAAGTCATCAACTATTATAATCATCTAATTCACTTTGTATTTAACATAAAGTCCTCAATCTGTTTCAACCGCTACCTATATTGATATCGTTAAATATACTCTCTGTAAATAAGAATGTAATGACATGAGAACAAGAATTTATGTTTAGCTTTGTAAGGCTCGAATTTAGATGAGCATGCAACTTATTTTCTCACAAAGATAATCTAACTTGGCGAACGGTATTCCTTCTTACGAGTCTAACAAAGAATTCATTTTGCCATTTGCTTTCAAACCATATCTAGAACCCCTAGCAAATGAGAAACTTGTCCGAAAAATGACATCTTCTTTTTCCTATAACTGCCCCCTCATTTTTGTGATCTTGCATAAAACATACTGGTGGCTGGAATATGCCAAAGCCATCTCTAATATGTCAAATTCATACCGTTGACATTACAGGACCTTAACGAACCATTGTCTGAAAATCGACCTGTGATCGGACTCTCTAGGGTTGGTAGCTGCGGGGAGGAATTTGAACAGGCTCCAAAGCGACGGAGGTCAGATGCTCATTAACTAATCAGCCCATTGTTTTGGTGCCCCATTTGTATAATTTTGTGGAATCATCCTTTTCGTCACACTCTTTGGAGGATGAATGTAAATGATTTATGTACCCTCTCGGGACTGAATATTGGGGGTAACTGTATTCTTTCATTTTGTGTTTATATTCTTCTTTTTGGCGAGGCTTCCATTACCAATTGAGAAGCTGCTTTTTCTTTCGGGCTTCCATATGTGTGAAGTTTCTCCTTTACAATATATGAGTGATGCTTTTTTTTGTTGGTGGGCATTGTAATGGTATCAAACTAACTCTATCCCGAATATTATTAATCTTTTTCTTTATGAAAATGTTTCAATTATTTTATTGGCAAAATGAAGACTGGTGATATATTTATGTTTCACGATTGATTTCTTACAGAGTTTTCTTATAAAAAAAAGTGCAAGTCGATGGTTTCCTCTAATTGATTTTGCTCTGGGACAGGCCTAATTTTTATTTGAAGCAACTTTGATATTTGTATGTACTTAATTTTTTTGAACTAGCATTTCTTTATAAATTCCTTTTTTAAGCTTTCATGTAACTTACCATAAGTAGGCTTTAGTGCGTAAAAAAAGTTTTGAGGCTATCATGAACACACTGTTTTTTCCCTCTATTTTTTTCCCTGTTCAGAAATAGATAGATTAAGATTTGATTTCTTTCAATATTTGATAGCAAAATATAGGATTAACAGTTAGTAGATGGTCATTGATTTGGGAAAGGAAGTCACGGGTTTAGTTATGATAGTAAGTTAATTACAATATGAAACACAACAGGTTATGCATATTGATTTTGGATCCTTAAGATTGTAATATCAGATCCAATGATAAATGGAACAAATTCTTACAAAAAAGAAAGGGTTTTTTACCTGTAACCCCCATAAAACATAGCAAATTTCTTTCTACCCCAAAAACTTGGTATTTACTTTTTATCACCTCATAACTAATAAGATACATCATTATACACGCCCTTATGAGTTCCATCAATTTTTAAAGACATAACATCATGTTTTTCTTTAAAATATCCCAACCTCTCTTGGAAATACGCAATTTCTTCTCCAAATTGGAATTATGGTTTAGGTTTCTGCTGCACCTTTTTAAAAATCGACCATGAAATCAGGAACATTTTCAACATCCTTCTCTAGGTATAAGGAAGTTGAATACTTCTGCGGTCTTAGCTGTTATTTTCGGGTAAATGGTAAACTTAAAATCTATGGAGAAAAATTAAACTTAAAGTTAACGGGGTTTTTTTCTGACGAAAATGGTAAAGGGTCAAATGATGTATTTTATTAGTATTGGAGTAAATAGTAAATACTAAGTTTTGAAGGATAAGAAAGGAATTTACTATGTTTTGGGGACCTACAAATAAAAAACCCAAAAAGAAATAGTTTAATACGAACTTGGGAAATGAAGAGACCGAACGAATCTATTTCAATACATTTGCGTGCTTTGTTCGAAGAAAGAAATCGGATCACATATTCATGCAGGTTTTGTTTGTGCTTACTGTAACAAAATCTCTTACGTATATCACTTCAGGTAATTATTGAACTTAAGGACCATATAAGTTTCTTTTAATAGATTATCTTGAATTGTTTTTGGTCATTCATTTAAGGTTAAATTGTTGAAAAGTCCCCGGCCCAAAAAATAACCTGTCATAAAGTCCTTGGTATTTTCAAACTGGTTGGGAGGGGTCTCCTATTCACAAATCTTTGTAAGAAAACCCATGGGCCGTATTTGAATTAGGCCTAGTATTACAAATTAGATGAGATTATCAAATTACCCTTCTTCTCAAATCAACAAATCTTTTTCTGGCTCTTAAAGATCTCTCTCTCACATCCTTCGTTCCCTTCTCATCGTCGTCGTCGTCACCGACGACTTCTGCCGCCGTCTCATCGCCACCTTCTTCTCTCCCGCTTTGATCGCCGCCTAAGGTCTCAGATCATCACCTCAAGCGAGTTATGGACTGGAAGGATGGTTTTATCCTCCAGCAACAACTCTATTTTCAAGGATGAAAGCAAGTCCGATTCCTCCCTTTTCCTCGCTGCAGCTCGAGTTCCGCTCGTTGTCGTGCAACAAAATATTTTTGGGATTTTTCTTGCAGCCATCAGCCATAAAGAGAATTGAAAATGTGAAAAATGAGTGCTAGAGCGACTATGGAGGTTGTAACCCCTAGATCCTAATATACATGTATTGGTATTTCTTCAAATTTTTGTACTCATATTTGCATTTGAAAATATGAAATTTACTTAAAATTTAATATACTTGAAGTTGTATTTGAAAAAATTTATAGAATTTTGATAATATGAAACTAGTTGTATTTTTGATAAATATGATACTTGAATTTTAAATGCATATTTATTTTACATATTTTTATCAAAAAGATTATTCATGCAAAGATTTGGAGGTTAAGTATAATATTGAAACTTGAGGGGGGTATATTGTAAAATTTGCCATCCTAGAATTTTCTTCCAATTTCTATTCTTTTCTTTTTCTTTACTTTACTTCCAAGTAAAGCTTAATTTACCTCCAAGTAACTAATACTTTGCTTATTTCTTCTCTTTTCTTTTCTTTTAAGATTCCTTACTTTTTCCCCAAGCCTCTCCATTTCTTCTCCTTTCTTCTTCTATCTTCTTTAAAACTATTTTTTATTTCTTCTTCTTTCTCATTTACAATCTATGTTTACAAAATTTTCAAGAAGAGAAGTAAAGAATATTTGTAGATCAAGACAAGTGTTCTTATCCTTTTTAATTATGATTATATATTTAATTTCTACTTGACTTGAAATTTAGATTCTTAGCACCAAATTATAACAATTGTTACTTGGCACTAGTTTAAGAAAATACAAATATCATGTGCAACTGCTTAACATGTTGTTAACTAATAGATTACTTAATTTTTACGCGAGTGTTTCTATTATTTTGTTTTAATATTTATTAGTTTCATAATTTATCATTTGATGTATTTGTTGTGTGATTGAGATCATGATTAGTTTTGATGGTTGGTTTACTATTCATCTAGTTCACACAGCATATAAAAACTTGAATAATTAGATAACTCTAATCACTTCTCATACACACACATACACTAAACACTAACCCTATACTAAAACCTTAATTTTATTTTAATTTAATGGTAACCCAAAATTTTCCTTATCTTGTCTTCTTTTCTAAATTTCTCAAGTGTATGAAGTTCAATTTCATCTAGTGGCCTTCCACAATCCTGTATTATTCCCTTGTATCCTCAAATTAGCGAAAGATATGAACTCTGATAAGTTTATAGCTTGGTACACACGAGATTTTTGGGTTTTTATTAGAATTTTAGATTTTAAAACAAAATTGGTATTAGTTGAGTACTCTAGAAAATATTTAAAGTATTTTAGGGAGCAAGTTGGACTTGTATGAGACTATTCTAGAAACCCAAGCCCCTACCTCAACGCATAGGCCGCCGAAAAATTCCCCAGAGCCGTCGGTAGCGGCCAGAACATAGAGTTAGGGTTTGGGGTTTTGACACGGTGTTTCTCTGGTGTTATTTGATCTAATTTTATACCTTAAATTTTCTAAATTTTAGGGTGATAGAATCTGGAGGTGTTTCAATTTAAGGAATCGATGATAGAATTCGTGATTCGAATTATGCCATGACTATATATCGACTACAAGAGGAGAATCCTATGTAATTAGCACCCAATCAGACGTATTAGTCATAGGCTTTGAACATAGACAAGTTTAACTGTTAACAATCATTTAGAACATAGATTCTTAAGCTATCTGGTAATTTGTGCCTGAATTGTCATTAGCTTGATTAAACATGTTTTATATGTTTACCTGTTCCATTACATGATTTATATATTATTGTACAAAACAAGACACAGCTTTACCTGAACACTGATACAACTCCTGGAATCCACATACATAGTTATACATGACATGACACAGATACCTGAATAATGATACATGACACATCACTATTGCCACCGAATACTTGTTATAATTGTTTATTATTTTTACCAGTTTCATGATATGACAAGTTTATTGGAACATTGAAACAATCCCAAGTATTGATAATGATATGAAATCAAGTTTCAATTAATTAACTCCATTAATAAAACTGATACAGCCGGAGGATGGGAAAAGAACTTGGTAAACTCGGTTAATAGTTTTAGAAAGCTTATTTATGGTGCCGCATGTTAGGGCCCAACCATAGGGGTCCGGGTAGTAGCTGCACCTACCGTCCATTCCAGTTATATTACAGCTCGTGCCAGTTAGGCACTTCCCAAAAGGTCACCCATTCCAGAATTTTCCTAACCCGAGCACGTTTAACTACGAAGTTATCAAGCTCCTGCAATGCCGGTTTACTTAAAAGGCGTCGCTGTATTGAAGAGTGGTATCATTCCATTTATAGTACATATCTGCCCTCTTTCGGAATGTATTCCGAAAATTCCCATTATTCTACGGTGAGTCCCACGGACTCAAGAGGTGGCCTCCACGGATTCAAGAGGTGGTCCTGCCTTTTGGCATGGCACATTGTTCCATGTGACACTTTATTCCGTGAGCAAGGATCAGAGCCAGACATTTTAAAAATTTTCTGAGCTATAATAACTATTTCTATTCCAGTAGCGTCTAGCGGTGCGTCATGGGTTCAGCTTCAGGGGCTAGGGGCCGTGGTCCCGGGTATGGACATGATGCTTTTCATTGTTATTAACTGGCTATCAGGAGCTTTCACAAATATAAGAACAAACTGTTTAAAATCTTGATGTGAGCTACTACGTATATGATAGGGATTTTTATTAGTCTTCAAATTTAACCGCAAGTATCCAGCTTACCGCAATCGTACTTGAGAATCGTTCGCATAGAGTGGTGTGTTAACTACTTTTAAACTAAGTTAAAAAGTTAGATTTTTTTAAAAATGCAAATAAAAGTGGGGTTTTTTTATGAGAAAGAAAAGTTCTAAGGTTTTTGTATTGCTTATGGTTGGTTTAAAAGATACTACCTCTTTTCTTTATTTATTTCTAATATATTTTCTATTACTTAATATACAAGTATAGGTTATATTAAATTATTTTAAAATAGCCTATCAATTATAAAAGATGTCACGCCCCGCTTCCCAGAGTACACTAAGATAGGCACGTGACAGAACCAACCATGCTACCTGTGGATAGGAGATATCCTTCCACAGTCACATTACGGCTGTAGAGATATCAAGAACAAATAATAAACTATCTAACATATGTCTATAAGCTAGAATAAATGAGTCAAGAATAAAATAATGCGGAAGCAAAAGATCCAATACAAGAATAAACTGGAATGTACGTCCTATAATGCGGGCTCATATCAGGAATGAAAATACTGAAAGGAAAAATAAACCAACTAATAGCAAGTCCTCACTGCTCAGCCTGTTCACTGAGATGCTCCTACTCGGCCTGCAGCAAAGGTAAAGAATCTGGGCCATGCAAAACCCAGACGTCAGTGCGTCATAATATCAAGCAATAATACATCAATGAGTAGCAAGTCATGCAGGTATGAGTATGAACGGTAAAACAGGTATAACAATAACATAAATAAGGACAGTGAGAGTGATGTGCAGTGAGTAATCTAAACTGGTCTATCGGGTTAACTACTTTCAAGTCTTTGAAATCAATTTGATGAATCATCGATGTAACTCAATAGTATCCCGTGCGTGCCCGGGACCACGGTCAAAGACTCTCGGGCTGAATCCGAGACGTGCCGCAAGGCAGTAAAAGGTAGTATGTAACGACGAATGATGTCAGCATCATCATCCCGGGGCTGGCCTAGCCCGTAAGACTGATCAGTAAAGGTATCGAACTGTCGAGTTATAAGTCAGGTTTTATCATTGATTTCCCTATACCCCAAAGTTATGTGTTTAAGTCAGGTATTGATAAATCTGGAGCTAATGCCAACACAGGATCATGAAAGTATAGGTTTGTCTGAATAGACAACAGGAAATGTCCGTAGGGACAACAGGTCAAGATTGTTGGCATTAGTAACAAGATCAGGTAACAGGTCAAGCTGTGGTACATCAGGTTATGTCAGGTAGTGAACAAGTATCAATCATGTCAAGAAGTGCACAGTATCAAGTCATGTCAAGTAGTAGTGTATCAAGTCATGTCAGGGATGCACAAGTATCACGTGGGTGCTCATAATCAAATTGTAATAAGCATGGGTACACAAAAACAAGTATGGAGCACTAATGTAACAATAAAATGGAATAATGTGATGTGGTATGCCAAAAGATATAAATTCAAGGATATGGATGCACAATTATCGATTAGGGTTACATTTATAGTTCCAACACTAATTAGGATGCTCTTTATTAAACATGGAATATTAATATCACAGTATTATGCATTTAGGTGATATATATATATATATATATATATATATATATATATATATATATATATATATATATATATTAGACGAGATGGATGTAAATAGGTATCCGAAAAGTTATAAACTATAAAATGGTACTATGGGATGTACAAATAAGCACTATGGGATATAAATATTGATATGGGTGCAGTATATTGTAATCTAGTATGCAACAAGATATGTTTTCCATGACCTAGATCTAAAATGATATAAACGGAATATCGAAACGTTAAAAATAATGAAACATGGGGTACTAGATTTAAACTACAGGTATAATATATATTTAAATAGGTATATAATAATTTAAATAGCATGTAGCAAGATTAACTTGCCTAGATGGATCAAGAAACGGGTGTGTACGGAACGTCTTACGTCTGCGAAATGTCGTGATGCGTGCACGGTACACAGAACGGTTCCAAACAACGCACAAAGGTGATTACACAAGTCAGGTACGTTCGCTAGCGCGTCGGGATCGTCGACGTCACGTCCGGCTCCGGCGATCTATAAAGACAGAGAATTTAAGAAAAAGAAAAGAAAGAAAAGAAAGAAGAAAGAGAGGAAAGGAAAGAGAAAGAAGAAGAATGAGAAGAAGAGAAAGCTCACCGTGGTTTGCAGAGAGGGTCGTGAGGGTGTCGACGGCCGTGAACGATCTTCGGCGAAGCTAGGGTTTAGTGTTAGGGTTTCAGTTAGGATTTGGGTTTTGTTGTCTGGGGTTTGCTGGGTTGTAGGAGGGATTAACAGAGAAGTTAGGGAGAGGAAGGAGATGGTAATGATGGTGGTGTGAGGCTAGGGTCGTCGGCGATGAAGAAACAGCGACGAGGTGGCGTGGGTTTTGGTTACACGGTGGGTGCAGGGGTGTGTGCAGGGTCTCGAGAGAAAGAGAAAGAAGGCAGAGGAGAATGAAAGAGATGATGGAGATGAGGGTGGAGGCGAGATCGAGAGAAGAGAGGCGATGGCTTAGGGTTAGGGTTTGAGGTTTAGAGCTCGGTGATGGGTTAAAGCGATGGGGGGCTCGGGGTTTTAAAGGAAGAAGAAGGGAAAAAAATAAAGAAAGAAGGGATTTTAGTGAAGGGAGGTGACGAGATTCGAGGGCGGTGACGGGATCCCTGAGCTACAGAATATACGAGATGAGAGAGAGAGAGAGAGAGAGAGAGAGATTTGAGAGGAGAGAGATAGAGATAGCGAGAGGAGAGAGAGAATCAGAGAGAGAGGAGAGAGATAGAGAGAGAGCGAGATCGAGAGGTGAGAGAGAGAGAAATGAACAGGGAGGAGATATAAGGTTGGCGTTTTGTGGGGGAGAGAGAGAAAGAGAGAAAGAAAAAGAAAGAGAGAGAGGTGAGGGCCATGGCACAGAGAGGAGAGAGCTGGGGATGTGCTGTAACAGTTAGGAAAATAAGATTTTAGGATTTTAATTTTAAAAAAAAGATTTTAGTTTGTTTAAAAGAATTTTATGAACTGTTAAAAAAGATTCGACTAAATTTTAAAATTTTAAATAAATGAATTTTGGCGGGATACAGAAATATTTCAAAACGCGCCCGGGTCGGGTCTAAAATTTCAGTTTTAAAATACGAAAAATATATGCGACTTCCAAATTTTAAAATGAATGCTCAGGTAACGAAAATGCATACCCCCAAGAACGGATGCACGTACGTGCGCGTAGCCATCCAAACACGTCCGTTTCATTGAACGGGACGAGAACAAGATGCACGGATACTACCACGGGGTTAGGGGTATCATGCAGGCTAAGTTATGTAATTTTAAAATATTTTACGTGACCTAAAATGTTATATAGTAAAATGTGCAATGCCAGATGAAATGCCAATATGCAGTATACATGAAATGCACGTGTCTATGTAACAAGTCAAGGTAATTCATAAGTATGAATCAAACAGGTTCAAACAAGCGGGTTGGGTCGAATGCAAAATAAAATATAAAATACCATTCGCACCCAAAACACAATAAATCAAGACAATACCACAATTAAGAAAATACGAGAACTGGAATTGGTATAAATGAACTAGGTTGTTACAAAAGATCATTTAGAAACCATATTAAAAACCTAGTTCTAGATAATTAAGAATGACCTAGATTGAATTTTTGATTAATAGTAATAGATAGCTAATCTAAATTATCATGTTGATTAACCTAAAACTCTTTAACTATCTAGCTTGAATTTATTTTAACAAAAGCTATATCTTTTACCGTCCCTAATTAGGGTTTTAGTTTGTCAAATCTTCATTATCCTAATTAGTTTTTAGAAGTATCATTAATCCCTAGATCTAATTCAAAACGTCAGCTATCCCTATAAGATCTAGTTTATATGATAAAAATTACAAGAAATGAATTATATCAAAAGCAATTCATGATGAAGTAAAAGAAAAGAAGATCATAAAACACATCCAACCATAGAATGAAAGACAATACAAAATCCTAGAAAAATAATTAGTTACTCATACAAAGGAAATTATAAACTTTATTCATTATGAAATAAAAATTACAATTACTCTCGATCTCTCCTACTTTTGCAAACCCTAATTTTTAAAGCCTGTGGAAGAGATATGAAATCCTGGGATTATACAGGTGCTTATACAGGGTTAAGGAATTTTGGAGAACAAGTAATAAAATATACAAAAGAATCAACTTGCTAACATCTATGAAAATCTAATTTAATTGCTCTATTGGAAGCTGTTTCGTGTCTTCAGAATTTTCGAAAGACGAAATCCTACATCTCATATTAATCTATGTGGAAAGACGATTGTGCCCATAAAAATCTCATCGAACGACCCAAAATCGACCATTGATCCGTTCCTAATTGACTTGATTCACCGCCGATCCGCCGCCTAATTTTGGTTTCATGGCTCCAGATTTTTTCTGTGGTTTTATCGTTAAATTAGATGATTTTTAAGCTCATAAAATCTTGAATATCTCTCTGTATTGTAGTTGCGTAGATCTCCGAATTGTTCCCAAATTTAGCATATAATTAGATAGGTTGATTTGTTGATTTTGATTTGATTTGGTTTCTCCAACTGATTTGTTGTTGTGATGATTGATTCAGCTCTAGTTGTTACAACATTTACTGATTTGTAATGATATTCTTAAATTTGTTCCAAATTTGTAAATTGTCTTTTGATTTTCTGAATAATTCACTTAAGTCTCCATTGTATGCACATAATCCTCATTTCAGGACAATTTTCCGTGTTTTTGCATCCAAACCCTGTTATCTGTAATAATTCACAAAAAATATCCGGAACAACATAATATATGATAATAAAATGATAAACGAGTTAGAAAAATATGCAATGAATTTCACCTATCAAATACACCTACACTTATCTTTTACTAGTTCTCGAGCAAATTTAGGATTTCAAACTCTAAACTAAACTAAACTACAATCTAGCTAAATCCTACTGCTACTGCTACTCCGATTCCTATGCACCTTTCACGGGCGTTCGATTGTATTGAACGCATGCAATAAGCCTTAAACCTCTAGGCGGCCTTACTGGAGGAGTGTTGTTTCCTGAGAGTTTCCAGCGGATACTGCCCATAAAATCCACAAAAACTATAGAAAATTGTAACACCCGAGCCCAATAATACTATTTCTGTTACTGGTTGAGTGTTTGGCATTGCTCATTTCATTTATCTTGCTTGTTTGGTTCTTATTGCACAATTTTAACCGGCTAAGTCATTCTGCATATAACAAATTTTAGCACCCAAAATAAAATTGAAAATATTCTTCTTGGTCTACTTGACACCCTTAGCCTCGTGGTAGCGTCCGTGCATTGTATTCTCGTCCCGTTCAGTGAAACGGGCGAGTTTGGATGGCTGCGTGCACGTGCGTGTGTCCGTTTTGGGAGTATGCTTTTTAATCATAAAACATTTCATTTTAAAATTTGGAACCCGCCTAAAATCCTATTATTTGAATTTCGAATTTTTGGACCCAACCCGGACGCAATTTGGAAATGTTTCATTTGGCGCCAAAATCCTAAATTTTAATATTATTAAAACCATCGCATATATTTTTCTAACTAACCTGATATCTTACTGTTCATTACCTATCTTTTAAATCTTTAAGTTAACCATATAATATTTTTACAATCTTTATATTCTTCTTAATTTATTCTCTCAGCCAATCGCAACCTCCCCTTTAACCCCGTGGGCCCCACTTTCTCTCTCTCTCTCTCTCCACTTTTTCCTCTCTCTCCCTCTCCCTCATATATTCTCTCGTACTTCTCTTTATCATTTTTCTCTTCTTGCTTCATGTCTCGTTTCTCATTTCTTTTAACTGTTCTTTTGTTGCAGGAATTCCGTCGTGCCGGTGACGTTTCTCGACGTTCCAGCGAGATACCCCGACCCGTGTGGTTCCTTTGTTCGTCGTTTGGGTTCATTCCGTGAACCGTGCGCCGTCGCGAGTTTTCCCCGCCGACGGTTAACGTTCCGTTTTCCCGATTCGCGACCCATCGAGGCAAGTTAATCTTGCTACATGCTATATACTTTTATAATCTTCATTTTATAATATTATACATTTGAAAATCTTATAGTTTACATATGAAATGTCGTTGAAAAATCGGATATGACAAATCTGAAATTTACTGTACACCTTATCTTATAAAATTCATTATAAATCATAGAAAAATCATTAGGATACGTTCCTTAGTTTGTTACGAAGCTAATTCAGAATACTATAACTCTATGAAATATTTACTTGCAAAATAAATTGTTTAATTAACGTAAAATGCAAATGAACACGTCTCTAAACTGCTGTCCAGGAAAATTCCAGCAGCAAACTTTCAACTTTGAATATTCATAACTTTTTGTAGGGATAACCTGATATGCTTATACTTATAAAACTGAAAACCTTATTGAATTATCTTTGTTTTAGTATAAGACACGTCTCTTTTGGAGAACGTTTGTTATTTTTAAGCTATTTTACAAATTAGGGTGACGCTGAATTTCTGAACGGAACCTTCTTGTGCATGGTTAATCAATACAGCTTTTATAGTTACTAATCGCTTTGAATATGCTATCCATATTAATATTATTATATAAATATTTATATCACATATTGCTTAGTTGTACATCCCACACTACCATTTTATAGTTTTATAACTCTTCGGATACCCGTTTGCATCCATCGCATTTAAGATAAATATAATTGCATCCATAGATCACATTACTACATAATAATGTGATATTAATACTCCATGTTTAATAAATTGCATCCTAATTAATATTGGAACTATAAATGTAACCCTAATCAATAACTGTGCATCCATATCCTTGAAATTATATCTATTTGCCTATCATATTACATGTTCCAGTTTATTATTCTAATAGTACTCATGCTTGTTTATTTATACACATGTTTATGATAGTTTGATTATGAGCACCCACATGACATCTTGTGCTTCCTGACATGACCTGTTACACTTCCTACTTGACATGATATGGTACCGTACACTCTTGACATGACATGACACCTTTATACATTACCTGACCTGTTACCTGATCTCATGCCTAATGCCGACAAACCTGACCATTCCCGCTGTCTATCCAGACAGACCTACTTTTACTCGACCTTGTGTTGGCATTAGTCCTTGACTACTGAATACCTGACCTGACATACATAGCTTGGGGGTATGGGGAAATCAAAGGTGAAACCGACTTGTAACTCAACAGTTCGATACTTGTTCTGATCAGTCTTACGGGCTTGGCCAGCTCCGGAGTGTTGATGCTGACATCACTCATCTATCCTACTACCTTTTACTGCTTAGCGGCACGTCTCGGATTCAGCCCCGAGGATCATGACCGTGGTCCCGGGCATGCACGGGATACTATTGAGTTATATCGACGATTCATCAATTGGTTTCAAAGACTATAGAGTAGAAACCTGATAGGACAGTTTAGTCACCATTGCACATTACCCTGCTCTGTTATTTCTTATTACTGCTTTATTCATGTTCATACTTGCATTGCTTATTATCATGTTTACATTATATACTTGATGTCATGACGCGCTGACGTTTGGGTTTTGCATGGCCCAGATTCCGTACCACTGTCGACGACCGAGCAGGAGTACTTCAGCCAGCAGGCTGAACTGTGAGTTCTTTAGGGTTTAGTTTATTTATTTTCATTTCATTTCCAGATGTGAGCCCGCTTTATGGGACGTATTGTTTATTCATTGTTTTGGATCATTAGCTTCCGCACTTATTGTTTATTGATTCTTGTTATTATGGATTTGGACATGTATTAGATTAGCTTATTATCTTGTTCTTGATATCCTTACAACCGTAATGTGACTGTGGATGGATACTTCCTACCCACAGGTAGCATGGTTGGCTATGTCACGTGCCCAATCTTGCGTACTCTGGGAAGCGGGGCGTGACATTGTTCTTTTGGTATCAGAGCCATAGGTTAATTGGGTTGATTCTTTGTAGTTGGGTATTGCACCCGATACACGAATCAGGATACCCGTGATTAGGAAACATGTCCTGCCACTTTGACCGTTTTACCATCCTTGAATCATTCTTCCGGATCATGTCGACATGCAAACTTACTTTGCATTGTCAACTCGAAAACCTAACTTCTTGTTATCTCTAGGACTTAGGCGACTTGGGTGGAGTTAAGTAATTGCGGCTATGATACCGCGGCATAGCTACAATGCGGTACTCTATTTAAGTATCTTGGAGTTCTAGCCTTGATCCACATTCAGAATCTATCATCATGCTAATGTTGGGTGTTTTGAGTTCAGGATTATGACAGGTAAGAAGTTGAAGACGTACCAGAGGCGTGTGAATGAAGCCGCCATGCTTGGAGTGATAAGAGAAATGCTGGAAATCAAAGAAACAGACCGAGCTGATCCAGCAGCAAGCGGACTTGTTTCAGGAAGGTTTGCAGATCGTTCAGCAGTCTGTAAACGATGTTGGAACTAGACCAGTTGACCGAGTAAGGACCGTAGCAGATTTCAGACTTTTGGATCCGTCTACTTTCACTTTTCTGAAGGAGCCGTTGCCAGCCGAGCCGTGGCTAGCGACACGGAGAATTTGCTGATTGCGACACAGATTCCAGAGGACAAAGGAGTTGATGTGGTGCGCATTCAGTTAGTGGATTACGCCCGAGAGTGACGGCTTGTGGAGGAGACCCGCTTGCCCAAGCCGATCAGTTGGGCGAAGTTTTTCTAAGAACCCCCTGGAGAAGTTCTTCCCGCAGACTGCGCGGAGGAAAGGGAAGAAATTTATCGGACTAAGGCAGAATGGAGCAACCGTGGACGTGCATGCAGCGGAGTGGACGAGACTCAGTAGTCTCGCTGGACCTTTCGCGGCCAACGATGCAGACAGCAGTTGCGGTAAGGAAGCAGTTCTGTCGGGCCAGTCGAGTTTAGGGCTAGGCCGACAAACAGTGTTCTTGCGACTATGGAAGTGAATAGTAATGAAGAGCCGGCAGTTGTTCGCGACTTTATGGATGTGTTTGCAGATATTTCGGGCTTACCGCCAAAGCGAGATGTGGAGTTCGCGATTGACCTTATTCCTGGTGCAGCGCCAGTATCAAAATCTTATTATTCGATGGCACCGGTGGAATTGGAAGAAGTTAAGAAACAAGTTGGTGAATTACTCGAGAAGGGATGGATTCGAAGCAGCAACTCACCTTGGGGAGCTCCAGTTCTTTTAGTAAAGAAGAAGGATGGCACGAGAAGGATGTGCATGGATTATCGAGAATTGAACCGGGTGACTATTAAGAACAAGTACCCGATCCCTCGCATTGGAGAGCTTTTTGAGCAGCTTAGTGGCGCGAGGGTGTTCTCGAAATTGGATTTGCGATCGGGATATCATCAGGTCCGAGTGAAAGCAGAAGGCATTTGCAAGACGGCGTTTCGAACTCGATATGGACATTTCGAGTATCTAGTGACGCCCTTCGGAGTGACTAATGCGCCGGCAATATTCATGGATTTGATGAACAGGATCTTTTCACCGTTCTTGGACCAGTTTATTGTGGTATTCATTGACGATATTCTGGTGTACTCGAGGAGTCCGGAGGAGCATGCTGAGCACTTAAGGATCGCACCGCAAACGCTGAGACAAGAGAAATTATTTGCGAAGATGAGTAAGTGTGAATTCTGGCTGGAAGAAGTGAAGTTTCTGGGGCATGTCGTGTCGGGCGATGGAATCGCCGTCGATCCCGAAAAGATTGCAGCAGTTCGAGACTGGCCTATTCCAAAGAATGTTGCAGAGATAAGGAGTTTTCTTGGACTCGCCGGATACTACAGAAGATTTGTGGAGAACTTCGCTCGCGTAGCTGAGCCGTTAACCAAGCTCACACGAAAGGAGGTACCGTTTGTTTGGACGGATGGATATGCATTGGCCTTTGAGATGTTGAAGCAGAAGTTGATAACCGCCCCTATCCTAACCGTACCGGATGATTCAGGAGGACTGGTGATTCACAGCGACGCATCTGGAAAAGGATTGGGATGTGTTTTAATGCAGAATGGGAAAGTCGTCGCTTACGCATCGAGACAACTGAAGACTCATGAGAAGAACTATCCGACTCATGACTTAGAGCTTGCAGCCGTGATCTTCGCCCTGAAGATTTGGAAACACTACCTTCTGGGCGAGAGAGTTGAAGTCTTTACGGATCACAAGAGTTTGAAATATGTGTTCACTCAGAAGGAATTGAACATGAGGCAACGCAGATGGTTGGAGCTGATGGCCGACTACGACCTTGATCTTAAGTACCATCCGGGAAAAGTTAACGTCGTCCCAGATGCGCTAAGTCGGTTACCGGCAATTCAGGTATTGACTGCACAGAGAGAGATCATTACGGATTTTCGGAGATTCGACTTGGAGGTTGTGCTACCCCATGCTACAGGACAGTTGATGCAGTTGCAAGTACAGTCGTCCTTAGTTGAGAAGATTAAAGCGACACAATCGCAGGATCCTAGACTGCAAAGGTTTCGAGAGCAGGTTGAAGCCGGACTACGAACAGATTTATTGATCCACGAAGATGGTTCGTTGAGGTATGGTAGCCGTGTGTGTGGGCCAAAAGGGGATGTGCGTGAAGAGCTTATGAAGGAGGCACACAATTCAGTTTACTCTGTATATCCAGGAGGGACAAAGATGTACCAAGATATTCGACAGCATTTCTGGTGGGAAGGCATGAAACGGGAGATTGCTCGCTTCGTGGCTAAGTGCTTGGTATGTCAGCAAGTCAAGGCTGAACACCAAATGGTTACTGGTTTATTGCAACCATTTCCGATTCCTCAGTGGAAGTGGGAACATATAACCATGGATTTCGTGACGGCTTTACCGCGGAGTCCAAAAGGCAACAATGCAGTATGGGTGATTGTTGATCGGTTGACCAAGGCAGCTCACTTTATTCCTTTTCGGGTTGGTCAATCAATAGAGACTTTGGCAGAGCGGTACATGCAGGAGATCATAAGATTGCATAGAGTACCGGTGAGCATCGTGTCCGATCGGGACACTCGGTTCTTATCACACTTCTGGAGGAGTTTACAGGAAAGTTTGGGGACGCGATTGAAGTTTAGCACAGCTTATCATCCTCAAACTGATGGTCAGTCGGAGAGAACGATCCAAACTCTTGATGATATGTTGAGAGCATGCATGTTGGACTTCAAGGGTTCGTGGGAGGATCATCTACACTTGGTGGAGTTTTCTTACAACAACAGTTTTCAGGCAACTACCCAGATGGCTCCGTTTGAAGCTTTATATGGTCGTAAATGTCGTTTACCTATTTGTTGGGATGATGTCGGTGAACGAAAATTGTTGGGACCAGATTTGGTGATGCAGACAGTTGAGAAGGTTAACACTATCAGAAATCATATGAAGGCAGCACAAGACAGACAGAAGAGTTGGGCTGACACATCGAGAAGACCTCTAGAATTCACCGTGGGTGATTTGGTGTTCTTGAAGATATCACCGACTAGAGGGGTGATTCGTTTTGGAAGGCGAGGAAAGCTCAGTCCTTGGTTCGTTGGACCCTTGAGATCGTGGAGCGTGTTGGTGAGGTAGCATATCGTTTGGCGTTACCACAGTCCTTGGCAAATGTGCATGATATGTTTCACGTATCTCAACTCCGTAAGTATGTTCGAGATGAAACACACGTTTTGGATCATTCGGAGCTAACAGTACGAGAAGACTTGACTTTTGAGGAGCGACCAGTTGAAATCAAGGATCGAAGAGAAAAGGTTCTTAAGAACAAGGTTATCCCCCTTGTGCTAGTCTCTTGGGGTAATCGATCGCATAGAGAATCCACTTGGGAGCGAGAAGACGAGATCCGGCAGAAGTTTCCTCACCTTTTCCTGTAGTTATCTATCTTGAATTCTTGGAATTTCGAGGACGAAATTCTTTTTGTAGTTGGGTATGATGTAACACCCGAGCCCAATAATACTATTTCTGTTACTGGTTGAGTGTTTGGCATTGCTCATTTCATTTATCTTGCTTGTTTGGTTCTTATTGCACAATTTTAACCGGCTAAGTCATTCTGCATATAACAAATTTTAGCACCCAAAATAAAATTGAAAATATTCTTCTTGGTCTACTTGACACCCTTAGCCTCGTGGTAGCGTCCGTGCATTGTATTCTCGTCCCGTTCAGTGAAACGGGCGAGTTTGGATGGCTGCGTGCACGTGCGTGTGTCCGTTTTGGGAGTATGCTTTTTAATCATAAAACATTTCATTTTAAAATTTGGAACCCGCCTAAAATCCTATTATTTGAATTTCGAATTTTTGGACCCAACCCGGGCGCAATTTGGAAATGTTTCATTTGGCGCCAAAATCCTAAATTTTAATATTATTAAAACCATCGCATATATTTTTCTAACTAACCTGATATCTTACTGTTCATTACCTATCTTTTAAATCTTTAAGTTAACCATATAATATTTTTACAATCTTTATATTCTTCTTAATTTATTCTCTCAGCCAATCGCAACCTCCCCTTTAACCCCGTGGGCCCCACTTTCTCTCTCTCTCTCTCTCCACTTTTTCCTCTCTCTCCCTCTCCCTCATATATTCTCTCGTACTTCTCTTTATCATTTTTCTCTTCTTGCTTCATGTCTCGTTTCTCATTTCTTTTAACTGTTCTTTTGTTGCCGGAATTCCGTCGTGCCGGTGACGTTTCTCGACGTTCCAGCGAGATACCCCGACCCGTGTGGTTCCTTTGTTCGTCGTTTGGGTTCATTCCGTGAACCGTGCGCCGTCGCGAGTTTTCCCCGCCGACGGTTAACGTTCCGTTTTCCCGATTCGCGACCCATCGAGGCAAGTTAATCTTGCTACATGCTATATACTTTTATAATCTTCATTTTATAATATTATACATTTGAAAATCTTATAGTTTACATATGAAATGTCGTTGAAAAATCGGATATGACAAATCTGAAATTTACTGTACACCTTATCTTATAAAATTCATTATAAATCATAGAAAAATCATTAGGATACGTTCTTTAGTTTGTTACGAAGCTAATTCAGAATACTATAACTCTATGAAATATTTACTTGCAAAATAAATTGTTTAATTAACGTAAAATGCAAATGAACACGTCTCTAAACTGCTGTCCAGGAAAATTCCAGCAGCAAACTTTCAACTTTGAATATTCATAACTTTTTGTAGGGATAACCTGATATGCTTATACTTATAAAACTGAAAACCTTATTGAATTATCTTTGTTTTGGTATAAGACACGTCTCTTTTGGAGAACGTTTGTTATTTTTAAGCTATTTTACAAATTAGGGTGACGCTGAATTTCTGAACGGAACCTTCTTGTGCATGGTTAATCAATACAGCTTTTATAGTTACTAATCGCTTTGAATATGCTATCCATATTAATATTATTATATAAATATTTATATCACATATTGCTTAGTTGTACATCCCACACTACCATTTTATAGTTTTATAACTCTTCGGATACCCGTTTGCATCCATCGCATTTAAGATAAATATAATTGCATCCATAGATCACATTACTACATAATAATGTGATATTAATACTCCATGTTTAATAAATTGCATCCTAATTAATATTGGAACTATAAATGTAACCCTAATCAATAACTGTGCATCCATATCCTTGAAATTATATCTATTTGCCTATCATATTACATGTTCCAGTTTATTATTCTAATAGTACTCATGCTTGTTTATTTATACACATGTTTATGATAGTTTGATTATGAGCACCCACATGACATCTTGTGCTTCCTGACATGACCTGTTACACTTCCTACTTGACATGATATGGTACCGTACACTCTTGACATGACATGACACCTTTATACATTACCTGACCTGTTACCTGATCTCATGCCTAATGCCGACAAACCTGACCATTCCCGCTGTCTATCCAGACAGACCTACTTTTACTCGACCTTGTGTTGGCATTAGTCCTTGACTACTGAATACCTGACCTGACATACATAGCTTGGGGGTATGGGGAAATCAAAGGTGAAACCGACTTGTAACTCAACAGTTCGATACTTGTTCTGATCAGTCTTACGGGCTTGGCCAGCTCCGGAGTGTTGATGCTGACATCACTCATCTATCCTACTACCTTTTACTGCTTAGCGGCACGTCTCGGATTCAGCCCCGAGGATCATGACCGTGGTCCCGGGCATGCACGGGATACTATTGAGTTACATCGACGATTCATCAATTGGTTTCAAAGACTATAGAGTAGAAACCTGATAGGACAGTTTAGTCACCATTGCACATTACCCTGCTCTGTTATTTCTTATTACTGCTTTATTCATGTTCATACTTGCATTGCTTATTATCATGTTTACATTATATACTTGATGTCATGACGCGCTGACGTCTGGGTTTTGCATGGCCCAGATTCCGTACCACTGTCGACGACCGAGCAGGAGTACTTCAGCCAGCAGGCTGAACTGTGAGTTCTTTAGGGTTTAGTTTATTTATTTTCATTTCATTTCCAGACGTGAGCCCGCTTTATGGGACGTATTGTTTATTCATTGTTTTGGATCATTAGCTTCCGCACTTATTGTTTATTGATTCTTGTTATTATGGATTTGGACATGTATTAGATTAGCTTATTATCTTGTTCTTGATATCCTTACAACCGTAATGTGACTGTGGATGGATACTTCCTACCCACAGGTAGCATGGTTGGCTATGTCACGTGCCCAATCTTGCGTACTCTGGGAAGCGGGGCGTGACAAAAATAAGAGAAAATAAGAAAATGAAAATTATATATAAAGATAGGAATAGATAAGAAAAATACGAAAAATAAGAGTTTAAACCTCACTAGATTTTCAGTCGTCATGAACCATGCCTTAATAGATTTTGATCTATGCCGAAAATTACTTCCTCATCATTCTTCCAATCTTTTCTAGCTATCTTGCTTCCACACATGATCATATATCCTTACATGTGTGTAAAATTATCCCTACACTCGAAGAATTCAATTCATGCTCCCATACTCTTATCCTTCGCTCCCTATTATTTTTTAATTGATGGTCAAATTGATGGATTTGTTCCCACATTTTTCATATAGCCGTTAATATTTCGTGAGACACCAACCAATCGATTATTGAATGTGATTATTTATTGAGCGTAAATAACAGTATCCTAATCTTGCAACAGCTAATACAAAGCAAATGTTCCCGAACCAGTTGGTCTAAGTCATTAGGTGATGAAGCACCCTTACTGAATTTTTTTTATGCTACCTTGATAATTGCAAGACGGTGTTCATTTTTTTTGGTGATATTAATTTATTTTTCTTCGTATTAGGGCATTACAGATAAGAGCATGACATATTTCTTCTACTATCCTAAACTTCAAGATGTGTGCATACGCTTATGGTATGGTATCAACGTTCAAATGTTTGGATTCAAAAAGAGGCTCCACTTATATCTTCTTAAAACTAGCACCTCCTTCATGTACCAGCCTTTTAGGAATGAGCTCATGACTAATTATTACTAGATCCATTCAACACATCATTTTGTCTTATTTTTCGTAAAATCTCTTTATCTCTTTTATAGACATTTTCACGTTTTTATATCTATTTTCTAAATTTTCTAAATTATCAACCACTCAAAAAATAATTTACTCAATATTTTTTCTGACCCATAGGTTAATATTAACTACTCAAATTTTTTATTTTTATTCATATAAGAGTAGTAAAATAAGTTGTAACAATAAGTATCAATAAATACCCTAAAATGGATATGCAAAATATTGGTATGGTGTTTATATGCGGGTGAAGAAAATTGTGATCTGTGTTTTGCCGAAAAAACTAGAATAGAAATAAATGATGAAAATCTCAAAGAATTATGTAACTGTAATATCTTGTCGAAGTATTGACTAATTGGATCAAATTCTAAAATACGAACATGCGGAGTATAAATAAGTGATCCAGTTATAAGACTTAAAGACACAACTTCATCTTGCTTTTCAATAGAATTGGTCTTAATTATGACCGAAAATGGTAGATGGTTTGGTTCGACTGTCAAAGGTTTCAAAGGATATTCACAATTTATTGGATGGTTTGGTGAATCTAATTCATCTATAAGATTGAGTTCATCCTTAAAAATTTCTTTAAAACTTTGATCAAAATATTATTTTTCAAAATTAACCACCTTCTCATCATTCACTTCTTCTATTATAAAAGACGAATCTTCTTCAAAAATATCATCAAATCTCTTATCTAACAATTCTTTCATCTCCTCTTTAAATTGAATTATGGGTAGACTTTTATCTTCTAAAAATGTGGGATCCCACTCTAAATTTTCTTCAAAAATTTCATTATTCGTTCCTAATAAAGGTGTGGGTTCCATATCATTAGTTTTCTCAAATATTATATCTAAATCAACGCCATTAAAATCACAAGTTTGCTTTACAGAAGCGGTTTCTATATCCAAATTTTTCTCAAAATTTATATTCGCGACATTAATTCATCAGAAATATGTTCCTCAAGAATTTTACAATCAATTAAATCAAACATCTCAATCTCAAACGTATCATCAATTAAATTATCTTCATATAAATTTATTGTTGGGGGCCAAATTGGAAATTCAAAATTTTGAGCGTAAGTTTCAAACTCACTAGAAAAAGACTCATCATCACTTCCCTTATGCACCAATAAATCAGACTTATCTAAGCCACAAGATTCAAACGTGGATTCACAAATTGGGCACTTCTTATATCGCTTAATTTTTCTTGATGTAAGGTTGCACTCGCACATAGGACACTTATGATTTAAACGTTCTTCGGCTATACATTCCAAACTATAGTTATTTTCAATCACTTCCTCAGTAGGTTTATTATGATGTTCTAAGCTGTTAGGAATAATCGAGCTTGGATGGGTTTGTATTGGAATGGTCCCTTGCTCCTTCCTATTAGTGATTGCATCAGTTATCTAGCTAAGAATTTCAATATTAGCCATTGATTGCTTAGTAGCACGAGCATTTTTCATAAAAGTGTCTAACTGTGTTTCAACTATAGCAAGTCTCGTCTCTTCATCATTATCCACGTCTAATGGTGGAAAAGTTTGGTATGATTTATAATAATCTGATCATAAGGAGGGCCAGCATCATAGTTTGGGTATGATTGAAATTGGTGTTGGTCTATGAAATTAGAAAGAGTGAATATTGGTTCGGTTGTGGTATAAAGTGAATTATAACTGCTCCTAATATGATAGACAAGTGTCGGGTTAACTGGATAATATAGTTCATATAAATTTGGTTTAGCATGTTCGCCACCCATTCTTTTTTCCTTTTTTTAAAACTAAAGATTCTAACAAATCATAAATGAAGATGCGCAAACAATCTATATTTAAGATTACCTAGGTCAAGTTACTAGACCCGCTCTTAACTGCCAAGAGACAAATTGCGGGATAGATCATCTAACAGCTCTTTAATAACCTTGAAGCCATATCAGTGCCAGTTAAGTAGGAAGGTTCCGCTATACGAATCACTGAAATAGCGAGCCTTAATTAAATAAGCACAACTAGTCACACGTCACTAGACACCTCAAGATTGAATCGGATAACTATTAGATTACCCACAACCCCCTCTTGTCCTATTGAGCGTGATATGTCCTTAGAGAGCTGAAGTCTAGATATTTTTTAATTTAATGTAGATTAATAAGGATGCTTAGTTATGATTTGTGAGGCCTAGAAAGGGTGATGTAATCCCAATCTAATCTGAATTTGGTTTGTTGCCTCTTAGAATATTTTTAAATATGCAATGCAATCTAAAACAATATAAAATCTAAGATAATTTTTTATGGCGCAAAGAATCCTGCAAAAATCTGTTAGTTGGAATCAAATCGAGATTTTGGAAAGAACGAGATCTTACCTAGATTTTCCTTCTGTTCGTCTCGATCTTCTCTTCCAGTAAGTTCGTCTCGTTTCCTGAAATAAAAAATAGAAAATTCGCAGAATCAAATGCACTAAAAGAAATCTAATTTAATTTATAACTAAAATCTAAAACTTAAATTTAAATTAATTAAACTACACCTCATTGGAAACGACGCCAAAAACTTGATAGGAATTTTTATTAGTCTCCAAATTTAACCGCAAGTATACAGCTTATCGCAGTTGTACTTGAATATCATTCCCACAGAGAGGTGTGTTAACTACTTTTGAATTAAGTTAAAATGTTAGATTATTTTAAAAGTGCAAATAAAAGTTTGTTTTTTATGAAAGAGAAAGTTCTATGGTTTCTGTATTGCTTATCTTTCTATGGTTGGTTTAAAAGATATTACTTCTTTTCTTTATCTATTTCTAATATGTTTTCTATTACTTAAATATAAAAGCATAGGTTATATTAAATTAATTAAAAATAACCTATCAATTATAAAAGATTATTTAGAAACTATATTAAAAACTTAGTTCTAAATAATTAAGAATAACCTAGGTTGAATTTTTGATTAATAGTAATAGGTAGCTAATCTAAACCATCATGTTGATTAACTTAGAACTTTTTAACTATCTAGCTTGAATTTATTTTAATAAAAACCGTATCTTTTATCGTCCCTAATTAGGTTTCTAGTTTGTCAAGCCTTCATTATCCTAATTAGTTTTTAGGCGTATCATTAATTTCTAGATCTAATTCAAAGCGTCAATTATCCCTATAAGATCTAGTTTATATGATGAAAACTATAAGAAAGGAATTATATCAAAAACATTTCATGATGAAGTAAAAGAAAAGAACATCATAAAACACATCCAACTATAGAATGAAAGACAATACAAAACCCTAGAAAAATAATTAGTTACTCATACAAAGGAAATTATAAACTTTATTCATATAAAATAAAACTCACAATTACTCTTGATCTCTCCTACTTTTGCAAACCCTAATTTTTAAAGCCTATGGAAGAGATATGAAATTCTAAGGCAATACAGATGCTTATATAGGGCTAAGAAAGTTTGGAGAACAATTAATAAAATATACAAGAGAATCAACTTACTAACATCTATGAAAATCTAATCTAATTGCTCTGTTGGATACTATTGCATACCTTTAGAATTTTTGAAAGACGAAACCCAACATCTCATATTAATCTATGTAGAAAGACGATCGTGCCCATAAAAAATCTCATCGAACGGCCCAAAATCGACCGCTGATCCGCCCCTAATTTACTTGATTCGCCGTCTAATTTTGGTTTCGTGACTCCATATTTTTTTCTATGGTTTTATCGTCAAATTAGATGATTTTTGAGCTTATAAAATCTTGAATATCTCTCTGGATATCTGTAGTTGCGTGGATCTCCAAATTGTTTCCAAATTTGGCATATAATTAGTCATGTTGATTTGTTGTTTTTGATTTGATTTGGTTTCTCCAACTGATTTGTTGTTATGATAATTGATTCACCTCTATTTATTACAATCTTTGCTGATTTGTAATGATATTCCTAAATTTTTTTGAAATTTGCAAATTGTCTTTTGATTTTCTGAATAATTCCCTTAAGTTTTCATTGTACGCACATAATTCTCATTTTAGGAAAATTTTTCGTTGTTTTGCATCCAAGCCCTATTATCTATAATAATTCACAAAAGATATCCGGAACAGCATAATATATGGCAATAAAATAATAAATGGGTTAGAAAAATATGCAATAAATTACACCTATTAGTATACTCGGGTGCCGGTATAAGACGGTACCTGGATATATGAGAGACAGTTCATATTCACAAACTAAATAAAACAATAACAACCTAAATATCAAACTAAATAACGAACTATTTAAGCCAAATATGAGCGACCACTTATATTCAGGTGCTGGTATGGAACAGTACCGGGGTATATGCGAGTCCGTCATGTTCACGTTATATTGACACTAAAATTTAATATTACTAATCGACTTTCATTAATTATAAATCATGAAACACTCATATGATCACTGGATACATAATGATATTTGGCAAATGTGATTTCATGTTACTTGTTAATGACTTGATATCAGTTTATTACGATACATTGATACTTGTTATAGACATGATCTTTCTGTTGACTTGACTAGGTGTCACGCCCTGCTTCTCAGAAGACGGTAACGGCACGTGACGAGGCCCGCGACTTATTTATTCAGAAACTGCCATTTTCTGAAATAAATGCGCTAAGCGTAATTGAGCAATATAAAAACGACAAGAAATTAACATGAGATTGAAAGTTCAACAACTTTATTTACATTCATAATTCTCACATAGTTGGGGTACAAGATAACTGAAAATAAGATGAAATGCTTAAATAGGTGACATACTGAAACTAGAGCTGGAAAGAAAACTAGAGATCGTCCTGTGAAGCTGGCTGTTCGTAATTGCTTGCAGTCGCTTTTATCTCCTCGGTCTCTAGACCACCTGACGAACATCCAAAAGAAAGAAAGAGATGGGTGGATGCCCGTCAGTGAATTTGCGTTCGGTAAGTCCCCAAGGAAAGGTAGGAAGTATAAAAGTATAATGACCAAATAGAAGGATAAACGGAATAATATGGTGGTTAAGCATACCATTAATATAACATGACAGTCCTAATATAACATGACAATGTAAAAAAAACTATATAAGTATGGTGTTGTAACATGAGCATAGAAATATAATATGAGCATGGTAACCAAGTATAGCACGGCCGTAAAGTGTAGGTATAGTGAGCATGTAATAAGTAAAAGTGCTGAATATGTAATGAATAACAATATATCCTAAAGAGGCCACTAAAAGGTTATCTAACTATTGCTAGTTCAAATGTGAATGTCAACCAATCTCAAGAGTGTTCTCGAACCCAACAGACTGTAATCCAAGGGTAAGGGACCACAGGCTTGAATCAAGCGTTAGTAACGGGACTTCAACCTAGTGTTGAAATATTCCAAACTCAACAAGCTATAATCCAGGTGTATGGAAACAAGGGCCCTCATGATAGATTGTTTGTGTTAGTAGATATGAATTCATGATCTAAGGGACTCTTGAGATTTCGTTGGATTTACACTTAAACTACCCCAACACCCCTTGTATTCTAGATTATAGTTAAAATTACCAGTTTTGCTCGAATCCATGGGTACATCAAGTTGCAAGCTTGAGTTCATGTTAAGATCAATTATTCATATCAAGTGTTCATGTATTCATATCAAGCTGTATTCATGGTTCGAGTCAAGTCGGTTCAAGAGTATATATATTGGGTTCAGGTATTCATATTGGATTCGTGTATTCATGCAAGTTATATTCATGGTTCAGTCAATTCAAGTCATGTTTGAATATTCAAGTTCAAATTCAAGTGTGCAAGTTTCAAGATTAAGTTCGAGTTTGGGTTTGAGTTCAAGTTCAAATCAAGTTTGAGTTTTTATTCTGATTCTATGAATATCTTATTAATAGAATTAACTTATGAAATTCTTGAGTTTGGAAAATATCGATAACCGCTTTACATGGACAGCATGATTCGTGTCTTTTTCAAAGACGGTTGTCATTTGATAATTTCCACTCTAAAACTACGACCTATATTTAGGGAGAGACAAGTGGTGTATCATTGTCTCCAGCAATCCCGAAGCAACTGACAAGAGAAGATGCCATTCAAGCCAATCTACAACTTAAATACGTAATCTAAACTAGTATATTGATTTCTAGGGTATTTTAGTAAAAATGTCATTTAAAAATTCTCGAGGGTTTTTAATTCGTCCTAAAGTCTCGAATACGTTTTTAATAAAAACGAGTCGATTAAAAAGTCAAGATTTTTCATAAAAACGTATTTTATATTTTATGGTATTCTAGTGTCAAAACTAGCTTTTAAACTTTATGATATTTTAATGAAAATTATCACTTTTGAAAACTTGATGGTATTTTATTAAAACTTAAATCTTTCATTTAAAAATATAATTTTCATACAAATACGGATTTATGATTTATATAATTTCCCAACGATTTAATTTGTTTTAAAAAGTCGTATTTCCTTTAAAATCGTATTTTATTTTTTCGAGACCGAATTCTCCATGACGAATTCTGCATCCTGCTCTACTATCCTAAGGACATGCGATAATCCGTACCATTTATAAACAGTTCTCCTAAAGAGAGTTGTAAAGGCGTAATTTCAAAAAAAAATAGTTTTCTATTAAAATTTCTATGTTCCAATGCTTGAGGTATTTTAGTGCAAAACAATTTTATTAGAAAACAATACTACATGTGATTCGTGTTATGATCCAAAAGTGTGCTTGTGGGGTAGGTCGTTACCCCATGCGTTTCCTACAATATTTTAACTATAAACTACCACAAAGATTAGCATGAGCACATGGTATTTATTAGCTATTTTATTTTCAAACGAATAATATTTACATGTCAAAGTTCATTAAATATGAATCATGGTTTGCAATGAATTATAGAATGGTAATTTATATGTTCTTAATGGCATGAAAATTTTAACGAACATATTAAGTTGTGCAACAAATATTTTCAATTTAAAATTTAACCTACTAATAACCGTATTAGGTGTTGATGAGAAAGGATGAACAAGAGAGAGGAATCAAGAAGGACTTAGCGTACTTACAAGTGATGAGGAGTGGTGACGTGGAAAAATAGAAGAGAGAATACAAGAGGGAAAAGGAGAGAGGATGAGAGGACTTGCTCATTTTATGAATCGATATAACAATCAATTCACCGATTAACTTCTTAAACGTAAACCGAGAGATGGCTTTACTTAGATTTGAAAGAAGATCTCGAGAGGAAGAAGAAGTCTCGGTTGGAAGAACCAAGACCACAAAGCAACGGAGAAGGTGATCTTGATCTACAACTTCCTTTGGCTATTTGCGGTTCTTTGACGTTCGTGAGTTTTGGCAAGGTCTTCAAGAGTTTTGGGAGGAATTTTGAGAGAATTTTCAGAGCATGACATAGGGAAAAACTAAGGGGCTACTATAGGTATTTATAGGAGAAAAACAAAGGGGGATGGTTAAAAAAATTGAATTAAAGGGTAATAAAAATGTTTTAAATGGAGAAAATGAAGAGTTATGAGCTCTCGGTTTGAATTGGGAATTTTAAAGTGTAAAAATGAACCGAGGGTAGGCAAAAGGACGCACGGGCAGAGCATGGGAGATTTTGGGCATGATCAAACCGCTGGGGTCAGTTTTCTGGCGGCCAAGAATGAGGCAATTGCCTCGGGGTTCGTGCAGTGCATTCATCTAGGTATTTATGTATCATTTATATTGTTTGATTTATTTGCAACTTTTTGGTTTCCGTATAATGCACGTGCAACTCTTTGGCTTCCGAAAAGTTAACAAAAAAATATTAAAAAATAATTGGGGCTGATGGGATTCGAACACGCAGGCTAAAGAATAGCAGTGGAGAGTCCTAACCAGTGAGCTACAAATTGCTTCTTGCTCAAATTTAACCAGAATACCTTATAACTCATAAACAGCATAGAAATACACCTTTATATAACATTGAATTAACAAAAGTGTACAAGGATTTCAGGGTCGTTAAATCCTATCCACCTTAGAAAAATTTCGTCCTCGAAATTTACACAAGGAGGATGATGTATCAGATTCAAGGAACATTTTAGGTTGGTGCGGTCGTGAAGACTGGGATTACTAATATCGTACCGAAAGTGCGTGAAAAAGTTCAGGTAGATGAAAGAACAAAAGGATGTAAGAATTTAAAATGGCTGTAAAAGATGGAAGGAAATTTACCAGTGTTATTATAGGGTGTTTTTCATCACCCCATTGAAATGGGAATGCACGCGTTTGTTAGGCACATTACAGATTCCCCCTGCCTAGGGTAGGCCGGGGTTTATTGATTGTGGGGATCCGAATCTCCGGCAGCCATGAACTAAATTGCCGTTAATTACCCCTTACCTTTGGAGCGAGAGAACTTCCGATTGACGGATCAAACTGGTCATGCGAACTCAATGTGCAGTATGTGTATGTGTGTGTCTTGAGGGGTTTTGGGTATGTCGGGGGCCTCGTAGAGTTTACGGGGGTCCCGCTACCTAAATAACGGGCTGGGGGTCAAGGAGGCTAGCAGCCCCTAGCGGGATGCGGGCAGCGCCCCGTTAGAAATTTTTTCTAACCGGAATGTTTCTCCAATATTTAACCTAATAAAAAAGCAAACCTCTGTTGAATCTAATGAGGCAGCGCCTCACATGCTTTCCACGAGGGCGCCAGTGCCAGAGCCAATTTTATAGGATTAAATCCAATGATGGCACCTCACGTGCTCCTCACGCGGGCGCCAATGTGCAAAGCACAGAAGAATTCATAAGAGTTAAACTCTTAGATGGCGCCACACGTGCTCCTCACGCGGGCGCCAATGTGCAAAGCACAGAAGAGTTCATTGCATCAGATTTAAACTCTTAGATGGCACAGCATGTGCTCCTCATTCGGGCGCCAATGTGCAAAGCACATAAATACCCATTATAAGAATTAAATTCTTAAGTAGCGCCTACGTGCATAACACGTGAGCGTCGGCGTCTAGGTAGAATTAAAATTCTACAATACTCCCTATTAAATAAAGCCGTTGGATCAAAAATCAAACGGAGATGATAAATTATCAAAATACAGAATTAAATTCGGTTGGGAGAAAACATTTCCCAAATCTTTCTAAAATAAGAAAGACACTTTCGGTTGAATAAAAAATCTAATTATAGAATAAAATTCTATTTTAGAATATATTCGCTCAATCTTTCTAAATAAAAAAGATTGCTCTCTATAAAACAGAGAACCCTTAGATTAAGAATCCAATGGTGATTAAAAAATCACCGTTTTACAGAATAAATTCTGTATAGCGAAAAATATTTTCTTAGTCATATTCTGTAAAACAGAAGTCCTTGGATCAAAGATCCAATGGTGGGTAAAATTCTCCAAATCAATTTTGAGTCTAATTAAATCAATTGGAATCTCTCAATGAGAGATTTTCTCAAAACTAGTTAACAATTTGCCTCCACTATATAAAAGCCCCGAGACTCCAAGCCTCAGGGAATGACAAAAAAAAAATACATAGAGCACTAAAAAAGAACAGAGAATTCAATTATCAAAGAATAAGACCTTCCTTCTCAAAACCCTAGGTAAAGAAAATAGATTAAAATATCTCTATCACCTCTAAGGGTTTAATCTTTTTTAAAGAACTTAGTTCTTTCTCTGGATCTGAGATCCACAAGACAAGTCTCCCATAAGTTGAGAATTTAATTCTCATCGAGAAGATCTTGTTCTTGAGAATCAAAGATTCAGAAAAGAACTAGGTCCAAAAGAAAAAACAAAAAGAGAAAGGAACCTATAAAAGAACTTAATTCTTAAAGAAAAAAACCGATCCCAGATCTTTAAAAAGCGCAGATCTTGGTGATCATTAATGGTCAAAATGCCATTAACAGAGATTTAATCTCTATAAAAGGAAAAAAGACTAGCGCCTCATGTGCTCCGCACGTGGGACCCTCTTTTAACATCGCCTAGCGCCTCAGTGAAAAACACACGGACGTCCCAAACAGAAGGCCAGCGCCTCACGTGAAACACACATGAGCGTTGAATAAAAGTGCTTAGCACTTCATATGCAGCCAAAACGGCTGAGTGCTTAGCAATGATTGGGCAGCCCCCAGCGCCGCATGTGCACCTCACGTGGACGTCATAAAAAGTGCTTAGCACTTCACATTTAGTCAAAATGACTAAAAGCGCTCAACATTTATTGGGCAGCGCCCATGACTGAATGCTTCACATGACATACATGTAAGCGTCAGAGCTTAAATAAGTGCTTAGCACTTTTACATGAAAAGAAAAGGGCTGAACAAACAGAACCTAAATAAGTGCTTAGCACTTTTGAATAAAACAAAAGGCTAAGTAGACTTAGCCCAAATTGACTAAGTCTCTGAAATTTTCTTGCAGCTGCGCCCAAATGCTCTTTTGTTGGATCTTAAATAAAAATGATCCTTGAAATTTTGCTAAGTTGATCTTAGTCTTAAATTAGACGAACGCATCCTTAGCAAGAACAAATTGAGCCTAAATACTCATACATTTAAGTTGATCTTAATCTCAAACCAGATTAACGGTCCTTAAATAAACCTAATCCCAAATCTAAAATATACGGATTTGGACTAATCCGCGCCCTACGAGCGACGACATTAATTAGTCTCCGTATACAATCCACGAGCAACCAAAACAAACAAAAACACACACGACACGAAGTGAACTTCTGGAGCAGGAGATAGTGGTTATCACAATGCGGTAATATAATTAACTGCAGGGGTTTTCACCTGCAGGGAAGAGCATCCCTACAATCAAAAACCCCTCATAAACAAGAGGGAATCTGATAAAGTTACGCTATAACGGCCGCGTCTGTCCAAACCTCTGATATATGGTGCCATAAATCAACTTGGTATCTTCAGAGAGGTAGACGGATAAATCCAAATAGCATCTACCCCCAGAATTCAGGCCAGACGTCGTGACGTCTCGGTCCATCTTTCGGCGGTGAACAGATTTTGGCATGCCTGGTGGGACCTTTTTCTCTTTCCACTCTACACTTCGTGTGTCGTGTTTCACGAACAAAATCTTGATTCGCTATGGTTACCCTTGGATTTGAGATACTAAAATTTGGTTTCTTGCTCCTGTGCAGAAAAAATCGATGGCTTCTAACTGCACCTCTTACAACAGCAACTCTCGCTCTACCCCAGCTGGAGGAGTGACCTACGGGCCTAACACGGCCTCCATCTTTTCAATACCGGTGGGGCAAGTAACGCAAGCCACTACTGGACTATTCTTCGGGACCATGTTCCCACCAGTGGATGTCGATGTAGGGTTGCTAGGCACACGCATAAGGGTCTACGAGGCATCAACCATGCCTGATTTAAAATTTAGCTGTGCCGAACAACCCAAAGCCGGATCTTTAAACTAGAGATTAGGCGAAAACAAGTATGTTAAACACTTTAACACTAAGTGAGAGGGATTACAACCTTTGTAGATCCGGTCCTTCACTTCTTAAGCTCCGTGTTGAGGTCCCTTCGCTGCGATCATCGTGTTCCGGACTCTCGAGAGGCTCCACGAAGAGAAAGATGCAAGCTTGCTTCCGATCTTCGATAACAAAGATGATCGACCTTGAAGTTTCATTAACACAAGTTCTCACTCACTAAATGAAGTGAACATTCTCATCTAAAGGGTAAGGGTAGATGAGGATGATGAAGTAGGATTTTTGCTCTCATTTGTTTTCTTATTCTCACTCATTTTTCATCACAAAATCAAAGGAAGAAAGCTTTTCATGAAGAACTCAAGCAAGAAGAAAATGAATAATCATTAGAATCCTTTTGTGATGAATAATGAAAAGAAGATAATGATTAATTATGCAACCATGGTCAACTAAACCTTTGTAGAGATTTAACTAGGGCTAGGGTTTGGGTTGGGTTAAAGCATGAGTCATTTGAAAATATCTTAGCAAAAACAAAAAGAAATCTTCTAGAAGCATCAAGAAGGAACTAACCCAAAACAAACCCTAACTTTGTTTAATCTCCACTAATCATGTTGCATTAGTAATCATATCATGTTACAATATTATATATCATATATATAATATTTATTGTAACAAAATAAAATAATATAATTAACATATATCGCATATATATCAATGTATTGCCCGAGTGAGAAAAAGAATCTTTTAGTGAGCTAATATTAGTTAATGTAATTTAATATATCATATATATTATTATACATTAAATTATCGAATCAACACTTAATCCGACAATCCGGCTATATCGCATATAACCGACTAATATATCATTTACCGATTCATCGAATCAATACTTGATCCGATGATCCGGCTGATATCAAATATTGCGAGAATATAATACGGTATCTCATATCGTATTATCCTCGGTCCTGCACATATCATATATGTGCTCCTACTCCGTTTTGCCTGAGTCAAGAAACCTCTGTGTAGGACTCTAAAGAATCGTCAATACGCCGGCAGTAGGTGATGATCATATCAAACACGCACAAGCTGCAAGCGGTCAGCTAAACGTAACAGCCACCCAGGTATTGAGCGATCAGAAGATCAACAAGTAAGCCTGTACATTCTCCTGCGAATCCAATCAGTAACACTCCCGTACAGTCCGGTCTCGTCGTCTAATATGTCGTATATCTCGCCTAGGGGTGGTAAACGTCAGACCCCAGTAGCTTAATAAGTCGTGTCGATATGATGTCTATAACAGTTTGAGAAACTACTGATAATACTTACCAGTAAATCTCAGCAACCCTGGCCAGGGATTTCCGGTTATAGCCAATCGAACACAGCGCAACATCGACTCCCTATACCGGGAGAGACGAATCCCCTCCTATCGCTCATTGCCTCCATATGATTCGGGACTGTACCCAAAAGCCACCTTTTTGCATGCCCTCTTGGATGTGGTATGATGGAAATCAAAGCACAATGGGAATCACACAAGACTCTATGACGATCTCGGGTCAACAGACTACTCTGCACCAGTGTCACCGGAGAACTGCCATCTGACGTGAGGTATAATACCATCTGGGAGTTCTCGGCGAGTCTGTCCAGTATGCCCAGTCTCCACTGAGCACCCGTACACCATCCTTGATGTCAAACACCGATGGATATGGGATCATCCATCGCCCATCATATGGGTCAAGATGCGTATACGCTAGTCTACTCTGGTGTATCGATGCCCTGTCTCGATACACCCTCGACTAGGAACAGTTATAGGGTGTACTCGTCGACTACCATGGCCCCACTAGTATGATCTCATCATAGTCCCAGTAGTCGACTACATATCCTAAGGGCTTTATCAACATGTAACATAGAGACAATTAGAGTACATGTTAAGATAAAGTACAATCAGATAACATACTATCATGTCGAGCAAGAAAGTCCTCCCTATATATGTCCAAGCATCCATTACAATATACATCATATGTATAGTAATGGCCTCTAGGGCATACATATAACTAATAGTCGGTGCCTCGGCACCGCAGGAAGAAGCTCCCAAGAGGTCGGTCTTCGATTGACTGGCGACCACAACGGCCCTTCTCAACGGGCCATCCAAAGCTGATGTCTTAGTCTTCAACAGGCTGTGCAAGAACCCAAACGGGCCCGCAATAAGGCTCGTGACACCTGAAGGGGCTGCCCCAAAACAGATAGCCCTCCCAACTCCTGCTACGGGTGAAGTCGTCAAAGGTGCTTCCCCTACCAGAAATTCGATCTTCGAAAGATTGGCCGGCCCTCCCAAAACTTCAATTAGGACGTTAGTCTTCAACAGGTTGATGCTAACAGCAGCCCCTCAGCAAAACCAGGGGTACGAAGAAGCCGCTTCCAAATCTGAGGCGGCCCCGTCTACAAGACACGCTCAACGTCTTCACTAGCGCTGTGTGAGGAAAGCCGGGGGCAACTCCCCTTCTGGACTTACCCCACCAGCTTCAATAGTGAAAGTTGATGCTGCTATTCCAACCAGGAACATCTTTGATCTACTCAGGAGCATACGCAAGAACTCTCCAACGGCGGTGCTAAAGAAATCGTCCCCGCCTGCAAAAACCACAATGCAGGCAAAGCCGGAGCGCCCCCATCAACGGCTCTCCTCGCAAATTCACAGGGTCTGGTGAAAATTCCAAGACTCCGTGATTGATCAAAACTACTCTCGTCGACTGAAGAAATCGAAGGCTCGGCAAGAGAAAGACTGTCGCTCTGTCATACAGCGAGGGACTTCTTCTGCACATATGCCTATTACAACGGCTCCTTCAACTCCGACCTCCTACAAAAGGATGAGGTAAAAGAAAATCCTACCGCCGGTGGCAAACTCTAAAGGTGATGGACCCAAACGCCCCAAGTCTAGGGGCATGATCGTACATACGGTCTACATGGCTTCCGGAAAAGAAGAAAGCCGTGCTTCCATAGGTCATTAACCGCAAACTCGGTCGCTGACAAAAGCTCAGGAGCAATAACAAAAGCTCCAGAAGATGCTGACCAAAATGGCAGCACTTATTGTGCAGAAAGAAAGCCCGGACACAATAGCCGAACAGCGCTAGGAGCAGGAGACCGATACAGAGTTCGTGCGAAGGGTGCTTGAAAGAAAAGATAAAGAAGCTGCTGAGCAGGCTGCTAACATAAAGCAGATAGCTCTCTTATTCCAAGATATGGTTGGGATGATGATCCAGCCAGAACCCCCGACCGAGGATCCGCCTATAATCATCGAGGATGATAGAGGGGAAACATCAAACCCTCTTCCGGCCTTATCGGCAGCCAAGGAGGAAACAATCTCCAAGGCTGCTCTTGATGATTATATAGCTCAACAAATAAGAGCTCATCAAACTAGTGAAGCTGTTGGCCAAATCGTCAGAATCGGGCAACCATATCCAAGCTGGTATGACTAAATTAAATACCCGTCCGGATATACGATCCCCAAGTTTCATGTGTACAAGGGGACAGGCAACCCACATCAGCACGTCGCGCAGTTCAGAGCTTTGTGCGGCAACACTGGAGGTGATGACAAACTGCTGCTTCGCTAGTTCGTTGGCAGCTTGTCTGAGACGGCCTTTGAATGGTACTCGGAGCTCCCAAATGACTCCGTGAGAACATTCACATAGATGGAACTGATGTTCATACAGCGGTTCGCCAGCGCAAGCTAGCACATCCCAATCACGACATTAATCAATGCCAGGGTAAAGCCAGGAGAAACCTGGGTCCAATATGCGGTCCTGTGGCGGAACCTATGATTAAAGTGCGAACAACGCATCGAAGAATCTTCCGTCATGGGCATGTTCATCGGGACCCTTAATCCTCAAACGACTGTTTCCTAGTTCATGACATTCTTCAAACCAACGACCTTCCAGGCTCTGATCAATAAACTGGCCCAAATGGACCAGAAGGACCACGAGCCTTCCTCCTCAAGTAAGGACTCTCAAAACGCCAAGGTTAAAAGGAAAGCGGATTTCGTTGCTAACACTCAATAACAACCGAGTGGCCCAAAACCGGCTGCTTGCCAAAACAACGCACGCCCACGCCTATCCCTGAAAGAAAGGCTAGGACGCGCTTACTCGTTTCCCCACGATAAGATAAGGAGACTATTTGAGTTGGCAATGCGTAATAAACTCATCGCATTACCAGACCCACGGCGTCCATCGCAACCCGGCGACATCAACAACCCCAACTACAGCTCCTATCACAGAATGGTGAGCCACCCAATTGAGGATTGCTACGTCTTCAAGAACTGGTCGAGGGCCAGTATTAATAAGGGAAGTTTTTGCTGTCTGAGAATTGGAGGGTGAACCCACCACAGAAGCACACTCCCAAAAAAGTGGATGCGCCGGGGGCATCATGCTCGCTTGTGGAAAAAACTCCATGGGAAGTCGTTCTTTCAGCTAAAACTATAAGAATGCTGAAAGATGTACATGCATGTCCGGAAGTAAAGTGGAAAAGCCTACATGAACCCGAAATCATCGAAGGGATGCTGAAACCACGTCTTGTACCTGGCAAAGGGCAAAATCTCCAAGTCAAGCCTTCAATGTCTTCAAAGAAAAAGAAGAAGACCAAGAAGCCTGTGCAGCCTGTTGAGTATGACGACAAGCGCACGGACCTACAAAGGTACATCGACGCGCTGGAGAAATACAACCAGAAGGCGCGGAAACCGGTCATGCTCGAAGAGTTCCTCAAGCATATTCTTGAGAACGAAGATGGTGACAACGATGAGAAAAATGACTCATTAGAAGAAACCGAAGACTATGTAGCAATTTGCCACATGGTCTCCCATTCGTTGTTAAATGACGAAGAAACTCCTTCAGCGTCAGAAAACAACGCGGAGGGACTAGGGGCAGGATCGGTGCTAAAATCCCCGAAACTGCCAGAAGACCAATCGATAGGCTATTAAACGAAGCCTTTTGAAAAAGTAAAGCTGACCGAGAATGCGAAACAACCATATACGAAGGTTAAGCGTCAGCATCCAGATGAAGAAGATGCGGCAAGGTGGAGTCGTAAAGTACTCCAACCAAACCAAGGCATACCTACGACAAATAAGGGCAGGATCAAGGCAGAGAAGAGGTTCGCCAAAACACTGTCAATGGGAATGAAGCTGCCACCTTTAGTAGGAAACACTCCCGAGGTCATATGCCTCAACGGAGAGGATTCACATTCAAATTACTGCCTATATCATCGGAGGGTTACCCACCCCACCGAGGAATGCAGTGCCTTCAAGAAGTGGTGGTAAGGATACGTTGCCCATAAAAACACTTCAAGAAGGTGAAACACGAAGCTCGTCGACAGCAAAAGAGTGTGACAGATGCGCGTGAAAAAACGACTGGCAACTGTCGTATGGTTGGTACCAGTTCAGAAGGGAAAAAGCCCCAAGTTCTTACATTCAGGAGCGATTCTGAGGAAGAAATACCCCTCATCTATCTCTTCAAAGACTCCACCTTCGAAAAAGAAGATGAGGAGAAAAGCTGTGAGAAAATTCAGTTGCGTAACCGCACGCTTCCTGAGAAGAACCTCGGACCTACAAACAAAGGTTTGAGCAAAAAAGACAAAGGGAAAGAAAAAATCCCTTAGGAAATTGCCCTCGATGATGGAGTTTTCAAAGAGCTCGTAGCAAGGGACCCGCCTAAGGAAAACAAGATGGATTACAATGTTCTAGCACATCTGAGAAAAATACCTTCATAGTTGAGCATATTGGATGCTCTCCTCTTGTCCAAATAGGCACGAGAGCCTCTGATCAAGGCATTACAAGAGCCTGATCAGTTCCAAGCTTTCCTCACAGAGGAGAAGATGAAGGATGAGCCGGCAGAAGTTCACACAGCTGACATTACATTTAGCGATGAAGATCTCCTCCTCGGTACGTGCGAACATAGCTGCCCGTTACGTCACCGGATACTACCACGACATCAAAATAGGGAAAATCCTTATTAACAATGGATCCTCCATCAACCTTCTCAACGTGAGAGTGCTGAAGGAGATTTGCATGAACGTTTAGCACTTGGCCCGAGACAAAATTACAATCTCCGGGTTTGACTCATAGCCGTCACGGACGCTTGGGTCCGTAATACTGAAGTTAAGCTTCGGGCTGCTCATCACTGACATCAAATTTCACGTCATTGATGCCAAGACTTGCTATAACGCTTTGCTCGGCAGGCCCTGGTTGCATGAGTACAACGTCATCCTTTCTACACAACATCAGTGTATGAAATATTTCAAGGATGGCTTGGAATGCACCGTCACAAGGGAGCTAAATCCGTTCTCCGTAAATGAAGTCCAGAAATATGAAGACGCAAAGTACTTCCTACCAGACTTCAAAAATACAGAAAGATGTCATAAGCCGGAGGATAAACAGAAATCCGTCGCCACTATCCCGATCTTTGGGAGCAATTCGGAGGAAGATGAATAAATAGTCTACTCGGGGAAACCCCAGAAAGAAAACGATAGGTCCGGACCATCTACCCCTATTCTGGTCTTTGGTAGCGATTCTGAGGACGAGGCCAACGCAGTGTTCTCCATCTGCTCATCAGTGCAAGCCCTCGTCGGAGCAGATCAGAGTCTGCAAATCACAATAGCTCCACCTCGACATTATAAGGAACTTGATGCGCTCGATACATACAGCGTCCAAGAATTACAAACTTTTTATGTCCCTCCCAGACGAAGAGGCGAAAAGGAGATCCTCAACTACCAATCTACGGAGACCAGAGTAGAGAAAGAAGTCTGGCACGATGCCGATTTTGCACTCGACAGGCTTCAACCAATTCATCTGCCAAGATACTACGCGAAGGGATTGAAAATGTTGTTAAAGTGCCAAGATGTACCCTTCAAACAAACTGTTCGGCAAGCCCAATTCTACAAAAAGATTTGGGATATCCCTAAAACCCAGCGAAAGATGCTCAACGGGAAGATGGAAACAACCGGGCTCGGATACATTCGATCCAAAAAACGGGAGCAGTTCCACAGCTGCCGCATCATAAACAGCTTTAGCGAAGAGGAAAATGCTCTTCCAAATGGCCGTGACGTTGAAATAGAGTGAAATCCCGTTCTAAGAACATTAAGTCTGTTGCTCGAAGAACAAATAGACAAGCTAATAAAAGAAGCCTGTCAAAAGAGCCGAGACAATCATAGCCATGAAATGGTCATTTATGAAAATGTCAGAATGCAGCGCTACAACGCCCTTTATCCCCAGCCCGCTGTATGTCCTCGAAAAAGAGAAAAATCCTGAAATAGGGGTAAAAACAGGACAAAGAGCACAAACAACATTCACAAACAATAAAGCGGATCTAAGAAACCATGCTATCAAGAAAAACTCGGTTGGAACCCGTCCTTTATAAAGAAGATGGGTCTGGAATACTCTTTCCTCCAAGATAAGACGAGGAAAATATTCAACCTTATCATGAAGTATCAAATGATGACACTTCCGGAGTCTCGGCATCCCGAACAAATAAACGAGGTCCGCCATCCGGATTATTGCTCCTACCACCGAGAAATAGGTCATCCCCTTGAAGATTGCTTCACCTTCAAAAACTGGGTAGAAGACCAGTATCAACACGGCATGTTCGCTTTATCCGATAGCTGGAAGGTAACCCCGCCGCAAAAGCATGAGCCAAAAAGGACCTATACCATGAGGATATGATCTGCTCAACACAAAAAATGGAAGTGAACTCTTTCTTGCCACATGATAACACTCTCAAAGCAGGGAGGGTATGAGAATATGGATGACCTCCGCATGTGCTTCGCAAATGAAGACGATGATGAGGTGATCTCCAAGTTTCCACCGGCACCAAAAGAGCTGGAAGATGGGATACATACTACGGCGGACAACCTAAGGAAAATTGATTTAGGGATAGAAAATGATCTGAGGCCGGCATTTGTCAGTGAGCTACTATCTGAAAAACAGGTAGCCACGTTAAAAGACGTGCTCATGCAATATAAAAACTGCTTCGCATGGAACTATTCTGAGATGCCGGGTCTAGATCCAAAGGTGGAAGTATATAAACTGTCCATATCGCCGGACATAAAGCCAGTCAAACAGGCGCCAAGAAGAATGCGTCTCGAACTTGAGATGAGTATAAATGCCGAGGTCAAGAAACTAATCGACTCCGGCTTCATCCAAGAAGTTCAATATCCTGACTAGATCGCCAACACCGTCCCAGTGATGAAGAAAAATGAGACGGTATGCATTTGCGTGGACTTTTGGGACCTTAACAAAGCTTGCCTGAAGGATGACTTCCCAGTACCTGTTACCGAGCCGATGATCAATAACACATCAACCCATGAGATCTTCTCTTTCATTGATGGATCTGCAGGATACAATCAAATAAAAATGTATCCTGAAGATCAAAAGCATACTGCCTTCCGGACTCCGCTGGGCATATTTTGCTATAAGGTGATGTCCTTCAGTTTGAAGAACGCTGGCGCTACCTACCAGAGGGCCATGTCAAAGATCTTCGATGACCTCATCCATGAGATCGTCGAACGCTACATCGACGACCTTATGGTTAAAAGCAGATCTCATGAGGAACATTGGAAACATTTAAAAATAGTGTTCCGACGTCTTCGGAAGTATAATCTGAAGATGAATCCTCTAAAATGCGCGTTTGGAGTCTCCTCAGGAAAATCCTTAGGATTCATCATACGGCGCTGGGGTATCGAAATCGATCCCTCAAAGATCAAGGCGATTATGGAAATGCCCACGCCAAGAACTCTCAAATAATTGCAATCTTTTCAACGAAAGCTAGCATATATCCGGCTGTTCATAACCAACCTCTCCGGAAAATGCCGTCCCTACGGTCATTTAATGAAGAAGGGAACCACATTCGTCTGGGATCAAAAGTGCCAAAATGCACTAAACGAAATCAAGCAATACCTGCAAAATCAGCCAGTATTGGCCGCTTCGGTTAAAGGAAAACCTCTTATCCTATATACAACAGCTCTTGAGGGTTTTCTAGACGCGCTATGGGCATAAGAGAACGACCAGGGAAAGAAGAGAGCCATGTACTATTTGAGTCGAGTTCTCCTGGGGGCAAAAAACAACTACACCCCCATTGAAAAGTATTGCCTGGCACCGATCTTCGTGATAACGAAGCTCAGACATTACACTTGGCACATGAGGTCTATCTCATATCAAAGGTAGATCCTCTCAAATATCTGATGTCAAGGGCCATACTAACAGGAAGGCTTGCCAAATGAGCCTTCCTCCTGATGGAGTTCTCGATAACGTATTGACCCCTCAAAGCAGTGAAAGGCCAGGCCATTGCCGACTTTCTCGCAGAGCATCCGATACCAGTTGACTCCCCCTTAAATTATGAGTTGTCGGATGAACATGCGTTCGACATAATCGAAGGAGAGAAGGAAGAAAATGATTCCATATCAGAACTCTAATTCAATGGAGTATCTTCCATGAAGCGGCGAAAGCAAAACATCCCCATAATCAAAGCCGGGATGGGCCTTATCTTCGTGACTCCGAAAGAAGGGATATTGCATTACACCCTCTCCTTAACGGATCCAATGACTAATAACGAAGCTGAATAAGAAGCTTTGATAGCAGGCCTCGAGATCGCTATCGACATGGAAATCAAAGACCTCCTCATATATGTCGACATGGGAATCCCAGCTGATCGTTAGCCAAGTAAATAGCGACTATCAGACGTGCAAGCCAGAGCCGATAAAGTATGGTGAAAGAGTGCAACAACTGTTGACACAAATCCCCTCCTACATCCTGGAGAGTATACCGCGTGCAGAAAATATCAAGGCGGATGCGTTGGCCAAATTGGCTATGGAACTGGCCGACGAAGACCTCGATGACGTAAAGATCATCGTGCAAAGTCACAGGATCCTCGCACCAACAGAAATATCTTCGGGAGACTTAACAGAGCCATCTGAAGGAAAAGAAAAGATCGAACAAGTAACCCTTCAAATAAGGGACAATGAAAAGGTCAACGATTGGAGGGAAATCTTCATAGGCTACTTCAAATCCCAACAAATGCCCAAAAGCGTGTTGTCTCGACATCAGCTTATGAAACAAGCTCTGTTCTTTGCCTTCGTCAATGATACTCTATATAAGAGATCATTCGACTATCTATGGCTAAGATGCCTGGGGCCGAAGGAAGCAAAGAAAGTCGTTCAAGAAATTCACGACGGACTCTGCGGTTCTCACCAAGCTAGGCCAAAAATGAGGCTGAAGATCAAAAGAATAGGTTACTATTGGCCCAGAATGATTCAGGACTGTCTCGAATATGCGAAAAAGTGTCACTCGTGCCAAATTCACGAGGAATTCATCCACCAACATCCAAATCCGCTACACCCAACAGTAGTTAGCTGGCCGTTCGAAATGTTGGGAACCAATTTAATTGGCCCCATTGAACCAGTATCATCCAAAGGACATCGGTTCATACTGACAATGACCGACTACCATTCTAAGTGGGCAGAAGCAGTACCACTATGGGAGGTAAAGATGCAGAAAATCCTCCATTTATTCAGGACACATGTCATCTATCGGTTCGGCATTCCGCGATGAATTATCTCGGATAATGGGCCAACTTATAGAAGCCATAAAATCAGCCGTTTCACACAATAGTATAAAATATATCGGAGATACTCTTCATTCTATAATTCTCGGGTCAACGGTCTAACTGAACTTTTCAACAAGAGCTTGATGAAGATTATAAAAAAACGGTGTCCAGAAATAAGAGAGACTGGCACGAAAGGTTGCATGAAGCTCTCTGGACATACCGAACAACGTTCAAAATAGCGACGAATACAACACCGTACGCGGTGGTATTCGGCATGGAACCAGTACTTCTCCTGGAAATAGAACTCCCTTCTTTAAGAGTAGCGGTTCGATACGAGCTGACAGATGAAGAAAATGCTCATCTTCGGCTCGAGGAGCTCGATGCCCTCGACGAAACTCGCCTTATAGCACAGCAAAATCTGAAAGCTTATAAGGCAAGGATGACACGGTCATATAAAAGACTGACCAGGCCGAGAACATTCCGCCAAAAAGAACTCGTGCTAGTCATTAAAAGACCAATGATCCCCAATTGTGCAAATCAGAGGAAATTTGAGCCGAACTATGAAGGTACGTACATCATAGACAAATTCTACCAAGGTGGAGCCTACCTGCTCATGGATATGCATGGCGAAAGACCCTTTCGGCTAATAAACGGCCGATTCCTCAAAAAATACTATGCTTGACGAGCCACGACTTAGGTCTATGATAGATGACGATGCTTGTGTCCGCTCGCTATCTTCCTGAGTCAGAACTCTGAGAGTAGTATGCAAAGAAGATCCGTCGCCTCAAACATGGCGACAAAGGACCGAGATGTCCTTAAACTAGAAATTCGCCTCAAACATGGTGACAAAGGACCGAGATGTCTTTAAACTAGAAATTCGCCTCAAATATGGCGACAAAGGACCGAACATGGCGATAACGGACCGAGATGTCCCTAAACTAGAAATTGGTCTCAAATGTGGCGATATAGGACCGAGAAGTTCTTAAACTAATTATCCGCCTCAAACATGGCGACATCGGACCGAGATGTCCCTAAACTAATAAAGGACCGAGATGTCCTTAAACTAGAAATTCGCCTCAAACATGGCGACAAAAGACCGAGATATCCCTAAATTAGAACTTCACTTCAAATATGGCGACATTGGACCGAAAAGTCCCTAAACTAAAATTTCGCCTCAAACATGATGATAATGGACCGGAACGTCCCTAAACTAGTACATCGCCCCAAATACGGCGATACATTCCCTTGGGATCTATATTGCAATCGAAGACTTAGCATGAAAGATTGTAACGCGAGTCCCACTGGCTACATAGCTAATCCAGCGATGAAGCCACCCTCAAAACCCATCGGCAAACAGATGGGTGACCTACGACGAACCTACTTTCAAGAGTTTCACCATTTAAAAAAGAAGAAAAAAAGAAGGTATATTCACAAGCGAAATGAGCACAGATGAAAACCCGAAAGGACGTCGTGAGTAAAACAGCAGGATTGCCGGCGAGTTTATGAAAACCCCAAAAGGGCGCAATCTCGTTTAAAAAATATATATAACAAAAATTAAAATAAAAAGAAGAAGAAAAAAACGGTATGTCCACAAGCAAAATGGGTGCGGATGAAAACCCGAAAGGGCGCCATGAGTAAAAACAGCAGGACTGCCGGCGAGTTTGTGAAAACCCGAAAAAGGACGCATACTCGTAAAATAAAAAAAAATACATGTGCACTTGCAAAGTCCTCTCGACCTTATGAGGAGAAAATACCTGCGTGAGATCCTTACGACTTACAAAGGAGCAATACACTTAGGAATCCTCATGATTCCTAAGGAGAAATTACACTTGTGAGATCCTCACGACTCGTAAGGAGAATTCTTCTTATGAGAACCTTACGGCTCATAATATTTAAAAGCCTTAAGCTACAGGGATCTGAACCTGTTCTTAAGATGTCATATCCTCCAAGTTGCCTTACAGGCGGTCCAATATTGACCCTTGTATACAATCTACGGGCATGAATAAACATTTCCCCACCAAGTTCCACCAACGACGAGAAATGTCCCCGTATGGTGAACGACACTTGTAAGTCCTCTTAATTTATAAGGAGAAAACACTCTTGCAAGATCTTTATGACTTACAAGAGAAAATATACTTAGGAATCCCCACGATTCCTAAGGAGAAAGTACACATATGAGGTCCTCACGACTTGTAGGAGAAATACCTTTATGAGACCCTTACGGCTCATAAAATCAAAAAGCCTTAGTCGACATGATCCTAACCCTGTTGGCTAAGCCACCTTTTTCTAAATTAACAAAGGAAAATTATGATTTGCTCTTGATAATATTCCAGTTGCAGCGATGTTGATGCCAAGATTGGTATCAAATTTCAAGTTCCCGCAGAGGCAATGATGAGTCACTCCTGGCAATATTCCAGTCGTAGCGATACTGATGCCTAAAAAGATATCAAACTTCAAGTCCTCTCAAGACAAATGATGATTTGCTCCAGGAAATATTCCAGTCATAGTGATGCTGATGCCAAGGTTGGTATCAGATTCCAAACTCGCATAAAAACAGCAGCAAGTAACAAAAAATGCTATGAAATAGCCGAAATGATGGGGCAACTCGCAATAAAAATCAGCGAGCAAAAAAATATGCATATAAAAACAGCCGAAATGTTTGGGTAACTCACAATAAAAATAGCAAGTAAAACTATAAAAAAAATAGCCGAAATGATTGGGCACCGTAGATAAAAAGCCGAAATGATGGGCAATCACGACTTTCGCGATATGAAAAGTTGAAAAGATAGAGTATCGTGGGCAATAAAAAATAAAATAAAATAAAATTCCTCTGCCCTGCAAGTATGTCCATATTGACTTTTGTATACAATTCATGAGCACAAATGAAAGAAGGGGAACCATACTTTCCCATCAGGCTCCGTCAAAGGGAGAGCCAGATCTTGACGGCAATATCTACAGCCTAGAGATCAGCTTGACATTCTTCTCATTCTAGCAGGATGCAGATGTAACGTCAACAAAAGACCCAAGGGTCAAAACAAAAATGGAGCCATAGCAAAATCCTAGCTCCAAATCTTGATGGTTCATATATAACTCAAAGACTATCTCGATGTTCCTTCTCATTCCAGCAGGATGCAGACGCAATGTCAAAAAAAGACCCAAGGGTCGAAACAAAAATGGAGCCATGGCAAAATCCTAGCTCCAAGTCTTGACGGTTCATATATAACTCAGAGACTATCTCGACGTTCCTTCTCATTCCAACAGGATGCAGACGCAACGTTAACAAAAGACTCAAGGGTCGAAACCAAAAATGGAGTAACGGCAAAATCCTAAACTCCAAGTCTCAACGGCACATATACAACCTAGAGACCATCCCGACGTTCCCCCTCATTTCAGCAGGATGCGAATGCGGCTATCAAATGAAAATGAAGCAATGGCATATTCCTACCTTCAGACTTCAACAGCAACACATACAGCATAGAAGTCTTACAGATGTCTACCCTACTTCAGCAAAGAATCGGCACGACATCGCCAAAACAAGAAAAAAATGAAGCAACGACATATTCCCAGCTTCGGGTCTTGAAGCAACACATATAAAGTCTAAAAGACTGTCGGAGATCATCCCACACCAAAACGAAGTGGTTATGACTCATCGGGGCTCCAAACTGAGCCCAACCTCAAGTAAAAAGCGTCATGGCAAATTCTTAATATTTGCTCTTCCGACGGTAATATGACCTAAGGAGATTACTTGAAGATTTCTTGTCTATCCCTCGAAGGGATTGTTTCGCCCAATCAGAGCAAAGTTCTGTTGAAATTCAAAATTCAAAATTCTGAAACGACGCTTCAAATCTCGGGCGCAACGCGCCACATGTCATTCGCTGATACGTCAGCGCAGCGCCCAAGAAGGCGCGCCCAATCAGAATAAAGCTCTATTAAAGGAAGCAACGCTTCAGTTGCGCTGCGCTGTGCGCTGCACGACACGTGTCAGCGCAGTTGCGCATGCGCTGCGCGACACGTGTCAGCGCAGATGCGCTAGCGCAGATGCGCTGCGCTCTGCGCTGCACGACACGTGTCACGCGCTGGGGCATTTGCGCCAACCAGAATTAAGATTTTAGAGAAATCTTTCTGTTCTTGTTAAAACAAGAAGATTTTCTTCTGTAAAACAGAAGCCCTTGGATCAAAGATCCAACGGTGGGGAAAATTCCCCAAATCACTCAGAAAAAGATCTCTGTAACAAATTTAACTAATTTATGAGCACTATAAAAATGACCCCAGACCTCATTTCAAAGGCATCAATATTTTTCTTGAAAAAAGTCAAGAGCTTCAAACAGAGAGAACTCTGAGAAAAATTTCAAGAAAAAGGTAAAAACCTTCACAAGGGAGAAGAAATTTCTTCTAATAGATCATTGATCTAAAAACTAGATCAATGATCTTCACATAATAAACAATGCTTTGCACTTCTTAGGAACCACTGGTTCTTTAAAACAAGAAAACAACAAAAATATAAAAAAATAGTGCTTTGCACTTTTATGAACCTCTGGTTCTTGAAACAAAAAGAAAAACTTATTTTTCTTTGATCTAAATTAGATCAAGAAATCAAATAGTGCTCTGCACTCCTGTTCTTGAATCTAAAAGATTCTTAGTGGTTTGCACTTCCAAACTGCGCTGTTGCGCTCTTGAGAGAGCGCCACGTGTCAGTTACAGAACAACTTGCGCTACGCGCTCTTGAAATAGAGCTTTGCTTTCTGGAATTGGCGCAACTCACCAGAGCGCGCCACGTGTCAGCAGCGTAACAGCGCAGCGCATTGCGCCGTTGCGCTTGCGCTCACCAGAGCATGACACGTGTCCTCACCACAAGCGCTTGCGCTCAGTGATTGGCGCAAAGCGCCTGACAAATGCAATGCATTTCTTTTACTGAAGGGCCAGGCCTAATTAAAAAACCAAACAGGCCTAATTAAATTGATACTCTGTATCATTTATAAATGGGCAAAGCCCAAACAAAAAAAAAATGCTATGCAGATGCCTTGCAGAGCCCAAAATAAATTGATGCTCTGCATCTTTTATGGGCAGAGCCCAAACAAAAAAAATAGAAGTAATAAGTAATGCAATGCATTATTTAAGTGTGGGCAAAGCCCTAGCACAGGTCTAATAGACCAAAAATAAATAAGGGTGTTGAACATTTTCAACTGGACTTAGCCCAATTTTGGCCGTAAGTTCTCAAATTAAATTGACTGAGCACAGCTGTTCTCTTAAATTAATTTATATCCGGTTCGAGGGTACATCTCCGAACTCCTCTGACACCCATCGTTGTAATCCTTCAACGACGTCAGAGAGGTGACGGGTCCCGACGACCACACATCAGCATGGACCGAAACGTCCTTAAACTAATATTGGACCGAAACGTCCTTAAACTAATATTGGACCACCACGTCCCTAAACTGGAATATGGACCATCACGTCCCTAAACTGGAGCATGGACCGAAATGTCCTTAAACTAATATTGGACCGAAACGTCCTTAAACTAATATTGGACCACCACGTCCCTAAACTGGAATATGGACCATCACGTCCCTAAACTGGAGCATGGACCGAAACGTCCTTAAACTAATATCGGACCGAGATGTCCTTAAACTAATAATGGAACACCACGTCCCTAAACTGGCAATGGACCACCACGTCCCTAAACTAAACAATAGAGCCTCCAAATGCTCTTTTGCCGGATCTAAACGATCCCGTTTAAGTTGATCTTAGCCCCAAACACGGCTAACGTATCCTTAAACATCCAAATGGATTATAAAACTCCAAATCGACTTTGGTTCAAGGGTACATCTCCGAACTCCTCTGACACTTATCATTGTAATCCTTCAACGACGTCAGAGAGGTGATGAGTCTCGACGGCCATATATTAAATGGATTATCACGTTAAGTTGATCTTAGTCTTAAACAGGACTATCGTATCCTTAACGAACGTTTAAGTTGATCTTAGCTGCAACGCGACTAATGCATCCTTAAACTAAAAACACCAAACCCAAATCTAAGTAAATACGGATTTTGACTAATCCACATCCTACGGGCGACGGCATTACTCAGTCTCCATATACAATCCAACGGGCAACCATAAACAAAACAAACACACACGACACGAAGTGAAATTCTGGAGTAGGAGAAAGTTGTTATCGCGATGCGGTAGCGTAATTAACTGTGGGGGCTTGCGCCTGCAGGGAAGAGCGTCCCCCACAATCAAAAACCCCTCAAGCGAGGGGGAATCTGACGAAGTCTGCTACATCGGCCGCATCCGTCTAAACCTCCGATACACGGTGCCATAAATCAACTTGGCATCTTCGGAGAGGTGGACGGATAAAACCAAATAGCATCTGCCCCGAATCTCAGCGTCAGGACATCGCGGTCCTGTGCGCCGCCTTTCGGAGGGGAACAGATTCTGGCATGCCGGTGGGACCTCTTCCTCTTTCCACTCCACACTCGTGTGTCGTCCTCGCGAAACAATCGCGGTTTGTTAAATGGTTGCCTTCGGATTTCAAGTTACTAAGATTTGGTCTCTTGCCTGGCGCAGAACTCAAGATTCAATGGCCTCTAATTGCACCAACTGCTCGAAGTGCCACTGCAACAAACGCTCCACCTCACCAGGAGGTGTAGTATATGGGCCCCAAGCGGCTTCCTTCCTCACTCTGCCAGTAGACCAGGTGGCCCAAGCCACCACCGGCCTGTTTTTCAGGACCATGATCCCACCTACAAGCTTCTCTGCACCAATACCTGCACCAGAAATGAAAAAGAAGTCGGTCTTCGACCGGCTCACCACTATGACGACCCCTGTCAACGGGTCGCCCACTACCAAACCGACAGCCTCTGTTTTCACCAGGCTAAATCAGAACTCTAAATTGGCTGTCCCGAGGAAGGCAATAACTGTTGCTCCAGAAGTCGTCAAGACGGCTTCCCCTGCCAAAGAGTCAGTCTTTTCAAGGCTGACGATTCCTGCTCCCCCTACTCAAGGATCTGTCTTCAACAGGTTGAATATCACCCCTCAAAAGACAACCTCAGTCTTTAAGAGGTTAACACCGGCGGCGCCCCATTCAGACAGGAGGCAAAAAGAAGATGTCTCAATCTCCAAGCCAGTCCCAACGGCTCGTCATGCTCGACGTCGCCATTGGCAACGAGTGAGGAAGGCAGGGGGCAACTCTCCCTCAGGGCTAACTCCACCGGCTCCAGTGGTGGAAGTCAACGCTGCTGTTCCAACCGGGAACAGCTTTGAACTGCTGAGGAGGGTACGGAAAAACTCTCCAACTGCTACACTGAAGAGATCTCCTCCACCTGCGGAGAGAGTTCCAGAAACGAAGCAAGAACAGCCCCCTCAACGGCTGTCCTCAAGAATTTATAAAGTTTGGCGAAGGGTTCAAGACTCCGTGATTGACCCAGGTCACTCTCGTCACCAGAAAAAGGCGAAGATGGAAAAAGACAAGGACCGCCCCATTAAACAGCAGGGGACAGCAGCCGCTAGGATGACCACTTCAACGGTTCCTTCAACCTCAACGGCCCACAAAAGAAGGAGGCCAGAGAAAACTCCCGCGTCAGCGGCAAAAGTTAAAAATGGTGAACCTAAACGCCCCAAGTCAGGGGGCAAAATAGTTTATACGGTTTACATGGCATCGGGAAAAGAAGACAGCCGTGCATCCACGGGTCATAGACCGCTTACACGGTCAGTGACCAAGGCTCAGGAGCAGCAACAGAAGCTCCAGGAGATGATGAACGCTATGGCCGCACTTACAGGGCCAAAAGAGAACCCTGAAACGTCCTCAGATGAACGCCAGGAGGAAGAAACCGACACCGAATTCCTTCGCCGGATATTGGAGAAGAAGGACAAAGAGGCTGCTGAACAAGCAGCCAATATACGGCGTATGGGCCTCCTCTTCCAAGATATGATTGGGATGATGATACAACAAGATCCTCCGGCTGAAGAGCCCCCGATTGTCCTTGGAGATGATAGGGGAGAGACATCAAATCCTCCGCCAGCCCTATCAACAGCTAAGGAGGATACAATCTCTAAAGCTGATTTGGATGAGTACATCGCCCAACAAATACGGGTTCATCATGCGACCGAAGCAGCCGGCCAGGTCGTAAAAATGGGGCGGCCGTATCCAAGTTAGTACGATCAAATCAAGTACCCGCCCGGCTACACAATTCCCAAGTTCTATGTCTACAAGGGGACGAGCAATCCTCACCAACATGTCGTCCAGTTCAGGGCACTCTGCGGCAACACCGGCGGTGACGACAAGCTGTTGCTTCGCCAGTTTGTTGGAAGTTTATCAGATACGGCGTTCGAGTGGTACTCTGAGCTCCCGAACGACTCTATTAAAACCTTCGCGGAAATGGAGCTGTTGTTTACTCAGCGTTTTGCAAGTGCCAGTGAGCGTACCCCGATGACGGCATTGATTAACGCCAGGGTAAAACCCGGCGAGACATGGGTTCAGTAAGCTATACGATGGCGGAATTTATGGTCGAAGTGCGAGCAACACATTGAAGAAGCTCCCGCAGTGGGTATGTTTGTGGGAACCCTCGATCCACAAGCAACCATCTCGCAGTTTATGATGTTCTTCAAGCCGACTACCTTCCAGGCTTTGATTGACAAACTAACGCAGATGGACCAGACGGGCCACAAACGCCCTCTCCCAAAGCCGGACTCCCGAAATGACAAAGGGAAGGGAAAAGCGATCGTTGTCGCTAATGCCCAACAACAGCCGAACAATGCGAAGCCGGTGGTATGTCAAAGTAATACGCGTCCGTACGTAGACCTTGAGGAGAGACTAGGAAGTCCTTACTCGTTTCCCCGCGATAAAACGAGGAGGTTATTCGAACTGGCGTTGCGCAACAGACTCATAAATCTGTCGGATCCAAAACGTCCGTTGCAACCAAGTGACATCAACGAGCCCAACTACTGTCCTTATCATCGAGTACTAGGCCATCCGATCGAAGATTGCTACGTTTTCAAGAATTGGCTTGAAAACCAGTACCGACAGGGCAAATTAACGTTATCTGACAAATGGAGGGTGAATCCCCCGCAGCCCCACACCTCTAAAGGGACGAATACGCCGGGGGCAACATGCTCCGTCGTTGAAGAAGCTTCTTAGGAGATTGTGTTATCAACCAGGACAAAAAGGATGCTAAACGATCTTCAGACATGTCCAGCGATCAAGTGGAAGAATCCGTTAGAACCGCAGGTCACTGAGGGGATGTTGAAGCCACGTCCAATTCCAAAGACCGATGGTAGTGGCTCAAGCACTCGCAACCAGCCGTCAAAATCCTCGAAGAAGAAGAAAAAGAAGTCAAAAAAGCCCGTGAAACCTGGCGACAAGCGCATGGACCTACAAAAGCAAATTGACGCGCTGGATGAATACAACCAAAAGGCACGGACTCCTATTACGCTCCAAGAGTTCCTCAATCACGTTTTTCAACAGGAAGCTGAGGAAGAAAGTTCGTCAGATGAATCTGAAGAATGCATGGCAAGCTGTCATGTAATTTCCCATTCGATCATGAACGATGAGGAGACTCCTTGCACCGGAAAGCTAGGGGCAGATTCTGAACCAAAAGTTCTGGGGCCATCAGATGAAGTAATTGACGCATTCCTTAATGAAGCTCGGCTGAAAAGTAAAGCTGATCGGGAGCGCGAGGCGGCTATATTTGAGAGGGCCAAGCGCCAGCGACTTGATGAAGGAGCTGAGACGATCCCGTTGGAGCTAAACATCTCCGCTACCGACAAAAGCCAATTCAAGATGAGGAAAAAGTTTGCTAAGGCCATATCAATAGGCATGAAGCTACCACCCTCCGAAGAAGAAATTGCTGGTGAAGCAAAAATGCACCCGTCTTATTGCTTATATCATCAGAAGGTTTCGCACCCCACTCAAGAGTGCAAAGCTTTCGATAGATGGTGGCAAGGATATGTTGCTCATCGACAACACTTTAAGCAAGAGAAACGCAAAACTCGTTGGGAGCAAAGAAATACGACCGAAGGGCTTAAAAGAACTGCTGGCGACTATCGCGTGGTTAACATCGGCGGGTCAAAAGTGCCAACATTCGGGAGCGATTCTGATGAGGAGCTGGAACTTGCCCCTCTCTTTAAAGAATCCACTTCGGGAAAAGAAGAAGAGCCGAAGGTTTGCGAGAATATCCAGCTACGCAATTGGACGCTACCTAAAAAGAATCTCGGACCTTTAAGCAAGAAAGACAAAGGGAAAGAGAAGGTCTCCGAACATATCGCCTTAGATGAGCGAGTTGCGGAAGAGTTAACCGCCAAGAACCCGCCGAAGAGAAATAAGGTGGATTACAACGTCTTAGCGCATATGAGGAAACTACCGTCACAGCTCAGCATTCTTGACGCCCTTTTACTATCAAAGGAGACGAGAGATTCATTAATTAAGGCACTATAGGACCCGGAGCAGTTCCAAGCTTTCCTGGCCGAAGAAAAAAAGAAGGATGAATTGGAGGACGTGCACACGGCAGATGTTACTTTTGGCGATGAAGACCTTCTGCTTGGGACGTGCGAACACAACCGCCCTCTCTATGTCTCGGGATATTGCCATGATATAAAGATAGACAAGATCCTGATCGATAACGGGTCGTCTGTTAACCTACTCAACGTGCGGGTGCTGAAGGAAATCTGCATGAGCGTCCAGCACCTTGCTCGGGACAAGATCACCATCTCCGGGTTCGACTCCCAATCGTCAAAGACTCTTGGATCTGTGATACTGACGCTACGCTTCGGGCTACTCGTCACGGACATTAAGTTCCACGTCATAGACGCCAAGACATGCTACAGCGCTTTGCTCGGCCGACCATGGTTACACGAGTACAACATCATCCCTTCTACACAACATCAGTGTATGAAGTATTTTAAGGATGGTTTCGAGTATACCGTGACGGGAGAACTGAACCTTTTCTCTGTGAACGAGGTCCGCAAATATGAAGACGCCAAATACTTCTTACCGGATTTCGAAGACACAGAGAAGTATCACAAGCCGGAGAACAAAGCTAACGCCACCATCCCGGTCTATTCGGGTCCACCCTAAAACAACAAGCCAGGACCGCCCACTCCTATGTTGGTCTTTGGTAGCGACTCGGAAGATGAGATCTGTGTCGTATTCTCTGCTCGACCTTCAATACGAACGTCCGCTGACGAAGAGCAAAGTCTACAAGTCGCCATAGTGCCACTTAAACACCAGAAAGAACTAGATGCACTTAATATTTACAATGTAGAAGAGCTGCAAACGTTCTATATCCCTCCCAGGCTAGAAAGCGAGAAAGCAATTCTGTTTTACCGCTCTGAAGAAACCAAGGTGAAAAAGGAAATCTGGCATGGCGCGGATCCTACGCTCGACAGGCTTCAGCCTATCCGTCTTCCCAGATATTATACAGAGGGTTTGAAGAAGCTGCTGAAACGCCAGGGGATATCCTTCAAACAGACCGTTAGAAAGGCCAAATTCTATGACAGGGTCTGGAACGTTCCCGGGACTCAACGCAAACTGCCTAACGGGAGAATGGAAACAAAAGGGCTTGGATACATCCGGTCAAAGAAACGAGAGTTACTGCCCGGCTGTTACGTCGTGTATGACCTCGATGAAGAAGCAGATGCTCAATGGGAGGACGCTAATCCTAAACCATTGAAAATTCCAGATGCAAAGGAGCCCAGTCCGTCGTTCGAGGAACAAATGGACAGACTTATAAAGAAAGCTGGTCAAAAAGTCCGAGATGATCACAACCGCGAGACGGCCATTTATGAGAAAGCCAAGACGCAACGCCTTCTCCAACAGGCCGTAAAGGATGAAAATGCCGCTCCTTGTCAACCTGTTATAAAGAAGACTTGGCGCAAAAGCAGAAATAAGTCGAAAAGCCAAAAAGACGCTCAACAACAACAAAGCATGGCTAAGAAGACACGCAAACGGGAGTCGAGCGTTATTGATCTATCCCTCATGAAGAAAATGAGTCGAGCATACTCTTTTCCTCGGGATAAGACGAAGAAGATACTTGATCTTGCTCTAAAGCATCAATTGCTTACATTGCCGGAATCCAAGCACCCCGAGCAAGCAAGCGAGGTGTCTGGTCCAAACTATTGCTCTTACCATCGAGTAATAGGGCACCCGCTCGAAAATTGCTTCACCTTTAAGAATTGGGTCGAAGATCAGTACCAGCTCGGCAAGTTCGCTCTGTCTGACAACTGGAAGGTAACGCCGCCACAGAAGCACGAACCCAAGGCCACGAAAGAAGAACGGGTTTCACATTGGGATTGGAAGCGAATTCTCACCTGTCACATGATTACAATATTAAAAGAAGAGACGGAGGACATAGATGAGCTCCCTTGGTGCTTCGAAAACAGCAATGACGAAATGATCTCAGAATTTCCGCCAGCTCCGAAAGAATTGGAGGATAGAATACATACCATCGCAGATAACCTCAAGAAAATCGAGTTGGGGACAACTGATAACCCACGGCCGACGTTTGTCTGTGAGTTGCTATCTGAAGAAAGGGTGACTGCTCAGCACAAAGATTGCTTCGCATGGAACTATTCCGAAATGCCGGGACTAGATCCAGAAATTGCTGTGCATAGGTTGGCAATATCCCCGGACGTCAAGCCAGTCAAACAGGCGCCGAGGAGAATGCGGCTCAAGATTGAGATGAGCATCAACACCGAGGTCAAAAAGCTAATTGACTCTGGCTTTATACAGGAGGTTCAATATCCGGAATGGATCGCCAACATCGTCCCGGTGATGAAGAAAAATGGGACAGTGCGCATATGCGTAGACTTCCGGGATCTCAATAAAGCTTGTCCGAAGGATGATTTTCCAGTGCCAGTCACTGAACTGATGATAGAAAATACGTCCACTCATGAGGTTTTCTCCTTCATGGACGGCTCATCAGGATATAATCAGATAAAAATGCATCCCGAAGACCAGAAGCACACCGCCTTCAGGACCCCTCTAGGTATATTCTGTTATAAAGTGATGCCCTTCGGTTTAAAGAATGCCTGTGCCACTTATCAAAGGGCCATGACAAAGATCTTCGATGACCTTATACACGAAATCGTCGAATGCTATATCGACGATCTCGTGGTTAAAAGCAAATCATACAAGGAACATCTCGAGCATCTAAAGACTGTATTTCAACGCCTTCGACAATACAACTTGAAGATGAACCCTCTTAAGTGTGCATTCGGAGTTTCCTCAGGCAAATTCTTAGGATTCATCGTCTGACACCGGGATATCGAAATAGATCCGTCCAAGATCAAGGCGATCATGGAAATGCCTCCGCCAAGGACTCTCAAACAGTTGCGGTCTCTCCAAGGAAAGCTCGCATATATTCGGCGATTTATAGCCAACCTTTCAGGAAAGTGCCGTCCTTACAGCCACCTAATGAAGAAGGGAACCCCGTTCATCTGGGACCAAAAATGCCAAAGCGCACTAGACGAGATCAAGCAATACCTGCAGAACCCGCCGGTGTTGGCTGCTCCGGTCAAGGGAAAACTCCTCATTCTTTATACAACCGCCCTCGAAAGTTCCTTAGGCGCATTATGGGCACAAGAGAACGATCAAGGGAAAGAAAGAGCACTCTACTACTTAAGTCGAGTTCTACTGGGGGCAGAAAGCAACTACTCCCCCATTGAAAAACACTGCCTAGCGTTGATCTTCGCGATAACAAAGCTCAGGCATTATGCGTTGGTGCATGAGGTCCGTCTCATTTCGAAGGTGGACCCTCTTAAATATTTGATGTCAAAGTCCATACTGACAGGTCGACTCGCTAAATGGGCTCTGCTCTTGATGGAGTTCTCGATAACGTATCAACCTCTCAAAGCTGTGAAAGGCCAGACCATCGCCGACTTCCTTGCTGAGCATCCGATACCCGCCGATTCTCCTCTGAGCTGCGATTTACCAGACGAACATGCGTTTGACACGATCGACGGTGGTAACACCCAATGGGAACTTTATTTCGATGGCGCATCTTCCATGAAGAAGCGCAAACAAAGCACCCCTATAATCAAATCGGGCGTAGGGCTCATATTTGTAACTCCACAAGGAGGGATAATGCGCTTTGCTTTCTCCCTAACAGAGCCGAGGACAAACAATGAAGCCGAATACGAAGCCCTGATAGCAGGCCTCGAGATCGCCATCGACATGGGAATTGAAAACCTCCTCATATACGGAGACTCCCAGCTGGTGGTTAGTCAAGTAAACGACGACTACCAAACGTGTAAACCGGAGTTGGTGAGGTACGGCGAAAAGGTGCAAAATTGTTGACCCAAATTCCCTCTTATACTTTAGAGAACATACCGCGCGCGGAAAACAGCAAAGCAGACGCATTGGCCAAACTTGCTAAAGAACTGGCTGACGAGAACCTCGATGACGTTAAAATCGTGGTGCAAAGCCGTCGGGTGCTTGCCCCAGCAGAAATATCTCCGGAATCATCCGAAGAAAAAGGAGCAAGCAAGCAGACGACCCTGCAAGTAAAAGACTGGGAAAATACCGAGGATTGGGGAGAAGTCTTCGTAGATTACTTCAAGTCCCACCGATTGCCTGAAGAAGCGTCCACAAGACATCAGCTTATGAAACGAGCTCTGTCTTTCACCTTTGTCAATGATACTCTGTACAAGAGGTCGTTTGATTCTCTGTGGCTGAGATGTTTAGGACCTGACGAAGCGAAAAAAGTCATCCGGGAAGTTCACGACGGACTCTGCGGTTCTCACCAAGCGGGCCCAAAGATGAAGATAAAGATCAAACGGATGGGCTACTATTGGTCCACGATGAGCCAGGACTGCCTCGAATATGCGAAGCAATGCTACTCATGCCAAATTCATGGGGATTTCATCCATCAGCGTCCGAATCCACTACATCCAACGGTGGCTAGCTGGCCATTCGAAATGTGGGGGACCGATATAGTCGGCCCCATCGAACCAGTATCGTCTAGAGGACATCGTTTCATCCTAGCGACGACCGATTACTTCTCTAAGTGGGCAGAAGCGGTACCGCTGAGGGAAATAAAGACGGAGAATATTCTCCATTTCTTCAAGACGCATGTCATATATCGGTTTGGAACGCCAAGACGGATCATCTCCGATAACGGGCCAGTCTACAGAAGCCACAAGATCAGTCGCTTAGCGCAGCAACACAATATAGATTGGAGATATTCCTCAATTTATAATCCGCGAGCTAACGGTCTAGCTGAATCCTTCAACAAGACCTTGACGAAGATCATGAAGAAAACAGTGTCGCGAAATAAGAAAGACTGGTACGAAAGACTGCAAGAAGCTCTCTGGGCGTATCGAACTACGTTTAAAACGGCCACAAACACAACGCCGTACGCGTTGGTATTTGGGACGGAAGCAGTACTCCCCCTCGAGATAGAGTTACCCTCTCTACGAGTGGCAATCCACTACGAGCTGACGGACGAAGAGAATGCTCACCTTCGGCTTGAAGAGCTTGATGCCCTTGAAAAAACACGGCTCATAGCGCAACAAAATCTGGAGGCCTATAAAACAAAGATGACGCGCTCATATGAAAGACTGACCCGACCGAGGACATTCCGCCAAGGCGAGCTTGTGGTAGTGGTCAAAAGGCCTATGATCCCCAATCGCGCCAAGCGGGGAAAATTCGAGCCAAACTATGAAGGCCCGTACGTCATAGATAAGGTCTACCAGGGCGGGGCCTATCTACTCATAGATATGTACGGTGAAAGGCCTTTCAGGCCGATAAACGGTCGCTTTCTAAAGAAATACTATGCTTGATGAGCCACAGCCTAGGTCAATGATAGATGACGACGACTACGTCCGCTCGCTATCTTCCTAAGCTCAAGCTTTATAAGCAGGAGCCCGCCTCTCAACGACGGACCGAAATGTCCTTAAACTAGTAGCAGATCGAAACGTCTTTAAACTACTACCGCAGCATCTTTAGGATGACGAGATATATAAAAAAAACATATAAAAATAAAATGAAAAAAACGGTATGTCCATAAGCAAAAAGGGCACGGATGAAAACCCGAAAGGGCTCCGTGAGTAAAAACAGCAGGGCTACCGGCGAGTGTTCGTGAAAACCCGAAAGGGCGCGACCTCGTAAAAAAAAAGAAAAAAATATATATAAAAAGAAAAACAAAAAAAAACGGTACGTCCATAAGCAAAATGGGCACGGATGAAAACCCGAAAGGGCTCCGTGAGTAAAAACAGCAGGACTACCGGCGAGTGTTTGTGAAAACCTGAAAGGGCACAACCTCGTTAAAGGACACTTATAGGGTCCTCTCGACCTTATAAGGAGAAACCACCCACATGAGATCCTTACGACTCACAAGAGAGCAGCACACTTAGGGATCCCCACGATTCCTAAGGAGAAAATACACTTGCGAGATCCTCACGACTCGTAAGGAGAACTCTTTTATGGGACCCTCACGGCTCATAAGAGTTGAAAGTCTTAAGTTACAGAGACCTAAACCTGTGCTTAAGCAACCCCCACAACTTCCGATATTGCCCTACAAGTAGCTCAATACTGGCCCTTGTATACAATCCACGGGCGCGAATAAACATTTCCCTAATCCAGTCCCATCCGAGCCTGGGGATACGTTCGCATGGTGAACAACCCTTGAAAATCCTCTCGATTTACAAGGAGAAAACCCTCCTGTAGGATCCTTACGACTTACAGAGGAACAAACACTTAGGAATTCTCACGATTCCTAAGGAGAAAATACACCTACAAGATCCTCACGACTTGTAGAGAGAAATACCTTTGTAAGACCCTTACGGCTCATGAAGTCAAAAGCCTTAGTCGACAGGACCTTAACCCTGTTCGCTAAGCCACCTTTGGTCGACATCGACAGAGGCAAATGATGATTCGCTCCTGGTAATATCCCGGTTGTAGCGGTGCTGATGCCGAAATTGACGTCTAATTTCAGGTTTACGGCGAAAAGCCAATAGGCCGCACATGCATACGAAATAGCCGAAATGATAGGAAAACTTGCAATAAAAAAACAGCAAGTAAAAATGTATGCATGCTAAATAGCCGAAATGATTGGGCAACTCGCAATAAAAAGCAGCGAGTAAAAATGAAATAAACAGCCGAAATGATTGGGCAACTCGCAATAAAAAGCAGCGAGTAAAAATAAAAATAGCCGAAATGATTGGGCAACTCGCAATAAAAAGCAGCGAGTAAAAATGAAATAAACAGCCGAAATGATTGGGCACCGCGAAAAATAGCCGAAATGATTGGGCAATTGCGACCTTCGCGATATAAAGCTGAAATGATAGAGCATCGCGGAGATAAAACAAAAAAAATGATGATAAAACTTTGGCCCTACAGTTAAGATCACATCGATCCATGTATACAATCCAAGGGCGTAAACAAAAAGGGAACCATACTTTCCCAACAGGCTTCGCCAGAAGACGAAGCCAAACCTCGACGGTTCATTCCAACTCCGAAGAAACCAGTGTCTTCAGCAAAATTCCTCGACTCACGGATACAAACACTCCTTGACGAGAGCCTCCTGATTCGCGTCGACTCGCAGAGCCACCAGTGCCTCCGTGGGAAATTCTCGACTCGTTTCAAACCCCAAGGAAACAAATAATCCTTGGCGCTTGGGAAACAAATAATCCCTAGCAAAATTCCTCGACTCACGGATACAAACACTCCTTGACGAGAGCCTCCTGATTCACGTCGACTCGCAGAGCCACCAGTGCCTCCGTGGGAAATTCTCGCCTCGTTTCAAACCCCAAGGAAACAAATAATCCTTGGCGCTTGGGAAACAAATAATCCCTAGCAAAATTCCTCGACTCACGGATACAAACACTCCTTGACGAGAGCCTCCTGATTCGCGTCGACTCGCAGAACCACCAGTGCCTCCGTGGGAAATTCTCGACTCATTTCAAACCCCAAGGAAACAAATAATCCTTGGCGCTTGGGAAACAAATAAGCCCTAGCAAAATTCCTCGACTCACGGATACAAACAATCCTTGACGAGAGCCTCCTGATCCGCGTCGACTCGCAGAGCCACCAGTGCCTCCGTGGGAAATTCTCGACTCGTTTCAAACCCCAAGGAAACAAATAATCCTTGGCGCTTGGGAAACAAATAATCCCTAGCAAACTCCTCGACTCACGGATACAAACACTCCTTGACGAGAGCCTCCTGATTCGCGTCGGCTCGCAGAGAAACTAGTGTCTCCGCGGGAAATTCCCGATTCGTCTCAACATGAAAATGAAGCCTCAGGCAGCAGGGACTAAAAAACTTGCTTCCTGAACAATGGGACCCTGCAAGTCAATCCAAAATGGTCTCTTGCATACTATTCACGGGTCTCACTCTCCAAAGTCGAATTTCGACGAGGAGGGAAACAACCGCTTGTGGGTCCTCTCGACTCGTAAGGGGAAAAAAATTCTCTTATAGGATCCTTACGACTTGTAAGAGAAAACCACACTTAGGAATCCTCACGATTCCTAAAGAGAAAGCCCACCTACGAGATCCTCTCGATCCATAGGGAGAAGAATCTCTATGAGACCCTCACGGCTCATGGAGTTGAAAAGTCTTAGGCAGCAGATCCGAACCTGCGGCCTAAGCCATCGCTATTTCTTAAGAAAGTCAGGATACTCGTTCTAATCATCCGTCAACCATGTTTGCTAAAGTGATATGCTGATAGTAAAAGAAAGAAAAGACGGAGAAAATGACATATTACAAAAAATATGTATCTTTTATTCATAAACTTGATTGGGTACAGGATACATTATGTCAAAGAATAAAAATATATATATATACATTCTTTTATCTACAAGTACAAACAGTACAAAGATGGATAGCTACTGAGGAGGAAGTGTCTTTAGTAAATCCACAAGCTGCCCTCGCACTTCCTTCAGCGCCTCCTCCTGAGTGACAGCCGTAGCCACCTCCGCCTCCACCTGGGCCCGCTGCTGCAAGAAAGATGAAAGTTGCTCCTCCACCGCCTTCTGGGCTGCTTCCTGGCAGGGTGCATCTCGCTCGACAACATCAAGTTGTTGCCTCAATGATAACCCTTCAGAAAGACATTGCAGAAGGCCCTCAAAGACAACCTTCAGCCGTGCGGCGTTGGCCTCCACCCGAGCATGCAGTTGGGCAGACTTGCTCGAAGTCTCACCACGCTCCTTACGTCTTGAAATGACTTATTGTTCGAGGTGGCGGAAGTAAGGAGCGCTCTGCTCAATCCACGCTGTTCTTTGATTAATGGCAGCCAAGGTCTCGGGAGCGGGACGCAGCGACTCCAACTGATATAGGCGACCCTCGATCTCCCTACAATGGTTAACCCAGGATGCGATGATGCCCTCATCATGAAAGTTCACGAGTATTGTTAGCATCGGGTTAACCACCATAGCGAAGTCTGCGGCAGATGTAGGAGTTTCAACGTCAAGTTCCTCGACGTAGTCACTCAACATGCGCAGACTATTCGCGGCGCCTTTTGAAGACAGACTCCTCAGATAAGGACCCGCCGGCATTGTAATACGAGGCTCGAAGGGCGCCGAGACTGGAATGACAGCTGAAAAGAAACAGGATGCGATCAGATAACAGTTCTGAAAATAAAGAAGGGTGGATTCATCAATGTGATAGTCGCTGTACCAGCTGAGGCAGGTGGCAGGGCCGGAAGGGTCGGCAACATAGCCCGTCTTTCATCCCCTCCTTCGATTTGTAATACTGCAGTCGAGATAAAAAAAGGGGGGGTTTAGAAGTAATCCCATCAATGAAGAAAGAAGGATATCATTGGAAATCATACTCACCAACGTCACTAGAGGAAGAAGCGAGCTCGGATGGGAAAGAGAAGTGTGGGAGCAACATCTGATAAAGATGGTCAAAAAGTACTCCTGAAAAGGCACAACAACACGACTTCAATACATAAACTATACATCTGAAAGATAAGACTAATAAGTTGCGAACCCATACCTTCCAACATCTTAGATGGTATGAGAGAGGGTTGAGAGGTGACTACCGCCAAGGCAGTCGTTGAAGGCGCTCCCTCAAGCAGTGGGGCATCGGCGCTGGCTGCACCTGCGTTACAAGAAAGGTGAACTTGTCAGAAAGGACTGTAAAGTGAAGAAAAACGGCAACTTGGGGTTTACCTGAGGAGCTCCCGGCTGAAACAGAGACGACTCCCTCCTCTATCGACATGAGGCCACCGCCCGTGGCCTCATCACCCGACTCGATGGGAACCGTCGTCGTGCTCGCGCGGCCAGGAGACGGCGGAAGATCGTAGACGGGTAGAGCAATGATCGGAGCATTACCAGACTCTTGGGAGAGAGCGGCTGACTCCTTCTCGAGAGTCGTGCTCATCTCACCCGCTACTTCTTCGGGCTCCGCGACCTCCATCGGCTCATCCGCCGTCACCACGATGTCACCGGCCTCAAGCGCCTCGTCCGCCACTATCTTGGGCTCAGTTATAATGATCATATCATCTACCACCGCTTCAGGTTCGGCATCAATGACCTTTTCGGCTGCAGGCCCCTCGACCTCCACCTCAGGCTCCAAAGCCATAACGACGTTGCCCACCGTCGGCTTGAGTTTGACAGGTACCGCCTCTTCTATTTCTTTGGGATCAACGGTTTCCGCCTCCCCCTCGATCGGACTTGGCCCTGCAAGATAAGGGATATAAGGACCAATGACATTAAAAATCCTTATAACAAAAACTCTGAGAGAAATATTACCTGAAGCAGATTTACCGTTTGCGCTCCGAACTGCGCGCGCCACCTCTCTGCGGGCAGTGGATAGGGCGACGGGGGCCTCTTCAGATGGAGTATCAGCACGAGGGGCGATGCTGGGACCTGCTCCCATAGCCAAGGCAGCCCTACACGCCTTTGCCTCAGCCGCTTCCTTTCCTCCCGGGCTGTCGCGATGGACCTTTGTGACGCCTCCTTCAAGGCGTCGTCATCCTCGTTCAGGGATGCCTCCAGAGCCTTTAAGGCATCTTTCATCGGCTCTTCAAGACGAACCTCCTGCGGTGGCCCAGAGGAAGCAAGAACATCGGCAGCCGGTAAAACATCTACGTCACTTGGAGGGAACGGCATTGAGGTTCCTGTGATTAAAAGGGAAAGGTTAGATTGACCGTAACACAAGGGAAATGAAAACTTGATGAATCGTAACTTACTAAGGCCCATGGATGCTCTAAGACGTTCCTCCTCCTGGAAAATCTTCAGAGAAGCGGCAATGGCTTCTTCGTCAGTGATGCCTGTTGAAAGGAAAGAAAGAAAAGCGTTGGTCAAAGGCAATGAAGAGGATATGTTGCAATAAAGAAAAGGCGACTAGTAGTCACCTGATTGCGCTAGTTTAGCCAGCCACGCGTCACGCCTCGCCAACCACGCTGAGGCTTCGAGAGCAGCCTCCAAGTCTGTATCGTCCGGCGGCGGCATCACTAGTCCTTCGTTAGTCCCGTATTCGATCAGGCCCTCGGCATAGGGGGCATGGGGTTCCTGACCGAACACGACGTCCGCGGCGAAGAGTGACTTCTTTTTCTTTTGCCCTCCGACCCTAGGCTCACGTGGGATCGACTTCCGCTTAGCAGCCACTTTGGGATGACGGGTCCCGATGTCTGCACCTACACCGGACTCCGGCGAGGCCATGACCACTGTCTCCACTGGAGCACGGGGCGCTGGGGCTGCATCTGTAATATCGGGAAGCGGCAATCCGTGCGGAGGACTTTGCGCACGTGATGGTCTGCCCCCGGCATCATTTAGAGGAGGAACCACCGGGGTCCTTGGCATTAAGGGAGCATTACGGTCGGTGCCGGGAGGTGCTTCTTTACGGTCGATCAACACTCGCCTCTCCTCCTTTATAACGGCCCCCGTCGCATGATTGTACCATTCTTTATATACATTAAGGAGTCATGGAGCGCAGGCCGACGTGCTGATAAAAAAACAAGAACCCGTGTTCAGGCGTATGAAGTGATGTAACGCGTTCTCCATCCCTTCTTCATTGGCAGCAAGTTCCAGTAAGAAAGCTTCCAAGGGTACCCCTTGATCGTAGCCCAGTTGTTGGGCGAAACGATGCGGGTTATATCTCATGAAGATTTCCGCACCGCCCTTCCTGAAGACTAAGAAGCCCGGTCTAATAGAATACAAGTGGAGGGTCTCCCGGGCCGTCAACACTGAAGCTCCATCCTTAAAGGAGTCCTGTAATGGTCGCACCGCAGTGGTGGACGCTTTTCCAATGGTTAATACCTTGTCAATGAAGGACATCCCGACTCCAACGGTGTGAGGGCGAAGCAGTAAACCCCTGGCGTTCCGTGGTGAGGGGGTCACGATTGATGAGCCAATCAACTGTATAATGCGAGGAAAACCGCACTTGTCAAAGAATGAAGGCCTTTTATGCATGCCGAAGACACCCGCCGTGTGTAGCTCGAGCCACGATGCAAAGTAGTGCATCGGGAAGACCACGTGCAGTATCCCGGGCTCATTGGCATCCGCTGCTCGGCTGAGACCATGATATAGGTGCGCCAAGCTAGCGATCCCTACAGCCACCTTTACCCCGATGACCATTCGGTGGGCTGGGTAAAAGACAGAAGGCCGCATGCGATGAGAGTGCATTGGGATCGCGAACCAACTCAGCCACAGTCCGAGAAATCCTAAGAAAAAGGCCTCCTCATCCATTCCAGGGGTCGCGATTTCTGCAAAAGACATGGTTGGGGAGTTAGGAAGAAAAAAGTCCTTTTGGTCTATGTCTTTCGCTGGCAGGTTATCCAAACCTAAACCGAAAGGGTCATCCAGGGTGGCAAACTTGGCAGATCCCGATGAAATGACGCTTGGACGAAGGAAACGAGCAATGAAGTCCTCAAAGTTAACCCCCCGACTCCCATGTTCGATAAAAAGGAACTCGTAGATGTTCAACACCTTGATCAGGCTCGGGAATTGGTGTTGAACGGCATTTTCCGGCGTGATCCCCCTTACCATCGGCTTAGCACCGAAGACGTACTCATCTGTCGGGAGCAGCTCTTCATAGTGTTCCTCCATGACTGGTAGGCCGGATACCTCCGCGAATTCCTCCAAAGAGATGGACACTTCCCGATCCATGGCAAGGAAAGTGTGGGTGGGAATGTTCCACTACTCCAGGAAAGCCTTAAACCACCAGGTGGGGAGCGTGGGATACTGGAAGAGAGAGACGTAGACCGCGGGGTACAATCCTAATCTTATCAACTGCGACTTCTTCGTCGACAAGATGTACCGGGCCTACGGCAGGTAGCCAATCGGATGGCGGGGGATCAGACCAATGTTATATGATTGCCCCCAGGGTCTCGCCTCGCCCTGACAGATACAACGTCCTAGGATATCCAAGACCATAGGACGTTGGACCGGAACCGCATCCATAGCGGGATGAAGAAAGCTGTTCGCGGTCCAATCCACCATCTCCACGACATACTGCACCGAGGGTGGGGTAGCATAATGAATCGCCGTAATGGGCTCGGACGACACTGCGCATGTGAAGCTGCGTCGACCCATAATGATCTGGTTATACCAAGACCCCCAAAGGTGGAGTTTCTTGTACTCCGGGTCGTATTCTCTAATCATGGTCAGGACCTCGCGGTCCGAGGGTGCCTCGGGAAATCCCTCCTCCGAGCGGACGAACGGGAATGAAGTGTCTAGAGACATGATCGTTGCAAATAGAACAATTTAGCCGTTAGTGTCGTAATTCCAACATTTGGCATCTAAGAAAAAATGCATTAATTAAATTAAATTAAAATTAATTAATTACACCATACAGCAGTGCAGTGAGTAGGGGACCAAAGGGGGACCCACAAAATCTGGATGACAATGCATCATTTAATAAGACAGCCCCATCATTGGATGAGACTATCAACTAATGAAAAGATCCCCAAGAGAACATCCTCATTAATAATAAAAATCCCTAGAGATAAGGAGAAAATCTCCTCTTTTAGAGCAAAGCTCTGTCACAGAGTGACACTTGTCCAACTCTGGTCTCAGGGGAATAAGATTCCTTAAAAAAAGCACAGCTCTATGGTAATAATGGAAAGGTCCATCAGAAAATGTCTATACCTAAAAGAATTAAAAATTTTGAAATCTTGGAGAATCCACGAAAAACTTGTGAAAATTTTCCATTTTTCAGATCTAAAAGATCCACAGATGATCTATGAGCAAAGCTCTGTTCATGGGTCAAAACTTATGAACAAGATCCCTGTAGATCTACAAGTTTTGATAGCAAAGCTCTGTTGATGAAACCCCAAAGGGGATCTATTTAGATCAAAAGATCTGTAAGAGCAAAGCTCTTTGGTTAAGGTTAATTTAAGTTAATTTGATTTAAATTAATTTTACCTAAAGTTTTTAACTTTGGAAATGAGCAAAGCTCTGAAGTTCTGGAAACGAGAGCAAAGCTCTGAAGTTCTAAGCAAGAGCAAAGCTCTGGAATCAAAATCTAGAAAATGGTGAAGTTTTCTAAAAGGCCATAGGTCCTATTTATAAGGCGCCTGCGCCCCTTCAGCTCAACCCTTGATCCAACGGTCAGGGGCTTGCCATCGCAGCACTCACGTGCGCGCCACGTGAGCGCAACGGTGGGGGGGCATTTGTTTCGTCCAATCAGAGCAAAGCTCTGTTGAAATTCAAAATTCAAAATTCTGAAACAACGCTTCAAATCTCGGGCGCAACGCGACACATGTCATGCGCTGATACGTCAGCGCAGCGCCCAAAAAGGCGCGCCCAATCAGAGCAAAGCTCTTTTAAAGGAAGCAACGCTTCAGTTGCGCAAGCACTGCGCTGCGCGTCACGTGTCAGCGCAGATGCGCTAGCGCAGTTGCGTATGCGCTGCGCTGCGCGACACGTGTCAGCGCAGATGCGCTAGCGCAGTTGCGCTGCGCGACACGTGTCAGCGCAGATGCGCTAGCGCAGTTACGCTGCGATGTGCGCTGCGTGACACGTGTCACGCGCTGGGGCATTTACGCCAACCAGAATTAAGATTTTAGAGAAATCTTTCTGTTCTTATTAAAACAAGAAGATTTTCTTCTGTAAAACAGAAGCCCTTGGATCAAAGATCCAACGGTGGGGAAAATTCCCCAAATCACTCAGAAAAAGATCTCTGTAACAAATTTAACTAATTTATCAGCACTATAAAAAGGACCCCAGACCTCATTTCAAGGGCATCAACATTTTTCTTGAAAAAAGTCAAGAGCTTCAAACAGAGAGAACTATGAGAAAAATTTCAAGAAAAAGGTAAAAACCTTCACAAGGAAGAAGAAATTTCTTCTAATAGATCATTGATCTAAAAACTAGATCAATGATCTTCACATAATAAACAGTGCTTTGCACTTCTTATGAACTACTGGTTCTTTAAAATAAGACAACAACAAAAATATAAAAAAAAAATAGTGCTTTGCACTTTTATGAACCTCTGGTTCTTGAAACAAAAAGAAAAACTTATTTTTCTTTGATCTAAATTAGATCAAGAAATCAAATAGTGCTCTGCACTCCTGTTCTTAAATCTAAAAGATTCTTAGTGCTTTTGTCACGACCCGAAAGTACGGAACATGACCGGCACTTAAACTACGAACGTCTCGAGGCGTACGTAATCTAAGTAAACCGAAAACTCAGAAATCCAAACCAAGAAAATAGTAGAGTGCAGGAAAAACCAACTTAAAGCAAGTAATTTCAATAGCATAAGCCGAATTATGCGGTTTTTAAAATATCAAAAATTTACTGAAAATTTCGGCAGAGTCTCCTTTGTAAATACTGGCCCCCAAACAGGATACAACATGAATAGTATACGAAATCAAGAAAAAGGCATCCCCAAGCGGGAGCTAGCTCTTCGTCAATCGACGGTCACAACCACACAAGCAATATAATATACAACGCCAACGGCGAGGATCAAAACTCAAAAGGAAACTCAAAACCACCAGAAATCCACAGAAATAAAACGCGCGACTCTAAGGTCGAAAGAATAACATCACGGGTCTCTATCTCAAAAATAAATACATGTTTGGTTGATGGAATTTACTAGATACAACGGAATAATATTATACAAGGTAATATGATGGGTACGATACAAGAAAAACCCACCTACTAGCAAGTCACCCGAATGAAACTATGCCCGCAAAGCCGTAAGGAACCTGTACGGCAACCTGCAAGAAACTGGGGCACAACGGGGGTGAGTTGCCAACTCGTGAATAGAAAAATATCTACGCACAGAAATCGCATAAATAACGCAACCTAGGTCAATGATCATAATATATCCTCAAAAATATGTATAACAGGCAGCCTATAACAATGACTAGGGTAATATCTGACCCGAGTATAATTTCATGTGCCCGTGTCAGTGCCTCAGGTAGCAATATATCATATGAATGAGGTATGAATGCATGAAATAGAATACATGTAAATGAAGAAACTGTTTTCACAAATTAGTGAGATTTCCTTCGTATTTTTAAACTGAGGTATCATAATGAAATCAGTATCAACAGTGTCCAGTATCGACACAAAACATAAATCTCACTGTCTCGAAATATCAATGTCTCAAGCTCAATATCTAGGGCGCCGTCAGTCCGGACCGGCCCCTACCATCCATCTCAAGACCACGACGGTATCCTCCGGATATCCGACGCGTCGGGTAATATCACCGGTAGGTAGTGCTCCCCAGCCAGGCTCAACGTCAACACCACATTCCTCTTGCCTCGGGGTACCATACCGGGCCCACCATGTACCCGTGACGGTTCCTCCACTCCTCGACACGGATCTCCAAAACCACAGCAAACTCATGGTGGACGACACTTTACATCACTAGAAAACCGCAACATTTTATATTTTAAAAGATCATAAGTTGTAAATTTTGCGGCTTTCCCCGAAATCCAGAAATATCATAAATCTCAAGAAATCATCACAAGTGCATATGTCAATGATAATGAACTAGGCATGAACAACTGAATAACATTATGCATGAAGTGGTAGGCAATAACTACAATGTCTAATATGGCATATAAGGGAAGTACACTAATATCTTGTCAAAACTACTAGCTAACAATCTAAGTCAAGCAATTATATTCTCTAAAGTGTACGTGACATGGCAATTACCGATGAAGATGTGTGTGAGCCGGCAAATAGGTGTACGTGGTACATACGCATCATCGGTAATGGTGCTAGTGTCCTAACAGCATGATATCAATAATGGAATATGCAACAAAATAAATATGCGAGGCAGAGCGAACAGCAATAATGTGCGGGAGCTGAAAACAAGACACAACGATAACTAATCTGCATTACCCTAATATAAGTCCTACAATAGTGCCTTTTTGAAATAACACGAATCGCGGTGTTTTGAAAATAAGGGCTACGGTGTTTTTAAGAAAAGATACGTCTTTTGAAATATCCGTAGAATCCCTTGACCTGTCTTTTAAAATACCCATGATCCGTTAGTTTTGAAATAGGTAGGAGTCTAATCTAGTCTAACAACTACACTAAACTATACGGCTGAACTAACAAGTTGAACTATAGGTAAGGAAACCGCCTAATATTTGAGTCGATACATATACATACCTGTATATATATTAGTCGGTGATCCCGCCTCAATAATATCATATCCGATACTATATCTATAATCAGACATCCCAAGTCAAGAGTGCGGATCAATCATCAATATAGCTCGTACGTAAATCCGTCGTACGGCATCCCAAATCTGGGTACGGGTCAATATCACATTCATCATACTATTCACCTGGTATCCTCTTTATCAAATATCATGATCGGGGTACTGATCTACGTCTAGTACAATACTGATACCGCCTAAGTATGCATGCACGTGTGTGAAACACTACGTCAAGGACCCGCTACAACGTCATGTCGTATCTCAAATACGAACCCTGCCATATCACCGATCTCATCGACTCATCTCAAATCCCAAGTACTATCCTCATCATCCGTACATGTGTATATGAATGTATATATGCATAGTCCCATACCCACGCGTATATACATATATATACACATCCCCATCAACGCACAAGAAAATAATGTATGCAAGTCTGTGTGTGCGTATGTGGGTATAACAACCACTCTAGGGTTTCGCAACTAAACCAAAGCTAATCCATGAACACATAATCATAACATGAATAAACATTCTCGTATCATGAAACACCTATATAAACATATATATATGAGCTACACTACGGACTGCGGGGGTGCTATACGCCATCCACCCGACTTCTCCCCGTAGATATAAATCTACTCACCTGGTTCTCGCTTGCCGAAATCGATGTCGCCACGCGCTTGCTTGTCTTCTCGAAGTCCTCGTGAGGGTACCTACGTATCATGACACATCGCATCGCATTAAAAACCCAATTCGAAATCGAAACGGCATACGAAAACCAAATCGGCACCCGTATCACACATAGGTCTAAACCTATCACCTACGCATGCAAAAATAGCCAAACCAACACTCGATGTCGATGTCCAAACGTCAAACCATCGAGAAAAACCCAAACGCACCCATTTGCGCATTCACAAACACTAATTATAATATGAAATAGGTTAGAATTCACAAAAACCTCAAACTCACTTTAAAAGCTATTTTTCCGAAAACCTAGTAAGCAAACTTTTCCATTTTGGTACAAAACTAAATGTTTTAATGATTTTAGTGGCTACAATGCTCACTAAATATCTTAACTAAGCCACCCAAACCATTACTAGATTTTAAACTTACTCATTTCCATAAATCCCAAAATTCTAGTTTGCAATTTAGCTTAAATAGTAAAATTCTAAAATACAATTTGCAAACTAGCTACTAGGTTTGATTTAACATGCCTTAATATGATAAATTACACACTTAAACCATGTTCAAATGATATAAAACCCTAACTAGATTTAAATCTCACATTTGCAATTAAATTACAAAACCTAGTTTGCTAAAAACTTAATTTGGACATTTTAAATGTTACAATTAGCAAATTAGCAATCAGATTAGTTTTAGCATAGCATTAACATGTTAATCTACTCATCACAACCATAATCTAATGATAAACACACTAATTTGATCACAAACCATTTTCTTGAATTTCCAATCATGCAATTAGAACCAATTTAAAACCTAATTAAACACTTAATAACTAAATTAAAGTAATTAACTAACAATTTACCAAAGGGTTAGAATTTATACCCAACAATTTGAAGATCCCACAAGCAAACTTAGCCCTCCAAAATTAGCTTCTTTTCATCAAGATCTATACTAGATAGGCTAAGGAAAAATGGGTAGGGTTTTGATTTGGATTTTGTGGGATTTTTGGTGTTGATTTTTGGGCATTTTGTGAAGAATTTTGAGGTGAAATGAGAAGGAGAAGAGGGGAGGGGCTGTTGCAGCAGTGAAGAAGGGAGGCTCGGCCATAATTTTGGGGAGGAGAGAGAGAGGTGAGGTGAGGAAAATGCAAGGGAGGAAAGTCAAGGTCAAGGTAAGGTCAAAGTCTAACTACTTTATCTATTTTCTAATCTTTTCTTTTATTTCTTTTCCCTTTGCAAATCAAGTGGGGAAAAAGTGAGGGCTGCTGAATTTGGCTAAGGGGAGGAGTAAGTGGGGGTGTGTGGGTGTGGGCACGGGTGTGGGGTGGTGAAAAATGATAAATACAATACCCCAAACATCCATTTACGCTAAAAAAAGCATTTTTTCTTCAATAATTTCTAAACCGTTTTGGCAAATGATTTCGTTCCAAAAACCACATGATAAATTTTTATTTAATGTTTTATGATGCACAAAATTTGTTTCAACTCATTCCAATTTGTAATTTTCCCTAATTAAATGTATTAGTGACCGCTTAAATAATAATAAAATAATATTTTTTTCAGAAAATTTGAAATTTCACCAGCGGCTCAATAAACACCAAATAATAGAAATTAGATAGCTAGAATATGTATATTTAATTTTTATAATAAAATATTTGTATTTTGACTTTTTACAGAAAACCTCCTTATTTTACCGATTTTTCGAAATTTCACCGAAACGATTTTCAAAACGCTACAGCTTTGCACTTCCAAACTGCGCTGTTGCGCTCTTGAGAGAGCGCCACGTGTCAGCTACAGAACAACTTGCGCTACGCGCTCTTGAAATAGAGCTTTGCTCTCTGGAATTGGCGCAACTCACCAGAGCGCGCCACGTGTCAGCAGCGCAACAGCGCAGCGCACTGCGCCGTTGCGCTTGTGCTCACCAGAGCATGACACGTGTCCTCACCACAAGCGCTTGCGCTCAGTGATTGGCGCAAAGCGCCTGACAAATGCAATGCATTTCTTTTACTGAAGGGCCAAGCCCAATTAAAAGACCAAACATGCCTAATTAAATTGATACTCTGTATCATTTATAAATGGGCAAAGCCCAAACAAAATAAAAATGCTATGCAGATGCCTTGCAGAGCCCAAAATAAATTGATGCTCTGCATCTTTTATGGGCAGAGCCCAAACAAAAAAAATAGAAGTAATGCAATGTATTATTTAAGTGTGGGCAAAGCCCTAGCACAGGTCTAATAGACCAAAAATAAATAAGGGTGTTGAACATTTTCAACTGGACTTAGCCCAATTTTGGCCGTAAGTCCTCAAATTAAATTGACTGAGCACAGCTGTTCTCTTAAATTAATTTATATCCGGTTCGGGGGTACATCTCCGAACTCCTCTGACACCCATCGTTGTAATCCTTCAACGACGTCAGAGAGGTGACGGGTCCCGACGACCACACATCAGCATGGACCGAAACGTCCTTAAACTAATATTGGACCGAAACGTCCTTAAACTAATATTGGACCACCACGTCCCTAAACTGGAATATGGACCATCACGTCCCTAAACTGGAGCATGGAACGAAACTTCCTTAAACTAATATTGGACTGAAACGTCCTTAAACTAATATTGGACCACCACGTCCCTAAACTGGAATATGGACCATCACGTCCCTAAACTGGAGCATGGACCGAAACGTTCTTAAACTAATATCGGACCGAGATGTCCTTAAACTAATAATGGACCACCACGTCCCTAAAGTGGCAATGGACCACCACGTCCCTAAACTAGAACAATAGAGCCTCCAAATGCTCTTTTGCCGGATCTAAACAATCCCATTTAAGTTGATCTTAGCCCCAAACACGGCTAACGTATCCTTAAACATCCAAATGGATTATAAAACTCCAAATCGACTTTGGTTCAAGGGTACATCTTCAAACTCCTCTGACACTTATCGTTGTAATCCTTCAACGACGTCAGAGAGGTGACGAGTCTCGACGACCATATATTAAATGGATTATCACGTTAATTTGATCTTAGTCTTAAACAGGACTATCGTATCCTTAACGAACGTTTAAGTTGATCTTAGCCGCAACGCGACTAATGCATCCTTAAACTAAAAACACCAAACCTAAATCTAAGTAAATGCGGATTTGGACTAATCCACGTCCTACGGGCGACGGCATTACTCAGTCTCCGTATACAATCCACGGGCAACCATAAACAAAACAAACACACACGACACGAAGTGAAATTCTGGAGTAGGAGAAAGTTGTTACCGCGATGCGGTAGCGTAATTAACTGTAGGGGCTTGCGCCTGCAGGGAAGAGCGTCCCCACAATCAAAAACCCCTCAAGCGACGGGGAATCTGACGAAGTCTGCTACATCGGCCGCATCCGTCTAAACCTCCGATACACGGTGCCATAAATCAACTTGGCATCTTCGGAGAGGTGGACGGATAAAACCAAATAGCATCTACCCCGAATCTCAGCGTCAGGACATCGCGGTCCTGTGCGCCGTCTTTCGGAGGGGAACAGGGATCAGAGACACGACAGTCGTGGGGCTACTCGAACAACAGCTTAAAGACCACATATCGAGGAATACATCAGCCGACGCGACGGTACCACGGCCTAAATCCTAGTACCACAAATCTAACGGACCTCTGTCGTAAAAAATAGGGGTTATCTATATACAACGTTAGGACAGGTTTGCCTGTAAACCTAAGGGAGATAAACTAAAAACTCTCCAAAATGAGTACATAAACCAGAGACTCCGAAATGAGTGAATAAACTACAAATTTCGAAATTAATACATAAACTAGAGACTCCGAAACGAGTGAATAAATTACAAACTCCGAAATGAGTACATAAACTAGAGACTTGGAAACAAGTGAATAAACTACAAACTCCAAAACGAGTAAATAAATTAATAGGCGCTAAATCAAGACATCAAGAAATAGAAAGCCTCAACTCATAGGCCTAGGGGTTTAGAACTACATTTCTTAAGGATCGAGATCTGAGTTAACGATAGATGATGATGCTTGTGTCCTCTCTCCATCTTCTCAGATCAAAATTCTAATAAAAATTGTGTATGCCAGCTCCAAACCGGCCATATGCTATGCATTAATTTACTCACGGCCATGAGCAACGTAGTAGGGGAAAGCATTTGTTCACATCAGTCCAGTGTTCACCTATGGTTAGATGCATGCATCAGAAACTTCTAAGATTAAAGTGTAAAGTATATGTGCAGAGGCAAGATGCCCACATGGATATGCGCCGAGGATAAAACATTTAACAATCAATAATAAAGAAGCACATTTAAATAAGTACTTTATTCTGCGGGAAACAAATCACCGAACATGGGACCAAAGTACAAGGGTTTACAAAACTAAGAATAAAATTGTTTAAAACCCTCTCTGCCTTCTCCACCATGTCGAAGCGGGGATCTTTACGAGGAGTTTCTTCCCATCGGTCAGCGTCGTGCCCATCAGCGAAAGCAGACATGATGGCCCACTGAGCCCGTATCTGGTTTATCAACTGAACAGAACGATCCCTCATAGGCTGGGTAATCAAATGTGCCTCATGAAAGCACTCGATCTTATCCTCCGCCGCGTCAAGAATCGCCAGAGTCATCTCCACTGGATGAGGGGGGATGTCAGCAAGCACGGACGAGAAGATCATCCAAAGCCAAATGGAGCCAATAGGAAGAGGAGAGCCCTTACGAGTCAGGAGCTCAAACATCACCGTGCCATATTGGTCATCTATGAGAACGGGATCCACTAATCGTGCAGTAAAACGAGGAACAATTCCCTCGATAGGTACCTCCCACGGTTGCCAACGAGCATGTGGACGATTGTAATCCATAACTCTTGGTTTGTTAAAAATGGTTCTCTCCTTGCGAAGAAGGAAGAAAACATAGCTTCAGACTATAAAGAGGAGCATTCAAGTCTAGGCACAGAAAATGTTGTGCTGGTGAAGTTATTTCCAAGTCCTGACAAAACGGGCATGGTAAAAGAAAATGTTGACTCCTGAGAATCAGAGCAAGAAGGTGAAACGATTCCCTCAGCAGTGCCTCACGTGCATGACACGTGAGCGTCGGCGCCGATTCTTTACAGGATTAGAACCTATAGCGGTGCCTCATACGCATGACACGTGAGCGCCAACACTAGTTTTTATATGTGTATAACAATACTTCACATGAGGCACATATGAGCATTGGCATAAAGAAAATGGGGAGCTTTGTCATTCATACTACGAAGAAATTTATACATTGGTGGAAAAGAAAATGTCTACAACGGCAGGACGCTGAATTCCGGACATGGATTCATGAACTTAGAGGAAAGTTTGAGTAAAGTGCTAGCTTCATTGACCTTCTTTTTATGCATTTTCTCATAGATGTAAGCGTCGGGATTCCCGCTGATGTCATCTATCCTCTGGTACGCGGATATTATAGCCTTCTGTTGGAAGACGCGATATAATACAGCGACAAGATCATCTCTCCGTTTCTTTGAGATCAGGCCCATCAGATATACTAAATGCACCTTGTCTTCAGCATCATCAAGTGCCTCGAGTGGCATAGCCTCATCAAGCTCAGGAAGTGCTTCCCAAATTGACCCAACGACAATCTTCAAAAGAGCAGAACGATGGGGGAGCAATCGACTGTTGTAATCGTCGAAGCGACGCATCACCTCAGCGCACTGGGCGTCAGTAAACTCTTGGCCCTGGCAGCGGCCTTGGATGCGAATCTCCTCATAAGAGATAATCTCTTCAAGATCATACAGATGATAAGCCATAATATCTGAAAAGAAAAACCAGTAAAAGGTTAGCATTCAAAATACCAAAATCATTACGATCTAGAAAGAAAGAAAAAACAAATGCAACGGTGGAGGGCATTTGTTTCCCCAATATTTAACCTAATAAAAGAGCAAAGCTCTGTTGAATCTAATGAGGCAGCACTTCACGTGCTCTCCACGAGAGCGCCAGCGCCAGAGCCAATCTTATAGCATTAAATCCTATGGTGACGCCTCACATGCTCCTTATTCGGGCGCCAATGTGCAAAGCACAGAAGAGTTCATAAGAGTTAAACTTTTAGATGGCGCCCCACGTGCTCCTCACACGAGCGCCAATGTGCAAAGCACAGAAGAATTCATTGCATAAGTGTTAAACTCTTAGATGGCGCCGCGCGTGCTCCTCACGTAGGCGACAATGTGCAAAGCACATAAATACCCATTATAAGAATTAAATTCTTAAGTAGCGCTCACGTGCATAACACGTGAGCGCTAGTGTCCAGATAGAATTAAAATTCTACAATAATCCATGTTAAACAGAGCCGTTGGATCAAAAATCCAACGGAGATGATAAATTATCAAAATACAGAATTAAATTCTGTTGGGAGAAAACATTTCCCAAATCTTTCTAAAATAAGAAAGATACTCTCGGTTGGATCAAAAATCTAATTATACAATAAAATTCTATTTTGGAATATATTCTCTCAATCTTTCTAAATAAGAAAGATTGCTCTCTGTTAAACAGAGAACTCTTAGATTAAGAATCCAATGGTAATTAAAAAATCACCGTTTTACAAAATAAATTCTGTATAGGGAAAAATATTTTCCCAATCATATTCTATAAAACAGAAGTCCTTGGATTAAAGATCCAACGGTGGATAAATTCTCCAAATCAATTTTGAGTTCAATTAAATCAATTGGAATCTCTCAGTGAGAGATTTTCTCAAAACTAGTTAACAATTTGCTTCCACTTTATAAAGGCTCCGAGACTCCAAGTCTCAGTGGGGGACAAAAAAAATATAAGGAGCTCTAAAAAAGAATAGAGAATTCAATTCTCAAAGAAGAAGACCTTCCTTCTCAAAACCCTAGGTAAAGAAAAGAGATCAAAATATCTCTATCACATCTTAAGGTTTAACCATTTTTAAAGAACTTAATTCTTAATCTGGATCTGAGATCCACAAGACAAGTCTCTCATAAGTTGAGAATTTAATTCTTATTGGGAAGATCTTGTTCTTGAGAATCAAAGATTCAAAAAAGAACTAGGTCCAAAAGAAAAAACAAAAGGAGAAAGGAACCTATAAGAGAACTTATTTCTTAAAGGAAAAAAACAGATCCCAGATCTTTAAAAAGCGAAGATCTTGGTGATCATTAATAGTAAAAATGCCATTAACAGTAAAAATGCCATTAACAAAGATTTAATCTCTAAAAAAGAAAAAAAGACAAGCGCTTCATGTGCTCCTTACATGAGCGCCCCCTTTTAACAGCGCCTAGGGCCTCACGTGAAAAATACATGGGCGCCCAAAACAAAAGGCCAGCGCCCCACGTGAAACAAACGTGGGCGTTGAATAAAAGTGCTTAGCACTTCATATGCAGTCAAAACGGCTGAGTGCTTAGCACTGATTGGGCAGAGCCTACTGTCGCATGTGCACCTCACATGGGCGCCATAAAAAGTGCTTAGCACTTCACATTTAGTCAAAATGACTAAAAGCTCTCAATATTTATTGGGAAGCTCCCATGATTGAATGCTTCCCATGACATACATGTGAGCGGCAGAGCTTAAATAAGTGCTTAGCACTTTTACATGAAAAGAAAAGGGCTGAATAAATAAAGCCCAAATAAATGCTTAGCCATTTTGAATAAAGCAAAAGGCTAAGTAGACTTAGCCCAGATTGGCTAAGTCTTTGAAATTTTTTTGCAGATGAGCCCAAATACTCTTTTGCTGGATCTTAAATAAAAATGATTCTTGAAATTTTGCTAAGTTGATCTTAATCTCAAATTAGACTAACGCATCCTTAGCAAGAACAAATTGAGCCCAAATGCTCATACATTTAAGTTGATCTTAAGCTCAAACCAGATTAACGGTCCTTAAATAAACCTAAACCCAAATTTAAAATATACGGATTTGGACTAATCCGCGCCCTACGGGTGTCGACATAAACTAATCTCCGTATACAATCCACGGGTAACCAAAACAAACAAAAACACACACGACACGAAGTGAACTTCCGGAGCAGGAGAAAGTGGTTATCGCAATGCGGTAATGTAATTAATTGCAGGGGATTGCGCCTGCAGGGAAGAGCATCCCCACAATCAAAAACCCCTCACAAACGAGAGAGAATCTGATAAAGTTTGCTATAACGGTCGCGTCTGTCCAAACCTCCGATATATGGTGCTATAAATCAACTTGGTATCTTCGGAGAGGTGGATGGATAAATCCAAATAGCATATGCCCCTAAATTCAGGCCTGACGTCCCAACATCTCGGTCCGGTCTTTCGGCGGTGAACAGATTCTGGAACAAACCTCCGAATCTGTTCACCGCCGAAAGACTGGACCGAGACGTTGGGATGTCGGGTCTGAATGTGGGGGTATATGCTATTTAGATTTATCCATCTACCTCTCCGAAGATACCAAGTTGATTTATAGCACATATATCGGAGGTTTGGACAGACACGACCGTTGTAGTAGACTTTATCGGATTCCCCTCATTTTATGAGGGATTTTTTTATTGTAGGGACACTCTTTCCCGCAGGCTCAAGCCCCTGCAGTTAATTATGTTACCGCATTGCGATAACCACTTTTTCCTGCTCCGGAAGTTCATTTCATGTCGTGTGTGTTTTTGTTTGTTTTGGTTGCCCGTGAATTGTATACGGAGACTAGTTTATGTTGTTGCCCGTAGGGCGCGGATTAGTCCAAATCCGTATATTTTAGATTTTAGCTTAAGTTTATTTAAGGACCGTTAATCTGGTTTGAGATTAAGATCAACTTAAATGTATGAGCATTTGGGCTCAATTTGTTCTTGCTAAGGATGCGTTAGTCTAATTTGAGACTAAGATCAGCTTAGCAAAATTTTAAGGATCATTTTTACTTAAAATCCAGCAAAAGAGAATTTAGGCTCAGCTGTAAGAAAATTTCAAAGACTTAGCCAATTTGGGCTAACTCTATTTAGCCTTTTGTTTTATTCAAAAGTGCTAAGCACTTATTTGAGCTCTGTTTGTTCAGCCCTTTTCTTTTCATGTAAAAGTGCTAAGCATTTATTTTAGTTCTGACGCTCACATGTATGTCATGTGAAGTATGCAGTCATGGGCGCTGCCCAATAAATATTGAGCGCTTTTAGTCATTTTGACTAAATATGAAGTGCTAAGCACTTTTTATGGTATCCACGTGAGGTGCACGCGTGGCGTTGGGCACTACCAAATCAGTGCTAAGATCTCATCCGTTTTGGCTGCATATGAAGTGCTAAGCATTTTTATTCAGTGCCCACGTATGTTTCACGTGAGGCGCCGACCTTCTGTTTTGGGCGCCCGTGTGTTTTTCATATGAGACGCTGAGTGCTGTTAAAAGGGGCGCCCATGTAAGGAGCACGTGAGGCGCTAGTCTTTTTTTTCTTTTTTAGAGATTAAATCTTTGTTAATGGCATTTTTACCATTAATGATCACCAAGATCTTCGCTTTTTGAAGATCTAGGATCAGTTTTTTTCTTTAAGAACTAAGTTCTTTTATAGATTCCTTTCTCCTTTTGTTTTTTTCTTTTGGACCTAGTTCTTTTTTGAATCTTTGATTCTCAAGAACAAGATCTTTCCGATGAGAATTAAATTCTCAACTTATGTGAGACTTGTCTTGTGGATCTCAAATCCAGAGAAAAAACTAAGTTCTTTAAAAAGGGTTAAACTCTTAGATGCGATAGAGATATTTTGATCTTTTTTCTTTACCTAGGGTTTTGAGAAGAAAGGTCTTCTTCTTTAAGAATTGAATACTCTGTTCTTTTTTAGAGATCCCTGTATTTTTTTTGTCCCCCCTGAGACTTGGAGTCTCGGGGTCTTTATATAGTGGAGGAAAATTGTTAACTAGTTTTAAGAAAATCTCTCATTGAGAGATTCCAATTCTTTTAATTTGACTCAAAATTGATTTGGGAAATTTTACCCACCGTTGGATGTTTGATCTAAGGACTTCTGTTTTACAGAATATGATTGAGGAAATATTTTCACCTATACAGAATTTATTCTGTAAAACGGTGATTTTTTAATCACTATTGGATTCTTAATCTAAGGGTTCTCTGTTTTATAGAGAGCAATCTTTCTTATTTAGAAAGATTGAGAGAATATATTCCAAAATTAAATTTTATTCTATAATTGGATTTTTGATCCAACCGAGAGTATCTTTCTTATTTTAGAAAAATTTGGGAAATGTTTTCTTCCAACATAATTTAATTCTGTATTTTGATTGTTTATCATCTCCGTTGGATTTTTGATCCAACGGCTCTGTTTAATAGGGAGTATTGTAGAATTTTAATTCTATCTGGGCGCCGGCGCTCATGTGTTATGCACGTAGGCGCTACTTAAAAATTTAATTCTTATAATGGATATTTATGTGCTTTGCACATTGGCGCCCGCGTGAGAAGCACGTACGACGTCATCTAAGAGTTTAACTCTTATGCAATGAACTCTTCTGTGCTTTGCACATTGGCGCCCGCATGAGAAGTACGTGCGGCGCCATCTAAGAATTTAACTCTTATGAACTCTTCTGTATTTTACACATTGGCGCCCATGTGAGGAGCACGTGAGGCGCCACCATATGATTTAATCCTATAAAATTGGCTCTGGCTCTGGCGTTGGCGCCCTCATGGAGAGCATGTGAGACGCTGCCTCATTAGATTTAACAGAGCTTTACTCTTTTATTAGGTTAAATATTAGGAAAACAAGGAGATGTGTTTTGAGTATTGGGCGTGTAGGAAAGGGGGTGTGAGAAGCGTCCTAAGGACGCGTGAGATGGCATATGGGCGCTTGACACCAACGGGCCACGTACATGGCGCGTGGGCGCCAGCGGGCCATGTGCATGGCACGTGGGCACTGGACACCAGCAGGCCATAAACCCCGCACGCGGGCGCTGGGCGCCAGCGGTTCACGTACTTGACGTATCGGCACCAGCGGGTCCCACATCCCGCACTTGGTTGCTGGGTGCTAACAGGTCACGCGTCTTGCATGCGGGCGGTTGGGCACCAGTGGTTCACGTGCATGGCGCGTGGGTGCTGGGCGCCAGCGAATTACGCGCCCTGCACGTGGACGCTGGACGCCTGCGGAAAAAAAAGGCTTAGCCCCTGAACCGGGAGTTGAACTCCCAGTGACTTTTGGAGTTAAACTCCTAAAAAAGAATCTTTTTGCGGAGTTAAACTCCTAAAAGATCTGGATTTTGAGGTGAAACTCTTTTAAAAATTTGGATCTTGGAGCTGAACTCCTCAAAAATTGGTTTGGAATTAAACTCCTAAAGAAGAGATTCTTATTCTGCAGTTAAATTCCTAAAAATTCTTGTTCGGGAGTGAAACTCCCAAAAGATTTTCGGAGATAATGAAAGGGAACCCCTTTCTTCTCTCTTAAGCCCTGGATCCTCTCTTAAGCCTTGGATCTTCCCAAAATGGGATTTTTAGAGATGGATCTCTTTATTTCTCCTCTCTATTGATTGGATCTTGGAGAAAGAGGGTGTTGGGATTTAAAAATCTCCCCTTTTAGAGATTTGTTGGGAGATTTGAACTCCTCTTCAAGAGTTTTATGGTGAAAAACTGTTTCTTTTTTAGAAAAGAAGAGTTAAACTCTTAATTTAATTCAAAAACTTAAGGCAGGAGAAGGAGGCACAGAACCCAAGAAAAATATGGGAAGAATCTTGTATGTTATCATTCTTCATGATGCTTTATATAGGCTTTACATTTTACATATGGCCCCTTGGGCTTTTCAAAATGGCAAATGTGCATTTCCGATGCCATATGCTTTTTTTTGCACGTAAGCCATGAGCTTTTACATAATTTGGGTTTGTTGCCAATTTCACTGCATTTATTCATAAAGATTACATTAAACCTATTTATTCTTTAACAATTATTCCTTTGGCATGGGGGCAGCCTCTTCATGTTTGGGCTTGATCTGGGCATGGGCCCATTTCTTTGGACTTGGGTTCGGGCTTGGGCCCACTTAGCTTGGGGTTGACTTTGACTTTGACCTGGTCAACCGAAATGTAAATTTTGATCCCAACAAAGTGCCCCCCATAAATAAATACATAAAGCGTGTATGGGTTGTGTGCATGAAATTGATGGACCTTGTTCTATATGTGGATTAATTTGGTTTGGTTCCCTGCGGAGGGTCGGTATGCCATTTTAGTGACGTATACGGTCAGTACTGCCATTTTAGCGACATGGACGGTCGGTGCTGCTCTTTTTACAACGTGGACGGTCGGTGCTGCCATTTTTGTGGCATGGACGGTCTGTGCTACCCTTTTTGCGGCATGGACGGTCTATGCTACCCTTTTGCGACGTGGATGGTCGGTGCTGCCCTTTCAGCGACGTGGATGGTCGGTGCTTTCATTTCTGCATGCGAATGGCCGGTGCTACCATTTTTGCGATGTGGACGGTCGGTGCTGCCATTTTTGCAACGTGGACGGTTGATGCTGCCATTTTAGCGACTTGGACAGTCGGTGCTACCATTTTTGCGACGTGGACGGTCGGTGCTGCCATTTTTATGACGTGGACGGTCGGTGCTGCCATTTTAGTGACTTGGACGGTCGGCATTGCCATTTTAGCCACGTGGATGGTCGGTGCTGCCATTTTTGCGAAGTGGATGGTCGGTGCTGCCATTTTAGCGATTTGGACAGTCGGTAGTACCATTTTTGCGACGTCGACGGTCGATGCTACCATTTTTGCGACGTGGACGATCGGTGCTACCATTTTTGCGACATGGACGGTCGTTGCTTGATTTGAATTGCCCTGCTTCATGCGGTGTCGGGATTTGATTTGACTTGCTCCACTTTTGGCGGTGTCAGGATTTGATTTGACTTGCTCCGCTTTCTGCGGTGTCGGGGTTTGATTTGTTACCGAGATGGAGCTTGATTCCGCCAGGGAGTTCATTGGTTAACTAGCGATTTAATTTGTTTTGGGAGTTCTCTATCCGTCCAGTAGGACTTTTGAGCTTAGAAGTGCTGCCGGGTGGGACGTTGATTTGATATGTTTGATTTCTGCTTTATTTGGCGGGACTTTTGAATTTGAGAGGAACGCAGAATTTAGATTTTTTTTGGCTTCAGTATTGCTGCACTGAAATAATGCCAGGAGCAACTCATCATTTTCCCCGAGATGACTTGGGATTTGGTTTTTGGGTCGGCATCAGCACCACTAACACTGAAGCGTAGTGCCAGGAGCGACTCATCATTTGCCTTTTGGAAAACTTAGGGTTTGAGTTTTGGATCGGCATCAGCACCGCTAACACTGAAGCGTAATTCCAGGAGCAACTCATCATTTGCCGTGGGAAAAGTTTGGATTTGGGTTTTGGGTCGGCATCGGCACCGCTAACACTGAAGCGTAATGTTAGGAGCGACTCATCATTTGTCGTTACCCGTTGGGGGAGCAATGGCTTAGGAGACATGTTTAGGTCCTTATCATCTAAGTCTTTTCAATTTTATGAGCTGTAAGGGTCTCATAAAAGCATTTCCTCCCTACGAGTCAAGAGAATCTCGCTGGTGTATGTTCTCCTTAGGAATCGTGAGAATTCCTAAGTTTGTTGCCCCTTTGTGAGTCGTAAGGATATCACGCAGGGATTTTCTCCTCACAAGGTCGAGAGGACTTTGCGAGTGTATTTCCTCTCTTTTCATGAGTTTGCCCCCTATTGGGTTTTCACGAACTCGCCGGCAGTCCTGCTATTTTTACTCACGGGGCCTTTTTCGGGTTTTCATCCATACCCGTCTTGCTTGTAGACATACTTTTTTTTGTACATTGGTGGAGCTTCATCGCTGGTAGGACTTCAGATATAGTCTCACCGGTAGGGCTTGGGAAAGATAGGGGCGGTTACGCCCGTGTATTGTATATGGTTTTACAGGATGTATGATCCAGTCCGTAGGGCCGGTGTGCTCGATTTGTCTGCGACCTAGAGCATTCACCCATAGTATTTCTTGAGGTATCGGCCATTGATGGGTGGCATGGGCCTTTCTCCCTCGGCACTTATTAGTTGGTAGGATTCCCCATCGACCACTTTCTTAATGGCGTTGTTCCTTCCTAATTTGGCTCGAATTTTCCCTTGGCATGTCGATTGGGGATGATTAATCTTTTAAGGACCAACACCAATTCGCCTTTCTTGAAAGCACGAAGACGAGTCATCTTGTCATAGGCCCGTAACATTTAGGCTCGATACAGCTCCAAATTTTGCTGTACTGTGAGCGTCTTTTCCTCGAGTGGATCGAGCTCTTCGAGCTGAAAGAGAGCGTTTTCCTCTTTTGTCAGATTGTGCTGAACGACATTCCTTAGGCTTAGAACTTCGACTTCGAGGGGGAGGATTGCCTCCACTCCCAAGAGTAGCGAGTATGGAGTGGACTGCATCGGAGTGCGATGCGTGATACGATATGCCCATAATGCTTCATGGAGCTTCAGATCCCAGTCTCGTTTATTGGCTGAGGTATTTTTTCTTAGGACCTTGTACAGGGTTTTGTTGAAGGTTTCGGCTAACCCATTCGCCCTTGGATTATAGATGGAAGAATATCTCCAGTTTATTTTGTGTTGTGTAGCGAACCTTTGCAACTCTTGAAAGAAGGCTCATTGTCAGAAATGATTCTTCTACGTGTACCGAAGTGGTATAGGATATTATGCCGGAAGAATGTCAAAATATCTTCTGTCTTTACTTCCTTTAGCGGGATAGCTTCAGCCCATCTGGAGAAATAGTCAGTCGCGACCAATATAAACCAGTGGCCTTTAGATGATGGAGGATCAATAGGACCAACTATGTTGCTGCCCTAAATTTCGAAGGGCCAGGACGCCACGGTAGGGTGCGGCGGATTAGGATGCTTGTTAATGCAGTCACCATAACTTTGGCATAGATGAAATTTCTTTGCATGTTATTTGCAATCTTTTATCATGGTAGGCTAGTAATACCCAAGCCGTTTGATTTGAAACCGCATTTTGGGGCCCGATTGGTGAGCTCCGCAGACTCTCGAATGAATTTCTTTCACAATTTCTTAAGTTTCAGCCGGGGACAGACACCTGAGCCAAAGCTGGTCGTATGACCTGCGGTATAGCATGTCATTCACAAACACATATCGGAGAGATCTCTTCTTCAACTGAACCCTTATGAATTTTTTCTTAGGCAGCTTGTCGTAACGGAGGTACTCTATGAAGGGTTCTCTCCAATCCGGCTCGTCCCTGACGATCTGAGCCTCTTCAGCAGGACCGTTCTTTTGTTCTAGGATTTCTTCTTCTCATAAAAATACGGGAGGCATGATTTGCCGGCCCTTGATTGTGATCAGAATTTTATCCATGTCAGGATCGGCCAGCTCCTTGGCTAGGGCAGCGAGTATATCGGCTTTTCCGTTTAGCGCCCTAGGAACTATCATCGGTTCAATGTGGATGAAACGCTTCATGAGCTCCACCACTCGGCCTCTATATCGGGCTAATTCGAACTTATATATCTTGTATTCACTGCTTACTTAGTTGACGACTAGCTGAGAATCGCTGTAGACACGCAGCTGAGGGCTCTTCATTTCTATAGCGAGCTCCAGACCAGCTATCACAGCTTCATATTCATCCTCCTTGTTTGTGCGAGGCTCGGTAAAAGTGAAAGAACGTCGCAGGGTTCCTCCCCATGGTGTTATGAACACCAATCCTAATCCTGCTTTTATTTGTGGGATGTTTGATTTGCTGGAGGTCCTTATTGATGATGCTTCATCGAAATAGAGCTCCCAACATGGCTCGTCGTCTTCAAAGTGTATCACTTGTTCCTTGGGTAGCTCACAATTTAGCGGTGACCCTTCAGGTATGGGATGAGCAACCAGAAAGTCGGCGAGGGCTTGCCCTTTTACTGCTTTCTGAGGAGTATACATTATGTCAAACTCAAGCAGCATGACACCCTATCTGGCCATTCTACCAGTTGAACTGCCTTGGTCATCAAATACTTCAGCGGGTCGAGCTTGGAGATCAGTATAACCCGATGAGCAAGCATATAATTCTTCAACTTCTTTAAGGCAAATATCAAGGCTAAACATTGCTTTTCAATCGGGGAGTAATTATGCTCTGCCCTAACTAATGTTCAGCTGAGCTAGTAGAGGGCATTTTCCTTTCCCTCCTCGTTGTTTTGAGTGAGGAGGGCACTGAGTAATTCGTCCAATGCGGAAATGTAGAGGATCGGTGGTTTATTTGTAATGGGGACAGCAAGCACTGGATGGTGCAACGGGTACTGCTTGATGCTGTCGAATGCTTCATGACAATCGGTGTCCCAGACAAAAGGGGCTCCCTTCTTCATGAGCTTTGAAAAAGGTCGACATCTTCCTGATAGGTTTGAGATGAACCTTCTTATATACGCGAGCCTACTTTGGAAGGATCATAGTTGTGTCAGATTCGTTGGAGGAGGCATCTCCACGATTGCTTTTATCTTTGAAGGGTTGACCTCGATCCCTCAATGCCGGACTATGAAGCCTAAGAATTTCCCCGATGATACGCCGAATGCGCACTTGGAGGATTCATCTTCAGATTGCACTCTCTCAGTCTGGTGAAGATAGTTCGGAGATCTTGGACATGATTGACCTTGGATTTAGTCTTGACGACCAAATCATTAACACAACATTCGACAACTTTATGGATTAAGTCATCAAAGATCTTGGTCATTGCCCTTTGATATGTGGCACTTGTGTTCTTCGGTCCAAACGACATCACTTTATAACAGTATATGCCTATTGGAGTTCAAAATGTTGTATGCTTCTCATCCTCAGGCGCCATTTTTATCTGATTGTATCCAGACGAACCATCCATGAAAGTGAACAGCTCATAATTTAAGGTGTCATTGACCATCATTTCCATGACCGAAAGCGGGAAATCATCTTTAGGGCATACTTTGTTAAGGTCCCTGAAATCGACACAAACCCGGATCTGCCCATTTTTCTTCTTTACTGGGACAATGCGTGCGATCCAGTCCGTATATTTCTCTTCTCTGATGAAGCCGGCATCGATGAGTTTCTTGGTTTCCTCAGTGACATTTTCGTCTAACTCCCTTCTCATTCTTTGAGGAACTTGTTTGACTGGCTTGGCATCAGGAGAAATAGCCAGCTTATGCACAACCACCTCGGGGGAGAGGCTAGGCATTTCTTTATACGTCCACGCGAAATAGTCGACGAATTTGCGCAGCAAGGTGATTACCTTCTCTTTCATTTTCTCTGACAAGAGCGAGTTGATGTAGGCCGGCCTTAGATAATCGGGCGTCCCCAAATCAATCTCAGTTAGCTCGTCGAATGTTGCATGTCCGCCATCTTCGAGCTCTCAAGGGGCTTCTTTTGGCTCGGCTTACTCGTCGTCATCATTCGAATCTCCGCTGGTTTCACTAACGTGGATCATGTAGCATGATTTGGCATCGGGTTGCATATAGCCTAGGCCCCGTCTATCTGAGACTCGCCTCTCGATGAGCGATCGGACCTGAGGCGGGTGCCATAGCCTCTCATAAAACTTTTCTTCGGAGTCTGTCTGGTATAACCAACATCCTCACTTTTTAAAATATTCTGGCATCCCGTACGCATAATATCTGGGGTTTAAAATGGGTCTTGTGCCTCTCTCATAGGGAAGGCATGTTGCAGAAAAATCGTCCGAGTGCACGACAGGGTTCGACCTATAAAACAGGATGCCCTTCTATCCGTTGTTCCTTCCGGGGACGTAGAAGGTCGTCAGTTGGTCCACGGCGGAGACCGACAACACGTCGAGCTCTTTGAACATCTGTTCCAGAACTTTGGTGATATCCAAGGATCCCTTTATGACTTCAAAGGTCTCTCTTAGCTTTGCTTTTTGCGTGAGAGTCCAACCTCTATAACTGTTGCAAGACGGGTTCTCCTCTGACTCTTTGGTATCACTGTCGAGATGAGGGCGAGCTTTGCTGCTGGATGGGCTCTCGATATCAGACTCATCCGTATCGCTACCGAAGTGAGGACGATTTTTACGGAAGGACAGACTTCCAGCGTCGGACTCATCAGTGTCACTGCCGAAACGCGGACGCACTTGGGGATTTTTACTTTTAAGGGTGACAATTGGCTTAAATTGGCTTTTGAGACTCTGGGCCCATTTGTTTTTAATTAACCGTGGCTCAGGTTTGCTTTTGAGATTCTGGACCCTTTTATCTCTAGTTGACTGCGGCTCAGATTTGCCTATGAGACTCTGGGCCCTCTCGTCTTTAGTCGACTGCGGATCAGTATTTTGGGGTTTCATAAAGTACCGAGAATCTTCATATCGGACTTCATGTACACCAAACGGCTGTATGTCTTCGTCAATGCGTCTTTCTTTGCCATTTTTGGTATACTTCATGTATTGATGCAGTGTTGATGGAACAATGCCATAATCATGAAGCCACGGTCGTCCCAAGAGAATCTTATAGGACATGTCAGCGTCAAATATCTTAGTTTCGGTTTGCAGGCTCCCAAACCTGATTGGCAAAGCTATAGGTCCCAGAACTTGCTGACAATTTTGATTGAAACCTTGAATTACAATCCTCTCCCTTGACAGGTGTCATACGTCCATTGATAAAAAAATTTGAGTCCGCAAGTTCATGATGTTCACTGAGGACCCCGGATCAATCAATATGCAATTAATCCGATCTCCGTTGTTGTAGCCTGTCACGTAATGCGTCCGGTTATGTTCAGTTGTCCCTAGTAGCGGGTCTTCATTTTTAAATGCGACCGCAGCTGTGTGTAGAGCGTATTGGGCTTCTTCTATATTGATCTTCGTGAAGTGCGCCTGGTACCGCTCGGGGTTTTGCAGAGCATAGATAAGGATGTCCCTAAGCTCCTTGGATGGAACCAGAGTAATATAGATGCTTAAGAGGGATGGAAGCTTTCGGAGCTGAGCCAAGACGTTATAGTCTACCGAGGAAGAGCTTGAGTCTTCGTGAGTTGGATCTCTCCATTCTTCTTCATTAGCCACCTGTTTTTCCTTCTCTTTTGGGGTGTTGCCTTATTTTGGCGCTAGAGCCTTACCGCTTCTGAGCTGGATTTGGTTGGCTATTGTGATGAGCCCATTGTCCTCTTTGGGAAAACAGAGCTCCTCCTCAAAATCGCTGCCAAGATGGATGGCGTAGCATGTCATAGTAGGGACCTCATCATCGGCACCCTCTTTCAATTCTTCTAAGAATTATGTGACTTCTATAGGGAAGAACTCCTTTAGTTGGATAAGGGTTCTTTCCTTTTGCACATAGTCTTCGAGAGAATCGACGTATTTTTGAATGGTCGTTCTCCTCGTAGACACTTCTTCGCGTCGAGTTGCATCTTTCTTTTTCTTCTTTCTAAGCTTCTTGGACTTTGAGCCCGTCCGTCTCGGATTGGTGGACGAGACAGTAGGCTCTTTTTGCCCTTCCCACTCGACTCTGGGTTCTTTTTGAAGCAGCTTTAGCATCTTCTCCATCTTCTTGGATATGTACACATTCCATGGAAGTTGCGACACGTTGTTCTCGTTTCTTGGGGAGGACAGTTCAGCGGCATGCCTCCAAAGGCTTCAGCTTCTGTCTATACAAAATTAGCGATTGAAACTTGATCGTTTGTCAAAACTCCAAGAGACAATAAGATTTCTCCCGTCTTATACTGTTTCTCGACCCAATCTTTGAATATGTAGAAATCCTCGATGACGTGATCTAGCATTCTGTGGTATGGGCAATACATAGGGTTGTCAGTCATGCTTGCTTCATGCGACCTCTTTGGGTTCGGCAGTTGTAAACCATTCCTCAAGGCATCCCTGAATATGTTCCGGACCTTGTCCTTTCTGAAGGAGTAGACCTTACTTTTTCTCTCATCCAAAGTCGGTCCTTTTCCTCCCAGTACTGGCTTTTGCGATCGGTCGGTTTTTTGTCCGCCTGCCCTTCTCTTGTCTTTATTGTCAGACATATTGAAGATGTTGGTATTGTTGGAGCTCCCACCTTTACGATGGTCATCCTTTCGGCTCTTCCAAGGTTTGTCATTTTGTGAGTCCGGGATAAATTCTTACTTCGAACGCTCCAACATCTTAACCTTCTTGGTCAGGTCCTGAAACATTTTGAGACCCACGGTATATAGGAACGAGACCATCCAATTGCTGAGGTTCCCATTGAGGAGGCCGGCGGATTGGTCCTATTCTAACGGCGGCTTGCACTTGACGGTGAGATTGCGCCATCAGATAATGAAATCCGTGTTGCTTTCATTCTTCCCTGGCTTGGTCCCCACAAGGTCAGTAATGGAGATTTTATCGCTGACACTTATGAATCTTTGCCGAAACAGAGACTCCATCTGGGCAAAAGTAGTGACGGAACCGTCTGGTATGCTCGTGTACCAGTCGAAAGCGACGCCAGTTAGGCTGTTGATAAACTGACGGAGAAGAAGCACATCATTTTCCCCTGTATTCCCACATGATGCTTTAAAGTGGGCAACATGATGATTTTCATTTCTCGTCCCGTCGAATCTCCCGAATTTAGGGATGACAAAACCGCCAAGGAACTCAATCAGTTCGTACTGTATGGGGTACAGCCTCCTACTACTGCCAACGTCTTTATGAGCCTCAGCTTTGGCCACCAATGTTTTAATTTGTTGGTGACCAAATCTATTATTCGATCTTGCGTCAGCGGAATGGCATTATCTAGGGCCAAGGCTTCCCTAGAAGCGGAATACGGTCGGCTTTCATGTAGCTCGCCCATATTCGGACCTGAAGGGACATGCATCGGTTGCTTTGTGTCGTTATCGTCCAGCTCATGAGTAGAGACTTGCGCTTGATTGGAGGGCACCCAAGAAACTTGAGTCGTGAGCTGCATCACGACGTTCGTTAAGTCGTCAATTTTAGAGTATGGCTTGGCCATCTCCTTATCTTTGCTTCGAAGTTATTTTTGGAGCTATTGGAGGAGCTCATGTTCTGCAGTCCGAGGGCGAAAGGTCGGTTCTTCTTTGCTGTTCGAGCTTGATTCTACATGGACAGAGGGGTCCTTCTTCCTATTGGCCTTGATTGATAAGATAATCCGTCGTTTGATATGAAAAGTATAATCACAATCAAAGAATTTATAACCGCAATCAATAACGGTGTCGATGTAGTTCGTTAATGAGTATGTGTCATCTACTGAGATTCGTGTATTTATTCGTTCTTGCTTTAGTTGAGCCGAAAGAAAATAGTAAAGAAAATTCAAGAAAATGAGATTTCAAGATTTAATTGAGTTTATCATTTCAAGAGAATCAAGAAAGAGTTTAAGATTTAGTAATCAAGAAAGTGTCCAATATCAATTTTAGTTATCAAGAAAATTAAAGAATAGCTTGTAGGATTCGATAGGAATTAGTAGCAATGATGAATACTAAAAATGACTAATCTTATCTATTGATGAATTATAGCTAGAACGATGGTGATGAATGAAGATTAGGGATCTTTTGAAGAAACTAGTGTTTCTCCTTCACTATCCCTTTTCTTTTCATTGATCACCCTTCAAGTCTAGCCTTTAGCAAAGAAAATCATCAATCATTTAATCCCAAATTGCAATGAAATTATCAAGAACGGTAATCTCGTTCTAAATTTGGTCATTGACGATTCTTTTTCCTAAATTTTATAATTCTCATAAGACTTAAGATGCGTATAGGATTTCATCACTATTTGATCTACCAAATTCCTTCAAATTCTTAGCAAGCGGAGATTTACTCACGCATCATGAAAATAAAAGAATCAAGAATTAGAAATTTCATGATGCGAAAATTTAAAGAAAGCGAGAATTAACAACTGATCACCTTTATTATTCAACTTTTAATTACACTTTCCTTCAATCTGAGCTTACAAGAATTGCTCTCGATCGCTCCCTTGAAGAGGTAACTATTCCGTCGAATTTCGCTTTGCTCGATCTCCGTGAGACTTGGACCTGTCGGGATCTCGTGCTCTTGATGACGATCGGCTTTGCGTAAAGGATCTTGAATGTCGTCGCTCGATATTGTTCTCAACGATTCTTGATTTGGAATTGAATTGGATTTACAAGTTGTGTCACTCAATTTGTGTAATGAATTGTTATACTAAAAATTGAGTCCCTGCCAAAATGAAGGTTTAGGTCCTTTATATAGCCCTTTTACCAATCTTCCACTAGAAGCTAGGTCAATCTTCCCTAAGAAACTAGGTAGTTGTAGGGAAACTTCTAGAATAAGATAGTTATCAAGCTTTCTCAAGAAGCTAGGCTGTTGTAGGGAAGTTTCCAGAACAATGTTGTTACAATAGAGTGTCCTTAGCAAGCTAGGAAGTTGAGGTGAAGGTTCTGGAAAAGTATCGTCACCGGAACCCCTAACTCGGCCGCGGATCCACGGCGGATCGGCCTGACTCGGCCGCGGATCCGCTGGCGTTTGGTGAGCTTGTTGCTTCATTTTTCTGTGGTAGTCTTGTGTTGGTCTATGGGTATTCAGATGATATCTGAAATCTTCTTATCTCTTTTGAATCTCTTCCAGAATTCAACTCTTTGATTTCCTGTATTTTGTCGGCGAATTTACGATTCCGATATCTGTCCTGAGATGATTTTCTGCACAAAATCTCAATGAAGAATGTTGAGATATACAATATCATGCGTGAAGTAATAAACATACAATTTCCTTCCAGAATGTTGATTATAATGTATAACACGTAGTAATTGATATTTTCTAGAGGAACTTGTAATACGTGTTATATTTATAACAAACATCATTAGATGATTAGAAAAGTGAGGAAACTGTTATGTTAAAGATTGCAATATTTTCGATTGAACATGCCTCATCGAGAGGATTTTCATTGCCCTGCAGAGGAGGCTGATCTTGGGAAGGGGCAGCCACATTCAAGCCGGATTGGGCTTGGGATGTGGTGGCCCCATCCTTCCTTTTGCTACGAAGGTTGTCACTAGGGCACATACCCGCCATGTAGACCGTGTGAACAACATAGCTGGTCATCCTTTTGCTTCCGGCAGCTGGTTTTGTGGACCGCTGTCGTAGCCCTTCCGCTTCGGGGAAGGACAATCGATTGAAGACGGTCGGCCTGACAGGGTTATCGAGTGGCGCTGGCACTTCTTTTCGGGCCTAGCTCCGTTGCTTTCGCACTGCACGAAGTGATTGGTAAACGCTTGAAGAGACGGTGTCAGGTTTCTACGTTGGGGTTTAGACACATCCCTTCGCAGCACTGTACGAATTGTCGTCCTTTTGATCTTCATAGTCATAGAGTTTCTATTGACCCATCTCAGAAGTTCAAAAGAGTTGCGGATTTTTACGGTCAAGATGGTCATATTTTCGGGATAACTCGGCTCTTGGAACTTCACAAAATCCAGCTTGGCCGGAGTCCGCGCCCTTTTGTTGGCTCTATACCTGAGTCGCTTCCGTCTTAGCTTTTCTGTTTTGAGTGTTTGGTGGGCTTTTGCTCTTCGGGAAGCCACGGTGGGTCGACCGGTAGAGAGCCTTGAAAAGACATCCGGCTGCGCACTCGTCGAAGGTATTGCCTGAGCTCGCCCGCGACGTTTGGAGACTTCTTTCGTTCTGACGGCTTTTCCCCTACTGGGGCCAAGGAGAGCCGTTCAAATACCGACTTGCGTTTGGGTTGGGGCGCCTTCGAAATCACCACATTTGGCCTTCTGCCTTTCGAGGCAGGTTTGTCTGTTAAAGGAGCTTGAGGAGCTAGGATGGTGTTAGCTGGCATGAACAAAATAGAGATGAACTATAGCAGCGGCTCCTTTTACTATCGCCCAAGACTGGACAGAAAGACCGTCTTGACATCCATCTTCATCGTGTAGGAGATAGGAGATGTGTCGAGAGTTGAGCTTTTCCTTGGAGACATCTTTGTTGCATCCGAAAAATGAGATCGAAAATTGTTAATCTGCGCAAAGGAATAGAATTTGTCATGCCTCGTTTCCTGTGGTACGGGCAAGGAGATGCGACTGGGCCCGCTACGCATTTACTCCGAAGTAAACACGCTAAGTGTATCTAAGCAATATAAAATAAAATGTACACAAGAGACATGAATATAAATGATCATCAACTTTTATTTATTAAACATTCTTTTACAGGTACAACTGGAAATGTAAATACATGAATAGAAAGCAATGCCTAAACAATAGCATAACCGAAATGAAAAGTATATACAAGTATCTAAAGCTCAGGGTCAAAGGCTAACTGCTCCAAGTTTTCAGTACTGGACTCGATCTCTAGTGAGTCCGATCCACCTGACAATATTCTAAAGAAAGAAGAAAATGAATGTCGTCAGCGAACAATCGCTCGGTAAGGCCCAACAATGGGTAGAGATAGAATAGACAGAAAGAGAGTATAACTCGTAATATTTGATTATAATTTTAACGCAGTTGTTTGTAGCTTGATACAGAATATACCAGTGTATACGAGAGGAGTCCCACTATTCCGGAGACTAAGGTATACGGAGCATAAGGAACCGTTCAGCCACAGTACTACGGCAATGGATATGCAGGTTAGGTGTATTAAGGTGACAGTCTCGTGCCACTTCTAACACACTCCGTACCAATCTACCCTTTTAAAACCCCGTAATGTCTTTTGTATCGATTGTATTGTTTTGTTATATAGATAGATGACTTGCCGAAAGCATGATATCAGTAAACGTAATGGATATAATGGACAGTCATGTAAACAGAGTATATCCATGGTTCGGTTCGGTCAATATAGATTGATATAGATTGAATTCTGGTATTCATAGATTCATGTTGTATTGCAGTTTATACTTGAATCATATTCAAGTCAGATTGATTAGATTGAGACTCTGTCTGAATCAGACACTTTGAAAAGAAATGAAAGTCCTGAATTAGTTTTGATATTATCGGTAACTGCTGCACATGGACGGCAGGATTTATGTCTTTTTCCAAGACAATTAACGTGTTTATAACACCGTTATTAGATTGTCTACCTTAGATAGGCAAGCACCCATATTCTCCTGCTCCTCAAGACTCAAGAGAACCGGTCCCGCTTAAACCTATATTTGCTAGGGTCGTTATTGTAATTTAATATAACTTGAGGGGGTTTTATGTAAAAATAGTTTGATATAATTTCAAAATACACCTCAAGTATTTAATTATCATCTTTAGGGTTTTCATAGATGTATATTTTATAAAGTGAAATTTTCTAGTGAGTAGAACCTAGTTTTCATTGTATCTGGTATTTTAATGAAATATTGGAATTTGTATTGAATTGTAATGGTAGTTCATGAAATTGTGATTCCTTTGATTTAGAAAAACATGGAATATTTGTATAATATATTTAAAATAGATCTTGATAATATTCATATATATATATATATAATAAAATAATTTTATTTATTTTGTAGAAATCTTATTTTCTTTATTTTGTAGAAATCTCATTTTCTTAAAAATTGCATCAAAAATTCCATCGAGATCGAATGCTTCTTGCGGAGGTCTGCATCTCGCTCTACTAGGCCCGGGGACATGATAACCCGCACCATCCCGATCGGGGTACCCCAAAATGGGTTGTAAAGGCACAATTGCAAGGAATTAGATAACACACTTTTTAAAGAAAACAGTTTTGTAAGTTTAGGGTATTTAAATATAATGTCGTATTTTTTTCCAAAAGAATGTTTTACAAACCATCGTGCTATGTCAAAGATGAGTGTTGTAATGAGGTAGGTCGTTACTTTGTGAGTTTTCTAAAGGTAATACAAGAAATATGTTGAATTATGTCGAAAATAAAGTATATGGTATTTTACCGTAAAAATACGATAAAAGTTGCATAATAGATTCTTTTGAAATGAAACCTATTCTAATGTATTTGTTTATGATTTCTAAACAATATATTAAAAATTGGTAGGTTTTTTATTAAGAAAGATTATATTTTTATAGAAAAGAGAATCGGAATTCGGAATAACTCCGCTTCTGACGAGTTTTGAAAAGTGAAAGTGTTAGACAAGAGATTGAGAAGGGAAGAGGGGACTTACTGATTGATTAAGAACAGGAGAGATATAGGAGGCTATCGGAACCGTCGGGACGTCATTTTGTCGCCGGAATCTCCTCGAAACGTCGTCGGAACTTCGCCCTTTGCTAACTCCACTTGTACAACTTAGGACTTGAAAATTTTTGAGAGTTTTTTTAATGAAATTCTGAGTGAGGAGGGGTGAAATGTGGTGTGGTATTTATAGGAAAAATTAGGATTTTGAGGGTTAAAGAATGCATTAAAATTAGAATTAAAGAGTGAAATTACACTCTCTGGATGAATGCAGAGAAATCAAACAATATGGGGTTAGTGGAGTAGACGAAGGGGTGCTAGGGTGAAGAATTAGGGACCATCCCTACGGGGGGCCCGGTGGTGTCGGTTGCATCAAGGATCTCGCCGGTCCATTACCGGTGAGTGATGGTGAGATTTTCTCCACGTGTCCCTGTCGCTTGGTATAACCCAGTGCACGCGTTTATTTTCTGTGTGACTCTTTATTTTATGTGTAGTGCACGTGTAAACCTTTGGACTTCTAAAAGATTAAAAGAAAAATTAATAAAAAGATAATGTGGCTGGGGGGATTCGATCATAGGAGCTACGTCACAGTAGTACAAGGCTTTACCAATGAGCTATAATTGCTTTTTTGCTGTTCAAAAGCAATTCAAATACTTATAGTGTACACATGATTGCAAATACTCCATTTGTACATTAATTTTTAAATAAATTTTATGTACATTGAAATTGGAGTTGTTACATTCTACCTTCCTTACAAAAATTTTGTCCTTGAAATTTACAATTATTTTAAGGACTAGTTTACAAACAATCGAGGGTATCTTGCACGCATGTCGTCTCACGTTCCCATGTTAATTATCCTGGTGAATATTTTCTTCACATCACTCGAACCAAGTTGACTTTCTTATTCCGAAGTGACTTCACCTTTCTATCCAGGATTTCAACAGGTTGTTGCTCACATGATAAGTCTGGCTGTACATTGAACTCGGAGTGATCAAGAATATGGCTGGGGTCACTCACATACCTTCTGAGTTGGGATATGTGGTACACATTGTGCACTCCTTCCAATGAAAGTGGAAGTGCCAAGCGATAAGCCGCTTCTCCGACTCGTTCGAGTATGTCAAACGGTCCAATATATCTCGGACTGAGCTTATCCCGTCTTCCAAAATGAATCACTCCACGGTTTGGAGATATCTTCAAAAATACATGATATCCCTGTTGAAACTCCAAGTGACGGCGCTTTGCATCAGCCCAGTGCTTCTGTCGATATTGGGTTATACGCATTCTTTCCCTGATAGTGTAGACCACATCTACAGTTGCTACTATCATCTCAAGTCTAAGGAGTTCTCTATCTCCGATGTTGTCCCAACTTAATGGTGAACGACACTTCCTTCCATAGAGCGCTGCAAATGGTGCCATTCCTATACTTGGTTGGTAGCTGTTGTTGTATGAAAACTCCACAAGATGTAGGTGATCTTCCCACAATCCTCCAAAGTTTAGCATACATGCTGTTAGTATATCCTCAAGTATCTGAATAGTTCGCTCAGACTGTCCATCTGTTTGTGGACGGTATGCTGTGCTGAAGTTCGGACTTGTTCCCAAACTAGCTTGCAGACTCTGCCAAAATTGCGATCGAAATCTGGTGTCACGATCAGAGACAATGCAAACTGATACTCCATGTAATCTCACGATTTCCTGCATGAGTTCATGGGTATCAGAAATAGTACGCATTGAAGAGTTTAAATATTACTTAGATTCTTACCTCCATGTATTTCTATACTAATGTCTCAATAGATTGGCCAACTCGAAATAGGATAAAGTGAGCCTGTTCCTCGCCGAAAGACACGCGAAGACGCGGCGGACGTCTCGCCTGAATTTCGGGACAGATGCGAATTGATGCTATCCGTCCACCTCTCCGAAGATGCCAAGTTGATTTATGGCATCATGTATCGAAGGTTTAAATGGATGCGGCCGATATAGCAGACTTCGTCAGATTCCCCCTCGTTGATGAGGGGTTTTTGATTGTGGGGACGCTCTTCCCTGCAGGTGCAAGCCCCTGCAGTTAATTACGCTACCACATCGCGGTAACAATTTTCTCCTTCTCCATATGGTCACTTTGTATCGTGGGTGTTTGTTTTGTTTTTGGTTGCCCGTGGATTGTATACGGAGACTAATTTATGTTGTCGCCCGTAGGGCGTTGATTAGTCCAAATCCGTATTTTCTTAGATTTGAGTTTTGGTTTGGGTTTAAGGATACGTTAGTCTCATTTGAGACTAAGATCAACTTAAACCTATGTTAAGGATACGTTAGTCTAATTTTTAGACTAAGATCAACTTAACAGGATCATTTAGATCTAAAAAAAGAGCATTTGGACTCTATTGTTTAGTTTAGGGACATTGCAGTCGATTACCAGTTTAAGGACATGGTGGTCCAAGGTTAAGGATATCATAGTCCATGGGCTTAAGGACCCCACAGTCCAGGTTAAGGACATCATAATCCGTGGGTTTAAAGGGACCCCACAGTCCAGGTTAAGGATATCGTAGTCCATGGGCTTAAGGACCCTACAGTCCAGGTTAAGGACATTGTAGTCCATGGGTTTAAGGGCCCCACAGTCCAGTTTAAAGGCATCGTAGTCTATGAGTTTAAGGACCCCACAGTCCGTTTAAAGACATCGTAGTCTATGAATTTAAGGACCCCACAGTCTGTGAGTTTAAAGACATCGTAGTCTATGAAGTTTAAGGACATCGTAGTCCGTGAGTTTAATGACATCGTAGTCTATGAAGTTTAAGGACATCGTAGTCCGTGGAAATGTGTGGTTGTCGGGACCCGTCACCTCTCTGAAGACGTTGAAGGATTACAACGACAGATATCAGAGGAGTAAAGAGATGTACCCTCGAACCGGTGTGAGTTGATTTGAAGATCTGTAGCCTAGTTTGGGACTAAGATCTGTTGAATATTCGTGAGCAGATGGGCTCAGTCAATATAAGTTGAGGACTTATAGCCAGAATTGGGCTAAGTCCAATAAGATTAAAATGTTTAACATTTTGTTATTCTGAGCTGTTGAACATTTGTTTGGGCTTAGCCCTTTTAATAATGCTAAGCATTAGGTCTTGACATTTTTTTGTCTTGTGTTGAATGCAGAGCATTCATCAGAACAATGTGTGTTCTGACAGTGCGCCACGTGGCACGCCAGGCGCTTTGCGCCAATTAAGGAGCGCATTGCGCTTCTACCAAATAGCGCACATGAAGAGAATACGTGTCGCGCTTAGCGCTAAGCGCCAGTTTATAAGCGCATTGCGCTTTCAGTTTGTGAGCGCGTTGCGCTAGTTTAGTGGGGCACCAGTAAGTGACACGTGGCGCGCTTGGTGCTGAGCGCCAGCCCATGAGCGCAGCGCTCTGTTTCAGAAGCGCAAAGCGCAAATCGTGTCTGTGGCTGACACGCGGCATGTTTTGGCGCTGAGCGCCGGTCCAAGGAGCGCAAAAGCGCAATTCATGAGTGCAAAGCACTTTCCAATAGCGCAAAGCGCTTTTGATCAAATTTATGATCAGAGAACAAGTTTATGTTCTTTTAAAGGAGGCTTTGCCTCAAGATTCAAGAACAAAAGTTCTTCTTTCTCAAAGGGCTTGCCTTTGTAGATCAATGATCTATATGAAGAATATGTTCTTCTTTATTATTTGATGAGATCTTTTGATCTTTTTTATGAAAGACCTTGGTCTTTTTAGATCTATGATCTTTTTTAGAAGATAGTTCTTCTTTTTATGAGATGATTTCATCTCTATGTTCAAGAATCATGTTCTTTACCTTGAAGAAATGATCTTCTTTTGCTAAAGCTTGCTTTTCTTTCTTTGAGTTTTCTCAAAATTTGTAGGGGGGTTTCTCTATATCAGACTTGAAGTCTTGGGGACTTTATATAGGGCAAATTGATTTGTTAAATCAGTTAAAGAGATCTTTCTCTGATTGATTTGGGGATGTTTCCCCACCATTGGATCTTTGATCCTAGGGCTCCCGTTTTACAGAAGATAATTTTCTTGTTTTAATAAGATTGAGAAATCTTTCCATGCAGAATTTTAATTCTGATTAATTAATAATTTATCATTATTAGATCTTTTGATCTAACGGTGGGGAATTTTATAATTCCAGCGCTGGCGCACCCATGCGTTGTACGTGGTGTGCTGCTTAGAGCGCAGCGCACCCGTGTTTGACACGTGATGCGCAGCGCAGAGCGCAGCGCAGCCTGCACTAGCGCACCTGTGTTTGACACGTGGCACGCAGCACGCCTAGCGCTGGATCTGAAGTGTTGCTTCAATGTTTTAACTCTTGGCTTTGAGGCATTTGTTACATTCTTTGCATGTAGAGTTTTTCCCTTCATCATTTTTTTTATATTTTATTATTATTATTTTTTTTTTATAAGGGAGCAGGTTGCGAGCCAAAATTTTGGTGGGAACAAATGCCCCTACTACTTTACCCATGTAAGTATGTACGTGGGTGAAGTAGTGCAGAATTATGCATGGCCACATGATTGAGGGCTTAGGAGACAAGTTTAGAGTCCTTGTAGCCTAAGACTTTCTTCGTCTTCATGAGCCGTGAGGGTCTCAAGAAGGTTTTTTTCCCCTACGAGTCGAGAGGATCTCGTAGGTGCAAATTCTTCCCAGAAATTGTGAGGATTTCTAGGTGTTCATTACCTCTGTGAGTCGTAAGGATCTCACTCGGGTATTTTCCCTTACGAATCGTGAGGACCCGTAAGTAGCTTCTTCACTTCAGCGGCGAATGTGGTTTTGGCAAATATGGCCCATAGATGGTAGATGACATTTCATCCTGAACTCTTTATAAGGTAACGATGGCTTAGGAAACAGGTTCAGATCTGCTACCTAAGACTTTTCAACTTCATGAGCTGTGAGGGTCTCATAAAAACTTTTCTCCCTACGAGTCGAGAGGATCTTGTAGGTGTATTTTCTCCTTAGCAATTGTGAGGATTCCTAAGCGCGTTTTCTCTTGAAAGTTGTAAGGATCTCACAAGAGAATTTTCCCTCTTACAAGTCGAGAGGACCCATAAGTGGTTATTTCCCTCCTTGTCGAGATTTGACTTCGGAGAGTGTGGCCCGTGAATAGTATGCAAGAGTCTATTTTGGACCGACTTGCAGGGCCCCAGTGCTTAGGAAACTGGTCCTTATCCCTGTTGCTTAAGACTTTTCCCCACGAGTCGAGACGAATCGAGAAGTTCTCGTAAAGACACTAATTTCCTCACGAGTCGAGACGAATCGAGCAGTTCTCGCAAGAATGTCCTAACGTCACAGTTAACCTCTGCTCTTTATGACAGAGGTCCGTTAGGGTCTGTGGTACTAGGGTTTTGTCCGTCGTACCGTCACGTTGGCTGATGTATTCCTCGATAGGAAATCTTGCTGTTCGAGTAGCCTTGCGACTGTCGTGTCTCTGATCCCTTCGGGGGCTGGACAAGACGTCTTCAAGCAATCCTCCTAAGTAGTTTGACCGTCGGAAGAGCAAGCGTTAGGAATTTTGCCATGCCGCTTTTTACTTGAGGTTAGGCTCATTTTGGAGAGCCCCAATGAGTCATAACCACTCCGCACTGGTGTGGGATGATCTCCGATAGTCTTTCAGGTTTTATATGAGTTGCCGTCAAGACCCTGAAGCTAGGAATTTGGCCTTTGCTTCGTTTGCTGGTATTGCGTCTGCTGTATCGAGACGAATGTCGTGGTTGTCTCCAGGTTGCTGGTGAACCGTCGAGGTTTGGAACTAGGGATTTTGCCGTAGCTCCGTTGTTTAATTGTTGCTTCTGAATCCTGCTGGAGGAAGAATGCTGTAGTAATATCTCGTCTGCTGTATCGAGACGAATGTCGAGGTGGTGACCACTCCACGCTGGTGTGGGATGATCTTCGATAGTCTTTCAGGTTTTATATGAGTTGCCGTCAAGACCCTGAAGCTAGGAATTTGGCCTTCGCTTCGTTTGCTTTGGCGTGTCTGAATTCTGTTGGAGGAAGGACGATGTAGTGACATCTCGTCTGCTGTATCGAGACAAACGTCGAGGTGGTGACCACTCCACGCTGGTGTAGGATGATCTCCGATAGTCTTTCAGGTTTTATATGAGTTGCCGTCAAGACCCTGAAGCTAGGAATTTGGCCTTCGCTTCGTTTGCTGGCATTGCGTCTGCTGTATCGAGACGAACATCGAGGTGGTGACCACTCCACGCTGGTGTGGGATGATCTCCGATAGTCTTTCAGGTTTTATATGAGTTGCTGTCAAGACCCTGAAGCTAGGAATTTGGCCTTCGTTTCGTTTGCTTTGGCGTGTCCGAATCCTGTTGGAGGAAGGATGCTGTAATGATATCTCGTCTACTGTATCTAGACGAACATCGAGGTGGTGACCACTCCGCGCTGATGTAGGATGATCTCCGATAGTCTTTCAGGTTTTATATGAGTTGCCATCAAGACCCTGAAGCTAGGAATTTGGCATTCGCTTCGTTTGCTTTGGCGTGTCTGAATCCTGTTGGAGGAAGGACATTGTAGTGACATCTCGTCTGCTGTATCGAGACAAACATCGAGGTGGTGACCACTCCATGCTGGTGTGGGATGATCTCCGATAGTCTTTCAGGTTTTATATGAGTTGCCGTCAAGACCCTGAAGCTAGGAATTTGGCCTTCGCTTCGTTTGCTTTGGCGTGTCCGAATCCTGTTGGAGGAAAGACGCTATAGTGACATCTCGTCTGCTATATCAAGACGAACGTCGAGGTGGTGACCACTCCGCACTGGTTTGGGATGATCTCCGATAGTCTTTCAGGTTTTATATGAGTTGCTGTCAAGACCCTGAAGCTAGGAATTTGGCCTTCGCTTCGTTTGCTGGCATTGCGTCTGCTGTATCGAGACGAATGTCGCTCTTGTCTCTAGGTTGTTGGTGAACCGTCGAGGCTCGGAACTAGGGATTTTGTCGTGGCTCTGTTTGGTGATGTCACGTTTGAGTCCTGCTGGAATGAGGAGGAACGCTGTTGTGGGTCTCCAGGCTGTAGATGTGTTCGTCGAGACTTGGAACTAGGTACTTTGCCATGGTTCCGTTGTTTTGACCTTGAGGTCTTTCGTTGACGTTACACCTGGATCCTGCTGGACCGCGAAGGAGTGCCGTTGTTGACATTACGTGTGGTGTAACGAGACGAATGCTGAGGTGGAGCTGGGATTTTGCCATCACTCCGCTTTGTTGACGTTCCGTTGGCATCCTGCTGGACTGCGAAGGAAGACCGTTGTTGACATTGCATCTGGTGTAACGAGACGAATGCTGAGGTGGAGTTAGGATTTTGCCATCACTCCGCTTTGTTTCGATCGTGAGGTCTTTTGTCAACGTTGCATCCGTATCCTATTGGACTGCGAAGGAACGCCGTTGTTGACATTGCGTCTGGTGTAACGAGACGAATGCTGCGGTGGAGCTAGGATTTTGCCGTCACTCTGCTTTGTTTCGACCATGAGGTCTTTCGTTGATGTTGCATCTTCCTGCAGAGACACTGATTTCTCTGAATCGAGGTTTTGCCAAGGACACTGATTTCCCCAGGGTTGGTTGACTTTGGCCGTGTTCCACAGAGTCGTTGGATGACGTATTTTCGCACGGGGTCATGTGGATGACGTATTTCCGAAACGAGGTCATGTAGATGATGTATTTCCACGACAGGGTCATGTAGATGACGTATTTCCGAAATGGGGTCATGTGGATGACATATTTCCGAGACGGGGTCATGTAGATGACGTATTTCCAAGACGGGGTCATGTAGATGACGTATTTCCGCGACGTGGTCATTTGGATGACGTATTTCCGCGACGGGGTCATGTGGATGACGTATTTCCGCGACGGGGTTATGTGGATGACTTATTTCCGAGACGAGGTCATGTAGATGACGTATTTCCGCGACGGGGTCATTTGGATGACGTATTTCCGAGACGGGGTAATGTAGATGATGTATTTCCGCGACGGGGTCATTTGAATGACGTATTTCCGTGACGGGGTCGTGTGGATGATGTATTTCCGCGACGGGGTCATGTAGATGACGTATTTCCGTGACGGGGTCATGTAGATGACGTATTTCCGCGACGGGGTCATTTGGATGACGTATTTCCGAGACGGGGTCATGTAGATGACGTATTTTCGCAACGGGGTCATTTAGATGACGTTGCGTCTGTTGTAATGAGACGGATATCGAAGTGGTCTCCAGGTTGTCTGTGAACCATCGAGATTTAGAGTAGGGGCTTTACTGTGGCTCCAGGATTGATTGCAGCGTCTGAATCCTGCTGGAATGGGGAGGAACGCTGTTGATGATTTCTAGGCTATCCCTGAACCGTCGAGATTTAGCTTCATTTTCTGATGAAGTTTGGGGAGGGAAGGTGTGATTCCTTCTTTGTTTGCGCCCCTGGATTGTATACATGGATTGATGTGATATCACCTGTAGGGCATAAATTTCATTTTTCTTTATTTCTTTCCGCGATGCTCTATCATTTCAGCTTTTATATCGCGAAGGCCGCGATTGCCCAATCATTTTGGCTATTTTTCGCAGCGCCCAATCATTTCGGCTATTTATTTTATTTTTACTCGCTGCTTTTTTTTTGCAAGCTCCCCAATCATTTCGGCTATTTATTTTATTTTTACCCGCTGCTTTTTATTGTGAGCTGCCCAATCATTTCGGCTATTTTGCATGCATACATTTTTACTTGCTGATTTTGTTGCAAGTTGCCCCATCATTTCAGCTATTTCGTATGTATGTGTGGCTCGCTGGCTTTTTGCTGCAAGCTTAGAATTAGACACTGATTTTGGCATCAGCACCGCTACAACTGGAATATTGCCAGGAGTGAATCATCATTTGCCTATGTCGATGTCGAATAAAGGTGGCTTAGCAAGCAGGGTTAAGATCATGTCGATTAAGGCTTTTGACTTCATGAGCCGTAAGGGTCTCATAAAGGTATTTCTCCCTATGAGTCGTGAGGATCTTGTAGGTGCGTTTTCTCCTTGGGGATCGTGAGGATTCCTAAGTGTATGGTCTCTTATAAGTCGTAAGGATCTTACAAGAGTGCTTTCTCCTTATAAGTCGAGAGGACTTATAAGGGTTGTTTATCGTGTAGATATATCCCTAGTCACGGATGGAACTTTGTTAGGGAAATGTTTATTCGCGCCCGTGGATTGTATACAAGGGTCAATATTGAGCCGCTTGTAGGGCAGTGTTAGAGGTTGTGGTGGTTTCTTAAGAACAGGTTTAGATCCCTGTAGCTTAAGACTTTCAAATCTTATGAGCCGTGAAGGTCTCATAAAAGGGTTCTCCTTACGAGTCGTGAGGATCTCGCAAGTGTAATTTCTCCTTAGGGATCGTGGGGATCCCTAAGTGTGTTTCTCCCTTGTGAGTCGTAAGGATCTCACGCAGGTGGTTTCTCCTCACAAGGTCGAGAAGACCTTGCAAGTGTGCTTTAACGAGATTGCGCCCTTTCGGGTTTTCATAAAACTCGCCGATAACCCTGCTGTTTTTACTCACGGAGCCGTTTCGGGTTTTCATCCGTGCCCATTTTGCTTATGGACATACCGTTTTTTCTTTTTTTTTTCTTTCTTTTTTTTTCTTTTTTTTTCCTTTTTTTACCACGTCGGCCTGGAGATGCCGCGGGTTGGTAGTAGTTTAACGACGTTTCGGTCATAAGTCAACGTACGATTACGCAGCTAGATTTTGCCGCAAATCTTCGCATGTTTTGTGCTGGAGGTGGATTCCTTGAAGAGAGGGCTGAGGGCGATTTCTTCGTCAGAATCGCTTCCAAAGGTGATAACTTGCGATCTCTTGGTGTCGGTTATGTGACAGTTGCCAGCAGCTCTTTCGCGCTCATCTGTCATGCTTTTCTGCTCCCGACGAGCTTTGCGCTTCACTTGTTGAACGTATCGTCGATGGGCAACATATCCCTGCCACCGGTTTTTAAAGGCGTTGCACTCTTCAGTAGGGTGCTCAATCTTTCGATGATATAAGCAGTAGCTAGGATGTGTCTCCGCTTTACCAAGAATATTTCCTCCGGAGGGTGGCAGCTTCATTCCCATTGATATGGTTTTGGCGAACCTCTTTCTCATCTTGAATCTGTTTTTATTTGCAACGGAGGTATTTTGATCTGGCGGGAGTGTTTCAACTCTTTTGTCTAGTCGCCGGCGTTTGGCCTTTTCAAATATAGCCATCTCACGCTCGCGATCAGCTTTGCTTTTAAGAAGAGCTGTGTTCAGGAATGCATCAATTATTTCGTCAGACGGCTCTAGAAGTTCTGGTTTAGGATTTGCCCCCAGTTTCTCGGTGCAAGGAGCTTCTTCATCGTCTATCGACGAGTGAGAGATCATATGGCAACTTGCTACGTAATCTTCAGATTCATCCGACGAGTCTTCTCCATTGTCATCATCTCCATCCTCAAGGACGTGGTTGAGAAATTCTTGGAGTGCGACTGGGGTCCGCGCCTTCTGGTTATATTCACCCAGCACGTCAATCTGTTTTTGTAGGTCTGTGTGCTTGTCACCAGGCTTCACGGGCTTTTTGGCCTTCTTCTTCTTCTTTGAAGACTTTGACGGCTGGGTGTGAATGCTTTGGCTATCACCACCGATTTTTGGAGTTGGGCGCAGCTTCAGCATCCCCTCGATGATCTCAGGCTCCAGTGGATTCTTCCACCTGATTGCCGGGCACGTTTGGAGATCCTTCAACATTCTTTTCGTCTTTGCTGAAAGAACAACTTCCCATGGGGCTTCCCTTATGAATGAGCACGATACCTCCGGCACGTCCACTTTTTTAGGGGCGTGAGGTTGTGGCGGGCTCACCTTCCATTTTTCGGATAATGCGAATTTGCCTTGTTGGTATTGGTCCTCAATCCAGTTTTTGAAGACGTAGCAGTCTTCGATCGGATGGCCCAATACTCGGTGGTAGGGGCAGTAATTGGGATCGTTGACGTCGTTTGGTTGCAACAGACGTTTTGGGTCCGGCAAATTTATGAGCCTGTTGCGCACTGCCAGCTTGAACAGTCTCCTCGTTTTATTTTGGGGAAACGAGTAAGGACGCCTTAGTCTTTTCTCGAGAGATGGGCGTGGACGCACGTTGTTTTGGCGAACAACCGGGTTTAAGTTGCTCGGCTGTTGTTGAGTAGCGGCAACGAAAGTTGCTTTTCCTTTCCCCTTTTCATTTCGAGAGTCCGTCTTTGGAGGAGATGGTCTATGACCCATCTGGTCCATTTGGGCCAGTTTGTCAATCAAGGCCTGAAGGTGGTCGGCTTGAAGAACATCATGAATTGGGAGATGGTCGCTTGAGGGTCGAGAGTACCCACAAACATGCCTACCGCAGGAGCCTCTTCGATGCGTTGTTCGCACTTCGACCATAAGTTCCGCCACCGTATTGCGTATTGAACCTATGTCTCGCCCGGCTTTACCCTGGCATTAATTAGTGCGGTTATTGGGGTGCGTTCACTAGTACTCGCGAATCGCTGGGTGAATAATAACTCCATCTCTGCGAAAGTCTTGACGGAGTCGTTTGGAAGTTCGGAGTACCACTCAAGTGCCGTCTCCGACAAGCTGCCGACGAATTGGCGGAGCAAAAGCTTATCATCACCCTCGGTGTTGCCGCAAAGAGCCCTGAACTGGGCGACATGCTGGTGGGGATTGCTCGTCCCTTTGTATACATGAAATTTAGGAATCGTGTATCCCGGCGGGTACTTTATTTGGTCATACCAGCCTGGATACGGTCACCCAGTTTTAACAACTTGACCGGCCGCTTCATTCGCCTGGTGAGCTCAAATTTGCTGAGCAATATAGTCATCCAGAGCGGTCTTGGAAATTGTTTCCTCTTTGGCTGCTGAAAGAGCCGGAGGAGGTTTAGATGTCTCCCCTCTGTCGTCTTCAATAACGATCGGAGGGTCTTCAGCTGGAGGATCCGGCTGTAACATCATCCCTACCATGTCTTGGAAGAGAAGCGCCATTCGTTTTATGTTGGCAGCTTGTTCTGCAGCTTCTTTGTCCCTCTTTTCGAGGACTCTGCGTAGGAAGTCAGCATCGGTTTCTTGTTCGTAACGCTGCTCTGATGATGCCTCCGGGCTTTCTTTTAGCCCGGTGAGTGTGGCCATTTGCGTCAGCATTTCCTGAAGCTTCTGTTGCTGCTCCTGAGTTTTTGTCACGGATCGGGTGAGCGGTCGGTGACCCGTCGAAGCGCGGCTTTCCTCTTTTCCGGAAGCCATGTAAACAGTATGGACCGTTATGCCCCCAGACTTGGGGCATTTGGGCTTAGCGTCTTTGTGATATGCCGTAGTCACATGGGCTTTCTCTGGCCTCCTTTTCTTTTGAGCAGTCGATGTTGAGGGGGGCGTTGCAGCGGGCACCTAGGTAGTTGCCGTCCTTTATGGCTTGACAGGATGGTTCTCTTCCTGTTGAACCTTCAGCTTTTTCTGTCGGCGAGGATAGTCATGATCAATCACCGACTCCTGGACCCGTCGCTAGACTTTGTAAAGTTTGGAGGACAGACGCTGAGGGGGCTGCTCCGGCTTTGTTTCCGTAACATTCTCCATGGGTGGAGGAGATCTTTTCAGTACGGCGGTAGGAGAGTTCCTGCGCACCCTGTTGAGCAATTCAAAGCTGTTCCCGATTGGAACAGCAGCATTGACTTTTACCGTTGAGGTTGGTGGAGTTAGCCCAGAAGGGGAGTTGCCCCCGGCTTTCCCTACTTGGCGCCAGTGACGACGGCGAGCATGTCGCGCAGATGGTGTTGATTCGGCTATGGGGATGGCTTTGTCATGCCCCCTGTTTTGAGGAGAGGCTGTTATTAGCGCTAGCCGTTCGAAGACTGACGTCCGTTGAGAGAGGATAGTCAGACTTGCGAAGGCCGACTTTCGAATAGGGGAAGCAGCCTTCGTGACTTCGCATGGAGTAGGAGCTGAAACGGACAGTCTTGTGAAGACTGACCCTTTAGCAGGGGAAGCTGCCTTGACGACTTTAGGAGCAGGAATGGATATCCGCTTCGGGATGGCCGCTTCAGATATCGCGGGCTTCTTCATGGGCCCACTTGAGCTTTGGCCCAGTTTGCTGAAAACTGAGGCATTGGACTTGGGCGACCCGTTGAGAGGGGCCGCGGTAGTTGTAAGCCGATCAAAGACCGACTTCTTTGGAGCTTCTTGCGATGATATTGCGGCATTGAAGCTCATCGGTGGGAGCATAGTCCCGAAAAATAGCCCAGTGGTGGCCTGAGTCACATGTTCCACCGGCATAGCAAAGATGGAAGCCGCTTGGGGCCCGTAAGTCACTCCTCTGGACGGGACAGGGCGAGAGTTGCAGTTGCAGTTAGTGCAGTTTGAAGCCATTGATCTTCTGTTTTCTGCACGGAGAAAGACACCAAATCTTAGTACCTGGAATCCACAGGCAACCAGAGCAAACCACAATTCGTTCGCGAACACGACACACGAAGTGTGGAGTGGAAAGAGGAAAAGGTCCCACCGGGCGTGCCAGAATCTGTTCCCTGCCGAAAGACGCGCGAAGACGCGGCGGACGTCTCGCCTGAATTTCGGGGCAGATGCTAATTGGTGCTATCCGTCCACCTCTCTGAAGATTCCATGTTGATTTATGTCACCATGTATCGAAGGTTTAAACGGATGCGGCCGATGTAGCAGACTTCGTCAGATTCCCCCTCGTTGATGAGGGGTTTTTGATTGTGGGGACGCTCTTCCCTGCAGGTGCAAGCCCCTGCAGTTAATTACGCTACGCATCGCGGTAACAACTTTCTCCTTCTCCAGATGGTCACTTCGTGTCGTGGGTGTTTGTTTTGTTTTTGGTTGCCCGTGGATTGTATACGGAGACTAATTTATGTTGTCGCTCATAGGGCATGGATTAGTCCAAATCCGTATTTTCTTAGATTTGGGTTTTTGTTTGGGTTTAAGGATACGTTAGTCTCATTTAAGACTAAGATCAACTTAAATGTATGTTAAGAATACGTTAGTCTAATTTTTAGACTAAAATCAACTTAACAGGATCGTTTAGATCCAACAAAAGAGCATTTGGACTCTATTGTTTAGTTTAGGGACATTGCGGTCGATTACCAGTTTAAGAACATGGTGGTCCAAGGTTAAGGACATCATAGTCCATGGGCTTAAGGACCCCACAGTCCAGGTTAAGGACATCATAGTCAGTGGGTTTAAAGGGACCCCACAGTCCATGTTAAGGACATCGTAGTCTATGGGCTTAAGGACCCCACAGTCCAGGTTAAGGACATCGTAGTCCATGGGTTTAAGGACCCCACAGTGCAGTTTAAAAACATCGTAGTCTATGAGTTTAAGGACCCCACAGTCCGTTTAAAGACATCGTAGTCTATGAGTTTAAGGACACCACAGTCCGTGAGTTTAAAGACATCGTAGTCTATAAAGTTTAAGGACATCGTATTCCGTGAGTTTAAAGACATCATAGTCTATGAAGTTTAAGGACATCATAGTCTGTAGAAATGTGTGGTTGTCGGGACCCGTCACCTCTCTGAAGACGTTGAAGGATTACAACGACAGATATCAGAGGAGTAAAGAGATGTACCCTCGAACCGGTGTGAGTTGATTGGAAGATCTGTAGCCCAATTTGGGACTAAGATCTGTTGAATATTCGTGAGCAGATGGGCTCAGTCAATATAAGTTGAGGACTTATGGCCAGAATTGGGCTAAATCCAATAAGATTAAAATGTTTAACATTTTGTTGTTCTGAGCTGTTGAACATTTGTTTGGGCTTAGCCCTTTTAATAATGCTAAGCATTAGGTCTTGACATTTTTTTTGTCTTGTGTTGAATGCAGAGCATTCATCAGAACAATGTGTGTTCTGACAGCGCGCCACGTGGCGCGCCAGGCGCTTTGCACCAATTAAGGAGCGCATTGCGCTTCTGCCAAATAGCGCACACGAAGAGGACACGTGTCGCGCTTAGTGCTAAGCGCCAGTTTATAAGCGCATTGCGCTTTCAGTTTGTAAGCACGTTGCGCTAGTTTAGTGGCGCACCAGTGAGTGACACGTGGTGCGCTTGGCGCTGAACGCCAGCCCATGAGCGCAGTGCTCTGTTTCAGAAGCGCAAAGTGCAAATCGCGTCTGTGGCTGACACGTGGCATGTTTCGGCGCTGAGCGCCGGTCCAAGGAGCGCAAAAGCGCAATTCATAAGTGCAAGACACTTTCCAATAGCGCAAAGCGCATTTGATCAAATTTATGATCAGAGAACAAGTTTATGTTCTTTTAAAGGAGGCTTTGCCTCAAGATTCAAGAACAAAAGTTCTTCTTTTTGAAAGGACTTGCCTTTCTAGATCAATGATCTATATGAAGAAAATGTTCTTCTTTATTATTTGACGAGATCTTTTGATCTCTTTTATGAAAGACCTTAGTCTTTTTAGATCTATGATCTTTTTTAGAAGATAATTCTTCTTTTTATGAGATGATTTCATCTCTGTGTTCAAGAATCCTGTTCTTTACCTTGAAGAAATGATCTTCTTTTGCTAAAAGCTTGCTTTTCTTTTTTTGAATTTTCTCAAAGTTTGTAGGAAGGTTTCTCTATATCAGACTTGAAGTCTTGGGGCCTTTATATAGGGCAAATTGATTTGTTAAATCAGTTAAAAAGATCTTTTTCTGATTGATTTGGGGATATTTCCCCACCGTTGGATCTTTGATCCTAGGGCTCCCGTTTTACAGAAGATAATTTTCTTGTTTTAATAAGATTGAGAAATCTTTCCATGCAGAATTTTAATTCTGATTAATTAATGATTTATCATTATTAGATCTTTTGATCTAATGGTGGGGAATTTTATAATTCCAGTGCTGGCGCACCCGTACTTTGCACGTGGTGCGCTGCTTAGAGCGTAGCGCACTTTGCGCCAGCGCACCCGTGTTTGACACACAGAGCGCAGCGCAGCCTGTGCTAGCGCACCTATGTTTGACACGTAGCGCGCCGCACGCCTAGCACTGGATCTGAAGAGTTGCTTCAATGTTTTCACTTTTGGCTTTGAGGCATTTGTTACATTCTTTGCATGTAGAGTTTTTCCCTTCATCATTTTTTTTATTTTATTATTATTATTGTTTTTTTTATATGGGAGCTGGTTGCGAGCCAAAATTTTGGCGGGAACAGAACCGACTTTGTGAGTCAATCCACAATAACCCATACTGCATCGTTAATTTTCGTGCTGCATGGAAGAGCAGTCACGATGTCTATAGTGATATGTTGCCACTTCCATTCTGGAATAGGTAACGATTGAAGTAAACCAGCTGTCCTGTGATATTCAGCCTTTACTTGCTGACACACCAAGTATTTAGCGACGCTTCTGGCTACTTCACGCTTCATTCCATACCACCGGTAATTTTGACGCAAATCTTTGTACATCTTTGTACCTCCAGAATGTACTGAATAAAGAAAGCTGTGAGCTTCTTTCATCAACTCTTCTCGCACAGAACCTTTTGGTACACACAATCTACTACCATATCTCAAAGATCTGTCTTCATGGATGATGAAGTTTGTTTTAAATCCACTTTCTAATTGTTCTCTGATCTTTTGCAATTTGGCATCACTTGCTTGAGCTGCTTTGATCTGATTGACAATGGTAGATTGAACTTGTATGTTCATCAAACTTGAAGCGTTACCTGGCATGATCACTTCAATCTCCATTTGATGCAAATCTTGTTGAAACTTCCACTGTGCGGCGAGATTCAATGCTAATGGTTGGCGACTAAGGGCATCGGGAAATACATTCACCTTCCCTGGATGATATTGTAGGTTTATGTTGAAGTCCGCCATAAGTTCTAACCATCTTCTCTGCCGCATATTCAACTCCTTCTGAGTAAACACATATTTCAGACTCTTGTGATCTGTGTATATATCCATTCGTTCACCAAGAAGATAATGGCGCCAAATTTTGAGAGCAAAGATTACGACCGCCAACTCCAAATCATGTGTCGGATAATTGCGCTCATGAATCTTCAGTTGTCTCGATGCATAAGCTACAACTTAACCGTGCTGATGTGGAACACATCCTAATCCCTTACCGGATGTATCGCAATGCACTTCGAAACCTCCAGATTGGTCCGGTATGACAAGAATAGGTGCTGATGTCAATCTTGACTTGAGTTTTACGAAAGCTAGTTCACATGCTTCTGACCACACGAATTCTTCATCTTTACGTGTGAGCTTGGTCAGGGGTGTTGCAATCTTCGAAAATCCTTCAATAAACCTTCTGTAATATCCTGCTAATCCTAAGAAACTTTGAATGTCCTTCACTGATTTCGGTGTCGGCCATTTGCTTACTGTTGATACTTTAGCTGGATCTACAGAAATTCCATCGCCTGATACAATATGTCCGAGGAAACCAACTTGATCTAGCCAAAACTCGCACTTGCTGTACTTAGCATAGAGTTGATGCTGTCGTAAAGTCTCCAGGACAATTCGTAGGTGTTCGGCACGTTCTTTTCGACTTTTACAATACACCAGGATGTCGTCGATGAAAATGACAACAAACCTGTCTAGGTACTATCGGAAAACTTGATTCATTAGGTTCATGAATATAGCTGGTGCATTGGTCATTCCAAATAGCATCACCAGAAATTCGTAATGTCCATAGCGAGTTCTGAATATCGTTTTATGGATATCAGATTCTTTGACCTTCGCCTGATGATAACCCGAACGAAGATCTAATTTGGAGAAAACACAAGACCCACTTAGCCGATCGAATAGGTCGTCGATGTGCGGGAGTGGATACTTGTTCTTTATAGTTATTTCGTTCAGAGCTCTATAATCAATGCACATTCAATATGAACATTCCTTCTTCTTCACAAGTAGAACTGGGAATCCCCAACTTGAAGTGCTGGGATGAATCCATCCTTTCGTCAATAATTCGTCCAACTGAGTACGGACCTCCTTCAAACCTTCAGGGCTTAACCGATACGGTACTTTGATCACCGGTTGTGCTCCAGGTACTAAATCAATGCTGAATTCAAGAGCTCGATCGAGAGGCAAACCTGATATGTCTTCAGGAAATATATCGTTGAACTCTCGAACTATTTCTGGCTTCGATTCTTCCTCCGATTGAAGTGCTGTAATCACTGCCTTTTTTGGTTTTGCCTTGTATGTGCTTAGCTCCAGGGTACGGTCTCCACTTTTGAAATAAAATACCGGATGGTCTGGAATCTCGAACACTACCCTCCTTTGACAACAGTCGATGGTAGCGTAAAAAGTTCCAAGCCAATCCATACCCAAAATGACATCAAAATTCGGTATGCCCAGCATCTTGAAGTCAGCATAGAATTCTCTGCTGCAAACGACCACTGGACATAGGTCGTATCCTATTATTGCATTTAGAACGCCGTTCCCTGAACTGATATTCCAACTAGATATGAGCGGTTTGACTGGAATCGCATGAGTTCGGACGAACCGCTGCGACATAAAACAATGTGATGCTCCAGTATCGAAGAGTGCTAGTGCAGGAAGTGAGGCTACTAAATTGTACCTAAATTTTGTGGATAGGTTTTAGGTATAAGGAAAAATATATGGGTATGTATATAAGCTAAAAGAAAGTTTGAAAGGAAATTGACTTGGTCGGTGGCTTCAGCTTCTTCCACAGTCATTGTGAAAGCCTGTCGCCTCGGCACATTCCTCCTTGCTGGAGGAGCATTCCTCTGTCCGTTCCGTTGTCCTTGAGGTACGTTCTTTTGAGCTTGATGGAACTGACGAGGAGGAGGTACGGTCGGTCCACGAGGTGGTGGAGCAGGGAGAGCGAGTCGTGGAGCAGGTGCCTGGATGGCTGGGCGCTGCTGATAAGTAATTGCTGGCCTGGGTGCAGCATTTTGGTTGTGTCTACGATGACAAGACCTAATGTCATGAGTGGCTGAGCTGCAGACTAAGCAAAGGCGATTTGCACGCCGACAGTTTTTCACCAAATGTCCATCTCTCCTGCAATAAGTGCAAAAGGCTGGGATGGGCCGGTTGACTGGTACTCATGGTCTCCTAGGTATAAATTGTGGCCATGAAGAGGCTCCTCCTGCCATCTGAGTGGCAGGGCGCTTCATCCCGGCAGAGTAGGGTCTACCCTTCATCTTTACCACTGCCTCATATCGACGGGAAGCTTTCAGGGCCAGTTCGTGGGTTGGGAAATCCCCTGTAGCTAAGGTAGCTTGGATTTCCGGATCTAACCCTTGCTAAAAACTTCTGGATCTAATCTCAGCAGTTGGTATTAAGTGTGCCGCAAACCTGTTAAGGTCTTGTGTTAGCTGTGTAATATGTGATATTTGAATATCGAATATTGAGACATGTCTTACCTACTGAGCATGGTAAACTCAGCGTCATATTCATCCACAGATTTGGTCTATATAGATCCCTGTTGTAGGTGGATGAATTGTTGTTCCATGCCAAACTGGGCAGTCTCTAGAAAGTACTTCGCGTTGAATATGTCGCGAAAAGTCCTCCATTCGATAAGTTGGGCAAGACGGCTTTCTTCCGCCTTCCACCAAACTTGGGCGTTGTCGGTGAGTTGCAGCTTCGCAACTCGAACCCAAGCGATCTCTGGCATTTGTGCTGCTGCCAGGTCATCATCAATACTATGCGCCCATTCCTCAGCTTCCAGAGGGCTCTCTTTTCCCGAAAATTGTTTTGGGTGCAATACTCGAAATTGCTTCACTACGGACGCTTCCGCTTCTGGACAGTTCATCAAGATAGCAGTGTGTTGTTGTTGTCCTTTCAGGAGACTTCGGATTGCCTCAAGCAGTACCGTCTGCTCATTGTTCAGAGCAGCAACGGTAGGCGTAAGCGGTAGAGGTGGTGGTGTGTTGTTGAAGTTGGTGCTGGTGTTATTTGGAGAATCCATAACCTTGAAAGAAAAATAGGGTTAGGATAGATTCAAAGCATATGAAATTGTAAGATTCAAAGAATATGAAATGTAAAGAATGTTTTTAGTTGTTGATTCTTGTATTATATTGCTTAGGGCTTCATGCAGGATTGACCCGAATGTCTATCCAGAACTGACCTGCAGGGCCGCCAACAAAACCTGTCACGCCCCGCTTCCCGATATACGGGCAAGGGGACGCGACTGGGCCCGCTACGTATTTACTCCGAAGTAAACACGCTAAGCGTATCTAAGCAATATAAAATAAAATGTACACAAGAGACAGGAATATAAATGAACAACAACTTTTATTTATTAAACATTGTTTTACAGGTACAACTGGAAATGTATATATATGAATAGAAAGCAATGCCTAAACAATAGCATAACTGAAATGAAAAGTATATACAAGTATCTAAAGCTCGGGGTCAAAGGCTAACTACTCCAACTCTTCAGTACTGGGTTCGATCTCCAGTGATTCCGATCTACCTGACAACATTCCAAAGAAAAAAGAAAAGGAATGTCATCAGCGAACAATCGCTCGGTATGTCCCAACGATTGGTAGAGATAGAATAGACAGAAGGATGGTATAACTAGTAATGTTTGATTATAATGTTAATGCAGTTGTTTATAGCTTGGTACAGAATATGCCAGTGTATACGAGAGGGGTCTCACTATTCCGGAGACTAAGGTATACGGAGCACAAGGAACCATTCAGCCACGGTACAACGGCAATGGATATGCAGGTTAGGTGTATTAAGGTGACAGTCTCGTGCTATTTCTAATACATTCCGTACCAATCTACCCCTTTAAAACCCCATAATGTCTTTTGTATTGATTGTATTGTTTTGTTATATAGATGGATGACTTACCAAAACCATGATATCAGTAAACGTAATGGATATAAACGGATAGTCATGTAAACAGAGTATATACATGGTTCGGTTCGGTCAATATAGATTGATATAGATTGAATTCTGGTATTCATGGATTCATGTTGTATTGCAGTTTATACTTGAATCATATTCAGGTCAGATTGATTAGATTGAGACTCTGTCTGAGTCAGACACTTTGAAAAGAAATGAAAGTCCTGAATTAGTTTTGATGTTATTGGTAACTGCTGCACATGGACGACATGATTTATGTCTTTTTCCAAGACAATTAACGTGTTTATAACACCGTTATTAGATTGTCTACCTTAGATAGGCAAGCACCCATATTCTCCGGCTCCTCGAGGCTCAAGAGAACTGGTCCCGCTTAAACCTATATTTGCTAGGGTCGTTATTGTAATTTAATATAACTTGAGGGGGTTTTATGTAAAAATAGTTTGATATATTTTCAAAATACACCTCAAGTATTTAATTATCGTCTTTAGGGTTTTCATAGATGTATATTTTATAAAGTGAAATTTTCTAGTGAGTGGAACCTAGTTTTCATTGTATATGGTATTTTAATGAAATATTGGAATTTGTATTAAATTGTAATGGTAGTTTCATGAAATTGTGATTCCTTTGATTTAGAAAAACATGGAATATTTGTATAATATATTTAAAATAGATCTTTTGATAATATATATATATATATATAATAAAATAATTTTATTTATTTTATAGAAATCTCATTTTCTTAAAAATTGCATCAAAAATTCCATCGAGATCTGATGTTCCTTGCGGAGGTCTGCATCTCGCTCTACTAGGCCCGAGGACGTGCGATAACCCGCACCATCCCGATCGGGGTTTCCCAAAATGGGTTGTAGAGGCACAATTGCAAGGAATTAAATAACACACTTTTTAAAGTAAACGGTTTTGTAAGTTTAGGGTATATTTGTAAGTTTAGGGTATTTAAATATAATGTCGTATTTTGTCCCAAAAGGATGTTTTACAAACCATCGTGCTATATCAAGATGAGTGTTGTGATGAGGTAGGCCATTACCTCGTGAGTTTTCTGAAGGTAATACAAGAAATGTGTTGAATTATGTCGAAAGTAAAGTATATAGTATTTTACTGTAAAAATACGATAAAAGTTACATAATAGATTCTTTTGAAATGAAACTTGTTCTAATGTGTTTGTTTTTTATTTCTAAACAATAGATTAAAAATTGGTAGGTTTGTTTTTAAGAAAGATTAGATTTTTAAAGAAAAGAGAATCGGAAGTCGGAATAACTCCGCTTCCGACGAGTTTTGAAAAGTGATAGTGTTAGACTAGAGATTGAAAAGGGTAGAGGGAAATAATGATTGATTAAGAATAGGAGAGATATAGGAGGCTATCAGAACCGTTGGGGTATCGTTTCGTCGCCGGAATCTCCTCGAAACGTCGTCGGAACTTCACCCTTTGCTAACTCCACTTGTATAACTTAGGATTTGAAAATTTTTGAGAGTTTTTGTAATGAAATTCTGAGTGAGGAGGGGTGAAATGTGGTGTGGTATTTATAGGAAAAATTAGGATTTTGAGGGTTAAAAAATGCATTAAAATTAGAATTAAAGAGTGAAATTACACTATCTGGATAAATGTAGAGAAATCAAACAATATGGGGTTAGTGGGGTAGGCGAAGGGGTGCTAGGGTGAAGAATTAGGGACCATCCCGTACGGGGGGCCCGGCGGTGCCGGTTGCATCAAGGATCTCACCTGTCCGTTACCGGTGAGTGATGGTGAGATTTTCTCTACGTGTCCCTGTCGTATGACCCAGTGCACATATTTATTTTCTGTGTGACTCTTCATTTTATGTATATTGCACATGTAAACCTTTAGGCTTCTAAAAGATTAAAAAAAATTAATAAAAAGATAATGTGGCTGGGGGGATTCGATCACAGGGGTTACGTCACAGCAGTGCAAGGCTTTACCAATGAGCTACAAGTGTTTTCTTGCTGTTCAAAAGCAATTCAAATACTTATAGTGTACACAGGATTGCAAATACTTCATTTATACATTAACTTTTAAATAAATTTTCTGTACATTGAAATTGGAGTTGTTACAGAATTTCAGTACAAACAATCAATATATATTAATTGAGCTCGCATGAATTCTTGACCCGAAATATGGAAGGAGAGAGAAGGTCCCACCGGGCGTGCCAGAATCTGTAGTATGTTTTTCATCATCCCATTGAGATGGAAATGCACACGCTTGTCAGGCGCATTACTGATTCCTCTTGCCTAGGGTAGGCCGAGGTTTATTGATTGTGAAGATTCGAATCTCCGGCAGCCGCGAACTTGTAGGGTTAGCATAGCACCTTATGAAAGTTTAGGCAAGCATCAAATATGCTACATTAAAATTTTTGGGGTGCTAAACAAACCCTAACCAAGATCTTAACTAGAGAATTAAGATTAACTATGCATGTAAACAACTTTACATCTAAGAGAGAGGGATTACAACCTTTGTAGTCCGTTCCTTCGCTTCATAAGCTCTGAGTAGTAGTCTCTTCGCCGCGATCCATGAACTTCCGGACTCTAGAGAGGCTCCACAAGCCGAATGATCCATGCTTACTTGAAGTCTTCCTTTTTGAAGATGATCTACTTTGAAGAATCACAAACTTAAGCTATCACTTCTCTAATCAAGTATTAGTGAAGTGAACATCCTAATCTAAGTGGCTTGAATAGATGAGGATGATGAGGTAGGAATTTAGCTCTCTTTTGTTTTCAATTTCTCACACTAAATCATCATAAGTCAAAAAGCTAGAAAGTTTTTTCAAGGAGGAAGAAGAAAAAGAAAGCTTTTGTGATGAATAATGAATTATTGTATATGGTTACAATTGCAACCCTTGGTTAAGAATGAAGGCTTAACCCTTGTAGAGAATAAACTAAGGTAAAGGGTTTGGGTTGGGTTAAGAAATATCTTCACAAAATATCAATACAAAAAATCTAAGCTTAAAACAAAATAAAGCTTCTAGAAGTTTCATGAAAAAGCTAACCCAAATCAAACCCTAACTTATTTAATCTCCACAAATCATGTTGCATTTGTAACCCTAACTTGTCACAATATTATATATCACATATATAATATATTTTTGTAACAAAGAAAATAATACAATTAACATATATCGCATATATATCAATAGATTACCCGGTGAGAAAATAAATCAATAAAGCGAGCTTATATTAGTTAACGTAATATAATATATCACATATATAATTATACATTAAATTATCGAATCAACACTTGTTCCGACAATCCGGTTATATAGCATATAACCGACTAATATAACATGTACCGATTCATTGAATCAACACTTGATCCGATGACCCGGCTATATCACATATACCCGGCCAATATCATATATCGCGAGAATAGAATACGGTATCTCATATCGTATTATTCTCGGTTCCGAACATATCACATATGTGCTCCTACTCCATTTTGCCTGAGCTAGGAAACCTCGATGTAGGACTCTAAAGAATCGTCAATACGCCGGCAGTGAGTGATGATCATATCAAACACCCACAAGCTGCAAGCGGTCAGCTAAACGTAATAGCCACCCGTGTATTGAGCAATCAGAAGATCAACAAGAAAGCCTGTACATTCTCCTGCGAATCCAATCAGTAAACACTACCGTACAGTTCGGTCTCTTCGTCTGATATGTTGCATATCTAGTCTAGGGGTGGTAAACGTCAGACCCCAGTAATCGATAAGTCGTGTCGATATAAGGCTCATAACGGGTCGAGAAACTACTGATAACATTTACCAGTAAATCTCCATATCAGCCCTGGCCAGGACTTCCGGTTATAGCCAATCGAACACAGCACAATATCAACTCTCTATACCGGGAGAGACGAAACCCCTCCTATCGCTCATTGCCTCCATGTGATTCGGAACTGTACCCAAAAGCCACCGTTTTGCACGCCCTCTTAGACATGGTAAGGTGGAAATCAAAGCACAGTAGGAATCACACAAGACTCTATGACGATCTCGGGTCTACAGACTAACCTGTACCAGTGTCACTGGAGAACTGCTATCTGACGATAGGTATAATACCATCCAGGAGTTCTCGGCGAGTCCGTTCAGTGTACCCAGTCTCCACTGAGCACCCGTACACCATCTTTGATGTCCAACACCAACGGATATGGGATCATCCATCGCTCATCATATGGGTCAAGATGCGTATACGCTAGCCTACTCTGGAGTATCGATGCCCTGTCTCGATACACCCTCGACTAGGAACAGTTATAGGATGTACTCGTAGACTACCCTGGCCCCACTAGTATGATATGTATCATAGTCCTAGTAGTCGAATACATATCCTAAGGGTTTCATCAACATGTGATCACAAAACAGTATTTGTTAACATGTTAAGATAAAGTGAAACCAGATAGCATACTATCATATCGAGCAAGAAAGTCCTCTATATATATATCCAAGCATCCACTATAATATACATCATATGTACAACAATGGCCTCTAGGACAAACATATAACTAACAATCTCCCACTTGCACTAAGGCCGGCTGTTGTAGTATCTCATACCCAACATCCCGAAGAGTCTCTCAAAATGTATATGAGGAATGGCCTTTGTGAGTGGATCCGCAGTGTTGTCCTTCGTATTAACTCTCCTGACCTCGATCTCCCGGCGATCAACTATCTCCCGGATCAGGTGATACCACCTTAGAATATGTTTGGATTTCTGATGGGACCTGGGTTTCTTGGCCAAAACCACAGCTCCATTGTTATCACAATACAAACGTATTGGATGCTCAATGGACGGAACTACACCAAGTTCAGTGATGAACTTCTTCATCCAGACAGTTTCTTTGGCAGCATCGTTGGCAGCGATGTATTCAGCCTCCATCATCGAGTCTGCCACGGTTTCCTGTTTAGAACTCTTCCAACAAACCGCCCCTTCATTGAGGGTAAAGACAAAACCCGAGTGCGACTTAGAGTCGTCCTTATCACTTTGGAAGCTCGAATCGGTAAAGGACTCCACCTGGAGTTCTCCATTACCATACACCAAGAACATCTCATTAGTCCTTCTCAAGTACTTGAGAATGTTCTTCATAGCTGTCCAGTGATTCTCTCCAGGATCTGCTTGATACCTACTCACTATACTTAGTGAGTATGCTACATCAGGTCTGGTACATAGCATCGCGTACATGATAAAGTCTACTGCCGGAACATAGGGTATCCCTTGCATGCGAGCTCTTTCCAAATCAGTCTTGGGAGACATCTCTTTGGAGAGAGTGGGTCCAGAGATCGTGGGTAAGTTCCCACGCTTGGATTCTTCCATACTAAACCTCTTTAGTATGATGTCAATGTACCTGGATTGGGACAATCCCAATATCCGTCTAGATCTATCTCTATAGATCTTAATTCCCAAAATGCAGGAGGCATCACCTAGATCTTTCATTGAGAATCTATGTGATAAGAAGAGCTTGACCGAGTGCAGTATAGGAATATCATTTCCTATCAAGAGTATGTCATCTACGTACAATACGAGGAAGACAACCTTACTCTCTGCCACCTTCTTGTATATACAAGGTTCATCTATGTTTTTGATGAAGTCAAACTCTTTGACTACCACATCAAAACAGATGTTCCAACTCCGCGATGCCTGCTTTAACCCATAAATGGATTTAAGCAGCTTGCATACCTTCCCGCTGCTCCCACTGTCTACGAAGCCCTCTGGCTGAGTCATGTACACGCACTCTTCCAAATCACCATTTAGAAAGGCGGTCGTAACATCCATTTGCCAGATTTCGTAGTCATGGTATGCAGCAATGGCAAGTAAGATCCGGATGGACTTAAGCATAGCCACTGGAGAAAAGGTTTCGTCATAATCCACACCTGGTCGTTGATGAAAATCCTTTGCAACAAGTCTAGCTTCGAAAGTCTCAACTTTTCCATCTACACCAAGTTTCTTCTTAAAAATGCATTTGCTCCCAATGGGTTTTACCCCTTCAGGAGCAATTTCCAAAGTCCATACTTTGTTAGTGTACATGGATTCTATCTCAGATCGCATTGCATCCAGCCATTTCACAGAGTCCCCACTCGTGATGGCCTGCTTGAAACTAGTCGGGTCATCATCTTCCATGATGCAATCCTCACTCCCACCGTCTATGAGAAAACCGAAGTATCTCTCAGGTGGGTGAGGAACCCTACTAGATCGGCGGAGAGGCTGAGGTTCGTCGGGAACTACTGAATCCTCTGGTTCGACCAAATCTTCAGTTGTAGTTTGTGGTGCTGGAACTTCTTCCAGCTCTACCTCATTGCCACTAATTTCTTTTGCAAGAAATTCCTTTTCCAAAAAGGCGGCATGTTGAGCAACAAAGACCTTTTGTTCCTCAGCATGGTAGAAAAAATATCCTTGAGAATTCTTTGGATATCCCACAAACTTGCAAAGAACTGATCGTGCCTCGAGTTTGTCCGGATTTTGCCTTTTGACATAGGCCGGACAACCCCATATCTTAACTCGTTTAAAATATGGTCTCTTCCCACTCCATATCTCATATGGTGTGGTGGGTATAGATTTAGATGGAACTAGATTCAATAGGTATATGGCTGTCTCAAGCGCATACCCCCAAAAGGAAATAGGCAACTTAACAGTGCTCATCATAGAGCGCACCATATCTAATAGGGTGAGATTTCTCCGCTCCGATACACCGTTGTGCTGTGGTGTATAAGGAGGAGTAAGCTGAGAGAGAATCCCATTCTCTTTTAGATAATCTAGGAACTCTTTGCTCAAGTATTCTCCTCCTCGATCAGATCGAAGGACCTTAATATTTTTACCCGTTTGGTTCTCTACTTTGTTCTTATATTCTCTGAATTTCTCAAAAGTTTCAGACTTGTGTTTCAACAGGAACACATGTCTGTATCTTGAGAGATCGTCAGTGAATGTAATAAAGTACGAGAAACCATTCCTGGCATGTGTTGACATGGGACCACATACATCGCTATGTATTAGTTCCAAGAGTTCCGTAACTCTTTCTCCGTATCCACTAAACGGAGTTTTGGTCATTTTGCCTTTGAGGCATGAATGACAAGTTTCATAAGATGATAATTTGAACGTATTCAAATAACCATCTTTATGCAACTTAGCAAGTCGTGTCGCGTTAATATGACCAAGTCTATAATGCCACAAGAAGGATTCATTCATTTCTGAACTTTTCCTCTTGTGTGTGTTCTGTATATTAAGAACTGTGTTTTGATTTAGAACGTATATGCCATTATTTAACGAGCATGATCCAATCAACTTTTGATTTAGGAAGATGTTCATAACATTATCCTGTATTACAAAATTATATCCTTCTTTACTTAATAAAGAAACTGATATAATGTTGCATATCATGTTCGGTATATAATAGCATTCATTAAGAATCAATGTATTACCCAAAGTGCTTCCAGATTTTGACTCAGGCCAAAACAAGGTGCACAAACAATACTGGGGTGCTATATAGGGTGCATATGAGCTGTGGGAACAACCTGGACACCTTCACCCACCAAGTGGCCGGCCACTTCCCTCAAAAATCCGGCCTGCTCGGTTTTCCAGGTGAGTTGGGGTCTCGTCTTGGTAGGGTGGTCTCGTAGTAGTCAATCTAGGCTACTAGTGTTGTTTGCTTCTCTCAAAAATTCCCAGGGTTGCTCCAGATTTCTCTGCACACCCTATATACTCACAAAACCGACATGGATCAATTCCTAAATCCGTATTTTAGGGTTCTAAGCTATGGTCCATGTCAAGAATCACCTCAAAAGTCTTATTAACAGCCACAAAACATCATCAATTTCCCAAACCCTTCTCTAGAATTTCAAAGTTCACAAATCTATCACTAAATGACTTCTAAACTTAAAAAAAATGCTAGGAAAACAAAACTACCCTACAAGAAAAGAGATATACCTCATGGTTACACCCTAGCAAAACTCTAGAAGTCCCAATGTTATCAAAATCCCACTTTGCTTGGTCCATTGCCATGAGGGTGAGGAGGTGATCATCTTTTGTGAAAGGGGTATAGGGTTTTGGGGAGTATTTTGATATGGGTCATGAGGGTAGGAGGTGGACTAAGATGAGGAAGAAGAAGAAGAAAATGGTGGAGGAAACAATGAGGCAGCCCCCCCTCTCTCAAATATTCTCACTCTCTCTCTCTCCAAGCATGCTCACTCCCATCATGATGTCCCCCCTCTCTCTCCTCAAGTCATCATTACACCTTTTTCCCTTTCTTTTCTTTTCTCACCACAATAAAACCATAACATAAACAACACAAATGAACATGTAACCATATGAAACATGTCATGGTGTACTAACCATGAAAACTGTAGAAACACGGATTTGGCCTAATCGCGATTAGCAGTGCACTAATCGGGTTTTTATCGAAATTGCATATAATAAATCTTTTAAAAATGCCAAATCCTTTAAGTATATTATTAAATGAATAAATCATTTTAATTTCCATTTATTTCACAATTATCGGTATATATTTATACACTTTTTTGAAAACCCCAATTTCGCAAATCGGACAGTTTTCAAGAAATATATTATTTTAATATTAAATTCCAAAAACAATATTTTATATTTTCTGAAATGTTACAGTCTTCCCACCTTAAAGAAATTTGGTCCCCGAATTTAAATTTAAACCCCCAAAATCTAAAACATTTCAATAATTAGCTCAAATCGACGGGGCTTCGAAATCACGGAAGATGCAGAAACAACACAGCGCGTCAAGTGCACATGAAAATGAGTACAAAACTCAAAAGCGAACTCCTTCAAGCGCCATACAAATCATCGGATTTGCACGCATATCCTCGGAGTTACGATAGAGATACAGATCTCAAAATCCACCACTGAATCTAATATACACTAGTCAAATACTATAATACGTGTATAGTACATATCTTTGGAAAACTTTCAAGAACTAAATAAAACTCATGCCAAAAATCTTTTCTAAATTACCGCGTGAATGCGTAACTCACGGCATAAGTGACGGACGCTCACTTTAAAATAATAATATATGTCCATATATGTTTTCCTAAATACACGTCCCGTCGTTTTCAAAATATCCCAAAAGGTTTTCCTTTATAAACGTTCGTGTCGCTCACGGATACGTGGGAAATAGCGAGATTATAACTCTTTTTGAAAACCCTCTTGGTAATTTTTTAATGCATGCAAAAAACCCAGGTACTGTTCTCAGATCAATCATGTTTGCTACTACATAATATAGTGCCCATCATAAAGACAAGGTGCTCAAAAGCAAAATCAGCCTCAAAAGGCGTGTCCAATAATCATGTGCGTCTGGTGCGCACGGAAATCAAATCCAAATACACGTGCCACAATATGCACAAAAGCAAAACTCAATGCAACGGGTGTGCACGAAAGCATCTGTCCGGTGCAACGGGTGTGCACGACAACAATTTCAAGTGCATCTAGAGTGCATCCGGTGCAACTAACATGCACGAAAGAAAATCCTAATTGAGTGCATCCGGTGTGCACAAAATCACATCTCATATCATGCACCCAACATGAGTGAAAAAATCCAAATCAAGTGCATCCATCATGCATGAAAGAAATCTAAATCAAGTGCATTCAGGGCACAAAATACAGTGCATAAATGCATAAATACAAATCTGGTGTATCAAATGCACGAAGTACAAATACGGTGCATCCAGTGCACGAAATACAACTCCATAACTCAAATGCGTATAAAAGTAACACCGAGTGTATCAGGGTGTATAAAATCGTAAACGCGTGCAACTGCGTGCACAAAACATATATCAATGCACTGCAAGCACATATAAACTATACCTAGTGCAAAAACCAAATCGAGTGCATACCACATGCACAAAATCAAATCAACTGTATGAAATCCACGAAATCATAAATATGTGCAGCCAAGGCACAAATCAAAAACCAACACAACAGTCTATAAAAACATATCTCAAGTGCAATAACTATGCGCAAAATGTAAATACCCAGTAGGTGCAACCATGGTGCATGAAAACAATATCATGAAACTCAATCATCAAAACTCAAATCCAAGCGATATAAGCGTGATACTCGGATCACAAACGCAAATCGCAACAAATGACATTGAGATACACCTCCTACAATGTCGAAGAATAAATCGGTGCGCTTAAAACCGGCAGAACAAGAATATCTGCTTGCCTCCTGCTCACGGTCTGGCGTCTTCTGTCTCTGGGTCTTCATTTCTCTGTGGATTTACCAATCTCGCAATTTATCGGCTCATCGGCCCAGTCAGGTGTGCTAACGGGGACGAATCCATCCTGGCACTTCTCTGGTCATCTCTCGGTCAATTATCACGACCTTGTAAAGCAGCACATTACTGGTGTCGGCCTCTGGCCCTCTAAATACACGTGACACAACTGATCCTGGATGCAAATCTTATTGCAGCAATGTCCTGGAAGGAACCTGCTCAAGGTCTCTTCCGATCTCGCCTATGCCGAACTGTATGAAGGCTGGTACTCTTATATAATCTGTTCTTGTTTTCTGGACATCTGCGTTCTCAGCACAACATTTCCTCGGGAATTGGCCGTATCCCAACGCCTCTGTATGCATATCAAATTTCTAATCTCGACGGGGAGTAGCAACAGCTCGTCAGCATCTTGCATGAACCTCTGGCTCCACTCGTCTTTATCATCGTCCGCTTCGACGTCACGTCTTGCTGTCTGCGTACTGCTACTGTTCTTAGCCACAGTCAATCCGAAATATCTCACACGGACTCGAAATCGCGTACTCTGTATCATCATCACTCTGTAGAAGATATCTGGCCGAACACGTCCTCGGGAACTCGTCCCAACCATCGGAGAAATACTCAATACTCGTCCGTCCTCGATCAACTCACAACGCATCTGGGTGAGGTCCTCTATCCAAAGCTGGTCAGCTTGCTGATCTCTTATCACATGATATCTGGACGACGTCAAACTTTTTGATCGAGTCATCGAGGTCCTAGAATTTTCCGAAGGCTCAACACCTGAGCACAGTCTAAAAAATATCTGGTACATATCACAGTACCTCTGGACCAGCCGTAGAAAGGCAAACCCAAGCCTCACTGATGGCACCGCTAAACTGCTGCAAACCCTAAGGTTCAAAAGCGGTTCCATAGTCATCATGTCGAGTTAAGGTTTCATTCTTCTAGAGAGTCCACAGAATTACCTGCATGTTCTTCTGAATACTTAAACTGGGAAAAATGGGTTCTTGACATTTGTTCGAACCTTTTAATTTTGTCTAAGCGACATGCGAATACCCTCCGTCCGCACGCTAAACAATGCCTCAATCCTCCAGGAAAGACGTTACCTCAACGGTCATCTCTGGATCGGTATGCTCTAGATCTGAGTAAGACTCTCCACACTGGAAATCTTCAACTCAACTGGGCTTACGTCGGTGCATCAATCTGATGAATCACCTTCATCTCTCAACTCGGGGTAGACTAGCTATCATCTGTCGCATTTCTGCCTGGAAGCTCCGGCGATCTCAGCTCGTAAGCTCTGGAAACGATATCCTATCAATCTCAGCAACAGCTGGGTCATCTGTCTGCACGGTAGGCGACATCACAATCTCCGAGGTATACTGTACATCAACAGTCCTCTCATAACTGGAAGCTCTAACAATGGTCCGATCATCCGGTGCGAAACCAACCACTCGCCTCAACAAGAGATCACAACATAAATACTAACTCGAGACGTTTCTCGTGTCACTAGAAAACACGATGGTCAGTTCTCGTCCATGACGAGCTCGCCCTGACCGCAACACTAGCAGCAGCTCAATCTGCGCTCAAAATATGGTGACAGGAACCTCAATCGAGTATCGATAAAAGCAGATCAAGGGCAAGAAAGGAAACGACAGATCCAGAATAGATACATGATCATAGGAAGGAACAACATCAATGAGTATGATCATGGAAACGAATAGAATCAAGGATCTCAAATGGATGTATAATCATGAGTATGAAGAGAATCATAAGTCTCAAAAATATGTACACACTAAGATTTCTTAAGTGGAGTATCGTATCGTAAATATGCCGCGGAACATACGTACGGTACGTCACTCTACTCAAGATACCTACTCCATCAATCAGGGTCAACCTATAAAACGAAAGTTCGGGTCTAATACCCCCTGTTCAAGTCTACGTTCCATAAGGTCAAGCCTAGGTTCCGAAATACACATGCGCCCTAGACTCCGCATAGTCAAATATAGACTCGAACCAAGGTTAAACCTAACGCTCTAATACCAACTTTATCACGACCCGAAATATTAGCTCGTGACCAGCACTTGAATCACGCAACGTCTAAAGACGTAACGGAATTCAAGTAAGCTGAAACCCAGAAATCTAAACCTTTTTAAGAAAATAAAGAGGTGAAGTTTTGAAATAGAGGTATAATGAAATCGAGTCTTCATAAATGCATGGAAAAAGGGACATAAAGAAAATGCAAGTTGGAAAACAGGTTTTCGTCTTTTAAAAATTTGGGCAGCACCTCCTTTGTATTTTTTGATCCAAAACCACCTATACAAGATAATGATAAAAGGCATCCCCAAACGAGAGCTAGCTCTTCGCCAAACGGCGGATCACAACCACGCAAGACAATATATATAAGTATATGACGCCCAACGGCGAAGATCACCATAAAGATAAAGAAAAACAAGACATAAATCCCCAAAAGCGAACATAAAACCCATCGCTCAAGTCTCGCACTACAAGTCTCACTGAGTCTCATTTCTTATACAAATACTAGTTTCGATTGATGCAGTTGGCTAGATACAATATGAAATAGAAAATACAAGAGTGGGTACGATACAAATGTCCCACCTACCAATGCAAAACACCCGAAAGCAAGTGTGTGCCTGCGAAGCCGCTACTGATCCAAGCGGTCAACCTGCAAGAACTGTGGCACAACGGAGGTGAGTTGCCAACTCGTGAATAGAAAAATATCTACAAGTAGAAATCGAATAAACAAGGACTCCTAGGTCAACTATATCATGAAGGTAATACTATGATATCTAGGGTGACCGGGTCATATATGTGCCAACAATAAACTCAAGTCTAAAAGTATGCTAATATCATCCAATCATATAATCAATGTATGTATGCATGTGGATCTCGTCCAACCATATGATCAATGTATGTATGCATGCGGACCTTGTCCAATCATATGATCAATGTATGTATGCATGTGGATCTCGTCCACATGTCAACCAATGACACAACAATATCACGCATGTAAATATCATAAAAATATATACATGAAAATATGAGGATATAAATCAACGTGTGTCTCTCGCGACACCTCAAAATCATGGAACTGGAGTGCCCAACCTCGACACTCGAAAACATCATGAAATCCGTGTCCAGCATCGACACGTAAATCCTCATATGTCTTAGGCGCCGTATCCTCAGATCGACCCTCGGGCACCGCACACCCTGGTCGGCCCTCATATCCATCTCGCTACTCCGGTCGGTATCCTCCGGATAACCGCCGAGTCCAAATACTATCACCGGTAGGTAGTGCTCCCCTGCCAGGCTCACCGTCTAACATATACGAGTTTTCTTGCCCCGGGGTACCTCATTGGGTCCACCATGTACCCGCAGACGGTGCCTACCGCTCCTCGAATCGGGTTTCACATGCCACTCTTAGAACTGAGAAAACACTTGGTGGACACACTGAAATATCATATCAAGAGAAACCGGGATTTTAAAACAATACATACTTTCTTTTGAAATCACCACGGTTCTCAAATCCAGAAATCTCATGAAAACAGTATATCTCAATGCGTAAAATCATAAAACATGATGTATGTGACATATAATAGAAATGTAAGCATATCCGTATATAATGCAACATGGAACAGTGATATGACATATTAAGGGAAAACCGCTCTTTTAAATGATTCCAGTTTTTAAAATATAACATGCGGTTCCTAATTTCCTAATAAAACCAGTTATCTATGTAGGTACAATATGTATATGCGTAAGTATAGATGTACCAATGTATGTGTGCACCAATATAGATATACAATGTGTATGAGCGCAAATATAGACGTATCAATATATATGTGCACCAATATGGGTGTACAAGTGGTATATACGCAAGCATGAGTATACAATATGTATGTCATGATGCAGCAACCCTACTATATGGTGACATGGCAATTATCGATGATGAAGTGTGTGAGCTGGCAATCTGTGTATGTGTGACATACGCATCATCGATAATGGTGCAGGTGTACTAGCACAGGCATAAGTAATGCAATGCGAATAACATGAATCCATCATAAGGTAAATCGTCAGCTAAAAGCTATAAGGTATACATATCTAACATGATCGAGTCGGTGAATCTATCAATCGGCATCCAGCCTAATAACATCGCGTACGGTATAATCCATCGTACGGCAACTTCTAGTCAAGGGTATGGATCAATCATCAAGTCAAACTCATCATGCACGGAAAATCCTCGTACGGCGACATTAAGCTATCAGGGATTCTATCAACCTATAAGACGAGGAGGGTACGGACCTAACGTCACGTACGGCTAACACTCATGATTCACAACACATATAAATATCTCTATATACCTATGTCCCAGGTTACATCCGCAATAATCTCATATCAGGAGACCGGCAAGGTATAAATCATCTCAATCGACTTGCATCCGTATATCAACATATCACCAAATCTTCATATCGCGTCATATATCCTTTTCATCGCATTTATCCCTCATCAAGTCAATTTTACAAATACATTCTACTTTTACTATAAGCAAAAGTATCTAATCTAATATACACACCCGAACCATACAAACAGTTTTTGAAAGATGTGAATCGTAGTTTTGAAAGTAGGGGCTACGGTGTTTTTTAAAAAAAGATATCATTTGAAAATCCGTAACATCTCTTAAGGTATCTGTTTAAAAGATGCATACGATTCTTCAGTTTGAAAATATGTATGGTTCGGATGACACACCTACGTCGACTATCTAGTCCTATAGTACCATAAACGGCAATATCGTCAAATGTCATCCTCAAGTTCCGTCATCACATACTAATCGTATCATATCGCTTCTAAGTATCCTTAGTTTCTAATATGGTTTATCTAACTATCCTTTCTACTCTATCTATAGTTTTCATTAACCATAATCTACATATAAATCGGTTTCCATCAATATGAGCGGGGGTGCTATACGCCATCCACCCGACTTCCCCCGTAGATGTAACTCTACTCACCTTGGTCTTCGCTTGCCGAAGTCGATGACGCCACGCTCCGTCGCATCGGAATCCATGCGAAGATACCTATAATAACAACACATATCGCAACGCTATTAAAATCAAGTTCTGAACTCCAAACGGCACGCGCATTACTCATAGGTTAGAACCTATAGCTCATGCGTACTAAACCAACCAAACAACCCTTGTTGTTGATGTACAAACATCCAACAACCAAATACAAATCCAAATATCAAAACTATACATTTCAAAATACGGAAAACATAGCCAAAATCACACTAAAGTGCTTCCAGATTTTGACTCAGGCCAAAACAAGGTGCACAAACAATACTGGGGTGCTATATAGGGTGCATATGAGCTATGGAAACAACCTGGACACCTTCGCCCACCAAGTGGCTGGCCACTTCCCTCAAAAATCCGGCCTGCTCGGTTTTCCAGGTGAGTTGGGGTCTCGTCTTGGTAGGGTGGTCTCATGGTGGTCAATCTAGGCTACTAGTGTTGTTTGTTTCTTTCAAAAATTCCCCGGGTTGCTCCAGATTTCCCTGCACACCTTATATACTCACAAAACCGATATAGATCAATTCCTAAATCCGTATTTTAGGGTTCTAAGCTATGGTCCAGATCAAGAATCACCTCAAAAGTCTTATTGACAGCCACAAAACATCATCAATTTCCCAAACCCTTCTCTAGAATTTCAAAGTTCACAAATCCATCACTAAACGACTTCTAAACTTAAACAAAATGCTAGGAAAACAAAACTACCCTATAAGAAAAGAGAGATACCTCATGATTACACCCTAGCAAAACCCTAGAAGTTCCAATGTTGTCAAAATCCCACTTTGCTTGGTCCATTGCGATGAGGGAGAGGAGGTGATCATCTTTTGTGAAAGGGGTATAGGGTTTTGGAGAGTATTTTGAGATGGGTCATGAGGGTAGGAGGTGGAGTGAGATAAGGAAGAAGAAGAAGAAGAAAATGGTGGAGGAAACAATGAGGCAGCCCCCCCTCTCTCAAATATTCTCACTCTCTCTCCAAGCATGCTCACTCTCATCATGATGTCCCCTCTCTCTCCTCAAGTCATCATTACACTTTTTTCCCTTTCTTTTCTTTTCTCACCACAGTAAAACCATAACTTAAACAACACAAATGAACATGTAACCAAATGAAACATGTCATGATGCACTAACCATGAAAACTGTAGAAACACGGATTTGGCCTAATCGTGATTAGCAGTGCACTAATCGGGTTTTTATCGAAACTGCATATAATAAATCTTTTAAAAATGCCAAATCCTTTAAATATATTATTAAATGAATAAATCATTTTAATTTCCATTTATTTCACAATTATCGGTATATATTTATACTCTTTTTCGGAAACCCCAATTTCGTAAATCGGGCAGTTTTCGGGAAATATATTATTTTAATATTAAATTCCAAAAATAATATTTTATATTTTCTGAAATGTTACACCACCGTTACAACCCTCTCTTCCTGAAACAACGGACACATCCTTAGGGAATAATGGTGAGATGGATGTTAGGTTGACCGCTTTAGAGAAAAATATTGAAGTGATGATTGCGGTCGAGAATCAAACAGCTGCAACGCTAGCCCTGTTTATACAGCAGTCTAAGCAATTGTTTCACGCTCAAGCTCAATTTTTTTCTAGAATTGAAGAGCATGTAGCTGTAGTGATTCTAAAAAGCGAACACAGTCAATTAGAACCACATAGTGTTAATATCTGTCATCTAGGAAGTCACCCAAGTAAGATAAACGATCAATTGAATTTTGATGATTTCATAGATGGCGATGCAATTGAATTGACTAAGTGTTATCAGGACACATAAGAAAAACCACCGACTGATTTTTGCATTCCAATTTTAGAGGAAGAATCTTGTGATTTTGACGAGTATGGTTTGGATAGATTGTTAGAAGAGATCAATGATCAGGAACCCACAATTTTTGTATCACCTAGTGATATTATTTCGGAAGAAACGTTAGGGTAGGAACCTACTTTTTTTAAATGACATGAACATACCCAGATATGAATGTGATAAGGAAGAACGTGTTTTAGGAATTGTAAGCTATAGCATTGAGTATAGGATTGTGCAGAATTATAGGGAGGAAGACAGCCTTGAAAAACAGTCTTTCATACAGAGTTTTGAAGAATTATTTGCGGATGAATTTGATATCCTCGGTGAGTGTGAGTCAGGATCAATTAGGGAACATCTCATGAACCTTTTCTTTTCCAAATTTTTTGCGGATGAAATCCAGTTTTTAAATAAGATTGACTCCAAAACTCGACATATGCGTTTTGAACATTCAATTCATTTGGGCAGCAATTCTTTGACCTCTTCAAAATTTCATTTTCACTTTCAACGTCTTCTGATTCCTACTCGTATACACCCATGCCCTTCACTAACAACTAACATATTCTTTTTCTTTTTCTTTTTCATATACTTATTCTTTTACCAGCCTCTGCATTATATTGATAAGTTTTTTGAGTGGCTGGTATTAATTTCTGGACTAACAATGTCGTTTAACTTGTGAATACTGTAATTAATCTTTGTTTTTCTTAGTTTTTTGAAAATAAGATCTCACCAGTTAGGGGGTGAGTGTTGAAGTTAGAGGACAGCGCTGATTTAACTTTTTGTTTGAGTAAAATTGTAAAAAGCTGGGGTTTTCTTTTTGTTGGGTTTTTTTTTTGTAAAATGCCCTTTATAAGTCAAGCAGACTCCTGACCCTGACCCTTTCTCCTCATTACTCAAACAGATCTTGAAATCTTCTGTGCTTTCCCCTCACCTTCCTCCAAAACCCTAGCCCATCTCCTTGGAATCCGACCGGCGACAGCATCGAAAAATCCGGCGAGGCCGGCCGTACTTCCTCAGATCGCCGTTTTCCTTTGTCTGAGCTGTAAGATTTTCTCTTCCCCCGTCTCCTGCACTGTTTAAATTTTCTGCAAACTTTACCAACCAACATATCATGGCCCCTTTCGAATTAGAGCGAAATTTTATTGATGTATTTACCCATGAGGTGTTCGGGAGCTATTTCCATGATGCTATCCGACGGTTGGGGTGGGAGTTTTTGCTGTATGGGAAAGATGGGTTATGTGCTTGTGAACACTTGGTAGATGAGTTCTATGACGCGCTTAGAAATGGTGAGATACTCCAGGATCGCATTAGATTTCACTTTCGGGGTAGACGGAGGGTATTTTCAGCCGATACGATATCCAATGTCACCAACATCCCTATCTGACTTGGTTTTCAGAGACCATTAGAGCTGGCCCAATATAAGAAGATTATGGGTACATGTCCGAGTTACGAGATGCTGGGCTAAATGCCCAGCACATTTATAGAAACGTCTATACGGCTTGTCGCTGGGCTTACCGTAACGTCAGGGGGATCGCTTGAGTTTCATCTTTTCTAGCGATTGTGGGGCACATTGTTCATTGTTTAATGACCAAGGATTATCAATTTTCCATGGCAAGCATGTTATTTTCCACAGTCAAGGAAAGTGTCACCGCGCGCAAATCTTTACTTCCCGTCCTCGTTACCCAAATTTGTCACTACTATATAGAGGACGATGATTTCGTGGCCTGCCTCATGATGTATGACACCGTCTCAGTGGAGATAGAGAGGATCTCACCAGGCTATACGGACGGCAAGAGTAAGCAGCAGATTTGGTCACCGACTGACCCCAGCGTGCATGCGGCACCACAGACTTCCTCAGAGATTTACTTGGGAGAGGACGTTCCAACAGATCCCTATGAATTACACATGATGGAGGTCCGTGGCTTCAAAATTTTAATCAGGCAGAACAAGGAAATAAAAGACCAACTCAGCCAGATCTTAGCAAACCAAGAAGAAGAAAGTGGGAGTAGCAGAGCTAAGGGCAAAGCCAAGCAACGATGAGGACATCGTCATATTCAGTTTGGGGGTGGAGCTGTTTTGGTTGTATTTTGTATCTGCATATAGTTTGCATGTGCATATTTCCTGCATTTCAGCACTTACATTATGTATTTTTCTTTTCTTTTGTATGTAGTCGCATTTCATATCTGCTTTTGTATTACATTGTATTGAAAAACTTATAAAAATTGAAAAGATTCTTCAAAAATATAAAAACTTTGTCATGTTAGCTAGCGGGGGAACTTTGATTTGAAGTCTGATGGTTCGGTTGATAAGTTAGAAATAACTAAATTCTTGTTGTGAGACTGACGACCCGAAAAATAACCCTCCTTTGTGTTTAACCATAGTTGATATAAATCTTTTATAACACTTTACACGTGTCGTATGTTTTTGAGAATTTGATGAAAGTCTGACATGTCTATAAAATTTTAAAATTGATAAATATCTTTAGAATTAAACAGGTTTGTTCTGAGTTAAGTAATATCAAGAATAGTTCATAAAGTAAGGTGAATATGAAGGATATTATTGAGGTTTTAACAGAAGCTATAAGTCTGAAAAATAACCCATCTAAAACCTTGTTGGAGTAATTACACACCTTATCCACATGTAACGTCTTCGGATTTAAAAGAAAAAGCTTGGTATATCTCGGTTTTCACTAAGCGTTGAATATTTTAAATAAAATGAGTCTTTTGTTTTGTGACCTTGGTAACTTGGGTAATTAAGTCATTGGGGTGTCTCCACACCTAATGCTCTAAAACCATCTGGTTTGGGAGTTATTGACCCAAACCTTGCTAAGTTTCCAATCGCCAAATAAAACAAACTAAGTAAGTGTTCTCTCCAAATTAAAAGTCCTCATAGTTCTTTGTGGGAGAATAATCTTGGCGAAAAAGAGTTTTCTATTAAAAAAGTTTTTTCGCGGAGATATGAAGATATATTTATAAAAGACGTTTTGCACGATAACAAAAGGTGTGTATGGACAACAACAGGTGAAAAGTAGGAGTGAAAAATAAGACTTAGGTTCTCTGTTAAAAATGATATATATTCTGAATTGAAACCTAACTGGAGAATAAAACTTGAGAAAATCTTAACTGCTTTCAAACTCGTGTGATCCTTTAGAAGTCTATCATGATCTGTAATTATGACATAATGACCCTAATCAAGTTCTTAAAAACTTGTGGACAGTATCCGCACAATCACGTAAAGACGCATATGAGCTTATGCTAAGAAAATTGTGAGAAGTGAAAAATAAGGTTTAACGTTTCTGACTTGGGTAATTGAACTTCTAACTTTGATCTCTAACTTAATATTAGAATCAACAGTTTCTCCACGATACTAACTTGACTAGATTTTGTAGGTGTAATCCGTTGAAAACCCTCAGAAGACAACACTCATCCTATTAGGGACATCTAGAGGTTTAACGGCTTGTTGCACGTGCTCAGTACAATCGCGTTCCCTGCGAAAGTGAAGCTGGGATTTCTTTTTGTTTTGCTCGGGACGAGGAAAAAATATAAGTTTGGGGGTATTTGTTCATCACAGAAAACTGCATTTTAATACCCTCATTCATGATCTATTTTGTTATTTATCGGTACTTTTAACCAATGTTTGCTCAGTAATTATAGATTACAAGTGTTCGTGATAAAATACTGGAAATACATTCAAAATCACGGATATAACGTTTGGGAGCCGACACTGCAAGCAGACCAGGAAACCGACCGATATCTAAAAAGTTCTTTTGCAAATAAATGTGTGCACGCAATTTTGGTCCAACACAAAACAAGTGTACACACAACTCTTTGGCTTGGACCATGGTGGGGCTGCCTTGGCACACACAAATGATGAATTGTGCAACTAGTGGGCACATGTGGGGGACATAGGTAATAAATGCTAAAAGTTTTGATGTGATGTATGGTATCATGTTCCCTCCAAATGTCTGAATGCAAACTAGACTTAAACAGAGAAAACAAACAGAATCAGGATGATATTGGAGTTGACAAGAGACCACCACATCAATAAGAGCCTCATAGCTCGGATTTAGACCGGCCACACCCTCTAAAACTCCAAGCTCGCTGGCCCCCTTGCCCTTTTCGTCCCCATATTTCTTTTGTCCCTCCTTTGCAGTCACATCACCTTATTTTTATTACTTGTTTAATCTTTTTTGGTATCTATAAAAGCCAGATTAGTGAGCATGCAAGAGAAGGGCTCTCTCATACTCACACATATATTAATTTTTGATAGTTTCTTTTATTTTTGGTTTAGGCTTGAAAATCCCAGTGTTCAGGCTTGGAAGTTAGAGAAATCCCAGATTGATAGCGAAGACTAGGGGGGCGGGAGTGGGTTTTAACTTGGTCTCTTCTTCTTCTTCCCTCTTGAAGCTTTCATATGCTATATACTATCACAAACACTTAACAAACTCAATACTAAAATCATTTGCTCTCATTAACTAATTTGTGCTTTTGATGTTGTGGTAACCTTGCTAACCCTTGTGCTTAGTGTTGATACCCCAAGCTCGGACATACAAAATGGTAAGTGAACAAAACGGACTCGTTTCGTGTTTTGCGGCGAATATCAGAATTTGATGATTTGTGCTTCACAACCGTCTTGACAAATCATGCTTCATGCCGAGATCAACGTAAAGACGGACAACTCATGATCAAGAGAGCGTCGAAGGAATCATCGCGATTCGATCTTCCGAGCCAAAGCCACAACCACTTCTTTCTTAGATTCTTTGCTTGCTTTTCTTTGTTTTCGTATTCTTTATTTTAGTGACAAAACCAACCATTCGTTATTTGTTGAACCTAAAAAAACAAGACCTAATACACAATTCCCTGCAGATCAACCCGTACCTGCCGGCTTGCTACAACGTGCCGTGCACTTGCGGTTTATAAGTTTTAAAACGAGAACGATCTCGCGTGCGCATTCCATTTCCTTAAAATTATATCCGTTTCCAAAACATACGCATTTACGCGCGCAGGTAAATTCCCAACAAATATCTACGCTACGCCCATTGTTATTATGTTTCCTGGATACTGAATACTGGTTTCCTGGATACTAAATACTGGTTGCTGAATACTAATTTCCTGGATATTGAATACTAGATACCGAGATGGGCATGCCAGCTAGTCATGGAATACCCCAAGATATGAGTATCTTACTGTCCATTTTCACAATACTCCCCTAGCCGTGTCCCAATTCATCCTGACATCCATATACATTTTTATTATACACTATATTTTTGTATACACATATGTGCACAATTTCCTTCATTTTACTACTTACTATGTCACTTTCTGACGACCCTGGACTTGCATGTCCAGATTTCGGAGATCAGACACCTGACGTTCTGAATTTACGGATCTAGGATTCATCTCCAGATAGTTTGAACACATATCATCTGGTTTAACTTCTTTCATAGTTATTAATTCCATCTTATTGTTTTTCAGCATGTGATATTTAATGTACAAATCTATATAGCTATTCACATTGTTAGTTATATTTTTCTAGGTTAGTATATCAACTGCCAGTTATGTAGACCATGTATTGTGTTATGGGTCCACTATCTCCTATATTCTGAGATAAGGGAGTGACATCAACGATGATAGCAGCGATGACGACCAAGTCCGAGTTATAACCATCATCATTGTTGGAGATGAATCAGAGGAAGAAGAAAACGAGGTCTTGATTGGAGATGGCAATAGCGAAAGAGGATACCTTCCTGTAATCGCAATATTCTTCTTCAAATCCACAGGTAATAATCACAACAACAACCCCCCCCCCCCCCAAAGCTTGTGTTATGTTTCTCATACGAATCATAGATTAATTTTTTGACTCAGAAAGTTAAAATCTTGGTTGGGTTGGTTTAAGTCTTGATTCATCAAAAATCTACAAATAAAAAAAATTTATAAAACTAATTTGGTAAGATAACAGGTAAGTGGTTAGAAGTTATATGCAAGTACTGCTTAAAAATTACAGGTAAGTGCTTACAAGTTACAGACAATTATTTAAAGGTTACATACAACTGCTTAGAAATTACAGGTAAGTTATTAGAAGTTGCAGGCAACTTATTAGAAATTACATACAACTAATTAGAAGTTACAAGAAAGTTGTTAGAAATTACACGCAAGTGCTTACAAATTAAAGGTAAGTTGTTACAGCTTGTAATGCCTAAGTTTGTCAAATTTAATCTCTTTAATTAATTTTGTTCAAATTTAATAAATGTTGTGCACATTTTTAGCTTGTCAAGTACTGAACTAGTGTTATTGTTTTGTCTCCTTCTCTTTATTGCGATTGCTATTTTCTTTACTTTCTTCCACTGCCAAGATTGAGGCTTGGATAATATTACCTAGGAAAATAACCCATCGAGATAGAAGAGAAGGCTTTATTTTAATTGATGTTTAGCACCAAGATTGGCACTTTACTTAATAGAGGATGATATTTTATAGCGCTATATGGTGATGCACATAATTATCATTTATATATACCGAACTAAAGATAAGTTTTTTTTTCCTTCTATATTTAAGTCTTTTGCAAGCAGGGGTAAACATTGTAACAATTTGAGATTCCATAAAGAAAACATGGGAAAGAATTAGATGTATCTGTTATGAGTAACGAGTATTTCTGTTAGAAAATATCAAAGATGATGACCCTCAACTTGTTATCAAAGTCTTCGTCGATTGTATAATGGGATTCAAAATGTTGCATGGTTGGGAGATGGACGATAGACACATATAATTGTTCGTTGTGATTTTCTTTACGTGTTTGACATAAACGATATGGACATGGATAGAACAGAAAATTGGCAATGACACAATGACTTGAAAAATCCATAAAACCTACGATGTGAGAATAAGATAAACACTGATATGGTTGCTATTTGAATATGAATTTTCTACATCATGATAATACTATATCCATGTTAACTTAGATACACTGGCAATAATTTTATTTTAAAATGGAGTTATCCAATATTCGTTTCAGACACGAGAGTAGATGTGATGCTATAAAGCAAAATGGGCTATTTGATCTCAATAAGCAAATCTATCACCGTGCATCTTGTGTGCATTGTTGAATATAACCTGTATAGATTTTGAGCGAAATCTATTTTCAAAGATATGTATGCAACTAGTGGTTAGTTAGAAAATTAGGATTCATCCACTAGGATGCATCACTTGCATGTTCAGTAAAAACCCTTGCAAATACTTTCGTGTAGGTCTTTTTAAATGACTTGGGTAACTTCTATAAAGTCACACCATGGCCATTTTATATATTGATGTTTTTTTTCTTTTCTCTTTTGTTGCAAAACTTTTAGAATTCATTTAATTTTATCTTGACGGGTAAAATAAACTAAATTATAATAGGTAACTAACATAATAGAATATATCCTAGCAAGGTGTATATCAGGTATAATCTACCATTTTAGGGCAAAGAAATTCGACAACCATGAGGGTTTCAATGCATTCACTTTATTAGTGTCTCTTACTCGATACAAAAGAATTCGTAAGCAGTATTTCCCTTGCAAGTTTTTTTAAACATTCTGATTGTTAAGGGTTATAACAATATGTGTTTGTTAACGTTATTAGTTAATAGTTCTGATTGCAGCGTGTTCCTCTATTTATTAATGAAGGCATTGATCGAGGGTCGGCGGATTCCGGATGCCCTGAAGGGAAACGGGTTGGTGCAATGGCGGCCGATACTTACGGCCAAAATTCTATTAGCCAACAATGAAGAAACAGCTTGATATTGTTTCAGTTTTTGTTTGGCCGAAATTTAAACTCTTTGTTATTCGTACATATATTCATCTATTTATATTTGGCCTAGTTCAGTTATATCATGTTCTATTTAATTTTTTTTTTATCTTGTGGCTATTTCTTGGTTTTAGTGTTTCTAGGTGCGGATAATATATTTGGTATCTATGTTTGTATCCGATCCGACCCGCATGCTTGAAACCCATCTTGGTTCTTGATCACGACATATCCTTGCTAGTACTGAGAATCAGTGCACATATATGTTCTATATACCTGTATTATACATCTGGCATCTGCATATATTTTAGATAATACAATTATAACCGAATATAATATTTTTAAGTACCTAGCATGACCTGCATCATACCCTATACCCTATGGTTGCATCCGTATATCGTGTTCACGTCCCGTTTAGTGAAACGGACCCGTTTGGATCGCTACGTGCATATTACGTGTCCGTTCTTGGGGGTATGCATTTTCTTTAACCGGATATTGCATTATGGTTTTGGTTGATACGTATATTATTCGTATTTTCAAACTATATTTTTGACATGACCCGGGTATGTTTCGGAGTATTTTTGTATTAGCTATAAAACTCAAAATATATAATATAATAATCTTTATATATTTTCAACTGTTAAATATATATATATAATTTTTTAAATATTTTTATAAATCTTTATCCTAACATATCTCTCTGTCTCTCTCTCCTCTCTTTATATATATAATATATCAAATATTATTTTTTTAACCTAATATTCTAAAACCCAGCCACTTTCTCTATACTCTCTTCTCTTCTTCTCCTCACACGAACCCCAACCCATGCCCGAGCCGTGCCCTCATCGCCGACCCCTCGCCACTACCCTCGCCTTCATCCCAACCTCACCTTGCCATCGCCTTCGACCACCTTATCACCCTCTCTCTCTCTCTTTCCCCAGCCCCAGCAACTCCCCGTCGCAACCCAAGAAACCCAACTCCCCGATCTCGTCGCCGTCACCCTCGCCTTCGCCGTCGATCTCGACCTCCTCACCTTCGTCCTCTCAACCACCACCTCCACTCCTCTTATCCCTCCAAAACCCCGAGCAAACCCCTGCACACCCGATCTCAACCCAAGAAAACCTACTGCGACCATCTCCTCCACCGCCGGCTACTCAACGTCGTCACCACCCCCTCGTCACCCCCGTCATATCCACTCCCTCTCTTCCTTCCCTCTCCAAACCCCGACCAGACCCATCCCCGAGCTCCTCTTCTTCCCTGCACACCCGAAACACCTCACCGCAGTCACACCCGACACCGGCAACCCCAACGCCGGAGACCTCGTCGACAGCACCCCCTAGCCGCCTCGCCTCTGACCCCAAAACCCAGAACAACAAACCCCAATCCCTTCTTCTTCTTCTTCTTCTCTTTTCTTTCTTGCTTTCTTGTTCTCCTGGTGATCGCCGGAGTCGCGCACGTCACCGACGTCATTCTCATCCAGCGTGGTCACGTTCTTAAGTAGCTTGGTTCAGTTCTGTACGCGCGTGTGTGCATCGCGACGTTTGCCTGACGTCGAACGCGGCGTACGTACCCCGTCGTGAGATCCGATTAGACAAGTTTATCTTATTACATGCTATGTCTATATATTTATATCCATATGAATAAAAATAATATATGTATGTTGAATTGTGCATCTGATGTTACAGTTTACTGTTTTTCGATATCCGTTCATATCCATACTGTTTATTGCATATCTAGCTGCATGACGGAATCTTATTATTTCATGTTACCGCTATATTAGTACACCATGCTTGCTAGTGTGTATCATACGTAGTCATGGACTTATAAAATGCTATCACAGATAGATACTTATGTATCCATGCATTAACCATGTTTCGATACTCGTTACAGTTTTACTTTTGGTATCCACTTGATACATATGCACCACATGACTTGCCCAGATACACTACTTGACTTGTTACCTTGATCTTATTACTAATGTTGACAATCCTGACTTGTTGTCCTGACGGATGTAACATGTTGTCTATATAGACAAAGCTGTACCTGCTTGATCATGTGTTGGCATTAGCTCCATATTATCAATATCTGACTTGAACACATAACCTTGGGGGTAAGAAGAAATCAATAATGAAACCTGACTTGTAACTCGACAGTTCGATACTTATACTGATCAGTTTTACGGGCTAGGCTAGCCCCGGGATGATGTTGCTAACATTATTCATCTGTACATGTTACCTGTTTACTACCTAGCGGCATGTCTCGGATTTCAGCCCGAGAATCTGGACCGTGGTCCCGGGCATGCACATGATACTATTGACTTACATAGACGATTCCATTAAATTGATTTCAAAACTTTAGAGGAGATAACCCGGTAGCACAATTTAGATTACTCATCGCACTTCAGATACACATAAACACCTCACTGTTTATATTCATGTTATTGTTTATATTCATGCATGTATATCTGGTTACATCCTCGTTATTACTATTGGTTGATATTATGACGCACTGACGCCTGGGTTTTGCATGGCCCAGTTCCTCTATCTCTATCACAGGTTGACCAGGAGTATTTTAGCCGTCAAGCCGAGTAGTGAGGATCATATTAGTGATATTTAGTTTAGTTTCTTTCCACGGCTTTTATTTCTTGGTGTGAACCCGTATTGGGACGTATTTCCAGATGTTATTGTTTATTAGATTTATCGTTTCCGCTTATATTTCTCGACTCTTTTGTTCTGGCAGATGGACATATACTAGTTAGTTTTATATTTTACTGTTCTTAATATCTTATAGACAGCTGTAATGTGACTGTGGATGGATATTTCATAATCACAGGCAGCATGGTTGGCTCTGTCACGTGTCGTAGCACTCTGGGAAGCGGGGCGTGACAATATGCAATTGCTGGAACAGAAGACGATGATGCATGTTGACTGTTATAAAAAAGTTTTTGTTAACATATTATTAGCTGCATCCATGTAGATATTATAAGCAACTTACTAGATATTAAAGGCAAATTTTCTTAGATATAAGGAAATGCAACTATTTAGAAATTACATGCAACTGCTTAGAAATTATATGCAACTTTTTAAGAAATTACAGACAACTGCTTACAACTTACAGCCAACTGCTTAGAAGTCAAAGGCAAGTGGTTGGATATTTCCGGCAAGTGCTTAGATATTAATATATTATTGCTTGTATTCATGTAGATATTACAGACAACTTATTAGATATTAAATGCAAATCTTAGATATTAGGGAAATGCGACCGCTTAGAAGTTACAGGCAACTGTTTATAAGTTACATGCAACGTTTTTAGAAGTTAGGTAACTGGTTAGAAGTTGCATGCGACTACTTACAGGTTACAGACATGTTCTTACAAGTTACAGACAACTGCTTATAAGTTATAGAAAACTGCTTAGAGGTCAGAGATAAATAGTTAAATGTTACAAGCAAATGCTTAGATGTTAAGGGTTATATATTACAAACAAGTGCTCCATTGATGTTACAATCAAGTGCTCAATTGATGCTTGCTGCAGGTACTTACAAAAACTAATGTTTATCTTAGAATTTACCAAGAACTAGCAGCTGGGGTTGAACTAGCAACTGATAAAATGGCCTGTAAGCAATCTGAATGCCCATAATATGCAGCATAATGCATGCAAGTTCTTCTATGCAATAAATCAAACATCAAGATTCGCACCAAATTTTTAAAAAAAACAAATCTTTTATTCAAATCTCAAGATTAATCTATCAAAATACTAAAACTAGGACTCTGCTTACATTAGCGCCGGCTTGAAGCAGTTTCTCCAAATAAGCAATCTTTCCATGCATTGCTGCAAGTATCAACGGAGACTTAACAAAAATCCAAAAATATCACAAAAATCAATCACTAACTTCTCAAAACTTACAAAATGTTACTCAAGATCAAAATTTGAAACACACCCATTACCTGTTTATGCATGTTCAAAAGCTTTGGCTTCACACATCGATCTAAGATCGTCGAAAGAACCTGAAATCAGCTGCTATATGCTTAGAAATTACAAGCAACTGCTTACAAGTTACATTCAAACCATGTTGTCGTCTCTGAGATGGTCAATACCGAACCTTTCCTATTGGATCCACTTACAAAACTCATCAATGTCCAAGTTTAGATCATCCTCAATGAGAAAGAGAGTAAATGAAGATTTTGTTTGTTGGGACAGTAAATATAAGTGGAATAAATGAGAAAAAATAATAGAGAATGGAGAAAATGAATTGGATAATTCTTATTCTGTTGGCAACATAGGTTTCGTAGGGGGGAAAGTGGTGAATTTAGAGGGAAAATGACTAAGTTATAGCAGTCAATGCTCAGTCCTTTTAAAAAAATCAACAAAACACAATCCAGAAAAGAAATCACAGGCAGCTGCTTATAAGTTACAGGCAACTGAAAATCAGAATTTTTCCCCAACATTATGCAGCTGTCAATTTGTACTTAGGCACATAGGTCTCTAAGAGTATTTTTGGGATATGCTAATATACTAAAATACGCACTGCTGTGAGTATGTGATGGAAAAGCGATTGGCCTAGAGGTTTTTTAACATGTTAAAAAAACTCAGAGACTTCTTGACAGGTTTTACTTGGGGCGGGGGGTTTTCAAAAATTTACCCTTCATTTAATTTAGAGCAAATTTTGCTGAAAACTTTGGCATTAGGTGCTTCATATATAAAACTTCTAATCCATTCTTGTTAGTCCTATAAGTATTTAGGATATTGGAGTAAACTAAAATGATATAACAGCTCAGAAGGAATTAAATGGAAGACATATATATATATATATATATATATATATATATATATATATATATATATATATATATCTGTGTGTGTGTGTGTGTGTGTGTGTGTGTGTTTTGTTTCGGTTGAATCAACATTATTAATAGAGCTTAAACCAATATAGATGAGTATTTTTCTAAAAGCAATCATAAGGTTTTTTTGTATTCTCGTTTTGATTCAATTAAATGGTCGTCCGAGAAGAAATTTTATACATTCTCTCCTCATTGATAGTAACATCCTTTCCGATCTAGCAGGGTCTCGAAGAGGTCTTGATGCTCACTATGCAATGATCTTTGATAATTCTACATCTTTACGTGTTCATGCTAATTGGACTTTATTATGTCTCAATTTAATTCCTACTCCGTGTTCTATGGAGGAATCCTTTCACTCTATTTGAGTCTCTTCGACAAGGTGGCGAGATCCGAGTCTGTTTGGGCTCTGGCAAGGTGAGGGGCCCGAAGTGGTTTTAATTTTCTTCTTATATATGCGAGATGTTGTTAAGCTCGATTTCTTATCATTCGTCAATCTTTATATGATGATTCTAAGCTTATTAGAAACAATGGGTCACTAGTATTATGCACGTGTGATGCACGTTAAGTGTAATTTATATATTAAAAAAAGGTATGTGTAAGTAAAAAAAAAAGATGTGTATGGAGTTATTTAGAGAAATTTATAGAGTTAGTTATTGGAAAAGATGTATGGGATTAGCTGCCGTGACAATTTAAGTTATGATCTTCTATGCTTTTTCATTGAATTTCTCTTGCAAATTGGATAGCCAAGGCTCCAAATCAATTTCAAAATTGGAGACCCCATGTCTTTTACACTATAGTAGAGATATTAACCATGCGATCATTATGCTTAATTATATCCAAAGTTGAGGGTGCTTCTGCACTACTTACAGATTTTTGACTTCAAAGGCTTTCAGTGGCTTAATGCTTTTTTGCTAGAAATTGTCTGCTGTTCTCTATTAACCACTGCTTTAGATTGTATTTCAATAGCAAACGATCTAGTCAACCACTGCTTCATGATAAAGCTCCAAGCAGTCCTCTTGAAACCTGATTCAGCAAGGTTACGATTTTTTAGACTGAAATTTTACTGTCAATCTTTTGTAAGATTAAAATATAAATGATAACTTTATGTTTTAATCTTTTGTAAGATTAAAACATAAAGGTAGAAATTTATTATATACCAAAAAGCAAAACTTATAAATGATGCCCTTTTGTAGGATTAAAATATGAGAAAATGATAACATACACAAAAGAACTGAGTTTGGGTTGCATTTTTGTATCAAATATCAAATAGGAGTGTCCAGACCGCAAGCCCCTTAGTGGCCAAGGGAGTATGTGTAAAAAAGCCTTCGGCTCCAATGGGCCAGCAGTCGGGAAAATGACGGTAGAAATTTATTATATACCGAAAAGCAAAACTTATAAATGATGTAGGATTAAAATATGAGAAAATACACAAAAGAACCGAGTTTGCATTGCGTTTTGTATCAAATAGGCTATAAGGGGCCTGCAGGGACATTGCAGGCTCATAACTACAGTGTCCAGACTCCAGGCCCCGTGGGGTCCAAAAGAGCATGTGTAAAAAGGCTTTTGGGCTCCAATGAGCAAGCAGTCTTGACACTGCAGTTATGGATCTGCAGGCGCCGTTTTCTTTATCAAATAGTCCAACTACTGAAATTTTGTCATAAACCAACAAAATCAATTAAAACGATCATATAAAGCCTAAATTGCCCTCATCCAAAATCAGATGAGGCCTAATGGTGATTTTGCAATAAAGCCATTGGGCCTCACCCACCTCCTCAAAAACAATAAATGTAATGAAAATATGCTCAAAAGTTCTTTGCCAAGAAACCAATTATAGAAAACTAAAAAGAAGAGAGTAGGCAAACCAAAGCCTTGCCACTAAATCAACTTTTAATACGAAGTAAGTGTTAGATCTTAGTTTTATAGCAAGGTCACAACCATTTCATCATCATATAGAACATTATATTCCCTCAAGCCATTGGCTTTATCATGGACCAAAGTCATTAAAATTGGTGATCTAGGACTGAACTGATGGCTTTCTGTTCAGGCTTGCCCTTTTCTCTTCTTAACCTTGTATATGTTCTTTTAATACCTGCATTTCCATTTTTCTTTTATTTTCTTATCTTTTATTTTATGTTTAAGCAATCCGATAGAAAGGAAAATTTGTTTGGAGAACGATCACACCTATATTGAGATTGAGATACCAGCAAATTGGAAGAAAGAAAGCTTTGCGAGCCACTTGTTTTACATGATACAAACGAAAATTCATATGGCAAATCAAAAAAAAAATGGTTATATAATTATTTTTTGCACGGTCAGTTTTCTTTTTTCTTAATTATCATGCATGCTTATATTCCATTTTATCATACTTTAAATGTACACATGAATGGATCTAATATAACTATGTTTTCATGGTATATAAATTCTATCACAACACTTGAATTCTAATGATAACAAAGAATAGGATACACACAAAAAAATCTAATCAAAGTTTGGTAGGATTTTGTACATGTTAAGCCTGAAAAGCAAATATAAGATCTACATATATAGCAGAATTCAAACTCTACTAAACTTAAATTCCAATCCATGATCCACGAATAAGAATTCATTTGTTCTCATTCCTCTCCTCTCCCTGCGGACATCACTTGGAAACCTCATTTTCACATGATAGTTATCACTTTCGAAATCTACAACCCAGCAGCCTCCACTTCATTTTCAGCATGAGAAATTCTTTAACCTAAAGGCAAGTTTCTATCTTATAACCGATCACTAACTTGGTAGTCTATGTGAAATCTATCAAATAGGTATGCGAAGTATTTTTTTCGAGTGATAATTTTCTTCCCTATGTGGTAGAAAGTCAACATAGGACGCCAAGTCTCTCACTGCATCGTAGACGGTGGATATCTTGCTTTACATTTTATTCAATGAAAATTCCGATAGTACCGGGCAGGCAGTAAAATCATTTTTTTTATTTTTTTAATTGACCAATCCATCACCGCCAGCTGGACACGTGTCGCTCATCGGTTCGACTACACTTGAGCATTGGATCCCACAACCAATTCCTAAAGCTAATGATATAATAAATAAAGAGACCCAGCTGTTTAATTTTGTCCCCGACCCCACAACCATTCAATTCCCCCATGGCCCCTACCACCAGAGAATTCCGTTGTGAGAGCTACACAACAAAAATAAAAATAAAGAAACTTTGTCCAATTTCAAACATTTTTCTGTAGATTTTGCACCCGTGACATGATTTTGTCTTCTATACAAAGCTCACCAACTTGGACTCACCCTTCACTCTTTCCTCACACTGAGCAGCTCATCTCTGAGCATTATTATTGAATCTGCACATGATCCATGTAGAGATCCTTGGATTTTGCTTCGATGTGTATGTTAAAAGAAGGGCTCAGGTCAAGATCCCAATATTTAAGTTTACATAATTAACATGTGTCCTACAAGGAAACTTGCATAATCAGTCTATTTTTTAAAAGCAAGTTCAAGTTGCAAAAACAATTTTATAAGAAAACACGCTCAACTCACAAGCAAAGAGCATATATCCTTCAACAGCAAGATGCATAAACATCAAAGATGATATCAATAAAATTTAGGATTTATTTCAGCAAAAGCATCACATGGTTTACCTGACTTGCCCGAAATAATCTATGATTACCCATTACCATCTTAAACGGCTGATATAGAAAGACAAGGGCAATTTGATGATAAAAGAGGCCGAAATGCGTAAAGATTAACGTCTCAAGGTTTTAGCGGTGGGTTATAACCATAGGAGATTTGGACAAGTCTAGTAGATATAAGGCGATTTTGGGAAAATAAGCCTACTATTTAAAACAAATTTTATAGCAAGGGAAAAGGATGACAACCGCAAGGAAATGGGAAGACTTGTACTGAGAAAAAATAAATTTTGGGGGGGAAACCAACCTTCCACAGTTTCTTGTTTCAATCAGTGTTGGTACATGATGCATGCAGCCTCCCTCCCTCTATACAAGAATGAAATCTTATTGAAAAATATAAATTAAAGCTATCCCTTGTATCATTAAATATAATAATGTATATACCCACAGATCCCTCAGCAGGGCAAAAAAACCGTAAAAACCCTCCGATGCCCTGCTGAGCCTTTTCTAACTTCCGCAATAATTGCATGGCTTTTTCTTCCTCAATTTCGATCATTCCATGCCACTTCAATATAAAGAAAACTGGAAAGACTCAGTTGACGAAGAATCCCATTGTTCATTGTCGTCATCGTCATCGTCATCGTCATCGTGATCGTGTGATACTAAGCATTCTTGAGGATTTGCATAGAAGTAATCTTCTTCTTTCGGTCTATTGGGAATCATTACTCTCTTTCTAGGACGTCCCATACGATTTTCATGTGCCTCCTTTATTGATGACGAGAATTCGTCCCAACCTAAGGATCCACTGGTGTATTGGTCTATTAAGTCGACTATGAGTTTTCGATCCAAGAGGAACGTCTTTTTAAAGCCCAGATGTCTGAAACATTTTAAGTTGCCAGTCAGTCATATTCTATACAAAAACATGAAACATACCTATTTTACAAGTTGTATGCTGCTGATATAAATGATAATAGCTATTTTATTTTCATAGTTAAATTTTCTCTCTTACAAATGCTTATTGTATATCTTAAGTTTCTACTTTGTAACTCCCCTTATTTCATAATATCAATAAAAATATTTTGTTTAGCCAGAATCGTATTTGCAACTCTCCTTGATTTATACTTTCAATGAAAATATTTTATTCGGCTAGGATCTTATTTACCCTATCCAAGTTTCTAATTTTTTTTAAAAAGGGTTATTTTATACAACTACTTCTTGAATCAGAAATGTATCAGTGATTGTTGGGACATGATATCGACTGTATTGTCTATATGGTCTGAAGCATAAGTTCATAATGTGGTATTGGCTATTTGGATATGAAAACTCATCAAACTATATTGAAGGGATTCTACACGCACAAGGTGAATGCCAAAAATAACTTCAACACAAATGAAATGCATTAGGGCTCTGTTTTGACGGTATTCATCGCCATGTTACGCCTTTTCCCATCAAAATGGGGTTTAATCTAATTAGTGATATTTTCTAGTAGAGAAAATTATTGACTAGAGAGGCTCTTGCCATAATCCTAAAAGATTAAATAGCTTCGACACCATAATAAAATAAACAAGTGCTCATGACTAAAACATGAATATTAGAACAACAGGAAGATCATTACCTGCGATGGCCTTCGACCACTTTGGCCATGTTCCCATCATAAGTAGGAACAAAAATATCACTCTCCAACGACACCATATAATCTAGTGCTGCCATTTGAGAAGAGTGGTTCTGGAAAAATCTAAGGTCTGAAGGCTCCAAAAGCGTTTCCTTTCTCACCTGCACAAAGCAAGAGATCAGACATAAGATAATACAAATTTTCCAACCCAACAAGAAGTAAAAAAAACTATTGTGCCAGCAAATACTAACCACATTCGGATAAGCTGCAGTAAGACTCGCCATTCTCCTTGCTCCTCCATAAATTTCTCCGGCCGCAATATATATCATGACACTCCGATCAATATCAAGTGCTCTCAGAACCAGCGCAGTCTCTTCTGGTGTCAAAGGACAAAGTCCATCCTTCCTTTTTAAGTCAGAGTCGATAACCTTCTCTTTCCACCAAGGATACACATACCTATAGAGGCATAAAGCCATTGTACACATTATTACCCACTGCACTAAACTAGTGGTGAGGATTTAAGAATATAATTTCTAAACACGCTCCCGCAGGTTGAGTGGCCATTTTTTCCAAAAACTATAATTTTAGGCAGTGACATTTATTGATCCACTTTTTTCATGCATATGCAGTAGAATTCGATCCTACAATCCTGGTTTTCTCTCATATTATCTTCATCTTCAAATGAGGGGTAAAATTTTATACACTAAACAAGTAAATCACCAATGGGTATAGAAATAAGAGACCAAGGGGGAGTAGGAAGTACCTCATTCCCATCAACTCCTCCGCCTCGTGATCCGTGCAACCTTGAGTGCAGCCAGAGAAAGCCAACATGTCCATTTCGTAGCGAAGGTGAAGAACAAGAAAAGGGCCATTTTTACGCAACAAGCTGATCACTCTTCTACCCAACTCTTCAATCTGAGAAGTGAATCTTAGTGCAGCATAGTTTACTCGACACCGTAGTCTCTGAATCTCCAATGGCAGGCCATTATTAGCCAGCCGAGCATCGGTTTTATTCAAATGGACAACCTTAAACTTCTGTATCAAAGGTAGGATCTGCTTACGAAATAGACAAAGACAAAGTAAATCTCTTATCAAACTGTATTTTTGCATAGTTATCCCCACCTAAAACATAATAAAAATATGGGGCAAAAATTGACCTGGCGTTTATAGTAAGAGATATCAGACCAACTGATAGGTGGCAATGAATAGTACATTCCAAGCTCAACTCTTCTCTTCAACCTCGGGGGAAGTTCTTTCAGTATGCGAACCTCATCTCTCAAAGACATGATAAAATGATCTACATCAAATATATCTTGAAACTCACTGCAGATGCGCAAAAGACTAATAAGTCATTAACAGATTGACATAAACATTTTTCCATCAAATTTCATAAACTAATTATTCAAACGCGCCTAGGATCATTCCAGAAAGAGGTTTTGTCCAACTCAGGTACTATGAGCGTCACGTTCAAATATCTTGCTATTGCAACCATATCACAAATCTGTACATAAAAGTTCAACACAATCAATAACTATTGATAAGTAACTACAAATATACACCTAGAAAATTTTAAAAATTATATTAATTGCTTACAGCTGCTCGCATTTGGTTGAGTCCTCCATTGCATGACACCATCAGATAACCATTATTCTTATATATTCCTATAGAAAGAAAAACAGAAACAGGATATAGATTTTAGAATAAACAAATAAGAGTGAGAAACAGTTATTATAGCAATGTGATGAGAAAACTTTCCACAAAGGGCTCAAGTAAAGACCCAAAGTTCAGTCGAACCAAAACTTGAATGAGAGAAAAAAATCTATCTGCACAGACATGGAACAAAAAACAAGATATTTGACATAATAACTGCATGATTTTTTTTAACATTACAAACAGATACAATGTGAAGTGTACCATTGCAAGCAAGAAACAACTCCAAATACACAAGAGGGTCAATAACATAATTTGCATTCAGATAAATGGTGTTAGGAAATAAGTAACCATCAGTACTTTAAACAGTAACAAACAGCAATATGATAATAAAAAGGGAGCACATTAATCTTTTACCCTAATTGTTGAAATACCTCAAACACAAGTAGTAAAAGGTAAAAGCTACTTGCAATTACCAGGACAATTACAGTAATCTTATTTCCAAAAGGTTTTAAACACAAAAATATTTCTAGGGGAAACAAACAAGCAAAAGGCGGAAAAACTAATTTGGTAAGTCACAACAAGAAGATTTGTTAAGATTAGCTCAACTATCTCTCCAGCAACTCCTCGTTAATCCAGAACAAACAACTCGGTGCCAAACATGTGTCAGTTTGATAAATACGCATTGATGATCATATATAGATCTTTGTAGCAAAACATCATCACCATTTAAAACAGCAAATGCTCCATCCTACCTGATTTTCTTGAATTGGCAGGTTGGCAAACATGTGATGCACTACATGATTAACTTGATTGATATATAACAAGAAATATCAAAAGACACACACGACAGCAAGAAGCTAATCGAAAGGAGAAACACAAAAAATTGATATCAATCTGGCAGGCAAGAAAACACACAACATGGGCCAATTCCCAGCTTGCTAGTTGGCAAGTCAAAAAAAGAGACCTTTTTTTAGATGAAGGAGGGAGGAGGGGGGAGGCTTGCATCGTCCACTATTATAAAACCATTGGTCGGAAATTAGCGCAAACAAACAAAATCCTTGCTAAAAAGTTAAAGAACAAAATAAAGGAAAACTATAAATATGTAGGTAAATTGTATGTATCTGGTATTCCTAATATCTACTATTAGCCAATCTATAGAACAAAAACAATGTACTCGAGATTGAAAATGTGCAAATTTTCAATTTATTTATTAGAAATCTCATCTGTATCAATTTTTATGTTTAAAATACAGTTACAAATTAATGCTTTCCTAAATTTTTTTGGCTGATTCAACATAAGAAGGCATAATGAATCAACAAAACCTTTAAAAATTTATATAAAAATAAAGCCTTGCACAATTAATGACAACTTTTTAAATCAAAGATTTCAAAGGCCCTGGTTCATTCCTTGAATCTAGTTTTCCCAAATCATCATTCCACACAAAATGATGATAAATCTCCACACCCCTTATGATCCAAATTTCAAAATTTGCAAACATGGGACCTTAAACAATAAAAAAGCATAAATTAAAATAAACTCAAAATCAAATTCCTGCCTATATATTATCTTATCATCAATAGCATCGACAACTATAACAACAAGCGTAAAAAAAAACTCACTTTTTGGTGGAAGAGAAATCCTCTCCACAACCGAAGAAGCCGAAGACGACGATGACGATAAGACCGAGGGATTAACGGGTAGAGGCAAAGCAGACGCGCCCTTAACGGGTATCGGAGAACCCGAAGGGGTGAAGCATGAAGGCCACCCTTTCAAAACCTTAGGCCCCCACATCTCCCCCAATGCCGTCAGCTGCACGACACAAGTCCACAGAAGCACCGTTGTCGTCGCTCGAATCATCCACAACTTCATCTTCGACCTCGACACCATCGACACTTTCGCCTTTTCCGAGGACCTCGGATCGCTCTTCAGACCCATATCCAAAACTCAGATTCAAAACAACCCTTCTTCTCTGCTCTGCACATCTTCCAATCCCCAAATCATCATTCATGCAAACCCTAATTCATCTATAAAGATCAATGCAGCATCAAAGATTGAAGAAATTCCCTCAATATTCCAAATGATTTGATATGTTATACAGCCGCCGGCAATGGAATTGCGTTACTTCACCAATCCTCAAACAGAAACAAACAAATATTCCCCTTTTAATTCGCACCAAACAAATACACCCTAATAATTTACAAACTTCTTCAGTTTACGACCAAAATTTGGGGGGAAACGTACAGGCAGCAGCTTTTCTCGTCGAGATCGAGATCTAAGAAGCCAATTTTGAGATATAGGGGTGAAATTTTAGCGAAATCAGAGAAAAATTACAAAATGGAGAAATAAAAAGGGAAGCAAAATTTTCTCCATTTTCTCCATCAACTAAACAGAAGGCTAAGGCGTCGGTGTCGTATTATACGAAGCGATGGGACCGTACGGCCGAGGGTTCTTTCCTGGAAATTACGGGAATGACACCGAGGAGATCTCGACCGTCCGATCTCGACCGGGATGAGCCAATTAATGAGAGCCAGTTCATCGCATAGTCACAAATTCGTCATTCGGGAATAATTCGGCGAGGTCGAAAATTCGGATTCGGAGAATTATTCGGAAAAAATCGGCAGGTATTCGGGAAAGATTCGGTAAGTGTTCGGGAAATGTTCGGGAAGGATTTCGAGCAATAAATTAATATATGAGACGCTAGATTTTGATTTTGTGAATTATTTGCGGTTTTTTGAATTATTCGGTGTTTTATCACATAATTCGGGAATAATTCGCGAATTATTCGCGAATAATTCGCGAATAATTCGGCCAGTTCGGCTATCACGAATAATTCGGAGATTAATTCGTTTGATCAAGAATTCGCGAATTATTCGTGAATTCGGCGAATAATTCGCGCATTATGTGACTATGGTTCATCGGGGCCTATGTTGGATCTAGAGAGGACAGGTGTCCCGATGCCGAATGATCATGAAACGGACGGTTGATATCTCGCGGCTGAGACTTGATCGGCTCCGTGATCTGGCCCTCGTTTGTGCTGGAGCTGTCGGTGACGCCGTTAGTTGAGGGCGTTAGGTGTGGATTTTAACGGCCGAAACGGCTGCGAGTTAAAAGCATTTGTTACACGCGATTGGAAAGATAATTAACCATGAGGCTGTTTTGGAGTACAGTATAAAAAAAACTTTGGAAAGTGTAAAATGCAACTTTTGAAGTTGTCTTCTTTGAGTGTGATTTTTCAGAAAGGGAATCTTCATGGATTTCTACATCAAGATTTTGAATTTCTATTTTGATCATGATATTTTAATTTTAATATAAAAAAAAGGTTGTGTTCCTCCGCGATAATTTATCTTTTTAATTTTAGACACATTCTACAGAATTTTTTTTGATAGCAAAGACGAAACTGGCGTAGTATATGTTCTTTAGATGTTCCATGAATCTGAGCTCCCACACGATGACATTTGAGCAAGTGCATCTAGCTGGTGGAGATAATAAAAACCCAAACTGGAATTGTTTCTTTTTGGTATATAAATCATCTAGGGATAAAGAAATCAAGTATTTTTTTAAACTAATTTTCATGCAAACATTTGATTTTACATCATGATGATGATGATGATGATGAATATTTGATTTATATGGATATCGTTGTTGCATCCTGTGATGGAAGTTGTTGAATAAAAAATACTCTGTTGATTTTTCATATCTAATAGGTCTTAAAATATTGATTCTAAGAAATTATAATATGTGAAATGTGAACGTTCGGAGTCATTTAATGCATGGCTTGTGGGCCTATGATAAAAGGGGGTGTATGATTGCCACAGGAATCGCATATATAGCAAAGAAAGTTAGGGAGAAATGGTGTTAGGCCCCTGAGACCAAAAGACGATAGGCTTATTCTTTGGGGTTTAAAAAGTTAGATAAAATCCCGTAAAACATACTTTTCAAGTTTTCAGTCCCTAAGCCTTTGACCAATTTATTAAATACCAATAATATCCATTTTTGTCTCCCCGTGTGCCGCCATATGCGTGTGAGATCAACAGTTCAAAGGTTCTAACTGCCGTTTTCAAACTACTATAAATAGCTTGTTAACCGCTACACATGCTAATTGTAGTAGTAAAGTAGTAAATAGTTAAGGGCATTATGCGTATTTAATAAATCGATTAAAGACTATTTAAACATGAAAAGTATGTATCAGGGAATTTTACCCAACCTTTAAACCATATGGACCTAAGCCTACCGTCTTTTTCGTCTTTACTCTTTAGGGCCCAGAACCATTTTACCTAACAAGTTATATATATATATATATATATATATATATATATATATATATATATATAGAGAGAGAGAGAGAGAGAGAGAGAGAGACGGGGGGAGGTGTAAGAGACTTTTTCGTTAGGTGGCATCAAAAAAATACATCCTTTATGATTTGTTTCGACGATCGGCATCCATCATCATCATTTTTGAGTCCGCTACTTTTCCATCGTTGAATCAGCAATGTAAGAAAGTTCTATTATCGGTAAACCGCTAATTTTGCACCCACTAAATCAACGGTGAAAAGGTGATAGAATCACATGAAATTTGGTGTATCCACATCTTACATGATAAAGAAGATGATGATGGATGCCAATTTTCGAAAAAAATTCATGGAGGGTGAATTTTTTCGACGCCATAAAAAGAAATTCCTTCATATGGAATCTCTTCTCCATTATATATATATATATATTGTCACGCCTCGTTTTCCAGTAGATGGAAACAGTGACGTGATAAACCCGCTGCATATTTATCCAGAGAATATCATTCCCTAAATAAATTTACTAAGAGTATTGAAATAAAAATACACAATATAAGAATAAATGGAGACTGTAAATTTTTTTCTCAACAAATATCTTTATTTATATTCAACTTCCAATATTTACAAATACATGAGTTTATGCTGGAAAGTAAATACAATAAGGAAAATACCCAAACAAATGGCATACATAAACTGAAGAAAAAGTGGATCTAAGCTAGCCCAGAGTAACGATCTGGTTGCAGTCCTTCTCTGTGGCTTCAACTTCCTTCATCTCGACCGTATCCGACGAACATTCCAAGAGAAGAAAAGTGGATGGAATGCCCGTCAGCGAACTAGCGTTCGGTAAGTCCCAAACATAGGTAAGAGTAAAGAAAATGACAAGTGTAGAATATATGACGAGTAAGAGTATAAGTTTATGGGTAAATATATTCTATAGGTATCTATATGGTCACTGTGTTAACGTTAAATTCCAAGTGTGAATGTCAACGCAGCCGTAGAAGTATTCGCGAGCTCAAGAGTAGGGCCTCAGGAGCAAGGAAATACATGCCCATATCATGTGTTAGCATCGGGGATATAGGCTGTAAATGAGTCAACCCGACTGATATTAAAGTAAAATAAAAGAAAGCGGTTAATACGGGACTTCTGAAACTCCGTTGGATTCACACAAGAAACTATCCCAAACACCCCGAATATAATATATTATAACTGGTTAATATACTTAGTTGATTTAATTGATTGATTAACATGTCTTGATCGAAACCATAGGTTGCAAAAGGTGTATAATGTAGTCGAATGAATCGAGTAATATGCGAGTCATGACAATTACAATCTTGGTTCGAGTCAAGTTGGTTCGAGCAGTTTAGGTTTGAGTACATATTCGAGTTTAGATTCGAGTTAGGTTAGAATTCGATTTTGTGTTCGAGTTCGAGTTCAAGTTTAGATTCGAGTTCATGTCTTTTTCATAGGAATTAATTTAAACCGTTAAAAATTTTATGTTTGGTAGAAATTGGCAACTGCTGTATATGAACGACAGGATTTGTGTCTTTTTCCAAGACAATTGTCATTGATAACCCCGCTAAGTTGTCTCACCTGAATAGGCTAGCACTCACTTTCTCCGGCTCCCTAGGACTCAAGAGAATTGATCCCGCTTAAATCTATATTAATCTAGAGTCTTTAGTATTGTTTGCATATCTCGAGGAGGTTTTATGAAAAATACTTTAATATAATTTAAAAATAAATCTCGAGAGTGATTTATAATATTTAGGATTTTCATGAACATATATTTTAATTGTTGTGGTGTCTTGGTGATAAAACCCAGCTTTTTGAAAGTTTATGATATTTTTATGAAAACTAGCTCTTTTGGAAACTTGGTGGCATTTTATTAAAAATTCTAATCTTTCATTTTAAAAATATAGTTTCTTAATTTGTTTTTATTGAAAATACGGATTTATAATTTTTATATAATTTTTCAAAAATTAATTTTTTTAAAAATGTCGCGTTTTTAAAAACCGTATTTTTATTTCTTTCGAGACCAAATACTCCGTGAGGAGTTCTGCATCTCGCTCTACTGTCCCAAGAATGTGAGATAATCCGCACCATCTATTAGTGGGTCCCCTAATAAGGATTGTAGAGACGTAATTGCTAAGGATTTCAAAATCCCGATCAAAAGAAACCCCTTTTTTAAAGATGTGGTATTTTAATAAAAATGTTATTTTTTTAAAATTAGCTTTATGTTTAGAATATCGAGCTATGTAACCATAGTGTGCGTGTGTGATAGGACGTTACCCAATGAAGTTTTCCTAAAAGTATCTTTTTAACAATTATTGAAAAGGGGTTATACTAAAATTCATAGTATTTTAATGAAAAAGTTCGTTATATGTTTATTTCACATAAAATTTTGGTTAAAGTAAAAACTAAATAATGGAAAATAAGGTTAAGATTAATATAGGATGTTAGTTTGATCTAAGTTTCTTATCAAGTGGAATACAAAAATTAAAAAGAAGATTACATCAGAGATAACTCCACTTTTATCGATTTGTTTTAGAAATTTGTTTTGAGGTGGAATAAGATAGAGATGAAGAGACTTACGGTTTTAGGTGATTAGTAAGAGAACGAAGAAGCCCTCGGGGGTCGTGGTTTCGTCGGAAATGCTCCGGTCGTCGTGTTTGGCTCGCTACTCCACTTGGAGGCTTAACTCCACTTGGCACTTAGAGGTTTGAAAGAATTTTTTGCTAGAAATTTCAGAATGGGGAAGAGCTAGGGCATGGGATGGTATTTATAGTGAAGAATTAGGATTTGGGAATTAAAAATGTGGATTAAAAGAATTTAAATGGTTTTAAATGGTGAATTGAAGGGTCTTTGTTTGATTGCAGGAAAATCAAATAGTGCAGGAGAGTTGAGGGGAGTTGAAGGTGTGTGTGTGCAAAGCACGGTGAGATTTGGGGCATCTTGGACCGTCGGTAGCGGCCAAATGATGAAAACGGGCGGTCGAGATTTAGGCAATCGCCTCGAGATTCATGCCACGTAGTGAAATCAGTGTGTACACCTCATTGTGCCTATTTGATTTTTCCGAAACTTTTCTTTTTTTCGTGTATTGTATGTATAACTATTGGGCTTCCGAAAAATTAAAAAGAAAAATCTAAAAATAATTGTGTTTGATGAGAATCGAACACACAGGCTATGTCACATCAGTACAGAGGCTTTACCAGTGAGCTACAAGTAATTTCTTGTTTTTATTTAACAAAAATAACTTTTAACTTTGTAACGACTCTGAAATCACTGTACAGAAATTTCTTGTTATTATACAGAAAAGAGTATTACAGCCTGTGTAAGAGTTAAAAGTTATTTTTGTTAAATAAAAGTAAGAAACAATTTGTAGCTCACTGGTAAAATCTCACCTCTACACTGCTATGACATAGCCTGTGCGTTCGAATCCCATCAGACACAATTATTTTTTAAGATTTTTTCTTTTTAATTTTTCGGAAGTCCAAGAGTTGCACGTGCCATACACGGTGAAACGAAAAGTTTTAGAAAAATCAAACAGGCGCAATGAGATGTACACACCCAAATTGACACGTGGCATGAATCTCGAAGCAAGGCCCTAAGATCCGACCATCCGTTTTCACCATATGGCCGCTATCGACGATCATGATGAAACCAAATCCCCCGTGCTTTGCACACTTGTCCTTTCGACTCCCCTGCACTGTTTGATTTTCCTGCAATCAAACAGAGACTCTTCAATTCACCATTTAATACCTTTTTAATGTATTTAATCCAAAATTTTATTTCCCAAACCTTAATTCTTCATTATAAATACCACCGCATTCTCTAGCTCTTTTCTATTCCGAAAATTTCTAGCAAAAATCATCTCAAAAGTTTCTAAGTGCAAGTGGAGTCAAGTGGAGTCAGCAACCAAGCTCCTTCCTTCAAAGATTAAAGCCGTTTCCGAAACTCCTGCGATGCCACGAAGCCCCTTCCCTTTTCCTTACTCCTTTCTCAAAATTATAAAGCCGCAAGTGCCTCTCATCTCTTCTTCTTTTTATCTCAATTCATCTCCTAAAATATACCGGTAAAGTGGAGTTACCTCCGATACATTTTTGTTTAGAACTTGGAACTCTCTTTTCCTTAATACATAGGTCAAACTAACCTTACCATCCTACTTGTAACTTCGATTATAATATTTTAGCTTTGAGTTTAACCAAAACTTCCATGTGAAACTATCATAAAACAATCTTTTCATTAAAATACCATGAACTTTAGTATCACCCTCTTATCAATAATTAGTTTAAATATCTTTAGAAAAACTTTATGGGGTAACGACCTATCCCACACGCTCATTATGGTTCCATAGCATGGCACTCTAAACATACAACTAATTTAAAGAATAACTTTTTTCATTAAAATACCACACATTTTCAAAAACGGGTTTCTTTTAATCGGTATTTCGAAATCCTTGGCAATTACACCTCTACAACTCTCGTTAGAGGACCTGCTAATGGATGGTGTGGATTATCGCACATTCTTGGGACAGTAGAGCAAGATGCAAAACTCCTTACAGAGTGTTCGGTCTCGAAAGGAAATAAAATACGGTTTTTAAGAAAATACGAATTTTCTAAATAAAAACTAAAATTTGGAAAATTATATAAAACTATGAATTCGTATTTTCAATAAAAATATATTATGAAGCTATACTTTTAAAAAGAAAGATTAATTTTTTTAATAAAATACCATCAAGTTCCCAAAAGATTCTAGTTTTCATAAAAATACAATAAACTTTCAAAAAGTTAGGTTTTATCACTAAAACACCACAACAATTAAAATATATCTTCATGAAAACCTTAAATATTATAAATCACCCTTGAGGTTTATTTTTAAACTATATTAACATATTTTTCATAAAACCCCCTCGAGATATGCAAAACAATATTTTAAGGACTCTAGTTTAATATAGATTTAAGCGGGATCAATTCTCTTGAGCCCCAGGGAGCCGGAGAAAGTGAGTGCTTACCTATTCAGGTTACATAACTTAACGGAGTTATCAATGGTAATTGTCTTGGAAAAAGACACAAATCCTGCTGTCCATGTGCAGCAGTTGCCGATTACTTCCGAACTTAAGATGTTGCAAGAACAAAGTTCTTTCATAAGATTCTAACTCCAACATGAATCCAATCTCAAAACCAGAATCCAAACTCAAACCAGAATCCAAAAAATCAAACATAAGCTTGAATACTTGATCATGAACCTGAACACACGAATTCAAATATTAAATTCAAACTTGTATATTTGACTCGACTTGACCGAACCATAGTTATAATGTGACATGACTACCTGAACACATGATTACATCCTGAATGTGAACCTGAACATTTTATATCCATGGATTCGGTCAAGACCTATAATCTTAAATCTATACAATACAATACGCGGGGATAAAGGGGTAGATTGGTACGGAATGTATATCATGGCACGAGAGGTCACTTTAAAAGACATCTACATGAATCCACGTGTCGTTGTCTCGTGGGTTATGAAGGGCCTTGTATTATATGTTACCATAGTCCACGGGGTAAGATGGACTCCTCTCGTATACATGAATACCTTCTGTATCAAACTACAAATAAGCATGTTAGAATAACTATCCTATACTTGTGAATGATCATATACAATTTTACTTGTCCTCTGTTCTTTTGGTTTCTATTCACATGATATACTATCTTCTCTTTCTTCTTTTGGGACTTACCGAGCGCTAGTTCGCTGACGACATTTCTCTCTATTTTCTTTCTTTGGAATGTTCGTCAGGAGGACCAGACTCTGAAGACGTAGAGCCGAGCCAGGAGGACTTGGACTAGCTTGCAGCTCAGCCTGACTACTAGTTCTTCTTGCACTTACTTTTAGTATGTCATTATTTAGACATTTGCTTTTATTATTGTATCTTTTACTTTCAGACAGTTGATGTAAAGTTGAATGTAAATAAAATTGTTGTTTCATTGTATTACTCTTGTCATTCTTGTTCATTGTTATATTGCTTAATTTCGCTTAACATATTTATTTTCAAAGTAAATAAATTTCGGGCTTGCCACGTCACCGTTTCTATCTATTGGGAAGCGGGGCGTGACAGTTTTTGTTGATGGCCTATGTAGGTTAGTTCTGCATGAAGTCTTAAGCAATATATCACAAGAATTATAAGAATCGGTAACTATACATTCCTTACATTTCAAATTTCTTGAATCTATCCTAACCTTTCCTATCAAGGTAATAGATTCTCTCAACAACACTAGTACCAACATCAATGGCAACACACCATTACTTACTTTACCATCTCTCTCTACCGTTGCTGCTCTAATCAACGAGCAGACGGTACTTTTAGAAGTCATCAAAAATCTTCTGGAGGGCCAGCAGTAGCAGACTGCTATTCTCATGAATCGCCCGGAAGCCTAAGCACCTGGAGTAAAGCAATTTCGTGCGTTTCATCCAAGAAACTTTTCAGGGAAAGAGAGTCCTCTTGAAGCTAAAGAATGGGCCCAGAGAATAGAGTACGACCTTGCGGCAGCACAGGTACCAGACATAGCTTGGGTTCGTGTGGCCAAGCTCCAACTCACCGACAATGCAAAAGTCTGGCGGAAAGCTAAGGAAAGCCGTTTCACACTGCCAATAAAGTGGAAGACGTTTCGCGATCTGTTCGATGCAAAAATTTTCCCCGAGACTGCTCGATTTGAGATGGAGCAACAATTCATTCACCTGCAACAAGGCTCCATATAGGTAAAATCAGTGGATGAATATGATACCGAATTCATCATGCATAGCAGGTTCGCGGCACACTTAATTCTGATTGATGAGATTCGGGCTAGACGATTCCAACAGGGTTTAAACCCAGAGATTCAAGCGGCATTAGCCACATGTGACTATCCAACTCATGAACTCACCCTAAAGGCAGCATGCCGTTATGAAGCTGTAGTCAAGAAGAAGGGTAACCCTCAAGCAGCCGGAATCAAATGCCCTGCTACACAGATGACAGGAGGAGCCTCTTCTAGGCCGATTTTTACACCCAAGAGGCCAGGAGGATCGTTTAACTGGTTCAGTCCATATTTTTGTTTCTACTGCAAGAGAACTGGACACTTGGCGAAGGACTGCAGGAATGCAAATGACATGTGTTTGATTTGTGGCGCATCTACTCACACGATAGGAGCATGCCCATATTGTATTAACACAGCACCAGCACCCAGACCCACAATTACTGCTCCGCAGAGGCCAGCCATTCAGGCACCTGCACCTCGCCTAGCTCGTCCTGCACCAGCTCCACGTGGACCACCTGCACAGCCTCATCGTCAATTCTACCAGGCACAGAGAAACGTGCCTCAAGGGCAGAGGAATGTGCCTCCAGCAAGAAGGAATGTACTGAGACGACAGGCTTTTACAATGACGGTCGAGGAGGCCGAAACCACAGGACAAGTCATCACTGGTAAATTCCCCCATACTTTCAATCTTTCAATCCTTTGTATCGTTATACTTTTTCTATATCTAAACAAGACCTCACACAACTTAGGTACTATACTAGTAGCCACCCTTCCTGCACTTGCACTTTTCAACACTGGAGCTTCACACTGCTTCATTTCCCAACGATTCGTGAGAACGCACGCGATTCCCGTGAAGCCACTCATTTCAAGCCGGAATGTCAGTTCCGGGAATGGAGCCTTGAAGGAAACTTTGGGGTATGATCAGTACCCATCTGTAGTTTCCGGTCGAGAATTCTATGCAAATTTCTAGGTACTGGACATACCAAATTTCGATGTTGTATTGGGAATGGATTGGCTAGGAGTATTCTATGCTACTATTGACTGTCGTCAAAGGAGGGTAGTACTTGAGATACCAGATCACCCAGTCTTTTATTTCAAAAGTGGAGATAGAACCTTGGAGCCGGGAAGCTACCGTACTAAACCGAAGAATGCAGAAGTGTTCTCTCTACCTGCGGAAGAAGAAAAGCCTGAAATAGTTCAAGAGTTTGAGGATGTGTTTCCTGAAAACATATCAGGTTTGCCTCCCGATCGAGCTCTTGAATTTAATATTGATCTACAACCTAGAGCACAACATGTAATCAAAGCTCCATACCGATTAAGTCCGGAGGGATTGAAGGAGATCCGTATTCAGTTGGACGAACTTCTGAAGAAAGGTTGGATTTGACTCAGTACTTCAAGTTGGGGATCTCCGGTGTTACTCGTGAAGAAGAAGGAAGGTTCTTACAGGATGTGTGTAGATTATCAGGCTCTGAATGAAGTGACGATTAAGAACAAGTATCTACTACTGTACATCGATGAACTTTTCGATCAATTAAGTAGGTCTTGTGTCTTTTCAAAACTAGATCTTCATTCAAGTTATCATCAGGTGAAGGTCAAAGAGTCCGACATTCCGAAGACGGCGTTTAGGACTCGTTATGGTCATTATGAATATTTCGTAATGCCATTTGGAGTGACAAATACACCTGCCATCTTTATGAACCTGATGAATCAATTTTTCCAAGAATACTTAAACAAGTTTGTTGTTATCTTCATCGACGATATCTTGGTGTATTCAAAGAATCGGAAAGAACATGCCAAGCACTTACGCATTGTCCTGGAGACATTACGACAACACTAACTCTACACCAAGTACTGAAAGTGTGAATTTTGGCTAGATCAAGTCGGATTTCTCGGACATATTGTTTCAGGAGAAGGAATCTCGGTAGATCCAGCTAAGGTGTCAGCTGTCAGCGAGTGGCCGACACCAAAGACGGCGAAAGATATAAGAACATTCTTGGGGTTAGCAAGATACTATCGATGATTCATTGAGGGATTCTTAAAAATCGCAGCACCCTGACCAAGCTCATATGTAAAGACGAAGCATTCGAGTGGTCAGAAGCATGTGAAAAGGCTTTTGTAGAACTCAAGATGAGATTAACCTCTGCTCCTATCCTTGTAATACCGGATCAATCTAGCGGATTCGTCTTACATTATGATGCATCCGGTAAAAGATTAGGATGTGTTCTTGTAACGACTCTGAAATCTCTGTATGGAAATTCTTCTGTTAATATACAGAAAAGAGTTTGACAGCCTAAGTTTGAGTTATAAGTCACTTTTGTTAAATAAAAACAAGAAATAACTTGTAGCTCACTGGTAAAGCCTTTGCACTGCTGTGACGTAGCCTGTGTGTTCGATTCTCATCAGACACAATTATTTTTTCTGATTTTTCTTTTTAACTTTTTGGAAGCCTAAAAAATTGCACGTGCAATACATGGGGAAATGAAAATTTCAGAAAAATCAAACATGTGGAAAATGGTGTAAATACAGAGTTGATCAGATGGCACGAATCTCAAGGCCAGAAGGCCAAGATCGACCGGCGGATTTAGTCAAATGGCCGGCGAGGACGGCTAAGATGAGATCAAAATGCTCCGTATTCTACACACTCGTCTCTTCAGCCACCCTTAACTCCTCTGCACTGTTTGATTTCCTTGCAATCAAACCGAGACCTTTCATTTCACAATTTAACACCATTTTAATACTTTTTAATCCACATTTTTAATTCCCAAACCCTATCTCCACTATAAATACCACCCCATACCCTAGCTCTTCACCATTCTGAAAATTCTAGCAAAAACTCTCTCAAAAGTTCCTAGGTGCAAGTGGAGTAAAGTGGAGTTAGCAAGCAAGCTTCTTCCGTCGAAAATCGAAGCCGATTCTGGAGCTCCCGCGACACCACGAAGCCACCCTCCTCTTCATAACTCTTTCTTTGTTATTTCTAAATGGTAAGTTCTTCCCAAACACTCTTTCTCTTCTTTGAATTTCAACTTTAAAACTTATATCGGCAAGTGGAGTTATTACCACTATTCTTTTTTTAAACCTTAGAAACTCTTTCTCCTTTATACTTTGTTCAACCTAATTTTTACACAATACTTGTAACCCTAAATACTAATGTTTAGAATCAAGTTTAACCAAGAATCTCATATGAAACATCCATAATTAAACTTTTTCATTAAAATACCTCGAACTTTAATATCACACTTTTTGTTTTCAATAAAACTATACCTTCAGGAAAAAAACTTCACGGGGTAACGACCTACCCCACACATACACTCTTGTTTTATAGCACGATACCTATTTTGTATGAATATTTGTTACGAAGAAAATCTTACAATAAAATACCACCTACTTTAAAACCGGGTTTATTTTAAAACAGTATTTCGTATTCCTTTGCAATTATGAATCTACAACCCTTGTTAGGGGACCCGCTAATGGATGATGTGAATTATCGCATATCCTGGAGATAGTATAACAAGATGTAGCACTCCTCACGGAGTATTCGATCTTGAAAGGATATAAATGCGGTTTTTAAGAAAAACGAATTTTCTAAATAAAGCTAAATTTTTTAAAATTAAAATTATAAAAAATTATAAATCCATATTTTCATTATATTATGAAACTATATTTTTTATAAAAATGAAAGATTAAAAAACTTCAATAAAATATCATCAAGTTACTAAAAAGATTAGTTTTCAATAAAATAGCACAAACTTTTAAAAACTAGGTATTCATCATTAAAATACCTCAATACTTAAAACACATGCTCATAAAAACCCTAAGTAATATAAAACCACTTCAAGGTTTTACTTTTAACTATATTAAATTATTTTTCATAAAACCCCCTCGAGATATACAAAACAATATTTTAAGGACTTTAGTAAATATATGTTTAAACGGGATCAATTCTCTTGAGCCTTAGAGAGCCGGAGAAAATGAGTGCTTGCCTATTCAGGTTAGAAAACTTAACATGAGTTATCAATGGCAATTGTCTTGAAAAAAACACAAATCCTGCCGTCCATATGCAGTAGTTGCCGATGACTCCCGAACTTAAGAATTCAAGAGTTAAATCAGTACAAGTGTCGGACTCAGTCTGAGTCCAACCTCAAACCTGAATCCAAAATCAAACACGAATACTTGATCATGAACTTGAACACTCAAAATCAACATCAAATTCAAACATGTATATTTTGACTTGAACTTAACATGAATACCAGAACACAATGGTTGCTATTGAAACTGACTTGACTCGAACCATGAATACAACTTGATATGAATACATGAACACTTGACACGGATACTTGATATTGACATGAACTCAATCTTGCCACTTGATGTATTCATGGATTCGAGAAAGGCTTGTAATTTTAACTGTAATGTAGAATACACGGGGTGTTGGGGTAGTTCATGTACGACTCCAACGAAATCTCAGGAGTCCCCCTAGATCATGAATCTATATCTATTAACACAAGCAAGCTATCATGAGGGCTCGTGTTTCCTTACTCCTGAATTATAGCCCGTTGAGTTTGGAATACTTCAACACTAGGTTGAAGTCCCGTTACTAATACTTGATTCGGGCCCATGGTTCCTTACCCGTAGATTACATCCTGTTGGGTTCGAGAACGCTCTTGAGATTGGTTGACATTCACCCTTGAACTTACGTTACATTAGTTGACCCATGTAGAGACCTTTTAGGACATTTACATTCATTTCATGTCCACTATACCTACACCACACGGCCATGCTATATTATGCTCATATTATTTTGCCATGATATATATAGAGAACTGCATGTTAAATAGAAATGCCATGCTTACAGTAAATGGCATGTTTAAATAACATATCTCATAGTCCACTAATTCATGATATACATTTTTATCATTATACTTTATACTTCACACCTATTTTTTGGGGACTTATTGAGCGAAAGTTCGCCGACGGGCACTCCACCCATCTTTGTTTTTCTTGGAATGTTCGTCAGATACTGTGGAACTGAGGAGGTGGACACCACCGAGGAGGAGCATGACCAGATCACGACTCAGGACTAGACCAGCTATCTTTTCAGTTTATATATGCCACCTGTTTAGGAATTTCTCTTCCTGTATTGTATTTTCTTTCAATTGAACTCATGTATTGTAAATGCACCAAGTTGAATGTAAATAAAGTTGTTGAAGTTTAAATCTCCTGTTTATTTCTTATCATTTTATATTGCTCCATTACGCTTAGCGTATTTATTCCGAGAAATGACTTTCTCGAAATAAATACGTCGCGGGCTTGCTACGTCACTGTTTCCGTCTATTGGGAAGCGGGGCGTGACAGGTTTTGTTGGCAGCCCATGCATATCCATTTTGCATAAAATCTTAAGCAATATATCATAAGAAATAAGAAATTCAACAACTTTACAATCCTTGCAATTCCATTTCCGTTGAATCTATCCTAATCTTTCTTCTCTATCTAAGGTGATGGATTCTCCCAACAAGCTTAGCACCAACGTTAATGGAAGTACACCGCCACCACTTACTCTTACCGTTCTACCACCTCCACCTACCGTAGCCGCTCCACTCACAGAACAGACAATACTTTTGGAGGCTATCAAAAGCCTACTTTAGGGTCAGCATGCTCAAAGCACGATTTTGCAAGAGCAGACTTCTCTCCTTCAACAGAGTTTCATCCGCTCTAAAGCAGAAGCACTGGGAGTGAAACAATTTTGAGTATTACACCCGAAGAACTTCTCAGGAAAAAGAGAAACCGCTTGAAGCGAAAGAATGGGCTCAAAGCATAAAAGACGACCTAGCCGCAACCCAAATTCCAGAGGTTTCTTGGGTCAGAATAGCAAAACTCCAGCTTACTGACAATGCCGGAGTCTGGTGGAAGGCCGAGGAGAGCCGTCTTGAGCATCCGATCGAGTCGAAGACTTTCCGAGATCTCTTTGACGCCAATTATTTTCTAGAAACTGCGCACTTCGAGATGGAACAGAAGTTCATTCACCTGCAACATAAGTCAGTGGATGAGTATGATGCAGAATTCAGCATGCTCGGCAAATTCGCCGCCCATCTAATTCCTACTGCTGAAATCAGAGCCAAGCGCTTCCAGCAAGAATTAGACCCTGAGATCCAGGCTACCCTTGCAACGGGAGAATACCTAACACATGAAGCAGCTTTGAAGTCAGCCCGTCGCTATGAAGCTGTCATTAAGAAGAAAGGAAGGCCACAGTCGGTCGGTATGAAACGTCCCGCCAACCAGATTACTGGAGGAGCCTCTTTTAGGCCAACTTTCCCAGCGCCAACTGTGAGGCCAGGAGGATCATTTTCCGAGACTGAACCAAACTTCTGTATCAATTGTAAGAGGACCGGACACTAAGTCAAGGATTGTCGTCGAGCAAATGGTTTTTTTCTGATATGTGGATCACCCTCACACAATGTAGGAACTTGCCCACACATCCGAACTGGCTCAGCCCCCGCAGCTAGACCAGCTATTCAAGTTCCACCTACTCATTTAGCCCTTCCTGCACCACCTCCACACGGACCACCTTTACCTCATCAGATATACCAACATGCACAGAGAAATGTGCAAAGACGTCAGGTTTTTACTTTGGCGGCCGTAGAGGCCGAAGCTATAGGTCAAGATAACACCGGTAAATCTCTTCCCATCTTTTTCAGCGTTTCCAAATTCTTGCATCCTTTCATTCTTTCATCTATCCAAACATTTTCATGCACTTTCGGTTCAATATCAGTAGTTCCTTCACCACTACTTTAATCAAATTTTTTCTTGAATCTATTACAACATCTTTGTATAAATTTCGAGGATGAAATTTTTATACGGAGGGTAGAATGTAACGACTCTGAAATCTCTGTACGAAAACTCTTCTATTACTATACAGAAAAGAGTTTGACAGTCTGAGTTTGAGTTATAAGTCACTTTTGTTAAATAAAAACAAGAAATAACTTGTAGCTCACTGGTAAAGCCTTTGCACTGTTGTGACGTAGCCTGTGTGTTCGATTCCTATCAGACACGATTATTTTTTTCTGATTTTTCTTTTTAACTTTTTGGAAGCCAAAAATATTGCACGTGTAATACATGGGGAAATGAAAAGTTCAGAAAAATCAAACATGTGGAAAATGGTGTAAATACAGAGTTGATCAGATAGCATGAATCTTGAAGCCAGAAGGCCAAGATCGACCAGCAGATTTAGCCAAATGGTCGGCAGGGACGGCTGAGATGAGCGTAAAATGCTCCGAGTTCTGCACAGTCATCTCTTCAGCTATCCTTAACTCCTCTGCACTATTTGATTTCCCTACAATCAAACAGAGACATTTCATTTCACAATTTAACACCATTTTAATACTTTTTAATCCACATTTTTAATTCCCAAACCCTAATTCTCCATTATAAACACCACCCCATGCCCTAGCCCTTCACCATTCTGAAAATTCTAGCAAAAACTCTCAAAAGTTCCTAGGTGCAAGTGGAGTAAAGTGGAGTTAGCAAGCAAACTTCTTCCGTCGAATATCGAAGCCGATTCCGGAGCTCCCGCGACACCACGAAGCCACCCTCCTCTTCATAACTCTTTCTTTGTTATTTCCAAATGGTAAGTCCTTCCCAAACAATCTTTCTCTTCTTTGAGTTTCAACTTTAAAACTTATTTCGGCAAGTGGAGTTATCACTGATATTCTTTTTCTAAACCCTTGAAACTCTTTCTCCTTTATATTTTGTTCAATCTAATTTTTACACAATACTTGTAACACTAAACACTAATATTTAGAATCAAGTTTAACCAAGAATCTCATGTGAAACATCCATAATTAAACTTTTTCATTAAAATACCTTGAACTTTAATATCACTCCTTTTGTTTTCAATAAAACTATACCATTAGGAAAAAACATCATGGGGTAACAACTTACCCCACACGTACACTCTTTGTCACGCCCCGCTTCCCGGCGTAGGGGGAAGGAGACGTGGCGGGCCGCGACGTATTTACTCAGAAGTAAATACGTTAAGCGTAAATAAGCAATATAAATGAAATAATACAAGAATGATAAGAGATGTAATAAAATAAAAACTTTTTTAACCACCATTGGATTTTTAATCCAACAGTGCTCTGTTTTACAGAGAATAATCTCTCTTGTTTAGAAAGATTTTGTAGGGTTAGCTTAGCTCCTTAGCAAGGTTTAGGAAGGTATCACACATGCCATATTGAAAATTTTGGGTTGCTAAACAAACCCTAACCAAGATCTTAACTAGAGAATTAGGGTTAACTATGCATGTAAACTATTTTACATCTAAGAGAGAGGGATTACAACCTTTGTAGTCCGTTCCTTCGCTTCATAAGCTCCGAGTAGTAGTCCCTTTGCCGCGATCCATGATCTCCCGGACTCAAGAGAGGCTCCACAAGTCGAATGATCCATTTTTGCTTGAAATCTTCTTTTTCGAAGATAATCTACCTTGAAAAATCTCAAACTCAAGCTCTCACATCTCTAATCAAGTATTAGTGAAGTGAACACCCTAATTTAAGTGGCTAGAATAGATGAGAATGATGAAGTAGGAATTTTACACTCTTTTGTTTTCAATTTCTCACTTTAAATCATTATTTCACAAAAAGCTAGAAAGATTTTTCAAGGAGGAAGAAGAAGAAGAAAGCTTTTGTGATGAATAATGAATATTATTATGGTTACAAATGACAACCATGAGTTAATAATATCAAGGCTTTAACTCATGTAGAGAATGAACTAGAGTTAAGGGTTTGGGTTGGGTTAAATAATATCTTCACAAAATATCTTAGCTAAAAACAAAAGAAAGCTTCATGAAGCTTCATGAAAAAGCTAACCCAAATGCTAATCCAAATCAAACCCTAACTAGTTTAATCTCCACAAAACATGTTGCATTTGTAAGCCTAACTTGTTACAATATTATATATCATATATATAATATATTTTTGTAACAAAAGAAAATAATACAGTTAACATATATCGCATACATATCAATATATTACCCGGTGAGAAAATGAATCAATAAAGCGAGCTTATATCAGTTAACGTAATGCAATATATCACATATATAATTATACATTAAATTATCGAATCAACACTTGATCCGACAATCCGGCTATATAGCATATAACCGACTAATATAACATGTACCGATTCATCGAATCAACACTTGATCCGATGACCCGGCTATATCACATATACCCGGCCGATATCATATATCGCGAGAATAGAATACGGTATCTCATATCGTATTATTCTTGGTCCCGCACATATCACATATGTGCTCCTACTCCGTTTTGCCTGAGCCAGGAAACCTCTGTATAGGACTCTAAAGAATCGTCAATACGCCGGCAGTGGGTGATGATCATATCAAACACCCACAAGCTGCAAGCGGTCAACTAAACGTAACAGTCACCCATGTATTGAGCAATCAGAAGATCAACAAGCAAGCCTGTACATTCTCCTGCAAATCCAATCAGTAAACACTACCGTACAGTCCGATCTCTTCGTCTGATATGTTGTATATCTAGTCTAGGGGTGGTAAACGTCAGACCCCAGTAACTGATAAGTCGTGTTGATGTAAGGCTCATAACGGGTCGAGAAACTCCTGATAACACTTACCAGTAAATCTCCATATCAGCCCTGGCCAGGGACTTCCAGTTATAGCCAATCGAACACAGCACAACATCAACTCCCTATACCGGGAGAGACGAAACCCCTCCTATCGCTCATTGCCTCCATGTGATTCAGGACTGTACCCAAAAGGCACCGTTTTGCACGCCCTCTTGGACGTGGTAAGGTGGAAATCAAAGCACAGTAGGAATCGCACAACACTCTATGACGATCTCGGGTCTACAAACTAAGCTGTACCAGTGTCACCGGAGAACTGCTATCTGACGATAGGTATAATATCATCCAGGAGTTCTCGGCGAGTCTGTTCAGTGTACCCAGTCTCCACTAATCCCCCGTACACCATCTTTGATGTCCAACACCAATGGATATGGGACCATCCATCGCCCATCATATGGGTCAAGATGCGTATACGCTAGCCTACTCTGGAGTATCGATGCCCTGTCTCGATACACCCTCGACTAGGAACAGTTATAAGATGTACTCGTAGACTACCCTGGCCCCACTAGTATGATCTGTATCATAGTCCTAGTAGTCGAATACATATCCTAAGGGCTTCATCAACATGTGATCACAAAATAAGATTTGTTAACACGTTAAGATAAAGTGAAACCAGATAGCATACTATCATATCGAGTAAGAAAAGTCCTCTCTATATATATCCAAGCATCCATTATAATATACATCACATGTACAACAATGGCCTCTAGGGCATACATATAACTAACAGATTTGAGGAATATTTCCATAACAGAATTTAATTATGTATTTTGATGATTTATCATCTCCATTGGATCTTTGATCCAATGGCAGAGAACTTTTAGTTTTGGCGCGGGCGCCCTCATGCAAGGCACGTGAGGCGCTGCCTCAGAGTTTTTAACTCTTGGCGCTGGCGCCCTCGTGCAAGATACATGAGGCACTGCCTCAGAATTTTAACTCTCGGCGCTGACGCCCTCGTGCAAGGCACGTGAGGCACCGCCTCTTTTCAAATTTTGAACAGAGCCCTGCTCTTTTATTATTGGGAGGAAACAAATTCCCCCCACCGTTGCGCTCATGTGTCTTACACGTGAGTGCAGCGGTGACAGTTTTTTCACCGTTGGATCTTCTTGGAAATTGAATCGGCTTCCCCTGCCTATAAGTAGGGTCTTTGGCCCTTGAGATGACTGCTGTTCATCTTCTTCTCTTCTATCTTCTCCTGAGAATTTAATTCTCTTTTCAGAGCTTAGATCTCTGCCTACAGAAATCTTTTCTAGAGTTATAACTCTGCCCAAATTTTTTGGTAAGGATCATAATCGAACTCATTAAACAGAGCTTTGCTCTTCTTAGATCACAGATCTTTAAGATGTATTTTTAGGGTTATTTAACCCATTAATTAGAATACTGTTCATCTTCCATGAAGAACTCTTAGAGTTTGTTTTGTAGATCTTAAAGATCTTGGGATTTTACTCTGTAAAATGCTTTGCTTTTAAGGGTTCTGGTAGATTATACCATTGTTTTTTTCAGAGCATAGCTCTTTTTTTTAAAAATTTGGGGAATTTTATTCCCTTCTTAATTACATTTAACAGATATGATTTGTCTGCAGAGCACTGCTCTCGAGAGAGTTCAACTCCTTAGCCTAATGAGTATCTCATTAAATGAGAATCCTTTTAGAATTCCATCCTTAATGAGTGACTGCCCCATCAATGATTGGACGTCATCTTGATTTTGTGGGTCCCCTTTGGTCCCTTTCTCCTGCATTGCAGTACGGTACAATTTTAAAGTAGCAAGTGGCAGAATTCAGATTATAGCGTTGGCAACTAACCCTCGCCTCTTTTCGTGCAGGTCCTATGGCTTTCGATTCTTCCTTCCTTTTTGTTCATTTAGATTGCGTCTTCGCCGACACGCCCGTGGATCGGGAAGTCTTCGCGCTTATCAAAGATCACGACCTAGAGCAGAAGTATCTTCACTTATGGGGGTCAGGGTATAATCAGATCATTCGGGGTCGGCGTAGTTTTTCTTGTGCGGCGCCCTCAGAGCCAATTTCAGCAATTCATTACGCCGAATCGCCTCAAGTGAATTACGCTGTAGAGGAGGTTAACTGGACCTCGGAGGGTCGCCTTCAGCCTTCTATGGCTTCAATACCCATACAGTCGCCGATGGCTTTGGATATTTTTGGGCGACACATATGTCAAGGCGAGTCGCGCCCTTGGGGAAAAGTATATATGATTGGTTTGACTCTTCGCCATTCAGTCGGATACCTGCAGTAGGCTCGATACATCCTGTCGGCCAAGAAGTCGCTGTTGTTGAAGCCCGGGTTGTATCCCGCAATTTATGTATCTCTTTTCCAGTATCCCGCGCCTCATGTATGGTGGGTAAAGGCTTTCCTGGAGCAATGGAACATCCCGACTCACACTTTCTTCTATCGGACCGGGAAGTTTCGATTTCCTTATAGGAGTTCGCGGAAATTTCGGGCTTACCCGTCAGAGGGGAACATTACGAGGAGATACTTCCCTCTGAAGAGTACATCTTCGCCACCAAATCATTGGTGATGGGCCTTACCCCGGAGAATGTCGTTCAACATCGATTCCCGAGCCTAATCAAGGTGTTGAATATTTAAAGAGTTTATTTCTAGAGTCTGGGGGGCATGGAGTCAGCTTCACAGACTTCATCGCTCGCTTTCTTCGCCCAAAAGTCTTGTTAAAACAATCCGCGAAATTCGCCAAGCTTGACAACCCGTTTGGTTTCGATTTGGATAACCAGCCGATGGCGAAAGCAGATTTAAGAAGCTTCTTCATTCCGGACACCCCGGTTGTTCCTTTCGCAGAGCTTGCTGCTTTAGATGTCGATGAAGAGACATTCTTCTTGGGGTTTATCGGCCTGTGGTTGAGATGGTTTGTGCTTCCGATGCACCCTCGCTACATGAGGCCATCTGTCTTTTATCCTACCCACCGCATGGTTGCAGGGACTCGTGTGGCCGTTCGGATAGCGGGGATGGCTCATCTATACCATGGCCTGAGCTTAGCGGCAGACACTGCTCAGCCGGGGATAAAGCCCATACATCTCCCGTTTCACTACTTCACGTCCTGGGTCGAGATGCACGTGCTTGGTGCTTTCAGAGTCTATAAACGACCCCGCTTCTACGACAGCTACAACTTTCCCCGGGTCATGTTTCTAGTTGACGCTTCCGCATTAGATCCGTCGCAGCGAGAGGCTCGGCGTCTGGTCCTTCGCCCACGTATGGTCGGGCATAGTATGACTTTTGTCGATAGAGTCTTAACTATCGGCAAGGAATCTACCAAGGTAGTGCAACTGCTGCGTGATACTTTCAAAGACGGGGCTCCTACGTTAAAGGCTCGGGTGATCCTATACTTATATTCGATTAGGCCAGGCTTTCCAGTGTTCAGGCAAGGCGCCACGGCATTGTTCATGAGGTATAACCCGCACCGTTTTGCTCGACAGTCGGGTTACGATCAGGGTGTCCCGCTCGAGGCTTTCTTAGCTGAGTCGGTTGCTACGGAAGAAGGTATCCGCAGTGCGCTGCAACACTTTATGCGGCTAAATACGGGGTCTAACTTTCTCATCAGCGAGCCAAGCTACGTGCCGAAAGCTTTGAATGCCTACGTGGCGTGGTATCAGCATGCGACATGTGCTGTTATCAGGGAAGAGAGGCGGCTATTACTTGATCAAAAGGATGCTGTCCCAGCTGGTAATCCGGCAGTTCCTTTAAAACGACGGACCGCCGTTCGTCCCTCCTTAAGAGAAGTTGCTGCGGTTGTGGTCCTGCACGCCTTCTCTGAGAAGCCTCCATCCCGTGTTCCTATGGAAACAGTAGTTGTAGCATCCCCGGAATCCGGCGTTAGTGCAGAAATTGGGACCTGTCGCCCGAAAATGCCCGTCAAACGCAAGCTCTTGTCATCGGCCGCCAGCGTCTGCTCGCAGAAAAAGAAGAAGTCACTATTCTCTGCCGATATCATATTTGGCCAGGAGCTACATGCTCCATATAGCAAGGGTTTGTGCGAGTAAGGGACCAATGAGGGTTAATTCATCGCGCCTGCGGATGATACTGATCTCCAGGCCGCCCTTGTGGCTTTCGAAGGACTGGCTTGTGAGGAAGCGGCGCTGATTACTATCGCGAAATCAGGTATACTTTCAGTTATGTTCTTCCGCGGCTATCTCTTTTTTCTTTGATATGTTTGTATTGATGCTTTCTTCTTCAACAGATATTTATGCCGAAGAGGCTCTCGTGGCTTCCTTCAGGACATTCGAGGAGGAAGAGAGGCTCCGCGCTTCTTTGGGTCTTGGTATGAGTCGCTTCATTACACCCTTATTCTTTTTATTCATGTTCTGATCCTCTCCTTTACTTTATTGCAGGGACTACCTTGACTCAGGTTATTCCAAGTGCAATGCCGATCCCGAGTAGCGATGCGGCAAAACTTCCAGAGCCAACTACATTGGCCCCAGCTCTCCCAACGTCACCGAAGGAACCTTTGCTGAAGCAGCCGATGACGGATGCCGTAACGGCTCCGGAGGCAGAGCTCGGTTCGGACGACGACGTCCCCTTGTTAGAGGTCTTGAGGAGTGTTCTTCGCCGAATACGGGAGACGGAACCGCGTAGGTTCATCTCGCCTGAATTTGGGGGCAGATGCTATTTGGTTTTATCCGTCCACCTCTCCGAAAATGCCAAGTTGATTTATGGCTCCGTGTATCGGAGGTTTAGACGGATGCGGTCGTTGTATCAAACTTTGTCAGATTCCCCCTCATTTGAGGGGTTTTTGATTGTGGAGACACTCTTCCCTGTAGGCGCAAGCCCTTCAAGTTAATTACGCAACCGCATCGCGGTAACCACTTTCTCCTTCTCCAGATGGTCACTTCGTTTCGTGTGTGTTTGTTTTGTTTTTGGTTGCCCGTGGATTGTATACGGAGACTAATTTATGTTGTCGTCCGTAGGGCATGGATTAGTCCAAATCCGTATTTTCTTAGATTTGGTTTTGGGTTGGGTTTAAAGATCGTTAATCTCATTTGAGACTAAGCTCAACTTAAACATTTGTTAAGGATACGTTAGTCTAATTTTAGACTAAGATCTACTTGACAGGATCATTTATATCCAACAAAAGAGAATTTGGACTCTATTGTTTTAGTTTAGGGACATTGCGGTCCAAAAGTTTAAGGACATCATAGTCCGTGATAGTTTAAAGACGTCATAGTCTGTAAAGTTTAAAGACATCATAGTCTATGAGTTTAAGGACCTCACAGTCCATAAAGTTTAAGGACATCATAGTCCATAATTTTAAGGACCCCACAGTCTGTAAAGTTTAAGGACATCATAGTCCAGTTTAAAGATATCATAGTCTATATGGTTTTGATTCAACCGTTTGGGGATGCACAAAAAATTATTGGTTATTGCGATCCTCCGTCTCTCTGAAGACGTTGAAGAATTACAATGACATATATCATAGGTACGAAAAGATGTACCTTTGAACCAATATTGGTTGGCAGATCTGTAGTCAAGTTTAGGACTAAGATCAGTTAAAAAGATTTATGAGCATATGGGCTCAATTAATCTAAATGAGGGATCTGTGGCCAACTTGGGTTCGGCCCACTCAGTTAAAATATTGAACATTTATTTGGGATCGACCCTTTTTATTTAACAATGCTGAGCATTGGTTTGGGTTCTGACAACTTTTTGTCTTTTGTTGAGTGTTGAGCACTCATTATAGCTCCGGGGCTTTATTTAAAGAACAGTTTATGTTCTCTCAGCGCCCACGTGAGGAGCACGTGGTGCACTTGGTGCTGAGCGCCAGACTTAGAGCGCTAAGACGCTTCCTGTGAGATAGTGCACACGTGAGCAGCATGTGGCGCGCTTGGCGCTGAGCGCCAGTCAATGAGTGTAGAGCGCTCTTTATAAAATAGCGCACACGTGAGGAGCACGTGGTGCGCTTGGCGCTGAGCGCCAACCTTGGAGTGCTGGGCGCTTCTTTAAATGGAGCGCTAGGAGTGCTGTGGCGCTGTGCGCCAGTCTTGGAACGCTGAGACGCTTCTTTTCAATTGGAGCGCTAGGAGCGCTGTGGCGTTGTGCGCCAGTCTTGGAGCGCTGGGGCACTTCTTTTCAATTAGAGCGCTAAGACTCTTTTTAGGCAACTTTGATCAGTTCTGCGCTCTGAGAATTAATTTCTCGTTCATAGGAGACTTTGTCTCATAGATCTAAGAATTAAGTTCTTATTTTAATAAAAGATTTTACAATCTCTTCTGTTCTTGTGAAAGACTTCGTCTTTATTTTATAGATCTATGATCTGAAGAGAATTAAGTTCTTCCCCCTCACTTTTTATGATGAGATGCTATGATCTCTTATGTGAAAGACTTCGGTCTTATAGATTTATGATCTAGAAAAAGAAATAGGTTCTTCTTCTCTTATGAGATGATTTTATCTCTCTGTTTTATTTACCTTGAAGAAATTCTTCTTCCGAGCTTGCTCTTCTCTTTGAAATTTCTCAAAGTTTGTGTGTGGAGGGGGGGTTCCTCTATGCAAGACTTGAAATCTTGGGTCCTTTATACAGGGGAGGCTGATTTGTTGAATCAGTTGAAGAGATCTTTTCTCTAATTGATTTGGGGATGTTTCCCACCGTTGGATCTTGATCCCAGAGCTTCTATTTTACAGAAGGCGGTCTTCTTGTTTTTAACAAGATTGGGAAAATCTTTTCCCATACAGAACTTATTCTGTATCTTGGTAATTTTTAATCACCATTGGATCTTTGATCCAACGGTGCTCTAATTTTCAGAGGCAATCTGATGATTTTTAGTCATCTTTGTTGGATCTTTGATCTAAGGGGTGGGGACCATTTAGTTCCAGCGCCAGCGCTCTCGTGCTTTACACGTGAGCGTTGAATCAGAGTCTTTGACTCTTGGTGTTGGTGCACTTAGCGCTAGCGCTCTCATGCTTTGCACGTGAGCGCTGCCTCAGAGCCTTTGACTCTTAGCGCTGGCGCACTTGGCGCTAGAGTTATCGTGCTTTGCATGTGAGCGCTGCATCAGAGTCTTTGACTCTTGGTGCTAGCGCACTTAGCGCCAGTGCTCTCGTGTTTTGCACGTGAGCGCTGTATCAGAGCTTTTGACTCTTAGCGCTTGGCCCATTTAGAGCTAGCGCTCTCGTGCTTTGCACATGAGCGCTGCATCAGAGACTTTGACTCTTAGCGCCGGCGCATCTAGCGCTAGCGCTCTCGTGCTTTGCATGTGAGCGCTGCCTCATTTCAAATTTCAAAATTTGAACAGAGCTTTGCTCTGATTGGAGGAAACAAGGAGGTCTTGAGGAGATCATTCCTCACTGCTCAGACCGAAAGGAAGCGTAGGAAGCATACGGCGAGGGAACACGATGCCGATTTGGCCATAGGTGCAGGCTCAAGCAGCATTCCGCTTACTGATACTCATTCGGCGGATGTTCCCTCTGCCTTGTCTACCGCTCGTAGACAGGTTGCACGCGCAGCTCGGAAAGAAACTGAAAAGCTGCTCCAAGGTAACGTAACGTCTAGTCTTTTAATAGAACTTGATCTTCGAATTTTGATATATGCATTTTCTGCAGGGCCAAGTCTTGGCGATGGGATGACATGTGAAACTCTGGCGGTTACAGTGCCCGAAGTTTCTACTCTTTCTCGGGAATCTGAGACTGTTCAGACCGCTGCCCTTTCTTCCTGTGGCTCCTTGGTATCGGTGGGCGTCGCAAGCATCATGATGGCCCTTGTTGAGTCAAGGGATGAAGCTATGGGCACGGAATCTACTCCTCCGAGAGAGAGCAAAGAAGCCGTTACATCCGCTGACGCCTCCGTCATGGTTTCGGTCCATGATTTATCAGGTAGTCTCTGGGTCGCTATTTTTGAGTTTTTCTATCCTGTTTAGCCCTTCTAATGATATTTTGTTTGTCTTGAGTATAGGTGCGATGAACCCTGAGGCTGTGTCGTCTGAAGAAGTGTCGCCGGTTGCCGCTCTGACGGTGGCTGTCCCCTCGCTTTCTTCTGTGCCCTCTCAAATATTGGAAGGTATGGGTTTGCAACTTATTTGTTTTACTGTGGGTACCATCCTTCTTGTATTGATAGTATATTGTCGCAACTCTGTAGGAGTCTTTTTCGACCATCTATACCAGGTGTTGGACCCGCATTTCTCCTTTCAGTCGGAAGTCGTTCCGCCTCCTGGTATTGGTTAGTATATTTTTCAACTGACGTCTCTTCCTTTCTTTTACGAATAGATGTATTGTTGCTAAGCTTTCTTCATGTTGATCATAGCGTCACGGGTCAGAGGAGAAGACGAGAGAATAGCCGTGCCTCCGGTACTCCCCATCCTGTCGCCTTTCACAGAAGGTATCATAGACTTCACTGCTGATGTGTTTTCTTTATTCCCCGAGTCGACCTTTTGACCCTAATTCATTTTGCAGCAATTGCGCCAGCTCCAGCTCCTTTCGAGTCTCGCATTCCAATGCCCGCAGAGCCCTTTGCTAAACGCATGTCTTCTAGGGCGCCGCAAATAGCCGGCGAACGTTGAGTGAATTCATTGAGGATCTCAATGCCGAGGCCCTCACTTCTGCTATGGATTTTGCCATGGAAGTCAATCCAATGCTGGCGACACTTGTGAATTTCCATGATGAAGCTATCGTCGGCTCTTGGGTTGATTACTGCAGAAAGATCGAGGCTTGCCTGCACGAGATTGAGCTCTAGTGTCCAGCTCCTGAAGTATTAACTTCGATCTCTCAGCGGGCTGCTTGGATCGAGCATAGTGTTCCTTTCATTCGCCATTTTGAATAAAAGGCGACCCTGAGACGAAAGGAACATGAGGTGGTTTCCAGCGAATCCGTCCAACTGCGCGCCCAGATTGAAGTGAATGCTGCACAGCTAAAAGCTGTTTTTAACAATCTCCAGAGATGTATTTCGGATGGGTTGATGCTGAGGCGGACACTTGACTTCGCTGAGCGGGTCATGCAAGACTGTGAAGATGCCATGCTAGAAGCCGATGGGAAGCTTTCGTCCTGTTTACGGCAACGGGCTCAAGTTGAAGCGGAGTTGGCCGCGGTGGCTGATCACGAGAAAGGATTAAGAGGAGCGCGCGAGCAGCTTGCTGATTCGTTGAAGATGCCTTCTCCTCAATAACCGTCTTAGTATTCCTCTTTTTTATTGACTGTAATCTTGCGATTTATGAATAACATGCATTCATTTTGATTCCTTTGTGAAATGTATCTTGTATTCACTTGCATTCATGAATAAAAGACATATTTTATTTCATATCGGCATGTCCCTTTGGCAAATGTGGCTCGTAGATAGTCTATCTTGATCTCCTTGCAGGGCAGCGATGGCTTAGGAAACAGGTTCAGATCTGCCACCTAAGACTTTTCAACTTTACGAGTCATGAGGGTTTCATAAAGACTTTTCTCCCTACGAGTCGTGAGGATCCCGCAGGTGTGTTTTCTCTTTAGGAGTCGTGAGGACTTCTAAGTGCGTTTTCTCTTGAGAGTCATAGAGATCTCACAAGAGAATTTTCCCCTTTACAAGTCGAGAGGACTCGTAGGTGGTTGTTTTCCTCCATGTCGATATTCGACTTTGGAGAGTGTGGCCCGTGAATAGTATGCAATAGTCCATCTTGGACCAACTTGCAGGGCCCCAGTGCTTAGGAAACAGGTCCTTATCCCCATTGCCTAAGGCTTTTCCCTACGAGTCGAGACGATTCGAGAAGTTCTCGTAGGAACATTATTTTCCCCACGAGTCGAGATGAATCGAGAAGTTCTCGCAAGGATGTCCTAACGTCACAATTAACTCCTGCTAATAGAAGTCCGTTAGGATCTGTGGCACTAGGGTTTTTTACCTGTCATACCGTTACGTTGGCCGGTGTATTCCTCGATACGCAATCTTGCTGTTCGAGTAGCCCCGCGACTGTCGTGTCTCTGATCCTTTCGGGGGCTGGACAAGACGTCTTCAAGTAATCTTCCAGGTGATATTACCGTCGAAAGAGCAAGCGTTAGGGATATTCCATGTCGCTTTTTACTTGAGATTAGGCTCAGTTTGGGAGCCCCGATGAGTTATGACCACTCCGCGCTGGAGTGGGATGATCTCTGATAGTCTTTCAGGTCTTATTTGAGTTGCCGTCAAGACGCTGAAGCTAAGGATCTTCCTTTGCTTCGTTTGTTGACATTGTGTCTGCAATATTGCGACGAATGTCGAGGTTATCTTTGGGTTGTCTGTGAACCGTCAAGATTTGGAACTAGGAGACTTTGCCATGGCTCCGTTTATTGATGTCGCGTCTGCATCCTACTGGAGGGAGGAAGAACGCTGTTGTTGATCTCTAGGCTGTAGATGTTGCTATCGAGTCTTGGAACTAGGGACTTTGCCATGGCTCCGAGGTAGTCTCTAGGTTGTCCGTGAACCGTCGAGATTTGGAACTAAGAGAATTTGCCATGGCTCCGTTTGTTGATGTCGCGTCTGCATCCTGCCGGAGGGAGGAAGAACGCTGTTGTTAATCTCTAGGCTGTAAATGTTGCCGTCGAGACTTGGCTTCCCTTTGACGAAGCCCGGTGGGGGAAACATGGTTCCATTTTCGTTTGTGCCCATGGATTGTATACAGGGGTCAATGTGATCTCACCTGCAGGGCAGAAATTTCATTTTATTTTTTATTTCTTTCCGCGATGCTTTATCATTTCAGCTTTTTATATCATGAAAGTCGTGATTGCCTAATCATTTCGGCTATTTTTTCACGGTGCCTAATCATTTCGGATGTTTTTTTCTTTACTCGCTGTTTTTTATTGTAAGTTACCTAATCATTTCGGCTATTTTTATATGCATATTTTTTTACTCGCTGATTTTTGTTGCAAATTGCCCTATCATTTCGGCTATTTTTATATGCATATTTTTTTACTAGCTGATTTTTGTTTAGAATTTGATACGATTTAGGCATCAGCATCGCTACAACTGGGATATTGGCAGGAGCGAATCATCATTTGCCTTTGTCGATTAGAACAAAGGTGGCTTAGCAAACAGGGTTAGGATCCTGTTGACAAGGCTTTTGACTTCATGAGCCGTAAGGGTCTCATAAAGGTGTTTCTCTCTACGAGTCGTGAGGATTTCGTAGGTGTGTTTTCTCCTTATAAGTCGAGAGGACTTACGAGTGGCGTTCACCCTATAAGGGCATTCCTCGTCATTGGTGGGACTTGGCGAGGAGATGTTTATTTGTGCCCGTAGACTGTATACAAGAGTTGATATTGGACCGCCTATAGGGCTACTTGGGGAATGTGATGGCTTAAGAACAGGTTCAAATCTCTGTAACTTAAGGCTTTCGAATCTTATGAGCCGTGAGGGTCTCATAGGGTAATTTTTCTTACGAGTCATGAGGATCTCGTAAGTGTAATTTCTCCTTAGGAATCGTGGGGATCCCCTAGTGTGTTGCTCCCTTTTGTGAGTCATAAGGATCTCACGCGGGTATTTTCTCCTTACAAGGTCGAGAGGAATTTGCAAGTGTGCATGAATTTTTTTACGAGTCTGCGCCCTTGCAGGTTTTCATAAACTCGCCGGCAGTCCTGCTGTTTTTACTCATGGAGCCCTTTCAGGTTTTCATCCGTGCCCGTTTTGCTTGTGTACGTACCATTTTTTTTTGCACGATGAAACTCTCGAGAATAGTTTCACCGCATGTGACCCATCTATTTGCCGGTGGGATTTGAGTTGCAGTCCTCACCGCTGGGACTCACGGACTTGAGTTCTACTGTCGCTGTGTTTAAAGCGACGTACTTAGTTTAAGGACATTATGGTCTATTGTTAGTTTAGGGACATCTCGGTCCATCGTTAGTTTAAGGACATCTCGGTCCATAGCTAGTTTAAGTACGTTGCGGTCCGTTGGGATTTTGAGGCGAGGTTTCGCAGGATACTACTTATAGAGTTTGGACTCAGGAAGACAGCGAGCGGACACGAGCGTCGTCATCCATCATTAACCTGATCCGTGACTTGTCAAGCGTAGTATTTCTTAAGGAACCGGCCGTTTATTGGACGGAAGGGTCTTTCGCCATGCATATCCATAAGCAAGTAGGCCCCACCTTAGTAGACCTTGTCTATGATGTACGGGCCCTCATAGTTCAGCTCGAATTTCCCCCGTTTAGCACGATTGGGGATTATAGGTCTTTTTATGACTAGCACGAGTTCGCCTTGGCGGAATGTTCTCGGCCTAGTCAATCTTTCGTATGAGCGCGTCATCCTTGCTTTGTAAGCTTCTAGGTTTTGTTGAGCCATGAGACGAGTTTCATCGAGGGCATCAAGCTCCTCAAGTCGAAGATGGGCATTTTCTTCATCCGTCAGCTAGTATCGAACCGCTACTCGTAGAGAGGGTGGTTTTATCTCTAAAGGAAGTACTGCTTCCATGCCAAATACCAACACGAATGGCGTTGTATTCGTGGCCGTCTTGAACATGGTCCGATAAGCCCAGAGAGCTTCATGCAATCTCCCGTGCCAGTCCTTTTTATTTCTGGACACCGTTTTCTTTATGATCTTTGTCAAGGTCTTGTTGAAAGCCTCAGCTAGACCGTTAGCTCGGGGATTATAGACCGAAGAGTATCTTCAATCTATTTTATGCTGCCGTGCGAAGCGGCTGATCTTATGGCTTCTGTAGGCCGGCCCATTATCCAAGATGATCCGTCGTGGAGTGTCAAACCGGTAGATGACTTGTGTCTTGCAGAAATAGAGGATGTTCTCTGTCTACACCTCTCTTAACGGTATTGCTTCTGCCCACTTAAAGAAGTAATCGGTTGTTGCTAGTATGAACCGATGTCCCTTGGATGATGCTGGCTCGATGGGCCCGATTATATCGGTTCCCCATATTTCGAATGGCCAGCTAGCCAATATTAGGTGTAACAGATTCGGATGCTGGTGGATGAAGTCCCCGTGAATTTGGCATGAGTGACATTGCTTCGCATATTCGAGGCAGTCCTAAATCATCGTGGCCAATAGTAACCCATTCTTTTGATCTTCAGCTTCATCTTTGGCCCGACTTGATGAGAAACGCAGAGTCCGTCATAAGTTTCTTGGACGAATCTCCTTGCTTCTTCTGGCCCCAGACACCTTAACCATAAACAATTGAACGATCTCTTATATAGAGTATCATTGACGAAGGCGAAAGACAGAGCTCGCTTCATGAGCTGATGTCTTGATGATGCGTTTTCGGGCGTTCGATGTGATTTGAAGTATTCTATGAAGACTTCTCTCCAATCCTTCGCCTTTTCTTCATCCTCTAATTGGAAGGCCTCTTGTTCGGTTTCTTCCTCTCCTTTAGACGTCTTCGGAGATATCTCTGCCAGTGTGAGAATCCGGCGGCTTTGCACAATGATCCTTACGTCATCGAGATTTTTGTCGGCCAGTTCTTTAGCGAGCTTAGCTAACGCATCCGCCTTGCTATTTTCCTCACGCGGTATGCTTTCCAGGGTGTAAGAGGGTATTTGCGTCAGCAATTTCTGCACTCTCTCGCCATATTTTACCAACTCGGGTTTACATATCTGATAGTCACCATTTAGTTGGCTGACGACTAGCTGGGAGTCTCCATATATGAGGAGGTTTTCGATCCCCATGTTGACAGCAATCTCGAGATCTGCTATCAAAGCTTCATACTCAGACTCATTGTTTGTTCTCGGCTCCATTAAGGAAAGGGCAAAGCGCATTATCCCTCCTTGTGAAGTCACGAAGATAAGGCCCATCCCGGCTTTAATCATAGGGGTGTTTTGCTTTCGCTTCTTCAAGGAGGACGCTCCATCGAAGTAAAGTTCCCATCGGGTATCACTCCCTTCTTTCTCCCCGTCGATTGTGTCAAACGCGTGTTCGTCCGGCAATTCGCAGTTTAAGGGGGAGTCAGCGGGTATCGGATGCTCAGTGAGAAAGTAGGCAATGGCCTGACCTTATATTGCCTTGAAGGGTCGATATACTATCGAGAACTCCATCAATATAAGGGCCCATTTGGCAAGCCTTCCTGTTAATATGGCTCTCGATATCAAATACTTGAGAGGATCCACCTTTGATATCAGATGGACTTCATGTTCCAGGGCATAATGTCGAAGCTTCGTTATCGCGAAGATCAGTGCCAGGAAATGCTTTTCGATGGGAGAGTAGTTGTTTTCTGCCCCCATGAGAACTTGACTCAAATAATAGAGAGCTCTCTCTTTCCCCTGGTCGTTCTCCTTGTTGGGGTCAAAATTTATACCCCATTTGACCAAGTCGAAATCAAAGTCAACCCCAAGCCATGTGTGCCCATGCCCAGGTCAGAACCGAGCATGGAAGGGACTGGCCCTATGGAAAAAAGGAATAAAGCCATAAATTAGATTTAATGTAATTCTTTTTTTAGAAATAAATGTATGTAAATGGGCAGAAAGCTGAAATTTTGTAAAACTCATGGCTTATGTGCAAAAAGAAACAAGCATATAAGGTATGGGGTGGCACAAGCGCCATTTGGCAAAGCCCAAGGGGCTATATGTAAAGTTTGTAGCCTATAAAGGCAAACATGATGAAAATATCTATGACAACTTTTTCTATTCTAAAAAATTCTAGGTTTTGTGCCTTTTTCTCCTTGCTCAAGGTTTTAAAACCTTCCCCCTTTTAAAATTAAATCAAGAGTTTAACTCTTCCATTTTCTAAAAAGAAATAGTTTTCACCATAAAACCCTTGAAGGGGAGCTCGGATCTTCAATCAGATCTCGAAAAGGGAAGACTTTTAAGTCTCACACCCTTTTCTCCAAGATCCAGCCGATCAAGAGGAGGAAGAAGGAGACACATCTCCAAAAATCCAACTTTGGACAGATCCAAGGCTCAAAAGAATCTCCAGGGCTAAAGAGAGAAGATAGGGGTCCACTTTGATCACCTCTGAAGATCTTTGGAGAGTTCAACTCTAAGACCCAAATCCTCATAGGAGTTTAACTCCTATTCCAGATCATTTAGGAGTTTAACTCCAAATCTAAATCTTTTGGAGTTTAACTCCACTCAAAATCCCTTGGGAGCTCAACTCCTAGCCCAGGGGCTAGGCCTCTTTTTCGCTGGTATTTCCAGCGGTCGCGTGCCACGCACGTGACCCGCGGCGACCAGCGTTCACGTGCCGTGCACATGACCCGTGGGTGCTCAGCACCCAGCGGTCGCGTGCCGCACACGTGACCTGTTGACACCCAGCGGTCGCATGCCGTGCACGTGACCCTCGGGCGTCCGGCGCCCACGCGTGCCGCGCAAGTGACCCACGGGCACCCATGCGCCTGGCACGTGACCTGCGGGCGCCAAGCGCCTACGCTCCAGGCACGTGACCTGCGGGCGCCAAGCGCCTACTCCTCACCCCTCATTTTTGATACACTCCACACTCAAAACACGTCCCCTGCTAGGAAAAGTTTTCTAACAGTGCGCTGCCTCGCACCCCGCAAGACGGCTGCTAGCCCCCTTGACCCCTATCCTGCTATCCAAGTAGCAGGACCCCCGTAAAAACTCTGTGGGGCCCCCGATATATCCAAAACCCCTTCAAAATACAACACTGCACATTGAGTTCGTATGACCTGTTTGACCCGTCAATCGGAGGTTCTCTCCCTCCAAAGGTCAGGGGTAATTAACGGCAGCTTAGTCCGTGGCTGCCGGAGATTCGGATCCCCACAATCAATAAACCCCAGCCTACCCTAGGCAGGAGGAATATGTAAAACGCATGACAATCGCGCGCGTATTCCCATCTCAATAGGGTGACGAAAAACACCCTACACTCCTGTGCCCATAGCGCACCTAAAGAACCTTCAAGGGCTATTGTGTATAGGATGAGGGGCTTTCCTTTGACCGGAACGGTCAGTACCGGCGGGTTCTGCACGTATTGCTTGATTTCATCCAGTGCACTTTGGCATTTACGATCCCAAAGGAATAGGGTCCCCTTCTTCATTAGATGACTGTAGGGACGGCATTTGCCGGAGTGGTTAGCTATGAACCGCCGGATATACATGAGCTTTCCTTGAAGTGACCACAGTTGTTTGAGAGTTCTTGGCGCGGGCATTTCCATAATCGCCTTAATCTTTGATGGGTCTATTTCGATGCCTCGATATCGTATGATGAATCTTAGGAATTTTCCTGAGGAAACTCCAATCGCGCATTTTAGAGGGTTCATCTTCGGGTTATACTTCCGAAGGCGCTGGAACACTATCTTCAGATGCTCCCAGTGCTCCTCGTACGATTAGCTTTTCATCATGAGGTCATCGATATAAAATTCGACAATCTCATGTATGAGGTCATCGAAGATCTTCGTCATGGCCGTCTGGTAGGTGGCGCCTGCATTCTTCAAACCGAATGGCATCACCTTATAGCAGAATATGCCTAGCGGGGTCCGGAAAGCAGTGTGCTTTTGGTCTTCAGGATGCATCTTTATTTGATTATACCCCGAAGATCCATCCATGAAGGAGAAGACTTCAAGGGTGGATGTGTTATCGATCATCAGCTCGGTAACATGCACTGGGAAGTCATCCTTCGGACAAGTTTTGTTGAAATCCCAAAAATCTACGCAGATGCATACTGTCCCATTTTTCTTCATTACTGGAACGATATTGATGATCCGGTCAGGGTATTGAACTTTTTCAATAAAGCCGGAGTCGATTAGCTTCTTGACTTCGGCATTGATACCCATCTCAAACTCGAGCCGCATTCTTCTTGGCGCCTATTTGACTGGCTTGACATCCGGCGATATCGCCAGTTTATGCACAGCTATCTCTGGATCTAATCCTGGCATCTCGGAATAGTTCCATGCGAAGCAGTCTTTATACTGCATAAGCATGTCTTTTAACATAGCCACCTGTTTCTCAGACAGCAGCTCACTGACGGACGTTGGCCTTGGCTCGTTTGCCGTCCCCAAGTCAATTTTTCTTTGGTTGTCTGCTGTGGTGTGTATCCCATCTTCCAGCTCTTTTGGCGCCGGTGGAAATTCTGAGATCACCTCGTCTTCATCTTCATTTGAGAAGCAATGGGAGAGGTCATCCATATTCTCATGCTCTCCCTCCTTTGAGAACGTTGTCACGTGGCAGGTACGAGTCCGTTTCCAAGACCGATGTTGATCTGGTTCTATTCTCATCCTATAGATTGCTTTTGGCTCATGCTTTCATGGTGGGGCTACCCTCCAACTGTCGGATAGAGGAAACCTGCCTTGCTGACACTGATCTTCAACCCAATCTTTGAAGGTGAAGCAGTCTTCAATAGGATGTCTCACTACTCGGTGGTAGGAGCAATAATCCGGATGATGGATCTCGTTTATCTGTTCGGGGTATCGAGACTCCGGGAGGGTCATCATTTGATGCTTCATGACAAGACTGAATATTTTCCTTATCTTGTCTTGAGAGAAAGAGTACTGCCGACCCATCTTCTCCATAAAAGACAGGTTCCAGCTAACTTTTCCTCGCTCGCGTGGCTTCTTGGATCCACTTCGTTGTCTTTAAACGCCATCCCCGTTCTTGATCTTATCATTGCTTCTGCGTCGGACTTTTCCCTTGCCGTGAGAGCGCACAGCAGGCTGAGGGTGAAGGGGATTGTCATCCTTCGTAGCCTGCTGAATGATACGCTGCGTCCTGGTTTTTTCATAAATGGCCATTTTGTGGCTGTGGTTATCCCGAACCTTTTGACCTGCTTCTCTTATTATCTTGTCAATTTATTCTTCGAATGACGGGCTTGGTATTCCCACGGCTGGATTTCGCTCTGTTTCAATATCAGCGCTATCTGGAAAGGCATTCTCTTTTCCACCGAAATCATTTATAACATGGCAGCTATGGAATCGCTCTCATATCTTGGACTAAACGTATCCAAGGCCAGCCGTCTCCATTCTCCTGTTGGGCATCTTTCGCTGAGTCCCAGGAGCGTCCCAAATCTTGTTATAGAACTGGGCTTGTCAAGTAGCCTGTTTGAAGGGTACACTTTGGTATCTCAATAGCCTTTTCAGTCCCTCTGCGTAGTATCTAGGCAGACGGATTGGTTGAAGTCTATCGAGCGCAGGTTCGGCACCGTGCCATACTTTTTTTTCTACTCTAGTCTCCGTGGATTGGTAGAAAAGGATCGACTTTTCATCTCTTTGTTTAGGAGGGACGTAGAAGGTCTGCAGCTCTTACACGCTGTATGTATCAAGTGCATCAAGTTCTTTGTAATACCGCTGCGGAACCATGGTAATTTTTAAACTCTGTTCAGCTCCAGCAAATATCTGTATTGATGGGCGGACGGAGAACACTGTGTTGGCCTCGTCCTCAGAGTCACTGCCAAAGACCGGAATAGGAGTAGATGGTCCTGGCCTGTTGCCTTGGGGTTGTCCTGAGTAGACCATCTCTTCATCCTCCTCGATATCGCTCCTAAATATCGGGATAGTGGCGATGGCTTTTTGTTTATTCTCCGGTTTACGACATCTTTCCATGTCTTCAAAGTCTGGTAAGAAGTACTTGGCGTCTTCCTATTTGTGGACTTCATTTATGGAGAATGAGTTCAGCTCCCCTGTAACTATGCACTCGAGGCCGTCCTTGAAGTACTTCATATACTTATGTTGTGTAGAAGGGATGATATTGTACTCATGTAACCAAGGCCTGCCGAGCAAAGTATTGTAGCAAGTCTTGGCGTCAATAACATGGAACTTGATGTCAGTGACGAGCAGCCTGAAGCGTAGTGTCAGTATTACAGACCCGAGCGTTTGTGATGACTCTGAGTAGAACCCGGAGATAGTAATTTTGTCCCGAGTCAGGTGTTGAACATTCATGCAAATCTCCTTCAACACTCTCACATTGAGAAGGTTGACAGAGGACCCGTTGTCAACCAGAATCTTCCCTATCTTGATGTCGTGGCAGTACCCAGTGACATACAGAGGACGGTTGTGCTCGCACATTCCGATGAGGAGATCTTCATCACCGAATGTGATGTCAGCTGTATGAACCTCTGCCAGCTCGTCCTTCATCTTTTCTTCCGTAAGGAAAGGTTGGAACTGATCGGGCTCTTGTAACGTCTTGATCAAGGAATCTCGTACCTCTTTAGACAGGTGAAGGGCATACAAAATGCTTAATTCTGAGGGTATCTTTCTCAGATGTGCCAGGACATTGTAATCCATCTTGTTCTTCTTGGACGGGCGTAACAACCCTAAACTTTCTGTACAAATTTTTTCAAAAATACAGAAAGGGGTATTTGAGCCTGAACACAAGTTAAAAATTTGTTTTGCTTTTGAACAGAAAGAAGGAGCTTGTAGCTCATTGGTAAAATCTTGCACTGCTGAACCAAAGCACCAGAGTTCAAATCCCATCAGCCACATTATTTTTTAATTAGTTTCCTTTTAATATTTTTAGAAGCCCAAGAGTCTACACGTGCATAACTCGTAAAACCAAAAGTTACACTAAAAACAAACGATTCCACTGCAGAAGGCGAAGCGACGAGGACACGTGGCGGGGAGAATCGGCCTAACCCGGCCCGACTCGGCCGGCGACTCGCGCGGATCGGCCGGTGCCAAATCCGATTTTTCTCTTTTGTTTCTCTATCTTTTTAACTCCCCATAACCCCTGTATGGTTTAATTTCCCTGCACATTTACAGAGCAATTTAAATCACACATTTAATCCATTTTAATACAATTTTTATCACACCCTTTCATCTACCCTAAACCCTAATTTTTCCTATAAATACCACACCCAAACTCACCCCTCCTCACTTCTAAATCTCTGTCTAAATTCTCAAGAAAATTCCATAGACTTTGTGTGTGCAAGTGGAGTTAGCAAAGGGCGAATCTCCGGCGAACTTCCGACAACGATTCGAGGAGATTCTGGCGACGAAACGACGCACCGGCGTCTCCCACTTCTTCCTTTTCCTCTCCTCTCCACTACAATCCAGTAATTCCCTTCTCCCCTTCTCTTTACTATTCTAAAAACTTAGAATTCTAAAACCCGACGGAAGTGGAGTTAATCCGACTTCCGATTCGTTTTTTTTCTTAAAAATCATATTTTTCTTAAACACAAATAATACCAAACTCACATCATGATCATTAAATATTAAAAACACAAATTGACAAGTTTTATATCAAAAGAATTTATATTTCAATTTTTATAACACTTTTACAGAAAAATACCATATAGTTTAGTTTCGACATAAAATTGTTAGTTATATGTATGCCCTAGAGGCCATTACTATACACAGGATGTATATTGTAGTGGATGCTGGGACATATATAGGGAGGACTTTCTTGCTCGACATGATAGTATGCTATCTGGTTGCTCTTTACCTTAACGTGTATACTGATTGTCTCTCTGTTACATGTTGGTAAAGCCCTTAGGATGTGTACTTGACTACCTGGACTATGATGCGGATCATACTAGTGGGGACATGGTAGTCCATAAGTACATCCTTCAAAGTCCCTAGTCGTGGGTGTATCGAGACGGGGCATCGATATACCAGAGTAGACTAGCGTGTACCTTCTCGACCCATACAGATGGGCGATGGATGATCCCATATCCATCGGTGTTTGACATCAGAGATGATATACAGGTGCTCAGTGGAGACTGGGTACACTGGACGGACTCGCCGAGAACTCCCAGATGGTATTATACCTCACGTCAGATGGCAGTTCTTTGGTGACACTGGTACAGAGTAGTCTGTTGACCCGAGATCGTCATAGAGTCTTGTGTGGTTCCCACCGTGCTTTGATTTCCACCTTACCACGTCCAAGAGGGCGTGCAAAACGGTGGTTTTTGGGTACAGTCCCGAGTCACATGGAGGCAATGAGCGATAGGAGGGGATTCGTCTCTCCCGGTATAGGGAGTTGATGTTGCGCTGTGTGCGATTGGCTATAACAGGAAATCCCTGGCCAGGGTTGCTGAGATTTACTGGTAAGTGTTACCAGTAGTTTCTCGAATTGTTATAGACCTCATATCGACACGACTTATCAAGCTATTGGGGTCTGACGTTTACCACCCCTAGACGAGATATGCGACATATCAGACGGACAGACCGGACTGTACGGTAGTGTTATTGGTTGGATTCACTGGAGTGTGAGCGGGCTTGCTCGTCGATCTTCAGATCGCTCAATACCCGGGTGGCCTTTACGTTTAGCAGACCGCTTGCGGCTTGTGGGTGTTTGATATGATCATCATTTGCTGCCGGCGTATTGACGAGTCTTTAGAGTCCTACACAGAGGTTTCCTGGCTCAAGCGAAACGAAATAGGAGCGCATATGAGATATGTGCGGGACCGAGAATGATACCAGTATGTGATACTGTATTCGATTCTCGCGATTTATGACATTGATCGGTTATATGCGATATAGCCGGGTTATCGGATCAAGTGTTGATTCGATAAGTTGTTACTGTAGATATTAGTCGGTTATATGCGATATGTCCGGATCATTAAATCAAGTGTTGATTTAATGATTTAATGCATAACTATATATTTGATATATCACTTTGCATTAACTAGTATCGGTTCACTTTAAAAGGATTTTCTCACTTGATATGCACATTGTATATGTGATATACTTTTGTGCATTTGTTTGTATCATGTTTGATGATGCATGCTTGTTTAGGTGTATGTTTAGTTTAAACCTTGGTTAAGTAAATGGTTAGGGTTGTGTTTAAATTTCTTATTTATTTATTTGATTATTTATTCATTATGGAAATTAAAAGGAATGGTGGCTTATTTTGTTATTTTGTGGAAACTTCTTGAAGTGTTGAAAGCATAACCATTCTTGTTCTTTTCCTAAACCTAACCATTAACTCTAACCATGGTCTATTCTCTACACCTAACTTTGGTTAAAATTATGATAAGTATCATATTCTTTTCTATTCTAAAATAACTTATGATAACTTTTTCATCATCTTCTTCATCTTCTTCACTTGAAGAAGCTTGCTTCATCAATGGTGATTGATGAAAACAAGTGAGAAATCCAATTCTAAAGTCTACCCACTTCCTATTTCATCATCCTCTACCTCTTGCCAAGTAGTAGAGTGTGTTTCCTTCACAAGTTTTCTTGACTTGGTGAAGTTGGAGCTTGATCTAGCGATGCCTCGACGTAGATCATCTTCGGCACGAAGCCGACGACCTTGCCCGCTCTTTCTCCGATGAAGCCGACGCTAGAGCCCGGATTTTGATTTGGACAGCGGAGATGACTTCATCACGGAGCCGTGGAGGTGGAGGACCGGATCTACAAAGGTTGTATTTCCGTATTCTTGTAGTTAAGTGTTAACTAGTTTGTTTTTCGCCTAGACATCTAGCCAACGATCCGTACACTAGGGTTTCTCGGCACCATAATTTTTGAAATTGGCATGGTTGATGCCTTGTGAGACCTCTTGAGAGTGCCTAGGAACCCTACAGTGGTATCAGAGCCTAGCTAGAGCCTTAGGCGAAGTCTAGACGGAGTTTGAAGTCCGATCGAACCGAAACCCAACCCCAAAAATTGCTCTCTGTACTTTTTCTAAAATCGTGGATTTTTCCAAATTAAAAATATGCAGAAAACTCAGCAGGGAAATCTAAGAATTACGGCGCAAAAAGTTTTGGATGAACAGTGTAATCGGCGGCGGAACCCCGGCATAAGCCTAGCTTATGCGGCGGTTCCGCGGCATAATTATGACTTCAGCCTTAACTGTTTGCACAGTATTTCATTGTTTCAGGTGCTGAGTTCTCTGGGTATTTTTAAAATTTATTCAAGAGTTGAATTTTCTGGAGTTGTTTTGGGGATTCGGTGTTTCGATCGGAGTATCAAGTTTTGTCTATGTGGCTTTCCGGATAATTTTTTTGAATATGTTAAAAAGTTCGACCGGATATAAATACCCAATTTTTCCCCTGTCGGGAAATTTCCAAGTGTTGGATTTTTCCGTAGTTTAACGACGTTCTAAGTAGTGCAAGTAATGCGATGGACCCTCTAGAAGACAACAAACCTTAACTCGATTATGTGACCGTCTTGAACTGCCCTTTGAACCTTCGGGTTTGGGGCAGTACGGCGTGCCACATGTGAGGCGTTGGCTTGACCCTTCTACGGCTGGACCGTTGCTACTGAGGCACGAACTGAATGCTGTTAGACTTATTTCATGTGTTGAGCTGTTTCGGGAAACCTTGGGTGTTTGATTGTTCGATCGAAAAGTTTAACATTTTCTAATTATCCGGAATGGGATACAATAATTGGAATTCACAAAGAGTTATGAGATAACTGAATGAATATTATAAACATAGCAGTTTAGTCTCAATTGATCGGTTGCCACGGAATTTTGATGTGATCAAAAGTCCGTCGCAATCACGTAGCGTACGCGGATACTCGCCGGGTAAACTTAATAGACAGTCTCACTTCATTGCCCCGACCAAGTGACTGTAGGAGAACCCCGTCGCCGAAAGCATCCGTTCGGGTGCTCGCGGCAGCGGTGTTCCGCCTTGGTGCACTTCGTCGACGGCGTTAGGGGTGCGGCCGCCTACTGAAGTTTGCGACGAGCATTCGATCAGGATGTCGGGAATCTTGTTGAATTGCCCGACTTGATATTGAAAAGTGTTTTCGATAATGAGACTAAAATGCGGGGTTTATAATTGTTAGGCATGCGATGTCTAAAGAAATTCATTTGGTCAGGCATGGGATGTCTGAGGTGGTTGCGGATTCCAACTGTTGTAGTTTTATACTTTCTTTTCTGTGACCGTAAGTGTAATATGTGATATCGCCGGTTTCGTTGCTATATGTCAACGACAATTGGGATGCGCATATTTACTTACGTTGATGACATGTGATGTTATGTGTTGCTGGATATGTTATATTGGATCGTCGTGTTTGAATAGCCGGGGGTTTTTATGTGAGATGAGTGTTTTTCATTTTCATTCATGTAAAAACTTGTATGTAATATTCTTTTATTGGGGCACTTCCAGGTTGCGGAAGTTGTCACCCTTTGTATATTATTTACTTTTCCGCACTAGGATAGACCCAAGGAGGAGGGCACAAGTAACCGGGTTCTGGAGTCCAGTGGGAGACCAACTCGAGGAGTCGAGTCCGGGTCTCCTAACTCTAGAATTGGTAGGGTTGCTTGCCGCTCTCGTAGGGGTCTAGGGGTGTGGGTTTGGCTATTCATCGCGACCGTGGAATCCGTGTTTTATACTGGCTCGTATTGAAAACACGGACGTCCTAGTATATCCAATATTTCATATGATTCTTCTGCTGCGATATCTGTGATGTGATCATGTGATGTTCTTTGATGGATACAGTATATAGTATATATGATATATTATATAGACGTTACTTATGTTTTACACCCGCGCTAGCCCTGCCCCGCTCTGCCGTTAGTTACCTAACCTAACGGTGCACGAGGGGACATCGAGGCGAATGCGGATGGCATAAGTGTACGTCGTATTTATCTGTGATGTTTAGGTAATTTAAATGATGGGACTTCATTAATGAGATTAATGAAATAAAAGAAACCTAATGATGTTGTAGAATCGAATTTCAAAATAAAAAGGGTAGCTACAGTTCTTGCTTTGCATAGCGGTATATGAGATATATCCTGCACCTTATTCGATGAGGAAAGGACCGAGATCCCTTCACCGGGAGTGACTCCTTTAGCAATAACTGGCAGATGCTACACACTCGGTTTTTCTTTTTGATTGCTTTTAAGAGTTTTTGCTTTGCACAGTGATATATATGATATATCCCGCACCTCATTCGACGAGGAAAGGACCGACGATCCCTTCACCGGGAGTGATTCCTTTAGCAAAACTAGAAAAGCCTCAAAAGCACTCCATTTCAAAATCATTTGATTCTACAACGATATCAAGTTCATTACGCAATAGGTTTTCAGAAAAACCTGTCGTAGCCCTCCGTCATTTCAGATAAGTGGTAGTTAGTATTCGTGCTACGTTTGTTGGCCTGCGTCAAGGCATAGTGTGCGGTAGCTAACTAGTATTTATCTGCTTATGCATATGATGCAGATTGGATTAGGGTAGTCGTGCGACTTTGTTGGCCTCCGTCAAGGGTCGTGCGGGTGGGTTTAATTCAATCAGGAAATGACGGGTTGAACTTGACTAGCGCACTATGGTTTGTTGGCCTGCGTCAAGGTCATAGGACGCTAGGGGCAAAATATTATCGGGAATTTCAAGTGTTGAAATTTGCAATGAGATTGCATACCTTCTATGAGATAGTTGGATCCTGATACCCGCTGCGAGTAAGAGTTACTCCTGGGAGAGTTTTACACATTACAATTAGCCGATCAAGTAGGTGTCTAGAAAGGTGTTAACGGGGTTACGCCTTTGGGAAAACGAGGTTTACATTAATTAGGTTCGTGCGAAAGCACGGGGGACCTCCCTCAAAGTACCGACACTGGCCTGGCTGAAAGATTGGCGAACTTGTAGTGTGTAATTAATCCCGGCTAGTCTTTCCTTTTAGGGTTTGAAGGAAGATTTGATAAAAAGCAGTGGGAGCCATCCTGATTAGATAAAATAATAACCAATCTATTCTTGCAAGAGCGCACGCTGAGTGTTTTCTTCTCTCTCTCTCCTGGTAGCGACCATATCACGCCTTAATCAAGATAATAATACGGAAGTATTGACCGAACCCGCTTGTTATACTGAGCTGGGGAACGTTGGTCCCGCTCCAACTTATAATTGTTATAAGACAGAGCAGGAAATTGGGGAATACCAGAATTCCCGTGCCGCCCAAATGAAGAGAGTGCATGCTGATGCATCATCTTCGGGTGTGTTCATTACAAAGAACTGTTTCTCAGTATCCTCTACGTCCTGGGTATGTGATACCAGATCAGGATCCCAGATATGTAATCTGTTACATAGGGCTACAGAAAGGTAGAGAACTGAGAACGGGTGATAAGTTTCATGAGGCAGAAAACGGGGCAAGTGTTGCAGCCAAGTCTGTTGGTCACTGTTACCCTGTATTACCAATACATTGATTCTGAACGAATGTTATTAGATACCGAACCTGATATACAAAATCATATCTGTCTCTTTATTAGTAAAGAAAAGGTAAAATTTTGTATTGTTGGATAATGTTTTGAACATTTCCTATATCAAAAGTTGATCGGTTCAGGCACGTTATCTAAAAGCATTAAAGTTCTAAATCAAACTACAGTTCTTTAGTATACTGAACACACACAAGAGGAAGAGTTCAGAAATGAACGAATCCTTCTTGAGGTATTGTAGACTAGGTCATATCAATGCGACCTGACTAGCTGAAGTTACATGTAGATGCATATTTAAATCAGTTTGAATTTACATCTTGTGAAACTCGCTAGTCATGTCACAAAGATATGATGACCATAGCTCCGTTTACTGGAAACAGAGAAAGAGTTAATGAACTCTTGGGATTGATACATGTTGATGTATGTAGGTCCCCTGTCTACACATGCCAGGACCGGTTCTTTGTACTTCATTACATTCTCTGATGATCTTTCGAGATTCAGACCTATGTTCCTGTTGAAACACAAGTCCGAACCTTTTGAGATATTCACAGAATATAAGTTAGAAGTAGAGAACCAGAATACGGGTATAAGTATTATGTCCTTTGATGAGATCAAGGAGGAGAATACTTGAGCATGGAAATCCTGGATTATTCTAAAGGAGAATGAGATTCTCTCTCAGCATTACTCCTCCGTATACACCATAGCACGATGGTATATCAGGGCGGAGCAATCACACCCTATATGATAAGGTGTGCTCTATGATGAGTACTACTGAGTTACCTATTTCCTTTTTGGGAGTTATGCGCTTGAGAAGCTGCATACCTATTGAATAGGGTTCGAATCAAATCAGTTGCCTACCACTTCATATTTGATATGATAAGGGAAGAGCCCATCTCTCAAGTTAGTTGAGATTTGGGGTTGTCCAGCCTATGTCTGAAAAGCAAAATCCGGACAAGCTCGAGGCAAGATCTGTTATGTACAACTGGAAAGGTTCCAGCTATACAAACAACAGCAGATGATTTGGTAGAACCAAAGGATTCAGTAGATTCCAACGAACCTCAGCCTCTCCGCCGATCTAGTAGGGTTCTTCACCCACCTGAGAGATACTTTGGTTTCTCTATGACGGTGGGAGCGAGGATTGCATCATGAGATGATGACCCAACTAGTTTCGAACTGGCTATCAGGAGTAGGACTCTGTAAGAATGGCTGGATGCTTAGCGATCTGAGATGGAATCCATGTACACCAACAAAGTATGGACTTTGGTTGCAATATCTGAAGGGTTAAATCCCCATCAGGAGCAAGTATATCTTGAGAAGATTACTTGGTGTAGATGGAAAAGTTGAGACTTTTAAAGCTAGACTTGTTAAAGCTTTTCGTCATCGACCAGGCGTGGATTATGATGAAACCTTTTCAAGTAACTATGCTTAAGTCCATCCAGATCCTACTTGCCACGGCTACACACCATGACTACGATATCTGGCGGTTGGGTGCCATGACTGCTTTTCTAAATGATGTTTTAGAAGAGGACGTCTATAAGTACACAGCCAGAGGGCTTCGTAAACAGTGGGAGCAGCGGAAACGTGTACAAGATGTTTTATAGGATAAAGCAGGCATCGCGGAGTTGGAACATCTGTTTTGATGAATTAGTCAAAGAGTTTGACATCATCAAAATGGTAGATGAACCTTGTATAAACAAAAAGGTAGTAGGGAGTATGGTGACAATCCTCGTAGAGTACGTGGATGACATACTCCTGATAGGGAAGGAGTTTCCTATGCTACGCTCGATCAATCTCCGCTTATCACAATGATTCTCCACATAGGATCAAGATGATACCTCCTAAATTCTGGGTTTTTGGATCTATGAGATAGATTTAATTGGATGTTAGGATACTCACTAATTGTAGTGAGATGATAACATTTGATCCTAGGAAGAATCACTGGAAGGGTTCCAGGGTGATAAAGACGACTGAATGTCAGTCGCAGGCATTGTCTTTACCCTCAGTAAAGGGGCGGTATGTTGGAAGAGTTCCAAACTAGATACCGTGGCATACTAGACGATAAATGCTGGATACATCGCTACTTAAGATGCTACCAAAGAGGCTGTTTGGGTGTATACAGGTTCATGAGATGAACTACGTTCCTACCATTGTGAGACAATGGAGTTGTGGCTTATGCCAAGGAACACCCGTCCCATCAGTGATCCAGACATATTCTAAGGCAGTATCACCTGATCATGGAGATGGTTGATCTCCAGGGAGATCGAGGTTAGGAGAGTAGACTCAGAGGACAACACAGCGGATCCACTCACAAAGGCCTGTTCCCAGAGAGAGACTTTTATGGGATGGTTGAGTATGAGATACTGCAACCACTGCTATCAGATGGCCCTAGTGCAAGCGGGAGATTGTTAGTTATATGTATGCCCTAGAGGCCATTACTATACATAGGATGTATATTGTAGTGGATGCTGGGACATATATAGGGAGGACTTTCTTGCTCGACATGATAGTATGCTATCTGGTTGCTCTTTACCTTAACGTGTATACTGATTGTCTCTCTGTTACATGTTGGTAAAGCCCTTAGGATGTGTACTTGACTACCTGGACTATGATGCGGATCATACTAGTGGGGACATGGTAGTCCATAAGTACATCCTTCAAAGTCCCTAGTCGTGAGTGTATCGAGACGGGGCATCGATATACCAGAGTAGACTAGCGTGTACCTTCTCGACCCATACAGATGGGCGATGGATGATCCCATATCCATCGGTGTTTGACATCAGAGATGATATACGGGTGCTCAGTGGAGACTGGGTACACTGGACGGACTCGCCGAGAACTCCCAGATGGTATTATACCTCACGTCAGATGGCAGTTCTCTGGTGACACTGGTACAGAGTAGTCTGTTGACCCGAGATCGTCATAGAGTCTTGTGTGGTTCCCACTGTGCTTTGATTTCCACCTTACCACGTCCAAGAGGGCGTGCAAAACGGTGGTTTTTGGGTACAGTCCCGAGTCATATGGAGGCAATGAGCGATAGGAGGGGATTCGTCTCTCTCGGTATAGGGAGTTGATGTTGTGCTGTGTGCGATTGGCTATAACAGGAAATCCCTAGCCAGGGTTGCTGAGATTTACTGGTAAGTGTTACCAGTAGTTTCTCGAATTGTTATAGACCTCATATCGACACGACTTATCAAGCTATTGGGGTCTGACGTTTACCACCCCTAGGCGAGATATGCGACATATCAGACGGACAGACCGGACTGTACGGTAGTGTTACTGGTTGGATTCACTGGAGTGTGAGCGGGCTTGCTCGTCGATCTTCAGATCGCTCAATACCCGGGTGGCCGTTACGTTTAGCAGACCGCTTGCAGCTTGTGGGTGTTTGATATGATCATCATCTGCTGCCGGCGTATTGACGAGTCTTTAGAGTCCTACACAGAGGTTTCCTGGCTCAAGCGAAACGAAATAGGAGCGCATATGAGATATGTGCGGGACCGAGAATGATACCAGTATGTGATACTGTATTCGATTCTCGCGATTTGTGACATTGATCGGTTATATGCGATATAGCCGGGTTATCGGATCAAGTGTTGATTCGATAAATTGTTACTGTAGATATTAGTCGGTTATATGCGATATGACCGGATCATTAAATCAAGTGTTGATTTAATGATTTAATGCATAATTATATATTTGATATATCACTTTGCATTAACTAGTATCGGTTCACTTTAAAAGGATTTTCTCACTTGATATGCACATTGTATATGTGATATACTTTTGTGCATTTGTTTGTATCATGTTTGATGATGCATGCTTGTTTAGGTGTATGTTTAGTTTAAACCTTGGTTAAGTAAATGGTTAGGGTTGTGTTTAAATTTCTTATTTATTTATTTGATTATTTATTCATTATGGAAATTAAAAGGAATGGTGGCTTATTTTGTTATTTTGTGGAAACTTCTTGAAGTGTTGAAAGCATAACCATTCTTGTTCTTTTCCTAAACCTAACCATTAACTCTAACCATGGTCTATTCTCTACACCTAACTTTGGTTAAAATTATGATAAGTATCATATTCTTTTCTATTCTAAAATAACTTATGATAACTTTTTCATCATCTTCTTCATCTTCTTCACTTGAAGAAGCTTGCTTCATCAATGGTGATTGATGAAAACAAGTGAGAAATCCAATTCTAAAGTCTACCCACTTCCTATTTCATCATCCTCTACCTCTTGCCAAGTAGTAGAGTGTGTTTCCTTCACAAGTTTTCTTGACTTGGTGAAGTTGGAGCTTGATCTAGCGATGCCTCGACGTAGATCATCTTCGGCACGAAGCCGACGACCTTGCCCGCTCTTTCTCCGATGAAGCCGACGCTAGAGCCCGGATTTTGATTTGGACAGCGGAGATGACTTCATCACGGAGCCGTGGAGGTGGAGGACCGGATCTACAAAGGTTGTATTTCCGTATTCTTGTAGTTAAGTGTTAACTAGTTTGTTTTTCGCCTAGACATCTAGCCAACGATCCGTACACTAGGGTTTCTCGGCACCATAATTTTTGAAATTGGCATGGTTGATGCCTTGTGAGACCTCTTGAGAGTGTCTAGGAACCCTACAAAAATATCATTACCCCTTGCTATACCTTTAGATATTTCACGAGGTAATGACCTACCTCCTCACAACACTCATATGTAACATAGCACGATGATCTTTGGGAACATAGTTTTTGGAAAATACGATTTTACACAAAACTACCTCAAACTTATAAAACATTTTTCTACAAGATATGTATTTTTAACAAATCCTTGCAATGTGCCTCTATAACCCATTACGGGGAACCCATTCAGGATGGTGCGGATTATCGTACATTCTCGGGCTTAGTAGTGCGAGATGCAGACCTCCGCAAGGAGCATACGGTCTCGAAAGATTTTAAAATACAATTTAGAAAATGTGATTTCTATAATAAATAAAACTTATATTTTTAATAAATAAATATATATGTAATTAATATCAAAATATCTATTTTTAATATTTATAATATTCCATATTTCCAAAATTCAAGAAAAACATTCCATTTACAAGAAAATACCATACAATTCCAATATTACAAATAAATACCATATATTAAGAAATTAGGTTTATTTCACTTGAAATGTCACATTGATAAAATATATATCAATGAAAACTTTAAAGACGATAATAAAATATTTGAGCTGTATTTTGAAAATTATGCAAAATTATTTACATAAAACCCCTTCATGTTATATTAAATTACAATAAGGACCCTAGTAAACGTAGGTTTAAGCGGGACCAGTCTTTTGAGCCTCAGAAAGCCGGAGATATGGGTGCTTACCTATTTAAGGTAGACAACTTAACAAACGGTGTTATCAACACGGTAATCGTCTTTGAAAAAAACACAAATTCTGCCGTCCATGTGCAGCGGTTACCGATAACACCAAAACCTAATTTAGGATTCAATTTCTTTTCTAATTGTCTGACTCAGACCGGGTCTCAATATATATACAATCTGACTTGAATGAGATTCAAGTATAAAACTACAATTCAATATGAATCCAGGAATCCATATAATCAATTTGTTCAATATATTCAATCTATATCGACTAAACCGAACCATGGATATACATCCATTTACACGATTCTCCAGCTACATCCATTTACTGATATCATGGTTCCGGCAAGTCATTCATCTATACAATTCAATTTACAAGACAATACAATTTACAATCCAATTCAAACAATACAATCAAGACATCACGGGGTTTAAGGGGTAGATTGGTACGGAAGGTGTTAGAAGTGGCACGCGAATGCAACCATTAAGACACCTAATCTGAATTTAATCGCCGTTGTTCCGGGTATTATCATGGAGCCTTGTACTCTATATACCGTAGTCTCTGGTCTAGTTTGACTCCTCTCGTATACACTGGCCTCTTCTATACCAAGCTGCAAACAACAGCGTTAACACTAAATACAACATTATAACAATTTAATACAACTTTAAAAGCTATACTCTCTCTCTGTCTATTCTACTTCTCCCTTATCTATGGGACTTACCGAGCGATTTGTTTGCCGACGACATTCTTTTTCTTCTTCTTTGGAATGTCGTCAGGTGATTTGGACTCACTGGAAATCGAGCCCACCAGCGAGGATTTGGACCAGTTAGCTTTCTACCCGGAGCTCTAGTTACTTGTACATTTCATTTCAGTACTTTCCATTTCTGTTATGCCACTGTTTAGGCATTGCTTTCCATTCCATGTATTTACTTTCCAGATGTATTGTACAAAAGAATGTTAATAAATAAAGTTGTTGTTCAATATATATCTATTGTCATTGTCTCTTGTGCATTTTATTTATATTGCTTAGATACGCTCAGTGTGTTTACTTCAGAGTAAATACGTAGCGGCCTCGTCGCGCCCCCTTCGCCGTACATCGGGAAGCGGGGCGTGATAGCGGGTCCTTGGCTGTGAGCTCTTCGACGACTCTATCATCGAAGGTAATCTCCTTAGGGACTTTTTCCTTCCCTTTGTCCCTTCTGCCCGAACCTTTGTTTGAAGGTCCGAGATTCTTTTCAGGCAACGTACGGTTACGCAGCTAAATGTTCTCACAGTTCTTCATCTCCTCTTCTTTTTCAGTGGTGGATTCCTTGAAGAGAGTGCCGAGAGCTATTTCTTCGTCAGAATCTCTCCCGAAGGTAAGAACTTGAGGTTTTGCTCTTGTCGAGATGGCATCAACCATATGACAATTACCGGCTATTCCTTCATGCTCGTCTGTCGTGCTTCTCTGTTCCCGACGGGCTTTGCGTTTCATTCGCTTGAAGCGTTGTCGACGGGCAACGTATCCCTGCCACCTCTTCTTGAAGGCATTGCACTCTTCGGTAAGGTGTGTAACCTTCCGATGGTATAAGCAGTAGTTCGGATGTACATTCTCTTCATCGAGGCACGTACTCCCAGGAGTATTTCCTAAGAAAGGTGGTAGCTTCATTCCCATTGACAGAGTTTTGACGAACTGCTTCCTACCTTGATTCTGCTCTTGCTGGTGGCAGGTGCGCTTCGATCCGGTTGGGAGTACTTTATGACTTCTCATTACCGGGGGTTCTTCAGCTTGACGCCGACGCTTGGCCTTTTCGTATATGGCCACTTCACGTCCTCGGTCAGTTTTGCTCTTTTGGAGGGCTTCATTCAGCAGCTTGTTGATGAGGTCATCTGACGGTTCCATGGATTTTGGTTCTGAATCTTCCCCCAGTTTCTCTACGTCAGGAGCTTCTTTGCCATTTATCGACGAGTGAGAGATCATGTGGCAACTTGCTACATAATCCTCGGGTTCTTTAGAAGAATCGTCTCCTTCATCAATGTCACCGTTTCCGTTCTCAAGAACATACTTGAAGAACTCTTCCAGTGTGACTGGGGTCTGTGCCTCTTGGTTGTATTCCTCCAGTGCAGCGATGTACTTTTGCAGACCCGTACGATTATCGTCGAGCTGCATGGGCTTCTTGGCCTTCTTCTTTTTCTTTAAAGATTTCGGAGGTTTGTCCTGGAGGTTTTGCCCATCATTACCAACTTTCGGCGTTGGGCGCGGTTTCAGCATTCCGTCAATAATCTCAGGCTTCAGCGGGCTTTTCCACCTAATCGCTGGATATGCTTGAAGATCCTTTAGCATTCTTTTAGTTTTAGCCGAAAGGACAACTTCCCACGGAGCTTCCTCTACAAACGAGCATGATGCCCCCAGCGTATCCACCTTTTTAGGAGCGTGCTACTGTGGCAGGTTTACCTTCCAATTTTCGGACAACGTGAACTTGCCCTGTTGGTACTGGTCTTCAACCCAGTTTTTAAAGACGTAGCAATCTTCGATTGGGTGGCCCACTATTCGGTGGTAGGGGTAGTAATTGGGATTATTGACATCGCCCGATTGCAGTGGGCGTCTCGGATCCGGTAGAGTGATGAGCATGTTGTGCACCGCTAGTTTGAATAGTCTCTTTGTTTTATCCCGGGAGAACGAGTAAGGACGTCTCAACTTTTCTTCGAGAGATCTTGGTTTTTTTTTTGGCAAGCAACCGGTTTCGGGTCACTCGGTTGTTGTTGAGTATTGGCGATAAAGGTCGCTTTCCCTTTGCCCTTTTCATTCCAAAGATCTGTCTTTAAAGAGGAGAGTCTATGGCCCATCTGGTCTATTTGGGCCGGTTTGTCAATCAAGACCTGGAAGGTGGTCGGCTTGAAGAACATCATAAACTGGGATATAGTTGCCTGAGGATCAAGGGTCCCCACGAATATGCCCACAACAGGAGCTTCTTCTATGCGTTGTTTGACCATAGGTTACGCCACCGAATTGCGTATTGAACCCAGGTCTCTCCCGGCTTCACTCTGGCGTTGATTAATGCCGTGATCGGGGTGTGCTCGCTTGCGCTTGTGAACCGCTATGTGAACAGTAGTTCCATCTTCGTAAATTTCTTGACAGAGTCATTTGGGATCTCAGAGTACCATTCAAATGCCGTCTCCGACAAGCTGCCAACAAACTGGCGAAGCAACAGTTTGTCATCGCCCCCGGTATTACCGCACAAAGCTCTGAATTGAGCAACGTGTTGTTGTGGATTGCCCGTCCCCTTATACACATGGAATTTGGGGATCATATATCCTGGTGGGTTCTTAATTTGGTCGTACCAGCCTGGATAAGGTCGTCCAGTTCTGACGACTTGGCCTGCCGCTTCGTTCGCTTGATGAGCTCGTATTTTTTGAGCTATGTAGTCATCAAGGGTAGCTTTGGAGATCGTCTCCTCCCTGGCTGTTGATAAGGCCGGAGGAGGGTTTGATGTCTCCTCTCTGTCGTCTTCAATGATTATTGAAGGGTCTTCGGCTGGAGGATCAGGCTGGAACATCATTCCAACCATGTCTTGGAACAGAAGCGTCATTTGTTTTATATTAGCCGCTTGTTCCGCGGCCTCTTTATCTTTCTTTTCAAGCACCCTTCGTAGGAATTCGGTGTCGGTCTCCTGCTCCTGGCGTTGTTCCGACGATGCTTCCGGGCTTTCTTTCTGCCCAGTAAGTGCGGCCATCCTCGTCAACATCTCTTGAAGCTTTTGTTGTTGCTCCTGAGCCTTTGTCACCGATCGTGTGAGTGGTCGATGACCCGTGGAAGTACGGCTTTTCTCTTTCCCGGAAGCCATGTATACCGTGTGTACTACTATGCCCCCAGACTTGGGGTGTTTGGGTCCATTGCCTTTGATCTTTGCTGCCGGCATGGGGATCTTCTCCGGCCTTCTCCTCTTATAGGAGGTCTAGGTTGAGGGGGCCGTTGCAGCAGGCACCCACGCAGATGATACCTTCTGTGGTACGATGGAGGGATGGTCCTCATCTTGCCGAGCCTTCATCTTCTTCAGCCGGCAAGAATAATCTTTATCAATCACAGAGTCTTGGACTCTTTTCCAGACTCTATGGATCTTGGAGGACAACCGCTGAGGAAGCTGTTCTGGCTTCACCTGTGTCATGCTTTCAGAAGACGGAGGAGATTTCTTCAATATAGTGGTTGGAGAGTTCTTGCGCACCCTCCTGAGTAGCTCAAAACTGTTCCCAGTTGGAACATCAGCATTAATTTCCACCATTGGAGCTGTTGGGGTAAGTCCAGAGGGGGAACTGCCCTCAGCTTTCCTCACTCGGCGCCAGTGGCGACGTCGAACATGTCGTGCAGATGGGACCACCTCTATTGTCGGAGCGACTTCGTCATGCCCTCTGCTCTGATGGGGTGTTGTTGGTGTCAGCCTGTCGAAAACCGACATCCGATGAAAGGGAACGGTCAATCTTGCAAAGGCCAACTTTTTTACAGGGGAAGCAGCCTTGGTGGCTTTACCCGAAGAGGGAGTTGGAACGGCCAGTCTTGTGAAGACCGGTCCTTTAAAAGGAGAAGCCCCTTTGACGACTTCGTCTACCAGGACTGGAATGGCATCCGCTTTAGGATAACCCCTTCAAGTATCATGGGCCTCTATGCGGGCCCACCGGAGCTTTGGCTCAGCCTATCGAAGACTGAGGCGGTAGACTTAGATGACCCGTTGAGAGGGGCCATGGTGGTTGCGAGCCGATCAAAGACCGACTTCTTTGGAGCATCTTGTGATGGCATTGAGGCGTTGAAACTTATTGGCGGGAGCATAGTCCCAAAAAACAGTCCAGTGGTGGCCTGAGTCACCTGTTCCACCGGCATCGCAAAAATGTAGGCCGCTTGGGGCCCATAAGTCACTCCTTCAGTAGGGACGGAGTGGTAGTTACTGTTGCAATTGGTGCAGTTGGAAGCCATCAATATCTCCTTTTCTGCATGGCGTAAGACACCAAATCTTAGTACCTTGAATCCAGGGGCAACCATATTAAACCGTGATTCATTCGCAAACACGACACACGAAGTGTGGAGTGGAAAGAGGAAAAGGCCCCACCGGGCGTACCAGAATCTGTTTACCGCCGAAAGCCGGGAAGACGAACGTCTTGCCTGAATTTGGGGGCAGATGCTATTTAGGTTTATCCGTCCACCTCTCCGAAGATGCCAAATTGATTTATGGCACCGCGTATCAGAGGTTTGGATGGATGCGGTCGTTGTAGCAGATTTCGTCAGATTCTCTCTCGTTTGCGAGGGTTTTTTGATTGTGGGGACGCTCTTCCCTGCAGGCGCAAGCCCCTGCAGTTAATTACGCTATCACGTAGCGATAACCACTTTCTCCTGCCCCAGATGTTCACATCGTGTCGTGTCTGTTTGTTTTATTTTTGGTTGCTCGTGGATTGTATACGGAAACCAATTTGTGTTGTCGCCCGTAGGGCATGGATTAGTCCAAATCCCTATTTTCTTAGATTTGGGTTTGGTTTGATTTAAGGATCGTTAATCTCGTTTGGAATTAAGATCGACTTAAATGTTTGTCGAGAATTCGTTAGTCTAATTTTAGACTAAGATCTACTCAACAGGATTTTTGGGATCATTCAGACCCAACAGAAAAGCATTTGGACTCTATATTGTTTTAGTTTAAGGACGTTGCGGTCCATCGTTAGTTTAAAGACGTTGCGGTCCATGGAGTTGTTGGTTGTCGGGACCCGCCACCTCTCTGAAGACGCTGAAGAATTACAACGAAATGTATTAGAGGTGTGAGGAGATGTACCTTTAAACCAATGTCAGTTGGGAGATCTGTAGTTGTGTTTGGGACTAAGAGAAATTTGGAACATGATGAGCACATGGGGTCGGTTGATTTGAGTTGAGGATTTTGGTCAACTTGGACTCAGCCCATTTAATCTTTGAATAAACTGTTAAACACTTATTTGGGCTTAGTCCCTTTTCTGTGCAAACAGTGCAGGGCATTGATATGGGTTCTGACGCTCACCTTTTACTTTAACCTTTTTTGTTTTTTATGGAGTGTTAAATACTCTTTATGGAGCCCACATGTGGAGCACGTGAGGCGCCTGGCACTAGGTGCTATTTGATGAGTGCAGAGCACTTCATGTTAAGCAGCACCCACGTGATTGGAACGTGAGGCGCTTAGCGCTGAGTGCTGGTCACCGCCGGAAGCCGGGAAGATTGGACGTCTTGCCTGAATCTGGGGGCAGATGCTAATTGGTGCTATCCGTCCACCTCTCCGAAAATGCCAAATTGATTTATGGCACCATGTATCGAAGGTTTAAACGGATGCGGCCGATGTAGCAGACTTCGTCAGATTCCCCCTCGCTTGAGGGTTTTTTTTATTGTGGGGACGCTCTTCCCTGCAGACGCAAGCCCCTGCAGTTAATTACGCTACCGCATCACGGTAACAACTTTTTCCTTCTCCATATGGTCACTTCGTGTCGTAGGTGTTTGTTTTGTTTGTGGTTGCCCGTGGATTGTATACGGAGACTAAGTTATGTTGTCACCCGTAGGGCGTGGACTAGTCCAAATCCGTATCATTCTTAGATTTGGGTTTGGGGGGGTTTGTGTTTAAGGATACGTTAGCCTTATTTAAAGCTAAGATCAACTTAAACGTTTTTTAAGGACACGTTAGTCTAATTCTAGACTAAGATCAACTTAACGGGATCGTTTAGATCCAACAAAAAAGCAATTGGGCTCTGTTGTTTAGTTTAATGACATTGCAGTCGATAATTAGTTTAAGGACATTGCGGTCCATCGTTAGTTTTAAGACATCGCGGTCAAGGTTAAGGACATCATAGTCCGTGAGTTTAAGGACCTCACAGTCCGGTGTTAGTTTTAAGACATCCCGGTCGAGGTTAAGGACATCATAGTCCGTGGATTTAAAGACTCCACAGTCCGACGTTAGTTTTAAGACATCACGGTCAATGTTAAGGACATCATAGTCCGTGGATTTAAGGACCCCACAGTCCGATATTAGTTTTAAGACATCACGGTCGAGGTTAAGGACATCATAGTCCATGGGTTTAAGGACTCCACAGTCCGTTAGTTTTAAGACATTACGGTCGAGGTTAAGGACATCATAGTCCGTGGGTTTAAGGACTCCACAGTCCGTTATTAGTTTTAAGACATCACGGTCGAGGTTAAGGACATCATAGTTTATGGGTTTAAGGACTCTACAGTCCGTAGTAATGTGTGGTTGTCAGGACCTGTTACCTCTCTGACGACGTTGAGGGATTACAACGACAGATATCAGAGGAGTAAAGAGATGTACCCTCGAACCGGGTGTAAATTGATTGGAAGAGCAGATGAGCTCAGTTCAATTTAATTTGAGGACTTATGGCCAGAAGTGGGCTAAGTCCAGTTAAAAAAATGTTTAACATTTTTATTTTTGTTCTGCCTGTTAGGCCTTTATTTGGGCTCTACCCTTTTAATAATGCCAAGCATTGGGCTTTGACATTTTTTTGTCTTATATGGAATGCATAGCATTTATCAGCACAAGGCATGTTCTGACAGCGCGCCACGTGGCGCGCTAGGTGCTTTGCGCCAATCAAAGAGCGCGTTGCGCTTCTATCGGTTAGCGCATACGAGGAGGACACGTGTCGCTTAGCGCTAAGCGCTAGTTTGTTAACGCATTGCGCTTTTAATTTATGAGCGTGCTGCGCTAGTTTATGGGTGCGCCAGCGAGTGACACGTGGTGCGCTTGGCGCTGAGCGCCAACCCAAGAGCGCAATGCGCTGTTTTCAGGAGCGCAAAGCGCAGATCTTGACACGTGGCAAGTTATGGCGCTGAGCGCCAGTCCAAGGAGCGCAAAGGCGCAGTTCATGAGTGCAAAGCACTGTCTAATAGCGCAAAGTGCATTTTGATCGATTTTAAGATCAAAGAACAAATTTACGTTCTTCAAAGGAGGCCTTACCTCAAGATCCAAGAACAACAGTTCTTGTTTTGATAAAAGGCTCTGCCTTTATAGATCAGAAGATCTGTGAAGTAAAAATACTTCTTTTTATGTTCTTATTGATTAGGTCTTTTGATCTTTTCTTTTTAATCAAAGACCTTGGACTTTTTTATAGATCTAAGATCTTTTTAGAAGACGTTTCTTCTTTTTACGAGATGATTTCATCTCTGTTGTTCAAGAATTAATTCTTTACCTTTAAAGATGAAGAAATGATCTTCTTTCTTCTAAAGGCTTGCCTTTCTTTCTCTTTGAGTTTTTCTCAAAGTTTGCAGAGGGTTTTTTTCTCTTTCTTTCTTTTTTTGTATTCTCTCTATGTTTTTTGACTTGAAGTCTAGGGTCCTTTATATAGGGCCAAATGATTTGTTAAATCGGTTTTGAGAGATCTTTCTTTTGATTGATTAAGGAATATTTCCCACCGTTGGATCTTTGATCCTAAGACTCCTGTTTGACAGAAGATAATCTTCTTGTTTTTAATAAGATTGAGAAATCTTTCCATGCAGAATTTGTTCTTTTTTTGGTAATTCATTATTTACCTTTGGATCATTGATCCAGCGGTGCTTAAAGCACAATCTTGTTGTTTGGAAAGATTTTGAGAAATCTTTTCTTAACAGAATTTAATTTTGGTTAATTAATGATTTATCATCATTATTAGATCCTTTGATCCAACGGTGGGAATTTTAATTCCAGCGCTGGCGCACCTGCGTTGGACACGGGACGCGCAGCGCAGAGCGCAGCACAACCGCGCTAGCGCACCCGTGCTTGACACGTGGCGTACAGCGCAATGGATCTGAAGCGTTGCTTCAGCAGAGCGCTGGATTTGAAGCGTTGCTTCAACAGAGGTGTCTTTTCACCTTCCTTTTTAAGTTAAACTTATATTTCCGGGGATCTTTCATTTCCCACTCTTGGAAATAGTTCCATTGTGCATAAAATTTTCTGTGCTTTGTCTTTATAACTCGAAGCAAAACTTCTTCCTTTTCTCATCCCCAAAAAACTTTCTCAACTATGGTTTGTAACCGCCCCCATGCTCGTAGACAGCCGTGTGAAGTGCCCATTGAGGACATTGTTCCTCGGTTTGCTGCTCGTTTGGTGGATCCTTCTCTCACGAATGCCGAGTGTGATGCAGTGAAGTATGAACTTGTGATCCGTAAGGGGTCCCCTCTTCCAATGGGATCCATCTGGCTCCGGATGATTCTTTTTGCCGTGCTTGATGACATCCCCCCTCACCTGGCGGAGATGACCCTGGCGATGCTCGATGCGGCTGAAGACAAGTTCGAGTGTTTTCATGATGCGTACCTGATTACTCAGGCTCTGAAAGATTGCTCGGTTCACCTATTGAGCCAAATAAGAGCCCGGCGGGCTATCATGTCTGCTTTTGCGGATGCACACGGCGCCAATCGGTGGGGAGCTACTCCTCGTGAAAATCATCGTTTTGATGTGCTGGAGAAGGCGGCGAGAGAGTTAGAAAATTTTGTTTATTGTTTTGTTCATCCTTGTGCCATTGATCCCTTATTTGGTGATCTTTTTTAAATGTAATAATAAATATTAATAATAAAAAGATGTTTTAATTTAGTATTTTATTATCTCTTAAGTGTTCCCTTGTTTTTTCTTTGTTATTCCTCTGTAAGATGTTTATGTGCTGCATAATTTAATTTGCTATAATCATGAAGCGTTGTTTCGCTTTCCAATCTTGGAAACAGAGCTTTGCTCTAATTTGGGGTGCGCAGCGTAATTGTGCTAGCGCTAGCGCATTCGTGTTTTGACACGTGGCGCGCAGTGCAGAGCGCAGCGCAACTGCGCTAGCGTACCAGTGTCAGGCACGTGGCGAGCAGCGTAATGCGCAGCGCAACTGCGCTAGCGTACCTGTGTTAAACACGTGGCGCGCAGCGCAGAGCGCAGGATCTGAAGCGTTGCTTCAATTTTTGACTCTTAAATTTCTAAACAGAGCTTTGCTCTGATTGGGAGAAGCAGAAGCGTCACTTCATTTCCAGTTTTGGAAACAAAGTTTTGCTCTAATTGGGGGAAGCGTCGCTTCATTTCCAATCTTGGAAACAGAGCTTTGCTCTGATTGGGGAAAAAAATGCCCCCCCCCATTGCGCTTAAGTGGCCCTAAACGTGAGTGCGGCGGTGGTAGCATCTCAGTCGTTGGATCAACTTTTGGGGAGGTGAAACGGCTCTTAATGCCTATAAATAGGACCTTTGGTCCTCAGATGATTTCCATCTTCTTCATAAGAATTTTTATTCAGAGCTTTGCTCTTCTGTTCAAGAACTTTCAAGAGTTAGAACTCTTTCCAAACTTAGGTAAAATAAAATTAATTGTAAGAAATTAAGGTTTTTACCCATTAACAGAGCCTTGCTCTTAATAGATCTTTGATCTAAAGAAAACCCATTTAGGGTTTCATTAATAGAGCTTTGCTCCATAGGTCTAAAGAGAGCTAAAGAGAACTAAAGAGAACCCTATTAGGGTTCCATTAATAGAGCTCTGCTCTCTAAAAGGATTTTTCTTGTGATTTCTTAATTCATTAATGAAGGTTTGCTCCTTTCAAACCATATAGAAGAACTCTTGAGAGTTTTTCATGGATCTTGAAGATTAAAGATGGAATTTTATTTTTGATGAATTATATCATCTTCTTAGAGCAAAGCCCTCAATGTTCTCGGGGGATTTCTTTAACTTCCCCTCATAATTGATTTTGACAGACGTCGCTCCTGTCTGTAGAGCATTGCTCTCAAGGAGTCTAACTTCCTGTGCCTGTTTTGAATAAGAAATTACTTAATCAATCTTTCTGATAATTTTGTTAATTTTCTTTTACAGAAACAATGGACGCTCACATGTATGATCTCGACGAGATTATCCCTTACGGAGATATCCGCTCACTCGGCCGTTCTCAAAATCGAGAATTCACAAATGCCGAGTGTGCCGAAATTATGAGTCGCTTCGACGCATACAATGGTCAACTGCTTCCTCGACGTTCCCCTCTCCTGAAGCTTATTGTGGGAGCGATCTGGGAAGCGCTTCCTCTATTTTGTACCGGCGTGCCGCTTAGGGCATTGGATGCCGCTGAGGATAAGGTGCACTCGGTGTATCTGATGAGCCTGATCTCAAAGAGAAGGCAAGACAATCTTGTCGATCTCCTGCACCAGGCTTTTCAACAGTCGGCCATACTTGCTGCCTATCGGAGGGTGGAGGACATCCGTGGGGATCCCGATGCTTACGATCGCGAAAGAAAGCACACTAGGATGGTTCGCCATGCCTGGAAAATTCTGGATAAGGTCACTTTTGAGTTCCTCAATCCATGCCCTGGATCTGAGGTTTTGCAATTGTAATTATTTTGATAATGTCTTTGTTTATTGTTTTTATAATTGTAAGAGCCTTTTTGCAATATGAATGGCAAATTTCTCATTTTAGCATGTCATATATAATGTTCTAAATCTTTTGCACATGCATGAACGGGTGAGCCTCGAACGCTTAATTAATTGCAGATCAGATGTTCTCCTTGTTGCTTTCTTCTTTTTGCTGTGTTGTTGCCATATGATTTTAGCAAGTGCGATATGTAGGTAGCATATAACTGTCAATCTTGGATTCTTTGTAGGGCGGTGATGGCTTAGAAAACAGGGTTAGGATCTGTCATCTAAGACTTTTCAACTTTATAAACCGTGAGGGTCTCATAAAGAGTTTTCTCCCTACCGGTCGAGAGGATCCCGTAGGTGTAATTTCTCCTTAAGAATCGTAAGGATTCCTAAGTGCGTTTTCTCTTGAAAGTCGTAAGGATCTCACAAGAGAATTTACTCCTTTACGAGTCGTGAGGACCCGCAAGTGATGGGTGAAGTTGTCCTTATCTGCATTTCACGGAGTCAGGGGTTGCTCTAGATGCTTCCCACAGGTTCACTGTCGTGTTTGGCGAGGACCAGGCTCCGCTCTGGACGTTTTCCAGGATACCGTAGCTTAAAGACATCGCGGTCGAGGTTAAAGACATCATAGTCCGTGGATTTTAAGGACTCCACAGTCTGTCATTAGTTTTAAGACATCACGGTCGAGGTTAAGGACATCATAGTCAATGAGTTTAAGGACCTCACAGTCCGATGTTAGTTTTAAGACATCACAGTCGAGGTTAAGGACATCATAGTCCGTGGATTTAAGGACTCCACAGTCCAATGTTAGTTTTAAGACATCACGGTCAAGGTTAAGGACATCATAGTCCGTAGATTTAAAGACTCCACAGTCCGATGTTAGTTTTAACACATTACGGTCGAGGTTAAGGACATCATAGTCCGTAAATTTAAGGACCCCACAGTCCGATATTAGTTTTAAGACATCACGGTCGAGGTTAAGCACATCATAGTCCATGGGTTTAAGGACTCCACAGTCTGTCGTTAGTTTTAAGACATCACGGTCGAGATTAAGGACATCATAGTCCATGGGTTTAAGGACTCCACAGTCCGTCGTTAGTTTTAAGACATCACGGTCGAGGTTAAGGACATCATAGTCCATGGGTTTAAGGACTCCACAGTCCGTCGTTAGTTTTAAGACATCACGGTCGAGGTTAAGGACATCATAGTCCATGAGTTTAAGAACCCCACAGTCCATTGTTAGTTTTAAGACATCACGGTCAAGGTTAAGGACATCATAGTCCGTGGATTTAAGGACCCCACAGTCCGTGAAATATGCGGTTGTCGGGACCCGTTACCTCTTTGAAGACGTTGAGGAATTACAACGACAAATATCAAAGGAGTGAAGAGATGTACCCTTGAACCGAGGTAAAATTAGTTTAAAGACATTACGGTCCATTGTTAGTTTTAAGACATCACGGTCGAGGTTAAGGATATCATAGTCCATGAGTTTAAGGACCTCACAGTCCGATATTAGTTTTAAGACATCACGGTCGAGGTTAAGGACATCATAGTCCGTGGATTTAAGGACTCCACAGTCCAATGTTAGTTTTAAGACATTACGGTCGAGGTTAAGGACATCATAGTCCGTGGGTTTAAGGACTCCACAGTCCGATGTTAGTTTTAAGACATCATGGTCAAGGTTAAGGACATCACAGTCCGTGAGTTTAAGGACCTCACAGTCCGATATTAGTTTTAAGACATCATGGTCGAGGTTAAGAACATCATAGTCCATGGATTTAAGGACCCCACAGTCTGTGAAATGTGCGGTTATCGAGACCCGTTACCTCTTTGAAGACGTTGAGGAATTACAACGACAAATATCAAAGGAGTGAAGAGATGTACCCTTGAACCAAGGTAAAATTAGTTTAAAGACATTATGGTCCATTGTTAGTTTTAAGACATCACGGTTGAGGTTAAGGACATCATAGTCCGTGAGTTTAAGGACCTCACAGTCCGATGTTAGTTTTAAGATATCACGATCGAGGTTAAGGACATCATAGTCCGTGGATTTAAGGACTCCACAGTCCAATGTTAGTTTTAAGATATTACGGTCGAGGTTAAGGACATCATAGTCCATGGATTTAAGGACTCCACAGTCCGATGTTTGCTCTGGATGCTTCCCACGGGTTCACTGCCGTGTTTGGCGAGGACCAGGCTCCGCTCTGGATGCTTCACACGGGTTCACTACCGTGCTCTGGGAGGACCAGGATCCGCTCTGGACGTTTTCCATGGGGTCAGAAGTGACATAATCCGCGTTCCACGTAGCCAGGAATTTTGCTCTAGATGCTTCACACGGGTTCACTGCCGTGTTCGGCGAGGACTAGTCTTTGCTCTGGATGCTTCACACTGGTTCACTGCCATGCTCTGTGAGGATCAGGATCCGCTCTGGACGTTTCTATGGGGTCAGAAGTGACATAATCCGCGTTCCACGTAGCCAGGAATTTTGCTCTAGATGCTTCCTACGGGTTCACTGCCGTGTTTGGCGAGGACCAGGCTCCGCTCTGGATGCTTCACATGGGTTCACTGCCGTGCTCTGCAAGGACCAGGATCTGTTCTGGACGTTTTCCACGGGGTCAGAAGTGACATAATCCGTGTTCCACGTAGCCAGGAATTTTGCTCTCGATGCTTCCCACGGGTTCACTGCCGTGTTCGGCAAGGACTAGGCTCCGCTCTGGATGCTTCACACGGGTTCACTGCCGTGCTCTGCGAGGACCAGGATCCGCTCTGGACGTTTTCCATGGGGTCAGAAGTGACATAATCCGCGTTCCACGTAGCTAGGAATTTTGCTCTAGATGCTTCCCACGGGTTCACTACCGTATTCGGTGAGGACTAGGCTCCGCTCTGGATGCTTCACACGGGTTCACTGCCGTGCTCTGCGAGGACCAAGATCCGCTCTGGACGTTTTTCACGGGGTCAGAAGTGACATAATCCGCGTTCCACGTAGCCAGGAATTTTTCTCTAGATGCTTCCCACGGGTTCACTGCCGTGTTCGGTGAGGACTAGGTTCCGCTCTGGATGCTTCACATGGGTTCACTACCGTGCTCTGCGAGGACCAGGATCCGCTCTGGACATTTTCCATGGGGTCAGAAGTGACATAATCCGCGTTCCACGTAGCCTGGAAAGGTTGACTTTATCCGCATTTCACGGAGTCGAAATTTGACTCTCGGTCATCTGTACACCGCCGAGTTATGGAACTGGGAGTTGCCGCTATTCCGCTTTGCTTGATGTTGTGTCTATTGTAATGAGATAAATGTTGCGATGATCTCTAGGCTATCTGCGACCTGTCGAGATTTGGCTTCTTCTTCTGATGAAACCTGGGGAGGAGGAGTGTGATTCCTTCTTTGTTTGCGCCCCTGGATTGTATACAGGGATTGATGTGATATCACCTGTAGGGCATAAATTTCATTTTTATTTTTCAATTCTTTCCGCGATGCTCTATCATTTCAGCTTTTATATCGCGAAGGTCGCGATTGCCCAATCATTTCGGCTATTTTTCGCGGTGCCCAATCATTTAGGCTATTTATTTTATTCTTTACTCGCTACTTTTTATTGCGAGTTGCCCAATCATTTCGGCTATTTTGCATGCATACATTTTTTTTACTTGCTGCTTCTGTTGCAAGTTGCCCCATTATTTCGGCTATTTTGTATGCATGTGTGGCTTGCTGGCTTTTCGCTGCAAGCTTGGAATTAGACACCGATTTCGGCATCAGCACCGCTACTACTGGGATATTGCCAGGAGCGAATCATCATTTGCCTCTGTCAATGTCGAACAAAGGTGGCTTAGTAAACAAGGTTAGGATCCTGTCGACTAAGGCTTTTGACTTCATGAGCCGTAAGGGTCTCATGAAGGTATTTCTCCCTGCAAGTCGTGAGGATCTCGTAGGTGCGTTTTCTCCTTAGGAGTCGTGAGAACTTCTAAGTGTATGTTCTCGTATAAGTCGTAAGGATCTTACAAGGGGGTTTTCTCCTTATAAATCGAGAGGACTCACAAGGGTTGCTCACCGTGCGAACATATCTCTAGCCACGGATGGGACTTGGTTAGGGAAGTGTTTATTCGCGCCCGTGGATTGTATACAAGGGTCAGTATTGAGCCGCTTGTAGGGCAGTATTGGAGGTTGTGGGGGCTGCTTAAGAACAGGTTCAGGTCTTTGTAACTTAAGACTTTTGAATCTTATAAGCCGTGAGGGTCCTATAAGAGGGTTCTCCCTACGGGTCGAGAGGATCCCGTAGGTGTAATTTCTCCTTAGGAATCGTGGGGATCCCTAAGTGTGTTGCTCCCTTGTGAGTCGTAAGGATCTCACGCGGGTGATTTCTCCTTACAAAGTCGGGAGGATCTTGCAAGTGTCTTTTAACGAGATTGCGCCCTTTCGGGTTTTCACAAACACTCGCCGGTAGCCCTGCTGTTTTTACTCACGGAGCCTTTTCGGGTTTTCATCCGTGCCCATTTTGCTTATGGACATACCATTTTCCTTTTTTTTTTCTAACGAGGTTGCGCTCTTTCGGGTTTTCATAAGACTCGCCGGTAGCCCTGCTGTTTTTACTCACGGAGTCCTTTCGGGTTTTCATCCGTGCCCATTTCGCTTATGGACATACCGTTTTCTTTTCTTTTCTTTATTCCTTTTTTTTCTTTTTTTTTATTTTAGCTTCGGGATGCTGCAATCCACCGTAGATTCTCGACATCTTGGTTAATAGCTAGTTTTAGGACATAGTGGTCCGTTGTTAGTTTTAAAGACGTTTCGGTCCTTTGTTAGTTTAAGGACGTTTCGGTCCGCTGTTAGTTTAAGAACGTTTCGGTCCGCTGTTAGTTTAAGGACGTTTCGGTCCGTTGTTAAGTAAGCCGGTTACTACTTATAGAGTTTGGGCATAGGAAGATAGCGTGCGGACATAGTTGTCGTCATCTATCATTGACCTAGGCCGTGACTCGTCAAGCGTAGTACTTCTTCAGGAAGCGACCGTTTATTGGCCTGAAAGGTCTTTCACCATGCATGTCCATGAGTAGATAGGCTCCACCCTGGTAGACCTTGTCTATGATATACGGGCCTTCATAGTTCGGCTCGAATTTTCCCCGCTTAGCGCGATTGGGGATCATAGGTCTTTTGACCACTAGCACGAGTTCGCTTTGGTGGAATGTCCTCGGCCTGGTCAATCTTTCATATGAGCGCGTCATCTTTGCTTTATAAGCTTCCAGATTTTGCTGCGCCATGAGCCGGGTTTCATCCAGGGAATCGAGCTCCTCAAGCCGAAGGTGAGCATTCTCTTCGTTCGTTAGCTCATAATGGACTGCCACTCGTAGAGAGGGTAACTCTATCTCGAGGAGGAGTACCGCCTCTGTACCAAATACTAATGCATACGGCGTTGTATTCGTGGCCGTTTTGAACGTAGTCCGATATGCCCAGAGAGCTTCATGCAGTCTCTCGTGCCAGTCCTTTTTATTTCGAGACACCGTCTTCTTTACAATCTTCGTCAATGTCTCATTAAAAGCCTCAGCCAGACTGTTAGCTCGAGAATTATAGACTGAGGAGTATCTCCAGTCTATGTTATGCTGTTGTGCGAAGCGGCTGATCTTGTGGCTTCTGTAGGCTGGCCCGTTATCGGAGATGATCCGTCGCGGAGTGCCAAACCGATAAATGACGTGTGTCTTGAAGAAATAGAGAATATTCTCCGTCTTCACTTCCCTCAGCGGTATATCTTCTGCCCATTTGGAGAAGTAATTAGTTGTCGCCAAAATGAATCGATGTCCTCTGGACGATGCTGGTTCGATGGGGCCGATTATGTCAGTCCCCCACATTTCGAACGGCCAGCTAGCCACTGTCGGGTGTAGCGGATTCGGATGCTGATGGATAAAATCCCCGTGAATCTGGCACGAGTGGCATTGCTTCGCATATTCGAGGCAGTCTTGGATCATCGTGGGCCAATAATAACCCATCCGTTTGATCTTCAGCTTCATCTTCGGCCCGGCTTGGTGAGAACCACAGAGTCCGTCGTGAGTTTCTTGGATGACTCTCTTTGCCTCTTCAGGTCCCAGGCATCTTAGCCATAAAGAGTCAAATGATCTCTTATATAGGGTATCATTGACGAAGGCGAAAGATAGGGCTCGCTTCATGAGCTGATGTTTTGAGGATGCATCTTCAGGCGTTCGACGGGATTTGAAGTAGTCTATAAAGACTTCTCTCCAATCCTCAGCCTTTTCCTGGTCTTTTATTTGCATAGCCATTTGCTCAGTCGCTCCTTTTTCTTCGGATGACTCCGGAGATATTTCCGCCGGTGCAAGAACCCGACGGTTTTGCACAACGATTCTCACGTCATCGAGGTTCTCATCGGCCAATTCTTTAGCAAGCTTGGCTAATGCATCCGCTTTGCTATTTTCCGCACGCGGTATGCTTTCCAAGATGTAGGAAGGAATTTGAGTCAGCAGTTGATGTACTTTCTCGCCGTACTTTACCAACTCTGGTTTGCACGTTTGATAATCGCCGTTTACTTGGCTAACGACCAGTTGGGAGTCTCCGTATATGAGGAGGTTTTCAACTCCCATATCGATGGCGATCTCGAGACCTACTATCAAAGCTTCATACTCAGCTTCATTGTTGGTCCTCAGCTCTGTTAAGGAGAAAGCAAAGCGCATTATTCCTCCTTGTGGAGTCACGAAGATGAGGCCTACCCCCGATTTGATTATGGGCGTGTTCTGTTTGCGCTTCTTCATAGAAAACGCTCCGTCAAAATAAAGTTCCCATCAGGTATCACTCCCGTCGATCGTGTCAAATGCATGTTCGTCTGGCAGTTCGCAATTCAAAGGGGAATCAGCCGGTATCGGATGCTCAGCGAGGAAGTCGGCGATGGTCTGGCCTTTCACTGCCTTAAGAGGTTGATAAGTTATTGCGAACTCCATTAAGAGCAAGGCCCATTTAGCGAGCCGACCTGTCAATATGGCCTTTGATATCAAATATTTGAGAGGGTCCACCTTCGATATGAGACGGACTTCATGCGCCAATGCATAGTACCGAAGTTTCGTTATCGCGAAGATCAACGCCAGGCAGTGTTTTTCTATAGGAGAATAATTGCTTTCTGCCCCCAGGAGAACTCGACTCAAGTAATAGAGAGCTTTTTCTTTCCCTTGGTCGTTCTCTTGTGCCCATAATGCGCCTAAGGAACCTTTGAGGGCTGTTGTATAAAGAATAAGGGGCTTTCCCTTGACCGGAGCGGCCAACACTGGCGGGTTCTGCAGATATTGCTTGATTTCGTCTAGCGCGCCTTGACATTTGTGATCCCAGACGAACGGGGTTCCCTTCTTCATCAGGTGACTATAAGGACGGCACTTGCCAGAGAGATTGGCTATAAATCGCCGGATATACGTGAGCTTCCTTTGGAGAGATCACAATTGTTAGAGAGTCCTTGGCGGAGGCATTTCCATGATCGCCTTGATCTTTGACGGATCTATCTCGATACCTCGGTGTCGGACGATGAATCCTAGGAATTTACCTGAGGACACCCCGAACGCGCATTTGAGAGGGTTCATCTTCAAGTTGTATTACCGAAGGCGTTGAAATACGATCTTCAGATGTTCGAGGTGTTCCTCGTATGATTTGCTTTTAACCACGAGGTCGTCGATATAACATTCGACGATTTCATATATAAGGTCATCGAAGATCCTCGCCATGGCCCTCTGATAGGTGGCACCGGCATTCTTAAGACCGAAGGGCATCACTTTGTAGCAGAATATACCTAAAGGGGTCCGGAAAGTGGTATGTTTCTGGTCCCCGGGATGCATCTTTATCTGATTGTATCCTGATGAGCCGTCTATGAAGGAGAAAACTTCATGAGTGGACGTGTTATCTATCATCAGCTCAGTGACCGGTACTGGGAAATCATCCTTTGGGCAGGCTTTATTGAGATCCCGAAAGTCTACTCAGATGCACACCGTCCCATTCTTCTTCCTTACTGGGACGATGTTGGCGATCCAGTCAGGGTACTGAACCTCTTGGATGAAGCCAGAGTCGATCAGCTTCTTAACCTCAGCGTTAATGCTCATCTCAAGCTCGAGCCGCATTCTTCTCAGTGCTTGTTTGATTGGCCTGACGTCCGGGGATATGGCCAATTTGTGGACCGCAATCTCTGGATCTAATCCTGGCATTTCAGAATAGTTCCATGCAAAGCAATCTCTATGCTGTATAAGCACGTCTTTTAGCGCAGCCACCCTTTCTTCAGATAGCAGCTCACTGACGAATGTCGGTCGCGGGTCACTTGCCGTTCCCAAATCAATCTTCTTGAGGTTATCTGCAGTAGTATGTATTCCATCTTCCAGCTCTTTTGGCGCCGGTGGAAACTCTGAGATCACCTCGTTATCATTGTTTTCGAAGCACCAGGGGAGGTCATCCCTATTCTCGGGCTCTCCTTTTGATTACGTTATCATATGACAAGTACGAGCTCGCTTCCAAGACCGATGTTGATCTGGTTCTACCTTCGCTGTATGCGCGGCTTTTGGTTCGTGCCTCTGCGGCGGAGTTATCCTCCAACTGCTGGATAGAGCGAACTTGCTGAGCTGATATTGGTCTTCAACCCAATTCTTGAAGGTGAAGCAGTCTTTGAGTGGATGTCCTATCGCTTGGTGATAAGAACAATAGTCTGGGTGAGAGACCTCGTTGGCTTTCTCGGGATATTTAGACTCCGGAAGTGTAATCATTTGATGTCTTATGGCAAGATCAAGTATCTTCTTTGTCTTGTCTTGAGGAAAGGAGTATTCTCGACCCATCTTCTTTATAAGAGATGAATCCGGTTTGCTCGGTTCTCGATCGCATGGCTTCTTGGTCCCGCTTTGTCACTGTCGAATGCCTTTTCCGCTCTTTGACTTGTTTCTGCCTCTGCGTCGGGCCTTTTGTACAACAGGTTGACAGGGAGGGGCATTTTCATCTTTCGCAGCCTGTTGAAGAAGACGTTGCGTCCTGGATTTCTCGTAGATGGCCATTTCGCGATTATGGTCGTCTCGAACTTTTTGACCAGCATCCCTTATAAGCTTTTCCATCTGTTCTTCAAACGACGGACTGGGTATTTTTACGTCGGGAGCTCTTTCCGGTTCAGGGTTAGCATTTTCCCAAAAAACATCTCCCTCTTCATCAAAGTCATGTATGACGTAGCAGTCACGGAGTAGCTCCCATTTCTTGGATTGAACATACCCAAGCCCGGTCGTTTCCATTTTCCCGTTGGGCAATTTCCGCTGAGTTCCAGGGACGTTCCAGATTCTGTCATAGAACCGTGCTTGTCGAGCAGTTTGCTTAAGGGGGTACACATTGGCGTCTCAAGAGTCTCCTTAGTCCGTCTGTGTAATATCTGGGCAAACGGATGGGCTGGAGCCTGTCGAGTGTGAAATCCGCGCCATGCCAGATTTCTTTCTCCACTTTAGTTTCCCCGGATCGGTAGAATAGGATCGCCTTTTCACCTTCTTGCCTGGTGGGGACATAGAACGTCTGCAGCTCTTCCACACTACAAGTTTCAAGTGCATCGAGATCTTTGTAATGCTCTTATGGAACAATGGTAATTTGCAGATTCTGATTATCACCAGCGAAGGCTTGTATTGACGGCCGAGCGGAAAATATAGCGTTAACCTCGTCTTCCGAGTCGCTGCCGAAGATAAGCATAGGAGTGGACAGTCCCGGCTTGTTGTACTGGGGCGGACCCGAATAAACCATCTCTTCTTCCTCCTCGGTGTCACTCCCGAAGACTGGAATAATGGGGATAGCTTTGTTCTCCGGTTTGTGACATCTCTCCGTGTCCTCGAAATCTGGCAAAAAGTATTTTGCATCTTCGTTCTTGCGGACTTCGTTCACGGAGAATGGATTCAGCTCTCCTGTTACGGTATACTCGAGACCATCCTTAAAGTATTTCATACACTGATGTTGTGTATGTTATTTACATGTATGCCCTAGAGGCCATTACTATACATTGGATGTATATTGTAGTGGATGCTGGGTCATATATAGGTAGGACTTTCTTGCTCGACATGATAGTACGCTATCTGGTTGCTCTTTATCTTAACATGTATACTTTCTGTCTCTCTGATTACATGTTGATAAAGCCCTTAGGATGTGTACTCGACTTCCAGGACTATGATGTAGATCATACTAGTGGGGCCTGGGTAGTCCATGAGTACATCCTTCAATGTTCCTAGTCGTGGGAATATCGAGACGGGGCGTCGATATTCCAGAGTAGACTAGCGTATATCTTCTCGACCCATGCGATGGGCGATGGATGATCCCATATCCATTGGTGTTTGACATCAGAGATGGTATACGGATGCTCAGTGGAGACTGGGTACACTGAACGGACTCGCCGAGAACTCCCAGATGGTATTATACCTCACGTCAGATGGCAGTTCTCTGGTGACACTGGTGCAGCTTAGTCTGTTGACCCGAGATCGTCATAGAGTCTTGTGTGTCTCCCACTGTGCTTTGATTTCCACCATACCACGGCTCTACTGAGTCGTGCAAACAGGTGGTTTTTGGGTACAGTCCCGATTCACATGGAGGCAATGAGCGATAGGAGGGGATTCGTCTTTCCCGGTATTGGGGGTTGATGTTGCGCTATGCTCGACTGGCCATAACAGGAAATCCCTGGCCAGGGTTGCAGTGATCTACTGGTAAGTGTTATCAGTAGTTTCACACATGTTATGGACTTCACGTCAGCATGACTTATCAAGCTATTGGGGTCTGACGATTACCACCCCTAGGCGAGATATGCGACATATCAGACGAACAGACCGGACTGTACGGTAAGTGTTACTGGTTAGATTCACAGGAGTGTGAGCGGGCTTGCTCGTCGATTTCTGATCGCTCAATACCCGGGTGGCCGTTACGTTTAGCAGACCGCTTGCGGCTTGTGGGTGTTTGATATGATCATCACCTGCTGCCGGCGTATTGACGAGTCTTTAGAGTCCTACACAGAGGTTTTCTGGCTCAAGCGAAACGAAATAGGAGTGCATATGAGATATGTGCGGGACCGAGAATAATGCGTGTATGTGATACCGTATTATATTCTTGCGATGAATGTATCGATTGGTTGTATACGATATAACCTAGTTATCGAATCGAGGATTGATTCGATAAGCCGATACATTGAATATTAGTCGGTTATATGCAATATGACCGGATCGTTAAATCAAGTATTGATTTAATGATTTAATGCATAATTATATATTTGATATAATGATTTGCATTAACTAATATTGGTTCACTTTAAAAGGATTTTCTCACTTGATATGCACATTGTATATGTGATATATTTTTGTGCACAAGATTGTATCATGTTTGATGATACATGCTCACTTGGGTTTGTGTAAAGATTAAACCATGGTTGTGTAATGGTTAGGGTTTTCATTTTCTTATCTATTTATTTATTTATTTATTTTAGAAAAGAAGAAAAGAAAATGGTGGCTTGTTTTGTTTGCTTGTTGAAGCTTCTTGAAGGTTTGAACAAGTCCACCATTCTTGTCTCTTCTCTAACCCTAACCATTCATCTAATCTTAGTTAAATCTCTACACTAAACCATGGTTGAATACATGATAAGTATCATATTGTTTTCTTTTTAAATATAACTTATCATATATTATCTTCATCTTCTTCAAGAAGAAAAAGCTTGATAGCATCAATGGCAACTTGAGCAAATGAGTGAGAAATCCAATTCTAAAGTGAACCCACCTCCTATTTCTTCATCCTCTACCTCTTGCCAAGTAGTATAGGATGTTTTCTTCATAAGTTTCATGACTTGGTGAAGTGGGAGCTTGATCTTGTGATGCCTCGACGTAGATCATCTTCGGCATCGAAGCCGACGACCAAGCCCGCCCATTTCTTCGATGGAGCCGATGCTAGAGTCCGGGATCCGATTTGGACAGCGGAGGGACATCATCGCGGAGCTTAGGAAGTGGTGGACCGGATCTACAAAGGTTGTAGCCCCTTTCCTTTATGTTAAAGTTGTTTACTTGCTTCGCATCACCTATATATCTAGTTAACGATCCGTATTAGGGTTTCTCGGCACTTGTAAAATTTGAATTAGCCATGTTTGATGCCTTGTGAGACTTCATTAGCGTGCCTAGGAACCCTAAAGTGGTATCAGAGCCTAGCTAGAGCCTTAGGCGATGCGTAGACGGAGTTAGAAGTCCGATCGAACCGAAACCCCAACACAAATTTGCTCTCTGTATATTTTCTAAAATCATGGATTTTTGAGAATTAAAAATATGCAGAAAAACCAGCAGGAGATTCTAAGAATTACCGAGAAGTTCGAGCACCTAAGTCGATAGAAGCGCGGCGGAACTGCGGCAATAGCATGCCTATTGCGGCGGTTCCGCGGCCAATTTATCTCTTCATACAATTATATTTACACAGGAATTCCTAGTTTTTAGTTCTGGTTTTCCTGGGAATTTTTAATATTTATTCAAGAGTTGAATTTTCTGGGTTGTATTGCGGATTCGGAGATTCGATCGGACTGTCTAATTTTGTCAGTGTGTTTTTCCGGGTAACTTTAGAATATGTTAAAAAGTTCGACCGGATATAAATACCCACTTTTTCCCCTGCCGGAAAATTTCCAATTGTTGGACTTTTCCGTAGTTTAATGACATTCCAAGTAGTGCAAGTAACACAATGGTCCCTCTAGAAGACAACAAACCTTAACTCGATTATGTGACCGTCTTGAACTGCCCTTTGAACCTTAGGGTTTGGGGCAGTACGGCGTGCCACATGTGAGGCGTTGGCTTGACCCTTCTACGGCTGGACCGTTGGTACTGAGGCACGAACTGAATGTTTTTAGACTTATTTCATGTGTTGAGCTGTATCGGGAAAACTTGGGTGTTCGATTGTTCGATCGGAAAGTTTAACATTTTCTATCTTGTCCGGAATGTGATACAATACTTGGAATTCACAAATAGTTATGAGATAACTGAATGAATGTTATAAACATAGCAGTTTAGTCTCACTTGATCGGTTGCCACGGAGTTTTGATGAGATCAAAAGTCCGTCGCAATCACGTAGCGTACGCGGATACTCGCCGGATAAACTTAATAGACTGCTACACTCCATAGCCCCGACCAAGTGACTGTAGGAGAACCCCGTCGCCGAAAGCATCCGTTCGGGTGCTCGCGGTAGCGGTGTTCCGCCTTAGTGCACTTCGTCGACGGTATTAGGGGTGCGGCTGCCTACTAAAGTTTGCGACGAGCATTCGATCAAAATGTCGGGAATCTTGTTGAATTACCCGACTCTATATTGAAAAGTGTTTTCGATTTTGAGACTAAAATGCGGGGTTTATAATTGTTAGGCATGCGATGTCTAAGTATTTCACTTGATTAGGCATGCGATGTCTAAAGCGGTTGCGGATTCCAATTGTTGTAGTTTTACACTTTCTTTTCTGTGACTGTAAGTGTAATATGTGATATCGCCGGTTTCGTTGCTATATGTCAACCACAATTGGGATGCGCATATTTACTTACGTTGATGACATGTGATGTTATGTGTTGCTGGATATGTTATATTGGATCGTCGTGTTCGAATAGCCGGGGGTTTTTTATGTGAGATGAGTGTTTTTCATTTTCATTCATGTAAAAACTTGTATGTAATATTCTTTTATTGGGGCACTTCCAGGTTGCGGAAGATGTCACCGTTGATGTATATTATTTACTTTTCTGCACTAGGATAGACCCAAGGAGGAGGGCACAAGTAACCGGGTTCTGGGGTCCAGTGGGAGACCATCTCGAGGAGTCGAGTCCGGGTCTCCTAACCCTAGAATTGGTAGGGTTGCTTGCCGCTCTCGTAGGGGTCTAGGGCTGTGGGATTGGCTATTCATCACGACCGTGGAATCCGTGTTTTATACTGGCTCGTATTAAAAACACGGAAGTCCTAGTATATCCAATGTTTCATATGATTCTTCTGCTGCGATATCTGTGATGTGATCATGTGATATGTTCTGTGATAAATGCTGTATATAGTATATATGATATATTATATAGACGTTGCTTATGTTTTACACCCGCGCTAGCCCTGCCTCGCTCTGGCGTTAGTTACCTAACCTAACGGTGCAGACGGGACATCGAGGCGAATGCGGATGGCATAAGCGTACGTTATATTTATCTGTGATGTTTAGGTGGACTTAAATGATGGGACATTCATTAATGAGATTAATGAAAGAAAATAAACCTAATTGATGTTGTGGAATCGAATTTCAAAAATAAAACAGGTAGCTACAGTTCTTGCTTTGCATCATGGTGTTCATTGTAGAACATCCTGCACCTTATTCGATGAGGAAAGGACCGAGATCCCTTCACCGGGAGTGACTCCTTTAGCAATAACTGGCAGATGCTACAACCCTCGGTTTGTTTTTTGATTGCTTCTATAGTTTCTGCTTTGCACAGTGATATATATGATATATCCCGCACCTCATCAAACGAGGAAAGGGCCGACGATCCCTTCACCAGGAGTGACCCCTTTAGCAAAACTAGAAAAGCTTCAAAAACATTCCATTTAAAAACCATTTGATTCCGCAACGAGATCAAGTTCAAAACGTTAAAGGTTTTCACAAAAACTATTCTCAACCCTCCGTCATTTTAGGAAGTAGAGTACTTAGTATTCGTGCTGTGTTTGTTGACCATAGTCAAGGCACAGTGTACGGTAGCTAAGTGATGTCTTCCTACACCGCATATGATGCGATTAGTTAGGACAGTCGCGTGACTTTGTTGACCTTAGTTAAGGGTCATGTGGGTGGGTCTAATTAATCACGAAATGACGGGTAGAACTTGACTAGTACTTATGATTTGTTGACCTTAGTTAAGGTCATAGGTGCTAAGGGTAAAAACCTTTATCGGGAGTTTCAAGTGTTGAAATTTGCAATGAGATTGCATACCTTCTATGTGATAGTTGGATCCCGATACCCATTGCGAGTAATTGTTACTCCTGGGAGAGTTTTGTATTTTGCAATTAGCCGATCAAGTAGGTGTCTAGAAAGGTGTCAACGGGGTTACGCCTCTGGGAAAACGAGGTTTACATTAATTAGGTCCGTGCGAAAGCATGGGGAACCTCCCTCAAAGTAGCGACACTGGCCTGGCTGAAAGATTGGCGAACTTGTAGAGTGTAATTAATCCCGGCTAGTCTTTCCTTTTAGGGTTTGAAGGAAGATTTGATAAAAACAGTGGGAGCCATCCTGATTAGATAAAATACATAACCAATCTAATCTTGCAAGAGCGCACGCAGAGTGTTTTCTTCTCTCTCTCTCCTGGTAGCGACCATATCACGCCTTAATCAAGATAATAATATGGATGTATTGACCGAACCCGCTTGTTATACTGAGCTGGGGAACATTGGTCCCGCTCCAACTTATAATTATTATAAGACAGAGCAGGAAATAGGGGAATACCAGAATTCCTATGCCGCCCAAACGAAGAAAGTGCATATGATGCATCTCCTTCGGGTATGTTCATTATAAAGAACTGTTTCTCAGTATCCTCTGAATCCTGGGTATTTGATACAGGATCAGAATCCCAGATATGTAATCTGTTACATAGGGCTACAAAAGGGTAGAAAACTGAGAACGGGTGATAAGTTTCATGAGACAGAAAATGGGGCAAGTGTTGCAGCCAAGTCTGTTGGTCACTGTCACCTTGTATTACCAATACATTGATTCTGAACAAATGCTATTAGATACCGAACCTGATATACAAAATCATATCAGTCTCTTTATTAGTAAAGAAATGATAAAATTTTGTATTGTTGGATAATGTTTTGAACATTTCCTATATCAAAAGTTGATCGGTTCAGGCACGTTATCTAAAAGCATTAACGTTCTAAATCAAACTACAGTTCCTAGTATACACAACACACACAAGAGGAAGAGTTCAGAAATGAACGAATCCCTCTTGAGGCATTGTAGACTAGGTCATATCAATGCGACCCGACTGACTGAAGTTACATTTTAGATGCATATTTAAATCAGTTTGAATTTACATCTTGTGAAATTTGTCAGTCATGTCACAAAGATTAGATGACCATAGCTCCGTTTACTGGAAACAGAGAAAGGGTTAGTAAACTCTTGGTACTGATACATGATGATGTATGTAAGGTCTCCTGTCTACACATGCCAGGACTGGTTCTTTATACTTCATTATATTCTATGATAATCTCTCAAGATTCAGTCATATGTTCCTGTTGAAACATAAGTCCGAACCTTTTGAGGTATTCACAGAATATAAGTAGGAAGTAGAGAACCAAAATACGGGTATAAGTATTATATCCTATGATAAGATCAGGGAGGAGAATACTTATGCATAGAATTCTTGGATATTCTAAAAGAAGATGAGATTCTCTCTCAGTATTACTCCTCTGAATGCACCACAGCACAACGGTGTATCGGGGTGGAGCAATCGCACCATATTGGATATAGTGTGCTCTATGATGAGTACTACTGAGTTACCTATTTCCTTTTGAGGTTGTGCACTTGAGAAGCTGCATACCTATTGAATTAGGTTCGAATCAAATCAATGCCTACCACTCCATATGAGATATGGTATGGGAAGAGCCCATCTCTTAAGTAAGTTAAGATTTGGGATTGTCCAGCCTATGTCAAAAGCAAAATCCGGACAAGATCGAGGCAAGGTCAGTTCTGTAGAACTGGAAAGGTTCCAGCTATACAAAACTGCAGCTGATGATTTGACAGAACCAAAGGATTCAATAGTTCCCGACGAACTTCAGCCTCTCCGCCGATCTAGTAGGGTTCCTCATCCGCCTGAGAGATACCTCAGTTTCTCGATGACAGTGGGAGCAAGGATTGCATCATAAGATGATGACCCAACTAGATTCGAGCAGGTCATCGAGAGTAGGGACTCTGTAAGAATGGCTGGATGCTTAGCGATCTGAGATGGAATCCATGTACACCAACAAAGTATGGACTTTGGTTGCTATATCTGAAGGGTTAAATCCCCATCAGGAGCAAGTATATCTTGAGAAGATTACTTGGTGTAGATGGAAAAGTTGAGACTTTCAAAACTAGACTTGTTAAAGGTTTTAGTCATCAACCAGGTGTGGATAATGATGAAACATTTTCTAGGGACTTTGCTTAAGTCCATCCAGATCCTACTTGCCATTGCTACATACCATGACTACGATATCTGGTGGTTGGGTGCCATGACTACTTTTCTAAATAATGATTTAGAAGAGAACGTCTATAAGAACACAGCCAGAGGGCTTCGTGAACAGTGTGAGCAGCGGAAACATGTGGAAGTTGCTTTATAGAATAAAGCAGGCATCGCGGAGTTGGAACGTCTGTTTTGATGTGGTAGTCAAAGTGTTTGACTTCATAAAAATGGTAGATGAACCTTGTATATACAAAACGGTAGTAGAGAGTAAGGTGGTCATCCTCGTATTGTACGTAGACAACATACTCTTGATAGGAAAAGGGTTTCCTATGCTACGCACGGTCAATCTCCGCTTATCACAAGGATTCTCCAATAGGATCAAAGTGATACCTCCTAAATCCTGAGTTTTCATCTATGAGATAGATGTAATTGGATGCTAGGATTCTCACTAGATGTAGTGAGATGGTATCAATCGATCCTGAGGAGAATCACTGGAAGTGTTCCAGGATGATAAGGACGACTGAATGCCAGTCACAGGCATTGTCTTTATCCTCAGTGGAGGAACGGTATGTTGGAAGAGCTCCAAGCTAGATACCGTGGCAAACTAGACGATAAATACTGGTAACATCGCTATTAAGGATACTACCAAAGAGGCAGTTTGGGTGTATATTGGTTCATAAGATGAACTAGGTTCCTACCATTGTATGACAATGGAAGTGTGGCTTTGGCCAAAGAACCCCGATCCCATCAGTGACCCAGACATATTCTGAGGCAGTATCACCTGATCATGGAGATAGATGATCTCCAGGATGATCGAGGATAGGAGAGTAGACTCAGAGGACAACACGGCGGATCCACTCACGAAGGCCTTTTCCCAAAGAGAGACTTTTAGGGGATGGTTGAGTATTAGATACTACAACTACTGCTACAGATGGCCCTAGTGCAAGTGGGAGATTGTTAGTTATATGTATGCCCTAGAGGCCATTACTATACATTGGATGTATATTGTAGTGGATGCTGGGTCATATATAGGTAGGACTTTCTTGCTCGACATGATAGTACGCTATCTGGTTGCTCTTTATCTTAACATGTATACTTTCTGTCTCTCTGATTACATGTTGATAAAGCCCTTAGGATGTGTACTCGACTTCCAGGACTATGATGCAGATCATACTAGTGGGGCCTGGGTAGTCCATGAGTACATCCTTCAATGTTCCTAGTCGTGGGAATATCGAGACGGGGCATCGATATTCCAGAGTAGACTAGCGTATATCTTCTCGACCCATGCGATGGGCGATGGATGATCCCATATCCATTGGTGTTTGACATCAGAGATGGTATACGGGTGCTCAGTGGAGACTGGGTACACTGAACGGACTCGCCGAGAACTCCCAGATGGTATTATACCTCACGTCAGATGGCAGTTCTCTGGTGACACTGGTGCAGCTTAGTCTGTTGACCCGAGATCGTCATAGAGTCTTGTGTGTCTCCCACTGTGCTTTGATTTCCACCCTACCACGGCTCTACCGAGTCGTGCAAACAGGTGGTTTTTGGGTACAGTCCTGATTTACATGGAGGCAATGAGCGATAGGAGGGGATTCGTCTCTCCCGGTATTGGGGGTTGATGTTGCGCTATGCTCGACTGGCCATAACAGGAAATCCCTGGCCAGGGTTGCAGTGATCTACTGATAAGTGTTATCAGTAGTTTCACACATGTTATGGACTTCACGTCAGCATGACTTATCAAGCTATTGGGGTCTGACGATTACCACCCCTAAGCGAGATATGCGACATATCAGACGAACAGACCGGACTGTACGGTAAGTGTTACTGGTTGGATTCACAAGAGTGTGAGCGGGCTTGCTCGTCGATCTTCTGATCGCTCAATACCCGGGTGGCCGTTACGTTTAGCAGACCGCTTGCGGCTTGTGGGTGTTTGATATGATCATCACCTGCTGCCGGCGTATTGACGAGTCTTTAGAGTCCTACACAGAGGTTTTCTGGCTCAAGCGAAACGAAATAGGAGTGCATATGGGATATGTGCGGGACCGAGAATAATGCGTGTATGTGATACCGTATTATATTCTCGCGATGAATGTATCGATTGGTTGTATACGATATAACCTAGTTATCGAATCGAGGATTGATTCGATAAGCCGATACATTGAATATTAGTCGGTTATATGCGATATGACCGGATCGTTAAATTAAGTATTGATTTAATGATTTAATGCATAATTATATATTTGATATAATGATTTGCATTAACTAATATTGGTTCACTTTAAAAGGATTTTCTCACTTGATATGCACATTGTATATGTGATATATTTTTTGTGCATAAGATTGTATCATGTTTGATGATACATGCTCACTTGGGTTTGTGTAAAGATTAAACCATGGTTGTGTAATGGTTAGGGTTTTCATTTTCTTATCTATTTATTTATTTATTTATTTTAGAAAAGAAGAAAAGAAAATGGTGGCTTGTTTTGTTTGCTTGTTGAAGCTTCTTGAAGCTTTGAACAAGTCCACCATTCTTGTCTCTTCTCTAACCCTAACCATTCATCTAACCTTAGTTAAATCTCTACACTAAACCATGGTTGAATACATGATAAGTATCATATTGTTTTCTTTTTAAATATAACTTCTCATATATTATCTTCAACTTCTTCTTCTTCTTCAAGAAGAAAAAGCTTGATAGCATCAATGGCAACTTGAGCAAATGAGTGAGAAATCCAATTCTAAAGTAAACCCACCTCCTATTTCTTCATCCTCTACCTCTTTCCAAGTAGTATAGGATGTTTTCTTCACAAGTTTCATGACTTGGTGAAGTGGGAGCTTGATCTTGTGATGCCTCGACGTAGATCATCTTCGGCATCGAAGCCGACGACCAAGCCCGCCCATTTCTTCGATGGAGCCGATGCTAGAGTCCGGGATCCGATTTGGACAGCGGAGGGACATCGTCGCGGAGCTTAGGAAGTGGTGGACCGGATCTACAAAGGTTGTAGCCCCTTTCCTTTATGTTAAAGTTGTTTACTTGCTTCGCATCACCTATATATCTAGTTAACGATCCGTATTAGGGTTTCTCGGCACTTGTAAAATTTGAATTAGCCATGTTTGATGCCTTGTGAGACTTCATTAGCATGCCTAGGAACCCTACAGTGTAGAAGGGATGATGTTGTACTCGTGTAACCAAGGTCGGCCGAGCAAAGCGTTATAGCATGTTTTGACGTCAATGACATGAAATTTAATATCCGTGACAAGTAACCCGAATCTTAATGTCAATATCACAGACCCGAGAGTCCGTGATGATTGGGAGTCAAAACCGGAGATGGTGATTTTATCATGAGCGAGATGCTGGACACTCATGCAGATTTTCTTCAACACTCGCACGTTGAGGAGATTGACGGAAGACCCATTGTCGACCAGGATTTTGCCTATCTTTATATCGTGGCAGTATCATCAGACATAGAGGGGACGGTTGTGCTCGCACGTCCCAAGGAGGAGGTCTTCATCACCGAAGGTGATATCGGCTGTGTGTACTTCCTCCAGCTCGTCCTTCATCTTTTCTTCGGCGAGAAAAGCTTGGAATTGCTCTGGCTCTTATAGCGCTTTGATCAATGAATCTCTTGCTTCTTTGGATAGTAAAAGGGTGTCGAGAATGCTGAGCTGCGAGGGTAACTTCCTCAAGTGTGCCAGAACGTTGTAGTCCACCTTATTCTTCTTTGGCGGGTCCTTGGCAGTCAGCTTTTTCATGACTTGGTCATCCAGGGCGATGCCCTCAGAGACCTTTTCTTTTCCCCTATCTTTTCTACTCGTGGGTCTGAGAGTCTTTTCTGGAAGCGTGCGATTGCGCAGCTGAATGTTTTCACAGGCCTTCGGTTCTTCCTCTTTTCCCAAGGTGGATTCTTTAAAGAGAGGGCCTAGAGCCATTTCCTCGTCAGAGTCGCTCCCAAAGGTGAGAACCTGCGATCCTCCGGCATTGACCATGCGACAGTTACCCGTAGTTCTTTTATGCTCCTCGGTCACACTTCTTTGCTCCCGATGAGTTTTGCGTTTCATCCGCTTAAAATGTTGCCGGTGAGTAACATACCCTTGCCACCATCTTTTAAAAGCATCGCACTCTTTGGTAGGGTGTGAAATCTTTCGATGATATAAGCAATAGCTAGGATGTGTTTCTGCTTCACCTGGAGTGTTTCCACTTCACCGGGAGTGTTTCCTTCGGAGGGTGGTAGCTTCATCCCCATTGATATGGCTTTAGCAAATCTTTTCCTCGTCTTGAACTTGTTTTTATTCGCGACGGATGTCCCTTGATTCGGCGGAAGTGTCCCGATTCTTTCGTCCAGTCGCCGGCGTTTGGCTTTTTCAAATACAGCCATCTTACGCTCCCGATCAGCTTTACTTTTCAGATGAATTTCATTTAGAAAGTCGTCGATCATTTCGTCTGTCGGCCACGGAAGTTCCGGTTCAGGCCCTGCCCCCAGTCTTTCGGTGCAAGGTGCTTCCTCCTCGTTCGTCGACGAGTGAGAGATCACATGGAAACTTGCCATGTAATCTTCAGATTCATCCGACGAGTCTTCTCCATTATCTCCGTCTTCAAGGACGTGGCCAAGGAACTCTTGGAGCGTGATTGGAGTTCGTGCATTCTGGTTGTACTCTTCCAGCACGTCGATATGTTTTTGCAGGTCTGTGCGCTTATCGCTAGGCTTTATGGGCTTCTTGGTTTTCTTCTTCTTTTTCGAAGATTTTGACGGTTGGGTGTGAACACTTTGGCTATCACCACCAATCTTTGGAGTTGGGTGTGGCTTCAGCATTGCTTCGATGATCTCAGGTTCCAGCGGATTCTTCCACATGATCGCCGAATATGTCTGGAGATCATTCAGCATCCTTTTGGTTTTGGCTGAAAGGGCCACCTCCCATTAATTTTTTAAATTTTGTAATTGGGGTCTAGGGGCCTTTATATAGTGCCCATTAATTTGTTAAATTTTGTAAAGAGATCATTCTCTGAGTGATTTGGGGAATTTTCCCCACCGTTGGATCTTTGATCCAAGGGCTTCTGTTTTACAGAAGACAATCTTCTTGTTTTAACAAGAACAGAAAAATCTTACTGGAATTTTAATTCTGTTTGGCGCAAACGCATCTGTGCTTAACACGTGTCACGCAGCGCAGAGCGCAGCGCAACTGCGCTGACACGTGTCGCGCAGCGCACAGCGCAGCCCAACTGCGCTGACACGTGTCGCGCAGCGCACAGCGCAGCGCAACTGAGCTAGCGCAACTGCGCTGCCACGTGTCGCGCAGCGCAGAGCGCACGTCAGCTGAAGCGTTGCTTCTTTATTAAAATTTGAATTTTATTTGGAAACAGAGCCTTGCTCTGATTGGGGAAGCAGAAGCGTTGCTTCATCTCCCGCCTTGGAATTTGAACAGAGCTTTGCTCTGATTGGGGTAAACAAATGCCCCCCACCGTTGCACTTACGTGGCCCTCCAAACGTGAGCGCAGCGGTGGCAGAATTCCAACCGCCGCGGCAATTCTTGGAAGTTGAAAGGGCATTTGATGCTTATAAATAGGACCTTTGGTCCCTTAGATGATTTTCATCTCTTCATAAGAATTTTTATTCAGAGCCTTGCTCTCTTGTTTAAGCATTTTTAAAAGTTCAAACTCTACAGAATTTTAGGTAAAAATTTGGATTAAATTAAATCAATTTTAAGAGCCTTACTCTCAATAGATCCCTGATCTAAAGAAGACCCATTTAGGGTTTCACTTAGCAGAGCTTTGCACTAAGGGGGTCTAAAGAGAACTAAAGGGAGTCTAAAGAGAACTAAAGGGAACCCTATTAGAGTTCTATTAATAGAGTTCTGCTCTATGAAAGATTTTTTCTTGTATATTCCTGATTCACCAATGGAGCTTTGCTTCTTCCAAATCATATAGAAGAACTCTTAAGAGTTTTTCATAGATCCTGGTGGTTAGAGATGACGTTCTGTTTTTTAATGAATTATACTGTCTTACTTAATCAGGCCGTCTGCTAATTTTGTTAGGTTTCTTTTACAGAAGTAATGGACGCCCACATGTACGACCTTAATGAGATCATTTCTTACGGGGACATCCGCCGACTCGGCCGTTCCCAAAATCGAGAATTTACTAATGCCGAGTGTGCCGAGATCATGAGTCGCTTCGACGCATACAACGGTCAGTTGCTTCCCCGACGTTCCTCTCTCCTGAAGCTTATCGTGGGAGCCATCTGGGAAGCGCTTCCCCTATTCTGTACTGGTGTGCCACTTGGGGCATTGGATGTCGCCGAGGATAAGGTGCACTCAGTGTACCTGATGAACCTAATCTCGAAGAGACGGCGAGACAATCTTGTCGATCTTTTGCACCAGGCTTTTCAACAGTCTGCCATTCTTGCTGCCTATCGGAGGGTGGAGGACATCGGTGGGGATCCTGACGCCCGTGCTCATGAAATGAAGCACACTAGGATGGTTCGCCAGGCTTGGAAAGTTCTGGACAAGGTCACTTATGAGTTCCTCAATCCATGTCCTGAATTTGAGGTTTTGCCATTGTAACCATCTCGATAATGTATTTGTCTATTTCTTTATAATAGTAAGAACCTTTTGCAATATGAATGGAAAATTTCTTATTTCAACTTGTCTTATTTCTCGTTCTAAGTCTTTTGCACATGCATGAATAGAGGTGTCTCGAACGCTTGATCAAATGCAAATCGGATGTTCTTTCTGTCGCTTTCTTCTTTTTTTGATTATCAGCATGTTGCCTTAGTAAACATGGTCGATAGATGATAGAGCGAATATTCTGTCTTGGTTTCTTCAAGAGGTAGCAATGGCTTAGGCCGCAAGTTCAAATCTGCTGCCTAAGACTTTTCAACTCCATGAGCCGCGAGGGTCTCATAGAGACTTTTCTCCCTACGGATCGAGAGGATCTCATAGGTGTATTTTTTCCTTAGGAATCGTGAAGATTCCTAAGTGTGTTTCCTCTTATAAGTCGTAAGGATCTTATAAGAGAATTTTCCCTCTTGTGAGTCGAGAGGACCCGTAAGCGGTTGTTTCCCTCCCTGTCGAGATTCGACTCCGGAGAGTGAGACCTGTGGATAGTATGCAAGAGGCCATTTTGGGCCGACTTGCAAGATCCTATTGCTTAGGAAGCAGATTTTTTTTTAATCCCCGCCGCCTAAGGCTTTGCCTCACGAGTCGAAATGAATCGAGCATTTCTCGCAAGGATGTCCTAACGTCATAGTTAACCTCTGCTTTTTACGATAGAAGTCCGTTAGGGTCTGTGGTACTTAGGGTTTTGGCCATCGTACCATCGCATCAGCTGATATATTCCTCGATAGGCAATCGTGCTGTTCGAGTAGCCCTGCGACTGCCGTGTCTCTGATCCCTTCGGGGGCTGGATAAGACGTCTTCAAGCAATCCTCCTTGGCAGTTTGACCGTCGGAAGAGCAAGCGTTAGGAATTTTGCCATGCCGCTTTTTACTTGAGGTTAGGCTCATTCTGGAGAGCCCCGAGGAGTCATAACCACTCCGCGCTCGTGGTGGGATGATCTCCGATAGTCTTTCAGGTTTTATGTGAGTTGCCATCAAGACCCTGAAGCTAGGAATTTGGCCTTTGCTTCGTTTGCTGGCATCGCGTCTGCTGTATCGAGACGAATATCGCGGTTGTCTCTAGGTTGCTGGTGAACCGTCGAGGTTTGGAACTAGGGATTTTGCCGTGGCTCTGTTTGTTTGATTGTCGCGTCTGCTGCATCAAGACGAACATAGAGGTGGTGACCATTCCACGTTGGTGTGGGATGATCTCCGGTTGTCTTTCAGGCTTTATATGACTTGCCGTTATGACCTCGAAGCTAGGAATTTAGCCTTCACTTCGTTTGCTTTGGCGCGTCCGAATCCTGTTGGAGGAAGGGCGCTGTAGTGACATCTCGTCTGCTGTATCGAGACGAACGTCGAGGTGGTGACCACTCTGCGCTGATGTGGGATGATCTCTGATAGTCTTTCAGGTTTTATATGAGTTGCCTTCAAGACCCTGAAGCTAGGAATTTGGCCTTCGCTTCGTTTGCTTTGTTACGTCCAAATCCTGTTGGAGGAAGGGCGCTGTAGTGACATCTCGTCTGCTGTATCGAGACGAACGTCGAGGTGGTGACCACTCTGCGCTGATGTGGGATGATCTCCGATAGTCTTTCAGGTTTTATATGAGTTGCCTTCAAGACCCTGAAGCTAGGAATTTGACATTCGCTTCGTTTGCTTTGTTACGCTCGAATCCTGTTGGAGGAGGGACGCTGGGGTGACATCGCGTCTACTGTATCAAGACGAACGTCGAGGTGGTTCCTAGGTTTCCTGTGAACCGTTAGGACCTGGAACTAGGGACTTTGTCGTGGCTCCGTTGTTTTAACCTTGGGTTGTTGATGTTGTATCTGCATCCTGCTGGACTGTGAAGGAATGCCGTTGTTGACATTGCGTCTGCTGTGTCGAGACGAATGCTGAGGTGAAGCTGGGATTTTGCCGTCGCTTCGCTTTGTTTCAATCGTAAGGTCTTTTGTCGGCGTTATATCCATATCCTGCTGGATTGTGAAGGAACGCCGTTGTTGACATCTCGTCTGCTGTATCGAGATGAATGTTGAGGTGAAGCTGGGATTTTGCCGTCGCTTTGCTTTGTTTCAACCGTAAGGTCTTTTGTCGGCGTTATACCCATATCCTGCTGTATTGTGAAGGAACGCCGTTGTTGACATCTCGTCTGCTGAATCGAGACGAATGTCATGGTGGTGATCATTCCTCGCTGGTGTGGGATGATCTCCGGTTGTCTTTCAGGCTTTATATGACTTGCCGTTAAGACCTCGAAGCTATGAATTTAGCCTTCGCTTCGTTTGCTTTGGCGCGTCCGAATCCTGTTGGAGGAAGGACGCTGTAGTGACATCTCGTCTGCTGTATTGAGACGAATGTCAAGGTGGTCTCTAGGTTGTTTGCGAACCGTCGAGATTTGGAACTAAGGACTATGCCGTGGCTCCGTTTGATGGTGTAACATCTGTGTCCTGCTGGAATGAGGAGGCCCACCGTTGTTGGTCTCCAGGCTGTAGATGTGGCCATTGAGATTTGGAACTAGGGACTTTGCCGTAGCTCCATTTGTTTTGACCATGAGGTCGGTTGTTGACGTCATGTCTGCATCTGGTTGGAGTGAGGAGAAACGCCGTTGGTGATCTCTAAGTTGTTGATATTGACGTCGAGGCCCTGAAGCTAGGGATCTTCGTTCACTTTGTTTGTTGACACTGTGACTGCAATATTGCAACGAATGTCGAGATTGTCTTTAGGTTGTCTTATGAACCGTCAAGATTTGGCTTCGCTTTCTGGTAGAGCCTGTTGGGAAGGTATGGTTCCTTCTTTGTTTGTGCTCCTGGATTGTATATAGGGATCGGCGTGATCTCACCTGTAGGGCAAAAGTTTCATTCATTTTTTTTATATTATTATTTTATTTCCGCGATGCTCTATCATTTCAGCTTTTATATCGTGAAGGTCGCGATTGCCCAATCATTTCGGCTATTTTTCGCGGTGCCCAATCATTTCGGCTATTTATTTTATTTTCACTCGTTGCTTTTTATTGCGAGTTGCCCAATCATTTCGGCTATTTTGCATGCATATATTTTTATTTGCTGATTTTATTGTAAGTCGCCCCATCATTTCGGCTATTTCGTATGCATGTATAGCTCACTGATTTTTTTTTTATCGCGAGTGTGGAACTTGGAATCTGACGCCAATCTCAGCATCAGCATCGCAACAACCGGAATATTGCCAGGAGCGAATCATCATTTGCCATGAAAGGGCTTGGAATTTGATACCGGTTTAGGCATCAGTATCGCTACAACTAGGATATTGTCAGGAGCGAATCATCATTTGCCTCTGTCGATGTCGAACAAAGGTGGCTTAGTAAACAGGGTTAGGATTCTGTCGACTAAGGCTTTTGACTTCATGAGCCGTAAGGGTCTCACAAAGGCATTTCTCCCTACAAGTTGTGAGGATCTCGTAGGTGTGTTTTCTCCTTAGGGATCGTGAGGATCCCCAAGTGCATGTTCTCCTGTAAGTCGTAAGGATCCTACAAGAGGGTTTTCTCCTTGTAAGTCGAGAGGACTTATAAGGGTTGTTCATCATGCGTACATATCCCCAGTCACAGATGGGACTTGGTTAGGGAACTGTTTATTCGCGCCCGTGGATTGTATACAAGGGTCAGTATTGAACCACTTGTAGGGCAATATCGAAGGTTGGGGGGTTGCTTAAGCACAGGTTTAGGTCTCTGTAACTTAAGACTTTCAAATCTTATGAGCCGTGAGGGTCCTATAAGAGAGTTCTCCTTACGAGTCGTGAGGATCTCGCAAGTGTATTTTCTCCTTAGGAATCGTGGGGATCCCTAAGTGTGTTGCTCCCTTGTGAGTCGTAAGGATCTCACGCGGGTGGTTTCTCCTTACAAGGTCGAGAGGACCTTGTAAGTGTCTTTTAACGAGGTTGCGCCCTTTCGGGTTTTCACAAACACTCGCCGGTAGCCCTGCTGTTTTTACTCACGGAGCCCTTTCGGGTTTTCATCCGTGCCCATTTTGCTTATGGACGTACCGTTTTTTTTAATCTTTTTTTTATGAGGTCGCGCCCTTTTAGGTTTTCACGAACACTCGCCGGTAGCCCTGCTGTTTTTACTCACGGAGCCCTTTCGGGTTATCATCCATGCCCATTTTGCTTATGGACATACCGTCTTTTTTTTTATTCTTTTTTTGTCTCGTCAGCCTGAGGATGCTGCGGTAGTAGTTTAAAGACGTTTCGGTCATTTGCAAGTTTTAGGACATTGCGGTCCATCGTTAGTTTAAGGACGTTTCGGTCCGCCGTCACCGTATTTGAGGCGAACATCTAGTTTATTGACTTTTCGGTCTATGAGGCTTTCCTTATGAATGAATATGATGCCCCCAGCGTATCCATCTTTCTCAGAGCGTGCGGTCGTGGCGAGTTCACCCTCCAGTTTTCGGAGATGACGAACTTGCCCTGTTGGTATTGGTCTTCAACCCAGTTTTTGAAGACGTAACAATTTTCAATCAGATGGCCCAATACTTGGTGGTAAGGGCAATAATTAGAACTGTTGACATCATCCAGTTGTAGTTGGTGTTTCGGCTCCGGTAGAGTGATAAGCTTGTTATGTACTGCCGCTTCGAACAGCCTCCTTGTTTCATCCTGGGGAAATGAGTAAGGACATCTTAGCCTCTCCTCGAGGGATATGCGTGGACGCATATTATTTTGACGGGCAACCGGTCTAGGGCCACTCGACTGTTGTTGAGTGTTGGCGACGAAAGTCATTTTCCCCTTTCCTTTATCCTTTTTGCTCGATCCTTTGTTTGCGGGGCCGAGATTTTTTTTTAAGTAGCGGGCGATTGCACGGCTGAATGTTCTCGCAACACCTCAATTCTTTCAATTTTGAAATGGATTCTTTGAGGAGAGAGTTGAGGGCAACTTCTTCGTCAGAGTCGCTTCCAAAGGTGATAATTTGCGATCCCTTGGAGTCGGCTATATGACAGTCGTCGGCGGCTCTTTTGCACTCATCTATCGCATTTTTCCGATGTCTACGAGCTTCACACTTTGTCCTGTTGAAGTGTTGCTTTTGAGCGACATATCCTTTCCACCAACACTTAAAGGGGTCGCAGTCTTCGGTAGGATGTATGATCTTCTGATGATATAAGCAGAAGTTATGATGCATCTCTACTCCACCGAGAGTATTTTCTTCAGAGGGCGGTAGCTTCATTCCCACTGATAGGGCTTTGGCGAACCTTTTCCTCGTCTTGAATTTGTTTTTATCCGCAGCGGATGACTTTTGATTTGACGGAAGTGCTTCGACTCTTTGGTCTAGTAGTAGGCGCTTGGCTCCTTCCAGTATGGCCATCTCACGCTCTTGATTGGCTTTAACTTTCAGACGAATCTTATTCAGGAAGGCATCGATCAACTCGTCTGACGGCCGCAGAATTTCTGGTTCAGGGTTCGCCCTCGCTTTCTCGGCGCAAGGAGCCTTTTCATCATCCGCCAATGAGTGAGAGAGCACATGACAAGTCGCTACGTAGTCTTCGGATTCATCTGATGGGTCTTCTCCATCGTTTTCGTCCTTGACAAAAGAACAAACTGCCCCCATCGTGTCCGTCTTCTTTGGAGTGTGCGGCTGGGGTGGGTTTACCTTCCAGTTTTCAGACAGCGCGAACTTGCCTTGTAGGTACTGATCCTCGATCCATCCCTTAAAGACGAAACAATCCTCGATCGGGTGACTTACCGTTTGGTGGTAAGGGCAATAATTGGGATTATTGAGATCGCCTGGCTGCGACAGACATTTTGTACTCAGCAGATTGATGAGTCTGTTGCGCACTGCCAGCTCGAATAGTCTTCTCGTTTTATTCTGGGGAAATGAGTAAGGACGTCCCAGTCTCTCCTCGAGGGATGGGCGTGGACGCACGTTATTTTGGCAAACGACCGGCTTTAAGTTGCTCGGCTGTTGTTGAGCATTGGCGACGATGGTTGCTTTCCCTTTTCCTTTCTCATTTTGAGAGTCTGGTTTTGGAGGAGACGGTCCATGGCCCATCTGGTCCATTTGGGATAATTTGTCGATCAAGGCCTGGAAGGTGGTCGGCCTGAAGAACATCATGAATTGCGAGATGGTCGCTTGCGGATCAAGAGTGCCCACGAACATATCTACTACGGGTGCTTCTTCTATGCGTTTTTCGCATTTTGACCATAGGTTCCTCCATCGTGTTGCGTATTGGACCCATGTTTCGCCGGGCCTTATCCTGGCGTTAATCAGCGCTGTTATCGGGGTGCGTCCACTAGCACTCACGAATCTTTGTGTAAACAGTAGCTCCATCTCCGCAAATGTTTTGACAGAGTCGTTAGGTAGCTCCAAATACCATTCAAAGGCTGTTTCTGCTAAGCTGCCGACGAATTGGCGAAGCAACAATTTGTCATCGCCTCCAGTATTGCCACATAAGGCCCTGAATTGAGCGACATGCTGATGCGGATTCCCCTTATATACGTGGAACTTAGGGATCGTATATCCCAGCGGGTAACTGATTTGGTCATACTAGCTTGGATAGGGTCGTCCGGTTCTAACCATTTGCCCAGCCGCTTCATTCGCCTGATGAACTCGTATTTGCTGAGCTATATAGTCGTCCAGTGCGGCCTTGGAAATGGTTTCCTCCTTGGCTGCTGAAAGGGACGGAGGAGGATTAGATGTTTCCCCTCTGTCATCTCCAACAACGATCGGAGGGTCTTCAGCTGGAGGGTTCGGCTGTACCATAATCTCTACCATATCTTGGAAGAGGAGCGCCATCTGTTTTATGTTAGCCGCCTGCTCTGCGGCTTCCTTGTCCTTCTTTTCGAGGACTCTGCGTAAAAAACAGCATCAGTCTCCTGTTCGTGAGCTGTTCTGATGATGCCTCCGAGCTCTCTTTCGGCCCGGTAAGCGCAGCCATTGCAGTCATCATTTCCTGAAGCTTCTGTTGCTTCTCCTGGGCTTTTGTCACGGATCGAGTGAGCGGCCGGTGACCCATCGAAGCACGGCTTTCCTTTTTTCCGGAAGCCATATAAACAGTGTGCACTACCATGCCCCCAGAGTTGGGGCATCTGTGTTTAGCGCTTTTACGGTTCGCCATGTTCACAGGGGCTTTTTGCAGCCTCCTTTTCTTTTGAGTGATTGATGTTGAGGGGGCCGTTGCAGTGGGCACCCAAGTAGCTGTTGCATTTTGTGGCTTGACGGAGTAATCCTTCTCCTGCCGAACCTTCATCTTTTTCTGTCGGCGGAGATACTTTTCATCAATCGCCGACTCTTGAACTTGTCACCAGACTTTGTAAATTTTAGAGGACAGCCGTTGAGGGGGCTGCTCCGGCTTTGCCTTCGGTGCATTTTCCATGGGTGGAGGAGATTTCTTCAGCACTGCAGTAGGAGAGTTCCTGCGCACCTTGTTAAGAAATTCAAAGCTGTTTCCAGTTGGAACAGCAGCATTGACTTCCACCGTTGGGGCTGGTGGAGTTAGCCCAGAGGGAGAGTTGCCCCCAGCCTTCCTTACTCGGCGCCTGTGGCGACGTCGAGCGTGTCGAGCCGTTGGGATTATCTTAGCTGTAGGAGTGACTTCCTCATGCCCCCTATGTTGGTCAGAAGTTGTCGTTGTCAGCCTATTGAAGACTGACGTCCGTTGAATGGGGATAGCCAACCTATCGAAGGCAGACTTCCGAGGAGGGGAAGTAGCCTTGACGATTTCATGAGCAGGAATGGCTATCCGCATGGGGATAACACCTTCTGGTATTGTGAGCTTTTTCACGGGCCCATTGGAGTTTTGACCCAGTCTATTGAAAACTGATGCACTGGATTTGGGCGACCCGTTGAGAGAGGTCGCAGTAGTTCCAAGCCGATCAAAGACCGACTTTTTCGGAGCTTCTTGCGACGTCATTAGGGCATTGAAGCTCATCGGTGGGAGCATGGTCCCGAAGAATAACCCAGTGGTGGCCTGCGTCACCTGTTCCACCGGCATAGCGAAGATGGAGGCCACTTGGGGCCCGTAAGTCACTCCTCCAGATGGGACGGAGCGAGAGTTGCAGTTGCAGTTAGTGCAGTTTGAAGCCATTGATTTTCTGTTTTCTGCACGGAGCAAGACACCAAATCTTAGTACCTCGAATCCACAGGCAACCACAGCAAACCGCGATTCGTTCGCGAACACGACACACGAAGTGTGGAGTGGAAAGAGGAAAAGGTCCCACCGGGCGTGCCAGAATCTGTTCCCCTCCGAACGGCGGCGACGACGTGAAGACGTCTATGCCTGAGGTTCGGGGCAGATGCTATTTGGTTTTATCCGTCCACTTCTCCGAAGATGCCAAGTTGATTTATGGCACCGTGTATCGGAGATTTAGACGGATGCGGCCGATGTAGCAGACTTCGTCAGATTCCCCCTCGCTTGAGGGGTTTTTGATTGTAGGGACGCTCTTCCCTGTAGGCGCAAGACCCCGCAGTTAATTACGCTACCGCATCGCGGTAACAACTTTCTCCTTCTCCAGAAATTTCATTTCGTGTCGTGTGTGTTTGTTTTGTTTGTGGATGCCCATGGATTGTATACAGAGACTAGGTTATGCCGTCGTCCGTAGGACGTGGATTAGTCCAAATCCGTAGTTACTTAGATTTAGGTTTGGTTTTTAGTTTAAGGATACGTTAGCCATATTGAGGCTAAGATCAACTTAAACGGTCGTTAAGGATACGTTAGTCTGATTTGAGACTAAGATCAACTTAACGGAAAGAGCATTTAGGGGCTCTAGTGTTCCAGTTTAGGGACGTAGTGGTCCATTTAATGTATGTGGCCATCGGGGCCCGTCACCTCTCTGGCGACGTTGAGGGATTACAACGATAGGTGTCAGAGGAGTTCAGAGATGTACCCTTGTACCAAAGTAGATTGCGGGGAATCTATAGTCCAGTTTGGGACTAGAGTCTGTTTGAAGGTTTAAGGATACGTTAGCCATTTTTGAGGCTAAGATCAACTTAAACGGGATCGTTTAGATCCAACAAAAGAGCATTTGGGCTCTATTGTTCCAGTTTAGGGACATAGTGGTCCATGTTCCAGTTTAAGGACATGGAGGTCCATTGCCAGTTTAGGGACATGGTGGTCCATGTTCCAGTATAGGGACATGGTGGTCCATTTTAATGTATGGCCGTCGGGACCCGTCACCTCTCTGACGTCATTGAAGGATTACAACGATAGGTGTCAAAGGAGTTCGGAGATGTACCCTTGAACCAGATGTAAATTGATTTAAGAGAGCAACCGTGCTCAGTCAATTTAATTTGAGGACTTACGGCCATAATTGGGCTCAGTCCAGTTGAAGATGTTCAACGTTTTTTATCTGTGGCCTATTAGGCCTGTGCTAGGGCTTTGCCCCTTGTTTAATAATGCAGTGCATTTTGTCTGGCCTATTAGGCCCCCTTTTAATTGGGCTATGCCCTTTTTAAATGATGTACAGCATCTATTTTGAGCCTGACAGACCTTGGTTTGGGCTTTATCCCTTTTAATAGTGCATAGCACTTTGTTTGGTCTGATAGACCTTTCTTTATTGGGCTCTGCCCTTGATAATGCATTGCATTAATTAATCTGACAGAGTGCCAGGTGGCTTGTCAGGCGCTTTGCGCTGATTGAGGAGCGCAAGGCTCAAGTCCATGTGGAGGTGACACGTGTCACGCTCATGTGAGCGCAAGCGCAGTGCGCTGCGCTGCTGACATGTGGCGCGCTTTGGTGGGTTGTGCCAATTCATGAGAGCAGTGCTCTATTTTAACAGCGCATAGCGCAGATCATTCTGGGGCTGACACGTGGCGCTCCCTGGTGGCTTGTGCCAACACAGGAGCGCAACAGGGCAGATTTGTAAGTGCAAAGCACTGTTTTAATAACTTAATCCAATTTTGGATTTAAGAGAAGAATCTTTAAGATCTCAGAACCAATGGTTCATAAAAAAGTGCAAGGCACTGTTATTATTATTATTTTTTTATTGAAAATCATTGATCTTGTTCTTAGATCAATGATCTATTCAAAAGAAATTCTTCTTTTTAAGAGGTCTTTACCTTTTTCTCTCTTTTTTTTTGTTCTTCTCAAAATTCTTCAGAGTTCTCTCTATTCTCTGTGTTGTTGTTTTTGATTTTGATCTTGATGATGTTTTCTTTGAATTGGGGTCTAGGGGCCTTTATATAGTGCCCATTAATTTGGTAAATTTGTTAAAGAGATCATTCTCTGAGTGATTTGGGGAATTTTCCCCACCGTTGGATCTTTGATCCAAGGGCTTCTGTTTTACAGAAGACAATCTTCTTGTTTTAAGAAGAACAGAAAGATCTTACTGGAATTTTAATTTTGTTTGGCGCAAACGCATCTGTGCTTGACACGTGTCGTGCAGCGCAACTGCGCTTGCGCAACTACGCTGACACGTGTCGTGCAGCGCAACTGCGCTGCCACGTGCCGCGCATCGCAGAGCGCAGCGCAACTGCGTTGACACGTGCCGCGCAGCGCAGAGCACAGCGCAACTGCGCTGCCACGTGTAGCGCAGCGCCGAGCGCAAGTCAGCTGAAGCGTTGCTTCTTTATTAAAATTTGAATCTTATTTGAAAACAGAGCCTTGCTCTGATTGGGGAAGCAGAAGCCTTGCTTCATCTCCCGCCTTGGAATTTGAACAGAGCTTTGCTCTGATTGGGGTAAACAAGCACGTTGCCCCCGGTGTGTCCATCTTCTCAGGAGTATGCTGTTGTGGTGGGATCACTTTCTACTTTTCGGACAGCGCGAACTTGCCCTGTTGGTACTGATCCTCGATCCATCCTTTAAAGAAGAAGCAATTTTCGATTGGATGGCTTACCGTTTGGTGGTAAGGGCAATAATTGGGATTATTCACTTCGCTGGGTTACGGTGATCGCCTTGGATTTGGCAAATTGATAAGCCTGTTGCGCATTACTGCTCGAACAGCCTCTTCGTTTTATCCCGTGGGAATGAGTAAGGGCGCTTCATTTTCTCATTGTAATAGCGCCGTCTCACCTCTAATTGATCCGTTAGTCTTGAAGCACTGGGCTGCTGTTGGGTGTTCGCAACGAAGGCCGCCTTCTCTTTACCCTTTTCGCTCCGCGGTTCCGGTTTCGGAGGAGACGGTCTATGACCCATCTCGTCCATCTAGGCTAACTTGTCGATTAAAGCTTGGAACGTGGTCGGTTTGAAGAACATCATGAGCTGTGAAATAGTTGCATGAGGATCTAGTGTGCCCACGAACATGCCCACTGCTGGTGCTTCTTCGATGCGCTGTTCGCACTTAGACCACAGATTCTGCCATCGGATTGCGTACTGAACCCATGTCTCGCCCGGCTTCACCCTGGCATTGATCAATGCCGTTATTGGGGTGCGTTCACTAGCACTTGCGAATCGCTGGGTGAACAACAACTCCATTTCCGCGAAAGTTTTGACAGAGTCATTTGGAAGTTCGAAGTACCACTCAAACGCCGTTTCCGACAAGCTGCCGACGAATTGACGGAGCAAAAGCTTATTATCGCCCCCGCTGTTACTACACGGAGCTCTGAACTGGGCGACGTGCTGGTGGGGATTGCCCGTCCCCTTGTACACATGGAATTTAGGGATTGTGTATCCCGGCGGGTATTTTATCTGGTCATACCAGCCTGGATATGGTCGCCCAGTTTTGACGACTTGGCCGGCCGCTTCATTTGCCTGGTGAACTCGTATTTGTTGAGCAATATAATCATCCATGGCGGCCTTAAAAATAGTTTCCTCTTTGGCTGTTGAAAGAGCCGGAGGTGGATTTGATGTTTCTCCTCTGTCGTCTTCGAGAATAATCGGAGGATCTTCAGCTGGAGGGTCATGCTGGATCATCATACCCACCATGTCTTGAAACAGAAGAGCCATTTTCTTTATATTAGCCGCTTGTTCCGCAGCCTCCTTGTCCTTATTTTCAAGCATTCTTCGAAGGAATTCAGCATCAGTCTCGTATTCGTGACGTTGTTCCGATGACGCCTCCGGGCTTTCTTTTGGCCTGGTGAGTGCGGCCATTACAGTCAGCATCACCTGGAGCTTCTGCTGTTGCTGTTCCTGAGCTCTTGTGATGGATCGGGTGAGTGGTCGGTGGCCCGTAGAAGTGCGGCTATCCTCCTTCCAGGATGCCATGTAGACGGTATGCACCACCATGCCCCCAGACTTAGGGCGTTTGGGCTCAGTGCCTTTGACATTTGTCGCATACACGGGGATCTTCTCCGGCCTTCTTTTCTTATGAGCGGTCGAAGTTGAGGGGGCCGTCGCGGTGGGCACCCAGATAGATTTTCGTGGCTTGGCAGGATGGCTTTCTTCTTGTTGAACCTTCGTCCTTTTTTGTCGGCGAGGGTAATCTTGATCAACCACTGAGTTCCGGACCTGTCGCCAGACTTTGTAGATCTTGGAGGACAGCCGCTGAGGGGACTGTTCTGGCTTTGCTTCTGCAACATTCTCCACCTGATGAGGAGATCTTTTCAGTACGGCGGTAGGAGAATTCCTACGCACCTTATTCAGCGGCTCAAAGCTGTTTTCAGTTGGAACAGCAGCATTAATTTCCGCCGTTGGGGCTGGTGGAGTTAGCCCAGAGGGGGAGTTGCCTCCGGCCTTCCTTACCAGGCGCCAGTAGCGACGTCAAGCGCGTCGAGCTGATGGAGTTGGCTCGGTGACGGGAATGGCTTCGTCTTGCCCCCTGTTCAGGTGAGGGGCTGTTGCTGGTGTCAGCCTGTTAAAGACTGATGTCCTTTGAGTAGCAGGAGTGGGAGTGGGAGTTGGGATAGTCAGTCTTGTAAAGACCGACCCCTTGGCAGGAGAAACCGCTTTGACGACTTCAGGAGCAGGGTTGGTTACTCTCTTCGGAGTAGCCTTTTCTTGAGTTGCAGGATTCATCATGGGCCCATAGGAACTCTGGCCCAATCTGGTGAAGACTGAAGTGTTGGCGCTGGACGACCCACCGAGAGGGGCCGCATTAGCTGTTAGCCGATCGAAGACCAACTTCTTGGGAGCTTCCGGTGTTAGCACAGGAGCGGTGAAGCTCGTTGGCGGGAGCATGGTCCCGAAAAACAACCCTATGGTGGCTTGAGTGACCTGTTCCACGGGCATCGTGAACAGGGAAGCCGCTTGGGGTCCGCAGGTTATGCCCCCAGTTGAGGCAGGACGCGAGTTGCAGCTGCATGTGGAACACTTTGAGCAGGTGAACGCCATTGATTCTTTGCTTTCTGCACCAAGCAAAACGCTAAATCTTAGTACCTCGAAACCCAAGGGCAACCATTAGCAAACCGCGATTGGTTCGCGAACATGACACACGAAGTGTGGAGTGGAAAGAGGAAAAGGTCCTACCGGGCGTGCTAGAATCTGTTCACCGCCGGAAGCCGGGAAGACTGGACGTCTTGCCTGAATCTGGGGGCAGATGCTAATTGGTGCTATCTGTCCACCTCTCCGAAGATGCTAAATTGATTTATGGCACCATGTATCGAAGCTTTAAACGGATGCGGCCGATGTAGCAGACTTCGTCAGATTTCCCCTCGCTTGAGGGGTTTTTGATTGTGGGGACGCTCTTCCCTGCAGGCGCAAGCCCTTGCAGTTAATTACGCTATCGCATCGCGGTAACAAGTTTCTCCTTCTCCATATGGTCAGTTCGTGTCGTAGGTGTTTGTTTTGTTTGTGGTTGCCCGTGGATTGTATACGGAGACTAAGTTATGTTGTTGCCCGTAGGGCATGGACTAGTCCAAATCCGTATCTTTCTTAGATTTGGGTTTGGGGGGTTTGTGTTTAAGGATACGTTAGCCTTATTTAAGGCTAAGATCAACTTAAACGTTTGTTAAGAATACGTTAGTCTAATTCTAGACTAAGATCAACTTAACGGGATCGTTTAGATCCAACAAAAGAGCAATTGGGCTCTATTGTTTAGTTTAATGACATTGCGGTCGATAATTAGTTTAAGGACATTGCGGTCCATCGTTAGTTTTAAGACATCGTGGTCAAGGTTAAGGACCTCATAGTCCGTGAGTTTAAGGACCTCACAGTCCGGTGTTAGTTTTAAGACATCACGGTCGAGGTTAAGGACATCATAGTCCATGGATTTAAGGACTCCATAGTCCGACATTAGTTTTAAGACATCACGGTCAAGGTTAAGGACATCATAGTCCGTGGATTTAAGGACCCCCACAGTCCGATATTAGTTTTAAGACATCACGGTCGAGGTTAAGGACATCATAGTCCATAGGTTTAAGGACTCCACAGTCCGTCGTTAGTTTTAAGACATCACGGTCGAGGTTAAGGACATCATAATCCATGGGTTTAAGGACTCCAAAGTCCGTAGTAATGTGTGGTTGTCAGGACCCGTTACCTCTCTGACGGCGTTGAGGGATTACAACAACAGATATCAGAGGAGTAAAGAGATGTACCCTCGAACCGGGTGTAAATTGATTGGAAGAGCAGATGAGCTCAGTTCAATTTAATTTGAGGACTTATGGCCAGAAGTGGGCTAAGTCCAGTTAAAAAAATGTTTAACATTTTTATTTTTGTTCTGCCTGTTAGGCCTTTATTTGGGCTCTGCCCTTTTAATAATGCCAAGCATTGGGCTCTGACATTTTTTGTCTTATATGGAATGCATAGCATTTATCAGCACAAGGCATGTTCTGACAGCGCGCCACGTGGCGCGCTAGGTGCTTTGCGCCAGTCAAAGAGCGCGTTGCGCTTCTGTCGGTTAGCGCACACGAGGAGGACACGTGTCGCTTAGCGCTAAGCGCTAGTTTATTAACGCACTGCGCTTTTAATTTATGAGCGCGCTGTGCTAGTTTATGGGTGCGCCAGCGAGTGACACGTGGCGCGCTTGGTGCTGAGCGCCAACCCAAGAGCGCAGTGCGCTGTTTTCAGGAGCGCAAAACGCAGATCTTGACACGTGGCAAGTTATGGCGCTGAGCGCCAGTCCAAAGAGCGCGAAGGCGCAGTTCATGAGTGCAAAGCACTGTCTAATAGCGCAAAGTGCATTTTGATCGATTTTAAGATCAAAGAACAAATTTACGTTCTTCAAAGGAGGCATTGCCTCAAGATCCAAGAACAACAGTTCTTGTTTTGATAAAAGGCTCTGCCTTTATAGATCAGAAGATCTGTGAAGTAAAAACACTTCTTTTTATGTTCTTATTGATTAGGTCTTTTGATATTTTCTTTTTAATTAAAGACCTTGGCCTTTTTTATAGATCTTAGATCTTTTTAGAAGACGTTTCTTCTTTTTACGAGATGATTTCATCTCTGTTGTTCAAGAATTAATTCTTTACCTTTAAAGATGAAGAAATGATCTTCTTTCTTCTAAAGACTTGCCTTTCTTTCTCTTCGAGTTTTTCTCAAACTTTGCAGAGGGTTTTTTCTCTTTCTTTTTTTTTTTTGTATTCTCTCTATATTTTTTGACTTGAAGTCTAGGGTCCTTTATATAGGGCCAAATGATTTGTTAAATCGGTTTTGAGAGATCTTTCTCTTGATTGATTAGGGAATATTTCCCACCGTTGGATCTTTGATCCTAAGGCTTCTGTTTGAAAGAAGATAATCTTCTTGTTTTTAATAAGATCGAGAAATCTTTCCATGCAGAATTTGTTCTGTTTTTAGTAATTCATTATTTATCATTGGATCATTGATCCAGCGGTGCTTAAAGCACAATCTTGTTGTTTAGAAAGATTTTGAGAAATCTTTCCTTAACAGAATTTAATTCTGGTTAATTAATGATTTATCATCATTATTAGATCTTTTGATCCAACGGTGGGAATTTTAATTCCAGCGCTGGCGCACCTGCGTTGGACACGTGGCGCGCAGCGCAGAGTGTAGCGCACCCGTGCTTGACACGTGGCGCGCAGCGCGCTGGATCTGAAGCGTTGCTTTAGCAGAGCGCTGGATTTGAAGCGTTGCTTCAACAGAGGTGTCTTTTCACCTTCCTTTTTAAGTTAAACTTATATTTCCGGGGATCTTTCATTTCCCACTCTTGGAAGTAGTTCCATTGTGCACAAAATTTTCTGTGCTTCTTCTTTATAACTCGAAGCAAAGCTTCTTCCTTTTCTCATCTCCAAAAAACTTTCTCAACTATGGCTTGTAACCGCCCCCATGCTCGTAGACAGCCGTAGGAAGTGCCCATTGAGGACATTGTTCCTCGGTTTGCTGCGCGTTTGGTGGATCCTTCACTCACGGATGCCGAGTGTGATGCGGTGAAGTATGAACTTGTGATCCGTAAGGGGTCCCCTATTCTAATGGGATCCATCTGGCTCCGGATAATTCTTCTTGCCGTGCTTGATGACATCCCCCTCGCCCGGCGGAGATGACCCTGGCGATGCTCGATGCGGCTGAAGACAAGCTCGAGTGTTTTCATGAGGCGTGCCTGATTACTCAGGCTTTGAAAGATTGCTCGGTTCATCTATTGAGCTAAATAAGAGCCCGGCGGGCTATCATTTCTGCTTTTGCGGATGAACACGACGCCAATCGGTGGGGAGCCACTCCTCGTGAAAATCGTCGTTTTGATGTGCTGGAGAAGGCGGCGAGGGAGTTAGAAAATTTTGTTTATTGTTTTGTTCACCCTTGTGCCATTGATCCCTCGTTTGGTGATCTTTTTTAAATGTAATAATAAATAATAATAATAAAAAGATGTTTTAATTTAGTATTTTATTATCTGTTAAGTGTTCCCTTGTTTTTTCTTTGTTATTCCTCTGTAAGATATTTATGTGCTGCATAATTTAATTTGCTATAATCATGAAGCGTTGCTTCGCTTTCCAATCTTGGAAACAGAGTTTTGCTCTAATTTGGGGTGCGCAGCGCAATTGCGGTAGCGCATTCGTGTTTTGACACGTGGCGCGCATCGCGCCTAGCGCGAGCGCACTCGTGCTCGACACGTGGCGCGCAGCGCAACTGCGCTAGCGTACCAGTGTCAGGCACGTGGCGAGCAGCGCAACGCGCAGCACAACTGTGCTAGCACACCTGCGTTAAACATATGGCGCGCAGCGCAGAGCGAAGGATCTGAAGCGTTGCTTCAATTTTTGACTCTTAAATTTCTAAACAGAGCTTTATTCTGATTGGGGGAAGTAGAAGCGTCGCTTCATTTCCAGTCTTGGAAACAGAGCTTTGCTCTGATTGGGGGAAGCGTCGCTTCATTTCCAATCTTGGAAACAGAGCTTTGCTCTGATTGGGGAAACAAGTGCCAACTATTGAGTACTAAGCACTCTTTTTTGAGCAGCGCCCACGTGAGGGGCACGTGAGGTGCTTGGCGCTGAGCACCAACTTCTGGGTGCTAAGCACTCTTTATCTGAGCAGCGCCTACGTGAGGGGCACGTGAGGCGCTTGGCGCTGAGCGCCAACTATTGAGTGCTAAGAACTCTTTATCTGAGCAGCGCTCACGTGAGGGACACGTGAGACGCTTGGCGCTGTTTCTTTCTTTATGCATTTTTTTGAAGATGTTCAATTCTCTGTTCTCCCCAGGATCTTCGATCCCCAAGAACAAATTCATCCCCATGAGAATTAAATTCTCATTTGTAGGAGATTTGTCTCATGGGTCTCGGATCCAGGGGAAAGAACTATGTTCTTTATGAGGGTTAAACCCTTGAATATGCAGATGAGATACTATGATCTCCATATCTTTGTTTACCATGAAGAAAGTTCTTTTTCCTTCTTCTCTCTTAAAGCTTTCTTTTTTTCTTGCTCTTCTTTTTGAACTTGAAGGTTTTTGGGGGGGGGGTTCCTCTCTCTAAGACTTGAAGTCTTGGGTCTTTTATACAGTAGAGGTCGATTTGTTGATTTAGTTAAAGAAATCTCTCATTGAGAGATCCTTAATTGATTTGGGGATTTTATCCACCGTTGGATCTTTGATCCAAGAACTTCTGTTTTACAGAAGATATTTCTTGTTCCTAACAAGATTGGGAAATATTTTCCCATAAAAACTTATTCTATAGCTTGGTGATTTTTAATCCAACGGTGCTCTGTTTTACAGAGAATAATCTTTCTTGTTTAGAAATATTTGAGGAATATTTTCTCAACAGAATTTAATTCTGTATTTTGATGATTTATCATCTCTGTTGGATGTTTAATCCAATGGCAGAGAACTTTTAGTTCTCGCGCGGGCGCCCTCGTGCAAGGCACGTGAGGCGCTGCCACAGAGTTTTTAACTCTCGGCGCTGGCGCCCTCATGCAAGGCACATGAGGTGCTGCCTCTTTTCAAATTTTGAACAGAGCCTTGCTCTTTTATTATTGGGAGGAAATACCAGTGTATACGAGAGGAGTCTAACTTGCTCCGTGGACTAAGCTAACATGTAAGTACAAGACCCCGTCAAAACCCACGGGACAACGGCACAGGATATTCATGTAGGTGTCATTTAGTGACCATCATCGTGCCACTTTTAACACATTCCGTATCAGTCTACCCCTTAAAAAAAACCGTAGTGTATATTGTATTGATTGTATTGATTTGTAGTTACCAGACTTGCCGAGACCATGGTATAAGTTGTTCATGTAAGCTGATTCAGGATGTAAACGGATAGTCATGTAGTAAAGTTCAAGATAAAGCCATGGTTTGGTCCAGTTAAGTCATGTTGATATTGTTCTGGGCTTCATGTTCAAGTTCAAGTGTTCATATTTGATATATTGGATTCATGTTGAATTGGAGTTAGATTCATGTTTGGATTGTAGTTAGATTAGACTGAGACTCAGATTGAGTCAGACACTTTAAAAAAAATTGGATCCTGAATTAGATTTTGGAGTTATCGGTAACTGCTGCACGTGGACGACAGGATTTATGTCTTTTTCCAAGACAATTACCATTGATAACCCCGTTTTAGTTTTCTACCTTAAATAGGCAAGCACCCACTTTATCCGACTCTCTGAGGCTCAAGAGAATTGGTCTCACTTAAACCTATATTTACTAAGGTCCTTAATGTAATTTTATATAATTTGAGGGGGTTTTATGAAAAAATATTTTAAATATACTTTCAAAATAAACCTCAAGTATTTATTTATCGTATTTAAAATTTTCATGGATGTAACTTTTAAAAAGTGAGATATTCTAGTGAATATATACCTAGCTTTAATAGTTCAAGATATTTTAATGTAAACTTGACTTGTATTGATTCTTAATGGTATTATCGTGAAAAATATAATTCTTTTATTTTGTTTAGAAAACATGGAATTTATTATATATTGAAAATATGTGATTTAATAATATTTATATAATAATTAAAAATAAATTTTTATGATTAAATAGAAATTCTCGTTTTTCTTAAAATTGTATTAAAATTTTTCCATCGAGATTGTATGCTCCGTGAGGAGGTCTGCATCTCGCTCTACTAGTCCTGAGGATGTACGATAATTCGCACCATCCCGATCAGGTTCCCCAAAATGGGTTGTAGAGCCATAATCGTAAGGAATGAATTAACACAATTTAAAGAAATCCGGGTTTTTAATAGTTTAAGGTATTTATTTGAAAAGTCGTATTTTGTCACATGATATTGGTTTCAAGCAAATCGTGCTATGTCAAGATGTGTGTTTGTGAGAGGTAGGTCATTACCTCGTGAGATTTTCTAAAGGTATGCTAAACAAAAAAGTATATAAAGATGCCGTATGTAAACTTCAAGGTATTTAAACGTAAAAGCTTAATAAAAGTTGTTTTATATGGAGTTTTAAAATAAAACTTGTTTCTAAATATTAGTTAATGTTTAATAAGTAAGGTATAATGATATGGATAAGTGGTTCTTAAGAAAAGTTGTAGTTTTAAAGATTATAGAATTAAAGGTCGGTATAACTCCACTTACCGACGTGATTTGAAAAAAGATCATTTTAAGGTAAGAAGAGGGGAAGAGAGGCGGGACTTACAAGTTGTGTGGGTTAAGAATAGAGGGAGGAAGGGATTGAGATTGTCATGATGTCGCGGAGTCGCCGGAACGTCTCGAATTTTCGCCGGAAAGTGAACTTGAGCTAACTCCACTTGTACTCTTCTTTGACTTGGAAATTTTTGAGAATTTTTAACAAGAGATTTCAGAATGAAGAGATCTAGGGTATAGGGTTGTATTTATAGGGTAAAATTAGGGTTTTGGGGATTGAAGAAAGAATTTAAATGCATTAAAATTTGGATTAAAAGGTGAATTAACACCCTCTGGATAAATGCAGGAAAATCAAACAGTACTGGGGTAGTAAGGGTAGGCCAAGAGTCATGTGTGCAAAACACGGGGGATTTTCACCAAGGGAGGCCTGTCGGCGCTGGTCTTTTGACCGATCTCGCCGGTCGTTTGGGAGGGGTAGGGCTTTGGATTTGTGCCACGTGTCCCTCTCTGTTCATATGACATTTTGCACATGTTTGTTTTATCTAACTTTTCATTTTTACGTGTATTGCACGTGTAAACTTTTGGGCTTTCAAAATGTTTAAAAGAAAAATCAATAAAAATAATATGTGGCTGATGGGATTCGAACACAGGGGCTATGTCACAGCAGTGCAAGACTTTACCAATGAGCTACAAGTGCTTTCTTGCTGTTCTTAAATAAAAACAACTTTTAAAGTATACTCAGGCTTGCAAATACTCCATTCTGTACGTTAACTTTAAAATTTTTGTACAATAAATATAGAGTCGTTACATTCTACTCTCCTTATAAAAATTTTGTCCTTGAAATTGACAATTATATCAGGACTGTTTTACAAACAAGTAAGGGTATCTTGCATGCACATCATCTTCACGTTCCCACATTGATTCTCCTGACGAATCTTTACTCCACATCACTCGAACCAAGTTTACTTCCTTGTTCTGAAGTAACTTTATCTTTCTGTCCAGGATTTCAATAGGTTGTTGTTCACAGGATAGATCTGTCTGTACAGTGAGCTCGGAGTGATCAAGGATGTGGCTGGGTTCGCTCACATATCTTTGAAGCTGGGATATGTGGAACACGTTGTGCACTCCTTCCAATGATGGTGGTAGTGCCAAACGGTATGCCACTTCTCCGACTCATTCGAGAATGTCGAACGGTCCAAAATATCTTGGACTGTGCTTACCCCTCTTGCCAAAGCGAATTACTCCACAGTTTGGAAAGATCTTTAAGAACACATGATCTCCCGGTTGGAACTCCTGATGTCAGCGCTTTGCATCAGCCAAGTGCTTCTGTCTGTCTTGGGCTATATGCATTCTTTCCCTGATCGTGCGAACTACGTCCACAGTTGGCACGATCATCTCTGGTCTAAGGAGTCCCCTATCTCCGATATCGTCCTAACTTAGTGGTGATCGACACTTCCTTCCATAGAGAGCTGCAAAGGGTGTCATTCTAATACTCGCTTGGTAGCTGTTGTTGTATGAAAACTCCACAAGATGTAGGTGATCTTCCCACGATCCTCCGAAGTCTAACATACAAGCTCTTAGCATGTCTTCAAGGATCTGAATCGTTTGCTCAGACTGTCCATCTGTTTGTGGACGGTAAGCTGTGCTGAAGTTCAGACTCGTTCCCAAGCTAGCTTGCAAACTCTGCCAAAACTGTGATCGGAATCTGGTGTCATGATCAGAGACAATGCAAACCGGTACTCCATGTAATCTCACAATCTTCTGCATGAGTTCATGGATATCAAAAATAGTATATCTTAAGGTTAAATCTTACATTAGATTCATGCTTAACTCCATGTACTTCTTTGCTAGTGTCTCGGTAGATTAGCCAACTCGAAATAGAATGAAGTGAGCCGACTTTGTGAGTCGATCCATAATAACCCATACCGCATCGTTACCTTTCATGCTGCGAGGAAGTGTAGTCATGAAGTCCATGGTGATGTGTTACTATTTCCATTCTGGAATAGGTAACCGTTGAAGTAAACTAGCGGTCCTGTGATGTTCAGTTTTTACTTGCCGACACACCAAGCATTTGGCTATGCTTTTAGCTACTTCACGCTTCATGCCATGTCACCAGTAATGTTGCCATAGATCTTTGTACATCTTTGTACCACGAGGGTGTACTGAGTACGGAGAGCTGTGAGCTTCTTTCATCAACTCTTCCCGAACAAAACCTTGTGGTACACACAACCTGCTTCCATATCTCAAAGATCCGTCTTCATGGATGATGAAGTCGGTTCGAATTCCACTTTCTACTTGTTCTCGGATCTTTTGCAACTTGGCATCACTTACTTAAGCTGTTTTGATTTGATTGATAATAGTAGACTGAACTTGTAAGTTCATCAAATAAGAAGTGTTACCTGGCATAACCACTTCTATCTCCATCTCGTGTAATTCTTGTTGAAGTTTCCACTGTGTGGTGAGATTCATTGATAACGGCTGGTGACTAAGTGCATCGGGAACTACATTCACCTTCCCTGGGTGATACTGTAGGTTGATGTCGAAGTCCGCCATAAGTTCTAGTCATCTTCTCTGCCGCATATTCAACTCTTTCTGAGTAAACACATATTTCAGACTCTTGTGATCAGTGTATATGTCCACTCGCTCTCTAAGAAGATAGTGGCGCCAAATCTTAAGTGCAAAGATAACGGCCGCCAACTCCAAATCATATGTCGGATAATTGCGCTCATGAATCTTCAGCAGTCTTGATACATAAGCTACAACTTTTCCATGCCGGTATAGAACACATCTTAATCCCTTACCGGATGCATCGCAGTGCACATCGAATCCTCCAGATTAGTCCGGTATTACGAGAATAGGCGCTGATATCAATCTTGACTTGAGTTCCACAAAAGCCTGTTCACATGCTTCTGACCACACGAGTGCTTCATCTTTACGTGTGAGCTTGGTCAGAGCTGTTGAAATCTTTAAGAAACCTTCTATGAATTTTCAGTAGTATCCTGCTAATCCCAAGAAATTTCGAATGTCGTTCACTGTCTTTGGTGTCGGCCATTCGCTTACGGCTGATACTTTAGCTGGATCCACAGAGATTCCTTCACCTGAAACAATGTGTCCGAGAAATCCGACTTGATCTAGCCAAAATTCATACTTGCTGTACTTGGCACAGAGTTGATGCCGTCACAAAGTCTCCAAGACAATTCATAAATGTTCAGCGTGCTCTTTCCGATTCTTTGAATACACCAGGATATCGTCGATGAAAATAACAACAAACCTGTCTAGGTACTCTCAGAAAACTTGGTTCATTAGATTCATAAATATGGCTGGTGCACTGGTCACTCCAAATAGCATCACGAGGAATTCATAATGACCATAGCAAGTCCTGAATGCTGTCTTCGGAATATCAGACTCTTTGACCTTCACCTGATGATAACCCGAACGAAGATTTAACTTTGAGAAAATACTAGACCCACTTAGCCGATCGAACAGATCGTCGATGCACGGTAGTGGATACTTGTTCTTTATCATCACTTCGTTCAGAGCTCGGTATGCACATTCTGTATGAACCTTCCTTCTTCTTCATAAGCAAAACTGGAGATCCCCAACTTGAAGTACTGGGACGAATCCATCCTATCTTCAAAAGTTTGTCTAATTGAGTACGGATCTCTTTCAATCCTTCAGGACTTAAGCGATATGGTGCTTTGATCACCGGTTGTGCACCAGGTACTAAATCAATACTGAATTCAAGAGCTCGATCGGGAGGCAAACCTGAGATGTCTTCAGGAAATACGTGTTTGAACTCTTGAACTATCTCCGGCTTATCTTCTTCTGCTTGTATTGTTGCAATCACTACTTTCCTTGGTTTAACTTTGTAGGTGATAGGTTCCAGGGTACGGTCTCCACTCTTGAAATAAAAGACCGGATGTTCTGAAATCTCGAACACTACCCTCCTTTGACGACATTTGATGGTAGAGTAGAAAGTTCCTACCCAACCCATACCCAAGTCAACGTCAAAGTTTGGTATGTCCAGCAGCTTGAAGTCAGTATAAAATTCTCTGCTGCAGATGACCACTGGACACAGATCGTATCCCAGAGTTGCTTTTAGAACGCCGTTCCCTGAACAGACATTCCAGCTGGAGACGAGCGGTTTAACTGGAATCGCATGAGTTAGGACGAACCGTTGCGACATAAAGCAATGTGATGCTCCAGTATCGAAGAGTGCTAAGGCAGGTAGTGAGGCTACTAAGATTGTACCTAAGTTGTGTGGAATATTTTTAGGTATAGGAAAAGAATATATATTGAGGTACACAAAGATTGAAAAGGTTTTGAAAGATTAGAAGTTACCATTGATGAATTGGCCAGTGGCTTCAGCTTCTTCCACAGTCATTGTGAAAGCTTGGCGCCTAGATACATTCCTCCTTGCTGGAGGTAGATTCTTCTATCCATTGCTTTGTCTTTGAGGCATATTCCTTTATGCCTGATGAAAATGACGAGTGAGCTGTGCAGGAGGTCCACGAGGAGGTGGAGCAGGTAGGGCAAGAAGAGGTGCAGGATCTTGAATAGTTGGCCACTGCGGATAGGTAATCGCTGGTCGGGGTGCGGGAGCTGAGGTGAGAAGATGTGGGAAATCTCCAATGGCATGAGTGGATGCGCCACAAACTAAGCAAAGGCGGTTAGCACGCCTGCAGTCCTTCGCCAGGTGTCCATTCCTCTTACAGTGGAAGCAAAAGTCTGGACTGGGCCGGTTAAGTGGTACTCCTGGTCTTCTGGGTACAAACGGTGGCCTAGAAGAGGCTCCTCCCGCTATTTGAATAGTAGGGCGCTTTACACCGGCAGATTAAGGTCTGCCCTTCTTCTTCACTATTGCCTCATATCTTCGGGCAGCCTTCAGTGCAAGGTAATGGGTTAGGAAATCCCCTATAGCTAGAGCAGCTTGGATCTCCTGGTCCAACCCTTACTGAAATCATCTAGCCCTGATCTCAGCAGTCGGTATGAGATGTGCCGCGAACCTGTTACGGTCTTGTGTTAGCTGTGTAGCATGTGATATTAGAAAATTGAATATTTGAGACATATTTTACCTGCTCAATATGGTGAACTCAGCATCATACTCATCCACGGATTTTCTCCATATAGAGCCTTGTTGCAGGTGGATTAATTGCTGCTCCATGTCAAAATGGGCAGTCTCGGGTAAATATTTCGCGTCGAACATATCGCGAAATGTATTCTATTCAATCGGCTGAGCAAGTCGTCTTTCTTCAGCCTTCCACCATACTTTGGCGTTATCCGTGAGTTGCAGCTTCACAACTCTTACCCAAGCGATCTCTGGCACTTGTGTTGCCGCCAAATCGTCCTCAATTGACTGAGCCCATTCTTCCGCTTCCAGAGGGTTCTCTTTTCCAGAGAATTGTTTAGGGTGTAGTGTCCGGAATTGTTTGACTCAGGGTGCCTCAGTCTCAGGGCGGTGCAATAGAATAGCAGTCTGCTGCTGCTGTCATTTTAAGAGACTCTTGATTGTCTCAAGCAATACCATCTGCTCGTTAATAGGAGCTGCTACAGTAGGTGGTGGTGGTAGAGGAGGTGGAGTGTTTCCATTCATGTTGGTGCTGGTGTTGTTTGGGGAATCCATAACCTTGAAAGAAAAGGTAGGGTTAGGATAGATTCAAGGAATTGAAATGTAAAGAATGTTTAGTTGCTGATTCTTATAATTCTTGTGATATATTTCTTAGGTTTCCATGCAGAACTGACCTGCATGGGCCGCCAACAAAACCTGTCACGCCCCGCTTCCCGGCGTACGGGGAAGGAGACGTGGCGGGCCGCGACGTATTTACTTAGAAGTAAACACGTTAAGCGTAAATAAGCAATATAAATGAAATAACACAAGAATGACAAGAGAAGTAATAATTTTTTTTTTATTTATATTCATTTTTTACATACAACTGAAAAGTAAAGTACAATGATGGAAAGCGGTGCCTAAAAATTGGCAATATGAACAGAAAGAAAAGTAAGTACAAGTAGGAACTAGAACTCTGGCTCCTCAGTGAACTGCTCTAAATCGTCCTGGCTGGGCTCGATCTCCTGAGAGTCGGGTCCTCCTGAAAATATTCCAAAGAAAAAAGAGATAGGAATGTCGTCAGCGAACTAGCGCTCGGTAAGTCCCAAGAGATAGAATGTAATAGATAGGTAAAGAGAATATAACAGGTAACTTATGTGTTTATTATGATAGCGTAGTTGTTTGTAGCTTAGTACAGAATGTGCCGGTGTATACGATAGGAGTCCAACTTGCTCCGTGGACTAAGATAACATGTAAGTATAAGGCCCCGTCAAAACCCACGGGACAACGGCACAGGATGTTCATGTAGGTATCTTTTAGTGACCATCATCGTGCCACTTTTAGCATATTTCGTACCAGTCTACCCCTTTAAAAAAACCCGTAGTGTATATTATATTGATTGTATTGATTTGTGGTAATCAGACTTGCCGAGACCATGGTATAAGTTGTTCATGTAAGCTGATTTGGGATATAAACGGATAGTCATATAGTCAAGTTCAAGATATAGCCATGGTTCGGTCCAGTCAAGTCAAGTTGATATTGTTCTGGTATTCATATTCAAATTCAAGTGTTCATATTTGATATATTGGATTCATGTTGAATTGGAATTGGATTCATGTTTGGATTGTATTCAGATTAGACCGAGACTCAGATTGAGTCAGACACTTTAAACAAAATTGGATCATGAATTAGGTTTTGGAGTTATCGGTAACTGCTGCACATGGACGACATGATTTGTGTCTTTTTCCAAGACAATTACTATTGATAACCCCATTTTAGTTTTCTATCTTAAATAGGCAAGCACCCACTTTCTCCGGCTCCCTGAGGCTCAAGAGAATTGGTCCCGTTTAAACCTATATTTACTAGGATCCTTAATGTAATTTTATATAACTTGAGGGGTTTTATGAAAAAATATTTTAAATATACTTTCAAAATAAATCTCAAGTATTTATTTATCGTATTTAAAGTTTTCATTGATGTAACTTTTAAAAAGTGAGGTATTCTAGTGAATATATACCTAGCTTGAATAGTTCAAGATATTTTAATGTAAACTTGACTTGTATTGATTCTTAATGGTATTATTATGAAACTTGTAATTCTTTTATTTTGTTTAGAAAACATGGAATTTATTATATATTGAAAATATGTGATTTGATAATAATTATATAATTATTAAAAATAAATTTTTATTATCAAATAGAAATTCTCGTTTTTCTTAAAAATTGTATTAAAATTCCATCGAGATCGTATGCTCCGTGTGGAGGTCTGCATCTCGCTCTACTGGTCCTGAGGACGTGCGATAATCTACACCATCCCAATTGGGTTCCCCAAAATGGGTTGTAGTGTCATAATCGCAAGGAATGAATTAACACAATTTAAAGAAATCCGGGTTTTTAATAGTTTAAGGTTTTTATTTGAAAAGTCGTATTTTTCATATGATATTAGTTTCAAGCGAATCGTGCTACGTCAAGATGTGTGTTTGTGAGAGGTAGGTCATTACCTCGTGAGATTTTCTAAATGTATGCTAAACAAAAATATATAAAGATGTCGTATGTAAACTTCAAGGTATTTAAACGTAAAAGCTTAATAAAAGTAGTTTTACATAGAGTTTTAAAATGAAACTTGTTTCTAAATATTAGTTAATGTTTAACAAGCAAGGTATAATGATATGGATAAGTGGTTCTTAAGAAAGTTGTAGTTTTAAAGAGTATAAAATTAAAGGTCGGTATAACTCCACCTACCGACATGATTTGAAAAAAGATCATTTAAGGTAAGAAGAGGGGAAGAGAGGTGGGACTTACAAGTTGTGTCGGTTAAGAATAGAGGGAGGAAGGGATTGAGATCGTCGTGGTGTCGCGGAGTTGCCGGCAACGTCTTGAATTTTCGCTGGAAAGTGAACTTGAGCTAACTCCACTTGTACTCTTCTTTGACTTGGAATTTTTTGAGAATTTTTAACAAGAGATTTCAGAATAAAGAGGGCTAGTGTATAGGGTTGTATTTATAGGGTAAAATTAGGGTTTTTGGGATTGAAGAAAGAATTTAAATGCATTAAAATTTGGATTAAAAGGTGAATTAACACTCTCTGGATAAATGCAGGAAAATCAAACAGTACCGGGGTAATAGGGGTAGGCCAAGAGTCATGTGTGCAAAACACGGGGGATTTTCACCAAGGGAGGCCAGTCGGCGCCGGTCTTTTGACCGATCTCGCCGGTCGTTTGGGAGGGGTAGGGCTCTGGATTTGTGTCGCGTGTCCCTCTCTGTTCATATGACATTTTGCATATGTTTTTTTATCTTACTTTTCATTTTTACGTGTATTGCAAGTGTAAACTTTTGGGCTTCCAAAAAGTTTAAAAGAAAAATCAATAAAAATAATATGTAGCTGATGGATTCGAACACATGGGCTATGTCACAGCAGTGCAAGGTTTTACCAATGAGCTACAAGTGCTTTCTTACCGTTCTTAAATAAAAACAACATTTAAAGTATACTCAGGCTTGCAAATACTCTATTCTGTACATTAACTTTAAAATTTTTGTTCAATAAAAACAGAGTCATTACACTTTTGTTTTATCGCACGATGCCTATTTTGTATGAATATTTGTTACGAAGAAAATCTTACAATAAAATACCATCTACTTTAAAACCGAGTTTCTTTTAAAACGGTATTTCGTATTTCTTTGCAATTATTCATCTACAACTCTTATTAAGGGACCCGCTAATGGATGATGTGGATTAGCGCACATTCTGGGGATAGTAGAACAAGATGCAGCACTGCTCACGGAGTATTCGATCTCAAAAAGATAAAAATACGGTTTTTTTAGAAAAACAAATTTTCTAAATAAAACTAAATTTTTTTAAATTAAAATTATACAAAATTATAAATCCATATTTTCATTATATTATGAAACTACATTTTTTATAAAAATGAACGATTAAAAAACGTCAATAAAATACCATCAAGTTACTAAAAAGATTATTTTTCAATAAAATACCATAACTTTTAAAACTAGGTATTCATCATTAAAATACCTCAGTACTCCCTCTCGATATTTTACTTTTAACTATATTAAAATATTTTTCATAAAACCCCCTCGAGATATACAAAACACTATTTTAAGGGCTTTTGTAAATATAGGTTTAAGCGGGATCAATTCTCTTGAGCCTCAGGGAGTCGGAGAAAGTGAGTGCTTGCCTATTCTGGTTAGAAAACTAAACAGGAGTTATCAATGTCAATTGTCATGAAAAAAGAAACAAATTCTGTCGTCCATGTGCAGCAGTTGTCGATGACTCCTGAACCTAAGAATTCAATAGTTAAATCAGTACAAGTGTCGGACTCAGTCTGAGTCCAATCTCAAACCTGAATCCAAAATCAAATAAGAATACTTGATCATGAACTTGAACACTCGAAATCAACATCAAATTCAAACATGTATACTTTGACTTGAACTTAACATGAATACCAGAATATAATGGTTGCTATTGAAACTGGCTTGGCTCGAACCATGAATACAACTTGACATGAATACATGAACACTTGACACGAATACTTGATATTGACATGAACTCAATCTTTCCTCTTGATGTATTCATGGATTCGAACAAGGCTAGTAATTTTAACTGTAACGTAGAATACACGGGGTGTTATGGTAGTTCATGTGTGAATCCAACGAAATCTCAGGAGTTCCCCTAGATCATGAATCCATATCTACTAACACAAACAAGCTATCATGAGGGCCCGTGTTTCCTTACTCCTGGATTATATCCTGTTGAGTTTGGAATACTTCAACACTAGCTTGAAATCCCGTTACCAACACTTGATTCGGGCCTATGGTTCCTTACCCATGGATTACATCCTGTTGGGTTCGAGAACACTCTTGATATTGGTTGACATTCATCCTTGAACTTACGTTACATTAGTTGACCCGTGTAAAGACCTTTTAGGACACTTACATTCACTTCATGTCCACTATACCTACACCACACGGCCATGCTATATTATGCTCATGTTATTTTGCCATGATATATATAGAGACCTGTATGTTAAATAGAAATGCCATGCTTACAGTAAATGACATGTTTAAATAACATATCTCTTATTCCATTAATTCATGATATACATTTTTATCATTATACTTTATACTTCACACATAGTTCTTGGGGACTTACCGAACGAAAGTTCGCTGACGGGCATTCCACCCATCTTTGTTTTTCTTAGAATGTTCGTCAGATACTGTGGAGACTGAGGAGGTGGACACCACCGAGGAGGAGCACGACCAGATCACGACTTAGGACTAGACTAGCTATCATTTCAGTTTATATATGCCACATGTTTAGGCATTTCTCTTCTTGTATTGTATTTTCTTTCAGTTGAACTCATGTATTGTAAATGCACCAAGTTGAATGTAAATAAAGTTGTTGAAGTTTAAATCTTATGTTTATTTATTTTCATTTTATATTGCTCCATTACGCTTAGCGCATTTATTCCGAAAAATGACCTTCTCGAAATAAATACGTCACGTGCTTACCACGTCACCTTTTCCGTCTATTGAGAAGCGGGGTGTGACAGTTCTACACCAGCATAGAAAGGTTGTGGCTTTTGCATCAAGAAAACTAAAGATTCATGAGTGCCACTATCCAACACATGATCTAGAATTGGTAGCCGTCATATTCGCACTCAAGATTTGGCGCCACTATCTTTTGGGAGAACGAGTGGATATATACACTGACTACAAGAGTCTGAAGTATGTATTTACTTAGAAAGAACTCAACATGCGGCAGTGAAGATGGCTAGAACTCATGGCAGATTTCGACATCAACCTACAGTATCATCCTACAAAGGTGAACGTAGTTCCCGATGCCCTTAGTCGCCCGCCATTAGGGATGAACCTCACCGCTCAGTGGAGACTAAAACAAGAATTACATGGATTGGAGATTGAAGCAGTTGTGCTAGGTAACGCTTCATATTTGATGAACTTACAAGTCCAGTCCACTCTTGTAAATCAGATTAAGGCAGCTCAAGCAAATGATGCCAAGCTACAAAAGATCCGAGAACAAGTAGAAAGTGTACTATGAACTGACTTCATCATCCACGAAAATGGATCCTTGCGATATGGAAGTCGTTTATGTGTACTAGTCGGACCTGTTCGAGAAGAGTTGATGAAAGAAGCTCACAGCTCTCCTTATTCTATACACCCCGGTGGCACGAAGATGTACAAGGATCTACGACAACACCACTGGTGGCATGAAATGAAGTGTGAAGTAGTAAGGAGCGTAGCCAAGTGTTTGGTGTGTTAGCAAGTGAAGGCTGAATATCACAGAACTGCTTGTCTAGTTCAGCCGTTACTAATCCCAGAATGGAAATTCCAGCACATTACCATGGACTTCGTGACTGCACTCCCTTGCAGCACAAAAGGTAATGATGCAATTTGGGTTATTATGGATCGACTCACCAAGTTGGCTCACTTTATTCCATTTCGAGTTGGCCAGTCAACCGAGACGTTAGCAAAGAAGTACATGGAGGTGAGTAAAAATTTAAAGTAAGATTTAAACCTTCAATATGTACAATACTTGTCTTGATACCCATAAACTCATGCAGGAGATCATGAGATTACATGGAGTACCTGTCTGCATCGTCTCTGATCGTGATACAAGATTCCGATCACAGTTCTGGCAGAGTCTGCAAGCTAGCCTGGGAACGAGTATGAATTCCAGCACGGCGTATCATCCACAAACAGACGGACAGTCCGAGCGAACAATTCAGATCCTGAAAGACATGCTGAGAGCCTGTATGTTAAACTTTGGAGGATCGTGGGAAGATCACCTACACCTTGTGGAGTTTTCATACAACAACATCTATTAAGCAAGTATTGGAATGTCACCTTTTACAGCACTCTATGGACGGAAGTGTCATTCTTCGCTGAGTTGGGATGACGTTGAAGATTGTGAACTCCTTGGACCAGAGATGATCGTGACAACTGTGGATGTAGTTCGCACGATCAGGGAAAGGATGCGCATAGCCCAAGACTAACAGAAGCATTGGGCATATACAAAGCGTCGACATCTGGAGTTCCAACCTGGAGACCATGTATTCCAGAAGATCTCTCCAAACGGAGAAGTGATACGTTTTGGAAAATGGGGTAAATTAAGTCCAAGATACATACGACCGTTTGACATACTCGAACGAGTTGGAGAAGTGGCATACCGTTTAGTACTACCACACTCATTGGAAGGAGTGCACAACGTGTTCCACATATCCCAGTTACGACGATATGTGAGCGACCCCAGCTACATGTTGGATCACTCAGAGCTCACAGTACAAACCGACCTAACCTGCGAGCAACAACCAATTGAGATCCATGACCGAAAGGTGAAAACATTATGGAACAAAAAGGTAAACTTGGTCCGAGTGATGTGGAGAAAGGATTCGCCAGGAGAATCAACTTGGGAAAGAGAAGAAAATATGTGTAACGACCCAATATTACTATACCTTCGTGTTTTCTTTCTTTAGTAAAATATTGTATTTATTTATTCTTAGTATTTTTCCGTATATTTTGTTTTCTTTTAAATATATTATTTTATTATTCCATCTATTTTTCCCAAACCTATTTCTTTAAACTAAATCTTAACCTATTCAAAATTAAATGCAAGACCCGACCCGGCCCATAACCCAAATCCAATATCATTTTCATTTTCTTTTATAAAACTATGAGCCCAAAAGCCCACTTTCTTTTCAAGCAACAACACATATTTAATTCTAATTAAATATGTACAGGAACAATTTTGTAGCACATTGGTTAAGTCCTTGCATTGTTATTTCATAAGTCATATGTTCAAATCTCCATTCTTACAATTATTTTTTTTTATCAATTTTTATTCTTCTCATAACCTACAAATGAGACCTTTCATTTCATCTTCCTTTTAACTCTCAAAATAATTAGAATGGTTATGAGCCATAATTTATTAGAATTATGGTGGCCATAAACTTTTTTATATCTCACTTCTCTTTCTTCTCATCATCACACCTTTCTATCATTTCATATATCCCTCTTCATCTAGATTTCCCGAAGAAGAACATAAAGAAATTCTCAAGAATGTCTCACTAGAAACGCAAGGCTATCGACGGATAGACAAGCCCGGTGATAATACCGGTTTGTGTATGTAAGTCCCTTCTTTCTTTCCCTCTCTCCATCTCTTTCTCTTTCTCCTTTTCTTTTTATATTGCTATGAAAAAACTTCTCTTTCATATCATAGTCCATAAATAATTATATATATATATATATATATATATATATATATATAATGAGCACACACAAACATATACATATATATAATTTGTAAAGTCTTTTTCATTATTCTCAATCCATATGTTAAGATTTTATGTGACCAATTAGGATTGCATCATTTGTTATTGTATTTTAAATTACTTTATTTTAAAAAAAATGTAAAAATGATGTTACGAATAAATATCATGATTTTCTCATTCTCACATATGACATATCAATACTTTTATAATTAAAATAATTTTTAGAAATTAATTTTTACAAATGTAAATTTCAAGAAATTTATCTATGATAGGATATATTATTTTGTACATGCTTTAAAAATTTTAGATTGAACCGCATAACGTTTTAGGAATTATATTGTTTTTATTCACAGTTCATAAAACAGAAAACTGCATTTATCGGTCAACTTCTAAGACACATAACTTGGTCTGAAGGTATCCAAATTGAGTAAACTCAGGTGTTTTTGATATATACATCGAATGATATAGATTTTATTAGTTTTATATTTTTACTGAAAACTGATGTAAGATAAAGAAAACTGCGTTACAATATTAAGTGACGGATCTGGACAGAATCTGTCATGATTCGCACATTGTTTTTAAATTAGACATAACTCAAACTCCCGATGTCCGTTCGTGACAAAATTTAGATGTGTAGATGCACAATTGATAGAACTATAATTTTATGTATACTAGATTACTTAGAAATGCATGAAACAATCCGATATAGGCTTTGTAATATAATATATAGTTGCTGTCCAAAAATCAGAATTTCTGTTTTAAACGCCGATATTAAAAGAATCATAACCAGAGCTTCAGAAATCCAAATCGTGTGAATCTTAGTATTTTGGATAATTAATCCTAAATACCTATAATTTTCTAATAATTTTCATAACCTGAAACCTGATAAAAATTAACTCAAACTGCGTTTTAAAAATGTATGACGGTGCTGAGCAGATTATGATCTGTTTTGTGTGACGATACGAAACCGGGTATATCTCCCAAACCGGTAGTCGTATTTAGGCGATACTAGAACTCACGCATGCACAACACTTAGATCTATATTTTTGTTTATATTCCGAAATTGATTGACTTGATTGATTAGTCGTACACAACACTTATTTACAATATTGTTTTTGGATATTACTTGTATTCTTATCTCATATCAAGTTCTGTGATTGCTTATTTGTCTTTATCTAAATGACTTATGATTAAATCATTATATACTAGAATTGACTTGATCTTGACACGACTTAATCATGAATACTTGAACCCAGTATGTACACTTGAACCAACTTGACTCGAACTATGAATACAATTGGCTTGACTTGCACTTAACATGACTACATGAACTCAATCTTGAAAACTTAATATCATACATCACCTTTTATATTCATGGATTCGATCAAGACTCATAACATTAATCATAGACTTATATACACGGGATGTTGGGGTAGTTTGAGTATGAATCCAACGGAATCTCATGAGTCCCATTAATACAAATCATGTTGCTGTGGTACCGGGCTGAAACGGTACAAATCATGTTGTTGTACCGGGCTGAAACGGTACAAATCATGAATTCACGAACGAGGGCCCGTGTTTCCAAGCCCCTGGATGATAGCCTGTTGGGTTTGGAATACTTCGATAACAATTGAAGTCCGGCTATTTTGGGCCCGTGATTCCTTACCCCTGGACGATAGCCTTGGGTTCGAGAATACTCTTGAGATTGGTTGGCATTCATACTTGAATCCACGTTAGTTAATTTTACCCTTTTAGAGACCTTTTAGGACACTTACATTCACTTTATGTTCACTATATTTACACTCTATGGCCATGCTATACTTGTTTGCTATGCTCATGCTATATTTCTATGCTGTTATAGTTGACATACACATTACCATGTACGCTATTATACTTGTATACATGTTCATGATTTATATCCATGCTATACCATATATCATATTACATCCTGCATTTCATTTATATATATCACACCATCATTTTGGGGACTTACCGAGCGTTAGCTCGCTGACGGGCATTCCACCCATCTTTCTTTCTTTCTTGGAATGTTCGTCAGGTGGTATTGAGACAGAGGAGATAGAAGCGGTCGAAAAGGAGTATAACCAGTTCGCATCACAACCGGACATCTAGTTTCATTCAGCTTTTCATTTCATTTCAGCTTATTTATGTATGCTTCCTTGTTAAGACTTATCATATCTTGTATTCAGATATTTTGTCTACTATGAATCATGAATGTAATAAATCAAAATTGGATTTCATTCTTTTGTTTATTCTTGTTTGTTTATGTTGCTTATAAACGCTTAACGTATTTATTTTGAGAAATGACCTTCTCAGAATAAATATATCGCGGGCTTGCCACATCACCGTTTCCTTCCAATGGGAAGCGGGGCGTGACAGGTTTTGTTGGTGGCCCATACTGGTCAGTTCTGCATGAACATCGTAAGCAATATAATACAAGAATTATGAAATCTAATTATTACATTCGACTTTTCTTTTGAATCCTACCCTATTCCTTGAGTCCATTTTGAACTCCACCTTCGGCCTTCTTGAAGTCCATCTCTCGACTTTTGAATTCTTAACTCTTATTCACCCTTTCTATTTGTATCTCGTTGGCCTATTAGCTCAATTGGTTAGAGTATCAATCGACGGAGCTCGAAAACGACATCATCCTAATCATGTGTCCTTACTCTGTTGCAACATCCTTCTTGAGTAATTTCGAGGACGAAATTATTTTTAAGGAGGGTAGAATGTAACGACCCCAATATTACTATAGTTTCGTGTTTTCTTTGTTTAGTAAAATATTGTATTTATTTATTCTTAGTATTTTTCCGTTTATTTTGTTTTCTATTAAATATATTATTTTATCATTCCATCTATTTTTCCTAAACCTATTTCTTTAAACTAAATCTTAACCTATTCAAAATTAAATGCAAGACCTGACCCAGCCCATAACCCAAATCCAATATCATTTTCATTTTCTTTTATAAAACAATGAGCCCAAAAACCCACTTTTTTTCAAGCAACAATATATATTTAATTCTAATTAAATATATGCATAAATAACCTTGTAGCACATTGGTTAAGTCCTTACATTGTCATTCCATAAGTCACATGTTCAAATCTCCATTCTTACAATTATTTTTTTTTTATCAATTTTTATTTTTCTCATAACCTACAAATGAGATCTTTCATTTCATCTTTCTTTTAACTCTCAAAATAATTAGAATGGTTATGAGCCATAATTTATTAGAATTATGGTGACCATAAACTTTTTTATATCTCACTTCTCTTTCTTTTCATCATCACACCTTTCTATCATTTCACATATCCCTCTTCATCTAGATTTCCCGAAGAAGAACATGAAAAAATTCTCAAGAATGTCTCGCTAGAAACGCGAGGCTTTCGGCGGATAGACAAGCCCGGCGACAATGCTGGCTTGTGTATGTAAGTCCCTTCTCTCTTTCCCTCTCTCCATCTCTTTCTCTTTCTCTTTCTCTTTTTCTTTTTATATTGTCATGAAAAAACTTCTCTTTTCATATCATAGTCCCTAAATAATTAATTAAATGGATATATATATATATATATATATATATATATATATATATATATATAAAATGAGCACACACAAGCATACACACATATATAGTTTGTAAAGTCTTTTTCATTATCCTCAATCCATATGTTAAGAATGTGTGACGGTGCTGAACAAATTCTGATCTGTTTTGCGCGACGATACGAAAACGGGTATATCTCCCAAACCGTTAGTCGTATTTAGGCGATACTTGAACACATGCGTGCACAACACTTAGATATATATTTTTGCTTATATTCCGAAATTGATTGACTTTATTGATTAGTCGTACACTACAGTTATTTACAATATTATTTTTGGATGTTACTTGTATTGTTATCTCATATCAGGTTCTGTGATTTCTTATTTGTCTTTATCTATATGACTTGTGATTAAAGCATTACATAGTAGAATTAACTTGATCTTGACATGACTTAATCATGAATACATGAACCCAGTATGTACACTTGAACCAACTTGACTCGAACCATGATTACAACTGGCTTGACTTGCACTTAACATGACTACATGAACTCAATCTTGAAAACTTAATATCATACATCACCTTTTATATTCATGGATTCGATCAAGACTCATAACATTAATCATAGACTTATATACACGGGGTGTTGGGGTAGTTTGAGTATGAATCCAACGGAATCTCATGAGTCATATTAATACAAATCATGTTGCTGTGGTACCGGGCTGAAACGGTACAAATCATGTTGCTGTGGTACCGGGCTGAAACGGTATAAATCACGAATTCACGAACGAGGGCCCGTGTTTCCAAGCCCCTGGATGATAGCCTGTTGGGTTTGGAATACTTCGATAACAATTGAAGTCCCGCTATTTTGGGCCAATAATTCCTTACCCCTGGACGATAGCCTTGTGTTCGAGAATACTCTTGAGATTGGTTGATATTCATGCTTGAACCCACGTTAGTTAATATTACCCTTTTAGAGACCTTTTAGGACACTTGCATTCACTTCATGTTCACTATACCTACGCTATACTTGTTTGCTATGCTCATCTTACATTTCCATGCTGTTATAGTTGACATACACATTACCATGTATGCTATTATACTTGTTTACATGTTCATGATTTATATCCATGCTATACCATATATCATATTACACCCTGCATTTCATTTATATACATCACACCATCCTTTTGGGGACTTACTGAGCGTTAGTTCGCTGACGGGCATTCTACCCATCTTTCTTTCTTTCTTGGAATGTTCGTCAGGTGGTATTGAGACAGAGGAGATAGAAGCGGTCGAAGAGAAGTACAACCAGTTCGCATCACAACAGGACATCTAGTTTCGTTCAGCTTTTCATTTCATTTCAGCTTATTTATGTATGCTTCCTTGTTAAGACTTATCATATCTTGTATTCAGATATTTTGTCTACTACGAATCATGAATGCAATAAATCAAAATTGGATTTCATTCTTTTGTTTATTCTTGTTAGTTTATGTTGCTTATAGACGCTTAGCGTATTTATTTCGAAAAATAACATTCTCAGAATAAATATGTCACGGGCTTGCCACGTCACCGTTTCCTTCTACTGGGAAGTGGGACGTGACAATATGCGTACACGATACCCTTACCTTTTTGAAAATTAGTCCCTATGTAATTGTAAATTTCAAGGACAAAATTTTTATAAGGAGGGTAGAATGTAACGACTTTAGAAATCACTGTACAAAAATTTCTTGTTATTGTATAGAAAAGAGTATTATACACTGTGTAAGAGTTAAAAGTAATTTTTGTTAAATAAAATCAAGAAACAACTTATAGCTCATTGGTAAAGCCTCTACACTGCTGTGACATAGCCCATGCGTTCGAATCCTATCAGACATAATTATTTTTTAAGATTTTTTTTTAATTTTTCGGAAGCTCAAGAGTTGCACATGCCATACACGGAGAAACGAAAAGTTTCAGAAAAATCAAACAGACGCAATGTTGTACATACCCCAATTGACACGTGGCACGAATCTCGAAGCAAGGCCCTAAGATCCGACCTCCTGTTTTCACCATATGACCGCTACCAACGGTGATGATGAAGCCAAATCCCCCTATACTTTGCACACTTGTCGCTTCGACTCCCCTTAACTCCTCTGCACAGTTTGATTTTCTTGAAATCAAACAGAGACTCTTCAATTCACCATTTAACACATTTTTAATGCATTTTAATCCAAAATTTTAATTCCCAAACCATAATACTTCACTATAATGTAGGGTTATCTAGGACGGCAGCAAGTTTCGGGAGGCATTGTCCATGCCGTTTTTAAATTTTTGCCGTTCTAAATAACTCTAATATAGAATCTTTAACTAGAAATTTAAAGAATCAAGCAATGTTAACAACTTAACATCTAAGTGAATGAGAAATACAACCTTTGTAGACCGGTCCTTCACTTCAAAAGCTCCTTGTAGCGGTCCCTTCGCTGTGATCATGTAACTCCCGGACTCTTGCAAGGCTTCTCAAGATGAAAAGAACGATCTTGCATGAAATATTCGAGGTCGAAGATGATCTACGTCGAGGAGACACTAACCCAAGCTACCCTCTACACTAATGTGGGATTAGTGAAGCTAACACCCTATACTAAAGTGCTAATCTAGTAGAGAATGATGAAGTATGATTTTTGCTCACTTTGGAATTGATTTTCTCACTTGCCCAAAAGCCAGAGAGCTCTTTAGCTTGAAGAAGAAGATGAAGAGAGATAATGTTGTGAGAGAGAATGGCAACCATGGGTGAGAAAATATCTAATATGTCTCATGTAGAGACTTAACCATGAGTTTAGATAATGGTTGGGTTAACAAATATCTAGTGTAAAACAAAACTAGTGGACTAAGTCAATGGGTCTCAAAACTTCATGAAGCTTCATGCCATATGACAAATTTCCAACTAATAATTGAATTACCATAAATAAATAAACCCTACATTATTTTTATCATGGTGTAATTCTCATACACTCATGTTGCATGTATCATCAACCATGACACAAAATAAAACACAATTAATATATATCACATATATATTAAGTGTGCACATGTGAGAAAAATAAATGTTTAAGTGAGCTAATATTAGTTAATGTAAATTAATATATCAAATATATAATTATACATTAAATCATTAAATCAACACCTGATTTAATAATCCGGTTATATCTCATATGACCGACTAATATTATTTGTATCATTATATCGAATCAACACTTGATTCGATAACCCGGCTATATCGCATATAACCGACCGATACAGTATTGACTTATCGAATCAACATTTGATTCGATAACCCGGCTATATCACATATAACTGATCAATACTTTATATCGCGAGAATAGAATACGGTATCATATACACGTATTAATCTCGGTCCCGCACATATCACATATGTGCTCCTACTTCGTTTTGCCTGAGCCAGTGAAACCTCTGTGTGGGACTCTAAAGACTCGTCAATACGCCGGCAGTAGGTGATGATCACACCAAGCACCCATAAGCCGTCAGCGGTACTAGCTGGACATAACGGCTACCCGGGTATTGAACGATCAAAAGATCAGCAAGCAAGCCCGCTCCTACTCCTGCAAAAGCCTGTCAGAAATACTACCGTGCAGTCCGATCTCTTCATCAGATATGTCACATATCAACAGCCTGGGGGTAGTAAAATGTCAGACCCTAATATCCCGATAAGTCATGCCGATGCAAGGTCCATAACGGTTCGAGAAACTACTGATAACACTTACCAGTAAATCTCAGCAACCCTGGCCAGGGATTTCCTGTTATGGCCAATCGAGCATAGCGCAACATCGACTCCCAATACCGGGAGAGACGAATCCCCTCCTATCGCTCATTGCCTCCATGTGTCTCGGGACTGTACCCAAAAACCACCGTTTTGCACGATCTCTTGACCGTGGTAACGTGGAAATCAAAGCACAGTGGGAATCACACAAGACTCTATGGCAATCTCGGGTCGACAGACTAACCTGTACCAGTGTCACCAGAGAACTGCTATCTAACAATAGGTATAATACCATCTAGGAGTTCTCGGTGAGTCCGTTCAGTGTACCCTGTCTCCACTGAGCACCCGTATACCATCTTTGATGTCAAACACCAATGGATGTGGAATCATCCATCGCCCATCATATGAGTCAAGATGTGTATATGCTAGTCTACTCTGGAGTATCGATGCCCTGTCTCGATACTCCCACGACTAGGAACAATTGAAAGGTGTACTTGTGGACTACCCTTGGCCCCACTAATATGATCTCCATCATAGTCCTGGTAGTCAAGTACACAACCTAAGGGCTTTGTCAAAATGTGAGAGCAAGACAGCATCACGTATACAAGTCAACATGTTAAGACAAAGTGCAACCATATAGCATACTATCATGTCGAGTGAGAAAGACCTTCCTATATATGTCCAAGCATCCACTACAATATACATCCCATGTACAGTAATGGCCTCTATGGCATACATATAACTAAAAATCTCCCACTTGCACTAAGGCCATCTGTTGTAGTATCCAATACCCAACAATATAGCAGTGGTTGTAGTATCCCATACTCAACCATCCCAAAATCTCTCAATCAGTATTTAGGAAAGCAGGCCTTGGTGAGTGGATCCGCCGTGTTTTTCTTCGTGTTAACTCTCCTGACCTCGATCCGTTGGAGATTAACCATCTCCCTGATCAAGTGATACTAGCCTCAGAATATGTCCGGATCGATGATGGGATAGGCGTTCCTAGGCCAAAGCCATAACTCCATTGTAGTCACAATAACAATTATTGGACGCTCAATAGTAGGAACCTTGTTCATCTCATGAACAAGAAATGTCCAAACAACCTCTTTGGTAGTATCGTTGGTAGCGGTGTATTCAGCCTTTATCGTCTAGTATACCACGGTATCTAGTTTGGAACTCTTCCAATCATACCGTCCCTCCCCTGAGGGTAAAAACAATGCCTGTGACTGACTTTCAGTCGAACTTATCACTCTGGAAGCTGGAACCAAGAACTTTCTTTTAGTGCTTCTCAAGTACTTAAGAATGTCCTCCACATTATAGATTGAATAATTTGATCCTATTGATTATATGGATTCATGGACTCATATTGAATTATAATATTGTAGATTATACTTGAATCATATTCAAGTCAGTTTATTATAATGAGACTCAGTCTGAGTCAGACAATTAAAAAAGAAATTGAAGTCCTTATTGTTTTGATATTATCGGTAACCGCTGCACATGGGCGGCAGGATTTGTTTCTTTTTCAAAGACGATTACCGTGTTGATAACACCATTGTTAAGTTGTCTACCTTAAATAGGCAAGCACCCATATCTCCGGCTCCCTGAGGCTCAAGAGACTGGTCCCGCTTAAACCTATGTTTACTAGGGTCCTTAAGGTAATTTATAAAACTTGAGAGGGTTTTATGTAAAAATAATTTTGTATAGTTTTCAAAATATAACTCAAGTATTTAATTATCGTCTTTATGTACATACCATAATTTAATGATCAAGATAAATATGTATACATGTTCGAATAGCATGAAACGTGTCAAGTATATTATTCGAGTAACTACCATAAACAATGCTGTAAAGAAATATTATGTACGACTAATTAATCAAGTCGAACGAATGCGGAATATAAACAGAAATATGGCTCTAAGTGTTTTTCATGCGTGAGTTCCAGTTTCACCTAAATATGACTACCGGTTTGGGAGGTATATATGTTTTTGTATCGTCGCGCAAAACAGATCAGAATCTATTCGGCACCGTCATATATTTTTAAAACATAGTTTCGGTCAATTTCCATCTGGTTTCAGGTTAATAAAATTATTATAAAATTGTAGATATTTCGATGTACTTATCCAAAACATCAAGATTCACATGATTTTGATTTTTTAAACTCTAGTTATGATCATTTTAATATCAACGTTTAAAACAGAAATTCAGATTTCTGGACAGCAATTATATGTTATATTGCAAACCCTATATCGGGTTGTTTCATGCATTTTTAAGTAATATAATATACTAAAAATTATAGATTTATCAATTATACATCTACACATCTAAATTTTGTCACGAACGGATATCGGGATTTCGAGTTATGTCCTATTTAAAAACAGTGTGCGAATCGGGACATATTCTGTCCAAATCCGTTGCTTAATATTGTAATGCATTTTTCATTATCTTATGTTGGTTTTCAGTAAAAACTTAAAACTAATAAAATCTATATTGTTCAATGTAGATATCTAAAACACCTGAGTATACTTAATTTGGATAACGGTATACCAAGTTATGTGTCCTAGAAGTTGACCAATAACTGCAGTTTTCTATTTTACGAACAGTGAAATAAAATGATATAATTCCTAAACCATTAAGTGATTCGATCTAAAATTTTTACAGCATGTACAAAATAATATATTCTATCATATGTAAATTTCCTGAAATTTTCATAAGTAAAAATTAATTTCTAAAAATTATTTTAAAACTAAAAGTATTGATGTGTATACTAAAATCGGCAAAAAGATTAACTAGTATTTTATGCAGGCTTCTATTTTTCTTTTAATAAACAAACTGATTTCATGATAAATTATAGATATATTGTGGCATGAAATTTGTGTTCTCACAACTTGTAATAAACATTTATAGTCATGAACAAAGAATTAAAAACACTTTAATTTGAACAAGAGGCAATAAGGTATTATTAAACCATATATAACCATATGTATCTAGGCTTATATATATGTATATGTTTATGTTTATTTTCTATTAAGGATTACGATATGAAAAAAAACGAGTTCACGAGATATGAAAAGAGAAGAATAAAGAGATGGAGGGAAGGAGAGAGAAGGGATTTACATACACAAGCCGGTATAGTCACCGGGCTTATCTATCCGCCGATAGCCTCGCGTTACTAGTGAGACCTTCTTGAAAACTTGTTCATGTTCTTCCTCTTGGACTCTAGGTGAAGAGGAAGAAGGGAGAGATAGAAAAATGTGAGGAAGAAAAAGAAAGAGGAAAATAAAGATGGTGTAATGGTGAATTATCTATCATAATATATGCATTCAATATGGGAATTAAAAGAGAAATGAAAGGTGACCATTCATTTTGGAAATGAAAGGTCTCATTTGTAAGTTGTGAGAAGTATAAAAAAATTTGATAAAAAAAATAATTGCAAGAATGCGGATTTGAACATATGATCTATGAAATAACAATGCAAAGACTTAACCAATGAGCTACAAGATTGTCCATACACATATTTAATAAGAATTAAATACATGATGTTGCTTGAAAAGAAAGTGGGCTTTTGGGCTCATAGTTTTATAAAACAAAATGAAAATGAGATTAGATTTGGGTTATGGGCTGGGTCAGGTCTTGCGTTTAATTTGAAATAGGTTAAGATTTAGTTTAAAGAATTAGGTTTGGGGAAAAATAGATGAAATAATAAAATTATATATATATATATATATATATATATATATATATATATATATATATATATATATATATATATATATAATAGAAAACAAAATATACGGAAAAATACTACGAATAAATAAATACAATATTTTACTAAAGAAAGAAAACACGATGGTATAGTAATATTGGGGTCGTTACAGTTGGTGTACATGGATTCCATCTTTGATCGCATAGCATCCAGCCTTTTCACAGAGTTGCCACTCGTGATGGCCTACCTGAACCTAGTTGGGCCATCATCAACCATGATACAATCCTCGCTCCCACTGTCACCGAGAAGACCGTAGTATCTCTTAAGTGGATGAGGAACCCTACCGGATTCGCGGAGAGGCTGAGGTTCGTTGGAGACTATCGAATCGTTTGGTTTCACCAAATCATCAGCCGTTAGTTTGTGTGGCTGGAACTCCTTCCAGTTCTACCTCATGACCACTAATTTTTTCACAAGAAATTCCTTTTCTAAAAAGGTGGCACGCTGAGAAACAAAACACCTTTTGCTCCTCAGAGTGGTAGATGATATTCCCTCACAAATGTTTTGGATATCCTAACAAACTTATACAGAACTGACCTTGCCTCGAGTTTATCCAGATTTTGCTTTTCAACATAGGCCGGACAACCCTATATCTTAACTCGTTTAAGACATGGTCTCTTCCCATTTCATATCTCATATGGAGTGGTAGGCACTGATTTGGATGGAACCGCATTCAATAGGTATGCAGCTTCTCAAGTGAATAACCCTAAAAGGAAATAGGCAACTCAGCAGTACTCATCATAGAGCGCGCCATATCTCATAGGGTGCGATACCTCCACCCCGATACACCGTTGTACTGTGGTGTATGCGAAGGAGTTAGCTGAGAGAGAATCCCATTCTCCTTTTAGAAAATCCAGGAATTCCATGCTCAAGTATTTTCCTCCTTGATCACATCGAAGGACTTGAATACTTCTACCCGTTTGGTTTTTCAACTTCATATCTTATATTTCTTGAATTTCTCAAAATTTTCAGACTTGTGTTTCAACAAGAACATATGTCCGAATCCTGAAAGATAGTCGATGAATATAACGAAGTACGAAGAACCAAGCCTGGCATTTGTAGACATAGGACCGTATATATCATCATGTATTTGTCCCAAGAGTTCACTAACTCTTTCTCTGTTTCCAGTAAACGGAGTATTGGTCATTTTACCTTTGAGATAAAACTGGCAAGTATCATAAGATGAAAATTCGAACGAATTCTAATATTCATCTTATGTAACTTAGATGGTCATGTCGCATTGATATGACCCATTCTACAATGCCTCAAGAAGGATTCGTTCATTTCTGAACTACTCCTCTTGTGTGTATTCTATACACTTTGAACTGTGGTTTGATTTAGAACGTATATGCTATTATATAACGTGCCTGATCGAATCAACTCTTGATTCAGGAGAATGTTCACAATATTATCCTCCAATACAAAATTATATCTTTCTTTAACTGAATAAAGAAACTGATGTGATGTTGTATATCAGGTTCGGTATGTAATAACATTCGTTCAGAATCAATGTATAAATACAAAGTGATATTTGCTAACTGACTTGGCTGCAACAATTGCACCATTCTCTAACACTTATAGATATATTACCCAATCTCAGTTCTCTACCTTTCAGTGGCCTATGTAACAGATTACATATATGGGATCCTGATCCGGTATCACATACCCAGGACGCAGAGGATACTGAGAAACAGTTCTCGGTAATGAACACACCCGAAGAAGATGCATCAACATGCACTTTCTTCGAATGGGTGACATAGGAATACGGATATTCCCCTATTTCCTGCTCGGACTTATAACAATTATAAAATAGAGCGGAACCAAAGTTCCCTAGCACAGTATAATAAGATAGTTCGGTCAATGCATCCATATTATTATCTTGATTAAGGCGTGACATGGTCGCTACCAGGAGAGAGAGAAGAAAACACTCTGCGTGCGCTTTTTGTAAGATTAGATTGGTTATTATTTTATCTAATCAGGATGGCTCCCACTGTTTTTATCAAATTTTCTTTCAAACCCTAAAAGGTAAGATTAACCGGGATTAATTACACCCTAAAAGTTCGCCAATCTTTCGGCCAGGCCAGTATCGGTAATTTGAGGGAGGTTCCCCATGCTTTCGCACGGACCTAATTAAAATAAACTTCGGTTTCCCAGGGGCGTAACCCCGTTAACACCTTTCTAGACACCTACTTGATCGGCTAATTGTAATGTGTAAAACTCTCTCAGGAGTAACTCTTACTCGCAGTGGGAATCAGGATCCAACTATCTCATAGATGGTATGCAATCTCATTGCAAATTCAACACTTGTAATTCCCGATAATATTTTTCCCCTAGCGACTTATGATCTTAACATGGTCGACAAATCATAAGCGCTAGCCAAGTTCAACCTGTCATTTCATGACCTACCCACATGACCCTTAACTATGGTCAACAAAGTCACATGACTGTCCTAATTAATCACATCATATGCTGTGTAGGAAGACATCACTTAGCTACAGCACACTACGCCTTAACTATGGTCAACAAACGTAGTACGAATACTAAGTACTCTACTTCCTAAAATGACGGAGGGTTACGACAGGTTTTTAAGAAAACCTTTTGCGTAATGAACTTGATATCGTCGTAAAATTGAGTGATTTTGAAAAGGAGCGTTTTTGAGGCTTTTACTAGTTTTGCTAAAGAGGTCACTCCCGGTGAAGGGATCTCGGCTCTTTCCTTATCGAATAAGGTGCAGGATATTTCACAAATATCACTATGCAAAGCAAAAACTATAGAAGCAATCAAAAGACAAACCGAGTTTGTAGCATCTGCTAGTTTTGCTAAAGAGGTCACTCCCGGTGAAGAGATCTCGGCTCTTTCCTTATCGAATAAGGTGCTGGATATTCTACAAAGAATACCGCTATGCAAAGCAAGAACCAGAGCTACCAGTTTTTAAAACAAGTTTCTACAATATCTTTAGGTTTCTTTTATTTCATTAATCTCATTAATGAAGTCCCATTAATTTATGCTTCCTAAGCATCACATAAGAAACGAAAGCATCAATATTTATTATATATCATATATATAATATAAAATATAAGCATTCGTCTCAGAATATCTAGTGATCACATTACAGAATAACAGCAGCAGAAGAATCACATATGAAATATTGGATATATTAGGAATTCCGTGTTTTAATTTAAGCCAGTATAAAACACGGATTCCACGGTCGCGATGAATAGCCAAACCCATATCCCTAGACCCCTACGAGAGCGGCAAGAAACCCTACCAATTCTAGAGTTAGGAGACTCGGTCTCGACTTCTTGAGATGGTCTCCCACTGGACCCTAGAACCCGATTACTTGTGCTCCCCTCCTTGGGTCTATCCTAATGCAGAAAAGTAAATAATATACATAATGGTGACATCATCCTCAACCCGGAAGTGCCCCAATAAAAGAATATTACATACAAGCTTTTACATGAATGAAAATGAAAAACTCTCATCTCACATAAACTCCCGGCTATTCAAACACGACGATCCAATATAACATATCACAACAACACATAACATCACATGTCATCAACGTAAGTAAATATGCGTATCCCAGTTGTCGTTGACATATAGCACCGAAACCGGTGATACACAAAATATTACACTTACGGTCGCAGAAAAGAAAGTGAAAAACTATAACAATTGGAATCCGCAACCACCTTAGACATCATAAACCCAATGTATCTCATACTTTGGATTTCATGCCCAACAAATGAATTCCATAGACATCACATGCCTAACAATTATAAACCCAAATTTTAGTCTCGATATTGAAAACACTTTTCAATAACCTGTTAGGTAATTCAACAAGATTCCCGATAACCTGATCGAATGCTCATCGAAAACTTTAGTAGATGGCCGCACCCCCGATGCCGTCAACGAAGTGCACTAAGGCGGAACACCGCTGCCGCGAGCACCCGAACGGATGCTTTTGGCGACGGGGTTCTCCTACAGTCACTTGGTCGGGGCTATGGGGCGTGGCTATCTAGTAAAATTATCCGGCGAGTATCCGCGTACACTATGTAATTGCGACGGACTTTTGATCACATCAAAATCCCGTGGCAGCCGATCAAATGAGACTAAATTACTAGATTTATAAAATTCAAATTAGTTATCTCATAACTAATTATGTAGATTCCAAATATTGTATCACAATCAAAGATAGCTAGACGAAGTCAAACTTTTCGATCGAATAAACAAGAACCCAAAATTTCCCAATAAGCTCAACACTTGAGCGGAGTTCAAAAAGAACCCAGAAACTGCCACATCTCCTATGAACCAGTCGTAGAAGGGTCAACCAATGCCTCACATGTGGCACCGCTGAACTACCACCAAAGCTTAGGGTTTGGTGGGGGTTCTGACGGTCACATAATCAAGTTAAGCTTTCGTTCTTCTAGAGGGTCCACAGAATCACTTGCAAGATTTTCTGAAAATTTTAAACTCGGAAAAAGTCCAACACTTGGAAAATTTCCAGCGGGAAAAAACTGGGTTATTGATATCTGTTCAAACCTTTTAAGATCGTCTAAATAACCCGAATACATGTTAGAATTACAACTGCGAAACTCTCCGAGTTGCTTTTGCAGAAAGTTAATATCACATGCAAATTTAGCAAAAACAAATAATACCTGAAACATCAAAACCCAGAGACTGGAACCCAGGCAAAATTTTAGGGGGTGAGCTCGGTTTTTGGCCGAGATGGGGGGTGTGGTGGCCGGCCAAAATTGCCCAGAAATGCCTCAAATTTTGCTAGTGTTCATGTTATATCACGTACAACACTCTGCGGTTGTTTAAAAAAAATTTTGACACCTCTAAAAATTCGACAGAACCCAGATTTTGTGTTTCAAGTTTCGGAGCAGTTTCGGTTTCGTAATCTAACAAATATCGTTTAAATTTCTAGCTTAGCTCTAATACCACTGTAGGGTTACCTAGGATGGCAACAAGGTTTCGGGAGGCATTATCCATGCTGTTTTTAAATTTTTGCCTTTCTAAATAATTCTAACCTAGAATCTTTAACTAGAAATTTAAACAATCAAGCAATGTTAAAAACTTAACATCTAAGTGAATGAGGAATAAAACCTTTGTAGACCGGTCCATCACTTCAAAATCTCCTTGTAGCGGTTTCTTCGCTGCGATCATGTAACTCCCGGACTCTTGCATGGCTTCTCAAGGTGAAAGGAACGATCTTGCTTGATGTCTTCGAGGCCGAAGATGATCTACGTCGAGAAGCCACTAACCCAAGCTACCCTCTTCACTAATATGGGATTAGTGAAGCTAACACCCTATACTAAAGTGCTAATCTAGTAGAGGATGATGAAGTAGAATTTTTGCTCACTTTGGAATTGATTTTCTCACTAAAGTTTCTCACTTGCCCAAAAGCTAGAGAGCTCTTGAGATTGAAGAAGAAGATGAAGAGAGATAATGTTGTGAGAGAGAATGACAACCATGGGTGAGAAAATATCTAATATGTCTCATGTAGAGACTTAACCATGAGTTTAGATAATAGTTGGGTTAACAAATTTCTAGTGTAAAACAAAACCAGTGGACTAACTCAATGGGTCTCAAACCTTCATGAAGATTCATGCCATGTGACAAATTTCAACATAATAATTGAATCACGATAAATAAATAAACCCTACATTATCTTTATCATGGTGTAATTCTCATACACCCATATTGCATGTATCATCAACCATGACACAAAATAAAACACAATTAATATATATCACATATATATTAAGTGTGCACATGTGAGAAAAATAAATGTTTAAGTGAGCTAATATTAGTTAATGTAAATTAATATATCAAATATATAATTATAAATTAAATCATTAAATCAACACCTGATTTAACAATCCGGTTATATCTCATATGACCGACTAATATTATTTGTATCATTATATCGAATCAACACTTGATTCGATAACCCGGCTATATCGTATATAACTGACCGATACAGTATCGACTTATCGAATCAACATTTGATTCGATAACCCGGCTATATCACATATAACCGATCGATACTTTATATCGCGAGAATAGAATACGGTATCACATACACGTATTAATCTCGGTCCCGCACATATCACATATGTTCTCCTACTTCATTTTGCCTGAGCCAGTGAAACCTCTGTGTGGGACTCTAAAGACTCGTCAATACGTCGGCAGTAGGTGATTATCACATCAAGCACCCACAAGCCGTCAGTGGTACTAGCTGGACGTAACGGCTACCCGGGTATTGAATATCAGAAGATCAGCAAGCAAGCCCGCTCCAACTCCGGTAAAAGCCTGTCAGTAACACTACCGTACAGTCTGGTCTCTTCATCAAATATGTCGCATATCAACAGCCTGGGGGTGGTAAAACGTCAGACCCCAATAGCCTGATAAGTCATGCCGATACATGGTCCATAACAGTTCGAGAAACTACTGATAACACTTACCAGTATATCTCAGCAACCCTGGCCAGGGATTTTCTGTTATGGCCAATCGAGCATAACGTAACATCAACTCCCAATACCGGGAGAGAAGAATCCCCTCCTATCGCTCATTGCCTCCATGTGACTCGGGACTGTACCCAAAAACCACCGTTTTGTACGATCTCTTGACCGTGGTAACGTGGAAATCAAAGCACAGTGGGAATCACACAAGACTCTATGGCAATCTCGGGTCGACAGACTAACCTGTACCAGTGTCACCAGAGAACTGCTATCTGACGATAGGTATAATACCATCTAGGAGTTCTCGGCGAGTCCGTTCAGTGTACCCAGTCTCCACTGAGCACCCGTATAACATCTTTGATGTCAAACACCAATGGATGTTGGATCATCCATCGCCCATCATATGGGTCAAGATGCGTATACGCTAGTCTACTCTGAAGTATCGATGCCCTGTCTCAATACTCCTACGACTAGGAACAATTGAAGGGTGTACTTATGGACTACCCTTGGCCCTACTAGTATGATCTCCATCATAGTCCTGGTAGTCAAGTACAGAACCTAAGGGCTTTGTTAAAATGTGAGACCAAGACAGCATCACGTATACAAGTCAACATGTTAAGACAAAGTGCAACCATATAGCATACTATTATGTCGAGCGAGAAAGTCCTCCCTATATATGTCCAAGCATCCACAACAATATACATCCCATGTACAGTAATGGCCTCTAGGACATACATATAACTAACAATCTCCCACTTGCACTAAGGCCATCTGTTGTAGTATACAATACCCAATAATATAGCAGTGGTTGTAGTATCCCATACTCAACCATCCCAAAATCTCTCAATCAGTATTTGGGAAAGCAGGCCTTGGTGAGTGGATCCACCGTGTTTTTCTTCGTGTCAACTCCCCTGACCTCGATCCGTTGGAGATTAACCATCTCCCTGATCAGATGATACTAGCCTCAGAATATGTCCGGATCGATGATGGGACAGGTGTTCCTAGGCTAAAGCCATAACTCCATTGTAGTTACAATAACAATTATTGGATGCTCAATGGTAGGAACCTTGTTCATCTCATGAACAAGAAATGTCCAGACAACCTCTTTGGTAGCATCGTTGGTAGCGATGTATTCAGCCTTTATCGTCTAGTATGCCATGCTATCTAGCTTGGAACTCTTCCAATCTTACCGTCCCTCCACTGAGGGTAAAGACATGCCTGTGACTGGCTTTCAGTCGAACTTATCTCTCTGGAAGCTGGAACCAAGAACTTTCTTTTAGTCCTTCTCAAGTACTTAAGAATATCCTCCACAGCTGTCCAGTTATTCTCCCAAGATCCGATTGATTCCTGATCACTACACCTAGTGAGTCATCTACATCTGGTCTGGTACATAACATTGCATACATGATAGAGCCTACTACCGAAGAATAGGGTATCCCTTGCACACAAGTGATCCATGAGTAAGTGGGCGAACCACCACGCTTAGAATCCTCGATACTAAACCCTTTTAGTATGGTGTTAATGTACCTGGATTTGGGACACTCCCAACATCCACATAGATCTATCACCATAGATCATAATCCACAAGATGCAGTAGGTATCATCTAGATCTTATATTGAGAATTTTCGTGATAAGAGGAGCTTGACCGAGTGTAGCATAGGAAACCCTTTCCTATCAAGAGTATGTCATCTACGTAGAATACGTGTAAGATAACCTCATTCTTTACTACCTTCTTGTATATACAAGGTTCATCTACCTTTTTGATGAAGTCACACTCTTTGACTGCCACATCAAAATAGATGTTCCAACTCCGCGATGCTTACATTGATCCTGATGGAGTTAAGCGTAGCTTTGAAAGTCTCAACTTTTCCATTTACACCAAGAATTTTCTCAAGATCCATTTGCTCCCAATGGGTTTTACCCTTTCAGGTGCAACAAGCAAAGTCATACTTTGTTGGTGTCATGCCCCGCTTCCCAGTGTATGGGTAGGGGACGTGACGAGGCCGCTACGTATCTACTCTGAAGTAAATACGCTAAGCGTATCTAAGCAATATAAATATAAATGCGCAAGAGACAAGATATAATAAAACAGCAACTTTATTTATTTACATTCTTTTTACAATACATGGAAAAGTACATACAACCGAATGAAAGCAATTCCTAAACAGTGGCATAACAGAAATGAAAAGTACTGAAATAAAAATGTGTACAATGAAGCTAGAGCTCTGGGTCGTAGGAAAGCTGGTCCAAGTCCTCACTAGTAGGTTCGATCTCCTGAGTGTCCAGATCACCTGACAACATTCCAAAGAAGAAAAAGAAGGAATGTCATCAGCGAACAATCGCTCTGTAAGGCCCAAAGATAAGGGAGAAATAGAATAGACAAAAAGAGAAGATAGCTTTTAAAGTTGTATTATATGAATATTTGGTGTTAACGCTGTTGTTTGTAACTTGGTACAGAAGGATGCCAGTGTATACGAGAGGAGTCTCTATATGCCAGAGACTAGAGGCACATATAGTATAAGGAACCGTTTATGCCACGGTACAACAGCAACGGAATATATGTTAGGTGTATTAAATCTTATAGTCTCATGCCACTTCTAACACCTTCCATACCAATTTACCCCTTAAACCCCGCGATGTCTTGTATTGTATTGTTTGTGTTATATTGCAAATTGTATTGTCTTGTATATATAGATGACTTGCCGAAACCATGTGATTGTTGCGAAAGAGTTGTGTGTTTGTAGTGTAACCGCAATCAATAACGGTGTCGCTTGTAGCTAGACCGAGATGAGTACGGGTCGTCCTCAGGGAAACGTTGAACCTTTTACTCTTACTTTAGATGTGTTGAGAAAGGGGAGAATAAAGAATTTTATAGAAAGGTTTCTAGATCTACGTTAAGCACTAATGCAAAAATATAGATCTAGATTATTTTAGGGATATAGTTAATATAATAAGGGGGCTTGTAGGGTTCGTTAAGATTTAGTAGTTATGGACGATTAATTAAAAGTTACCCTTTTAATCCTTTAATAGATTTAAAACTAGAACGACGGTGATGCGTGTAGATTAGGGTTTCTGGAGGGAAAAAGAATCCCACTCTTAACCCTTATCTCGACACGGAACTCCGTTCATATTTAGCCTTTACCAAAACAATCATTAATCTAATCTCTAATCGCGGTCGAAACTAACAAAGAATTGTTAGCGCGCCCGATTAGGATGTTAATGATTCTTTTGATAAAGTTCATAAACTTTATAGGACTTAAAAAGGGTTTAGAGATGTTCATCATCCATTAGCCTACCCTAATCCTACGAACCCTAACATGCGGAGAATTACTCGCGCATGTTGGGAGAAAAAGAGATGGAAAGAAATTGCATAATTAAACTACAAAGAAATAGAATAGGAAAAAGAGCTACCTTTATTAATCAACAATATTCATTACACTTTGATTCCTTAGAAAATGATTACAAAGACTAGTTTGCTTCTCGATCTTCCAAGGAGGTAGACGAACAGTTGATGATCAGTCTGGATACGTGAGCCGTCTTAGACTTCGTGATCTCGTCGACTTGATAAATTTTCCAAGAGGCTCTCGGTCTTTATTTATAGTCCCAAAGCCAGAAATTTAGATGCCTAAATTAGGGAAATAGTAGTAGAGATTTCCCCCAAAAACTCAGCTTCAATACCCTCTATCATGCCGCGGATCCGCGGCCCAAGGGTGGGTACGGCCGCGGATCCGTGGCCGTTTGATCTCATCCGTTCATCATTTTTCTGGGGCTGGCTCGTTGTGACATTTGGCAATCTATGGAACCTTCAGAATTTGTAAATCTTTTCTTTTCTGCTGCCAGAATTGATTTCTTAATTCGGCAGGTTAGCTTTAACAACTTGATTTCCCTGATTTTAGACCTGAAAATTCTGCACAACAACTCAACAAATAATATTTAGTAGACTTAGTTCTACCAGGATTAGGTCAATAATATTATATACATTTTCCTACCAAATGCTAATTATAATATATCAACACATGGAAAATAGTATTTTTACAAATAAACCCTCATATGTATGATATATTATAATAAAGACCTTTTTAAATATGGAAATTGTAGGAAAAATATAATAATAAATGTGCAGTTTAATCAACTGAACAAATACCCCCAAACTTATCTTTGATCGTCCCGAGCAAACTAGTTTATTCAAGAGGAGAAAAAGAAAGGAGAAAACTAAGCACACTTTCGTAGGCAGACACGATTGCACTGAGCACGTGCAACAAGCCGTTAAACCTCTAGGTGTCCCTAGTAGGAGGAGTGTTGTCTCCTGAGGGTTTTTAGCGAATTACACCCACAAAATCCTATAATAAAAGAGAGATGGTGAAATTTACATATAAAGATAAGAACCATAAAAGAAATACTTTGAAAATTTAGAGTTTCCAACTACACTAGTTTTTTAGTTGTCATGAGCCCTATCTTAATAGTCATGAAAAGATGTTAGAAATCACATTATCCCTCAATAAAATATCGTCTTTATTCTTCATTCCTACCTTTCATCCAAACATCGATCATATAACCTTACGTGTGTGAATAGAACATCCCTACACTCGGAGAATTCAATTCAAGCTATCATATTCTTGTCCATCTACATCAGTACTTTTTAACTTGATGAATATTTAGATTTGCTCACACATTTTCATGCGCCCGTTAATACTTCTTGAGATAATAACCACCGATTACTCATGTGCTTGCTGATTAGGTGATAGTATTTTCCTCGTCTTGCACCACCTAAGGCTTAGCAGTGACTCCCAGACCAGTTGGCCTTAGGGCACTAGGTGAAGAGGCACCCTCGCTATATTTTTTTATTACTGCCTTGGCGATAACAAAACCAGTGTTCATTTTTTTCTTTTCACCATTTTTATATTTTCTTCATTTTTTTCATTTCCTTCATACTTTGGCTTTTAGACAAGAGCATTTCAAGGTATCCTCTACTATCCCAAGTTTCAAGACGTGTGTAAGTGCATATAGTAGGGTATCAACATTTAAATGTTTGGCTTCCAGAATAGTGTAGGGTTCCTAGGCACCCTAATGAGGTCTCACAAGGCATCAACCATGCCAATTTCAAATTGTACGGTGCCGAGAAACCCTAAACTACGGATCGTCGGCTAGATGTTTAGGCGAAAAAGAAACTAGTTAACAACTTAACTAAAGTTTAAACGGAAATACAACCTTTGTAGATCCGGTGCTCCACCTCCTTAGCTCCGCAACGAAGTCCCCTCGCTGTCCAAATGAATTCCCGGGCTCTAGCGTCGGCTTCGTCGGAGAAATGGCGAGCTAGGTCGTCGATGTCCATGCCGAAGATGATCTACGTCGAGGCATCGCTAAATCAAGCTCCACCTTCACCAAGTCATGAAAACTTGTGAAGGAAACACACTCTACTACTTGGCAAGAGGTAGAGGATGAACAAATAGGAAGTTGGTAGACTTTAGAATTGGATTTCTCACTCATTTCCATCAATCACCATTGATGGAGCTTGCTTTCTTCAAGTGAAGAAAGGAAGAAGAAGAAGAATTATGTTATGATAAGTTAATTTAGAAAATAGAAAATAAAAGAATACTTATCATAATCAACCATGGTTAAGTGTAGAGACTAAACTCAAGTTAAGTGAATGGTTAGGTTAGGTATGAAGACAAAAATGGTGACTAAGTCAAAGCTTCATGAAGCTTCAACATAAATCCAAATTAGCCACCATTTTCCTTTTGCCAAAAATGAATAAATAAACAAATAAATGAATAAGTAAAAACCCTAATCATCCACTTAACCATAGTTTAATACTTTACACTTAACCAAAAAGCATGTATCATCAAACATGATACAATCATGTGCACAAAATCATATCGCATATGCAATGCGCACACCCGAGTGAGAATATCCATTTAAAGTGAACCGATACTAGTTAATGCAAAGTAATATATCAAATATATAATTATACATTAAATCATTAAATCAACACTTGATTTAACGATCCGGTCATATCACATATAACCGACTAGTATCCAATGTATCGGTTTATCGAATCAATCCTTGATTCGATAACTAGGGTATATCGCATATAACCTAATCGATACATTCATCGCGAGAATGGAATACGGTATCACATACACGCATTATTCTCGGTCCCGCACATATCTCATATGCGCTCCTATTTCGTTTCGCTTGAGCCAGGAAACCTCTGTATAGGACTCTAAAGACTCGTCAATACGCCGGCAGCAGGTGATGATCATATCAATCACCCACAAGCCGCAAGCGGTCTGCTAAACGTAACGGCCACCCGGGTATTGAGCGATCAGAAGATCGACGAGCAAGCCCGCTCATACTCCTGTGAATCCAACCAGTAACACTACCGTACAGTCCGGTCTGATCGTCTGATATGTCGCATATCTCGCCTAGGGGTGGTAAACGTCAGACCCCAATAGCTTGATAAGTCGTGTCGATATGAGGTCTATAACAATTTGAGAAACTACAGGTAACACTTACCAGTAAATCTCAGCAACCCTGGCCAGGGATTTCCTGTTATAGCCAATCGAACACAGCGCAACATCAACTCCCTATACCGGGAGAGACGAATCCCTTCCTATCGCTCATTGCCTCCATGTGACTCGGGACTGTACCCAAAAACCACCATTTTACACGCCCTCTTAGACGTGGTAAGATGGAAATCAAAGCACGGTGGGAACCACACAAGACTCTATGACGATCTCGGGTCAACAGACTACTCTGTACCAGTGTCACCAGAGAACTGCCATCTGACGTGAGGTATAATACCATCTGGGAGTTCTCGGCGAGTCCGTCCAGTGTACCCAGTCTCTACTGAGCACCCGTATATCATCTCCGATGTCAAACACCAATGGATATGGGATCATCCATCGCCCATCTGTATGGGTCGAGAAGGTACACGCTAGTCTACTCTGGTATATCGATGCCCCGTCTCGATACACCCACGACTAGGGACTTTGAAGGATGTACTTATGGACTACCATGTCCCCACTAGTATGATCTGCATCATAGTCCAGGTAGTCAAGTAGACATCCTAAGGGCTTTTCCAACATGTAATAGAGAGACAATCAGTGTACACGTTAAGATAAAGTTCAACCAGATAGCATACTATCATATCGAGCAAGAAAGTCCTCCCTATATATGTCCCAGCATCCACTACAATATACATCCTATGTATAGTAATGGCCTCTAGGGCATACATATAACTAACAAATAGGGACTATTTTTCAGACTTATTTTTATCCTCAGATTAGTGACTTCCTTCATCTTACTAACCTTTGGGACAACAGCTCATAACTACTTATTACTAGTTCGTTTAAGAAAACTTCTAATTTTCTTGGTTCTCTTAAACTATTCCTATCTTTTGCATGTAATTTTTCACTTTCTATTCTTTTAGTATCAAAAAAAAAATTGTGCTTAAATATAGTATAATGCAAAGTATGCGTAAATAAGCACAAACCTCTCCCAAATTTGTTTACAGCAGTGTCCTCACTGATGTCATCCGTTAAGCTCAAAAACCTGTAGACTTGGGAGGAAATTATTAATGGGAGCAAGAATATATGAAAGTGAAAATCCTCCCCCAAACTTATTTTTGGCTCACAATGTTGTAAAAATCATTTTCTTTCAAGAGCCAAAATATACCACCCCCCCAAACTTGAGTTAAACAATTTTAATCTTTTAAAATCACACGAAGGGGTCGAGGTTATTGGTCAATGCCAAGCTTTGCAAAGACCGAAGGTCAACACCAACCATTCAAAATATTTATCGATGAAGCACCAAGGTTGGTGGAAGAACATATCACCTTTTGACAAGAAGAAGTGGGGAGGTGATAAGAGGTGTAATGGAAAAGGATTGCGTCTCAATTTGGAGAGACGACACAGTGATAGTAATGATGAATTACTCGCATTATCATGATTGTCCAAAAGAAAGGGTGGAAGTCCAATTTCTTCATCTTGGAGTTGATTCATCTCAACACCCGTATCTTTTAAAAATGCGAGTTCATCAGCGAAAATTTCCTCAAAGTTTTCGTCGATACCCCGAAAAATAATGTCATCAGAAAAAATGGGGTGATCGTTCGACTCTATAAAAAGTTCCTCATCAGTGTTAGATGTTGACCTGGACAACTCGGTGGAAGAGTCCGTGTCAAACAACGACATATGAAAAGAGTCAGAATTATGAGGTTGATCAAATTCGCTGCTGTCGATATCCATTAATTCGACAGAACACACATGAGCATAGGGTTCGGAGGGTTCACTTCCCAACTTGTAAATGTTAAGCTCAATTGACTTCTTTCCAAAGGATAGGGTCATAGAGCCTTTTCTACAATTGATTACTGCGTTGGAAGTGGCTAAAAAGGGTCGACCGAGTATCACCGGGATTTGATTGCGTGGGTTCGCCACAGGTTGTGTATCTATAACGATAAAGTCCACAGGGAATATGAATTCCCCGACTTTGATTAACACATCCTCTAGCTCACCCCTAGGTTGGGTGATAGATCGATCGGCCATCTGAAAAGTACAATGCGCAGGTTTTAACTCTCCGATCCCTAATTGCTCATAAACAGAATACGAAAGCAAGTTAACACTAGCACCTAAATCGAGTAGAGCACGATTGATATTTTTACCCCCAATAGAAATAGAAATTGTTGGACTTCTGGGGTCCTTTCGTTTCTTGGGTAGTTGTTGTGTAAAAGCAGTGCCCACATTACTTGCAAGGAAAACTTTTTTAGGTACTTGAACTTTTCTCTTCCTAGTGCACAAGTCCTTTAGGATTTTCGCATATGACGGAACTTGTTGAATAGCATCTAGGAGAGGAATGTTTATGTTAACTTGCTTAAAAATTTCCATAATCTTCTCCATTTGTGGACTTGGTCTGTTGCCCCTTAACCTGTTTGGATAAGGTGCTTTATCAATAAGGGTTTGGTCCAACATTGGAGAGGATTGTGGGGACGGATTCGATCCCAGAATTGGAGTGGGGATCGTTTTAGATAGATTTGAGGAAATGGGCGAAGGGTTCGAGCCTTGGGGAAAACGGAGAATAGGCTCGGGTGAAGGTGGGAGACTAGATGAATTAGGGGAAGAAGAAGAAGCCGGGGTATCATTGGTATCACTAACATCATCACATTGCTCACCCACTCGGTTATTCAGCACTTTTCCCGATCTCAACGTGGTAACAGCACTCACATTATAACTTTGTGAGTGGCCAGGATTAGGTATGCGTTGAGATGGGAGTTTCCCTTTCTCTCTCGCACTCATTGCGGCGTTTAACTATGCGATTTGGTTTTCTATTGATTTAATACTCTCACCATGGGAGGCGGAGTTTTTCGTTAGGGTATCAATAGAAGACGTCATCTCAGCCGACAATTGCATGGATTGTTTCATGAACATATCCAAAGTTTGTGCAAGTGAAGAGTTGTCAGTACCGTCCACTTGTGATGTAGAAGTGTTGGCCGGATTTTGGAAATTTTGTGACTGAAAGGAGGGCTGATTCTGTGGTTGTGGTTGCTTTAGAGGAGGTCTTTGATAATTGCTTTGTTGGTTTTGATTCCAAGCAAAGTTAGGATGATTCCTCCATCCTTGATTGTACGTGGAAGAATAAGGGTCGTTTCTAGGTCGCTGCTGAAAAGCAGCATTAGCTTGAAACGATGCATTCATAGGACATTCTTCCGTTAAGTGTGAAGGATCCGAACAGCAACCACAGACGGTCTTAGGAAGCGTGGCCTGATTTAGGGAGAATGATGAGAACTTGTTTTCAATAGCGTCGAGTTTCTTCTGTATCGCTGTCATTTCGTCTTTTACTGCGATAGAAACATCGAGCTGGTGAATACCTCCCTTAGTTGAAGGTGATCTTACGCTTTCCCGCTCGTAAAGAGCCCTCGCCTGAGCAGTGAACGATGGGTTAAGGGGGCCCCTACTACTATTGCAACGTGTGTTCAGCAAGGTCTTCCAGATATTTCCACGCTTCACCGTCATCTTTAGACATGAAATTGCATTGACACATTGTTTCAAACATCTGCTTTGTCGCTGGATTAATGCCCTCATATATAATCCGACATAAATCCCATCTTTGTATTCCGTGATGGGGGCATTGGACAAGCAGATCTTTGACTTCCAAAATGGTTCATTGGGAAGCTGGGTGAACTGGTTGATCTCGCTCCTAATATGGTCAGTCTTATGGTTTGGGTAAAACTTCTTAAGAAATGCTATGACAAATTCATCCCAATTAGTGATAGAGTGTGCGGCAGTATTATAAAGCCATTTTTCTGCCAAGTTGCACAGTGTGAATGGGAGAAGACGTAAGCGCATAGTATCTAAAGTCAATTGTGAAGTACCCATCATTGCACATACGTTTTCGAATTTGGTGATGAAAACGTACGCGTCTTCCGACTCAAGCCCGTGAAATTTGGGCAGCAGATTGATGTAGTGGGGTTTAATTTCGAAATTATCCCCGTTAGGTGGTGGAAGAGATAGACAAGTAGGAAGAGAACCACGAATAGGATAGCATCTCTCTTGGAGAGAGATGCGCGGTGGATTCTGCGCACCTACGGGCGGTGGCAGCGTGGTGTTATACTCTGATGGAGTGCCGTCCATCTCGGTCGATGTGGTGTGTGGTGGGGGAAAAGAGGATGAAGAAGAAGTACCGACTTCGGCGTCGATAGCAGGAACGCGGACAAGACGGGCACTAGGATCCCGTGTCCAGCCGAGCATGCACTAAGCGGGTTTAGTGCAAGTGGCAGCGTGTGTGTGATTTAAAATTGGTTTGTTTTGAAAAAAGTGGGACTCAAGACAAATCACACAAAAATGCACAAACAACCCTAGAACTAAGGTTACCTAGGTCCAGTCTCTAGACCGCTCCTAGACTTCCAAAAGACAAGCCGCAAGATAAATCCTCTACCGCCTCCATACTACCCTTGTAGCCAGGTAAGTGCCAGGTAAGTGGGAAGGAACCACAGTAGTGGGCCTAATTAAAAACCACTAGCATTTGACACACTTGCCTAGGCACTACAAAAGTAATGCGGATAACCGATAGATTACCCACGACCTTCCTCTGTCCTTATTGAGCACGATAGTCCTTAGAGTCTGGTCTAGATATTTTTTTAAATTAATGAAGGGTTGATGCAGATGCTCGGTTTGTGATTTATGGGGCTTAGGAAGGGTGATGAAATCCCCACCTAATCTGGATTTTGGTCTTGCCCCTTAAAAATCCGTATTAAAATATGCAAAAACAAACCGCAAAACAAAACTTTGCAAAAAGATTTTTGAGCGGCGAATATTTTGCAAAGAATCCTGCAGAAAATAGATTTTATTGGATTTGAGAGGAAAGAGAAGGAGTTAAGAAAGATACCAGAGAAGTGTGAAACCCTAGATCTCCTGTTTCCTCAAGTCCGTGACTCCAGATTCCCTCGCAAAATTCACACACAAATCGTTAAATATGCAATTTGCAGTTTTGTTTTAATAATGATATGAATCGTCTAAGAATTCAACACAAATAGCAAGAATAAAAAATTACACACGTCTCCCCGGCAACGGCGCCATTTGATTGTTGCGAAAGAGTTGTGTGTTTGTAGTGTAACCGCAATCAATAACGGTGTCGCTTGTGGCTAGACCGAGATGAGTACGGGTCGTCCTCAGGGAAACGTTGAATGTTTTACTCTTACTTTAGATGTGTTGAGAAAGGGGAGAATAAAGAATTTTATAGAAAGGTTTCTATATCCACGTTAAGCACTAATGTAAAAATATAGATCTAGATTATTTTAGAGATGTAGTTAATATAATAAGGGGCTTGTAGGGTTCGTAAGGATTTAGTAGTTATGGACGATTAATTAAAAGTTGCCCTTTTTATCTTTTAATAGATTTAAAACTAGAACGACGGTGATGCATGTAGATTAGGGTTTCTGGAGGAAAAAAGAATCCCACTCTTAACCCTTATCTCGACACGGAACTCCGTTTACATTTAGCCTTTACCAAAACAATCATTAATCTAATCTCTAATCGCGTTCGGAACTAACAAAGAATTGTTAGCGCGCCCGATTAGGATGTTAATGATTCTTTAGATAAAGTTCATAAACTTTATAGGACTTAAAAAGGGTTTAGAGATATTCATCATCCATTAGCCTACCCTAATCCTACGAACCCTAACAAGCGGAGAATTACTCGCGCATGTTGGGAGAAAAAGAGATGGAAAAAAATTGCATAATTAAACTACAAAGAAATAGAATAGGAAAAAGAGCTACCTTTATTAATCAACAATATTCATTACACTTTGATTCCTTAGAAAATGATTACAAAGACTAGTTTGCTTCTCGATCTCTTCCAAGGAGGTAGACGAACAGTTGATGATCAGTCTGGATGCATGAGCCGTCTTGGACTTCGTGATCTCGTCGACTTGATAAATTTTCCAAGAGGCTCTCGGTCTTTATTTATAGTCCCAAAGCCAGAAATTTAGATGCCTAAATTAGGGAAATAGTAGTAGAGATTTTCCCCAAAAACTCAGCTTCAATACCCTTTATCATGCCGCGGATCCTCGGCCCAAGGGTGGGTACGGCCGCGGATACGCGGTCGTTTGATCTCATCCGTTCATCATTTTTCTGGGGCTGGCTCGTTGTGACATTTGGCAATCCATGGAACCTTCAGAATTTGTAAATCTTTTCTTTTCTGCTGCCAGAATTGATTTCTTAATTTTGATTTCTTAATTAGGCAGATTAGCTTTAACAACTTGATTTCCCTGATTTTAGACCTGAAAATTCTGCACAACAACTCAACAAATAATATTTAGTAGACTTATTTCTACTAGGATTAGGTCAATAATATTATATACATTTTCCTACCAAATGCTAATTATAATATATCAACACATGGAAAATAGTATTTTTACAAATAAACCCTCATATGTATGATATATTATAATAAAGACCTTTTTAAATATGGAAATTGTAGGAAAAATGTAATAATAAATGTGCAGTTTAATCAAATGAACACCATGATATCAGTAAATGGATGTAACTGGAGAATTATGTAAATGGAAGTATATTCATGGTTCGGTTCGGTCAATATAGACTGAATAGTTTGATCCGATTGATTATATAGATTCATGGATTCATATTGAATTGTAATATTATAGATTGTACTTGAATCATATTCAAGTCAGCTTATTATAACGAGACTCAGTCTGATTCAGACAATTAAAAAAGAAATTGAAGTCCTGATTGTTTTGATATTATCGGTAACCGCTGCACATGTGCGGCAGGATTTGTGTCTTTTTCAAAGACGATTACCGTGTTGATAACACCGTTGTTAAGTTGTCTACCTTAAATAGGCAAGCACCCATATCTCCGGCTCCCTGAGGCTCAAGAGACTGGTCCCGCTTAAACCTATGTTTACTAGGGTCCTTAAGATAATTTATAGAACTTGAGGGGGTTTTATGTAAAAATAAGTTTGTATAGTTTTCAAAATACTACTCAAGTATTTAATTATCGTCTTTGTGTACATATCACAATTTAATAATCAAGATAAATATGTATACATGTTCGAATAGTATGAAACGAGTCAAGTATATTATTCGAGTAACTACCATAAACAATTCTGTGAAGAAATATTATGTACGACTAATTAATCAATTCGAACGAATGCGGAATATAAACAGAAATATGGATCTAAGTATTTTTCATGCGTGAGTTCCAGTTTCACCTAAATACGAATACCGGTTTGGGAGGTATATATGTTTTTGTATCGTTGCGCTAAACAGATCGGAATCTATTCGGTACGGTCACATATTTTTAAACATAGTTTCGGTTAATTTCCATCAGGTTTCAGGTTAAGAAAATTATTATAAAATTGTAGGTCTTTCGATGTAATTATCCAAAACACCAAGATTCACATAATTTAGATTTTTTAAACTCTAGTTATAATCATTTTAATATCAACGTTTAAAACAGAAATTCAGATTTCTGGACAGTAATTATATGTTATATTGCAAAGCCTATATCGGGTTGTTTCATGCATTTTTAAGCAATCTAATATACATAAAATTATATCTTTATCAATTATACATCTACACATCTAAATTTTGTCACGAACGAATATCGGTATTTCGAGTTACGTCCTATCTAAAAACAGTGTGTGAATCAGGACATATTCTGTCCAAATCCGTCGCTTAATATTGTAACGCAGTTTTCTTTATGTTACGTTGGTTTTCAGTAAAAACTTAAAACTAATAAAATCTATATTGTTCGATGTAGATATCTAAAACACCTGAGTTTGCTCAATTTGTATATCGGTATACCAAGTTATGTATCCTAGAAATTTACCAATAACTGCAGTTTTCTATTTTACGAACAGTGAAATAAAACTATATAATTCCTAAACCGTTAAGTGATTCGATCTAAATTTTTTACAGCATGTACAAAATAATATATTCTATCATATGTAAATTTCCTGAAATTTTCAGAAGTAAAAATTAATTTCTAAAAATTATTTTAAAGTTAAAGGTATTGATGTGTATACTAAAATCGGTAAAAAGATTAACTAGTATTTTATGCAGGCTTCTATTTTTCTTTTAATAAACAAACCGATTTCATGAGACATTATAGATATATTTTGGCATAAAATTTGTGTTCTCACAACTTGTAATAAACATTTATAGTCATGAACAAAGAATTAAAAACACTTTAATTTGAACAAGAGGCAATAAGGTATTATTAAACCATATATAAACATATGTATCTAGACTTATATATATGTAGATGTTTATGTTTATTTTCTCTTAAGGATTACGATATGAAAAAAAACCGGGTTCACGAGATATGAAAAGAGAACAATAAAGAGATGGAGGGAGGGAGAGAGAAGGGACTTACATACACAAGCCGGTATTGTCACCGGGCTTGCCTATTCGTTAATAGCCTCGCGTTACTAGCGAGACCTACTTGAAGACTTCTTCATGTTTTTCCTCTTGGACTCTAGGTGAAGAGGGAGAAGGGAGAGATAGAAAAATGTGAGGAAGAAAAATAAAGAGGAAAATAAAAATGGTGTAATGGTGAATTTTCTATCATAATATATGCATTCAATATGGGAATTAAAAGAGAAATGAAAGGTGACCATTCATTTTGGAAATGAAAGGTCTCATTTGTAAGTATGAGAAGAATAAAAAAATTTGATAAAAAAAATAATTGCAAGAATGTGGATTTGAACATATGATCTATGGAATAACAATGCAAAGACTTAACCAATGAGCTACAAGATTGTTCATACACATATTTAATAATAATTAAATATATGATGTTGCTTGAAAAGAAAGTGGGCTTTTGGGCTCATAGTTTTATAAAACAAAATGAAAATGAGATTGGATTTGGGTTATGGGCTGGGTCAGGTCTTGCGTTTAATTTGAAATAGGTTAAGATTTAGTTTAAAGAATTAGGTTTGGGGAAAAATGGATGAAATAATAAAATAATATATATATATATATATATATATATATAATAGAAAACAAAATATACAGAAAAATACTACGAATAAATAAATACAATATTTTACTAAAGAAAGAAAACACGATGGTATAGTAATATTGGGGTCGTTATAGTTGGTGTACAAGGATTCCATCTTTGATCGCATAGCATCCAGCCTTTTCACAGAGTCGTCACTCGTGATGGCCGGCCTGAACCTAGTTGGATCATTATCAACCATAATGCAATCCTCGCTCTCACTGTCACCAAGAAGACCGGAGTATCTCTCAAGTGAATGAGGAACCCTACCAGATTCGCGGTGAGGCTGAGGTTCTTTGGAGACTATTGAATTCTTTGGCTTCACCAAATCATCAGCTGTTAGTTTGTGTAGCTGGAACTTCTTCCAGTTCTACCTCATGACCACTAATTTCTTCATAAGAAATTCCTTTTCTAAAAAGGTGGCATGCTGAGAAACAAAACACCTTTTGCTTCTCATAGTGGTAGAAGATATTCCCTCACAAATGTTTGGGATATCCTATAAGCACATCCTTATACAGGTCCCTAGTAGTAGGATTATCGAGACAGGGCATCGATACTCCAAAGTAAACTAATGTATACGCTTCTCATCCCAGCAGAGAAGATGGTCTGTCCCACGGTCATTAGTACGTCATACTGGAGATAGTATGCAGGTGCTCATTAGGTTATGAGTACACTAGACAAGACTCATGGGGAACTGCTAGTTGATACTATACTTATCGTCAGAGAGCAGTTCCCAGGTGACATGAGTGCAGCTTAGTCCGTTGACTTGATATCGCTACTTCGACTCGAGTGTGTTCCCACTGTTCTTAGATCACTAGCTTACCACGGCTCTAATGAGTCATGCAAAAAGGTAGTGGTTGGGTGTTGTTCAGTCAAAAATATTGCACATTTGATGAAATATTTTCCTTACTTTTACTAAGTACTTAAAGGTGTTTATGGTAATTATGGTACATATGTGGGTTTATCTGCAAAATACTCTCTATTATATGTTTATACACTATACTTAATATTATGAAGGAAAATATATGCATATAATATTTATATGATATTTTGATAATTTAAATATACATATCATATCAAATATCCCTAATCAATATTCTTAAAATATCATATCATATAAAATGGTTAGGATAATATCTCAGATATAACAAATATTACTAATACTATGAATTGAGATATTATGCAAATTTAGCTCAGGTCTGGAGATCAAGATATCCGAGATGTCGGGAATAAAATCTGCCGATAAAGTTGAATCAAATTGTAAAATCGTAAATGGCAGAGACTCGAGAAGATTTAATGAAACCAGACATCACAACAATCTCCATGTGTCAACATTAGGCAGTACCAGAAATTTCAAACCCTGATCTCCCCAAACTTTCGCCCAACCGCAGCCAATACCCTCTATCTGCGACGGATCCGTGGCCATATTGTGGCCGTTGGATGTGGATTTTCTTCAATGGGATCGTATCAGAATATCTTAATACATAGGATCTAGGGTTTCTGCTTTTAGTGCTATTTAAAGGACCGAGAGCTTCATCTAAAAATCTATCTATCTAAACTTGAAAATAGATCACTAAACGATCACCTAATAGATCAATCCGAAGCGATCAAAAGGTCCACAGCGATCCACGAATTCAGGAGATCAATCGACGCATCATCTACTTCCAATGAGAACAGCATAAACTAGGGTTCTTGTACTCTAAATTCTATGGATTTATAAATGATAGTTGATTAATAAAAAGGTAGATCTTTAGTTTAATTCTTTGCATTTTACTTTCTGCATTTACAATATAATCTCCTTCTTCATCTTCTCTTCTATCTCAACTATTCGTGAGTAATTCCTAACTTGTTAGGGTTCATAGGATTAGGGTAGATCAATGGATGATAAAATCTCTTAACTTCTTTTACATTTTATAAAGTTTATAAATTTTAGCAAAATAAATGTTAACATCCTTATCAGGCGCGCTACAAATTTATTGATAGTCTCGACCGCGATTTGAGATTAGATTAACAATTATTTTGGTAAAGGCAAGACATGAATACAGATCAATGCAAGGATCAGGATGAAGAGTGGGGAAACCCTAATTTCTTCCAAAAGAACCCTAATCCACATTCATCACTATCGATCTAATTTTAAATCTATTAAAACTAAAATGAGTCATCTTTAATTAATCATCCATTACCACTAAATTCTATGAACCCTACAAGTCTCTTCTTCATAAAATCTACATCTGTATATCGTAGATCTACAACCATTCTCTCTATTTTCAATCAAATCGTCTAAAGCAAGATAAAAGGTTCGACGTTTCCCTAAGAACGACCCGTACTCATCTCGGTTAGCTACTAGGGACACTGTTATTGATTGCTGTTACTTTTACTTTATTTACACTTCTTTCCAAAAACACACCAATCAAATGGCACCGTTTCCGGGGATACGTTTTTTTCTTGCCATTCGTGTTGAATTTTTATAAAATCCAGAAAATATATTATAAAAGAGAACCAAAACCGCAACTTGTATATTTAACGATTATTGTGCGAATTTTTGCAAGGGAATTTGGAGTCACTGGAGCGAGAAAATAGAGATTCAGAGAAATCCATGAAAGCCCAGAGGAGAATTGGAGGCTACTGAAGAAAAATCAGCAAGCAAACTCACCAAACTGTGGCGGAACCGCGGCAGAAGCAAGCATTTGGCCGCGGTTGGGCGGCGACTTGGTGGTGTTGTGCCCCCAAGATCTTCTGGTATATTCCTCATATCTTCCTCTCTCCTCTAGAAATCTAATAACATAATTCCCTGCAGGATTCTTTGCAAAAAGCGCCGCTCAAAAAATCTTTTGCGTGTTTTGATATTTGGTTTGTTTATGCATATTTTAACCGGACTTTAAGGGGCAATAACCCAAATTCAGATTAGGTGGGGATTTCGTCACCCTTCCTAAGCCCCACAAATCACAAAACAAGTATCCACATAACCCTACATTAATTAGAAAAATATCTAGACTAAGACTCTAAGAACCGTCACGCTCAATTAGGACAGAGGAGAGTCGTGGGTAATCTATCGCTTATCCGTATCTCTCTTGTGGTCTCTAGGAAAGTGTGACTAAGGAAAGTGGTTACTTAAATAGGTCCGCTATTTTCGGTGATTCGTATAGTGTATACCTCCCACTTACCTAGAACTTACCTGGCCACAAGAGCAATAAAGAGCTGGTAGAGAATTGATCCTGCGGCTTGTCCTTTGGAAGTCTAGGAGTGGTCTAGTGCTTGATCTAGATGACCTTAGTTCTAGGGTTGATTGTGCATTTTGTGATTTGCTGAGTCAAGCCTCAAAACAAACCTTTTTAAATCGTTCTCACACACGCTGCTACGTGGACTAAACCCGCTTAGTGCATGATCGGCTGGACACGGGATTCTAATGCCCGTCTTGTCCGCGTTTCTGCTATCGACTCCGAAGTCAGTACTTCTTCATCTCCTTTTTCCCCTCCACCCTCCACATCGACCAAGATGGACGGTTCTTCATCAGATTTTACCAACACACCCCTGCCACCACCCATAGGTGCGTAGAATACACCGGGCATCTATCTTCAAGAAAGATGCTACCCGATACGCGGTCCCCTTCCTACTTGTCTATCTATTCCACCAGCCAATGGGGATAATTTCGAAATTAAACCCCACTTCATCAACTTGTTGCCCAAATTTCACGGGCTTAAATCGGAAAACGCATACGTTTTCATAACCAAATTCGAAAACGTATGCGCAATAATGGGCACTAGACAACTTTCTGTGGATACTATGAGATTACGTCTTCTTCCTTTTACCTTGTGCGACCTAGCAGAAAAATGGCTTTATAGCACTACCGCACACTCTATCGCCAAATGGGAAGAATTCGTTATAGCATTCCTTAAGAAATTTTATCCCAATCACAAAACCACCAGTGTTCGAAGTGAGATTAACCAGTTTACCCAACTTCCTAACGAACCATTCTGGAAATGTTTTGAACGGTTCAAGGATCTTCTTTTACAATTTTCCCATCACGGAATTGGTAAATGGCAATTGCCGAATTAGATATGAGGGTGTTAATCCTGCCACAAAACAGATACTTGAAACTATTTGTCAATGTCATTTCATGTCTGAGGACGATGGGGAAGATTGGCAATTCCTAGAAAATCTCGCTGAACAAAATTTACAGTAGGAATGCGTTAGACCAATATCGTCTAGGGGAGTTATCCATCAGCTTGACGTTTCCATCACAGTGAAAGCCGAAATGGCCGCGATGCAAAAGAAACTCGAAGCTATAAAAAACAAATTTTCTTCAGCCTCCCTAAACCAAGTTACGCTACCCAAAACTGTGTGTGGTTGCTGTTCCGACCCACCGCATTTAATGGAAGAATGTCCTTTGAATCCTCTGTTTCAAGATCAAAAACAAATTAATGCTACTTTTCAGCAACGACCTAGAAACGATCCTTATTCTTCCACATACAATCAGGGATGGAGGAATCATCCTAATTTTGCTTGGAACCAAAACCAAACTCAAATTCAAAACCAGTTCCCAAGAAACTATCAAAGTCCTCCCCTACAGCAACAGCAGCCACCACAACAAAATCAACGCCCCTTTCAACTATAACCTTTTCAAAACCCGGCAAACAATTTTGCACCTTATAATAATTCTTTTCAAACGGCCGGTACCGATAAAACCTCTGCACTCTAACGTAACTTAGAAACGTTCATTAACCAATCTACACAAACGACAGCTAATTTAACGTCTTCTATCCAAATATTAGTGCAACACACTACTTCCCACGGTGAAAGTATAAAATCGATAGAAGCACAACTTGCACAGTTAAATACCGCGATGAGTGAGAGAGAGAAAGGGAAACTTTCATCTCAATCTCTACCGAATCCTGGGTACTCACAAAGTTATAATGTGTGTGCTGTAACCACGTTGAGATCAGGAAGAGTGCTGAATAACAAAGTAGGTGAACATGTTGATGTTGATGATGTTGATGATATTGATGATACCCCGGCTTCTACTTCTAATCCTAATTCGTCTCGTCCACTACCTTCTTCCGAGCCTATTCTCCGTTTTCCACTAGGCTCGAACACTCAGCCCACTTTCTTGAGTCAACCTCAAATAATCCCAACTCCAATTATGGGATCCATTCCATCCCCACAAACTTCTCCAAAGTTGGACCCAACTTTTATTGATAAAGCTCCTTATCCAAATTGGTTAAGGGGCAACAGATCAAGTCCCCAAATAGAGAAAATTGTGGAAATTTTTAAGCAAGTTAACATAAACATTCCTCTCCTAGATGCTATCTAACAAGTTCCATCCTATGCGAAAATTCTAAAGGACTTGTGCACTAGGAAAAGGAAAATTCAAGTGCCTATTCTTAGCGAGTAATGTGAGCACTGCTTTTACCCAACAAATAACCAAGAAACGAAGGGACCCCGGAAGTCCTACAATATCTATTGCTATTGGGGGTAAAAATATCAATCGTGCTCTACTCGATTTAGGTGCTAGTGTTAACATGCTTCCGTATTCTGTCTATGAGCAATTAGGTATCGTAGAGTTAAAACCGACGCACTGCACTCTTCAGATGGCCAATCGATCTATCACCCAACCTAGGGGTGAGCTAGAGGACGTGTTAATCAAAGTCGGGGAATTTATATTCCCTTTGGACTTCATAGTTATTGATACACAGCCTGTAGCAAACCCCTGAAACCAAATCCCGGTGATTCTAGGTCGGCCTTTTCTAGCGACTTCCAACGCAATAATCAATTGTCGAAACGGTTCTATGACTCTATCTTTCGAGAAGATTTCAATTGAGTTTAAAATTTACAAGTTGGGAAGTGAACCCTCCGAACCCTATGCTCATGTATGTTCTGTCGAAATGATAGATTCCGACAACAACGAACTTGAAAAGTTTAATGATACTTATCTCGACTCTACTAGTGCGTTATTGTTTGATCCTACTATTTATTATATACATGAGGACCCTTTTATCGACAAGTCCACACCGAAGTCCGAATCCTTTAACTTGTCGAATAAGTTACTCGAGCTGTCCGGGTCAACATCTAATGCCAAATATGAACCTTTTATAGAGTCCGAGGATCATACCTTTCTTTTTGATGAGATTATCATTCAGAATATCGATGAAATCATTAAAGACATTTTCGCCGAAGACTCACATTCTCAGAAGACATGGGAGTTGTGATGAATCAACCCCAACCCAAAGAAATTGAACCGCCACCTCTTCTTCTTATCAAGAATGAGAATGCGAGTAATCCATCATTATTGTTTTGTCTCTACAAACCAAAAACGTAAACCCGTTCTATTACACTTCTTATCTCCTCCCCACTTCTTCACGTCTATAGGTGATATGATCTTCTACCAACCTTAGTGTTACATTGATAAAAATTTGAATGGTTGGTGTTGACTTTTGGTCTTTGTAAAACTTTATATTGACCAACAACTTTACCCCCCTCTTTATAACTTTAAAATGCTTAATACTGTTTACTTAAGTTTGGTGGGAGAAAAATATTTTGGCTCTTGAAAGAAAATAATTTTTTTACAAAATTATGAGCCAAAAATAAGTTTGGGGGAGGATTTCATTGTCATTAATTTATGTCCCCGTTATTAACTTTTCCTCCCAAGTCTAAAGTTTTTTTTAAGCTTAACAGATGACATCAGTGAGGACACCACTGCAAACAGGTTTGGGGGAGGTTTGTGCTTATTCACGCATCATTTTGCATTATACTACATAAAAGCAAAAAATAAAATTTTTTGATAATAAAAGTTAGAAAGTGAAAATTTACATATGAAGGATAGGAATAGTTTGAGAAAAGTAAAGTTAGATATTTTCTTAAACGAACCTAGTAATAAGTAGTCATGAGCCGTTGTCCCAAGTGTTAGTTAGATGAAGCAAATTACTAATCTAAGAATAAAAATAAGTCTGAAAAATACTTCTTGAGTCCAAATATTTGAACGTTGATACTCTACTATACGCACTTGCACACATCTTGAAACTTGGGATAGTAGAGGATACCTTAAAATGCTCTTGTCTAAAAACCTTAGTATGAAGGAAAATAAATATACAAACAAAAAAATATAAATGAAAAAAAATGGTGAAAAAATATGAGCACTGGTTTTGTAATCATTTAAGGCAGCAAAACAAAATATAGCAAGGGTGCTTTATCACTTCGTGTCTTAGACCAACTGGTTTGGGAGCCACTGCTAAGACTTAGTTATTGCAAGACGAGAAAATTGCTAATTATGCCTAAAAGAGTGAGCACATTTAGTAATCGGTCGGTTAGTACCTCAAGAAGTATTAATGGTCGCATGAAGGATGTGTGAGCAATTCTATCTGATAATGTTCACTGACTAAAAAGTACTAAGGATGATAGACAAGAGTATGATAGCTTGAATTGAATTCTCTAAGTGTAGAGATGTATTTTATACAAACGTAGAGGTATATGATCAATATTTAGAAAAAAGATAGGGAGGAAGACCAAAGGCGATATTTTATTAAGAGATGATGTAATTTTCGACATCTTTTTATGACCATTAAGATAGGGCTCATGGCAACTGAAAAGCTGGAATAGTTTGGAACGCTTCTTTTCAAGTTCTTTATTTTTATATAATCCTTATCATTGTATATAACTTTCATCTTCTTTCTTTTATTATAGGATTTTGTGGGTGTAATCCGCTGAAAACCCTCAGGAGACAACACTCCTCCTACTAGGGACACCTAGATGTTTAAAGGCTTGTTGCGCGTGCTCAGTGCAATCGTGATTGCCTACGAAAGTGTGCTAGGTTTTTTTTTCTTTTTCTTCTCCTTCTCTTGAATAACTAGTTTGCTCGGGACGATCGAAGTTAAGTTTGGGGGTATTTGTTCAGTCGAAAATATTGCACATTTGATGGAACATTTTCCTTAGTTTTGCTAAGTACTTAAAGGTGTTTATGGTAATTATGGTACATATGTGGGTTTATCTGTAAAATACTCTCTATCATATGTTTATACACTATATTTAACATTATGAAGGAAAATATATGCATATAATATTTGTATAATATTTTGATGATTTAAATATATATATCATATCAAATATTCCTAATCAATATTCTTAAAATATCATATCATATAAAATAGTTATGATAACATCTCAGATATAACAAATATTACTAGTACTATGAATTGAGATATTGTACAGATTTAGCTCAGGTCCAGAGATCAAGATATCCGAGATGTAGGGAATAAAATCCGCCGATAAAGTTGAATCAAATCGTAAAATCGTAAATGACAGAGACTCAGAGAAGATTTAAAGAAACTAGACATCACAACAATCTCCTTGTGTCAACATTAGGCAGTACCAGAAGTTTCAAACCTGATCTCCCCAAACTGTCGTCCAACCACAGCCAATACCCTCTATCTGCGGCGGATCCGTGGCCATATTGTAGCCGTTGGATGTGGATTTTCTTCAGTGTGATCGTATCAGAATATCTTAACATATAGGATCTAGGGTTTCTGCTTCTAGTGCTATTTAAACGACCGAGAGCTTCAACTAAAAATCTATCTATCTAATCTTGAAAATGGATCACTAAACGATCACCTAATAGATCAATCCGAAGCGATCAAGAGGTCCACAGCGATCCATGAATCTAGGAAATCAATCGACGCATCATCTACTTCCAACGAGAACAGAGATCGGGAGTATAAACTAAGGTTCTTGTACTCTAAATTCTACGGATTTGTAAATGATAGTTGATTAATAAAAAGGTAGATCTTTAGTTTAATTCTTTAAATTTTACTTTCTGCATTTACAATATGATCTCCTTCTTCATCTTCTCTTCTATCTCAACTATGCGTGAGTAATTCCTAGCTTGCTAGGGTTCGTAGGATTAGGGTAGATCAATGGATGATAAAATATCTTAGCTTCTTTTATATCTTATAAAGTTTATAAACTTTAGTAAAATAAATGTTAACATCCTTATCGGGCGCGCTACCAATTTATTGATAGTCTCGACCAAGATTTGAGATTAGATTAACAATTGTTTTGGTAAAGGCTAGACATGAATAGAGATCAATGCAAGGTAATGGTTAAGAGTGGGGAAACCCTAGTTTCTTCCAAAAGAACCTTAATCCATATTCATCACTATCGATCTAGCTTTAAATCTATTAAAAGATAAAAAGAGTCATTTTTAATTAATCATCCATTACTACTAAATTCTATGAACCCTACAAGCCTCTTCTTTATAAAATCTACATCCTATTTCATAGATATACAAGTATTCTCCCTATTTTCAATCAACTCGTTTAAAGCAAGATAAAAGGTTCGACGTTTCTCTGAGGACGACCCGTACTCATCTCGGCTAGATACTAGCGACACTATTATTGATTGCGGTTACTTTTACTTTATTTACACTTCTTTCCAAAAACACACAAATTAGGTGCGGTCCTGAAGCACTGGGAGGCAGTAGTGATTAGATAGGATTCGTCTTTCCCGGTATTGGGGGTTGATATCGCGCTGTGTTCGGAAAGCCATTATACAAAGTCCTTGGCCAGGGCAAGCGAGGTTTACTGATAGGTACTCCAATAGTTTCTCAGGGTGTTTTGGGCTCTGCTCCAGGACGACTTATTATGCTATTAGGGGTCTGACGGTTACCACCCCCTAGGCCCGGTATGCGATACGCTTAGATGAACAGACCGGACTGTATGGAGATTGTCACAGATAAGCTCAGTAGGAGTTTGGATGAGTTTTCTCATCAACCTTCTTATCCACAGATACCTGGGTAGCCATTACGTGCAGCTAGTACCGCTGACGTGCTTGTGGTTAAACCCACTGCCAACGTACTGTCGAGTCTTTAGAGTCCCACACAGAGGGTTTCCCTGCTTCGGGCGAAATGATGTAGAGGTCGTATGGTTTTATGACAGGGTTTGAACATATACGTGTACTTGTGCACGGATCATATTCGGACGGATAATACTAGTGGGCTTTGGTTTAAGCCAGATCCTAGTATTAGATTATTAGATTAGTTTCATCTCTTTGTATTCGTATTTTTTGGAATACGGATACGGGTATGTATATACGGTGAGGGGTATTCTTGTAATTTACTCAAGAGTGCTTCTAGAAGAAGACACCTCATTTCTTATATAACCATTTAGATTAAATGGTTAATGAGGTGGAGGTGTGTGGTGTGGATTTTCATTAATTGAAGCATAGCTACTTGGTGACTCATGGGGATGACTCATCTTATGACTATTGAAATATGCTTGATATTTTCATTTGTGAATTATTGTATGCTTCATTCATCACAAGACTTAGCCATATTCATTTCATTATGATCTTGAACACTCTCTCTCCTCCAAACTCTCTTCTTCTTTCTCAAACCCTAAAAGTCTCATGTGTTGAGAAATCTAGGGTATTTTGAGACAAATCAATCCATCATCACTCTCTACATCCTCTAGGCTATCTAGTTTAGCAAACTAGGACCCTAGTTACCTCGGTATTGAGGTTGGAGCTTGAACTATAGACTCTCGTGTGGATTGTCTTTAACTTGAGGAGGCCGACGATCAAGCGCGATCCGTACACTGTTCAAAGAGCTCAAGAAGAGGAGGAGGAGTACAAGAACCGAAAGACTTGATACTAGGAGGTATAATTTTCTTCCGAGTAGTTAAACCTCATAGTAGTTGTGCTAGCTAGGGTTTATGGTCGATCCTGGGTTCAAGTCGGTGTTGTGAAGCCCGTAAAAATCGTTTTTTGTGTATCCCGCCTCCCCGCGAACCCGCGGGGTGCGCGACATTAACTTACACTTCCTTGCTAACGTTTCGGTTGACTGGCCAACTCGAAATAGAATAAAGTGAGCCGACTTGGTAAGTCGATCCATAATAACCCAAATTGCATCGTTACCCTTTGTGCTGTGAGGGATAGCAGTCATGAAGTCTATGGTAATGTGCTGCCATTTCTATTCTGGGATTGGTAGCAGCTGAAGTAGACCAGCAGTTCGGTGATGTTCAGCCTTCACTTGCTGACACACCAAACACTTGGCTACGCTCCTTGCTACTTCGTGCTTCATTCCATGCCACCAGTAGTGTTGCCGTAGATCCTTGCATCTTTGCGCCACCGGGATCTACCGAATACAGAGAGCTGTGAGTTTCTTTCATCAATTCTTCTCGAACAGGTCCGATTGGTACGTAAACGGCTTTCATACCGCAAGGATCCATCTTCGTGGATGATGAAGTCAGTTTGTAGCCCACTTCCTACTTGTTCTCGGATTCTTTGTAGTTTGGCATCATTTGCTTGAGCTGCCTTGATCTGATTTACAAGAGTGGGCTGGACTTGTAAGTTAATCAAAGATGAAGCATTACCTGGCACAGCTACTTCAATCTCCAATCTATGCAGTTCTTGTTGTAGTCTCCACTGAGCGGTGATATTCATTGCTAATGGCTGGCGACTAAGTGCATTAGGAACTACGTTCACCTTTCCAGGATGATACTGTAGGTTAATGTCAAACTCCGCCATGAGTTCTAGCCATCTTCTCTGCCGCATGTTGAGTTCCTTCTGAGTAAATACATACTTAAGATTTTTATGGTCAGTGTATATATCCACTAGTTCTCCCAACAGATAGTGACGCCAAATCTTGAGTGTGAAAATGATGGCTGCCAATTCTAGATCATGTATTGGATAGTTGCGTTCATGTACCTTTAACTGTCTTGATGCAAAAGCCATAACTTTTCCATGCTGGTGTAGAACACATCCTAATCCTTTACCAGACGTATCGCAATGCATAACGAATCCTCCAGATTGATCCGGTATTACAAGAATTGGTGCAGAGGCTAATCTCGACTTGAGTTCTACAAAAGCCTTTTCACATGTTTCTGACCACAAGAACGCTTCGTCTTTACGTGTGAGCTTGATCAGGGGTGCTGCGATTTTTTAGAATCCTTTGATGAATCATCTGCAGTATCCTGCTAATAGATATCATTATAATATTGATTTGATTTCAAAAATCAAAACTTAATTTCAAAAATCTTATTTATAATTTTGATTTGATTTCAAAATATCTAAACTTGATTTCAAGAATCATAATTGTAATTTTGATTTGATTTCAAAAATCAAAACTTAACAGAAAAATATAATTTTGATTTCAAAAATCAAAATCTTGGTTTCAAAATCTATTAATATAGACATCACGCATAGCAATTATAATCTTCATAGATCTGACAAAAAACATAATTTTTATCTAATCTATTTATTTAATCTCATTAAATAATATAGATCTAATAATTTTAGATCTATGAAAATATAATTAATATTAAACATATGGATTTAATTATTTTAAAAAACCTAATTAAAAGTCTATCAATATAGATTTCATCCATAACAATTATAATCTTGATAGATCTAACAAAAAACATATTTTTATATTATTTATCTAACTTATTTAATCTCATTAAATAATTTAGATATATTAAATTACAATTATTAATCTTTATTTGATTTCAAAAATCAAAACTTGATTTCAAAAACGAAATTAAGAAATCTATTCTTATAGATTACATGCATAATAATTATAATCTTGATAGATCTAACAAAAACATATTTTTATATTATCTATCTAACTTATTTAATCTCATTAAATAATTTAGATATAACAATTTCAGATCTATGAAATTACAATTATTATGAGATCTAGATTTTTAATTAAAAACCCTAATCCAACAAGAGCAACCTGGCTCTGATACCAATTGAAGGAAATCACATGCAAATAGCAGCGGAAACGGTGCATATGATCTCCAATAATTCATTTATACGAATGATAAAAAACGTACCTTTGCGGATTTGAATATCTAGTAGCAAAAGAATTTTCTTTTGAACTTACCACAATCGCCTAAGCGTCCAATCAAGTCCACTAGCTTGCGTAGTAGGTAAAACAAAAACTAGACTGATAAAAATCCTTCTATTTTAGGAGAAGAAGTTTTTAATAATTCTTTTAATTATTATTCATTTTTTCATCATCATTTATGGTCTCCTATAGCCATCATTTTATAGGGTTGTGGTACAATACGTTTTCCCTATTTTATCGATGTGGGACTAAACTCCCTAACATGATAACACAACATATTGCGTTATATTATTTCTTCTCTTATTTGTTTTTGTTTGCTCTTCTACCTTAAAATTTTGCGGTGGGACCAATTGAGTCTTACATCGAGAACCAATTGTCAATCTCAATTAATTCATAATTAATTAATTGAAAATTTTAATTTTACAATCAAACTTTTATCACGCAAATTGTTCATAAAAGTTCTTCTTAATGTGAGAGAATAATTAATATTAATTTACATGCAACCTCTTCCAACATCAAGTTACTTTTTTTAGGTCTTTTAACTGAACAGGATAAAAATCACTTTATTACTCAAAATCCAAATCTTTAATTACCCATGAGCATAATAAATTCATTTCGAAAATAAATATAATAATAATATAATTTTGAAAAAAACAATTTCCAAAATACTTGATCAGGATTCTGACGCTTTCATGGGATTGAACAATAAACTTATTCTCATCAATATAAGAATATTCAATCTTATCTAGACATCCATAGTTTTTCTAAATGCATTCAAACAACCTATAATTTTTGGTTTCTTATTCCCGTCTAAACGATAATATTTACCATCATATCAAAACTTACTTGTGAACAAATCGAAAACTATAACATCATCAAGTCAAAGGGATTATGTAACAGTTTGAATTCTCCATTTCTATAGGTGACATATTCTAGAGAATTCAAATATGATCATATACTACACATATTATTATATGCCCTCATGACATACACATGGATAATCTCCATTCTCAGTGATTGAGACACATCACAACTTCTCATATTTTAGTGCCATGAATGATAACATATCACAACTCCAGCTATCCTATACTAGTAGTAGTTTAAGTACTTGATTTAAGAAATTACTAAATTAAATCATATTTCCATGCAAGTGACACATCACGGTGTATGATCTAACAATGTAATTTCTAAAGATATTATAACAATTATAAATAAATAAGAACACCCACATTATAAATTATTAAGTGCAATTATAAAACTTTATTAACATTCAACTAATATTACACGAATTGCAATGGATGCTCAAGACCACATATATCTACTCTAGCACATATACGACTCAGACTTGATAATTACCAATTTTCTCAGATGGTATGGCACTTCTCCTCCTGGGAGAGTGCACGGTTTAAACTCCAGGAGAGAAAGTGGCTAAAAATTAACGCTTTTAGGAAAATTCGCGGATTCCTTGGGTGCGTGTGTGTTGTGTGCTTGTGTGTGGTGGGTCCGCGGGTGTGATACATGGTTGGACGAGGTTTAACAAAAAAAATACATTTCGATTGAATTATTTTTTTAAAGATCTCATCTTGGATAAAGATCTCTAAGATTTTTCTTAATTAATTCTCATAGCCACAAGTCAAAATGTCGCTATACTTAATCTATGGTTGCGCATGGTACATGGAATGGAAGATTACCGGGAATCTTCGCATTCCCGGAAATGGTATGACCGGGCATCTAATTTCAAGAAATCTTGCATTAACATGCTTGGTATAATTTAATCATTCTCGGTAATATATGTATGTACAACCGTTGACCGACGACAAGGTCGGAGGAGAGCCGGTGGATGGCGGCGTGGCCGACGACGAATCATCGATTGGAAGCAGGCCGACGAGTGGCTAGCAACGGAGGCGGGGTCGGCCGTCGACGAACAACGGTTGGATGGCGATGAAATTTCGATCGGCGGCGGGCCGACAGACAAATGACCGGCGACTGGCTGATCGGCGGTGTAACACCCTAGCACGATTGTACGATATTAATTAGTATTTATAGACTTGTTTTATTTATCATTTGTGTTACGATTGATTTGAATAGTAGAAGTGGTTATCTGACCCGACCCGCATGTGTGAAATCCATTATGGTGCTACATTATATTTTTATTAATATTTAGTAAACTAAATTCATGTTAATCTAGTATACCAGATATATATATAATCTCTAAATTATCATATATTTTCTGGTAGCCACACGTTAGGGATAATTACATTATTAACTGCCATTAGGATAATTTAAGTATCTCATGTTTTATTTTGACTTTTATTTATCTAATAGAATCTAGATACCAAATATTTATTAGATTTAAATATATTTAAATCCTGTAAAATCTGAAATAAAGGGTATAAGATATTTAAAATTATATTCTTTGCATTATGGTTAAATAGGTTAGGTATATGCATTATTATTCCAATATATATTTACAGTGAGATTTTGGTGGAGACGGGTCGAAGTTGATTTTATTTTTATACTATTAGTTATATTAAAATATAATATATATAACTTAATATATATACTATACTATATATATACTATTATATACTTATATATTTTTTTATAAAACAGAAAACCTTCCCTCCCTCGCTCCCCATCTTCCTCGTTCTCTTTCCCCGAGCCTTAACCCCCGCACCCATCATCGCACCCTCTTTAACTCACCCAGCCATCGACTCACCCCGTTCATCATCTTGTCGTCGTCTCCTGCATCTCTCGCCTGCACCCTTTTCCTCGTCCTCGCCGCCAACCTCTCTTCATCGGAGCCGACCTCCTCTCTACACCACCACCTCCACCTTGCTTCCCCTCGTCTTCGATCCCAATCCTATACTTCATCTCCATCGACCACCTCCTCACAATCACGACACTATCTCACCGTGAACCCAAAACCCAAACCTTGACCTCACATCGTCGTCCTCTTCCTCTTCCCCAACTCCAACACCTTCGGTTTCACCTCAGATGCCTCCAGCCTCGCCATATCCCCTCAACCGCAGGCAACGCTCACCATCACCAGCGCAACCACCCTTCCCTCGAATCACCGACCACCCATCTCCATCCTATAAGAAACCCATCCATCTCCCTTCATCGAACCTTCACCCCTATCGCCAAACATTATCTCTGACCCTACCACCGGCAACCCCAGTAGCGAGATCATCACCTATATCTCCCCAGCGTCAACCGAGCAGCTGTCATCACAAAAATTCACCACACAAAAATATCAAGCATGCTTTAATAGTAACCCATGAGTCACCCCATGAGTCACCAACTAGCCATGCTCCAATAATGGTAAACAACACTTCATTCTCCACCTCATTTAACCATTTAAACAAAAATGGTTATAAACTAAAATGAGGTGTCATTTTCTAGAAGCAATCTTGTAATAAATTACAAGAATACCCATCACCGTATATACATATCCGTATCCGTATTCCAAAAAAATATGAATACAAAGATACGAAAATAATCCAATAATATAATACTAGGATTTGGCTTAAACCAAAGCCCACTAGTATTATCCGTCCGAATCATGATACGTGCACAAGTGCACATATATGATCGAACCATGCCGTAATACCATACAGCCTCTACATCGTTTCACCCGAAATAGGAAAACCCTCTGTGTGGGACTCTAAAGACTCATCAATACGCTAGCAGTGGGTTTAACTACAAGCACGTCAGCGGCACTAGTTGTATATAATGGCTACCCAGGTATTGAGCGAAAGGAAGGCCGACGAGAAAACTCATCCGAAACCCTACTGAGCCTGTCCGTGACAATCTCCGTACAGTCTGGTCTGTTCGTCTAAGAGTATCGCATATCGGGTCTAGGGTGTGGATAAAGTCAGACCCCTAATAACGCGATATTTCGTGTCGGTATGAAACCCATCACCAATCGAGAAACTACTGATCCAAATCAGTAACTCTCGTCTACCTTAGCCAAGGATTTCTGGTGATGGCCACTCGTGCACTGTGTGACATCAACCCCCAATACCGGAAGAGACGAATCCCCGACGATCTGCTCACTGCCTCCATATGGCTCGGGACGGTACCCAACTAAAACCTGTTTGCACGACTTCTTTGAGCCGTGATAGGGTAGTAATCAAAGCACAGTGGGAACTCACACGAGACAAATGACGATCTCAGGTCGACATACTAACCTGTACACATGTCACCTGAGAACTGCTATCTGACAATAGGTATAATACCAACTAGCATGTTCTCAGCGAGTCCGTCCAGTGTACTCATAACCTAATGAGCACCTGTATACTATCTTAGGTGACTAACTGACACCAATGACTTCTGAGAGCGGCCACCGCCCCTCATCGGGGTCTCGATAACTATACACTAGTCTACATCATAGTATCGATGCCCAGTCTCAATACTCTCTCGACTAGAGACATTTAAGGATGTGCTTATATACCACCCAACTCCCACGTATATGATCGCCATCATAATGCTGGTAGTTAAGCAAGAATCCTATGGGCTCTATCAACATGTAATAGTGATCTGTAATACCACATAATGCATTTACATGATGATAAAGACAAACCAGATAGCATACTATCATTTTGAGTAAGACTGTTCTATCCGTATAGGTCCTCCCTCAATCATCATAATCTGGGTGCCTGTGATTACAATATTTGTCTTGAGTGCACTATAGCCAACAATCTCCCAGTTGCACTTAAGGCTAATTATTGCGGTGTCACATAATCACAGCCCGTGTGATACCGAACGCCCAACTTCTCTACTAATCAGTCTCACAAAGCTCGTTTGTGAAACTATCGCATTCGAGAAATAACCTCAGTGAGTGGATCCGTTCCAATATTTCTATCTTTATCTCTCTATATCTCAACTTCACGGAGAAAGACTATCTCCCAAAATGAACAATACCTGTCTTAGAATTTGTCTGGATATCTGATGGGACCCAGTTCACAGATGAACTCCAAATCCAATAAACTTCTTAGACTGTATCAGCCACTGAATTTAATCAGTATTTTGCACCATGCCTCCTCAATATCCGTTTGGACCACCTGTCCAACATACCGCCTCTCAAAAGAGGAAAAACTATAACTCTGACAATCACTTTGTCATCCAGGTCACCTTGGAAGCCAGAAATGGTAACCGCCTCCTGAAGGAGGTTGCTGTTACCGTATACCAAGAACATCCACTTATGTTCATAAATGCTTCCCAATGTTTCTCCAGGATTGGATTAATATATACTTATTGCAACCTGTGCAAAATCAATATCTGGTGTGGTACTTGATATCTCCTGATTGACTCAATTGCCTATGCAAGAGATATGTCAATTATGCAAATTTCTCCCTTTATCAGTCTAGAAGACATCTCTTTAGAGAGGGTGACTCCTTCATTTGTGGGTACACCACCACGCCAGGAGTCGTCCATTCAAAACACTTTAGAATAGTGTCAAAGTACCCGAGTTGGGACACTTTCCAAATTTAGATCTAAAACCATAGATCTAGTGACCAAAATCCCTGATATTTTATCCATATCTTATGTAGAGAAACAACTTGTGACAACCATAGTATAACCGGTCGTAGTATAGGAAGATCTCTTCTTATTAAGATCATGTCATCCAAATACCAGGACATCTCTCCCTACTACCTTCTTACCAGGTTCATCTATTGTTCTGATGAAATCAAACTCTATGACTGTCACATCAAAACTAGATGATCTATCTCCGATGTACATGCTTTAGTCTATAAATAGACAAAAGCTACTTGCCCACCATACTTCCGCTGCTCCTACTGATTACAACAACCCTCTGAAAAAGTCACATACACGCGCACTTCTAAAACTAATTTAGAACGACGTTATACCCATCCTCCTGTCAGATCTCATAGTCTAGAACAGCAGTAGTGTTAAGTTTGGGTCATCAAAAACCTCCCTTTCACTGTCTTTGAAGAGATCGAACTACTTCTCGGGTGTCTGAAGTTACCCACCAAATCTGCGGAGTGGATAATGGATTGTCGAATCTAATTGAATATTTAGGTTCTACTAAATTTTTAGTAATCGTTTGTGGTTCTGGAATCAATTCCAGTTCTACTATACTCCCACTAATATTTTCTGAAAAGAATTCATTTTATTAAAACTGTAGCGAGTCAAGAACAATATAACTATTGATCTTCCAGATGGTAGAATGTTAACCCTCATCAAAGCCCAGGATAACTCACAAACTGCTATTACTGAAACGTGCCTAGAGTTTATCCGGATTCTGGTTTTAAGCATAAGCCGGACAACTCTATATACCTTAATATCGTTAAGATATGAATCTATTCTATATATCCAATATAGAAACAAATGTACTAATTTAATTTGAACCAGATTCAAAATACATACAGCCGTTTCTAGTGCATATCAACTAAATGGAAGGAGGCCAAGCAACTTTACACATCAAGGAATACATCCACGTATGAATAACCTAAAAGAGAACCAAGTTCTCAAAACTATTACTTACAACGGAATACCTAACAAAAGTATCTATATCTTCGATCACCTTGAAGAATCCGGATACTTACAATATATGGTTCTCTACTTTATTCTTATACTTATATCTTCTCAAAATCTGGACCTTGTACTTCAACGAAATACTTGTCTAAAACTAGAGAAGTCATGAGTAAACAGAATATAGTATGGGTACCAACCCCTTTGTCCTAACGGACATCGGACAATATACAATATTTTGTATAAGTCCACTGAGTTTAATAACTCAAACCCTGTGCGTCGTAGGTTGAAAACTGTACTATGATTAAGAAGAATTACACCGCTGTTGAATGCTCCTTACCTAACCATCAACTGATATAAGTAAATGTCATAGAAATAATTTCAAAAGGTTATATCTCATTTTATATAATAAATATACAGATATATCAGTTTGAAATTGGTGCATAACGACGGATATTCAAAACCAAATATTTGCCGTCAGGCAAAACCCAGGTGATTTCTTCAAATATCACCAATCATAAAGAATTCAGATATATAGAGGACCTAGTCACCCAATTCCCAATATCTTACTCCCACTCACCATCCGTAACGCCATACAGTTGTGAGAATCAAATCTGGTAAATACATACTCTGGAGTTAGAATCTAATTGGGAAAATAGTTTTCACTTAATACTGCACAGAAAAACTGAAACATGAAAATATTTCAAAGGGGTGGCCGGGTATTCCTAGTAATGCCTCTTCCACTATTCAGATTCATGGCTGTAACTGTATATTTGCTTGCCCTCACTCCAATCCCTTTATATGTCTTTATTTATTACCTTCTGTACACCACACTTATACTAATTGATTTTCTTCCTTCCATACCCTTCGGCACCAGCCCAAGGTTTGGAAGAAAACTATCCAATAAGCGCAATAGGTGTATTATCCTAATACTAGGAGCTCTCGCAACCTGAGAGAAGCTAAAGGGAAAAGACAACTGAATAATCTTTATTCTATTTCTCCGAAACCAGAAACCATCCTCGAACAGAAACAAGTTCCTTCGAGTTCGTATGTAACTATACGATAGAATATCCAAGAAATGTGAAACTTTGTAATGATACAGAGTGTTTTGGAGAAATGCAAAGGTGATATAGGAGTGGCAGGGGTATACGGTGTTTCATCGTGAATGATAGCAGCCTCAATTTCCTTTGCCTTTAACTCTAATCCCTTTATATGTCTTTACTTATTACCTTCTGAACACCAAACTTAAGCTAATTGGTTTTCTTCCTTCCTTACCTTTCAGCACCTACCTATGGTTTGGAAGAAGACTATCCAATAAGCGCAATAGGTGTACTCTCCTAATACTAGGAGCCCTCGCAACCTGAGAGAAAGTAAAGAGAAAAGACAACCGAATAATTCTATTCAATTTCTCCAGAACCAGAATTCATACTCGAACTGAAACAAGTTCCTTCGAGTTCGTATGTAACTATACGATGGAATATCCAAGAAATATGGAACTTTGCAGTGATACAAAGTGTTCTGGAGAAATGCAAAGGGGATGTATGAGTGGCAATGATATATGCGACTAAATGACAATCTAAAATGCCAAAGTGTTTTAAGAAGGTTCGGTTAACTTGGTTCATGAGTTTTAGTCTAGGGTCAGGCCATGGTCACTGCCAAAGAGAGAAAGAAAAAAAACACTCAGCGTGCACTCTAACCTAGATTAGATTAGTTAATCACTTTATCTAATCAGGATGGCTCCCACTGTTTTCTCGAATTCTCTCTCAAATCCTAAAAGTAGAATTAGTCGGGATCATCTGAAAATCACCCGAGGAGTAACACCTACTCATCAGTGGGAATCGGGATCCAATTATCACCGCATGATAACTTGATGGAAGCCACTCAAGTCACCACATTCCAGAAGGTATTGTCACGACACAAAATTGGCCCGTGACGGCCCTAATACTACGCAACGCCTAAAGACGTAACGTAGTAAAAGAAAGCCAAAACCCAGAAATCTAAACCAAGAAAATACGGAAAAGATAATATAAGTTTTTGAAAACATTTGAAATCACACCCCAAATTCTTTAAAAGTCCTACTTTCTTTCTTTAAAATTTTAGCAACACCCCCTTTTTGGAAAAACTAGCCAAGAAGAATACAATACAAATATACGACGCCGTAGCGAAGAAATAAAGACAATAGAGAGAAAGCTGTATGTAAAAGACAACAAATCCATAAATAATATACAATAACGTCCTCACCAAGTCTCTAAGTCAACACATACTAGTAGATGGAGAGTACAAAATACAACGAATGTACAATATGAAATACAGATAATCATCCAACCCACCTAAGCAAAATGGTATACTGTGAGCTGATGCGATATTTGTAGCAAAAGATGATAGATGAGAAGCTGAATAGCTGAATAGCCTGCCTCGACTACTCTGGGAAACAACCTGAAACACCTGTGGCACAACGGGGTGAGCTGCCAACTCATGAATAGTAGATAACATATACAGGTAATCGCAGGAATGCACGTACAGCATGAATCTAAGATATGCGATTACAGTAATAACATGTCATGTGAATGCAAAATAATGGAAAGTACACTAGCAGGTACAGTCAATATGTGAAGCAATAGTAACATGACAATAGTATGCGATAACCATGCAATGGGGATATGAAAAAGCAAATATGCAACTATCATAAAGGTACACTAACAGGTACTACCAATATATGAAACTGTGCATAAAATAGGTAAGGGTGAGGTATGGGGTGAAATATGTCATTTCCACAGCAACCTGACATCGTGGCAGGGTCACAATCCATCAAGACACTCAAATCCCAAATCCTCAAATCAGCCCCCAAGTTGGGCTCTCATATCATATAAGTCACACATCTCCTCAATGTACAATATCGAATAGATCTCCTATATCCCGAATGTACAAATCAGCAATCTCTTTCATATCCCATATCCAATCTCAATGAATCACCTATATCTCAAGTCGAATCTCAAATAATTTCTAACATCCTAAATATATAAATTTGCAGAAATAAATATGATGGGGGCAATACACATATATTAGCGTCCCATTCCACTAATATTGGTATAAGGGTATATATAACACCGGCTAAATCCCCTGTTATATATACAAAGGTATTAAAAGAAATATCATGAAAACGATGTGCCAAGCATCGACACAGAAATCCTGATCACGTATCATACGCTATCCCGAAAGCACGAGTGCCTAGCTCTGACCCTCGCCTTTCGACGTATGCATACGTACATGACTCCCAGCGGCGTCTCCGTGATCCCCCGCCGAGTCATGGGTACTGTCACCGGTAGGTACTCTCCTGCCTCCAGGCTCAATCGGCAAAATCCATCGATCTTCTTGCCGAGGGGAACCATACCGGGCCCCACCATGTACTTTCATACGGCAACCACACCTCGTATGGAGTATATAATCAGCACCGATAAAACTCATGGTGGACGTGCAAATATCATATCAAGGAAACCGGGTTTTTCAATGTATGCATAATTTCATGAACTCCCACGGTTCCCAAATCCAGAAAACACCATGTAAAATCCAAATAAACAATGAGTAAATCCAGGAATAAATATATGCGATATATCTGAATGCGAGCATGTAAATGAAAATATGTAGCTGAAACCAGATGTATGCAAAATCAATAAGGTACAGCTAAGTATAGGTATCTACCTATAAGTAAAAGATGTCGTATACCCCCTGGGTATAAGAAAATATGAGTAAGGTATACCTGTAGATGTATCGTAAAGGGTATGTGTACCTATCACTAATGGTACGATACTCTATAGGTATATAGGTATGGTAATGTCATATGTGATAAGCAATACGAATCAATGTCACAAGGTCCCTAACCAAGCAATATAATGTCTATAATGGTTTGCGTGTGACATGGCAATTATTGACGGTGTGTGTGTAGCATACAATCCGTGCTCGTGCAATATGAACCGTCAATAATATGTGCAGTGTCCTACGGCTGCTAGTCACAGTATAACTATATCTAAGGAAATACAGTAAAGGCGCAATTCTAACAATGACGTAGAATATGCGACAGGTATTTGAATCCTAGCCCAGACGCATAATGCCATGCGGGCGATTCCCCTGTAGATGTTAAATCTACTCACCTACACTCCACGCTAGGTGAATCCTACCATCTGCTCCCCCCTGTAGTAGTGTCCGTAGTCCCTGCCTGCAAACCTGCAAATAAGACACGGAAATCATTTATAAGCCAAATATTCCGCGAAACGAGATATCGAACCAAAACGAGAAACTCGCGTCGCGAACTAAACGCGCGTGTGCACGATACGCTGAATCGTGTGTGTACGCGTCTAAAACCACCGCGACACGCTGCGATACGCTGGATCACAGAACCCACTCACGTATCGCGCGTATCGTGCAAACAAACGGACATGCAAAACGATATATTGCCCCAGATTTTCCTACAGGCCAAATATTACAAAACTAGACATGCCAAAGCACTATACAACACATAAGACAACCCTAGCCAAGACCCCGACACCCCTGCCCCCTACTTGGCCGCAAATTGCGGCCAAACACAATAAATCTGCGGCCCAGACTGGGAAGTAGGGTCTCGTGTTCTGGTGTTGTGTTCTAGACCTAGGTAGCATATTCCAGTTTCCTCAATTTTGTTCTGTAGGGTCCGGGTCAATAGCAGATCTCAGAAGTCACAAATATCGCTTAAAAACACCAATTTTCACTAAAAAAAAACCCCTATGGTATTTTAGTGTAATCTGGGTTAAACTCAGTTGAAGTTGCCCTAATAACACTTAAATAGGTAGGGTTATCTAACACAATCATCAATTTGCCACAACATCTCACAAAACACCATAATTAGCCCTAAACTAGCTAATTAACACTAATCGAAACTAATTAACACACAACTTAAGCAAACCATGAAATGGGGTTCAAGAAATATACCCTAATGAACCCTAGAAGGCAGGTGGAGAAGTGAAAGGAGCTGTTGCAAGTCGCTGGAGCTCCTGCTACTGCTGTTGCTGCCTGCTGCTCCTGCTGCTGATGATGATGGTGATGATGCTGTTGCTGATGATGCTGGTAGAGCTGATGCTGGAGCTGCTGATGGTGCAGTTGCAGTTGTTGCTGATGTTGTTGTTGTTGCCGCCAGTGCTGCTTGCTGCTGATGCTGAGGCTGCTGCTTCAGCTGAAGATGAGTGTGTGTGTGTGTGTGAGAGAGAGAGAGTGAGAAAAATGAGAGGAGTGAAAAGGATGAGAGGCAAGAATGATAACACACACAAGTCAACCCCCTTCCCCCTCTCTCTCTCTCCATTAAATGAGGCATGGCAAAGGCCATCATGCCCCATAATGCACTCTCTCTCTCTCTCACCAAGGTCAACACTTCAAACCATAATTTAAACCCCTTTTAAATTCATTTTATTTTAAAAACAACCATATACAATAAAAACCCAAAAGCACCTAATACAATATTAAACTAGATTAGGGAATGGTTAGTTCACCATATTGCTAATCATGGTTAAACCCCCAAAATAACCCTAGTTATCATGCACAAGTGTGAGCAAGCCTAGGAAAAATCTAATAAAATATTCATTAAATAGGATAAAATAATTAAAAACCAATTTGGTAAACCTTTTTAGTAAAAACCATATATAAAAATATAATTAGCTACAAAACACAATCTAAGGTGTTACAGGTATGCACATGCCTGGCAAGTTTCCTGTAAGTTTGAAACTCCCGATGTGATTTTACCCCTAACGACCTATAACCTTGACGCTTGCCAAGTTATAGGCCACCAGTCATTTTCAACCCGTCATTTTCCTGGATTAATTCGAACCCACCCGCAAAAACTTTAGACGCTTGCCAACAAAACTGTACGACTGTCTCGATCAATCACATATTATAACGACCCCAAAATCCCTATATCTTCATATTACCTTCCTTTAAGAAAATACTGTAATTATTTATTTTTGGTATCATCCGCATATATTGTTTTCTATTAAATATATTATTTATTTATTGAATCCCACTATCTATTTTTCCTAATAATTTCCTTGATCCCAAAAGCCGCTTCTATTATTTAATTACTTAGATATTCATTCTCCTCTTTATATATTTTCCTTCCATTACCAAATAAACATTCCTTGTAAACCCATTTTATTTTATTGAATACACAAATCAAATAATCCATAAAATGTTACCAATACTCTTTCTCTATTTTCTCTAAACCAAAAGCCCACAACTCCACACTCATTTAATTTAATTTTTTCCCCTATATTAACCCAAACCCAACCATTCATTTTCCCATCACCTTTCATTTAAAACCAAATTCATTAACCCATTCATATCATCCACCCACCGTATGTTCATTCCCCCTTTGACCTTTTCCCCTTCCTCCTTTAACACCAACCCCATCATCTCTCTCTTCAATTCTCATAAGTCTTCTCTCTCTATTCTCTCACACACACACCACTCTCTGTCTCCCACACTCTCAATTTCTCCTCTTTTTTGCTTCCCTGCCTCACCCATGGCCGGGATCTCTTTCACAAAATCCAATACACAAGCATCACCGACCACCTCTAACGACCCCTAATCACCGCCGACGATCATCATGACCCTTAACTCCTCATAGAACTTTACCCGAACCTCCTATTTTCCTCAACCCATGACCCCCATTCTTCCTTCTTCCAAATCGAGCTCCCCATCGCCACTATAGTGTCGCCGACAATCGTCGCCATCGACTAAGATCCCCTCTGCAACCTCTGGGCCTCCAAGCATCTTCATCGCACCCAATGTGCACCACGCATCACACATCATACCCTCGACCATGCTGCCTCTTTTGCCGCTGTTTCAGGATAAGGAATGAGGCTATAGGGCCAGGACCGAGTCCGTGTGAATGCCAGGATCGTTTCCACACCTCCGGTCCTTCGTTCTGATGACGTCTGAAATTGAGCTCGGGGTGTTCGATGATATTGCTTAATGAAAACTTCCGTCGTTTCCTTGCATTGTAACCACCTGTAAGTCCCCTTTCTCCGTCTTCCTCTCTCTCTCTCTCTATTCGATTCGATTGCTGGGATTTTATAGTTTATGTTTTATAGTATACATTTAAATGGAGTGTTAAATTATTACATTATTTGCAGCAATAAATAATGTCTACAACGTAATGTTTTATATAATTGTAGTAACGTTTATGAGTTTGAGATTTTTTTAGATATTTGTCCCATGTTAATTTCAGATCATCGATTATATATGTACACAGATTGTGGTGAGAGATAATCACCACAATAGCAAATCATTAGGGTTATGTGCATTGTATCATATACTTATAATTAGTTAACAAAATATGAGAAGTTGTCACAGCAATTGTGTTAATCACTAAATTAAAATAGCAAGCAATCATATAGTGCGACGAAGATATATTATATGTATAAGTTTATATATTATTAATACTAAGTATTGTAATTATTCATGCAAATTTTAATGTGATCATTCATCTTGGAATATGTACGAGTGAACAGTTCAGTAATTTGAAATGTATATTTAAGTATCTATTTTTATAAATATCCAATGTAATATCACATTATTTTTTTTCATAAACCTATCATTTGTTATAATAAGTTTTTTTTACTATAGTTATCCAGTATAGTTATCCAGTTAACAGAGGCAATTTTATATTAGGTTGGTGAATAATAATTTTTATAAACTTTGTTGTTAACAAACATATCACATACTTTTTATAGTTTTTAGTTCGTAAAATTTTAATCTGTCACTGTTGCCAGTAAGTGTTTTTGTTACAGTCATTTATGTAGTAGTAGTTGTTTCTATTACCAGGTAACTATTACATTTTAAATAGAAGTATCTAGTATCTTTTTCTTTGCATAATCTGCCTCTAAAACCCGGTTGCGGATGGTGTTTGTTATAGCATATTTTGAGTTTAGTAGAGCGAGATGCGGAGCTCTTCACGGAGCGCAATCTCGGAAGGAAAATACGGTTTTGAAACAAAACAAAACAAAACAATTTCAACGATACTAAAATACTAAAATAAATTAATTATCATTTATATATAACTTAAAAGAAAACAAAGTTTCAAATTAAAGTTTTCAAGAAAATACCCTTAACTCTTAGAAATGTTAGTTTTTACTAAAATACCCTAAAGTTATGTTTTCACTAAAATACCCAAATTTACCAAAATCATATATCATCAAAACACCCTTAATTTTCTAAATAATATTTTCATTAAAACATTCTTGAGATGTTAAAATACAATATTTTACATAAAACCCCTCGATAATTAAATGGTTTATTTTGTATAAATACCATGAAGTTCTATATGACCTATTTACCCCTGTGCATGATACCTTACATGACTTAGCAATGAACACTTGAATACTTGACATACTTACATGACCGCTTGATATGATTTATGCCAAACCTTAATGTTTGAACCGACTTGACTCGACCCATGAATATAATTGACACGACTGCTTCTTGACATGATTACATGATTTTAGACATGAACCCAATCTTGAAAACCTGATACTATACCTCACCTTTTGTATTCATGGATTCAATCAAGACTCGTAACATTAATCATAGACTGATATACACAGGGTGCTGGGGTAGTTTGAGTATGAATCGAATAGAATCTCATGAGTTCCATTAATACAATCATGTTGCTGTGGTACCGGGCTGAAACGATACAAATCATATTGCTGTGGTACCGGGATGAAACGGTACAAATCATGAATTCACGAATGAGTGACCGTGTTTCCAATCCCCTGGATGATAGCCAGTTGGGTTTGGAATGCTTCAATAACAATTGAAGTCCCGATTACTTTTGGGTCCGTGATTCCTTGCCCCTGGACGATAGCCTTGGGTTCGAGAATACTCTTGAGATTGGTTGACATTCATACTTATACTTACGTTAATTAGATTACCTTGTAGAGACCTATTAAGACACATACTTCATGTTCACTCACACAAAATTATTACATGTTATGCTATATATGCCATATTCTATTTTATTATGTACTTGTTATGCATCATATACCTTCTTATCCTTTCTAGGGACTTACCGAGCGCTATGCTGACGGGCATTCCACCCACTTTTCTTTTCTTCGAATGTTCGTCAGGTGGTCTAGAGACTAAGGAGGTGGAACAGGAGTACAACCAGTTCAAAACATAGGCCGATCTCTAGTTTCTTTCAGCATTCATTTCAGTAAACCATATGTTTAGGCTTTTATGTTTATATTCTTATTCCAGATATCTTGTATCGGTTTAAACCTTGTAAAATTGGGAATGTAATTATATAAAGTGGTTGGATTTTATTTTCACTTGTCTTTTCTTGTCATTATTATACTGCTTACATTACGCTTAGCGTATTTATTTTGAGAAATGACTTTCTCGAAATAAATACGTTGCGGGCTTGTCGCGTGTCGTTACCATTATTTTGGGAAGCGGGGCGTAACACATATCCATGCAATAGATAAATATCACTCTGCTATCGTTCACTATGTCTTAACGCTTGCCAACAAATATAGCACGAATACTAAGTGGTACCCATCTGAAATGAAGGAGGGCTACGGCTGGGTTTTTGGCGAAAAACCCTTTAATGTAATAAACTTGATATTGTTGAAGGAACCGAGCGGTTTTATAAATATATAGTGGCGCAAATTTTTGCTAAAATGGTCACTCCTTGTGAAGAGATCTCGGGTCTTTCCTCATCGAATGAGGCAGGATATTCCAAACTGAATACCACAATGCAAAGCAAAAGAATCAACTATAGTAAAGTTATTACACTGACGTAAACTTTTGCCCAAAAGGTCACTCCCTATGAAGGGATCTCGGCTCTTGCCTCGTCGAATGAGGTGCTGGATATTCAGAATCGAATACCGCTGTGCAAAGTAAAAGGAAATGTCTGTAATGTCAGTTTTTAAAAACTTGGTTTCAACAATATCATATAGGTTTGTTTTCCTTGCATTAATCAAAATTAATGCAGTCCCATCAATTAATCCATATCACACTAGAAAAGAACGAAAATACAATGTACGTATTTGCCATCCGCATTCGCCAGGGGTCCCATCATGCACCGTTAGGTTACTTAACTAATGGCAGAGCGGGGGCTGGACTAACACGGATGCAAAACATATACAACATCTACTAGTATATATATAAATATATATAACATTCGTCCCAGGCATGACATAAGCAACATCATAGAATCTCAGCAAGCAACACAGAATGGTAGATAATCTTGAACCCTCGGGTTTCATTTGAGCCGAAAATGAAACCCGACGTTCCCTATCGTGTGGATAGTCTGTGCAATGAAAACCTGGACCCCTGCGAGCGCGGCAAGTTACCCGCCAATCCCAGAAGTAAGGTAATCCCAATCAACAAAATGAATAGGCCACCCAGCACTTCACGGAATACGGTAACTTGAGCACCCCTCCATGGGTCATCCTATACCCCCTACGAGTGTGGCGAATAGCCCACCAATTCTAAAGTAAGGCCCCCTCCGTCTCAATGCCATGAGATGTGGTCCCGTTGACCTCTAGAACCCGGCTATTCAATCACTCCTCAGCGGGATAATCCTAGTACAGAAAATGAAAATATATATATACAAGGGTGACATTGACTTCAACCCGGTCGTGCCCCAAACAAATAATATACAAACTGGCAGAGACGGTAGTCCACATGTCGGACGCTCGCCCCGCAATATCAAATGTACAAATGAATCTCAACCGTACTCCTACCAATGCACCGCAAGCTATCCAATACGACAATCCAACCACAATATCAGCACACTCACAGAACATCAACGTGAATGTCATGTTCACAAACCCGTATAATAGAACATATAGCAACTAGTCGGGTTGTACCGCTCTAATGATATTCACGGTCGCAGATAGTAATGTATGCAATGAAACTAATAAACGGTGTTAAAATAGCGACTTCAAAATACTCCGTATTGCCCCAATACCAAAGATAACATAATATGTAATCTGGGAAAAAACAAACAATACCTAAAAACCAATATTCAAGAGTCCAGAACACACCGAAAATCCCAAGACCCAACTTCCTAGAAAAACTGGCGACGCCGGGAATATTGCCGATCTCGCCGGTCAAACCTTGGTATTTGGGTCTCGTTTTTAAAGTTTGTTCTAGTTGTCACATAAATAGCCTTCTGCAATTGTTTAAAAAAAATTTAGAAGACATTTTAAAATCGACAGAAACTTAAATATTGCGCGGATTGTTTCGGAGTTGTTTCGGTTTCATTACTTTAAACATCGTTTAAACTGCTGGTTTGGGTTTATGGGTTTGCTCTGATACCATGATGGATTATGCCAGCGCCCTGACCATCTACAGTGACCGTTTATAGAACAAAATTTTTATAACTGGCGCTAGAACAACCGGATAACCCAGATCTACCATAAACCTATAAGCTAGCAAACTAAAGAGGAGTTAGAATGGTTATACCAAATGATCCGAGTCCTTCGGTCTTCTACCATCTTCTTAAGCTCCTGGAGGTCTCCATGATCAAGCTTGATCGTCAGTCTCCCTCGGTCGAAGATGATCCACCTGAGAATTTGTAGTTCGAGCTCCAACCTCAAAACCGAGGTAACTAGGGTACCTAGTTCACTAAACTAGATAGCCTAGAGGATGTAGAGTCTAATGAAGAATTAATATGTCTCATAACACCCTAGGTTTCTCAACACATGAGAATTTTAGGGTGGAGGTAGAAGAAGCAAGCATGAGGAGATCAGAGTGTTGTGTGAAGCAACCATATAAATGGCTAAGTCTTGTGAACTAAAGAATGAAGTATCCACTTCAATAATTCACCACACAAAAATATCAAGCATGCTTCAATAGTAACCCATGAGTCACACTATGAGTCACCTCATGAGTCACCAAGTAGCCATGCTCCAATAAATGTAAACAACACCTCATCCTCCACCTCATTTAACCATTTAAACAAAAATGGTTATAAACTAAAATGAGGTGTCATATTCTAGAAGCAATCTTGTAATAAATTACAAGAATACCTCTCACCGTATATACATACCCGTATCCGTATTCCGAAAAACTACGAATACAAAGAGACGAAAATAATCCAATAATATAATACTAGGATCCGGCTTAAACCATAGCCCACTAGTATTATCCGTCCGAGTCATGATACATGCACAAGTGCACGTATATGATCGAACCCTACAGTAATACCATACAGCCTTTACATCGTTTCGCCTGAAGCAGGGAAACCATCTGTATGGGACTCTAAAGACTCGTCAATACGCTGGAAGTGCGTTTAACCACAAGTACGTCAGCGACACTAGTTGTATGTAACGACTACCCAAGTATTGAGTGAAAGGAAGGCTGACGAGCAAACTCATCTGAACCCCTACTGAGCCTGTCCGTGACAATCTCCGTATAGTCCGGTTTGTTCATCTAAGAGTATCGCATATCGGGTCTAGGGGGTGGATATGTTAGTTATATGTATGCCCTAGAGGCCATTATTCTACATATGATGTATATTATAGTGGATGCTTGGACATACATAGGGACTCAGACATATTCTAAGGCAGTATCACCTGATCATGGAGATGGTTGATCTCCAAGGAGATCGAGGTTAGGAGAGTAGACTCAGAGGACAACACGGCGGATCCACTCACAAAGGCATTTTCCCAAGAGAGACTATTATGAGATGGTTGAGTATGAGATACTACAACCACTGCTGATTGTTGGGTATTAGATACTACAACATATGGCCCTAGTGCACGTGGGAGATTGTTAGTTATATGTATGTCCTAGAGGCCATTATTGTACATATGATGTATATTATAGTGGATGCTTGGACATACATAGGGAGGAATTTCTTGCTCGACATGATAGTATGCTATCTGCTTGCTCTTTATCTTAACATGTAAACATGATGTCTCTTTGTTACATGTTGATAAGGCCCTTAGGAAGTGTACTTGACTACCAGGATTATGATATAGATCATACTAGTGGAGGGCCTAGGAAGTCTATAAGTACATTCTTTAATTGTTCCTAGTCGAGGGAATATCGAGATAGGGCATCGATACTCCAGTGTAGACTAGCGTATAGCTTCTCGACCTATATGATGGGCGATGGATGATCCCATATCCATTGGTGTTTGACATCAGAGATGGTATACTGGTGCTCAATAGAGACTGGGTACACTGAACGGACTCGCCGAGAACTCTTAGATGGTATTATATCTCACGTCAGGTAGCAATTCTCTGGTGACACTGGTACAGGTTAGTCTGTAGACCCGAGATCGTCATGGAGTCTTGTGTGTCTCCCACTGTACTTTGATTTCCACTCTACCATGGCTCTACTGAGTCATGCAAACATGTGGTTTTTGGGTGCAGGCCTGAGTCACATGGAGGCAATGAGCGATAGGAGGGGATTCGTCTCTACCGGTATTAGGGGTTGATGTTGCGCTATGCTCGAATGGCCATAATTGAAATCCCTGGCCAGGGTAGATGTGATTTACTGGTAAGTGTTATCACTAGTTTCACGCCCCTTATGGACCTTACATCGGCATGACTTATCAAGTTACTGGGGTCTGACGTTTACATCCCTAAACGAGATATGCGACATATTAGATGAAGAGACCGGACTGTACGGTAGTGTTACTGATTGGATTCGTAGGAGTATGAGCAGGCTTGCTTGTTGATCTTCTGATCTCTCAATACCCGGGTGGTCGTTACGTTTAGCAGACTACTTGCGGCTTATGGGTGACTGATATGATCACCACCTACTACCGGCGTATTGACGAGTCTTTAGAGTCCTACACAGAGGTTTCCTGGCTCAAGCGAAACGGAGTAGGAGCACATATGTGATATGCGCGGGACCGAGATTGATATGAGTATGTGATACCGTATTATATTCTCGCGATATATGATATCGGCCGGGTATATGTGATATAGCCGGGTTATCGAATCAAGTGTTGATTCGGTAAATTGATATTATTGATATTAGTCGGTTATATGTAATGTAGCCGGATTATTAAATCAAGTATTGATTTAATAATTTAATGTATAATTATATATTTGATATATGAATTTACATTAACTAATATTGCTCACTTAATTGTTTCTTTTTCTCACTTTTGTATACATGTGATATATACATTGTATCATGCAAGGTTATATTTGCAACTTGTGTGTGTAAGACTTACACCATAACCAAGATACTTCTAGGGTTTTGATTTATCTTAGTAATTAACAAAATTGTTGGAAATTGTCATGGCTAGAAGCTTGGAGAAGCTTGCTAACTATTGACTTAGTCCACAACATTTGTTTTTACTTAAGATATTTAGTTAACCCAACCAATTATCATAGCCCATGGTTAAGTCTCTACAATGGTTAAGTGTATGACACTAACTCACCATGGTTGTAAATCTAACCTTATTCTCATTCTTTTATTATTCTTTCATCTTCATCTTCTTCTTGAGCTTGAGAAGCTTTTTAGGGTTTGAAGATGAAAAGAAATATTGTGAGAAAATCAAATCCAAAGTGAGCAAAATTCCTACTTCACTGTTTCCCCCAATCAGAGCAAAACTCTGTTTAAAATTCAAATTTTGAAATGCAGCAACGCTTCAGAAGCAATGCTAAGTGCTCTGCGCGCTAAGCAGTGCACCACGTGCAAAGCACGGGTGCGCTAGCGCTAAGTGTGCTGCACTCTAAGCAGCGCACTACGTGCAAAATACGGGTGCGCTAGCGCTTGAACTAAAAGCTCCCCACCGTCAGATTAAAGATCTAATAATAATGATAAATCATTAATTAATCAGAATTAAATTCTGTTAAGGAAAGATTTCTCAAAATCTTTCCAAACAACAAGATTGTGCTTTGTAAATCAGAGCACCGTTGGATCAATGATCCAATGGTGATTAAAAATCACCAAAATACAGAATAAATTCTGTATGGAAAAGATTTCCCAATCTTGTTAAAAACAAGAAAATTGCCTTCTGTAAATCAGAAGCCCTTGGATCAAAAATCCAACGGTGGGGAAATCCCCAAATCAATTGGAGAAAAGATCTCCTTAACTGATTGAACAAATCAGCTTGCCCTATATAAAGGCCCCAAGACTTCAAGTCTAGGAGAGAGAGAAACATATAAAGGAACCCCCCATAAGGTTTGAGAAAAATCTCAAAAGGAAGAGTTAAACTCTCGATAGAAGAACAACTTTTCTTCAAGGTAAAAGAACAGATAGATAAATCATCTCATATTAAAAAGAAGAATTCACTTCTTTCTTTAAGATCATAGATCTATAAGACCAAGGTCTTTCACAACAAAGATCAAAGTATCTCAACATAAAAATAAGGGGAAGAATTTAACCTTCTTCAGATCATAGATCTATAAGACACATTGTCTTTCAGAGATCATAGTATCTCATTATAAAAGGAGGGGAGAATAATTCAATTCTCTTAGGATCACAGATTCATAAAGGCAAAGCCTTTCATCAATATAAGAAATTGAAACATCTCCTATAAAATAAGAACTTTTGTTTTTATCACAAAGTCGCTCAGTTGGTGCTTTGCGCTCATAAAATAGCACTTTGCGCTTTTGGACTGGCGCACAGCGCCAAGCGCACCACGTGCCCCTTATGTGTGCGCTATTTAGCAGAACCGTCTCAGCGCTCAAGACTAGCACAGAGCGCTGCAGAGCCTTGGCGCTCTTAATTTTGAAAAGCCTTAGCGCTCCAAATTAGCGTACTGCGCTCATAGACTGGCGCTTAGCGCTAAGCGCACCACGTGCTCCACACGTGCGCGCCACTGAACAAATAGCGCTTTGCGCTCATAAAACAGCGCTCTGCGCTCATAAACTGGCGCAATGCAGCCATCATCTGGTACTTAGCGCCAAGCGCACCATGTGCTCTTCACGTGGGCGCTACTCAGCAGAAGCGCAATGCGCTCATAAACTAGCGCTCTGCGCTCTTTGACTGGCGCAAAGCGCCAGGCGCATCACATGTTTCTCACATGTGCGCTGATAGAACATAAATTGTTCTTTAAAACAAAGCCCATAGCTATGATGAATGCTCAACATTCAGTAAAAGACAAAAATATTGTCATAACTCAAATCAATACTCGGCATTGTTAAATGTTAAACATTTTAACTTGATTGGACTTAGCCCAAGATTGGCCATAAGTCCTTAATTCAGATTAATTGAGCCTATATGCTCATAAATCTTTTAACAGATCTTAGTCCCAAATTGGACTACAGATCTCTCAATCAATATCGGTTCAAGGGTACAACTCTTCACTCCTCTGAGATTTGTCGTTGTAATCCTTCAACGTCTTCAGAGAGGTGACGGGTCCCGACAACCATACATTTCATAGAAAATGACGTCATTAAACTGGACTGTGGGGTCCTTAAGCCCATGGACTATGATGTCCTTAACCTTGGACTGTGGGGTCCTTAAACCCATGGACTATGATGTCCTTAATCTCGGACTGTGGGGTCCTTAAGCCCATGGACTATAATGTCCTTAACCTTGGACCATAATGTCCTTAAACTAATTATGGACCGTAATGTCCTTAAACTAATTATGGACCGCAATGTCCCTAAACTAAACAATAGAGCCCCAAACGCTCTTTTGTTGGATCTAAATGATCCCGTTAAGTTGATCTTAGTCTAAAATTAGACTAACGTATCCTTAACAAACCGTTAAGTTGATTTTAGTCTAAAATTAGATTAATGTATCCTTAACAAGCGTTTAAGTCGATCTTAGTTTCAAATGAGAGTAATGCAACCTTAAACCCAACCCCAAACCCAAATCTAAGAAAATACGGATTTGGACTAATCCACGCCCTACGGGCGACAATATAAATTAGTCTCCGTATACAATCCATGGGCAACCAAAAAACAAAACAAACACCCACGACACGAAGTGACCATCTGGAGAAGGAGAAAGTGGTTACCGCGATGCGGTAGCGTAATTAACTGCAGAGTCTTGCACCTGCAGGGAAGAGCGTCCCCACAATCAAAAACCCCTCAAATGAGGGGGAATCTGACGAAGTCTGCTACATTAGCCGCATCCGTTTAAACTTTCGATACATGGTGTCATAAATCAACTTGGCATCTTCGGAGAGGTGGACGGATAGCACCAATTAACATCTGCCCTCGAAATTCAGGCAAGACGGACCTACGTGGTCTCGTCTCTATGTTCGGCGGAGAACAGATTCTGGCACGCCCGGTGGGACCTCTTCCTCTTCCACTCCACACTTTGTGTATCGTGTTCGTGAACGAATCGTGGTTTGATATGGTTGCCCTTAGGTTCGAGGTACTAAGATTTGGTTTTGCTCTCGTGCAGAAAAAAAAAGAACATCAATGGCCTCTAACTGCTCTAGCTGCAACTGCAACTCCCGTTTCGCCTCATCTAGAGGTGTAACCTACGGGCCCCAAGCGGCCTCCCTTTTCACAATGCCAGTAGAGCAGGTAACTCAAGCCACCACTGGGCTATTCTTCGGGCCCATGCTCCCACCGATGAACTTCAACGCCCCTGTATCATTGCAAGAAGCTCCGAAGGGCACGGTCTTTAATCGGCTCACAACTACTGCGGCCCCTCTCAACGGGTCGTCCAGCTCCAACGCCTCAGTCTTTGACAGACTAGGCCAAAGCTCATTTGGGCCCATGAAGAAGCCCGCGATACCAGAAAGGGTTATCCCTAAGCGGATAGCCATTCCTGCTCATGAAGTCGTCAAGGCGGCTTCTCCTGCCAAAGGGTCGTTCTTCACAAGACTGACTGCTTCAGCTCCTGTTCCAGGCGAAATCGTCAAGGCTGCTTCCCCTGCTCGGAAGTCTGCCTTCGATAGGTTGGTTATCCCCACTCAGCGGACGTCAGTCTTCAACAGGTTGACAGCGACAACTTCTGATCAAGATAGGGGGCATGAGGAAACCACCCCCGTAGCTGAGATAATTCCAACTGCAAGACACGCTCGACGTCGCTACTGGCGCCGAGTGAGAAAGGCTGGGGGCAATTCCCCTTCCGGAGCCACTCCGCCGGCTCCAACGGTGGAAGTTGATACTGCTGTTCCAACTGGGAACAGCTTTGAACCGCTAAGGAGAGTGCGCAAAAACTCTCCAACTGCTGTGCTGAAGAGATCTCCTCCACCCATGGAGAACGCTACTAAGGTGAAGCTGGAGCAGCCCCCTCAACGGCTGTCCTCTAAAATTTATAAAGTTTGGCGACAGATTCAGGACTTGGTGATTGATCAAGATTACTCTCGCCGACAGAAAAGGTGAAATTTCAGCAAGAAGAAGACCATCCTGTCAAGCCACAGAAGACGACAACTACTTGGGTGCCCACTGCAACGACCCCTTCAACTTCGACTGCCCACAAGAGGAGAAGACCGGAGAAAATCCCTGCGTCTGCGACGAATCGCAAAAACGCTGAATCTAAACGCCCCAAGTCTTGGGGCATGGTGGTGCATACCATTTATATGGCATCCGGAAAAGAGGATGGCCGTATCTCCACAGGTCATCGACCGCTTACGCGATCAGTGACTAAGACTCATGAGCAAAAACAACAAAATCTCCAAGAAATGCTAACAGCTATGGCCGCACTTACGGGACCGAAAGCAAGCCCGGAGACATTCTCGGAGCAGCGCCGTGAGCAGGAAACTGATGCTGAATTCCTTCGGAGAATGCTTGAGAAGAAGGACAAAGAGTCTATGGATGTTAGTTATATGTATGCCGTAGAGGCCATTACTGTACATACGATGTATATTATAGTGGATGCTTGGACATATATAGTGAGGACTTTCTTGCTCGACATGATAGTATGCTATCTAGCTGCTCTTTATCTTAACATGTACGCTGATTGTCTCTATGTTACATATTGATAAAGCCCATAGGATGAGTACTTGACTATCAGGACTATGATGCAGATCATACTAGTGGGGACAGAGTAGTCGCTAAGTATATCCTTTAAATGTTCCTAGTCGTAGGTGTATCGAGACATGGCATCGATATACCAGAGTAGACTAGCGTATAGCCTCTTGACCCATAAATATGGGCGATGGATGATCCCATATCCATTGGTGTTTGACATCAGAGACAGTATACGGGTGCTCAGTGGAGACTGGGTACACTGAACGGACTCGACGAGAACTCCCAAATGGTATTATACCTAACGTCAGATGGCAGTTCTCTGGTGATACTGGTACAGGTTAGTCTGTAGACCCGAGATCATCATAGAGTCTTGTGTGATTCCCACTGTGCTTTGATTTCCACCTTACCACGTTCAAGAGAACGTGCAAAACGGTGGCTTTTGGGTACAGTCCCGAGTCACATGGAGGCAATGAGCGATATGAGGGGTTTCTTCTCTCCCGGTATTGGGAGTTGATGTTGCGCTGTGCTCGATTGGCTATAACAGGAAGTCCTTGGCCAAGGCTGGTTCAGAGATATACTGGTAAGTGTCATCAGTAGTTTCTCGACCCGTTATGAGCCTCATATCGACATTACTTATCGAGTGACTGGGGTCTGACGTTTGCCAGCCCTAAACGAGATATGCGACATATCAGACGAAGAGACCGAACTGTACGGTAGTATTACTGATTGGATTCGCAGGAGTGTGAGCAGGCTTGCTTGTTGATCTTCTGATCGCTCAATACCCGGGTGGCCGTTACGTTTAGCAGACCGCTTGCGGCTTGTAGGTGTTTGATATGATCATCACCTACTGCCGGCGTATTGACGAGTCTTTAGAGTCCTACACAGGGGTTTCCTGGCTCAAACGAAATGGAGTAGGAGCACATATGTGATATGTGCGGGACCGAGATTAATGCGATATGTGATACCGCATTCTATTCTCGCGATGTGTGAAATGGATGGTTATATATGATATAGCCGGATTATCGGATCAAGTGTTGATTCGATAAGATGTTACATTATGATATTGGTCGGTTATATGTGATATAGCCGGATTATTAAATCAAGTGTTGATTTAATAATTTAATGTATAATTATATATTTGATATATTACATTACATTAACTAATATTAGCTCACTTATGATTTCTTTTCTCACTTTGGATACATTGATATATATGTGATATATGTTAAATGTATCATGCAAGGTTACAAATGCAACTAGGGTTAATGAGGGTTAAACCAAGTTAGGGTCAAGATTAGGGTTTAAATTTATCGTTAAGTAATTCAAATATTATGGATAATAGTCATGGTTGATATTTGTTGAAAGCTTGTAGAAGCTTGTAAGCATCTTTGACTTTGACCATTTTCTTTGTCTTGCTTGAGATATTTTTTGACCTAACCTTTAACCATAGCACATGGTTAACTCTCTACAAGGGTTAAGTATGACATGCTTAACCCTTGGTTGCATTATTAACCTTACCAATAATTCATTTGATGAGTTAGTTCTTCTTCTTCTTCTTCCTCAATGCTTTCTAGCTTTAATGGAGTTGTGAGAAAAAGTGTGAGAAAATAAAATCTAAAGTGAGCCAACTTCCTACTTCATCATCCTCTACTACTTGCCATTTAGTATAGGGTGTTCTCTTCACAAAGTTCTTTACCTAGTGAAGAAATAGCTTGGGTTAATGTCTCCTCGATGTAGATCATTTTCGGCCTCGAAGACATCGAAGCAAGCATGTTCGTTTCTTCTTGGGAGCCTCTCTAGAGTCCAGAATTCACGATCACAGCGAAGGGGACAAATACACGGAGCTATTGAAGTGAAGGACCGGTCTACAAAGGTTGTATTCCTTGCTTACTAGACTTGCAAAGTGTTTGCAATTTTATTCTGTATATTTCTAGTTTACGATTCTAGTTAGGGTTAGCTAAAATGGCAAATTTTTGAATTTGGCATGGACGATGCCTCCCGAAACCTTGCTGCCGTCTTGGGTAACCCTTCAGTGGAACAAGCGGCCAACATAAAACAAATGGACCTTTTATTCCAAGACATAGTGGGCATGATGATCCAGCCGGAACCTCCAGCTGAAAATCCTCCGATTATCCTCGATGATGACCAAGCGGAGACGTCAAATCCCCTTCCGGCTTGTTCAGCAGCCAAAGAGGAGACCATCTCAAAAGCTACCCTGGATGATTATATAGCTCAGCAAATACGAGCTCATCAAGCAAATGAAGCAACTGGCCAAGTCGTCAGAACTGGGCGACCATATCCAGGATGGTACGATCAGATCAAGTATCCGCCAGGATACACGATTCCTAAGTTTCACGTATATAAGGGGACATGCAACCCCATCAACATGTCGCTCAGTTCAGGGCTCTTTGCGGCAATACCGGAGGTGACGACAAATTATTACTTCGTCAGTTCGTCAGCAGCTTGGCGGAAACGGCCTTTGAATGGTATTCGGAGCTGCCCAACGACTCTGTCAAAACTTTTACAGAGATAGAATTACTGTTCACCCAACATTTTGCGAACGCTAGTGAACGTACCCCAATCACAGCACTGATCAATGCCAGGGTAAAGCCTGGAGAGACATGGGTACAGTATGCGATACGATGGCGGAATTTGTGGTCGAAGTGCGAGCAGCGGATCGAAGAGGCGCCTGCGGTAGGCATGTTCGTGAGTACTCTTGACCCTCAAGCGACTATTTCCCAATTTATGATGTTTTTCAAGCCGACCACTTTTCAGGCCTTGATTGACAAGCTGGCCCAAATGGACCAGATGGGCCACAGGCCTTCCTCTTCAAAGCCGGAGCCACGGAATGAAAAAGGGAAAGGAAAAGCGACGTTCGTCGCCAATGCCCAACAGCAGCCCAGTAGCCCAAAACTAACTGATCGCCTAGACGAAAGACGGCAATTCTTTAATGAGAAAATGAAGCGTCCTTATTCGTTTCCCTGGGACAAAACGAGGAGATTGTTCGAGCTGGCGGTGCGCAACAGGCTCATCAATTTGCCGAATCCAAAACGCCCATTGCAACCCGGTGAGGCTAATAATCCCAATTATTGCCCCTATCACCAAGCGATAGGCCATCCAATCGAAAATTGCTTCTTCTTCAAAGGCTGGATTAAAGATCAATACCAACATGGAAAATTCGCCATGTCCGAGAATTGGAAAGTAAGCCCGCCTCAACCGCATGCTCTTAAAAGGAGGGACATACTGGGGGCATCGTGCTCTTTTGTCAAAGAAGCTCCATGGGAGGTCACTCTTTCAGCCAAAATAAAAAGAATGCTGAAGGATCTCCAAACATGCCCGACGATTAGATGGAAAAATAAGGTAGAACCCGAGATCATCGAGGAAATGCTGAAGCCGCGTCCAACTCCAAAAATTGATGGTGATAGTCAAAGCGCCCGCACCCAGCCATCAAAGTCTTCGAAGAAAAAGAAGAAGACCAAAAAGCCCGTAAAGCCTGATGACAAGCGCACGGAACTGCAAAAACACATTGACGCGTCGGAAGAATATAACCAAAAGGCGCGAACCCCAGTCACACTCCAAGAATTTCTCAGCCACGTCCTTGAGGACGGAGATGATGACAATGGAGAAGACTCATCGGATGAACCTGAGGATTATGCGGCAAGATGCCATGTGATCTCTCACTCGTTAATAAACGGTGAAGAAGCTCCTGACATAGAGAAACTAGAGGTAGATCCTGAGCCGGAGCTTCTAGGATCATTAGACGAAATGATTGGCGCATTCCTGAACAAAGCTCTTCTGGAAAGCAAAGCTGATCGAAAGCGCGAGATGGCCATATTTGAAAAGGCCAAATGCTGGCGACTGGACGAAAGGGTCGAAACACTCCCACCAGATCAAAGTACATCCGCCGCAAATAAAAGCAGGTTCAAGACGAGGAAAAGGTTCTCTAAAGCCATATCAATGGGAATGAAGCTGCCACCATCCGAAGGAAACACTCCTGATGAAGCGGATAGACATCCTAGCTACTGCTTATATAATCGAAAGATTGCGCACCCCACCGAAAAGTGCAACGCTTTTAAAAACTGGTGGCAGGGATATGTTGCTCACCGACAACATTTCAAGCGGATGAAACGCAAAACTCGTCGGGAGAAAAGAAATACGACCGAGGAGCGCAAAAGAACTACCGGCAACAGTCACATGGTCGACGCTGGGGGATCGCAAGTTCTCACCTTTGGGAGTGATTCTGATGAAGAAATAGCCCTTGGCCCTCTCTTCAAAGAACCCACATCCGAAACGATAGAAATGAAGACCTGTGAGAACATTCAGCTGCGCAATCGTACGCTGCCCAAAAAGAATCTCGGGCCCACGAACAGTGGGTCGAATAGAAAAGATAAGGGAAAAGAAAAAATCCCTTAGGACATCGCCCTAGATGATCAAGTCGTCAAAGAGCTGACAACCAAGGACCCGCCAAAGAAAAACAAGATGGATTACAACGTTCTGGCACACTTGAGGAAGCTACCTTCGCAGCTTAGCATTCTCGATGCCCTCTTGTTATTAAAAGAAGCAAGAGATTCTCTGATCAAGCCATTATAAGCGCCCGAACAGTTCCAAGCGTTCCTCACCGAAGAAAAGATGAAGGACGAGCTGGAAGAAGTACACACGGCCGATATCACTTTCAGCCATGAAGATCTCCTCCTCGGGACGTGTGAGCATAACCGTCCCCTTTATGTCTCTGGATACTGTAACATTCTGAAAATTTAGAAATAAATAAATTTAAATAATTAAATAATAAAATGTTAAATTAAAAAGTTATTAAAACCAAATAAGACATTGTCATAAGTAGTATGTAAAATAAATTAAATTAAAATTTTAATATGTAACATTAATAAATTATAAGGATTTTAATGAGAAATTTAGCTTCATTTTAATTAAAATGGTGTTATGCAATAACATAGATAGTGAGGGATGTTTAGGTAAAGTTTAGGAAAATTGTGCAAATTGGAAATTTTAAGGGAGTAAGTAGAAAAGAGGTTAAAAGAGGTTTTGTTCAGAAATTTTATCAAAAGATAAATCAATTAGGAAAAGAAAATTCATTTCCACATCCTTCTTGCATGCGCGTGCGCACACACACACACTACACCTCCTCCTAGCATGAGGATGGCACCCTTTAGCCTTTGACACCTCCTCCTACACCTCGCCCTTCCCTTTCCTCATATATAACATGTGTTCAGATCTATTAGCTAATTTAAAATCTGAAAACTTAAAAGAAAGAAAAAGAAAACTAGAGCAAATAAAGAAGAACCAAAAAAGAGAAAAGATAAGCCAAGTTCTAGGATTTCCATCATCAAGCTAAGGACTTGGAGCTTGTGCATCTTGGAGGGAGTTCTTCCAGCTAATTCCTCATAGGTAAAATCCTTACTCACAGCAGGATTTAGTTCTGTAATTAGTTTAAAATAGAAATCCCATGTTTATAATATCGTATTTTAAGCAAAACTGAACCCTGTAGAAATCTGCTATAGTTTAGATAAACATCAACTTAACCAAACAGTGCCAAAATGTTGTATATTGGATCTAGAACAAACCATAGGAGCATGAACCCAAGGGGCTCGGATTTGGTCGGCGACCAACAATAGGATTCCGGCATCGCCGGATTTTTGATGAGGGTTGGTGTTTTGAGTTGTTGGGTAGGTCTCTGTGTAGGTTTTTGGTTACTTTGGTATTATTTAATCAAATTAGTTTAACTGTATATAAAATCTGGGAACTAATATCGGAAAAGAGATCAAAATTCTAACATACGACACGGGTAAAACGTAACGCGTTCTGTTTTCTGTTGCGATGCAGCGCTGGTTTAAATTTCAGAGAGGTTGAGTGTTAGATTGTTTGCAATAGTCGTACGTAGTGTAGTTAGCATGTACAACTTGTGTTTTCCTGATTTTTCCGTATTGGAATGTAGCCGTTTTCTTATACAAGTTAAATTTAATATTAGATTTGAGTTCGGGAGTTTCGGAGGCAGCAAGGAAAGGAAAAGGATTGGCGACTGAGTAGTTACGACGTATTTCCGGTGAGTAGACTAAACATCTACCGGGCAATCTTTGTAAAGATGGCATGTTACGCCGGTAGTTTTATTTAAATAAAACTTTTACTTTTGTATGCTAAGTTAATAATACGCATTCATATACATACCTATGCATCACTATGGTAATAGATGTAGAACACTGCACAATTATCGACGAGTTATTCCGCACATATTACACTACATCTCGTCGATATTAACATGTCACTTTTACACTAAATATCCATCTTGTTAAATATGATTCCTATCATACCTCAATTATTAACAATAGTGGTAATTTGCATAAATAACATCATGTGTATCATCCGAGTATTCTAAGTGGTTATAAGAAGCTTTTGTATTATTGAGAATTTATGGTTTGGCTTTTCCTGTACTATTACATAAATCCAGTGATTTCATGATTGATGTGACATGTCCACCATGAGATGTTTTATGATTTGGTTTTATTCTAGACTGAGTGGGGGAGCAATACGGTCGCAGATTTTACGTTATCCAGACTGAGTGGGGGAGATATACAGTTGGATAAATGGTGAACCCGGTCAAGACCGAGGGGCAGGGTAGCCGCATTTGAGGCGGGGGAGCCTAGCAAAGATACTCGATACCGGAGATAGTTGTGAAATACAGCGGATATCTAGATGATACCGACCGGTATTATTGATTACAGGATCGTTCGAGGAATGATGCCTGAGAGAATGAAAGTTTTGTGTCGATGGTGGACACGGAAAGATGAATTTTATTGGTAATAAATGATGAGATTTCAATTTTGGTTATGTGATTTGTTGTACAGATTCATTCTTTCCATATGCTATCATACATCATACTTGCTCTCATTTCAGTTGGTTATGATCGTCATTTTTATATTATTAACCATTGTATGTTAGTTATATTCACTGAGTTGGCAACTCACCCCATTGTGCCACAGTTCCTTACAGGGGTAGAGTGAACGGATAGCAGCAGTGCAGATCCACTTTTTTAGCTTTTATCGCATCTTTTGATAGGTGGGTTACATGTGTAGTAAACTTCTCTTTTGGTATTGTATTTTGGATCTAGAAAATCCCCATCAGACTTTGTACTATGACTTAAAATGAGAGATGAGTACATGTATATTATTTGAAAGGTAAGATCGTTGTTATATTAGAGAATATTTCTTTTATTCATATCTGTGATTCTATTGGTCTCATATAAGTTGTAAATTTATTCCGCTGTTGTTATTGTTGATCCCAACTAGGGATGCAACGAAATTTAACGCTTTATATTTGTTTTTATTGTGAATTCACTAGTAAGGTACTTGTAGGGTGTTTTTCGTCATCCCATTGAGATGGGAATATGCGCGCGCTTGTCAGGCGTACTACAGATTCCCCCTGCCAGGGGTAGGCCGGGGTTTAATGATTGTGGGGGTCCGAATCTCCGGCAGCCGCGGACTAACCTGCCGTTAATTACCCCTCGCCTTTAGAGCGAGGGAACCTCCGATTGACGGGTTAAACTGGTCATACGAACTCAATGTGCAGTGTACGCGTGTTGTGTTTGGAAAGGGGGTTTGGATATATCGGGAGCCACGCAGAGTTTTTTTTCTAACAGGGACAGTGTCGTGGTATATGTGTGTGTGCACATATGTATGCATATGTGTACATATGTATATATATATATATAGGTATATATATATATGTATGTATATACATAAAAAAGAGGGGGGAAAGACATCCAAAGGATGCGTGGGGCCAGCGCCTTGGGCGCTGTGCGCCCAGGTGCTGTGTGCTCAAGCGCTAGCGTGCCATGTGTCGGCACATGGGTGCTCTGCGCTTGAGCGCAGAGCGCTGCAGCGCAAGCGCGCCACGTGTCGGCACATGGGCGCTTTGCGCTTCAGCGCCTGACGCTCGAGCGCAAGTGCGCCATACATCGGCACGGGGGTGACTTGCGCCTGAGCGCTTGCGCTCGAACGCAAGCGCGCCACGTGTCGGCACGGGAGAGACTTGCGCTCGAGCGCAAGCGCGCCACGTGTCGGCACCGGGACGACTTGCGCTCGAGCGCAAGCGCGCCACGTGTCGGCGCCGGGGCGACTTGCGTTCGGGCGCTTGCGCTTGAGCGCAAGCGCGCCACGTGTCGGCACGTGGGCGCTCTGCGCTCGAGCGCTGAGCGCTTGAGCGCAAGCGCGCCACGTGTCGGCACGCGGGCGCTCTGCGCTTGATCGCCGGCGAGAAAAAGAGGCTTTTAACCTAAGAAACAGAAGCTATGCTTCAGAAAGGAAATATTTGTTGTTATATATATATATATATATGGAGTTAAAACTCGTAGGATGTTTTGAAGCTGATGAAGGGGGTTCTTCTTCTTCCTCCTGTTGCTTGGCCGGATCTTGAAGATCAAGAAGTAGGAGATTTTAAAAATCACTCTTTTTTGAGATCTGATGGGAGATCTGATTTCCCCTTTGTGGGTTTTATGGTGGAAAACTACTTAGTTTTGGAAAAAAGAGAGTAAAACTCTTGATTTAATTCAAAAGAAATGAGAAGGTTTAGAACCTTGGAGAAGGAGAAGGAGACACAAAGAACCCTAGTTTTTTGGGGAATGAAAAGTTCTTTTTTTTATTCATCATTTAGCCTTTTATAGGCTTACACATTTACATATAGCCCCTTGGGCTTTTCAAAATGGCGTCTTGCCCATCCCATGGCTCATGTACCATTTCATTTTTGCACATAAGCCATAGGCTTACAAAATATTGGCTTTGTGCCCATTTTGCATACATTCATGTATAAAAAATTACATAAAAATTATTTATTACATGATTTTGTTGTTGGCATGGCGGAAGGCCGGACGCTTCGTGTTCGGGCTCGACCTGGGCATTGGCCCACTTGCTGGGCTTGGGCCCACCTGATTTGGGGTTGACCTTGACTTCGACTTGGTCAACCGGGGTGCAAATTTTGACTTCAACAAAGTGCCCCCCATCAATAAATGCACACCACATATATGAGTCGTGGGCATGAAATTGATGGATTATCTTTCACGTGGAGGCGACTTGCCTTGTTTCCCACTCTTTGAGATGCGCTGCCCTTTTTACGACGTGGACGGTCGACTCTTGACGCGTCTCCGAGACGGAGTGTCCATGGTAGACGTTTCCCTGGCCCGGAGCGATCTGTTTCCTGCTTTGTAGGAAGCCTGCACTGCCCTTTTTACGACCTGGACGGTCGACGCTCTGATCCGGAGCGATTTGGGTTCCCAATTTGCGGGAGCCTGGACTGCCCTTTTTGCGACATAGACGGTCGACGCTCTGTTACGAAGCGATTTAGGTTCCCAATTTGCGGGAGCCTGCACTGCCCTTTTTGCGACATAGACGGTCGACGCTCTGATCCGGAGCGATTTGGGTTCCCAATTTGCGGGAGCCTGCACTGCCCTTTTTGCGACATAGACGGTCGACGCTCTGTTACGAAGCGATTTGGGTTCCCAATTTGCGGGAGCCTGCACTGCCCTTTTTGCGACATAGACGGTCGACGCTCTGTTACGAAGCGATTTGGGTTCCCAATTTGCGGGAGCCTGCACTGCCCTTTTTGCGACATAGACGGTCGACGCTCCGATCCAGAGCGATTTGGGTTCCCAATTTGCGGGAGCCTGCATTGCCCTTTTTGCGACATAGACGGTCGGCGCTCTGTTACGAAGCGATTTGGGTTCCCAATTTGCGGGAGCCTGCACTGCCCTTTTTGCGACATAGACGGTCGACGCTCTGATCCGGAGCGATTTGGGTTCCCAATTTGCGGGAGCCTGCACTGCCCTTTTTGCGACATAGACGGTCGACGCTCTGTTACGAAGCGATTTGGGTTCCCAATTTGCGGGAGCCTGCACTGCCCTTTTTGCGACATAGACGGTCGACGCTCTGATCCGGAGCGATTTGGGTTCCCAGTTTGCGAGAGCCTGCACTGCCCTTTTTGCGACATAGACGGTCGACGCTCTGATCCAGAGCGATTTGGGTTCCCAATTTGCGGGAGCCTGCACTGCCCTTTTTGCGATATAGACGGTCGACACTCTGTTACGAAGCGATTTGGGTTACCAATTTGCGGGAGCCTGCACTGCCCTTTTTGCGACATAGACGGTCGACGCTCTGTTACGAAGCGATTTGGGTTCCCAATTTGCGGGAGCCTGCACTGCCCTTTTTGCGACATAGACGGTCGACGCTCTGATCTGGAGCGATTTGGGTTCCTAATTTGCGGGAGCCTGCACTGCCATTTTTGCGACATAGACGGTCGACGCTCTGATACGGAGCTGTTTGGGTTCCCAATTTGCAGGAGCCTGCACTGCACTTTTTGCGACATAGACGGTCGACGCTCTGATCCGGAGCGATTTGGGTTCCCAATTTGCGGGAGCCTGCACTGCCCTTTTTGCGACATAGACGGTCGACGCTCTGATTCGGAGCGATTTGGGTTCCAAATTTGCGGGATCCTGCACTGCCCTTTTTGCGACATAGACAGCCGACGCTCTGTTACGAAGCGATTTGGGTTCCCAATTTGCGGGAGCCTGCACTGCCCTTTTTGCGACATAGACGGTCGACGCTCTGATCCGGAGCGATTTGGGTTCCCAATTTGCGGGAGCCTGCACTGCCCTTTTTGCGACATAGACGATCGACGCTCTGATCCGGAGCGATTTGGGTTCCCAATTTGCGAGAGCCTGCACTGCCCTTTTTGCAACATAGACGGTCGACGCTCTGATCCGGAGCGATTTGGGTTCCCAATTTGCGGGAGCCTGCACTGCCCTTTTTACGACATAGACGGTCGACGCTCTGTTACGAAGCGATTTGGGTTCCCAATTTGCGGGAGCCTGCACTGCCCTTTTTGCGACATAGACGGTCGACGCTCTGATCCGGAGCGATTTGGGTTCCCAATTTGCGGGAGCCTGCACTGCCCTTTTTGCGACATAGACGGTCGACGCTCTGATCCGGAGCGATTTGGGTTCCCAATTTGCGGGAGCCTGCACTGCCCTTTTTGCGACATAGACGGTCGACGCTCTGTTACGAAGCGATTTGGTAGACGTGCCCCCGGCACGGAGTGTCGCTGGTCGACGTTTCCCCGAGGCGGAGTGTCTGCTGTCGATGTGCCCCCGGCACGGAGTGTCTGCTTGATGTTTCCCCGAGGCGGAGTGTCGCTGTTTGATGCAAAGGTCGATGTTGGAATTGGTTGGTTTGATTTGTTTGACTTGAGTTGACATCAACATCGCTATACTGGAATATGGTACCAGGAGCGAATCATTGTCTGCCATGAGAGGATTTGGGAATTGGTTTTCTGTCGGCATCTGCATTGCTGCACTGGAATAATGCCAGGAGCAACTCATCATGTGCCCCGGGAGGATTTGGATTTGGTTTTTTTTTGTTTGGCATCTGCATTGCTGCACTGGAATAATGCCAGGAGCAACTCATCATGTGCCCCGAGGGGATTTGGATTTGGTTTGTTTGGCATCTGCATTGCTGCACTGGAATAATGCCAGGAGCAACTCATCATGTGCCCCGAGAGGATTTGGATTTGGTTTGTTTGGCATCTGCATTGCTGCACTGGAATAATGCCAGGAGCAACTCATCATGTGCCCCGAGAGGATTTGGATTTGGTTTGTTTGGCATCTGCATTGCTGCACTGGAATAATGCCAGGAGCAACTCATCATGTGCCCCGAGAGGATTTGGATTTGGTTTGTTTGGCATCTGCATTGCTGCACTGGAATAATGCCAGGAGCAACTCATCATGTGCCCCTAGAGGATTTAGGAATTGGTGGCTTAGGAGACAGGTTTAGATCCCTATCACCTAAGGCTTTTCAATTTTGTGAGCCGTAAGGGTCTCACAAAGCATTTTCTCCCTACGGGTCGTAAGGATCCCGTAGGTGTATTTTCTCCTTAGGAGTCGTGGGGACTCTTAAGTGTGTTGCTCCTTTATGAGTCATAAGGATCTCACGCGGGAATTTTCTCCTCACAAAATCGAGAGAACTTTTGCGAGTGCATTTCATCTCTCTTTTTTTTTACGAGTTTGCGCCCTTTCGGGTTTTCACAAACTCGCCGGCAGTCCTGCTGTTTTTACTCACGGAGCCCTTTTGGGTTTTCATCCGTGCCCCTTTTGCTTATGGACATACCGTTCTTCTTCTTTTTTTTCCTCTTTTTTTTAGAGGGATCGGGATTGTTTTACGCCCGTGGATTGTATACAGTTTTGCAGGATGTATGATCCAGACCGTAGGGCCAAAAACATTTCGGGACTTTGTTGGCGTCTGCATCGCTGCACTGGAATATGGCACCAGGAGCGACTCATCATTTGCCACTTGGGGTATGGGATTTGGAATTTGGTTGGCGTCTGCATCGCTGCACTGGAATATGGTACCAGGAGTGACTCATCATTCGCCGTTGGGGTATGGGGAGCGATGGCTTAGGAGACAGGTTTAGATCCCTATCACCTGAGGCTTCTCAATTTTATGGGCCGTGAGGGTCCCATAAAAGCATTTTCTCCCTACGGGTCGTAAGGATCTCGTAGGTGTATTTTCTCCCTAGGAGTCGTAAGGACTCCTAAGTGTGTGGCTCTTTTGTGAGTCGTAAGGATCCCACAAAGGTTTGTTCTCCTCATGTATCGTGAGGACACATGAGTGGATTTCCCTCGTTCCCAGTTTAATGACTTAGAGGTCGACTGTTTTCAGTTTAACGACTTAGAGGTCATCTGTTTCCAGTTTAAAGACTTAGGGGTCTGTGGTGCCTAGTTTAACGACTTAGCGGTCATCTGTTTCCAGTTTAACGACGTGGTGGTCATCTGTTTCCAGTTTAGCGACGTAGAGGTCATCTATTTCTAGTTTAACGACTTGGTGGTCATCTGTTTCCAGTTTAACGACTTGGTGGTCATTGGTTTCCAGTTTAACGACTTAGTGGTCATCTGTTTCCAGTTCAGAGACTTAGAGGTCTACTGTTTCCAGTTTAACGACTTAGAGGTCTACTGTTTCCAGTTTAGAGACTTAGAGGTCTACTGTTTTCAGTTTAACGACTTAGAGATCATCTGTTTCCAGTTTAACGACATAGAGGTCATCTGTTCCCAGTTTAACGACTTGGTGGTCATCGGTTTCCAGTTTAACAACTTGGAGGTCATCTGTTTCCAGTTTTAAAGACTTAGGGGTCTATTGATGGCGAGCTTGGAATTTTGGGGTAGGGGCCGGCATCAGCGTTGCTAACACTGAAGCAGAGATGCTGGGAGCAATTCATCATTTGCCTGCTCTTGTTGGCGGAGCGATGGCTTAGGAGACGGGTTTAGGTCCCTATCGCCTAAGGCTTTTCAATTTTATGGGCCGTGAGGGTCCCATAAAAGCATTTTCTCCCTGCGAGTCGTGAGGATCCCGCAGGTGTATTTTCTCCTTAGGAGTCGTGAGGACTCCTAAGTATGTGTTTCCTTTGTGAGTCGTAAGGATCCCACAAAGGTTTGTTCTCCTCATGTATCGTGAGGACACATGAGTGGGTCTTCTCAATGGAGCATAACTCCAAAGGCTGAGACCAGCCGCGTAACTGGTGATTACGGTGGGGCATGGGTATGATGAGAATTATTTGACCCCGTGGATTGTATACGGCAGTCAATTTGGGGACCGGCCGTAGGGCCGGAAGAATTTTGAAAAAATGGATTTTTGTTGGCGTCTGCATCGCTGCACTGGAATATGGTACCAGGAGCGACTCATCATTCACCGTTTTTTTTTGTGTTGTTTTTGTTTTTGTTTTACCACAATTGCTCTATCATTTCAGCTTTTCTTGTCGCGAAGATCGCGATTGCCCTATCATTTCGGCTTTTATTCACGGTTGCCCAATCATTTCGGCTTTATTTTCATCTTTATTTTACTCGCTGGTTTTTATTGCGAGCTGCCCCATCATTTCGGCTTTTATTTTATTTCTTTTATTTACACATTTTTTGTTTATTTACATTTTTTTTTACGTTCCCAGTTTAACGACTTAGAGGTCAATTGTTTCCCAGTTTAACGACGTGGTGGTCCTCTTTGCTTATCCCAGCTCCTTGAACATTGATTTTGGCGGAGCTGTGTTGATGACCTAGCTCTATGGCTTGCCGATACATCCGAGGATTGTGAGGTTTTTCCAAGCTTATATTGGTCCCCTGCCCAATCTTTGAAAACACAGCAGTCTTCAATAGTATGACTCAGCACTCTATGGTATGGGCGGTATATGGGATTGCCAGTCATATTCATTTCATGTGGCCTCTTCGGAATAGGCAGTTGCAGGACATTGTTCAGGGCTTCCTCGAATATATCGCGGACCTCATCCCTCCTAAAGGAGTACACCTTCTTCCTTCTCTCTATCAGAGTAGGTGCCCTCACTGACTCCGGTCCCTGAGGCCGATCAATCTTTGGTTCGCCCTGCACATGTCTGGGAGGGTTAGGTTCCCGAAAGGCTTCGGTCTCCATTTGCATGAAATCGGCGGTCGTAGCTTGACTGTTTGCTAACACGCCTTTAGACAGTTCTATCCCTCCCGTCTTGTATTGCCTTTCGACCCAATCTTTGAAGACGAAGCAGTCCTCAATGGAATGACCTATCACCCTGTGATAGGGGCAATATTTTAGGTCGTCGGTCATATTCTCTTCTTGCGGTCTCTTTGATTCTGGCAGTTGTAGACCGTTTCTTAGGGCGTCCCTGAATATCTTGTGGACCTTTTCCCTCTTGAAGGAATAGACCTTTTTCATCTTCTCTTTCAGAGGCGATTCCCCCCCGGCGTATGTATCGGAGGGACTGGAGGCTGATTGCGGCCGTTTTTCGCGAAGGCGCTCCGCTTTTAGGTTGAAAGAGATATCAGTTGGCTGCCCCCGGGTATCAATCCCTGGCTCATGAGCCAAAATTTGATTCTGCTGTAATTGCAATCGGACGACTTGGGTCGCGAGATTTGCCACGACGTTTGCTAGCTCGTCGACTTTGGAATAGACCTCGGCCATCTTCTCATCCCTGTCCTGAAATTGCCTTTGAAGCCAGTGGAATAATGCTTGTTCTGTAGTTCCGGCTATGACAACCGGGTAATCATTATTTCCTGAGCTCAATTCCACAGGAACCACGGGCTCCTCTGGCTTATCGGCCTGAGCGGGCTCTTCATCATTTAGATCGAGCCGATGCTGGGTAGCGGCAGCCATATCATCACCATGGCTGTGAAGAAGAGGAGGGTTCGTTTCTTCATGTCCGGCCATGTAGACAGTGTGGATAACACACTCAGCCATTCTTTCATCACTGGCAGCTGGTTTCGCGGAGCGGTCCGGGCTTTGGAAATTCATAAATTTTAACATGGCCAGAGCCCTAGCCCTTTTGTTGGCTCTATATCTGAGCCGCTTCTGCCTCAGCTTCTCTGCCTTAAGCGCTTGGCAGGCTTCTGCTCCTCGAGGAGCCGCCTTAGGCTGAGTGATGGGGAGGCTTGAGGAGACACCCAATCGAGCAGTTGTCGGAGACGCCGCTGGAGATTGCTCAAGACGCGTTGTAGCTTTGTTGGTGTTGATGGCCTTGCCCCCAGTTGGGGCCAAGGAAAGTCGTTCAGACACCGACTTGCGTTTGGGTTGGGGCGCCCTTGAAATCACCACATTTGGTCTTCTGCCTTTCGAGACCGGTTTGTCTGCCACCGGGGCTTGAGGAGCTGGGATGGCGCCAACTGGCATGAACATAATAGAGCCGAATGGTAGAAGCGGCTCCTCCCATTGTCGCCCGAGACTGGCCGGAAGGACCGTCCTAGAGTCTATCCTCATCGTGTAGGAGACGGGAGCTGAGTTCATCATCGAAGACATCGTCGGAAGGTGATTGCTTGAAAATCTGCATGAAAAAACATTATTTTTAGTATAAATACAGGTATGTATATTGATTGAGTTCGCATGAACGCTTAACCCGAAATATGGGAGGAGAGATTGGTCCCACCGGGCGTGCCAGAATCTGTAGGGTGTTTTTCGTCACCCCATTGAGATGGGAATACACGCGCGCTTGTCAGGCGTACTACAGATTCCCCCTGCCAGGGGTAGGCCGGGGTTTAATGATTGTGGGGGTCCGAATCTCCGGCAGCCGCGGACTAAGCTGCCGTTAATTACCCCTCGCCTCTGGAGCGAGGGAACCTCCGATTGATGGGTTAAACTGGTCATACGAACTCAATGTGCAGTGTACGTGTGTTGTGTTTGGAAAGGGGGGTTTGGATATATCGGGAGCCATGCAGAGTTTTTTACGGGGGTCCCGCTACCCGGACAGTGTCGTGGTGTATGTGTGTGTGTACATATGTATGCATATGTGTACATATGTATATATATATGTATATATATATGTATGTATATACATTAAAAAAGAGGGGGGAAAGGCATCCAAAGGATGCGTGGGGCCAGCGCCTTGGGCGCTGTGCGCCCAGGTGCTGTGTGCTCAAGCGTTAGCGTGCCACGTGTCGGCACATGGGCGCTCTGCGCTTGAGCGCAGAGCGCTGCAGCGCAAGCGCGCCACGTGGGCGCTTTGCGCTTCAGCGCCTGACGCTCGAGCGCAAGTGCGCCACGCGCCGGCACCGGGGTGACTTGCGCCTGAGCGCTTGCGCTGGAGCGCAAGCGTGCCACGTGTCGGCACCGGGGCGACTTGCGCTCGAGCGCTTGCGCTCGAATGCAAGCGCGCCACGTGTCGGCACGGAGGAGACTTGCGCTCTAGCGCAAGCGCGCCACGTGTCGGCACCGTGGCGACTTGCGCTCGGGAGCTTACGCTTGAGCGCAAGCGCGCCACGTGTCGGCACGCGGGCGCTCTGCGCTTGATCGCCGGCAAGAAAAAGAGGCTTTTAGCCTAAGAAACAGAAGCTATGCTTCAGAAAAGAAATATTTTTTGTTATATATATATAGAGAGAGAGTTAAAACTCCTAGGATGTTTTGAAGTTGATGAAGGGGGTTCTTCTTCTTCCTCCTGTTGCTTGGCCGGATCTTGAAGATTAAGAAGTAGGAGATTTTAAAAATCACTCTTTTTTGAGATCTGATGGGAGATCTGAGTTCCCCTTTGTGGGTTTTGTGGTGGAAAACTACTTAGTTTTGAAAAAGAAAGAGTAAAACTCTTGATTTAATTCAAAAGAAATGAGAAGGTTTAGAACCTTGGAGAAGAAGCAGGAGACACAAAGAACCCTAGTTTTTTGGGGAATGAAAAGTTCTTTTTTTTATTCATCATTTTGCCTTTTATAGGCTTATACATTTACATATAGCCCATTGAGCTTTGCAAAATGGCGTCTTGCCCATCCCATGGCTCATGTGCCATTTCATTTTTGCACATAAGCCATGGGCTTACAAAATATTGGCTTTGTGCCCATTTTGCATACATTCATATATAAAAAATTACATAAAAATTATTTATTACATGATTTTGTTGTTGGCATGGCGGAAGGCCGGACGCTTCGTGTTCGGGCTCGACCTGGGCATTGGTCCACTTGCTTGGGCTTGGGCCCACCTGGCTTGGGGTTGACCTTGACTTCGACTTGGTCAACCGGGGTGCAAATTTTGACTTCAACAGTACTGTTAAGATCTTAATTATATAAAACTGTGGTTTTTAATTTAAAAAAAACAAAAAAAATTTCGCAAAAAGGATTTGATCTTGGTTTTTCGGCTTACTCGGGTTATGTAAATATCATTAGATATTATACAATCTGAGTGCCGGTCACATCCAAACTTTGGGTCGTGACAAAGTTGGTATCAGATCTTAGGATTAACCTTACGGAATCGAGTAATGAGTTAAGATAAGTTGACGTGGGTCCGTGAATTAGGATGACCTTTGGTTTGATGGAGTAGGTGATTTAGGATGAGTGCAGTACCGTATGTATGTTCCACGGCATATTTACGTTACCATACTCAGCCTAACTAACCTTAGGATATGTATCTTGATTGTCCTTCCTTTGACTCTCTATTATTGATTGTTCCCATTCGTAAGCCTTATCAACTCTCATTTCTTGTTCCAGTTGCTATGGCTACGCGAGCCGCAGCCAGAGATGCAGGTAGGGTGAGTCCGCCTGTGACGACGACTGTTACACCGGATGTTCCGGCGGTGCCTGAACATGTTGATCCTCCTCTTCCAGATCGCATGACTAGGATAGAGGATAGCATGTTAGGATTGCAGCGAGTGGTAGGACAGTTAGCTGAGGCCACTCGAGTACAGAGACAGGATCCGGCACCGACCATGGTAGAGTCTGAAGTACAGCCCACGCAGACGGTCGCACTTATAGACACGAGGGTGATGGAGGTATCGCTTTCAGAGTTTATGAGGTGGAGACCTTCGGTATTTACATGGACCGATATAGCGGAGGATCCTCAATCCTTTCTTGATAGGATGGCGAGGATTTGCAGATCATTGCGATGTTCTGATACGAGGTCAGTTGAGCTGAGTAGTTTTTGTTTGGAGGGCGTTGCACAAAAGTGGTGTAAGTCGTTGGAGAGAGGGCGAGCTACGGATCTTCCTCCGATGTCGTGGACCGAGTTTTCCGAGATCTTTCTTGCTAGATTTCTTCCACAGAGTGTGAGGGACGCTAGAGCTAGCAGTTTTGAAGCGTTGCGGAAATCTGCGAGTATGTCGGTGGCAGATTATGATTTACGATTCACGCAGCTGTCGTACTATGCTCCATATTTAGTTCCTATGGAGGAGCTTCGGGTAAAGAGGTTCCTAAGGAGTCTGGACACGCAGTTGTATCTGGCTATAGGATCCCAGCATTTTGATACGTACGCGCAGGCCATGGATGCAGCGATACGAGTGGAAGAGCGTTTGAGCGAGGCAGTGGTTGTTCTGGAACCAAAGAGGAGTAGACCGTTTGGGCCGATGACTAGGCAGTTTGGCAGAGGTAGAGGCAGGTACACTCCAGGCTGCAGTCTCGGACGAGGTTGGACCCAGGGCAAGATGTTTAGTTCTTATCCCGAGGATCAGAGGACCCCGTCTTTATGTTTTAGTTGCGGACTTCTAGGACATTATGCGAGCGATTGTAGATTTCAGGGAGGAACTGTTGTTCCACAAGCTGCGCTACCCCCTCCACCTTCTACGTCAATGGCTTTACTTCCCCTCCCCAGTTGGCACTACCTGCCAGACAGTTGCACCATGAGGTTGAGGCTTGGCAGGACGCTCTCAGAGAGGTCGAGGAGTTAGAGGTAGAGGACGACAGGATGCGGGCAGGGGCAAGGTACGGGTTTTTGCGCTGACTCCATAGGATGCCCAGGCGTCAAATGCAGTCGTGACAGGTATGTAGGGTTCCTAGGCACCCCAAGGAGGTCTCACAAGGCATCAACCATGCCAATTTCAAACTTTAACGGTGCCGAGAAACCTTAATACGGATCGTTGGCTAGATATTAGGCGACAAAGCAAACTAGTTAACACTTAACTACAAGAATACGGAAATACAACCTTTGTAGATCCGGTCCTCCACCTCCACGGCTCCGTGATGAAGTGCTCTCCGCTGTCCAAATGCAATTCCGGGCTCTAGCGTCGGCTTCATCGGAGAAGAAGCCGGCAAGGTCATCGACGACGATGCCGAAGATGATCTACGTCGAGGCATCGCTAGATCAAGCTCCAACTTCACCAAGTCAAGAAAACTTGTGAAGGAAACACACTCTACTACTTGGCAAGAGGTAGAGGATGAAGAAATAGGAAGTGGGTTCATTTTAGAATTGGATTTCTCACTCAATTTCATCAATCACCATTGATGAAGAAAGGTTTTCTTTAAGTGAAGAAGATGAAGAAGAAGAAGATAAAGTTATGATAAGTTAATCCTAAAATGAAAAGAATAATGAATTCTTATCATAATAGAACCATGGTTAGGTGTAGAGAATTAATTAGGGTTAAGTGGAATGGTTAGGGTTAAGGATGAGACAAAGTGGTCACAAAGTCAAAGTATTCATGAAGCTTCATGAAAGAACAAAGAATGCCACCATTTTATCATTTCCTTTTCTTTTTCCAAAAGAATAAATAAATGAATAAAATGAATAAGCAAATAATAAACCCTAACCATTTCATTAACCAAGGTTTAATTCTTTATACTTAACCAATTTTACATGCACCATCAAACATGATACAAGCATGTGCACAAAATCATATCACATATATAATGCGCACATCCGAGCGAGAAAATCCATTTAAAGTGAACCGATACTAGTTAATGCAAAGTAATATATCAAATATATAATTATACATTAAATCATTAAATCAACACTTGATTTAACGATCCGGTCATATCGCATATAACCGACTAGTATCAAATGTATCGGCTTATCGAATCAATCTTCGATTCGATAACTAGGTTATATCGCATACAACCATTCGACACATTGTTCGCGAGAATGAAATACGGTATCACATACACGCATTATTCTCGGTCCCGCACATATCTCATATGCGCTCCTATTTCGTTTCGCTTGAGCCAGGAAATCTCTGTGTAGGACTCTAAAGACTCGTCAATACGCCGGCAGCAGATGATGATCATATCAAACATCCACAAGCCGCAAGCGGTCTGCTAAACGTAACGGCCACCCGGGTATTGAGCGATCAGAAGATCGACGAGCAAGCCCGCTCACACACCAGTGAATCCAACCAGTAACACTACCGTACAGTCCGGTCTGATCGTCTGATATGTCGCATATCTCGCCTAGGGGTGGTAAACGTCAGACCCCAATAGCTCGATAAGTCATATCGATATGAGGTCTATAACTATTCGAGAAACTACTGGTAACACTTACCAGTAAATCTCAGCAACCCTGGCCAGGGATTTCCGGTTATAGCCAATCGAACACAGCGCAACATCAACCCCCTATACCGGGAGAGACGAATCCCCTCATATCGCTCATTGCCTCCATGTGACTCGGGACTGTACCCAAAAACCACCGTTTTGCACGCCCTCTTGGACGTGGTAAGATGGAAATCAAAGCACAGTGGGAACCACACAAGACTCTATGACGATCTCGGGTCAACAGACTACTCTGTACCAGTGTCACCAGAGAACTGCCATCTGACGTAAGGTATAATACCATCTGGGAGTTCTCGGCGAGTCCGTCCAGTGTACCCAGTCTCTACTGAGCACCCGTATATCATCTCTGATGTCAAACACCAATGGATATGGGATCATCCATCGCCCATCTGTATGGGTCGAGAAGGTACACGCTAGTCTACTCTGGTATATCGATGCCCCATCTCGATACACCCACGACTAGGGACTTTCAAGGATGTACATATGGACTACCTTGTCCCCACTAGTATGATCCGCATCATAGTCCAGGTAGTCAAGTACACATCCTAAGGGCTTTACCAACATGTAACAGAGAGACAATCAGTATACACGTTAAGGTAAAGAGTAACCAGATAGCATACTATCATGTCGAGCGAGAAAGTCCTCCCTATATATGTCCCAGCATCCACTACAATATACATCCTATGTACAGTAATGGTCTCTAGGGCATACATATAACTAACAATCTCCCACTTGCACTAGGGCCATCTGTAGCAGTGGTTGTAGTATCTCATACTCAACCATCCCATGAAAGTCTCTCTTTGGGAAAAGGCCTTTGTGAGTGGATCCGCCCGTGTTGTCCTCTGAGTCTTCTCTCCTAACCTCGATCACCCTGGATATCAACTATCTCCATGATCAGGTGATACTGTCTTAGAATATGTCTGGATCACTGATGGGACCTGCGTTCCTTGGCACAAGCCATAACTCCATTGTCACACAATGGTAGGAACCTAGTTCATCTCATGAACCAATATACATCCAGACTGCCTCTTTGGTAGCATCTTAAGTAGCGATGTATCGAGCCTTTATCGTCTAGTATGCCACGGTATCTAGCTTGGAACTCTTCCAACATACCGTCCCTTTACTGAGGGTAAAGACAATGCCTGTGACTGACACTCAGTCGTCATTATCACCCTGGAACACTTCCAGTAATTCTTCCCAGGATCAATTGATACCATCTCACTACAGCTAGTGAGTATTCTAACATCCATTTAGATCTATCTCATAGGTCCAAAACCCAGGATTTAGTAGGTATCACTTTGATCCTATGTGGAGAATCATTGTGATAGGCGGAGATTGATCGAGCGTAGCATAGGAAACTCCTTCCCTATCAAGAGTATGTCATCCACGTACTCTACGAGGATCGTCACCATACTTCCTACTACCTTTTTGTTTATACAAGGTTCATCTACCATTTTGATGAAGTCAAACTATTTGACTACTACATCAAAACAGATGTTCCAACTCCGCGATGCCTGCTTTATCTTATAAAGCATCTTGTGCACGTTTCCGCTGCTCCCACTGTCTACAAAGCCCTCTGGCTGTGTACTTATAGACTCTCTCTTCTAAAACATCATTTAGAAAAGCAGTCATGACACCCAACCGCCAGATATCGTAGTCATGGCAAGTAGGATCTGGATGGACTTAAGCATAGCTACTTGAAAAGGTTTCATCATTATCCACTCCTGGTCGATAACGAAAAGCTTTAACAAGTCTAGCTTTGAAAGTCTCAACTTTTCCATCTACACCAAGTAATCTTCTCAAGATATACTTGCTCCTGATGGGGATTTAACCCTTCAGATATAGCAACCAAAGTCCATACTTTGTTGGTGTATAAGGATTCCATCTCAGATCACTAAGCATCCAGCCATTCTTACAGAGTCCCACTCCTGATGGCCAGCTCGAAACTAGTTGGGTCATCATCTCATGATGCAATCCTCGCTCCCACTGTCATAGAGAAACCGAAGTATCTCTCAGGTGGGTGAGGAACCCTATTAGATCGGCGGAGAGGCTGAGGTTTGTTGGAATCTACTGAATCCTTTGGTTCTATCAAATCATCAGCTGCAGTTTGTATGGCTGGAACATTTCCAGTTCTACATAACAGACCTTGCCTCGAGTTTGTCCGGATTTTGCTTTTAGACATAAGCCGGACAACCCCAAATCTTAACTAGCTTAAGACATGGGCTCTTCCCTTACCATATCTCATATGGAGTGGTAGGCAACTGATTTGATTTGAACCCTATTCAATAGGTATACAGCTTCTCAAGTGCATAACTCCCATAAAGGAAATAGGTAACTCAGTAGTACTCATCATAGAGCACACCATATCACATAGGGTGTGATTGCTCCGCCCCGATATACCATCGTGCTATGGTGTATACGGAGGAGTAATGCTGAGAGAGAATCTCATTCTCCTTTAGAAAAGTCCAAGAATTTCGTGCTCAAGTATTCTCCTCCTTGATCACATCAAAGGACATAATACTTTTACCCGTATTTGGTTCTCTACTTCTAACTTATATTCTGTGAATATCTCAAAAGGTTCAGACTTGTGTTTCAACAGGAACATATGTCTGAATCTTGAGAGATCATCAGAGAATGTAATGAAGTACAAAGAACCGGTCTTGGCATGTGTAGACAGGGGACCTACATACATCAACATGTATCATCCCAAGAGTTCACTAACTCTTTCTCTGTTTCCAATAAACAGAGCTGGTGTCATTATATCTTTATGACATGACCGGCAAGTTTCACAAGATGTAAATTCAAACTGATTTAAATATGCATCTAAATGTAACTTCAGCTAGTCGGGTCACATTGATATGACCTAGTCTACAAGGCCTCAAGAAGGATTCGTTCATTTCTGAACTCTTCCTCTTGTGTGTGTTCTGTATACTAAGAACTGTAGTTTGATTTAGAACATCAACGCTTTTAGATAACGTGCCTGATCCGATCAACTTTTGATATAGGAAATGTTCAAAACATTATCCAACAATACAAAAGTTTATCATTTCTTTACTAATAAAGAGAGTGATATGATTTTGTATATCAGGTTCGGTATCTAATAACATTCGTTCAGAATCAATGTATTTGTAATACAGGGTGACAGTGACCAACAGACTTGGCTGCAACACTTGCCCCATTTTCTGCCTCATGAAACTTATCACCCGTTCTCAGTTCTCTACCTTTCTGTAGCCCTATGTAACATATTACATATCTGGGATCCTGATCTGGTATCACATATCCAGGACGTAAAGTATACTGAGAAACAGTTCTTTGTAAAGAACACACCCGAAGACGATGCATCAGCATGCACTTTCTTTGTTTGGGCGGCACGGGAAATCTGGTATTCCCCAATTTCCTGCTCTGTCTTATAACAATTATAAGTTGGAGCGGGACCAACGTTCCCCAGCTCAGTATAACAAGCGGGTTCGGTCAAAATTCCGTATTATTATCTTGATTAAGGCATGATATGGTCGTTACCTGGAGAGAGAGAGAAGAAAACACTCAGCGTGCGCTCTTGCAAGAATAGATTGGTTATTATTTTATCTAATCAGGATGGCTCCTACTGCTTTTTATCAAATCTTCCTTCAAACCCTAAAAGGAAAGACTAGCCGGGATTAATTACACACTACAAGTTCGCCAATCTTTCAGCCAGGCCAGTGTCGGTACTTTGAGGGAGGTCCCCCGTGCTTTCGCACGAACCTAATTAATGTAAACCTCGTTTTCCCAGAGGCGTAATCCCGTTGACACCTTTCTAGACACCTACTTGATCGGCTAATTGTAATGTGTAAAACTCTCCCAGGAGTAACTCTTACTCGCAGCGGGTATCGGGATCCAACTATCTCATAGAAGGTATGCAATCTCATTGCAAATTTCAACACTTGAAATTCCCGATAATATTTTGCCCCTAGCGTCCTATGACCTTGACAGAGGTCAACAAACCATAGGCTGCTAGTCAAGTTCAACCCGTCATTTCCTGATTGAAGTAAACCCACCCGCACGACCCTTGACAGAGGTCAACAAGGTCGCACGACTACCCTAAATCAATCACATCATATGCTTATACAGATAAGCACTAATCAGCTACCGCACACTACGCCTTGACAGAGGTCAACAAACGCAGCATGAATACTAACCAGTACATATCTGAAATGACGGAGGGCTACGAAAGGTTTTTCTGAAAACCTATTGCGTAATGAACTTGATATCGTTGTAGAATCAAATGATTTTAAAATGGAGTGCTTTTGAAGCTTTTCTAGTTTTGCTAAAGAGTCACTCCCGGTGAAGGGATCGTTGGTAATTTCCTCGTCGAATGAGGTGTGGGATATATCGTATATATCGCTGTGCAAAGCAAAAACTCTTTAAAAGCAATCAAAAGACAAACCGAGTGTGTAGCATCTGCCAGTTATTGCTAAAGGAGTCACTCCCGGTGAAGGGATCTCGGTCCTTTCCTCATCGAATAAGGTGCAGGATATATCATATATACCACTGTGCAAAGCAAGAACTGTAGCTACCTGTTTTATTTTGAAATTCGATTCTGCAACATCTTAGGTTTCTTTTATTTTCATTAATCACATTAATAAAGTCCCATCATTTAAATACCTAAACATCACAGATAAATACGACGTACACTTATGCCATCCGCATTCGCCTCTATGTCCCCTCGTGCACCGTTAGGTTAGGTAACTAACGGCAGAGCGGGGCAGGGCTAGCGCGGGTGTAAAACATAAGTAACGTCTATATAATATATCATATATACTATATACAGTATCCATCACAGAACATCACATGATCACATCACAGATATCGCAGCAGAAGAATCATATGAAATATTGGATATACTAGGAAGTTCGTGTTTTCAATACGAGCCAGTATAAAACACGGATTCCACGGTCGTAATGAATAGCCAAACCCACACCCCTAGACCCCTACGAGAGCGGCAAGCAACCCTACCAATTCTAGAGTTAGGAGACCCGGACTCGACTCCTCGAGTTGGTCTCCCACTGGACTCCAGAACCCGGTTACTTGTGCCCTCCTCCTTGGGTCTATCCTAGTGCGGAAAAGTAAATAATATACAAACGGTGACAACTTCCGCAACCTGGAAGCGCCCCAATAAAAGAATATTACATACAAGTTTTTACATGAATGAAAATGAAAAACACTCATCTCACATAAAACCCCCGGCTATTCAAACACGACGATCCAATATAACATATCCAACAACACATAACATCACATGTCATCAACGTAAGTAAATATGCGCATCCCAATTGTCGTTGACATATAGCAACGAAACCGGCGATATCACATATTACACTTACGGTCACAGAAAAGAAAGTGTAAAACTACAACAGTTGGAATCCGCAATCCGCACAGACATCGCATGCCTAATCAAATGAATACCTTAGACATCACATGCCTAACAATTATAAACCCCGCATTTTAGTCTCAAAATCGAAAACACTTTTCAATATCAAGTCGGGCAATTCAACAAGATTCCCGACATGCAGATCGAATGCTCGTCGCAAACTTCAGTAGACGGCCGCACCCCCGATACCGTCGACGAAGTGCACCAAGGCGGAACACCGCTGCCGTGAGCACCCGGACGGATGCTTTCGGCGACGGGGTTCTCCTACAGTCACTTGGTCGGGTCTATGGAGTGAGGCTGTCTATTAAGTTTACCCGGCGAGTATCCGCGTACGCTACGTGATTGCGACGGACTTTTGATCACATCAAAATTCCGTGGCAACCGATCAATTGAGACTAAACTGCTATGTTTATAACATTCATTGAGTTATCTCATAACTACTTGTGAATTCCAATTATTGTATCCCATTCCGGATAAATAGAAAATGTCAAACTTTCCGATCGAACAATCGAACACCCAAGTTTTCCCGATACAGATCAACACATGAAACAAGTCTAAAAACATTCAGTTCGTGCCTCAGTACCAACGGTCCAGCCGTAGAAGGGTCAAGCCAACGCCTCACATGTGGCACGCCGTACAGCCCCAAACCCGAAGGTTCAAAGGGCAGTTCAAGACGGTCACATAATCGAGTTAAGGTTTGTTGTCTTCTAGAGGGTCCATCGCGTTACTTGCACTACTTAGAACGTCTTTAAACCTCAGAAAAATCCAACACTTGGAAATTTCGCGACAGGGGAAAAATTGGGTATTTATATCCGGTCGAACTTTTTAACATATTCTAAAATTATCCGGAAAGCCACACAGACAAAATTTGATAATCCGATCGAACATTCGAATCCCCAAAACAACCCAGAAAATTTAACTCTTGAATAAATATTAAAATATTCCCAGGAAAACCAGCACTGACTATTATTGATTATGGTGCAAATTTCGATGAACAATACGACAAAACGGCCGCGGATCCGCCGCACGAGCCATGCTCGTGCCGCGGATCCGCGGCGTAATGAGGGAATTAGGTCATCAAAATTCACCGTAACTCTTATATGTCCCTGCTGATTTTTCTGCATATTTTTAATTTGGAAAAAACCACGATTTTAGAAAAAGTACAGAGAGCATTTTCCGGGTTGGGTTTTCGGTTCGATCGGGTTTCAAACATCGTCTGGACTTCGCCTAAGGCTCTAGCTAGGCTCTGATACCACTGTAGGTCAGGCAGCAACCCCATCCAATGGGGTCGCCGTGGCACCAACGGGTCCCTCAGCAGCTACTTTTTACGCATGCCCCCTCGCGAGGACTACAACCCGCCGGAACACCTTCCGGTCTCGGGACACCCTGGGGGTAAGAGCCTATGCTTCGCCACACTGTCACACAGTGAGAACCCCATATAGGTCGACATCCAATGTCTAGTATCTCTGATACCACTGTAGGGTTCCTAGGCACCCCAAGGAGGTCTCACAAGACATCAACCATGCCAATTTCAAACTTTAACGGTGCCGAGAAACCCTAATACGGATCGTTGGCTAGATATTAGGCGACAAAGCAAACTAGTTAACACTTAACTACAAGAATACGGAAATACAACCTTTGTAGATCCGGTCCTCCACCTCCACGGCTCCGTGATGAAGTGCTCTCCGCTGTCCAAATGCAATTCCGGGCTCTAGCGTCGGCTTCATCGGAGAAGAAGCGGGCAAGGTCATCGACGACGATGCCGAAGATGATCTACGTCGAGGCATCGCTAGATCAAGCTCCAACTTCACCAAGTCAAGAAAACTTGTGAAGGAAACACACTCTACTACTTGGCAAGAGGTAGAGGATGAAGAAATAGGAAGTGGGTTCATTTTAGAATTGGATTTCTCACTCAATTTCATCAATCACCATTGATGAAGAAAGGTTTTCTTCAAGTGAAGAAGATGAAGAAGAAGAAGATAAAGTTATGATAAGTTAATCCTAAAATGAAAAGAATAATGAATTCTTATCATAATAGAACCATGGTTAGGTGTAGAGAATTAATTAGGGTTAAGTGGAATGGTTAGGGTTAAGGATGAGACAAAGTGGTCACAAAGTCAAAGTATTCATGAAGCTTCATGAAAGAACAAAGAATGCCACCATTTTATCATTTCCTTTTTTTTTCCAAAAGAATAAATAAATGAATAAAATGAATAAGCAAATAATAAACCCTAACCATTTCATTAACCAAGGTTTAATTCTTTATACTTAACCAATTTTACATGCACCATCAAACATGATACAAGCATGTGCACAAAATCATATCACATATATAATGCGCACATCCGAGCAAGAAAATCCATTTAAAGTGAACCGATACTAGTTAATGCAAAGTAATATATCAAATATATAATTATACATTAAATCATTAAATCAACACTTGATTTAATGATCCGGTCATATCGCATATAACCGACTAGTATCAAATGTATCGGCTTATCGAATCAATCTTCGATTCGATAACTAGGTTATATCGCATACAACCATTCGACACATTGTTCGCGAGAATGAAATACGGTATCACATACACGCATTATTCTCGGTCCCGCACATATCTCATATGCGCTCCTATTTCGTTTCGCTTGAGCCAGGAAACCTCTGTGTAGGACTCTAAAGACTCGTCAATACGCCGGCAGCAGATGATGATCATATCAAACATCCACAAGCCGCAAGCGGTCTGCTAAACGTAACGGCCACCCGGGTATTGAGCGATCAGAAGATCGACGAGCAAGCCCGCTCACACTCCAGTGAATCCAACCAGTAACACTACCGTACAGTCCGGTCTGATCGTCTGATATGTCGCATATCTCGCCTAGGGGTGGTAAACGTCAGACCCCAATAGCTCGATAAGTCGTGTCGATATGAGGTCTATAACTATTCGAGAAACTACTGGTAACACTTACCAGTAAATCTCAGCAACCCTGGCCAGGGATTTCCAGTTATAGCCAATCGAACACAGCGCAACATCAACCCCCTATACCGGGAGAGACGAATCCCCTCCTATCGCTCATTGCCTCCATGTGACTCGGGACTGTACCCAAAAACCACCGTTTTGCATGCCTTCTTGGACGTGGTAAGATAGAAATCAAAGCACAGTGGGAACCACACAAGACTCTATGACGATCTCGGGTCAACAGACTACTCTGTACCAATGTCACCAGAGAACTGCCATCTGACGTAAGGTATAATACCATCTGGGAGTTCTCGGCGAGTCCGTCCAGTGTACCCAGTCTCTACTGAGCACCCGTATATCATCTCTGATGTCAAACACCAATGGATATGGGATCATCCATCGCCCATCTGTATGGGTCGAGAAGGTACACGCTAGTCTACTCTGGTATATCGATGCCCCATCTCGATACACCCACGACTAGGGACTTTCAAGGATGTACTTATGGACTACCTTGTCCCCACTAGTATGATCCGCATCATAGTCCAGGTAGTTAAGTACACATCCTAAGGGCTTTACCAACATGTAACAGAGAGACAATCAGTATACACGTTAAGGTAAAGAGTAACCAGATAGCATACTATCATGTCGAGCGAGAAAGTCCTCCCTATATATGTCCCAGCATCCACTACAATATACATCCTATGTACAGTAATGGCCTCTAGGGCATACATATAACTAACAAGGTACTCTTGCAGTATGTTCGTTAGATACACATATTTTATTTGATCCCGGTTCTACACATTCTTATGTATCTTCACACTTTGCCCTTTCTTTTGGGAAAGAGTCGTCATTGTTAGAGTTACCGTTAGTGGTGATTACTCCGGTAGGAGATTCTTTTATAGCTCGACATGTATTCAGATCATGTTCTGTACGTATTGATGATAGAGATTCGCTAGTTGACCTGATTCTCCTGGATATATTAGATTTTGATATACTTCTCGGTATGAATTGGTTGGCCGCTTGTCATGCCTATGTAGATTGTCGGGGGAAAGCGGTTAGATTTTGTTTTTCAGGTGAACCGATCTTTGTTGTGCAGGGGGCTGTAATGTAACTCCTGCCAACCTGATTTCTGCTCTTTGTGCGGGACGACTCTTGAAGAAGGGTTGTCATGGGTTCTTAGCATTTGTTCAGGATTTAGGAGCCGCTGATATTCCGTTGGACCAGGTTCCGATCGCACGAGAATTTCCGGATGTGTTTCCTGCTGAATTACCAGGATTACTGCCCGATCGTGATATTGAATTTTGCATTGACTTGATTCCGGGTATGAGGCCTATTTCTATACCATCCTATCGGATGGCCCCGACGGAGTTGAAGGAACTCAAAAGCCAGTTGCAAGAATTGTTAGATAGAGGACTAGTTCGTCCCAGTGTATCGCCGTGGGGAGCTCATGTCTTATTTGTAAAGAAGAAGGACGGTAGTATGAGACTGTGCATCGACTACCGACAGCCGAATCACGTCACTGTGCGAAATAGGTATCCACTACCACGTATCGATGACTTGTTCGATCAGTTGTAGGGAGCTGGCTACTTCTCGAAGATTGATTTGCGGTCAGGGTATCACCAGTTGAGGGTTCGGAAAGATGATATTCTGAAAACTGCTTTTCGCACACAATATGGGCATTATGAGTTTCTGGTGATGTCGTTCGGACTAACCAACGCCCCAGCAGCTTTTATGGATATGATGAACCATATCTTCAGGCCCTTCCTTGATCAGTTTATTATAGTATTCATTGATGACATTCTCGTTTATTCCCGGAGCCGAGAGGAGCACGAGCAGCATTTGCATATCACGTTACAGACTTTGAAGGAGCATCTACTGTTCGCTAAATTCTCAAAGCGTGCTTTCTGGTTGGATAATGTGGATTTCTTGGGTCACGTAGTTACAAGAGATGGGATACGTATGGACCTAAAGAAGATTGAAGCGGTACAGCACTGGCCCAGACCTGTGTCAGTTACAGAGGTTCGGAGTTTCTTAGGTCTGACAGGTTATTACCGACGCTTTGTGCAGGATTTTTCTCGGATCACTGCACCGTTGACCGGATTGACTGGGAAGGAGGTTCCCTTTCTTTGGACAGATGCATGTGAACAGAGTTTTCAGCAGTTGAAGACGCGCTTGACGACTGCACGAGTCTTATCTTTACCTTCCGGGTCAGGTGGTTTTGTTGTGTATTGTGATGCATCTCGAGTGGGTTTAGGCTATGTATTGATGCAGGACGGCAGGGTTGTAGCTTATGCTTCTCGACAGTTGAAGAGGCACGAGCAGAACTACCCCACTCATGATTTAGAGATGGCTGCTGTAGTATTTGCACTAAAGATTTGGAGGCATTACTTGTACGGTGAGTCGTGCCAAATCTTCACAGATCATAAGAGCTTGAAGTATATTTTTCAGCAGAGGGATCTGAACCTAAGGCAGCGTAGATGGATGGAACTGGTGAAAGATTACGATTGTGAGATCTTGTATCATCCAGGCAAAATGAATTTGTAGCAGATGCTTTGAGTCGGAGGCCTGGAGGTAGCTTATCTCATTTGCGCACCTTGCAGAGACAGTCTTCTACAGACTGGAAGATTTTATGTGATAGTCGTATACAGTTTGAGTTCACCCCGATGGGAGGACAGTTAGCACATGTTCGCACCCGACCTCAGTTATTGGATTGTATTCGAGAAACACAGCCCGCAGATGCTCGTATGACGGAGATTATGGACCAGGTTAGGCAGGGTAGGGAGTCGGAGTTCGTAATAGATGACCGTAGAGTATTACGTTTTGGGACTCGTCTTTGTGTGCCAGATTCTGATGGATTGAGACGTGGGATCTTAGAGGAGGCCCGTCGATCAGTGTATAGTATTCATCCTGGTTCCACCAAAATGTATCATGACTTGAAGGATGTTTATTGGTGGGAAGGAATGAAGAGGGATGTTGCGGAGTTTGTTTCGAGATGCTTGACTTGTTAGCAAGGCAAGGCCGAGCACCAGAGGCCGGCAGGAGAGTTGCAGCCCTTGCCTATTCCGGAGTGGAAATGGGAACAGATTTCCATGGATTTCGTTGTGGGTCTACCCAGGACTAGCAGAGGGTATGATTCCATTTGGGTGATTGTAGATAAATTGACAAAGGCATCTCACTTTCTTCCGGTGAAGACAACGTATGGATTTGCATAGTATACACAGATTTATATCGATGAGATTGTACGATTACATGGAGTTCCGACCTGCATAGTATCAGATCGGGGTACCCAGTTTACTAGCAGGTTATGGAAGAAACTTCAAGAAGCTCTTGGTACACGACTGGGTTTTAGTATATCTTTTCACCCACAGACGGATGGTCAGTCAGAGCGGACCATTCAGACTTTTGAGGATATGCTTCGAGCTTGCAGCCTTGATTTTGGTGGTAGTTGGGATCGTTACCTACCTTTGATAGAATTTTCGTACAATAACAGTTTTCAGGAGACGATCCAGATGGCACCCTTTGAAGCTTTATATGAGAGGAAATGTCGATCGCCTGTTTGCTGGACGGAACTGAGCGAGAGTAGCATTTTGGGACCGCAGATAGTACAGGAGACTACGGAAAAGATTCAGTTGATACGGGACAGAATGAGGGCGGCCCAGTGCAGATAGAAATCATATGCAGATCGACGACGTCGTAGACTCGAGTTTCAGGTGGGAGATCATGTATTCATTCGTGTATCTCCGATGAAAGGTGTGATGCGTTTCGGGAAAAAGAGAAAGCTCAGCCCCAGATATGTCAGACCTTACGAGATTCTGGAGAGAGTGGGTGCTGTAGCTTATCGTTTAGCACTTCCACCGAGTTTTCCCGATGTGCATCCGGTGTTTCACGTATTGATGCTTCGCAGGTATCTTCACGATTCTTCTCACGCGATCCAGCATCAGACCTTACAGTTTGAGCCGGATTTATCCTACACAGTGCAGCCTGTAGCTATTCTAGAATGGCAGGCAAAGAAACTGAGATCAAAGATACTTCCGTCTGTAAAGGTTCTTTGGCAAGGAAAGAATCGCGAGGAGATCACTTGGGAAACCGAAGATGCGATGCGAAAGAAATTTCCACAGCTTTTCGAAGGTACGTCTAGTTAAGTTTAAATTCGGGGACCGAATTTTCTTAAGGGGGGAATATTGTAACATTCTGAAAATTTCGAAATAAATAAATTTAATTAATTAAATAATAAAATGTTAAATTAAAAAGTTATTAAAACCAAATAAGACATTGTCATAAGTAGTATGTAAAACAAATTAAATTAAAATTTTAGTATGTAACATAAATAAATTATAAGGGTTTTAATGAGAAATTTAGCTTTATTTTAATTAAAATGGTGTTATGCAATAACATAGGTAGTGAGGGGTGTTTAGGTAAAGTTTAGGAAAATTGTGCAAATTGGAAATTTTAAAGGAGTAAGTAGAAAAGAGGTTAAAAGAGGTTTTGTTCAAAAATTTTATCAAAAGATAAATCAATTTGGAAAAGAAAATTCATTTCCACATCCTTCTTGCATGCGCATACACACACTACATCTCCTCCTTGCATGAGGATGACACCCTTTAGCCTTTGACACCTCCTCCTACACCTCATCCTTCCCTTTCCTCATATATAACATGTGTTCAGATCTATTAGCTAATTTAAAATCTGAAAACTTAAAAGAAAGAAAAAGAAAACTAGAGCAAATAAAGAAGAACCAAAGAAAAGAGAAGAGATAAGCCAAGTTCTAGGATTTCCATCATCAAGCTAAGGACTTGGAGCTTGTGCATCTTGGAGGGAGTTCTTCCAGCCAATTCCTTATAGGTAAAATCCTTACTCACAGTAGGATTTAGTTCTGTAATTAGTTTAAAATAGAAATCCCATGTTTATAATATCGTATTTTAAGCAAAACTGAATCCTGTAGAAATCTGATATAGTTTAGATAAACATCAACTTAACCAGACAGTGCCAAAATGTTGTATATTTGGACCTAGAACAAATCATAGGAGCATGAACCCAAGAGGCTCGGATTTGGCTGGCGACCAACAATAGGATTCCGGCGTCGCCGGATTTTTGATGAGGGTTGGTGTTTTGAGTTGTTGGGTAGGTCTATGTGTAGGTTTTTTGTTATTTTGGTATTATTTAATCAAGTTAGTTTAACTGTATATAAAATCTGGGAACTAATATCGGAAAAGAGATCAAAATTCTAACATACGACACGGGTAAAACGTAATGTGTTCTGTTTTCTGTCGCGATGCAGCGCTGGTTTAAATTTCAGAGAGGTTGGGTGTCAGATTGTTTGCAATAGTCGTACGTAGTGTAGTTAGCACGTACAACTTGTGTTTTCCTGATTTTTCCATATCGGAATGTAGCCGTTTTCTTATACAAGTTAAATTTAATATTAGATTTGAGTTCGGGAGTTTTGGAGGCAGCAAGGAAAGGAAAAGGATTGGCGATTCCCGAGTAGTTACGACGTGTTTCCGGTGAGTAGACTAAACATCTACCGAGGAATTTTTGTAAAGATGGCGTGTTACGCCCCTAGTTTTATTTAAATAAAAGTTTTACTTTTGTATGCTAAATTAATAATACGCATTCATATACATACCTATGCATCACTATGGTAATAGATGTAGAACACTACACAATTATCGACGAGTTATGCCACACATGCACACTTTTACATGTTACACTACACCTCGTCGATATTAACATGTCACTTTTACACTAAATATTCATCTTGTTAAATATGATTCTTATCATACCTCAATTATTAACAATAATAGTAATTTGTATAAATGAAATCATATGTATCATCCGAGTATTCTAAGTGGTTATAAGAAGCTTTTGTATTATTGAGAATTTATGATTTGGGTTTTCCTGTACTATTACATAAATCCAGTGATTTCATGATTGATGTGACATATCCACCATGAGATGTTTTATGATTTGGTTTTATTCCTAACTGAGTGGGGGGGATATACGGTTGCAAATTTTACGTTATCCAAACTGAGTGGGGGAGATATACGGTTGGATACATGGTGGACCCGGTCGAGACCGAGGGGCAGGATAGCCACATTTGAGGCGGGGGAGCCTAGCGAGGATACTTGATACCGGAGATAGTTATGAAATACGGCAGATATCTAGATGATACCGACCGATATTATTGATTACAGGATCGTTCGAGGAATGATGCCTGAGAGAAATGGAAGTTTTGTGTCGATGGTGGACACGGAAAGATGGATTTTATTGGTAATAAATGATGAGATTTCAATTTTGGTTATGTGATTTGTAGTACAGATTCATGCTTTCCATATGCTATCATACATCATACTTGCTCTCATTTCAGTTGGTTATGATCGTCATATTTATATTATTAACCGTTGTATGTTAGTTATATTCACTGAGTTGGCAACTCACCCCGTTGTGCCACAGTTCCTTGCAGGGGTATAAGAGTGGACGGATAGCAGCAGTGCAGATCCACTTTTTCAGCTTTTATCGCATCTTTTGATAGGTGGGTTATATGTGTAGTAACCTTCTCTTTTGATATTGTATTTTGGATCTAGAAAATCTCCATCAGATTTTGTACTATGACTTAGAATGAGAGATGAGTATATGTATATTATTTGACAGGTAAGATCGTTGTTATGTTAGAGAATATTTCTTTTATTCATATCTGTGATTCTATCGTCTCATATAAGTTGTAAATTTTTATTCCGCTGTTTTTATTGTTGATCCTAACTAGGGATGCAACCAAATTTAACGCTTTATAATTGTTTTTATTGTGAATTCACTAGTGAGGTACTGTTAAGATCTTAATTATATAAAACTATGATTTTTACTTTAAAAAACAAAAAAAATTCCGCAAAAAGGATTTGATCTTGGTTTTTGGCTTACTTGGGTTGTGTAAGTATCTTTAGATATTATACAATCTGAGTTCCGGTCACATTCAAACTTTGGGTCGTGACAGATACTGTCATGATATTAAGATAGGTAAGATCCTGGTTGACAATGGGTCCTCCGTCAACCTCCTCAATATAAGAGTGTTGAAGGAAATCTGCATGAGCATTCAACATCTCGCTCGGGATAAGATCATTATCTCCGGGTTTGACTCCCAGTCTTCACGGATGCTCGGGTCTGTGATACTGACGCTGCGCTTTGGGCTGCTGGTCACTGACATCAAGTTTCACGTCATTGACACTAAGACATGCTATAACGCTTTGCTCGGCCGGCCTTGGTTACACGAGTACAACATTATCCCTTCTACACAACATCATTGTATGAAGTACTTCAAAGATGGTCTCGAGTACACTGTGACAGGGGAACTAAACCCATTCTCCGTGAACGAAGTCCGCAAATATGAGGATGCCAAGTACTTCCTGCCAGATTTCGAAGACACAGAAAGATGTCGCAAACCGGAGGACAAGAACAAAGCTATCACCACTATTCCGGTCTTCGGGAGTGATACCGAAGAGGAAGAAGAAATAGTTTATTCAAAGCCTCCCCAATGCAACAAGCCGGGACCGTCCACCCCTATTTTGGTCTTCGACAGCGACTCGGAAGATGAGGTCAATGCCGTATTCTCTGCTCGGCCATCGATACAAGCCTTCGCTGATGAAGATCAAAGTTTGCAAGTTGCCATGGTTCCGCAGGGGCATTACACAGAGCTCGATACACTTGAAACTTATAGTGTGCAAGAACTGCAAACATTCTATGTCCCCCCCCAGGCGAAAGGGTGAAAAGGCGATCCTATTCTACCGATCCGGGGAAACCAAAGTGGAGAAAGAAATTTGGCATGGTGCGGATTCTATACTTGACAGGCTCCAGCCCATCCGTTTGCCCAGATACTACACAGATGGATTAAAAAGACTGTTGAGGTGCCAAGGCATACCCTTCAAACAGACTGCTCGACAAGCCCAGTTCTATAACAGGATCTGGAACATACCCGGAACTCAACGAAAATTGCCCAACGGGAGAATGGAAACAATCGGGCTTGGATATGTTCAATCCAAGAAACGGGAGCGATTCCGCGGCTGCTACGTCGACTTCGATGAAGAAGGAGATGCTCTGTGGGAAGATGCTAACCCTGAACCAAAGCGAGCTCCCGTCGTGAAAATGCCAAGCCCGCCGTTTGAAGAACAAATGGACAAGCTTATAAGGGAAGTGGGTCAAAAGGTTCGAGACGACCATAATCGCGAAATGGCCATCTACGAGAAAGCCAGAACGCAGCGCCTCCTTCAGCAGGATACGGAAAATGACGATGCCCTTCGTCGCCAGCCCGCTATACAAAAGGCCCGACGCAAGGACAAAAATAAACCAAAGAACGGAAAAAACGTTCAACAACGGCAAAACGGGTCCAAGAAACCATACGATCGAGAATCGAGCAACCAAGATTCGTCTCTTATAAAGAAGATGGGTCGAGCGTATTCTTTTTCCTAAGACAAGACAAGGAAGATACTCGATCTTGTCATAAAATATCAGATGATTACCCTCCCGGAGTCTAAGCACCCCGAGCAAATAGGTGAGGTCTCTCACCCGGACTATTGCTCCTATCACCGAGCAATAGGGCATCCTCTCGAAGACTGTTTCACATTCAAAGACTGGGTAGATGACCAGTATCAGCAAGGCAACTTCGCTTTATCCAGCAGTTGGAGGGTAACCCCGCCGCAGAAGCATGAACCGAAAGCCATGAGAGTAGAGCCGGATCAACATCGGTCTTGGAAGCGATCTCGCACCTGTCATGTGATAACGCTGTCAGAAGAAGAACCCAAGAATATAGATGACTTCCCCTGGTGCTTCGAAAACGACGATGACGAGGTGATCTCAGAGTTTCCACCGGCACCAAAAGAGCTGAAAGATGGAATACATACTACTGCAGATAACCTCAAGAAAATTGACTTGGGAACGGCAAGTGACCCGCGGCCGACATTCGTCAGTGAGCTGTTGTCTGAAGAAAGGGTGGCTGCGCTAAAAGACGTGCTCATACAGTATAAACATTGCTTCGCGTGGAACTATTCCGAGATGCCGGGATTAGATCCAGAGATTGCTGTGCACAAATTGGCGATATCTCCGGACATCAAGCCGATCAAATAAGCACCGAGAAGAATGCGGCTCGAGTTTTAGATGAGCATCAATGCTGAGGTCAAGAAGCTAATCGACTCCGGCTTTATCCAAGAGGTTCAGTATCCTAACTGGATCGCCAACAACGTCCCAGTAATGAAGAAAAATGGGACGGTGCGCATATGCGTGGACTTTCGGGATCTCAACGAAGCCTGCCCAAAGGACGACTTTCTAGTACCGGTCACTGAGCTGATGATAGATAATACATCCATTCACAAAGTTTTCTCCTTCATGGACGACTCATCAGGATACAATCAGATAAAGATGCATTCCGAGGACCAGAAGCATACCGCTTTCCGGACCCCTTTGGGCATATTCTGCTATAAGGTGATGCCTTTCGGTCTAAAGAACGCCGGTGCCACCTATCAGAGGGCCATAACGAAGATCGTGTTTAAAGCAAATCATATGAGGAACATTTAGAACATCTGAAGATCGAGTTTCAGCGCCTTCGGAAATTCAACTTGAAGATGAACCCTCTCAAATGCGCGTTCGGAGTTTCCTCGGGCAGGTTCCTAGGATTCGTCATTCGACACCGAGGCATCGAGATAGACCCGTCGAAGATCAAGGCGATCATGGAAATGCCTCCGCCAAGGACTCTCAAACAACTGCGGTCTCTCCAACGAAAGCTCGCGTATATCCGGCGATTTATAGCCAATCTCTCGGGCAAGTGCCGCCCCTACAGTCGCCTGATGAAGAAGGGAACCCCGTTCGTTTGGGATCGCAAATGCCAGAGCGCACTGGACGAAATCAAGCAATACTTGCATAACCCTCCGGTGCTGACCGCTCCGGTCAAGGGAAAGCCTCTCATTCTGTATACAACCGCCCTTGAGGGTTCTCTAGACGCATTATGGGTACAGGAGAATAACCAAGGGAAGGAGAGAGCCCTCTACTACTTGAGTCGGGTTCTTCTGGGGGCAGAAAACAATTACTCGCCCATTGAAAAACACTGCCTAGCGTTAATTTTCGCGATAACGAAGCTCAGACACTACGCTTTGGTGCATGAGGTCCGCCTCATATCAAAAGTGGATCCTCTCAAATATTTGATGTCAAAGGCCATATTGACGGGACGGCTCGCTAAATGGGCCCTACTTTTAATGGAATTCTCGGTGATATACCGACCCCTCAAGGCAGTGAAAGGCCAGGCCATCGCTGACTTCTTCGCTGAGCATCCGATACCTGCCGACTCTCCCTTGAACTGCAAATTGCCAGACGAGCACGTGTTTGACACAATTGACGAGGAGAAAGGAGGGAGTGACACTTGATGGGAACTCTACTTCGACGGAGCATCTTCTATGAAGAAGCGAAAACACAACACCCCCATAACTAAATCAGGGGTAGGCCTCATCTTCGTGACTCCACAAGGAGGGATAATGCGCTTTGCCTTCTCCTTAACAGAGCCGAGGACGAACAATGAAACCGGGTACGATGCTTTGATAGCAGGTCTTGAGATTGCTGTAGACATGGGAATCGAAAACGTCCTCATATATGGAGACTCCCGACTGGTCATTAGCCAAGTGAATGGCGACTATCAAACGTGCAAACCGGAGCTGGTAAAGTACGGTGGGAGATTACGGCAATTGCTGACTCAAATCCCTTCCTACGCCCTGGAAAGCATACCGCGCACGGAAAATAGCAAAGTGGATGCGTTAGCCAAACTCGCTAAAGAACTGGCTGACGAAAACCTCGATGATGTAAGGATCATTGTGCAAAGCCGTCGGGTTCTCGCACCGGCAGAAATATCTCCGGAATTTTCCGAAGAAAAGGGAGCGACCGAGCAAACGGCCGTACAAATAAAAGAACAGGAAAAGGATAAGGATTGGAGAGAAGTCTTTATAGACTACTTCAAATCCCATCGAACACCTGAAGATGCGTCATCAAGACATCAGCTCATGAATATCTTTTGCCTTCGTCAATGATACGCTGTATAAGAGATCGTTTGACTTCCTGTGGCTAAGATGCCTAGGACCTGAAGAGGCAAAGAGAGTCGTCCAAGAAACTCACGACGGACTCTGCGGTTCTCACCAAGCTGGGCCGAAGATGAAACTGAAGATCAAAAGAATGGGCTATTATTGGCCTACGATGATCCAGGACTACCTTGAATACGCGAAGCAGTGCCACTCGTGCCAGATTCACGGAGACTTTATCCATCAGCATCAAATCCGCTACACCCGACGGTGGCTAGCTGGCCGTTCGAAATGTAGGGAACTGATATAATCGGGCCCATTGAACCGGCATCATCCAGAGGACATCGATTTATTTTGGTGACAACTGATTACTTCTCTAAATGGGCAAAAGCCGTGCCGCTAAGAGAAGTGAAGACGGAGAATATCCTCCATTTCTTCAAGACACACGTCATTTACCGGTTTGGCACTCCGCGACGGATTATCTCCGATAACGGGCCAGCCTACAGAAGCCATAAAATCAGCCGCTTCGCACAACAGCATAATATAGACTGGAGATACTCTTCGGTCTATAATCCCCGAGCTAACGGTCTTGCTGAGGCTTTCAACAAGACTTTGACGAAGATCGTGAAAAAGACGGTGTCTCGAAATAAGAAGGACTGGCACGGGAGATTACATGAAGCTCTCTGGGCGTATCGAACTACGTTCAAAACGGCCACAAACACAATGCCGTATGCATTGGTATTCGGCACAGAAGCGATACTCCCCCTCGAGATAGAGTTACCCTCTCTACGAGTGGCAGTTCATTACAAGCTAACGGACGAAGAGAATACTCACCTTCGGCTTGAGGAGCTCGATGCCCTTGATGAAACCCGGCACATGGCGCAACAAAATCTGGAGGCTTACAAAGAAAAGATGATGCGCTCATACGAGAGATTGACTAGGCCGAGAACATTCCGCCAGGGCGAACTCGTGCTAGTGGTCAAGAGACCTATGATCCCCAATCATGCAAAACGAGGGAAATTTGAGCCGAACTATGAAGGCCCGTACATCATAGACAAACTTTACCAGGGTGGAGCCTATCTACTTATGGACATGCATGGTGAAAGACCTTTCAGGCCAATAAACGGTCGCTTCCTAAAAAAATACTACGCCTGACGAGTCACGGCCTAGGTCAACGATAGATAACGATGCCTATGTCCGCTCGATGTCTTCCTAAGCCTAAACTCTATAAGTAGTAGCCGGCAAACGGACCGAAATGTCCTAAAACTAACGACGGACCGAAATGTCCTAAAACTAACAACGGACCGAAACATCCTTAAGCTAACGATGGACCACTATGTCCTAAAACCGCGATGGGAGCATCGCCAAGCATCACGACTTCTTCAATCTCATTTGCGGGGATGGTTTCGCCACCCGTAGCTTCGTCCCCCGATTCCACGAGAGCTGTCATGACACTCGCGATGCCAGGAGATGGCAGGGAACTGCAGGCGGAAAGAGCGGCAATAGGAGTAGTCCCGGACTCCTGGGAAAGAGTAGCCGCTTTGGGCTCAGTAGTTGCAGTCATCTCGCCACCTCCTCACCTGGACTTGGCCCTGCAGGATAAGATATATGAGAATCTAAAGATTAAATATTTGACAAAAAGGCTCAGTGTTACGTTACCTTGGGTCGGCTTTTCAATTGCTTCCCGAGCCGCACGTGCTGCCTGTCTGTGAGCGGTAGACAGGGTGCCCAGAGCACCCTCTGAAGAAGCAGGGACAGGGAAAGCAGCACTCGAGCAAAAGGCGGCGTTGCGTTCTTTTGCTGCACGCCTCCTATGCTTCCTTTCCGCCTGGGCCATCAGAGCCGATCTTCTCAAGACCTCCGTCAAGGGGACATCATCATCCGCGGCAGCAGTTACCTCTGGAGCCGTTATGGCGTCCGTCATCGGTTGCTTAAGTGAAGCTTCTTTCGGCAATACCGACAGAACTGGGACTTCGGTAGCCGGCCTTGGAAGCGTCGCCCTGCGAAGTCAGTACCACACCTGGAATAACCTGAGTAGAGGTAGTCCCTGTAATAAAGATGAAAAGGAGGGGTCAGATTACCTATAAGAAATGGGAGTGGAAACGCGGTGAACCGAAATTTATCGATGCCTAAGGATGCTCGAAGCCTTTCCTCCTCCTCAAAAGTCTTGAGGGAAGCCGCGAGAGCCTCTTCAGTGGAAATGCCTGTTGAAAGAAAAGTGTCAGTCAAAACATGATAATAAAAATGTAATGCAATGACAAAAGATACGGCTGAGGTTTACTCGACTGTGCAAGGATGACCAGTCCCGCTTTGTGGCTTGTTAATCGCTCGGAAGCTGCAATAGCAGCCTCGAGGTCGGTATCATTCGAAGCCATGAATAGGCCTTCGTTAGTCCCATATTCACTCAGGCCCTCGCTGTAAGGAGCATGAGGCTCCTAGCCGAGTACAACATCGGCAGAAAGAATCGACCTTTTCTTCTTCTGCGAGCGAGTACCGGTAGCCGCTAGCACAAGCTTACGCTTGGTGGGCACCTTGGGACGACGAGTCCCAATATCTGAACCCATGCCAGAATCGGGAAACGCTACAGTCACCACTTCAACGGGAGCACGGGGTAGCGGTAACTCAGGTGTATCACGCGGTACCACAGCCGCAGCAACTTCCCTCAAGGGAGGATGGACGGTGGTCCGTCGCTTCAGAGGAACATCTGGATTACCCGCTGGGGCGGTGCCTTTACGATCGAGCAAAAATCGCTTCTCTTCTCTGATAACGGCACCCATCGAATACTGGTACCACGCCATATATACATTCAGGGCTTTCGGAACGCAACCCGGCTCACTAATTCAAAAATTGGAGCCGGTGTTCAATCGCATAAAATGGTGCATTGCGTTCCGAATACCCTCTTCAGTCGCAGGTGGTTCTGACAGGAAAGCCTCGAGTGGGACGCCTTGATTGTAGCTTAACTGCTGGGCAAAACGATGCAGGTTGTACCTCATGAACAACGTCGCATCATTTTGCCTAAACACGAGAAAGCCCGGCCTGATGGAGTATAGATAGAGAATTTCCCGAGCTTTCAAGACAGAGGCCCCATCTTTAAAAATGTCCCGCAATGGCTACACCGTTGTTGCAGACTCTTTGCCGATAGTTAGAACCTTGTCAGTAAATGTCATGCCATCTCCAACCGTGCGCGGACGAAAGAGCAAACCCCTAGCTTCCCGCGGTGTCGGATTTACAATGGATGCGTCAACTAGCCGCATGATCCGGGGGAAGCCACACCGTCGTAGAAGGAAGGCCTTTTATGGATACCGAAAACACCAAGTACATGTAGCTCGAGCCATGACATAAAGTAATACATCGAGAAGTTCACATGCTGCACTCCTGGTTCAGTAGTATCCGCCGCTTGGCTGAGGCCGTAATACAAATGAGCTAACCCAGCGACCCCGACAGCCACTTTCACCCCAATAACCATTCGGTGAGCTGGGTAGAAGACAGACAGCCTCATCCGGCGAGGGTGCATCGGAAGCGCGAACCAGCACAGCCATAACCTGAGAAACTTTAAAAAGAACGTTTCCTCGTCGATCCCAAGAACTGCAAGCTCTGAAAAAGAGACGACCGGGATGTTGGGGAGGAAGAAACTCTTCTGATCTGCCTCCGCCGTTGGCCGGTTGCTCAAACCTAAGACGAAAGGATCGTCAAGTTTGGCGAATTTAGCGGCCTCCTTCGAAAGGACTTCCGGATGGAGAAAACGAGCGATGAAATCCGTGAAATTAACCCCACGGCTCCCAGATTCGAGGAAAAGGCCCTCATAAATATTCAGCACATTAATCAAACTAGGAAATTGGTGTTGAATGGCGTTCTCTGGGGTCAGGCCTGTCATCACTGATTTGGCACTAAAAACATATTCATCCATAGGAAGCAGTTCCTCATAATGCTCCCCTATAACCGGTAGGCCAGAAACTTCTGCAAACTTCTCTAAAGAGATTGATACTTCTCAATCCAGCAGAAGGAACGTGTGAGTCGGAATATTCCACTGCTCCAGAAAGGCCTTAACCCACCAGGCAGGAGGAGTAGAATACTGAAAAAGAGAAGCATAAATTGCGAGATACAATCCAAGCCTCAGCAGCTGCGACTTCTTCGCTGACAGAATATAGCGGGCCTATTGCAGATACCCAGCTGGATGATGAGGAGTTAGGCCAATCATGTATGGTTGTCCCCACGGGCGTGACTCGCCTTGACGGATTAGTCGCCCCAGAGTATCCAAAGCCATTGGAGGCTGAATGGGTATCGAAATCATAGTAGGCTGAAGAAAACCTCCCGAAGTCCAGTTGACTTCTTCCACGGTATAGTTCACCGGTGGTGAGTCGACGTAGTGGATCGTCATGATGGGCTCTGAGGGTACCGCGCACGAAAAGCTCTGCTGACCCCTAATGATTTGATTCTACCATGTTCCCCATAGATGAAGATTCTTATGTTCCGGGTCATGATCTCTGATCAATGCTAAGACTTTCCTGTCCACAGGCGCTCCAGGGAATCCTCCCTCTGAACAAACAAATGGGAAAGAACTATCGAAAGACATGTCACCTGCGCGAAAAGGAACAAAAGTCAACCGTCAGTGCTATAATTTAAATTCTAACACTTGGTACTTTAAATCTGTACCACACTGCAATGCATTGAAAAGGGACCAAAGGGGACCCACAAAATCTATATGATAACTCATCATTAATAGAACAGTCTCATCATTTGATGTGATTGTCATTAAATGAGGAAATCCTCAATTGATTCTCATTCAATGAGAATTCTTCAGGCCAGGGAGTAAATCTCCCCTTGAGAGCAATGTTCTATGACAGAGTGACATCTGTCAGCTCTGGGAATAGGAAAATTCCTCAAAGGAAATTCTGAAGAGCCTTGCTCTGTAAAAATGATGGAATAACCATCAGAAAACTTAAAATAAAATTTTTAATGAATTAAAATTCTGAGATCTTCAAAATCTATCAACAAACTATAAGATTTCTTCATGAGCTGTAACAACCCTAATTTTCATATACATTTTTCTGTACAAAATTTTTAAATTTTTTTAAATTCATAAAAGAGTATTTTACTCTGAGCACAAGATATATATAATTAATTATTTTGTTTTTAAATAATTTCATTTTTAGTGTACATTAAATTGTTTTAAAATTTAAAGTGTACTTTGATATTTAATGCTGCTGATATCATTTTAAGTATCTATTTTTCTACAATAATTACAAGAAGGAGCTTGTAGCTCATTAGTAATACCTTGCACTGCTGAACCAAGCCACCAGAGTTCGAATCCCATGCCCCACATAATTTTTATATCATTTTGTTTTAATTTTTTTTGGGAAGTCAAACGGTCAAACTGCCATAACTCACAAATTAATGCAATTTATAAAAAATAAAGTATACCAAAATTCCCCCCAGAAGAAACCCTACCGAACGAGACCCGACTCGGCCCAGACTCGGCCAAGTCGGCCGGCGCCGCCGGCCGGACTCGGCCGGTTGGCCGAGTCGTCAACACGAAAAATCTTCGTGTTGACTTGGTCAACCCCCTGCATGGTCCATTTTCCCAGAACTGTTACACAATTTCCATTACACCTCTTTTAAGTCCAAATTTAATGAATTTTTAATGAATTTTATATTTTTTTAAAATTTTTTTTAATCCAAACCCTAACCCTAGCCTAGCCCTATATAAACACCCCTACCCTCTACTATTTCACCTCACAACTCTAAGTCCACTCTCCCAAATTCTCGAGAACTCGGTACAAAGAGCGAGAAGCGAAGCGCTGCCGAAACCGATGACGGATTCCGGCGATCGGACTAGAACTTTCGCGACGTTTTCGACGCACCGACAACCACCACTTCCCTTAGCCTCCTTAGCTTGTCCAAACCCTTAAGTCCCATCTCTTCTATCTCTCTTTTCTTTAATATAAAAATACGACTTTTTGGAACCCAACGGAAATCGGAACAAAACGATTTTCGATCCGGTTTTTCTGCAAATTTCCACTTGTCACCTAATATATAACACCTACCTATATTCATGTTGACTATTAATCATCCATAAACCAATTTAAACAAACTTTCTCACATGAAATGATAGCTTCTTTGCAAAACCGTATTCTTTTCATAAAAATACCATGAAGTTTATTTTTCTTCGTTTAATCAATTCCCTCACTCCTAAATATGTTTATCTTGATCACTAAACTTGTAGAAATCAATTTGAATGAATTTTCACACATGAAATGATAACGTTTTCAAATACCGTATTCTTGCGCTTTAATACCTTCAAGTTTAACATATCATGTTTAACCTATAATCTTCATCAAAACTTAAAATAAGTCACGAGGTAATGACCTACCTCTACACGCACTCAATTATAGCCCTATTGATATATGTCAAAACATAGAATACGAAATTACAGGACTTTCACTAAAATACCATATTCTTTATAACCTTTACTTGAAAGTTTTAAGTTGTATAAAATTTTAAATAAAATGAAAGCACGATAGGTCATGGACATCGATCGTTTATCTAAACTGTCTTGTGGTGTCTAGGCAAGTGTGTCTAAGGCTAGTGGTTTTTAATTAGGCCCACGACTGTGGTTCCTTCCCACTTACCTGGTACTTACCTGGCCGCAATTGACGGTGAAGAGGCGATTTGAGGCTTCTAATGACTTGTCGTTTAGACCTTAGAAATAGGCTAGTTGGCTTAGGAAACCCTAACAACTAAAATACGGAAAACTATACTCTTTTGCAAATAAATACCCTATATTTATAAAACCGTTTTTCTAAATGAAAAGTATTTATAAAACCTAAGCAAAGTGCCACTACAACCCACTTTTGGGGAACCTGTTAGGGATAGTACGGTTCATCGTGCACCCGCAGGCTAGTAGTGCGAGATTCAGACCTCCGCAAGGAGCATTCGGTCTCGAAAGGTTTAAAATACGACATTTAAGAAAAATGAGATTTTTTTTGAAAATAAAATATTCATAAAAAAATTATTCATGTGTTAATATATATATAATTATCATTTAAACACCTATTTTATCATAAGATAAAGTTTCCACATTTTCCTAAAAAGTACAAGATTAAAATTTACATTAAAATACCATGAGTTTCAAATAAATCAATTAATACTTTTATTAGGATATATTCACTAGAATAACACAAATAAAATTCACACTCATTATAACTATAAAGACGAATATTAAATACTTGAGGTGTATTTTGAAAACTATACAATAATACTTTTTACATAAAACCCCCTCAAGTTTTATAAATTACAATAAGGCCCATAACAAATATAGAACTTCAAATTATCTTTCTTTTAGTCTGACTCGGGTTAGAGTCTGACTATTTCTGACATGAATATGATTCAAGTTAATCTATATTCTTTATATTTCAACTCAAGATGAATACGTGAATCGCAGAATCCAGTTAACAATCTACTTGACTGAACCGAACCATGCATATTCCTTTTACATGTTTCTCAGTATTCCATTTACATGACTCCACGGTTATAACTGTTTCCTGATATCATGGTTTCGGTCAGTCGGTCAGTCAATCATGCAATCAATACAATTTTACAAGATAACAATACAAACAAGACATCGCGGGGTTTAAGGGGTAGATTGGTACGGAAGGTGTTAAAGGTGGCACAAAATGGTAAGATTAAGACACCTAACCTGAATCCAATTGTCGTTGTTCCGGGTTGTATAGTTGAGCCTTGTACTTCCATTTGCCCTGGTCTCTAGAATACTGAGACCCCTCTCGTATACACTGGCATCCTTCTGTACCAAGCTACAATAACAGCGTTAACACCATACTACTATAATATGACAATACAATACAACATTAAAAGCTTCTCCTCTCTCTCTCTCTCTCTCTTACTCTCTGTCTATTTCTTCCTTATCTTTGGGACTTACCGAGCGACCTGTTCGCTGACGACATTTTATTTCTTTCTTCTTTGAATGTCGTCAGGTGCGTTGGACCAAGCTGAGATCGAGCCCACCGGTGAAGATTTGGAGCAGTTCCACGAAGACTCAGAGCTCTAGATATCGTACCTTATTCTTTCCAGTATTTCCAGTTATTGTTATGCCACTGTTTAGGCATTACTTTTCATTTCAGTTGTATTTTCCTTTCATGCATTGTACAAAGAATGTTATTAATAAAAGTTGCTGTTATTTCTATATCTTTCGTCTCTTGTGATTTATTTTATATTGCTTAGCTACGCTTAGCGTATGTACTTCTGAGTACATACGTAGCGGACCTTGTCGCGTCCACTTCGCCGTACACTGGGAAGCGGGGCGTGACATGAGCAAAGTTCTGTTAATGGGTTAAGAAACCCTAAGAAAGATCTCTTTAGATCTATAGGTTCAAGAGAGCAAAGCTCTGTCAACAAAACCCTAAAAAAAGGTTTTCTTTAGATCGAAGATCTATGAAGAGCAAAGCTCTGTTAATGGGTGAAACCCTAGATTATTAAATGATCTACTCAAAGATTTAATCTTTACCTAAGATTTTGACAGAGTTCTGTCCTTAAGAAAGTTCTTAAGCCAAAGAGCTATGCTCTGCAAGAGAATAATAATTCTCAGAAGGAAGAAGATGAATAGAAATCATCTCAAGGGCCAAGAGTCCTATTTATAGGCACCGAGTTGCCGTTTCAATTTCTGAGTTGATCCAAGGACGCATATGTTGCCACCGCTGCACTCACATGTAGGCCACGTGAGCCAACGGTGAGGGGGCATTTGTTTCCCCCAATCAGAGCAAAGCTCTGTTTAAAATTCAAATTTTGAAATGAAGCAATGCTTCAGAAGCAGCGCCAAGTGCGCTGCGTCCTAAGCAGCACACCACGTGCAAACCACGGGTGCGCTAGCGCTAAGTGCATGCACTCTACGCAGCGCACCACGTGCAAAGCACGGGTGTACTAGCGCTGGAACTAAAAGCTCCACACCGTCAGATCAAAGATCCAATAATAATGATAAATCATTAATTAATCAGAATTAAATTATGTTAAGAAAAGATTCCTCAAAATCTTTCCAAATAACAAGATTGTGCTCTGTAAATCAGAGCACCGTTGGATCAATGATCCAATGGTGATTAAAAATCACCAAAATACAGAATAAATTCTATATGGAAAATATTTCCCAATCTTGTTAAAAACAAGAAAATTGACTTCTGTAAATCAGAAGCCCTTGGATCAAAGATCCAACGGTGGGGAAATCCCCAAATCAATTGGAGAAAAAATCTCCTTACCTGATTGAACAAATCAGCTTGTCCTATATAAAGGCCCCAAGACTTCAAGTCTAGGAGAGAGAAACATATAAAGGAACCGCCCCATAAGTTTTCAGAAAAATCTTAGAAAGAAGAGCCAAGCTCTCGATAGAAGAACAACTTTTCTTCAAGGTAAAAGAACAGAGAGATGAAATCATCTCATATTAAAAAGAAGAATTCACTTCTTTCTTTAAGATCATAGATCTATAAGACCAGGGTCATTTACAACAGAGATCAAAGTATCTCATCATAAAAATAAGAGGAAGAATTTAACCTTCTTCAGATCATAGATCTATAAGACACATTGTCTTTCAGAGATCATAGTATCTCATTATAAAAGGGGGGGAGAATAATTCAATTCTATTAGGATCACAGATTCATAAAGGCAAAGCGTTTCATCAATATAAGAAATTGAAGCATCTCCTATAAAATAAGAACTTTTGTTTTTATCACAAAGTTGATCAGTTAGCGCTTTGCGCTCATAAAATAGCGCTTTGCGCTCTTGGACTAGCGCACAGCGCCAAGCGCACCACGTGCCCCTCACGTGTGCGCTACTTAGCAGAAGCGCCTCAGCGCTCAAGACTAGCGCAAAGCACTGCAGAGCCTTGGCGCTCTTAATTTTGAAGAGCCTTAGCGCTCCAAATTAGCGCGCTGCGCTCATAGAATGGCGCTCTGCGCTAAGCGCACCACGTGCTCCACACGTGCGCGCCACTGAACAAATAGAGCTTTGCGCTCATAGAACAGCGCTCTGCGCTCATAAACTGGCGCAATGCGCCCATCATCTGGCGCTTAGCGCCAAGCGCACCACGTGCTCTTCACATGGGCGCTACTCAGCAGAAGCGCAATGCGCTCATAAACTAGCGCTCTGCGCTCTTTGACTGGCGCAAAACGCTAAGCGTGCCACGTGTTTCTCACGTGTGCGCTGATAGAACATAAATTGTTCTTTAAAATAAAGCCCAGAGCTATGATGAATGCTCGGCATTCAGTAAAAGATAAAAACATTTTCAGAACTCAAATCAATACTCAGTATCGTTAAATGTTAAACATTTTAACTTGATTGAACTTAGCCCAAGATTGGCCATAAGTCCTTAATTCAGATTAATTGAGTCTGTATGCTCATAAATCTTTTAACAGATCTTAGTCCCAAATTGGACTACAGATCTCTCAACCAATATCGGTTCATAGGTACATCTCTTCACTCCTCTGATATTTGTCGTTGTAATCCTTCAACGTCTTCAGAGAGGTGACGGGTCCCGACAACCATACATTTCATAGAAAATGACGTCTTTAAACTGGACTGTGGGGTCCTTAAGCCCATGGACTATGATGTCCTTAACCTTGGACTGTGGGGTCCTTAAACCCATGGACTATGATGTCCTTAATCTCGGACTGTGGGGTCCTTAAGCCCATGGACTATGATGTCCTTAAACTTGGACCATAATGTCCTTAAACTAATTATGGACCGTAATGTCCTTAAACTAATTATGGACCGCAATGTCCCTAAACTAAACAATAGAGCCACAAACGCTCTTTTGTTGGATCTAAATGATCCCGTTAAGTTGATCTTAGTCTAAAATTAGACTAACGTATCCTTAACAAACCGTTAAGTTGATTTTAGTCTAAAATTAGATTAACGTATCCTTAACAAGCATTTAAGTCGATCTTAGTTTCAAATGAGACTAACGCATCCTTAAACCCAACACCAAACCCAAATCTAAGAAAATACGGATTTGGACTAATCCACGCCCTACGGGCGACAATATAAATTAGTCTCCGTATACAATCCATGGGCAACCAAAAAACAAAACAAACACCCATGACACGAAGTGACCATCTGGAGAAGGAGAAAGTGGTTACCGCGATGCGGTAGCGTAATTAACTACAGGGGCTTGCGCCTGTAGGGAAGAGCGTCCCCGCAATCAGAAAACCCTCAAATGAGGGGGAATCTGACAAAGGCTGCTACATCGGCCGCGTCCGTTTAAAGCTTCGATACATGGTGTAATAAATCAACTTGGCATTTTCGGAGATGTGGACAGATAGCACCAATTAGCATCTACCCTCGAAATTCAGGCAAGACGGACCTACGCGGTCTCATCTCTGTGTTCGGCGGAGAACATTCACCATCCTCTACTACTTGTCATTTAGTTTAGGGTGTTAGCTTCATAAAAATATTGTCAGAACTCAAATCAATACTCAGCATTGTTAAATGTTAAACATTTTAACTTGATTGGACTTAGCCCAAGATTGGCCATAAAACCTTAATTCAGATTAATTGAGCCCATATGCTCATAAATCTTTTAACAGATCTTAGTCCCAAATTGGACTACAGATCTCTCAATCAATAGCGGTTCAAGGGTACATCTCTTCACTCCTCTGAGATTTGTCGTTGTAATCCTTCAACGTCTTCAGAGAGGTGACGGGTCCCAACAACTATACATTTCATAGACTATGACGTCTTTAAACTGGATTGTGGGGTCCTCAAGCCCATGGACCATGATGTCCTTAACCTTGGAATGTGGGGACCTTAAACCCATGGACTATGATGTCCTTAATCTCGGACTGTGGGGTCCTTAAATATGATGTCCTTAACCTTGGACCGTAATGTCCTTAAACTAAATATGGACTGTAATGTCCTTAAACTAATTATGGACCGCAATGTCCCTAAACTAAACAATAGAGCCCCAAACGCTCTTTTGTTGGATCTAAATGATCCCGTTAAATTGATCTTAGTCTAAAATTAGACTAACGTATCCTTAACAAACTGTTAAGTTGATCTTAGTCTAAAATTAGACTGACGTATCCTTAATAAGCGTTTAAGTCGATCTTAGTTTCAAATGAGACTAACGCATCCTTAAACCCAACCCCAAACCCAAATCTAAGAAAATACGGATTTGGACTAATCCACGCCCTACGGGCGACAACATAAATTAGTCTCCTTATACAATCCACGGGCAACAAAAAAACAAAACAAACACCCACGACACGAAGTGGCCATCTGGAGAAGGAGAAAGTGGTTACCGCGATGCGGTAGCGTAATTAACTGCAAGGGTTTGCGCCTGTAGGGAAGAGCGTCCCCACAATCAGAAAACCCTCAAATGAGGGGGAATCTGACAATGGCTGCTACATCGGCCGTATCCGTTTAAACTTTCGATACATGGTGTCATAAATCAACTTGGCATTTTCGGAGAGGTGGACAGATAACACCAATTAGCATCTGCCCTCGAAATTCAGGCAAGACGGATCTACGCGGTCTCGTCTCTGTGTTCGGCGGAGAACATTCACCATCCTCTACTACTTGCCATTTAGTTTAGGGTGTTAGCTTCACAAAGTTCATCACTTTGTGAAGAGGTAGCTTGTACTTGAGTTCTCTCGACGTAGATCACCTTCGGCCTCGAAGTCTTCAAGCATGTTTCCTCACTACGCTTTTTGAAGTCCATCTTGAATCCGGGAGATCGATGATCGCAGTGAAGGGACGATAACACAGAGCTATTGAAGTGAAGGACCGTGCTACAATGGTTGTATCTCTTTTTCACTTCTATTGTAATGTTTGATTACAAGGTTTTGTTACCCTAATTTTCTAGTATGATTCCTTGGATGTTTGCTTAGCATCCCCTAAATTTTTTGTTGTGGCATACTTGATGCTTGCAAACCCTAGGCTAGGTGCTGAGGAAATCCCAACATGGTATCAGAGCCTAACTAGAAACATAGACGATGTTACATTAATACAAAACCGAAACAACTCCGAAATACGATTTCTGAAACCCTGCAGATTTTACTCTCTGTCGATTTTGAAAAAGTCTTTAAAAATTATGCAAACAACTACAGAGTGATGTATTTGATAGATATAGTGCATAGAAAAAATTTGAGAGCATTTGCTCGGAAATGACCCGAGATCAATACCTATGTGGCCGGCCACTTTCACCCAAAACTGCCTCATTTTTGTTCTGTGCATTGTACTGTAGATTGTTGGGTTTCAGGTATTGTTTGTTTGGTCCAAAATTTCATGTGATGTAAATTTTGATAGAGGACTAATACGGAGTGTTTCGTAGTCGTATATTTTTAACATTGTAATGGTAACCTAGATGATGTTTAACACTTCGAGAGAGCTTTGAACACTGCCTCATGAGACCCTCTGAAGTTTTCCAAGAGTTGGAGTTTTCTAAGTTGAGTATATTCAATAGTCGTGCAAGTAACTTTATGGACCCTCTAGAAGAACAAAAAGCTTAACTCGATTCTATGCCTAAGGAACCGTGATCGAACCCTAAGGTTTGGCGTAGTTCCGCGGTGCCATAGGTGAGGTGTTGGTTTGACCCTTCTATGGCTGGTGCATAGGTACTGTGGCACGTTTTGGGTATTTCAACTTTGCTCAAGTGTTGAGTTCTTAGGGAGATGAAGGTGTTTGTTGATTTGATCAAAATATTTAACATCGTCTAGTTGATTGTGATACAATACTTGGAATCCACAATAATTGAATTTTATAAATCTAGCAATTTAGTCTCAGTTGATCGGTTGCCATGGGATTTTGATGTGATCAAAAGTCCGTCTCAATCACGTAGCGTACGCGGATACTCGCCGGGTAACATTATTAGATAGCCATGCCCCATAGCCCCGACCAAGTGACTGTAGGAGAACCCCATAGCCTAAAGCATCCGTTCGGGTGCTCGCGACTGCGGTGTTCCGCCTTAGTGCACTTCGTCTTCGGCATCGGGGGTGCGGCCGTCTACTAAAGTTTCCGACGAGCATTCGATCAGGGTGTCGAGAATCTTGTTGAATTACCCGACTTGTTATTGGAAAGTGTTTTCAATATCGAGACTAAAATGCAGGGTTTATAATTTTTAGGCATGCGATGTCTAAGGAATTCATATTGTTGAGCATGAAATCCGCAGTATGAGATATTTCGGGTTTATGATCTCTAAGGTGGTTGCGGATTCCAACTGTTGTAGTTTTCATTTTCTTTTCTGCAACCGTAAGTGTAATATGTGGTGTATCGCCAGTTTCGTTGTTATACGTCAACGACAATTGGGATACGCATATTTACTTACGTTGATGATATGTGATATTATGTGTTGCTGTGATATGTTATATTGGATCGTCGTTTGAATAGCAGGGTTTTTTTTATGTGAGATGAGAGTTTTTTCATTTTTCATTCATGTAAAATTCAATGTATGTAATATTCTTTTATTGGGGTACTTCCGGGTTGAGGATGATGTCACCATTGATGTATATTATTTACTTTTCCGCATTAGGATAGACCCAAGAAGGGGAGCACAAGTAGCCGGGTTCTGGGGTCCAGTGGGAAACCATCTCGAGGAGTCGGGACCGGGTCTCCTAACCCTGGAATTGGCAGGGTTGCTTGCCGCTCTCGTAGGGGTCTAGGGATGTGGGTTTGGCTATTCATCACGAACGTGGAATCCGTATTTTCTATTGTTGGCTAAATACAAAATACGGGCATCCTAGTATATCCAATATTTCATATGTTGTCTTCTGCTGCTGATATTCTGTGATGTGATCATTTTATATTCTGAGATGGATACATTGTATAATATATATGATATATTGTAGACGTTGCTTATGTTTTTCACCCACGCTAGCCCTGCCCCGCTCTGCCGTTAGTTACCTAACCTTACGGTGCACGACGGGACTTCGTGGCAAATGCGAATGACATAAGCATACGTTGTATTTATCTATGATGTTCAGGTAACTTATATGATGGGACCTTCATTAATGAGATTAATGAAAGAAAAATAAACCTAAAAATGTTGTGGAATCGAATTTTCTAAAATTGGTAGCTCTAGTAGTTGCTTTGCATAGCGGTATTCCCTGTAGAATATCCAGCACCTTATTCGATAAGGAAAGAGCCGAGATCCCTTCACCGGGAGTGACCCCATTAGCAGTAACTGGCAGATGCTACAAACATCAGTTTCGACTTTTGATTGCTTTTCTATTTTTTTCTTTGCATAGCGGTATTGTGAATATCCTGCACCTCATTCGACGAGGAAAGAGCCGAGATCCCTTCACCGGGAGTGAGCTCTTTAGCGAAACTAGTAAAAGCCTCAAAAACACTCCATTTTAAACCATTTGATTCTGCAACGAGATCAAGTTCAAAGTGTTAAAGGTTTTATTAAAAACCATCCGCAACCCTCCGTCATTTTAGGAAGTACAGTACTTAGTATTCGTGCTGCGTATGTCGACCATAGCCGAGGCATAATGTACGGTAGCTAAGTGATGTCTTCCTACAAAACATATGATGTGATTAGTTAGGACAGTCACATGATTATGTCGACCATAGCCGAGGGTCATGTGTCTGGATCTAATTAATCAAGAAATGACGGGTAGAACTTGACTAGCACTTATGATATGTTGACCATAACCAAGGTCATAAGTACTAGGGATAAAAACCATTATCATGAATTTCAAGTGTTGAGATTTGCAATGAGATTGCATGTCTTCTATGTGATAGTTGGATCTTGATACCCACTGCGAGTAATTATTACTCCAGGAAGAGTTTTGCACTTTACAATTAGCCAATCAAGTAGGTGTCTAGAAAGGTGTCAACGGGGTTACGCCCCTGGGAAAACGAGGTTTATTTTAATTAGGTCCGTGTGAAAACACGGGGAACCTCTCTCAAAGTACCGGCACTGGTCTGGCTGAAAGATTGGCGAACTTGTAGGGTGTAATTAATCCCGGCTAGTCTTTCCTTTTAGGGTTTGAAGGAAGATTTGATGAAAACATCGGGAGCCATCCTGATTAGATAAAATATATAACCAATATAATCTTATAAGAGCGCACGCAGAGTGTTTTCTTCTCTCTCTCTCTCCAGATAGCGACCATGCCACGCCTTAATCAAGATAATAATATGGATGTATTGACCGAACCCGTTTATTATACTGAGCTGGGGAACGTTGGTCCCGCTCCAACTTATAATTGTTATAAGACCGAGCAGGAAATAGGGGATTACCAGGATTCCCGTGCCGCCCAAACGAAGAAAGTACATGTTGATGCATCTTCTTCGGGTGTGTTCATTACCGAGAACTGTTTCTCAGTATCCTTTACGTCCTGGGTATGAGATACCAGATCAGGATCCCACATATGTAATCTGTTACATGGGCTACAGAAAGGTAGAGAACTGAGAATAGGGTGATATGTCTCTAAGTATAAAGATTGGTGCAAATGTTGCAGTCAATCAGTTGGCAGTTATCATCCTGTATTATCAAAATACATTGATTCTGAATGAATGTTATTAGATACCGAACCTGATATACAACATCATATCATTCTTTTTATTAAGTAAAGAGGGATATAACTTTGTATTGTTGGATAATGTTTTGAAGATTTCTTATATCAAGTGTTGATCACTTCTGGCACGTTATCTAATAGTATATACGTTCTAAATCAAACCACAGTTCTTAACGTACTGAACACACACAAGAGGAAGAATTCAGAAATGAATGAATCCTTCTTGAGGCATTGTAGACTAGGTCATATCAATGCGACCCGACTAGCTAAGTTACATTACGATGCATATTTAAATCAGTTTGAATTTACATCTTGTGAAACTTGCCAGCCATGTCACAAAGATAAAATGACCATAGCTCCATTTACAGGAAACAGAGAAAGAGTTAATGAACTCTTGGGATTGATACATGATGATGTACGTGTTCTCCTGTCTATACATGTCAGGACTGGTTCTTTATACTTCATTACATTCATTGATGATCTCCTAAGATTCGGACATGTGTTCCTATTGAAACATAAGTCTGAAGCTTTTGAGAAATTCATAGAATATAAGTATATAAGTCAGAAGTAGAGAACCAAAACTGGGTATAAGTATTATGTCCTATGATGAGATCAAGGAGGAGAATACTTGAGCATGAAGATCCTGGACTATTCTAAAGGAGAATGAGATTCTCTCTCAGCATTACTCCTCCGTGCACACCACAGCACAACGGTGTATCGGGGTAGAGCAATCGCACCCTATTAGATATGGTGTGCTCTATGATGAGTACTACTGAGTTGCTTATTTTCTTTGGGTGTTATGCACTTGTGAAGCTGCATACCTATTGAATTCGGTTCCAACCAAATCAGGAGCCTACCACTCCATATGAGATATGAAATGGAAAGAGCTCATGTCTTAAGCAAGTTAAGATTTTGGGTTGTCCGGCCTATGTCTAAAAACAAAATCCGAACAAGCTCGAGGCAAGGTCAGTTCTGTGGAAGTTTGTTGGATATCTCAAGCATTCGCAAGGGAATATCTTCTACCACTCTGAGGAGCAAAAGGTGTTTTGTTTCTCAGCATGCCATCTTTTTTTAGAAAAGGAACTTTTATGAAAAGAAATTTATAGTTATGAGGTAGAACTGGAATCAGTTCCAGCTATACAAACTACAGCTGATGATTTGGTAGAACTGGTGGATTCAATAGTTCCCGACGAACCTCAGCCTCTCCGCCGATCTGGTAGGGTTCCTCATCCACCTGAGAGATACTTCGGTTTCCTCAATGACAGTGGGAGCGAGGATTGCATCATGAGATGATGACCCAACTATTTTCGAGCAGGCCATCAAGAGTAAGGACTCTGTAAGAATGGCTGGATGCTATGAGATCTGAGATGGAATGCATGTACACCAACAAAGTATGGACTTTGGTTGCTTTATCTGATGGGTTAAACCCCCATCAGGAGCAAGTATATCTTGAGAAGATTACATGGTGTAGATAGAAAAGTTGAGACTTTCAAAGCTAGACTTGTTGTAAAAGGTTCTCGTCATCGACCAAATATGGATTATGATGAAACCTTTTCTCCAATAGCTATGCTTAAGTCCATCCAGATCCTACTTGCCATTACTGCATACCATGACTACGATATCTGGCAATTGGGTGTCATGACTGCTTTTCTAAATAGTGATTTAGAAGAGAGCATCTATAAGTACACTGCCAGAGGGCTTCGTAAACAGTGGGATCAGCGGAAACGTGAGAAAGTTGCTTTATGTGTTAAAGCAGGCATCGCGAAGTTGGAACATTTGTTTTGATGTGGTAGTCAAAACGTTTGACTTCATCAAAATGGTAGATGAACCTTGTATATACAAAAAGATAGTAGAGAGTATGGTGGTCTTTCTCGTACAGTACGTGGATGACATACTGTTGATAGGGAAGGTATTTCCTATGCTGCACTCGGTCAATCTCCTCTTATCACAAGGATTCTCTATATAGGATCAAACTGATACCTCCTAAATCCTGGATTTTGGATCTATGAGATGGATCTAAGTGGATGTTAGGATTCTCACTAGGTGTAGTGAGAAGGTATCAATCAATCCTGGGGAGAATCACTGGATAGCTTTCAGGGTGATAAGGTTGACTGAAAGTCGGTCACAGGAACTGTCTTTACCCTCAGTGGAGGGACGGTATGTTGAAAGAGTTCCAAGCTAGATACCGTGGCAAACTAGACGATAAAGGCTGAAGGCATTGCTACCAACGATGTTACCAAAGAAATAGTCTGGGTGTATATTTATTCATGAGATGAACTTGGTTCCCACCATTGTATGACAATGGAGCTGTGGCTTTGGAATAGGAACCCCCGTCCCGTTAGTGACCCAGACATATTCTAAGGCAGTATCACCTGATCATGGAGATGGTTGATCTCCAGGGAGATCGAGATTAGGAGAGTAGACTTAGAGGACAACACGGCGGATCCACTCACAAAGGCCTTTTCCCAAGAGAGACTATTATGGGATGGTTGAGTATGAGATACTACAACCACTGCTGATTGTTGGGTATTGGATACTACAACATATGGCCTTAGTGCAAGTGGGAGATTGTTAGTTATATATATGCCGTAGAGGCCATTATTCTATATATGATGTATATTATAGTGGATGCTTGGACATACATAGGGAGGAATTTCTTGCTCGACATGATAGTATGCTATCTGGTTGCTCTTTATCTTAACATGTACACATGATGTCTCTTTGTTACATGTTGATAAGGCCCTTAGGAAGTGTACTTGACTGCCAGGATTATGATGCAGATCATACTAGTAGGGGGCCTGGGCAGTCTATAAGTACATCCTTTAATTGTTCCTAGTCGAGGGAATATCGAGATAGGGCATCGATACTCCAGTGTAGACTAGCGTATAGCTTCTCGACCTATATGATGGGCGATGGATGATCCCATATCCATTGGTGTTTGACATCAGAGATGGTATACTGTTGCTTAATAGAGACTGGGTACACTGAACGGACTCGCCGAGAACTCCTAGATGGTATTATACCTCACGTCAGGTAGCAGTTCTCTGGTGACACTGGTACAGGTTAGTCTGTAGACCCGAGATCGTCATAGAGTCTTGTGTGTCTCCCACTGTACTTTGATTTCCACCCTACCATGGCTCTACTGAGTCGTGCAAACATGTGGTTTTTGGGAGCAGGCCCGAGTCACATGGAGGCAATAAGCGATAGGAGGGGATTCGTCTCTCCCGGTATTAGGGGTTGATGTTGCGCTATGCTCGAATGGCCATAACTGAAATCCCTGGCCAGGGTAGATGTAATTTACTGGTAAGTGTTATCACTAGTTTCACGCCCGTTATGGACCTTACATCGGCATGACTTATCAAGTTACTGGGGTCTGACGTTTACATCCCTAGACGAGATATGCGACATATCAGATGAAGAGACCGGACTGTACGGTAGTGTTACTGATTGGATTCATAGGAGTATGAGTAGGCTTGCTTGTTGATCTTCTGATCGCTCAATACCCGGGTGGCCGTTACGTTTAGCAGACCGCTTACGGCTTATGGGTGACTAATATGATCACCACCTACTGCTGGCGTATTGACAAGTCTTTAGAGTCCTACACAGAGGTTTTCTGGCTCAAGCGAAACGGAGTAGGAGCACATATGTGATATGCGCGGGACTGAGATTGATACGAGTATGTGATACCGTATTGTATTCTCGCGATATGTGATATCGGCCGGGTATATGTGATATAGCCGGGTTATCGAATCAAGTGTTGATTCGGTAAATTGATATTATTGATATTAGTCGGTTATATGTAATGTAGCCAGATTATTAAATCAAGTAATTATTTAATGATTTAATGTATAATTATATATTTGATATATAAATTTACATTAACTAATATTGCTCACTTAATTGTTTCTTTTTCTCACTTTTGTATACATGTGATATATGTGATATATACATTGTATCATGCAAGGTTATATTTGCAACCTGTGTGTGTAAGACTTACACCATAACCATGATACTTCTAGGGTTTTGATTTATCTTAGTAATTAACAAAATTTTTGGAAATTGTCATGGCTAGAAGCTTGGAGAAGCTTGCTAACCATTGACTTAGTCCACAACATTTGTTTTTACTTAAGATATTTAGTTAACCCAACCAATTATCATAACCCATAGTTAAGTCTCTACAATGGTTAAGTGTATGACACTAACTCACCATGGTTGTAAATCTAACCTCATTCTCATTCTTTTATTATTCTTTCATCTTCATCTTCTTCTTGAGCTTGAGAAGCTTTCTAGGGTTTGAAGATGAGAAGAAATATTGTGAGAAAATCAAATCAAAAGTGAGCAAAATTCCTATTTCACCATCCTCTACTACTTGCCATTTAGTTTAGGGTGTTTGCTTCACAAAGTTCATCACTTTGTGAAGAGGTAGCTTGTACTTGAGTTCCCTCGACGTAGATCATCTTCGGCCTCGAAGTCTTCAAGTATGTTTGCTCACTACGCTTTTTGAAGTCCATCTTGAGTCCGAGAGATCAATGATCGCAGCGAAAGGACGACAACAAGGAGCTATTGAAGTGAAGGACCGGGCTACAAAGGTTGTATCTCTTTTTCCCTTCTATTGTAATGCTTGATTACAAGGTTTTGTTACCCTAATTTTCTAGTATGATTCCTTGGATGTTTGCTTAGCACCCCCTAAATTTTTTGTTGTGGCATACTTGATGCTTGCAAAACCTAGGCTAGGTGCTGAGGAAATCCCAACAGGATAAAGTCAGACCCCTAATAACGCGATATTTAATGTTAGTATGAAGCCCATCACCAACTAAGAAACTACTGATCCAAATCTGTAATTCTCGTCTACCTTGGCCAAGAATTTCTGGTGAGGCCACCCGTGCTCTACGCGACATCAACCCCCAATATCTGAAGAGATGAATCTCCGACGATCCGCTCACTGCCTTCATGTGGCTCGGGACGGTACCCAACTAAAATCTGCTTGCACGCCTCTTTTGAGCCGTGGTAGGGTAGTAATCAAAGCACAGTGGGAACTCACACGAGACAAATGATGATCTCAGGTCGACAGACTAACCTGTACACATGTCACCTGGGAACTGCTATTTGACAATAGGTATAATACCAATTAGCATGTTCCCGGCGAGTCCGTCCAGTGTACTCATAACCCAATGAGCACATGTATACTATCTTAGGTGACTAACTGACACCAATGGCTTGTGAGACCGGCCACCGCCTCTCATCGGGGTCTCGATAAATATATACTAGTCTACTCCGGAGTATCGATACCCAGTCTCGATACTCTCTCGACTAGGGAAATTTAAGGATATGCTTATAAACCACCCAGCTCCCACGTATATGATCGCCATCATAATGCTGGTAGTCAAGCAAGAATCATATAGGCTCTATCAACATATAATAGTGATCTGTAATACCATATAATGCATGTACATGATGATAAAGACAAACCAGATAGCATACTATCATTTTGACTAAGACCGTCCTATCCGTATAGGTCCTCCCTCAATCATCATAATCACCTGCCGGGGATTACAATAATTGCCTTGAGGGCACTATAGCCAACAACTATTATAAATATGGTGATATATATATATATTTTTTAAAAAGTAATAATGAATACATCGACTCGTTACAGCTAGATAACCATGACAATTATATTCCTTCTTTTTATTATGATTTGTTTGTGCAAGTAAATACATCCTCTGTTTAGTACACAATACATAACTTGTTTGCGACCTGTTATCTTGCTATTGTTATAACTATATTGCTTATACTTGTTACTTGTAATATTTACCGATACCAACAATCCTGACTTGTTGTCCTGATGGACATGGCTTGTTGTCTAGATAAACATAACATGTACCTGCCTGTTTCTGTGTTGGTATTAGCTAGATATTATTCATACCTCACTTGGAAAACAAAACCTGGGGAAATGTGGAAATCAAAAGTGTAACTGAAGTGTAACTTAAAAGGACATTACTTGATCCGTGGTTCCGGGGGGTAACGGAACAGAATCATTCGAGATTCTTATTACTTGATCCGTGGTTTTGGGGGGTAACAAAAGAGAGTCACTCGTGATTCTTATTATTTGATCTATGGTTCCGGGGTGTAACGGAACAGAATCATTCTTGATTCATACATCTTGATCTGTAGTTCCGGGGGTAACGAGATTTATACTTTTGAATTACATGGAAGAGTACATTCATTGGATTCAAATACCTATAAGATAGTTAACCTAGAAACATAGATTTTAGGATACCCATGACATACCTATTGCCTGCCATATAACACCTGTGATTGATTATACACATACCTTACTCTGCACGTGACATCCTATATAGCACATTATTTAGTTTGTTATTATTATTATGATGATGATGATATTTATGACGCCTGGGTTTTGCATGGCCCAGTTCTTTTAACCTTATCGTAGGATGATCGAGAATATTTTGACAGGCAAGCTGAGCAGTGAGGAGCAAAAATTTAGTTTAGGGATGCTTTGTATTTATTTTTTTTTCTAGTTATGGTTTAACGTTGTGATCCTATTGGAGACGAAACTAGGATATTATTTCTGGCTGGATCTTTATTTTTTTCCGCTACCTTTCTTATTATTATTTATTGTAGCAGTTGGACATGTGATAGTTAGATATTTATTTTTACTGTTCTTGATAACTGACTGACGGTCGTAATGTGACTATGGAAGGATATTTCCTCGCCATAGGTAGCATGGTTGGTTTTGTCGTATACCGTATTTACGTATTTTGGGAAGTGGGGCATGACAAGATTTTGTTGGTATCAGAGCCAGGTTTTAGGTTAGCTGGGCTTGGTTCAATTTGTAGTTGGGTATGGTACCCAATACATTGTCCTTAAGATCCAGAATTTTAGGAATATGTCCTGCCATATTATTTTCTTGTCATTCAAATTCTTGAATCTTATCTTTCCTTTAAACTCTTTATCTCGACATTTTGGAAACGACATTGCATCTTAGCTTATAATCCTCTTGATTCTTTATTGTTTGTCCCATTGTATTCTTTTGATTCTCATAGTAAGATTTGAGCGATTTGGATGGAGTTATGTGATTGTAACCATGTACCGTGGCATGGTTACAATACGGTACTCTATTTAGATAACCGGGGGTCCTATTTCGATTCATTTTCTTGACTTAAGTTCGTTGTGCTACCTTATTTTCTCTCAGTTTCATTGCTTACGAATTTATGTATTATCACGAGCTTGAAGCCAACAACCGCGTTATTATCTTTCCCCATGTGCCGTAGTGACCAATCCGTCTGCGTTTCGAAAAATAAGGAGAAACACAAGAGAGCATATGATGACTGCAGTAGTTCGAGATTGACCCCAGTGGGAGTTCGTACAAACCACTTCAAGGACAATCAGGTGTAAGATATTTCATTGAAGAAGTTCTGAAAGACCCTCCTCAATTTACCAGAGTAGCGCAGCGCAAGTGTGGTAGCCTAATAACCCACAAGTTTTAGAACAGATTTATAAATTCATGATGAGAAGAACTACTTGTGTACTGAAAGGTGAAGTTCGTGAACAAGTTGTAGATGAAGCACTGATAATAGCTTGGGATTTCATGGATGTGTTCGAGGACATCTCGGGTTTATCGCCAAAACAAGATGTAGAGTTCGCGATTGATCTTCTTCCTTGAGCAGCACCAATTTCAATGACTTATTATCCGATGGTACCGGTAGAACTGAATGAGGTAAAAAGATAAGTTTTTGAATTACTAGAGAAGGGCTGGATTCGCAGTAGTGGTTCACCGTGGGGAGCTCCAGTTCTTCTAGTCAGTAAGAAAGATGGCACGCGGAGAATGTGCATCAACTATCGAGAGTTAAATCGGGTGACTATTAAGAATAAGTACCCAATTTCTCGCATAGACGAATTATTCGATCAACTCAGTGGCGCGAGAGTATTCTCAAAGTTGGATTTGCAATCAGGATATCACTAAGATCGGGTGAGATCAAAGGATATTTGCAAGACGGCGTTTTGAACTCAATATGAGCATTACGAGTATCTAATCATGCCATTTGGAGTTACTAACACACCGGCGATATTTATGGACTTGATGAACCGAATATTTTCGCCATTTCTAGATCAATTCATAGTGGTATTCATTGATGATATTTTGGTCTATTCGAGAAGCAAAAAAGAGCATGAAGAACACTTGAGAATCGCACTGCAAACATTAAGATAAGAAAAGTTATATGCTAAGATAAGTAAATGCGAGTTTTGGCTCGATGAAGTGAAGTTCTTGGGTCATGTTGTATCCGGAGATGAAATCGCAGTTGACACTGAAAAGATTGCAGTTGTTCATGATTGGCCGATTCCAAAGAATATATGGGAGATCGGAAGTTTTCTTGGGCTTGCTGGATAATATAGAAGGTTTGTGGAGAACTTCGCTCGGATAGTAGAACTCTTAACCAAGCTAACACGAAAGGATATACCGTTTGTTTAGTCCAAAAAGTGTGTGTTAGGTTTTGAGGCGCTGAATCAAAGATTGACAACCGCTCTTATTTTAACCGTGACAGATGGTTCTGGAGAATTAGTTATTCACACCGACGCATCTGAGAAAGCCTTGAGATGTGTTTTGATGAAGCATGGAAAGGTTGTAGTGTATGCGTCGAGACAGTTGAAGACTCATGAGAAGAACTACCCAACTCATGATTTGGAACTGGCAGCAGTTATTTTTGCGCTGAAGATTTGGAGCGAAAAGGTCGAGGTATTTACAGATCATAAGAGCCTAAAATATGTGTTCACACAGAAAGAACTCAACATGAGGCAGTATAAATGGTTGGAGCTGATGACCGACTGTGATCTTGATCTAAAATACCATCCGGGGAAAGTTAATGTAGTACCGGATTCTTTAAGTCAGTTGCCAGCGATACGGATGTTGACTGCACAGAAGGAGATTATAACATATTTTCAGAGATTCGAGTTGGAGTTCGTACTACCAGATTCTTCGAGACAGTTGATGCAGTTGCAAGTACAGTCATCTTTAATTGATAGCATTAAGGCAGCACAGTTGCACGATCCTAGATTGCAAAAATTTCGAGGACAGGTGGAAGCGGGACTTCGAACGGATTTATTGATTCATGAAGATGGTTCTTTAAGATATGAAAGTTGTTTGTGTGTACCTAAAGGAGAAGTTCGTGAAGAAATCATGAAAGAGACTTATAGTTCCGCATATTTGGTACATCCAGGAGGTACGAAGATGTATAGAGATTTGCTACAACATTTTTGGTGCGAAGGCATGAAAAGGGAGATTGCTCATTACATGTCAAGGTATTTGGTGTGTCAGTAAGTCAAGACTGAATATCAAAGGGTAGCTAGTTTATTGTAACTACTTCTGATTCCCCAATGGAAGTGGTGTTTCCCCAATCAGAGCAAAGCTCTATTCAAATTTTGAAATTTGAAATGAAGCAGCGCTTCATAGCAGCGCCAGCGCTGAGAGTCAAAGACTCTGAGGCAGCGCTCACGTGCAAAGCACATGAGCGCTAGCGCTAAGACCGTTGCACTCTAAGAAGCGCACCACGTGTAAAGCACGTGAGTGCTAGCGCTAAGAGCGCTGCACTCTAAGCAGCGCACCACGTGTAAAGCACGTGAGCGTTAGCGCTAAGAGCGCTGCTCTTTAAGCAGTGCACCACGTGCAAAGCACGTGAGCGCTAGCGATAGAAAGAAATGTTCTCGGCCCTTAGATCAAAGATCCAACGAACATGATTAAAAATCATCAATCGACCCGAATAAAATTCTGGTAAGGAAACATTCCTCAGAATCTTTCCAAACAGGAAAGGTTATACTCTGAAAATCAGAGCACCGTTGGATCAATAATCCAATGGTGATTAAAAGTCACCAAAATACAGAATAAATTCAGTATAGGAAAAGATTTCCCAATCTTATTAAAAACAAGAAGATTGCCTTCTGTAAAACAGAAGCCCTAGGATTAAAGATCCAATGGTGGGAAACACCCCCAAATCAATTAGAGAAAAGATCTCTTCAACTGATTCAACAAATTAACCTCTACTATATAAAGGACCCAAGACTTCAAGTCTCACAGAGAGGAACCCCCTATAAACTTTGAGAAAGTTCAGAGAGAAGAGCAAGCTCTCGGCAGAAGAAGAATTTCTTCAAGGTAAAATAAAGAGATCAAAGCATCTCATCAGAAAAAGAACTTAGTTCTTATGCTAGATCATAGATCTATAAGGAAAATGTCTTTCACAAAAAGATCATAACATCTCATTATAAAAAGGGGGAGAATAATTCAATTCTCTTAGAATCACAGATCCATAAAGGTAATGCCTTTCACTAAAAACATAAGAGATTGAAATATCTCCTATAAAATAAGAACTTTGTTCTTAGATCCATGAGACAAAGTCTCGTATAAGAGAAAATTTAATTCTCAGAGAGCAAAACTGCCTAAAAAGAGCCTTAGCGCTCTGAGTTTAAAGAAGCACCTCAGCGCTCTAAAGTTTGGCGCACGGCGCCAAGCACGCCACGTGCTCCTCACGTGTGCGCTATTTCACAAGAAGCGCTCTATGCTCATTGACTGGCGCACAGAGCCAGGCGTGCCACGTGCTCCTCACGTGTGTGCAATTTAACAAGAAGCGCTCTGCGCTCATTGACTGGCGCACAGCGCCAAGTGCTCCTCACGTGTGCACTATTTCACAAAAAGAGCTCTGCGCTCATTGACTGGCGCACAGCGCCAAGCGCATCACGTGCTACTCATGTGTGTGCTATTTCACAAGAAGTGCTCTGCGCTCATTGACTGGCGCACAGCGCCAAAAGCATCACGTGCTACTCACATGTGTGCTATTTCACAAGAAGCGCTCTGCGCTCATTGACTGGCGCTCAGCGCCAAGCGCACCACGTGCTCCTCATGTGTACGCTGAGGGAACATAAACTATTCTTTAAATAAAGCCCCAGAACTATAATGAGTGCTCAACACTCAATAAAAGACAAACTGTTGTCAGAATCAAAACCAATGCTCAGCATTGTTAAATGAAAAAAAGGACTGAGCGTAATTAAATGTCCAACATTTAAACTGAATGGGTCGAGCCCAAATTAGTCACAGATCTCTCATTCAGATTAATTAAGCCCATATGCTCATAAATCTTTGATCTTAGTCCTAAATTGGACTACAGATCTCCCAACCAAATTAGTTCAAGGGTACATTTCTTTACTCCTCTGATATTTGTCGTTGTAACCCTTCAACGTCTTCAGAGAGGTGACGGATCCCCACAACCAGACAATCCACGGACTGTGGGGTCCTTAAACTCATGGACTATGATGTCCTTAAACTTTACAGACTATGATGTCTCTAAACTACCATGAACTGTGAGGTCCTTAAGCTCATAGACTATGACGTCTTTAAACTTTATAGACTATGACGTCTTTAAACTTTACAGACTATGACGTCTTTAAACTTTACAGACTATGACGTCTTTAAACTCCATAGACTATGATGTTCTTAAACCCAATGGACCGCAATGTCCCTAAACTAAAACAATAGAGCCTAAATGCTCTTTTGTTGGATCTAAATGATCCTGTTAAGTATATCTTAGTCTAAAATTAGACTAACGTATTCTTAACAAATGGTTAAGTTGATCTTAGTTTAAAATTAGATTAACGTATCCTTAACAAACGTTTAAGTTGATTTTAGTCTCAAAAGAGATTAACGATCCTTAAACCCAACACAAAACCAAATCTAAGAAAATACGGATTTGGACTAATCCACGCCCTAAGGGCGACAACATAAATTAGTCTCCGTATACAATCCACGGGCAACCAAAAATAAAACAAACATACACGACACGAAGTAACCATCTGGAGAAGGAGAAAGTGGTTACCACGATGCGGTAGTGTAATTAACTGCAAGGGCTTGCGCCTGCAGGGAAGAGCGTCCCCACAATCAAAAACCCCTCAAACGATAGGGAATCTGACGAAGTCTGCTACAACGGCCGCATCCGTCTAAACCTCCGATATACGATACCATAAATCAACTTGGTATCTTCGGAGAGGTGGACGGATAAATCCAAATAGCATCTGCCCCCCAAAATTCAGGCCAGACGTCCCAACGTCCCGGTTGCGTCTTTCGGCGGAGAACAGATTCTAGCACGCCCGGTGGGACCTTTTCCTCTTTCCACTCCACACTTCGTGTGTCGTGTTCATGAACGAATCGCGGTTTGATATACTTGCCTGTGGATTCGGGGTACTATGATTTGGTGTCTTGCTCCGTGCAGAAAATAGAAGATCAATAGCTTCAAACTGCACTAATTGCAACAACTCCCACTCCGTCCTCGCCGGAGGAGTGACCTACGGGCCTCAAGCGGCCTCCCTTTTTACGATGTCGGTGGACCAGGTGACGCAAGCCACCACAGGACTATTCTTTGGGACCATGCTCCCACCAATGAGCTTCAACGCCCCATTGTCGTCGCAAGAAGCTCTGAAGAAGTCGGTCTTTTATCGACTTACAACTACCGTGGCCCCTCTCAACGGGTCGCCCAAGTCCAGTGCCTCAGTTTTCAATAGACTGGGCCAAAACTCAAGTGGGCCCGTGAAGAAGCCCGCGATACCTGAAGCGGCCATCCCAAAGCGGATAGTCATTCCTGTTCCTAAAGTCATTAGAGCGACTTTCCCTTGCTAAGGAGTCGGTCTTTGCAAGACTGGCCGTTTCAGCTCCCGTTTCAGGCGAAGTCATCAAAACTGCTCCCCCTGCGCGAAAGTCTGCCTTCGATAGATTGGTCATCCCCACTCAACGAACGTCAGTTTTTAAGAGGTTAACGCCGGCAGCAACCCTCCGCCAGAACAGGGGGCATGATGAAGCTACCCCCATAACTAAGCCAGTCCCGTCAGCACGACATGCTCGCCGTCGTCACTGGCGCCGAGTAAGGAAGGCTGGGGGCAACTCTCCTTCTGGACTGACTCCGCCAGCTCCGATAGTGGAAATTAATGCTGTTGTTCCAACTGGGAACAGCTTTGAATCACTTAGTAGGGAACGCAAGAACTCTGCGAAGGCCGTGCTAAAAAGATCCCCTCCACCTATGGAGAACGCTACAAAGGTAAAACCAGAGCAGCCCCCTCAGCGGCTGTCCTCTAAAATTCATAAAGTTTGGCGACAGGTCCAAGATTCGGTGATCAACCAAGACTACTCCCGCCAACCGAAGAAGATGAAAATTCGGCAAGAGAAGGACCACACTGTCATACCACAAGAGATGTCATCTATTTGGGTGCCCGCTGCAACGGTTCCCTCAATTTCGATCGCCCTCAAAAGAAGGAGGCCGGAGAAAGTCACCATGTCCGCGATGAATCTTAAGAACACTGAATCTAAACGCCCCAAGTCTGGGGGCATGGTGGTGCACACTGTTTATATGGCATCCGAGAAAGAGGATAGCCGTATCTCTATGGGCCATCGACCACTCACCAGATCCGTAACAAGGGCCCAGGAGAAACAACAGATGCTCCAGGAAATGTTAACACAGATGGCCGCACTCACTGGGACAAAAGAAAGCCCGGAGACGTCGTCAGAGCAGCGTCATGAACAAGAAACCGATGCTAAGTTCCTCCGCAGAATCCTCGAGAAGAAGGACAAAGAGGCAGCGGAACAAGCTGCCAACATAAAACGAATGACGCTTTTATTCCAAGACATGGTCGGGATGATGTTACAGCCGGATCCTCCAGCTGAAGACCCTCCGATTATCCTTGAAGACGATAGGGGAGAGACATCGAACCCTCTTCCGGCTTGTTCAGCAGCCAAGGAAGAGACCATTTCCAAAGCCACCCTGGATGACTATATCGCTCAACAAATACGAGCTCATCAGGCAAACGAAGTGGCCGGCCAAATTGTTAAGACTGGACGACCATATCCGGGTTGGTACGACAAAATAAAGTACCCGCCGGGATATACGATCCCTAAATTCCATATATATAAGGGGACGGGGAATCCACACCAGCACGTTGCTCAATTCAGAGCCTTGTGCGGTAATACTGGGGGTGATGACAAACTGCTGCTTCGCCAGTTTGTTGGCAGCTTGTCAGAGACAGCATTTGAATGGTACTCCGAACTCCCGAACGACTCCGTTAAGACATTTGCAAAAATGGAGTTACTGTTTACACAAAGATTCGCAAGCGCTAGAGAGCGCACCCCGATCACCGCATTAATTAACGCCAGAGTGAAGCCAGGTGAAACATGGGTGCAGTACGCGATACGGTGATGAAATCTATGGTCGAAGTGCGAGCAGCGCATCGAAGAAGCGCCTACGGTAGGCATGTTCGTGGGTACTCTTCATCCACAGGCGACCATATCCCGGTTCATGATGTTCTTCAAGCCAACTACTTTCCAGGCCTTGATTGACAAGCTGGCCCAAATGGATCAGATGGGTCATAGACCATCTTCTTCAAAGTTGGAATCTCGAAACGAAAAAGGAAAAGGGAAAGCGACCTTCGTCGCCAATGCTCAGCAGCAGCCCAGTGGTCCAAAACCAACTTATCGCCAAGATGATAGACGGCGATTCTTCAATGAGAAACTAAAGCGCCCTTATTCGTTTCCCTAGGATAAAACGAGGAAAATGTTCGAGCTGGCGGTGCACAACAGGCTCATCACCTTGCCGGATCCAAAACATCCATTGCAACCCGGTGAGGCCAATAATCCCAATTATCACCCCTATCACCAAGTGATAGGCCATCCAATCGAAGATTGCTTCATCTTCAAAAGTTGGATTGAGGACCAATACCAACAGGGTAAATTCGCACTGTCCGAGAATTGGAAAGTAAGCCCGCCTCAGCCGCACGCTCTTAGAAGGGGGGACACACCGGGGGCATCATGCTTTTTTATAGAAGAAGCTCCATGGGAGGTCGCTCTTTCAGCCAAGACGAAAAGAATGCTGAAGAATCACCAAACATGCCCGGCAATCAGGTGGAAAAGTCCGCTGGAACCCGAGATCATTGAGGAAATGTTGAAGCCGTGTCTGACTCCAAGAATGGGTAGCGATAATCAAAACGGTCAGGCCCAGCCGTCAAAGTCTTCGAAGAAGAAGAAGAAGGTCAAGAAGCCCGCACAGCCTAATGACAAGCGCACGAACCTAAAAAAGCATATTGATGCGCTGGAGGAATATAACCAGAAGGCGTGAACCCCGGTCACACTCCAAGAGTTTCTCAACCACATCCTTGAAGATAGAGATGACGATGAAGATGAGGGAGAAGACTCGTTAAACAAACCTGAAGATTATGTGGAAAGCTGCAACGTGATCTCTCACTCGTCAGTAGATGGTGAAGAAGCTCCTGATACAGAGAAACTGGGGGAAGATCCCGAACCGGAACCCCTAGGACCGTCAGACGAGATGATTGACGTATTCCTGAACGAAACTCTTCTGAAAAGCAAAGCTGATCAGGAGCGTGAAATCGCCGTATACGAAAAAGCCAAACGTCGGTGACTGAACGAAAGGATTGAAATACCCCAACCGGATAAGAGCACTTCGGCCGCCAGCAAAAGCAGGTTCAAGACAAGGAAAAGGTTTTCCAAAGCCATATCGATGGGAATGAAGCTGCCACCCTCCGAAGGAAACACTCCTGATAGGATACACCTTAACGAAGAGGATGCACATACAAACTACTGCTTGTACCATCGGAGGACAACACACCCTACTGAAGAATGCAACGCCTTTAAAAATTGGTGGCAGGGATATGTTGCTCACCGGCAGCATTTCAAGCGGATGAAGCGCAAAACTAGTCGGGAACAAAGAAGCACGACAGATGAGCATAAAAGAACTGCCGGTGAATGTCACATAGTTAATTCCGGGGGATCACAAGTTCTCACCTTCGGGAGTGATTCTGATGAAGAAATACCCCCCGGCCCTCTCTTCAAGGAATCCATCTCTGCAACGGAAGAGATGAAGACCTGCGAGAACATTCAGCTGTGCAATCGCACGCTACCTGAAAAGAATCTCAGACCCACAAACAAGGGATCGAACAAAAAGGATAAGGGGAAAGAAAAGGTCCCTGAGGAAATCACCCTCAATGACCGAGTCATCGAAGAGCTGGCAACCAAGGACCCGCCCAAGAAAAAAAGGTGGATTACAACGTTCTGGCACACCTGAGGAAGATACCCTCGCAAATAAGCATTCCCGACGCCCTTCTGCTATCCAAAGAGGCGAGAGATTCTCTAATCAAGGTATTACAAGAGCCTGATCAGTTTCAAGCTTTTCTTGCCGAAGAAAAGATGAAAGACGAGCTGGAAGAAGCTCACACTGCTGACATCACTTTGGGGGATGAAGACCTCCTCCTCGGGACGTGTGAGCACAACCGTCCCCTATATGTCATCGGATACTGTCATGACATCAAGATAGGCAAAATCCTGGTCGACAATGGATCCTCCGTCAACCTTCTCAATGTGAGAGTGTTGAAAGAGATTTGCATGAGCGTTCAACACCTCGCTTGGGATAAATTCGTAGGATTCATTGTACGACACCGAGGCATCGAGACAGACCCGTCGAAGATCAAGACGATCATGGAAATGCCTCCGCCAAGAACTCTCAAGCAACTACGGTCCCTCCAAGAAAAGCTCGCATATATCCGGCGGTTCATAGCTAATCTCTCCAGCAAATACCACGCCTATAGCCACTTAATGAAGAAGGGGACCCCTTTCGTCTGGGATCGCAAATGCCAAAGCGCTCTGGACGAAATCAAGCAATACTTGCATAATCCGCCAGTACTGACCACTCCAGTCAAGGGGAAGCCTCTCAACCTGTACACAACCACCCTTGAAGATTCCTCAGGCGTACTATGGGCACAGGAAAATGACCAAGGGAAAGAGTGAGCCCTCTACTATTTGAGTCGAGTTCTCCAGGGGGCAGAAAACAATTACTCCCCTATCGAAAAACATTGCCTGGCGTTAATCTTCGCGATAACGAAGCTCAGACATTATGCTTTGGCGTACGAGGTCCACCTCATATCAAAAGTGGATCCTCTCAAATATTTGATGTCAAGAACCATACTAACAGGACGGCTCGCTAAATGGGCCCTACTCTTGATGGAGTTCTCGATAACATATCGACCGCTCAAGGCAGTGAAAGGCCAGGCCATCGCCGACTTCCTCGCTGAGCATCCTATACCTACCGATTCACCGCTAAATTGCGAATTGCCATACGAGCACGCGTTTGACACGATCGATGGGGAGAAAAGAGAGAGTGACACCCGACAGGAACTCTACTTCGATAGGGCATCTTCCATGAAGAAGCGAGAGCACAGCACCCCCATAATCAAATCTGGGGTAGGCCTTATATTTGTGACTCCACTAGGAGGGATAATACACTTTGCCTTCTCCTTAACAGAGCCAAGGACGAACAATGAAGCCGAATATGAAGCTTTGATAGCAGGTCTTGAGATCGCTGCCGACATGGAAATCGAAAACCTCCTCATATACAGAGACTCCCAGCTGGTCGTTAGTCAAGTAAATAGCGACTATCAAACGTGCAAACCAGAGTTGGTAAAGTACGGTGAGAGAGTGCAACAACCGTTGACTCGAATCCCTTCCTACGCCCTGGAAAGCATACCACGTGCAGAAAATAGCAAGGCGGATGCATTAGCTAAGCTCGCTAAAGAACTAGCCGACGAGAACCTTGATGATGTAAGGATCGTTGTGTAAAGCCGTCGGGTTCTCGCACCGGCAGAAATATCTCCGGAGTCGTTTGAAGAAAAGGAAGCGACCAAGCAAGCGGCCCTACAGATAGAGGACCAGGAAAAGGTCAAGGATTGGAGAGAAGTCTTTATAGACTACTTCAAATCCCGTCGAACACCTGAAAATGCGTCCGCAAGACATCAGTTCATGAAACGAGCTCTATCCTTCGCCTTCGTTAATGACACTCTATATAAGAGATTATTTGATTCTCTATGACTAAGACACCTGGGACCTGAAGAAGCAAGGAGAGTCGTCCAAGAAACTCACGATGGACTCTGCGATTCTCACCAAGCCGGGCCGAAGATGAAACTGAAGATCAAAAGGATGGGCTACTATTGGTCCACAATGATCCAAGACTGCCTCGAATACGCGAAGCAGTGCCACTCGTGCCAAATTCACGGGGACTTTATCCACCAGCATTCAAATCCGCTACATCCAACAGTGGCTAGCTGGCCGTTCGAAATGTGGGGAACCGACATAATCAGGCCCATTGAACCATCGTCATCCAGAGGACATCGGTTCATATTAGCGACAACCGATTACTTCTCTAAGTGGGCAGAAGTATTACCGCTAAGATAAGTGAAGACAGAGAATATCCTCCATTTCTTCAAGACACACGTTATCTATCGGTTCGGCACTCCGCGATGGATTATCTCTGATAACGGGCCGGCCTACAGAAATCACAAAATCAGCCATTTCGTGCAGCAACATAATATAGACTGGAGATACTCTTCGGTCTATAATCCCCGAGCTAACGGTATAGCTGAGGCTTTCAACAAGACCTTGACGAAGATCGTAAAGAAGACGGTGTCCAAAAATAAGAAGGACTGGCACGAAAGACTGCATGAAGCTCTCTGGGCTTACCGGACCACGTTCAAAACGGCCACAAGTACAACGCCATTTGCGTTGGTATTCGGCACGGAAGCAGTACTCCCCTTGGAGATAGAGCTACCCTCCTTACGAGTGGCAGTTCATTACGAGCTAACGGATGAAGAGAATGCTCATCTTCGGCTTGAGGAACTTGATGCCCTTGACAAAACCCGGCTCATGGTGCAGCAAAACTTGGAAGCTTACAAAGCAAAAATGACGTGCTCATATGAGAGATTGACTAGGCCGAGAACATTCCGCCAAGGCGAACTTGTGCTAGTGGTCAAGAGACCTATGATCCCTAATCGTGCCAAACGGGGGAAATTCGAGCCGAACTATGAAGGCTCGTACATCATAGACAAAGTCTATCAGGATGGGGCTTACTTGCTCATGGATATGCATGGCGAAAGACCCTTCAGGCAAATAAACGGCCTTTTCTTGAAGAAATACTACACCTAACCGAGACGTCTATAAACTACTACGGACCGCAGCATCCCAAGGCTGACGCAAAAAAAAGAACGGTACGTCCATAAGCGAGATGGGTATAGATGAAAACACGAAAGGGCTCTGTGAGTAAAAACAGCAGGACTACCGGCGAGTTTGTGAAAACCCGAAAAGGCACAATCTCGTTAAAAGACACTTGCAAGGTCCTCTCGACCCTGTAAGGAGAAAATACCTGCGTGAGATCCTTACGACTCACAAGCGAGCAACACACTTAGGAATCCCCACGATTCCTAAGGAGAAAACACACTTACGAGATCCTCACGACTCGTAAGGAGAATTCCCCTTTGAGATCCTCACGGCTCATAAGATTCAAAAGCCTTAAACTACAGGGATCTGAACCTGTTCTTAAGCCGTCATACACCCCGATTTTTCCCTACAAGCGTTTCAATATTGACCCTTGTATACAATCCATGGGCACGAATAAACATTTCCCTAACAAAGTCCCACCAGCGACTAGGGATATGCTCATACGGTGAACGACCCTTGTAAGTCCTCTCGACTTATAAGGAGAAAACACTCTTATAAGATCCTTACTACTTATAAGAGAACATACACTTAAGAATTCTCACGATTTTTAAGGAGAAAACGCACTTACGAGATCCTCACGACTCGTAGGGAGAAATGCCTTTATGAGACCCTTACGGCTCGTAAAGTCAAAAAGCCTTAGTCAACAGGATCCTAACCCTGTTTGCTAAGCCACCTTTGTTCGACATCGACAGAGGCAGATGATGATTCGCTCCTGGCAATGTCCCAGTGGTAGCGATGCTGATGCTTAAACCGGTATCAAATTCCAAGCCCTTTCACGGCAAATGAGGATTCGTGCCTGACAATATTCCAGTCGCAGCGATGTTGATGCTAAGATTGGCACCATATTCCAAGTTCCACACTCCCGATAAAATTCAGCGAGCCAAAAATGCATATGAAATAGCCGAAATGATGGGGAAACTTGCAACAAAATCAGCAAATAAAAAATATATGCATACAAAATAGCCGAAATGGTTGGGCAACTCGCAATAAAAAAACAGCGAGTAAAAAGAAAAATAGCCGAAATGATTGAGCACCGTGAAAAATAGCTGAAAGGATTGGGCAATCGCGACTTTCGCAATACAAAAAACTGAAATGATAGAGCATCGTGGAAAGAAAACAAAAAATATATAATACATATAAAATGAAACTTTTTCCCTAAAAGTGAGATCACATCGATCCCTGTATACAATCCAAGGGCACAAACAAAGAGGGAATCATATCATCCCTCCAGGCTCCATCAGAAAGAGAGCCAAGTCTCGATGGCAACATTTACAACCTAGAGATCAACAATGGCGTTCCTTGTTGTTCCAACCAGAAGCAGACGCAACGTCAGTAAAATGGAGCCATGGCAAAGTCCCCTAGTTCCAAATCTCAAAGGTTCACAAACAGCCTAGAGACTATCTCGGAGCCATGGCAGAGTCCCTAGTTCTAAGTCTCGACGGCCACATCTACAGCCTGGAGACCCACAACAGCGTTCCTCCTCATTCCAGTAGGATTCGGATGTGACAATCAATCAGCGGAGCTATGGTAAAGTCCCTAGTTCTAAATCTCGATGGTTCAAAGACAACCTAGAAACCACCTCGACATTCGTCTCATTACAGCAGACGCAACGTCAGCAAAGCGGAGACATGGCAAAGCCCCTAGTTCCAAATCTCGAAGGTTCACAGAAAGCCTAGAGACTATCTCGGAGCCACGGCAGAGTCCCTAGTTCCAAGTCTCGACGGCCACATCTACAGCCTGGAAACCCACAACAGCGTTCCTCCTCATTCCAGCAGGATTCGGACGCGACAATCAAGCGGAGCCATGGAAAAGTCCCTAGTTCCAAATCACGACAGTTCACAGACAACCTAGAGACCACCTCGACATTCGTCTCGTTACAGCAGACGCAACGTCAGCAAAGCGGAGCCATGGAAAAGCCCCTAGTTCCAAATCTCGAAGGTTCACAGAAAGCCTAGAGACTATCTTGGAGCCACGGCAGAGTCCCTAGTTCCAAGTCTTGACGGCCATATCTACAGCCTGGAAACCCACAACAGCGTTCCTCCTCATTCCAGCAGGATTCGGACGCGACAATCAATCAGCGGAGCCATGGCAAAGTCCCTAGTTCCAAATCTCGACGGTTCACAAACAACCTAGAGACCACCTCGACATTCGTCTCGTTACAGCAAACGCAACGTTAGCAAAGTGGAGCCATGGCAAAGCCCCTAGTTCCAAATCTCGAAGGTTCACAGAAAGCCTAGAGACTATCTCGGAGCCACAGCAGAATCTGTAGTTCCAAGTCTCGACGGCCACCTCTACAGCCTGGAGACCCACAACAGCGTTCCTCCTCATTCCAGCAGGATTCGGATGCGACAATCAATCTCGGAGCCACGACAGTCCCTAGTTCCAAGTCTCGACAGCCACATCTACAGCCTGGAGACCCACAACAGCGTTCCTCCTCATTCCAACAGGATTCGGACGCGACAATCAATCTCGGAGCCATGGCAGAGTCCCTAGTTCCAAGTCTCGATGGCCACATCTACAGCCTGGAGACCCACAACAACGTTCCCCCTCATTCCAGCAGGATTCGGATGCGACAATCAATCTCGGAGCCACGGCAGAGTCCCTAGTTCCAAGTCTCGACGGCCACATCTACAGCCTGGAGACCCACAACAACGTTCCTCCTCATTCCAGCAGGATTCGGATGCGACAATCAATCTCGGAGCCACAGCAGAGTCCCTAGTTCCATGTCTCGACAGCCACATCTACATCCTAGAGACCCACAACAGTTTTCCTCCTCATTCCAGTAGGATTCGTACGCGACAATCAATCTCGGAGCCACGGCAGAGTCCCTAGTTCTAAGTCTCGATACCCACATCTACAGCCTGCAGACCCACAACAGCGTTCCTCCTCATTCCAGCAGGATTCGGACGCGACAATCAATCAGCGGAGCCATGGCAAAGTCCCTAGCTCTAAATCTCGACGGTTCACAGACAACCTAGAGACCACCTAGATATCCGTCTCGTTACAGCAGACGCAACGTCAGCAAAGCGGAACCATGGCAAAGCCCCTAGTTCCAAATCTCGAAGGTTCGCAGAAAGTGTAGAGACTATCTCGGAGCCGCGGCAAAGTTCCCAATTCCATGGCTCGGCGGTGCACAGATAATCGAGAGTCAACTCCTGACCCCATATGGCTAAAGTCAATTCTAACCCTGTATGTCTAAAGTCAATCCTGACCCCGTATGTCTAAAGTCAATCCTGACCCCGTATGGCTAAAATCAATCTTGACCCCATATGGCCAAAGTCAATCCTGACCCTGTAGAACACGACCAAAGTCAACCCCTAACCTCGTAGAACACAGCTAAAGTCAATCCTGACCCCCTGAGAAACGGCCAAAGACAACCCTCGACCTCCCCGTTGAAGCAATGCTTTGACTCGGGGGTAGCTCAACTCATCAACCACTTACGAGTCCTCTCGACTTGTAAGGAAGAAAATTCTCTTGTGAGATCCTTATGACTCTCAAGAGAAAACACACTTAGGAATCCTCACGATTCCTAAGGAGAAAATACACCTACGAGATCCTCTCGACTCGTAGGGAGAAAAATCTTTATGAGACCCTCACGGCTCATAAAATTGAAAAGTCTTAGGCAGCAGACCCGAACATGTTTCATAAGCCATCGCTACCCAACAAAGAGTCCAAGACGAATTGTTACTTATTATCTACAAGCCACACTTGCCAAAATTACATGCCGTCGAAATCGAGGTGCTGCTCAAGAGTACGTCAATTGCTCTACGCCAAGTCAAAACAGAAAGGCATAACCTACGGACGTCAATCACATATTATGCAAGGCAATAAGGAGAACATTTGATTTACATTTAATTGAGCGTCCGACGCATACCCACTTATGTATATGCAAAAGGATAAAATAAATGCGTGGAAAGGAAAAATTTGTTACTCATACCTCAGAAAGTTCTTACATTGATGAAAATAGTAAGCAAAAGCATCATTAAAATGTTTACAAGGGCAAAACATTGAATCCGGGACATGGATTAAGAAATTCAAAAGTAAGTCCGTCTAAAGTGTTTCTGGCCTTTCTGACCATTCTTGTGTACATCCTCTCACGATCACAGGCGTCAGGATCTTCGCTGATGTCCTCCACCCTCTGATAAGCAGCGATTATCATTGTTTGCTGGAAAACTTGATGCAGAATATCAATGAGATTATCTCGCTGTTTCTTCGAGATCATGCACGTCAGATACACAGAGTGCACCTTATCTTCGGCGTCATCCAGTGCATTAAGCGGCATGGATTCATGAAATCCAGGAAGCGCTTCCCAAATTGCTCTCACTATAATCTTCAAGAGAGCGGATCGACGAGGGAGTAGTCGGCCAATGTGTGCATTGAAACGATTCATAATTTCGGCACATTGGGTGTTTGTGAACTCTTGGTTTTGACAACGGCCCTGTACGCGAATGTCCTCATAAGAAATGATTTCGTTAAGGCAGTATAGATGAGCGGCCACAGCACCTGAAAATGAAAATCAGTGAGAGTTTAGCGGACAGACTGATCAAGACACGGGGATTTAGACAACTCTTGATATCCGCATGAAGAAAACAAGTGCTGACTAAAACACCCAAAAGATTCAAATTTGTGCAATTAAGGGGGAAATCCTAAAAGGATTCTCATTTAATGAGCGCCCCTTTGGGCCAACGAGTAAATCTCCCTTGAGAGCAGTGCTCTGTAACAGATATGACATCTGTCATAATTAATCATGAAGGGAATAAAATTCTCCCTAAAATTTCTAAAGAGCATTGCACTGTGAAGACAATGGAATCATCCATCAAAACCCTAAAAGCAAAGCTTTCTACAAAAGTAAAAACTTCAGGATCTCTAAGATCTAAAGAGGACTCTAAGAATTCTTCGTTAATGCGTTGAAAGAACCATAAAAAAGATTTCTTTTTCTGATCCATGATCTAGAGAGAGCAAAGCTCTGTTTTAACGGGTTAAGAAACCCTAAAAGTCTTTAAAAGATCTATGATCTAAGTAGAGCAAAGCTCTGTTAATGGGTTCAAATCTTACCTAAATTTTTGACAGAGTTCTGTCCCTAAGAAAGTTCTTAAGATAAAGAGCTATGCTCTGAAAGATAATTAATTCTCAGAAAACAAGAAAGAAGATGAACAGAGATCATCTCAAGGGCCAAAGGCCCTATTTATAGGCACTGAGAGCTGTTTCAACTTCTGAGTTGATCCAATGGCATAGATGCTCCCACCGCTGCACTCACGTGTAGGCCATATGAGCGCAATGGGGGGGCATTTATTTCCCCAATCAGAGCAAAGCTCATTTCAAATTTTGAAATTTGAAATGAAACAGCGCTTCATAGCAGTGCCAGCGCTGAGAGTCAAAGACTCTAAGGCAGCGCTCACGTTCAAAGAACGTGAGCGCTAGCGCCAAGAGCGCTGCACTCTAAGCAGCGCACCACGTGCAAAACACGTGAGTGCTAGTGCTAAGAGTGCTGCACTTTAAGCAGCGCACCACGTGCAAAGCACGTGAACGCTAGCAATAGAACGAAATGTTCTCGGCCCTTGGATCAAAGATCCAACGAACATGATTAAAAATCATCAATTGACCAGAATAAAATTCTGTTAAGGAAACATTCCTCAGAATCTTTCCAAACAGGAAAGATTATGCTCTGAAAATCAGAGCACCGTTGGATCAATGATCCAAAGGTGATTAAAAATCACCAAAATACAGAATAAATTCTGTATGGGAAAAGATTTCCCAATCTTGTTAAAAACAAGATGATTGCCTTCTGTAAAACAGAAGCCCTAGGATCAAAGATCCAATGGTGGGAAACACCCCCAAATCAATTAGAGAAAAGATCTCTTCAACTGATTCAACAAATCAATCTCTACTATATAAAGGACCCAAGACTTCAAGTCTCACAGAGAGGAACCCCCCCCTAAATTTTGAGAAAGTTCAGAGAGAAGAGCAAGCTCTCGGCAGAAGAAGAATTTCTTCAAGGTAAAATAAAGAGATCAAAGCATCTCATCAGAAAAAGAACTTAGTTCTTATGCTAGATCATAGATCTATAAGGAAAATGTCTTTCACAAAGAGATCATAACATCTCATTAAAAAAAGGGGGAGAATAATTCAATTCTCTTAGAATCACAGATCTATAAAGGCAAAGCCTTTCACCAAAAACATAAGAGATTGAAATATCTCCTATAAAATAAGAACTTTGTTCTTAGATCCATGAGACAAAGTCTCGTATAAGAGAAAATTTAATTCTCAGAGCGCAAAGCTGCCTAAAAAGAGCCTTAGTGCTCCAAGTTTAAAGAAGCACCTCAGCACTCCAAAGTCTGGCGCACAGCGCCAAGTGCGCCACGTGCTCCTTACGTGTGCGCTATTTTATAAGAAGCGCACTGCGCTCATTGACTGGCGCACAGCGCCAAGCGCGCCACGTGCTCCTCACGTGTGCGCTATTTCACAAGAAATGCTCTGCGCTCATTGAATGGCGCACAGCACCAAGCGCGCCACGTGCTCCTCACGTGTGCGCTATTTCACAAGAAGCGCTCTGCGCTCATTGACTGGCGCACAGCGCCAAGCGCATCACGTGCTTCTCACGTGTGCGCTATTTCACAAAAAGCGCTCTGCGCTCTTTGACTGGCGTACAGCGCCAAGCGCATCACGTGCTACTCACGTGTGCGCTATTTCACAAGAAGCGCTCTGCGCTCATTGACTGGCGCTCAGCGCCAAGCGCACCACGTGCTCCTCACATGTGCGCTGAGGGAACATAAACTGTTCTTTAAATAAATCCCCAGAGCTATAATGAGTGCCCAGCACTCAATAAAAGACAAAAAACTGTTGTTAGAATCCAAACCAATGCTCAGCATTGTTAAATGAAAAAAGGACTGAGCCTAATTAAATGTCCAACATTTTAACTGAATGGGTCGAGCCCAAGTTGGCCACAGATCTCTAATTCAGATTAATTGAGCCCATATGCTCATAAATATTTGATCTTAGTCCGAAATTGGACTATAGATCTCCTAACCAATATTGGTTCAAGAGTACATCTTTTTACTCTTCTGATATTTGTCGTTGTAATCCTTCAACGTCTTCAGAGAGGTGACGGATCCCGACAACCAGACATTCCACGGACTGTGGGGTCCTTAAATTCATGGACTATGATGTCCTTAAATTTTACAGACTATGATGTCTCTAAACTACCATGGACTGTGAGGTCCTTAAGCTCATAGACTATGACTTCTTTAAACTTTATAGACTATGACGTCTTTAAACTTTACAGACTATGACGTCTTTAAACTCCATAGACTATGATGTTCTTAAACCCAATGGACCGCAATGTCCCTAAACTAAAACAATAGAGCCCAAATGCTCTTTTGTTGGATCTAAATGATCCTGTTAAGTATATCTTAGTCTAAAATTAGACTAACGTATTCTTAACAAATGGTTAAGTTGATCTTAGTTTAAAATTAGATTAACGTATCCTTAACAAACGTTTAAGTTGATTTTAGTCTCAAAAGAGATTAATGATCCTTAAAACCAACCCAAAACCAAATCTAAGAAAATACGGATTTGGACTAATCCATGCCCTACGAGCGACAACATAAATTAGTCTCCATTTACAATCCACGGGCAACCAAAAATAAAACAAACATACACGACACGAAGTGACCATCTGAAGAAGGAGAAACTGGTTACCGCAATGCGGTAGCGTAATTAACTGCAGGGACTTGCGCCTGCAGGGAAGAGCTTCCCCACAATCAAAAACCCCTCAAACGAGGTGGAATTTGACGAAGTCTGCTACAACGGCCGCATCCGTCTACACCTCCGATATACGATGCCATAAATCAACTTGTATCTTCGGAGATGTGGACGGATAAATCCAAATAGTATCTGCCCCCAAAATTCAGGCCAGACGTCCCAACGTCCCGGTCGCGTCTTTCGGCGGAGAAGAAGTGGGAACATATAATCATAGATTTCGAAACAGCCTTACCACGAAGTCCAAAGGGTAATAACGCAGTTTGGGTGATTGTCGATCGACGGACCAAGACAGCTCATTTCATTCCATTTCGAGTTAGTCAATTGATAGAGGTTTTGGCAGAGAGGTACATGCAGGATATTGTGAGATTGCATGGAGTACCGGTGAGTATTGTATCTGATCATGATACCCGGTTCTTATTACATTTTTGGAGAATTTACTTGGAAACGTGAAGACGAAATTTGACAAAAATTTCCACACCTTTTTCCTTAGATCTGTATCTTCTTTGTTCTTGTCCTTTCTTATTTCGTGAATTTCGAGGATGGAATTCTTTTGTAGTTTGGTATAATGTAACACCCTAGCACGATTGTATGATATTAATCAATATTTTTAGTGTTTTATTTATCATTTGGGTTGCGATTGATTTGAATAATAGAAGTAGTTATCTGACCCAACCTGCATGTGTGAAATCCATTGTGGTGCTAGATTATATTTTTATTAATATTTAGCAAACTAAATCCATGTGAATCTAGTATAATAGATATATAATTTCTAAATCATCATATATCTTCTGCTAACCACATGTTAGCAATAATTATATTATTAATTGTTGTTCCCGCCAAAAATTTGGCTCAGAGCTTACTGTTCCCTTATAAAATAAATGGAAGCATCCACATGCTAAACACGTGGGCATCCACATGCAAAGTATGTGACTGCCGCTTCAAATAGGATCAAATCTTATATTGGTTCCCACATGTTAAACACATGAGCGTCTCATGTGATATCCACGTGAGCGCTAGTGCTAGCATCTTGGCTGCGCCTCGTGGGATATCCACGTCAGCGCACTTGCCAGTCTCTTGGAAGTGCCTCACATGATATCCACGTGAGCATTTTAGGCCAGCGCCCCACATGCAATGCACGTGAGTGTTCTTTTTGATAGAATTAAATTCTACGGGGGAAATATTTCCCCGATCTTTCTCAAACTAGAAAGATACTCTTTATTAAACAGAGGACTCTTAGATCAAAAATCCAACGGTAATTATAAAATCACCCATCGATCATCTGATAGAATAAAATTCTATCTTAGGAACATATTTTTCTAATCTTCTTAAACAAATAAGAATGATCTTCTCTATTAAACAGAGAGCTTTTGGATTAAAAATCCAACGGTGAATAAAATTCACCGATTGATTTTTAAGATCAATTTAATCAATCAGGATTTCTTAACGAGAGATTTTCTCAAACAAATTGATGTTTTCTCTTTTCCTATAAATAGAACTAAAGAGATTAAATCAAAAAGAGAGGAGACCCCCCATAAGCTTCTGTAAAAAAGTACAGAAGGCTCTTAAAAGCCTCCATAAAACAACAAAGAATTTAATTCTCAATAAAAAAAAGAAGATCTTTTTCTACAAAACCCTAGGTAAAGAAAAAATAGAGATCAAAATATCTCCTTTACCTATTTAAGAGTTTAACCCTTCTTAAGAACATGGTTCTTTCTCTGGATCTGAGATCCACAAGACAAGTCTTCTACAAGTTGAGAATTTAATTCTTATCGGGAAGATTTTATTCTTGAGAATCGAAGATTTAGGGAAGAACAATGTCGAAAAGAATATGGAAGAAAAGAACACGAAGAAGATGGAGTCCATAATACTCCAGGAACTTGGTTCCTCGTAAATCAAGAACTTAGTTCTTAAAGAACCTGATCCCAGATCCTCAAAATAATGATCTTGGTGATCGTTAATGATCAAAATACCATTAATAGATGTTTAATCTCTCTGAAAATATCAACATGGATTAAATCTCTAAGAAGCTCAGCGCCTCAAGTTAAACACACGTGAGCACCAAAACTCAGCGCATCACGTGAGCGTCTCATGTAAAACACACGTGAGCACTAAAAAGAAGCTAAAAGGTCAGCACCTCACGTGAAAAGCACGTGAGTGTCCAAGAACAAAACTCAGCGCCTCACGTGAAAGGTACGTGAGCGCCCAACGCTCCAAAACTGAGCGCCTCATGTGAAAGGCACATCAGCGCCCAAAGCTGAGCGCCTCACGTGGAACACACATGAGCACCAGTAAAGACTAGTGCTTAGCACTATTTTAGCACCTTACGCGATCCACACGTGAGCTATATATGTCTGAGTTCTTAGCACTGCTGGATGGTATAAAAACCCAATCTTAGCCTAAATTGGTAAGTCTATGAAGTTTAAACTTCTTTTTAAATCAACTGAGCCCATATGCTCATGATTTCCAAACTGATCTTAGTCCCACATATGACTAATGATCTTTTATCGATGATATCCAAAATGATATTTATCTCATATCTTCTAAATTAATTTTAGTCTCATATAAGACCAACGATTCTTAGATCCACCATGATCTTTTCTCTCAAATACGAGATTTGGTTCAAGGTTACATCTTTCCACACCTCTGATATATATCGTTGTAATTTCTCAACGTCTTCAGAGAGATGGCAGGTCCAAACAATCAACAACTCCTCTTCCTGCGTCCCAAACATAGGAATGATGGACCTAAATGTCCTTACACTAATATCCGTCCCAAACATGGGAATATTGGACCGTAATGTCCTTAAACTAATATCCATCCCAAACATAGGAATGTTGGACCAAAATGTCCCTAAACTAATATTAATCCCAAACATGAGAATAATGGACCGAAATGTTCCTAAACTAGCACGTCACCCTAAACATGGTGATGTTGGACCGCGATGTCCTTCAACTAATATGTTTTGCCCTGCGGACTGTCTCTATATTGACTATCGTATACTATCCACGGGCTATGCATATAAGATCTAATGATCAGTTGAGCCCATATGCTCATTGTTCCTAAGTCGTTCTTAGTCTCATATAAGACTAATGATCCTTAGATCAAATCCAAGTTTTCCGTGAACGGATGGATCTCATAAATATGATAAATGCATTCTAAGTTCACTCCTGTTGACAAACCAAGCTACCAACGCGAACCTTGTCAAGTAAATACTTGACCCAAAACATCTAAATTGTTCTTAGTCTCTAATAAGACTAACGACCCTTAGATAAAGCCCAAATTTCATACGAGCCGATGGACCTTATAAATGTGATAAATGCATCCTAAATTCATTCCCGTTGGCAAACCAAGCTACCAATGTAGACCCCATCAAGCAAATGCTTGACTCAAATCATGAAAATATGTAACGGATTTGGACCGATCTATGCCCTATGGGCGACGACATAAAATAGTCTCCGTATACAATCCACGGGCAAGCTTAACAAACAAAATAACACACGGTACAAAGTGAACTACTGGAGCAGGAGAAAGTGGTTATTGCAATTCGATAATGTATTTAACTGCAGGGGCTTATGCCTGCAGGAAAGAGCGTCCCCACAATCAAAAACCCCTCACAAATGAGGGGGAATCTGATGATGTCTGTTACATCGGTCGCATCTATCCAAACTTTCGATATATGGTGCCATAAATCAACTTGGTATCTTCAGAGAGGTGGATGGATATATCCAAATAGTATCGACCCCCAAATTCAGGCTAGACGTTTCAACGTTCCAGTCTGGTCTTCAGCGGTAAACTGATTCTAGCACGCCTGGTATGGCCTCTTCCTCTTTCCACTCCATACTTCGTATGTCGTGTTTTTCCGTGATCAAATAACAACGGCATATAGTTTCCCTTGGGTGATGAGATACTGAAGCTGGCATTTCGTCTCTTTGTAGAGTGGCGCTTGCTTCTACTCACCGCAACTCAGGCTCTATCATATCTAGTGGAGTCAAGTATGGGCCACTTGCAATCTCAAATCTCTGCAGTCCGGCTCTTCAAGAAATTAGTAGGCTTTTCTTTGGGACAATGGTCCCACCACCTACCCTCGGTTCCTCAATGCCAAAGGAAAAAGCCCAGAAGAAGTCCATCTTCTACAGGATGGCTCCTCAAGCTTCAACTCTGCTGACGGCATCGATCTCCAAACGACTGGCATCCGCTGAAGACTAAGGTCAACACAGGAGGTAGAATATTCAAGCTCTCAAAGAAAACATGGGCAGGCTCAGCAAAATCCTAAGGCTAATCAAATTCTGGTCAAAATAAATGATCGACGGCGATATGGGCATCAAATAAGACAAGATAGGGGCAGTTCCCCGTTCGGGTTGACTTCGACACCGACGACGAATGCTGTTGTTCCAACCGGGAACAGTTTTGAGCTGCTGCGAAGGGTTAGACAAAATTCTCATATCGTAATATCGAAAAAGTCTCCACAACCCACGGAGATCCAAGGAGAGCAAGAACCAGTTCGCTCCCTAAAAGAACTTTCCTCATCAATATATAAGGTGTGGAAGAAAGTGAAGGACTCGGTTGTTATCTGTGGCTCTTTCTCTAAGCGTCAGCCAAACTCTGACAACTCTCTTTCTAAATACAGGGGGACTCATCCCAAGGCGGTTCTTGCTACAACGGTTCCTCCTAAAGCCAAAGCGGTTTCTTATAAAAAAGAGAGGCCTAATAAAATCAAAATGCCTGAGGCAAACTCCAAGGGTCAAGATTCCAGACGCCCAAGCTTGGGGGCATGGTAGTTCACACAGTCAATATAGTGGACTCTAAAGAGGAAAGTACTACTTCTACTAGTCACAGACCGCATACTCTCTCTCCGACAAAAGCTCAACTGCAACGTGAAAAGTTGTAGAAGATGCTTGCTCAGGTGGCAGCACTCAGTAATCCATTGCCTAAGGAAAATCCCGAAGTCGCATCCGAAGAAAGAGTAGGGTAAGAGTCGGATATTGATTTCCTAAAGCGTGCTCTCAAGAAGAGAGATGAAGAAGCGGCAACGATGTCCGCTAAAATGAACCAGATGGCCTTTCTGATCTAGAATATGGCTAGAATGATGGTCCATTCGGAACCACTGACAGATGAACCACCGGTTGTCGATCTTAAAGACAAGGGTGACATTTCAAATCTTCCGCAAGCTTCATTAACGGATAAGAAGGAAATGATCCCAAAAGCAAAGCTGGACGCATATATCGCTCAGCAAATCAAATCTCACTATACCAGTGAAGCCGCAAATAAGTCAATCAAGATCGGTCGACCATATCCGGCGTTCTATGATCAAATACAGTACTCGCCAGAATACATACTTCCGACGTTCCACATATACAAAGGAATCGGGAATCCTTGCCAGCACATCGCGCGGTTTAAATCCATGTGTAGAAACACCGGAGGAAATTATATACTGCTCCTTCGACAATTTGTCAGCAGTCTGGCAGGAATTACGTTCGAATGGTATGCGGAACTCCCAAATGACTCCGTGAATACCTTCGGCGAGATGGAGATGCTCTTCTGTCAGAGATTCGCCAGTGCGAATAAACTTACTACCATGGCGGCGTTGGTCAACGAAAGGGTTGGACCGAATAAGACCTGGGTTCAATATATTACCCGATGGTGAAATCTCTGGTCAAAATGCGTGAAACGCTTCGACAAAGATTCAGCCATGGGAATGTTCATAGCTACCCTTGACCTAAATTCAAAGGTGTTCACATATATGGCCCTCTTCAAGCCGACGGCCTTCCAAGAGCTCATAGATAAAATGGCTTGATTGGATCAGATGGGTTAAGACGCATCCTATTCTGATGAAGATACATGAAAAGCATAGGCAAGGTGGCGTTTGTCGCCAACGCTCAACAAAGAATGAGTGGCTCCGAAGAAACATGTCGCCAAAATAGCGACAGCACGGATTCTACCCTTCGAAAGATTGGGCCGCGAATACTCGCTCCCCCGTGATATATGCAGGGGGAATATTGCTCACTGACGGATGAATCTCTACGCGAGGTAATCCTTAAAAAAAACAGAAAAGATATTAAGGGACCTACAAACGGGTCCTGCAATAAAGTGGAATAGCCTGCTTGAACCAAAAAACCATAGAAGGGGTGTGAAATCCATATCTTACTCCGAATCAAACGATGAGGGGATAAGCCCCCAAGTCAAGTTCATTATTCCAAGAAAGAAGAAGACTCGGCGGAAGAAATGACATGATATCTCGAAGAAGATGCTCCGCCAGCGTCAGAAAGTGGCATTGATGAGTAGGGGGCAGGTGCCGTATAAAATGCTCGGTATTTCCCGCAAAACAACCCGCTTAAGGTGTGAAATGTCTATACAAACAAAGGACAGACAGTAGCACCTAAATAAGCAAGTGTTGGAAGGGATGAGTTATGTAAATCCCCAACCGAATGATAAAGAATGGACCGAAACGTTCATAAACTAGCATTTCGTCCCAAAAACGGCGATATTCGACCGGAACGTCCCTAAACTAGCATTTCACCCCAAACACGGCGATGAAGGACCGAAATGTCCTTAAACTAGTGTATCGCCCCAAACACGGCGATAATGGACCGAAATGTTCCTAAACTAGTATTTCGCCCCAAACACGGCAATGATGGACTGAAATGTCCTTAAACTAGAATTTTGCTTCAAATACGGTGATGATGGACCGAAAAGTCCCTAAACTAGTGTATCGCCCCAAACACGGTGATGTTGGACCGAAATGTCCTTAAACTAGTGCATCGCCCCCAAACAAGGCGATATTGGACCGAAATGTCTCTAAACTAGCGCGTCGTCTCAAATATAGCGATAATGGACCGAAATCTCCCTAAACTAGCGCATCGCCCCAAATATGGTATATGTTTCTTGTGATCGATATTGCAATTGAAGTCCCAACGACCCCAACGACGAAGATAGCAACTCAAATCCCACCGGCTACACAGCTACTCTAGCAATGAAGCCACCCCAAGTCCCACTAGAAAATAGATGGGTCACTTGCGGCGAAACTACTTTCGAGATTTCCACCGTTCGAGAAAAAAAGGTATGTCCACAAGAGAAATGAGCACGGATGAAAAACCGAAAGGACGCCGTGAGCAAAACAGCAGGATTGCCGGCGAGTTTGTGGAAAACCGAAAGGGCGCAATCTCGTAAAAAAAAAAGGTGTGCACTTACAAGGTCCCCTCGACCTTGTAAGGAGAAAATACCTATGTAAGATCCTTACGACTCACGAAGGAGTAACACACTTAGTAATCCATACGATTCTTAAGGAGAAAATACACTTACGAGATCCTCATGACTCGTAAAAAGAATTCTCCCTTATGAGATCTTCATGGCTTATGGGATTCAAAAGTCTTAGGTTACAGAGATCTAAACCTATTTTTAAGACATCATATCCCCTAAGTCGCCCTATAAGTAGTTCGATATCGACTCCTGTATACCATCCACGGGCACGAACAAAATATGTTACCATAAAATTCCACCGATTGTGAGAAACGTCCCCATATAGTAAACGACACTTGTAAGTCCTTTTGACTTATAAGGAAAAAACTCTCCGGTAAGATCCTTATGACTTACAAGAAAAAATATCACTTAGGAATTCCCACGATTCCTAAGGAGAAAATACACATACGAGATCCTCTCGACTCGTAAGGAGAAATACCTTTATAAAACCCTTACGGCTCATAAAGTCAAAAGCCTTACTTGACAGGACCTTAATCCTGTTTGCTAATCCACCTTTGTTCAAATCAATAAAGGCAAATGATAATTTGCTCCTGGCAATATCTCAGTTGTAGTGATACCGATGCCTAAACAGGTGTCAAACTCCAAGTCCTCTCATGGAAAATGATGATTCGCTCCTGGAAACATTCCAGTTGTAGCGATACTGATGCCAAAATTGGTACCAGGACCCAAGTCCTCGACTCGCAATAAAATCGGCGAGCAAAAAAATGCATAAAATAGCCGAAATGATGAGGCAACTTGCAATAAAAATCAGCGAGCAAAAAAATATATGTATATGAAACAGCTGAAATGTTTGGACAACTCGCAATAAAAAATAGTGAGTAAAAATAAAAAAAAATGACATAACCGAAATGATTGGACACCGTGAAAAATAGCCGAAATGATTGGGCAATCGCAACTTTCGCGATATAAAAACTGAAAAGATAGAGTATCACAGAAATAAATAAATATATATATATATAATAAAATAAAAAATTTCTGCCCTGCAGGTAGGTCCATACCAACCTCTGTATACAATCTATGGGCACAAATGAAAGAAAGGGGAACCATATTTTCCCACCATGTTTCGTTAAAAGAAAAACCAAGTCTTGATGGCACATCTACAGCCTAGAAACTAATTCGACATCTCTCTTACTCCAGCGGAGTACAAACGTGGTGTCGACAAAACTCCAAGGAGCCAAATCAAAACAGAGTAATAGCAAAATCCTAGCTTCAGCTCAACGTTCCTTCTCAGTGCAGATGCGACGTCAACAAAGGACCCAAGGGTCAAATAAAAGTGGAGCAATGGCATATTCCTAGCTCCAGATCTTGATGGCAACATCTACAACCTAGAGATCACTTCGACGCTCTTCTCATTCTAGCAGGATCCAGATGCAACGTCATCAAAGACCAAAAGGTCAAAGCAAAGATGGAGTAATGGCAAAATCCTAGCTCCAACTCAACGTTCTTTCTCAGTGCAGACGCGATGTCAACAAGGACCCAATGGTCATATAAAAGTGGAGTAATGGCATACTCCTAACTCCAGATTCGATGGAAACATCTACAACCTAGAGATCATCTCCACGTTCCTCCTAATTCCAGTAGGGTGCGGACGCAACGGTCAAATAAAAGCGAGGTAATGGAAAAATCCTAACTCAGCTCGACGTTCCTTCTCGGTGCAGACGCGACGTCAACAAAGGACCCAAGGGTCAAATAAAAGTGGAGCAATGGTATATTCTTAGCTCCAGATCTCGATGGCAATATCTACAGCCTAAAAATCATCTCCACGTTCTACCTCTATCCAGCAGGATGCGGACGCAACAGTCAAATAAAAGCGGAGTAATGGCAAAATCCTAGCTCCAGCTCAACATTCCTTCTCGGTGCAGACGCGGCGTCAAAAAAGGACCCAAGGGTCAAATAAAAGTGGAGTAATGGAAAAATCCTAGCTCCTGATCTCAATGGAAACATCTACAGCTTAAAGATCATATCTACGTTCTTCTCATTCCGACAAGATGCAGACGCGACGTCAACAAAGGACCCAAAGGTCAAATAAAAGTGGAGTGACAGCAAAATCCTAACTCCAGATCTTGATTGCAATATATACAGTATAGAGGTCATTCGGATGTCTACCCTACTTTAGCGAAGAATTGGCGCAACATTATCAAAACAAAAGCGAAGTGACGGCATATTCCAAACTTCGGGTCTTGACGACAACACATACAAAGTTTAAAGACCATTGGAGATCATCCTACTCCAGAAAGGTGCGGTTATGATTCATCGGGGCTTTAAATTAAGCCTAACCTCAAGTAAAAAGTGTCACGGCAGTACCAACGCTTGTTCTTCCAACGGTAAAGTGGATATTCCAACCTAAAAAGATTACTTGAAGACGTTTTGTCCAGCCTTAGAAGGGATCAGAGACACGACGGTCGCGAGGCTACTCGAGCAGCAACCTAAGGAACTGCATATCGAGAAATACATCAGCCAAAGCGATAGTACTATAGAATAAAGATAGTACCACAAGCGTAACGAACCCCTATCAAAAAAATAGGATTATCTATATTTCATGTTAGGATACACCTGCGAGATACTCTCGACTCGTCTCGACTCATAGGGAAAATATTTTTATAAGACCCTCGAAGCTTATAAAGATGAAAAGCCTTAGGCGGCGGGGATATCGACCTGTTTCCTAAGCACTGTTGCCCTGCAAGTAGGTCCAAACTGACTATTGTATACTATCCACGGGCCAAATTCTCCAAAGCCGCATACCGATGAGGAGGAGAAGCCACTTACGAGTCCTCTCGACTCGTAAGGGGAAAATTCTCTTGTAAGATCCTTATGACTCTCAAGAGAAAACACACTTAGGGATCCTCACGACTTCTAAGAAGAAAATACACCTACGAGATCCTCTCGACTCGTAAAGAAAAATATCTTTATGGGACCCTCACAGCTCATAAAGTTGAAAAGACTTAGGCGGCAGATCTAAACATATTTTCTAAGCCATCGCTGCCTTACAAGTAGGTCCAAACTGACTCTTGTATACTATCCAAAGGCTACATTCGTCAAAGTTACATGCCAATAAATGAAGGAGCTACTTACGTCTCACGACTTATAAGAAAAAAATTACCCGGGTGAGATCCTTACGACTCATGGAGGCGATGGACAATTAGGAATCCTCATGATTTCTAGGGAGAATATACACCTATGAGATCCTCACGAATCATAGGGAGAAAAACCTTTTTGAGACCTTTACGGCTCATGAAGATGGACAAAGCTTTAGGCAATAAAGACCTAAACCTGTCTCTTAAGCCATCAATTCTATGGCGATGCATAACTTTCCACTACTTAACCCATGTATATACCTACATGGGCTCAAAACTTGTTGTTCCCTTATAAAATAAAGAGAAGCCCTATGTGCTAAACACATATGCACCCACATGCAAAGCATGTGAGTGTCGCTTCAGATAGGATCAAATCCTATATTGGTTCCCACGTATTAAACACATAAGTATCTCACATGATATCCGCGTGAGCGTTAGTGCTAGCATATTGGAATTGCCTCACGGGATATCCACATGAGCACACTTGCCAGTCTCTTGGCAGCGCCTCACGTGATATCTACATGAGCGTTGTAGGCCAGCGCTTCACGTGTGATGCACGTGAGTATTCTTTTTGACTGAATTAAATTCTATGTAGAATTAAATTCTACGGGGGAAATATTTTCCTGATCTTTTTCAAACTAGAAAGATCCTCTCTATTAAACAGAAGACCCTTGGATCAAAAATCCAACAGTGATTATAAAATCACCCATCGATCATCTTATAAAATAAAATTCTATTTTAGGAAAATATTTTTCTAATTTTTTTAAACAAATAAAAATGATCTTCTATGTTAAACAGAGGGTTTTTGGATTAAAAATCCAATGGTGAATAAAATTTACCGATTGATCTTTAAAATTAATTTGATCAATCAGGATCTCTCAATGAGAGATTTTCTCAAACAAATTGATATTTTCTTTTCTTCTTTAAATAGAAGCAAATAGATGAAATCAAAAAGAGAGGAGACCCCCCATAAGCTTCTGTAAAAAAATACAGAAGGCTCTCAAAAACTTCCACAAAACAATAGAGAATTTAATTCTCAATAAAAAAAGATCTTCCTCTTCAAAATTCTAGGTAAAGAAAAAAAACAGAAATCAAAATATTTGCTTTACCTATTTAAGGGTTTAACCCTTCTCAAGAACTTAGTTCTTTCTATGGATCTGAGATCCATAAGATAAGTCTCCCACAAATTGAGAAGTTAATTCTCATCGGAAAAATCTTATTCTTGAGAATTGAAGATTCAGAGAAGAACAATGTCGAAAAGAATATAGAAGAAAAGAACATGAAGAAAATGGAGTTCATAATACTCCAGGAACTTAATTCCCTCATAAATCAAGAACTTAGTTTTTAAAGAACCTGATCTCATATCCTCAAAATAGTGATCTTGGTGATCGTTAATGATCAAAATACCATTAACAAAGATTTAATCTCTCTGAAAATATCAACAGAGATTAAATCTGTAAGAAGCTCATCTCCTCACATGAAACATACATGAGCGCCAAAACTCAGCACCTCACGTGAAACATACGTGCGCACTCAAAAGAAGCTAAAAGTTCAACGCTTCATGTGAAAAGCACGTGAGCACCCAAGACCAAAACTCAGCGTCTCACGTGAAAGGCACATGAGCGCCCAACTCTCCAAAGTTGAGCGCCTCACGTGAAACACGTGTGAGCGCCCAAAGATGAGCGCTTCACATGGAACACACGTGAGTGCTAGAAAATACTAGTGCTTAGCACTATTTCAGTGCCTCACGTAATCCACACGTGAGCGTTGTATGTCTGAGTACTTAGCACTGCTGGGTGGTATAGAAACCCAATTTTAGCCCAAATTGGCTAAATCTATGAAGTTTAAACTTCTTTTTAAATCAACTGAGCCTATATGCTCATGTTTCCAAATTGATCTTAGTCCCACATATGACTGATGATCTTTTATCGTTAATATCCAAAATGATATTTATCTCATATCTTCTAAATTAATTTTAGTCTCATATAAGACCAACGATTCTTAGATCCATCATGATCTTTTCTCTCAAATACGAGATTTGGTTCAAGGTTACATTTTTCCACACCTCTGATATGTCGTTGTAATTTCTCAACTTTTTCAAAGAGGTGGCGGGTCCCAACAACCAACAACTCCTCTTCCTTCATTCCAAACATGGGAATAATGGACCGAAATGTCCTTATACTAATATTCGTCCCAAACATGGGAATGTTGGACTGAAATGTCCTTAAACTAATATTCGTCCCAAACATAGGAATAATGGACCGAAATGTCCCTAAACTAGCGCGTCACCCCAAATACGGTGATGTTGGACCGCGATGTTCTTAAACTAATATATTTTGCACTGCGGACAGTCTCCATATTGACTACCGTATACTATCCAGGGGATATGCATATATGATCTAATGATCAGTTGATCCCATATGCTCACTGTTCCTAAGTCGATTTTAGTCTCATATAAGACTAACGACCCTTAAATTAAACCCAAGTTTTCCGTGAACGGATGGACCTTATAAATATGAGAAATGCGCCCTAAGTTCACTCCCATTGGCAAACCAAGCTACTAATGCGGACCTTGTCAAGTAAATACTTGACCCAAAATATCTAAGTTGTTCTTAGTCTCAAATAAGACTAACGACCCTTAGATAAAGCCCAAATTTCATATGAACTGATGGACCTTATAAATGTGAGAAATGCGTCCTAAGTTCATTCCTGTTGGCAAACCAAGCTACCCACGTGGACCCCGTCAAGCAAATGCTTAATCCAAATCATGAAAATATATGTATGGATTTGGACTGATACGCGCTTTATGGGCGACGACATAAAATAGTCTCCGTATACAATCCACATGCAATCTTAACAAACAAAATAACACACGACACGAGGTGAACTACTGGAGCAGGAGAAAGTGGTTATCGCAACACAATAATGTAATTAACTGCAGCGGCTTACTCCTGCAGGGAAAAGCGCCCCCACAATCAAAAACCCCTCATAAATGTGTAGGAATCTGATAAAGTCTGCTACATCGGTCGCATCTATCCAAACTTCCGATATATGGTGCTATAAATCAACTTGGTATTTTCGGAAAGGTGGATGGATATGTCCAAATAACATCTACCCCCAAATTCAGGCTAGACGTTTCAACCACTCAGTCCGGTCTTCGGCGGTAAACAACTGTCATTAGGATAATTTAAGTATCTCATGTTTTATTTTGACTTTTATCTATCTAATAGAATTTAGATACCAAATATTTATTATATTTAAATATATTTAAATCCTGTTAAATCTTAAATAATGGGTATAAGATATTTAAAATTATATTCTTTGCATAATGGTTAAATAGATTATGTATATATATTATTATTCCAATATATATTTACAGTGAGATTTTGGTGGAGACGGATCGAAGTTGATTTTATCTTTTTACTATTAGTTATATTAAAATATAATATATATATAACTTAATATATATATTATACTATATATATACTATTATATACTTTTATATTTTGTTTATAAAACAGAAAACTTTCTCTCTCTCTCTCTTCCCATCTTCCTCGTTCTTTTTCCACGAGCCCTAACCCTCGCATCCATCAACTCACCCTCTCCAACTCACCCCACCATCGACTCACCCCTTCCTCATCTTGTCGTCGTCGCCTGAATTTCTCGCCTGCACCCTTTTCCTCATCCTCGCCACCAACCTCTCTTCACCAGAGCCGACCTCCTCTCTACACTGCCACCTCTATCTTGCATCACCTCGTCTTTGATCCCAATCCCAGACTACATCTCCATCGACCAACTCCTCACAACCCCTACACCATCTTACGGTGAACCCAAACCCCGACCTTACGTCATCGCCCTCTTCCTCTTCATCTTCCCTAACTCCAACACCTCCAGCTTCACCTCAGATGCCTCCAGCCTTGCCATCTCCCCTCAACCGTAAGCAACGCCCACCATCACCGGTGCAACCACCCTTCTTTCGACTCACCGACCACCCATCTCCATCCTCCAAGCAACCCAGCCATCTCCCTTCATCGAACCTTCATCCCCATCGCTAAACACCATCTCCGACCCTACCAGCGGCAACCCCAGCAACGAGATCATCACCTCCAACTCCCCAGCAGCAACCGAGCAGCTGTCATCGACCCTACTTCAATTTCACAGAACCCCTCCATCACCATCCCAAGATCCCTACATCTCGAAGCCCTCGAGCAAAGCAAACTCAAACCCAAGACCTGAGAACTCCGGCCACCTATTTGTCATTCGTCGAAGTCCACCAAGCCGAGCATATAGCCTGAATCTTACGTCACGTCGTATTGTTTTCCGTGATCAATCGAGACAAGTTTCTAACTTGCTACATGCTAGTTTACCTATATATATACATATATATATATATACATATATATATATATATAATGTCGTAAATTATTATCGATATACAATTTTATATAGATAATCCATATTTTATTATTTAGTCAACACTAGCACGTGTGTAGTTACAGTTTAATTTATAATAATTAACAATCGTAAAACGCTATTATAAATACGGTGAGATATATATCTTTTAATAAGTAATAATGAATACATCGATTCATTACAGCTAAATAACCATGACAATTATATTCCTGCTTTTTATTATGATTTGTTTGCGTAAGTAAATTTGTCGCCTGTTTAGTACACAATACCTGACATGCTTGCGACCTGCTATCTTGCTGTTGCTATTACTATATTGCTTATACCTGTTACCTGTAATATTTACCGATACCAACAATCCTAACTTGTTGTCCTGATGGACATGACTTATTGTCTAGATAGACATAACATGTATCTGCATGTTCCTGTGTTAGCACTAGATATATATTATTCATACCTGACTTGGAAAACGAAACCTGAGGAAATAGGGAAATCAAAAGTGTAACTGAAGTGTAACTTAAAAGGATATTACTTGATTCGTGGTTCCGGGGGGTAACGAAACAGAATCATTCATGATTCTTATTACTTGATCCATGGTTCCGAGGGGTAATGGAACAGAGTCACTTGTGATTCTTATTACTTGATCCGTTGATCCGGGGGGTAATAGAACAAAATCATTCTTGATTCATATATCTTGATCCGTGGTCCCGAGAGGTAACGGGATATATAGTTTAGCGTTATATGGAGGAGTGCATTCATTGGTTTTAAATACTTGTAGGATAGTTAACCTAGAAACACAGACTTTAGAATATGTGTAACATACCTATTGCCTGTCGTATAACACCTGTGATTGTTTATACACATACCTTACTCTGCACTAGACATCCTATATAGCACATTGTTCAATTTTTTATTGTTATTATTATTATGATATTTATGACGTATTAACACCTGGGTTTTGCATAGCCCAGTTCCTTTAACTTTATCGTCGGAAAATCGAGAATATTTTGACAGGCAGGCTGAGCAGTGAGGAGCTTTGCTGATTTAGTTTAGGGATGCTTTGTATTTATTTTTTTCTAGTTATGGTTTAACGTTGTGATCTCATAAGGGACGAGATTAGGATATCATTTCTGGCTGGATCATTATTTGTTTCCGCTATCTTTCTTGTTATTATTTATTGTAGCAGTTGGACATGTGATAGTTAAATATTTATTTTACTGTTCTTGATAACTGACTGATAGCCGTAATGTGACTATGGAAAGATATTTTCTCGACATAGGTAGTATGGTTGGCTTTCTCGCGTACCGTATTTACGTATTTTGGGAAGCGGGGAGTGACAGACGGCAAAACGGCCGACAGACGACAGACGATGGATGGCGGTGTCGACCGGCTGGCGGATGGTCATAGCTCTTTCATGTTATGCGGGAATATTTCTTGTTATTCTAAGATAGAAACATGTTTTGGGGGAGGATAGGATTACCATGGAATGGGGTCATTTGATTACCATGCTAATCCTATATTCCGGGGAATATCTTTTATACCTAAACAAGCGTGATAATATTTCATGGTAATCTAGGATTACCACCTAGATTAACTCCTACCAAGCGACCTTATAAGGCTATGGTTTTGTTTATAATCACCACTTACCAATATTAGAAAAATTGAGAATAGAAGTGGAATTGAGTTGTTGCTTCGAATAGTGATATCACTGTCCTTAAGGTGATATTTTCCCCCACTCGAAAGAGTTTGCTTGTCACGCCCTGCTTGCCAGTGTACGGGTAAGAAGACGTGACGAGGCCGCGATGTATTTATTCAAAAATAAACACGTTAAGCGTAAATAAGTAATATAAATGTAAAGCACAAGAATGACAAGAGATGTAATAACACAATAACATTTTATTTATATTCATTTTTTGCATACAACTGAAAAGTAAAGTACAATGATAGAAAGCGATGCCTAAATAATGGCAATATGAACTAAAAGAAAAGTAAGTACAAGTAGGAACTAGAACTCTGGCTCCTAAGTGAACTGCTCCAAATCGTCTTGGCTGAGCTCGATCTCCTGAGAGTCGGGTCCTCCTGACAACTTTCCAAAGAATGAAGAGATAGGAATGTTGTCGGCGAACTAGCGCTCGATATGTCCCAAGAGATAAAATGTAATAGATAGGTAAAGAGAATATAACAGATAACTTATGTGTTTGTTATGCTAGTGTAGTTGTTTGTAGCTTGGTACAGAATGTGTCAGTGTATACGAGAGGAGTCCAACTTGCTCCATGGACTAAGGTAACATGTAAGTACAAGACCCCATCAAAACCCACGGGACAACGGCACAAGATGTTCATGTAGGTGTCTTTTAGTGACCGTCATCGTGCCACTTTTAACACATTCCGTACCAGTCTACCCCTTTAAAAACCCTGTAGTGTATATTGTATTGATTTGTAGTTACCAGACTTGCCGAGACCATGGTATAAGCTGTTCATGTACACTGATTCGGGATGTAAACGGTAGTCATGTAGTCAAGTTCAAGATATAGCCATAGTTCGGTCCAGTCAAGTCATGTTGCATGTTCTGGTTTTGTTCTGGTATTCATGTTCAAATTCAAGTGTTCATGTTCGGTATTTTGGATTCATGTTGAATTGGAGTTGGATTCATGTTTGGATTGTATTCAGATTAGACTGAGAATCAGACACCTTCAACAAAATTGGATCTTGAATTAGATTTAGGAGTTATCGGTAACTGCTGCATATGGACGGCAGGATTTGTGTCTTTTTCCAAGACAATTTCCATTGATAATCTCATTTTAGTTTTCTACCTTAAATAGGCAAACACTCACTTTCTCCGGCTCCCTGAAGCTCAAGAGAATTAGTCCCGCTTAAACCTATATTTACTAGGGTCCTTAATATAATTTTATATAACTTGATGGGTTTTTATGAAAAATATTTTAAATATACTTTCAAAATAAACCTCAATTATTTATTTATCGTATTTAAAGTTTTTATGGATGTAACTTTTAAAAAGTGAGAAATTCTAGTGAATATATACCTAACTTGAATAGTTCAAGGTATTTTAGTGTAAAATTAGATTTGTTTTGATTCTTGATGGTATTTTCATAAAACTTGTAATTCTTTTATTTTGTTTAGAAAACATGGAATTTATTATATATTGAAAATATGTGATTTGATAATATTTATACAATTATTAAAAACAAATTTTTATTATTAAATAGAAATTCTCGTTTTTCTTAAAAATTGTATTAAAATTCCATCGAGATCGTATGCTCCGTGAGGAGGTATGCATCTCGCTCTACTAGTCCCGAATACGTGCGATAATCCGCACCATCCCGATCGAGTTCCCCAAAATGGGTTGTAGAGGTATAATCGTGAGGAATGAATTAACACAATTTAAGGAAATCCGGTTTTTAATAGTTTAAGGTATTTTGATGAAAAGTCGTATTTTGCCACAAAAATATTGTTCAAGAGAATCATGCTATGTCAAGTTACCCGGTCGAGGCTATGATAGCCGATAGGGAGCCCCCCGTCGCGCACGCGTGCGATTTAAAGTGTTTGTGCGAGGTAGGTCATTATCTCGTGAGATTTTCTAAAGGTATGCTAAACAAAAGTATATAAAGATGTCGTATGTAAATTTCAAGGTATTTAAATGTAAAAACTTAATAAAAGTTGTTTTATATGGAGTTTTAAAATGAAACTTGTTTCTAAATATTAGTTAATGTTTAACAAGCAAGGTTTAATGATATGGATAAGTGGTTCTTAAGAAAAGTTGTAGTTTTAAAGATTATAGAATTAAAGGTTGGTATAACTCCACTTAACGACGTGATTTGAAAAGAGATCATTTTAAGATAAGAAAAGGAGAAGAGAGGGGGGACTTACAAGTTCTGTGGGTTAAAAATAGAGGGAGGAAGGGATTGAGATCGTTGTGGTGTCACGGAGTCGCCGGGAACATCTCGAATCCTCGCCGGAAAGTGAACTTGAGCTAACTCCACTTATACTCTTCTTTGACTAGAAAAATTTTAAGAATTTTTAACAAGAGATTTTAGAATGAAGAGGGTTAGGGTGGGGTTGTATTTATAGGGTAAAATTAGGGTTTTGGGGATTGAAGAAAGAATTTAAATGCATTAAAATTTGGATTAAAAGGTGAATTAACACTCTCTGGATGAATGCAGGAAAATCAAACAGTACTGGGATAGTGTGGGTAGGCCAAGGGGTTAGTGAGCAAAGCACGGGGGATTTTCACCAAGGGAGGCCCGTCGGCACCGGTCTTTTGACCGATCTCGCCGGTCGTTTGGGAGGGGTGGGACTCTGAATTTAAGCCACGTGTCTCTCTCGCAGTTAATAGCATTTTTCACATGTTTGATTTTCTGTGACTTTTCATTTTACGTGTATTGCACGTGTAAACTTTTGGGCTTCCAAAAAGATTAAAAATAAAAATTCAGAAAAAATATATGTGGCTGATGGGATTCGAACACAGGGGCTACGCCACAGCAGTGCAAGGCTTTACCAGTAAGCTACAAGAGTTTTCTTGTTGTTCTTAAACAAATTAAATTTATAACTTGTGTTCAGATTAGCAAACTCTATTCTGTATATTAAATTTTAAAAATTTCGTACAGTGAAATTGGAGGCGTTACATTGCTGATGGGTTTGTAGCAAATCATCTCTAGAATATATCAAAGCAACCTAGAAATCGGCAGTCGGCACAACTAAAGATTCTACTTAGAACTTCAAAATTAGAGATTGCGTATTTTAGATAATACAAGTATGAAAGAGATAGAGTACACGTTTCTGAAGGAAAATATGATTTGCAATTGTTCCTAGCACTCATTTAAATAGGCATAAATGCACATTTTCATGACATTATTTCAATCAAATATATTCACCAAATGGTAACTCTTCCAAACAATATGACTGTTGCCATAAATGCATCTTTTCATGGCATCCTTTCAATCCAAAAATGCAACTCTTCCAAACAATATGACTGTTAGCATAAATGCACCTTTTCATCGATTAAAAGAATCCACCATAACTGTCTCTCTCAATTTTTCTATTTAACAAACTAATAAATTCAACAACCCCCCACTCAGTTTGCTAAATGGGAAGAAATACTAAAATACTGATAATTCTATGCATAAGAAAAGGTATCTTTCGATTTGAACTTTCCATTGGTGCAAATAAATCAGGGTTTTAACTAAATCATTGGTGGCTGAACGCTGGAATTATGATTCTTTAATAAAACCGGAAATACCGCACACATGCTACTATCCAATCTCATTTAGAAGTTCACCAAAAACTTTAGCACCGTTATGGACATGTGCTTCCTTCTAGTAATTTCATGAACGTGTCCGAAAATTCAATTCCAATTTTTGATAGAAGCTACACCACTTCTAATGTGCATATAGATGATGTTCCTTGTATCCGCCCTTGATACTTTAAGCAACCTTGAATTTCATTAAGAGTGTAAATTCAACCTCCAAAACATAACAGTTCCCAATTACTCATCAGTAATTTGTTATTACCCATTGAACTTTTTAACCAGTGGTAGTGCTGGAGACAAGATTGGGTTCCCATTACTGGTGATTTATAAGAAAGACCTTAGACCCATTCCAGTTGAACTTTTTACTAAATCTCTCAAGAGTCCCTTTGTAAATGGGTCAGCCAAGTTTTCACTTGATTTTACATATGTATTTGTGATTATTCCCTCTATTGTCAATTGTATGATATATTCATGTCTTAAGCTTATATGCCTCGATTTTCTGTTGTAAACTTTACTAAAAAGTACGAAACATGGTTGCTTGACTGTCACAGCGTAAAGAGATGGCTGGCATTGGTTGTGGCCACAACTCTATATCCAATAATAAATTTCTCAGTCATTCTGCATCTTTACTCGCTATCGCTAATACAACAAACTCGGATTACATAGTAGAATGAGTAATGCATGTATGTTTCTTTGAAGCCCAAGAAACAGCTCCCCCTCCAAGTGTGAATACCCACTCGGATGTTGACTTATTGTCACTCGTACTAGTTATCCAACTAACATCAGTAAATCCTTACAGCACCGAGGGATAATTATTATAGAAAAGTCCCAAATTTATAGTTCTTTTAAGATATCCAAGAACTCGTTCTATACCTTTTCAATGTGCAATACCGGGATTACATGTAAATCTAGAAAGTTTGCATGCTGCAAAAGTAATATCTGGCCTAGTGCAATGCATGGCATACATGAGACTACCAATAGCACTAGCAAATTCTAGTTGAGCAAGTGCTTTTCCAGAATTTTCAGTCAACTTGTATGATACATCATATGGGGTATTTGCTTCTTTACTTTTCAAGTGTTTAAACTTGTTTAATATTTTGTCAATGTAATAATATTGACACAAAGCATAACCCTTACTATATTTCTTTACTTTAATACGTAAGATAGTATCTACTTCTCCCAAGTCTTCATTTTAAATTAAGAAGATAGATACTTCTTGTAATATTTCAGAAAAATAAAATATTATTTTTGGGAATTTTTATTTAAATATAATGAATATTTTAATATTGTGGTATAATTAAATACCGATAAATGGGGAAAAATTTGAAAAATTTTAGAAATTACTGAAATGAGAGTGCTTTATGTGATTCATGCAAATTATGAAAGTTTATGATTTATTTGACACTAATTTAGTGCTAATCGCGATTAAAAATCGCTAATCGGAATTTAAGCGTGTTTTGTGCACATGACATGTACATGTCATTTTTAGCACTTGTTGCTTTTCCTTCATGGTTATTTCTTCATTCATGCATGGTTATTGATTTTAAGAAAAGAGAAAGGAAAATGAAACAAAAGAAAAGAAAAGAAAAAAAAAGGAAAACAATAAAAAATGAGGCATGAGCAAGTGAGAGAAAGAGAGGTGAGGGGTCTTCTATTGACCAAGACCATTTGTTTCATTCTCATCTTCATCCTTCTCTCTTCTCCTCCCCCATGGCAGCACTCTTTCCTCCCCCATCTCAAAACCCTCACAACTTCATGAAAAATTCACCAAAACATCTTCTCCTCTTCACAAATTTTGTGCACAAGCTCATGGAAAACCTTTAGACAAAGAAAGCTAGGATTTTGGAGACTTTGGGCAACTCAAGAAAATTCTTAAGTTGCCAGATGAGATAATTATTCCATCATTAGTATAGAATTTCCATTGCTTTAGCACTCATGTTAGTTTAGAAGTGTTTTAATGTGGTTAATTGAACATTGGAAATTCCATGTTAGGGTTTGAGGAATTTTGAATTGGGATTGTGTAATTGAAGTTAGTAGAGACTATACAACCCCTTTAGTGACAGTATATTGGACTAAACCATAAACTTAAACCCCAAAACATAAACTTAGAAACCCCGATATCAGAGAATTGTGGATTCTGTGAGGGTATATTGACATATGCCATCACCCGGAACACCTGAAAAATATTTAGCGTAGACTGAGAGATGTGCATGCAACCTAGAACCATATACTCATGTTTAGGCCGCAATTTTACTCATTTTGGCCGCAATTTACTGCCTTGGTACTTTGGAATCGTCTCGTGCTTGGTCCATGGCTTCATTTTAGGCAAATTAGAACTACCCCATATGCAGAATTTGCTAATTTCACCTGAAACAAAATCTGGAAGTGTTTTACGAAGTTTCTGAATTCATTTTGCGGCTTTTAATGATTTAGAATTTAGTATTTGATATTGTGTTTCCGTCGTGTGGCGTTTGAATGCCAACGACTAGGGTTATTGGTCGGGTTTTGCAGGCGAAGTTATAGGTTTTGACTTATGGGCGAAACGTGTGCCGTTTTAATTTTCTGACTTGGTTTTAATACGCGTTTGCGATTGTGTATTGGTTGTAGGTACCCCATGTAGACTTCGAGATGACGAGGATGAACGTGGCGTCATCAACTCCAGCAAGCGAAGAGCAAGGTGAGTAAATATATATCTACGGGGGAAATCGGGTAGATGGGGTATAGCACCCCCGTAGTTCGAAGTATAGTTTGATATATATATATGATATTGTTTTGTGAAACATGGATTTTAAAGATAGGTTATAGGGTTCATGGGATGGTGTAGTGTAATTAGAAGTAACTTAGTTTAGCTTCTTAGTCGCAAACCCTAGAATAGTTGTTACACCCACACGCACACACACTTGCATACATTTATTTTATTACCTGTGTGTATATGGGGATATGGATATATATATATATATATATATACACACACATGGGTATGGACTATGTATATATATATATAAGTATACATATACATGGATTATGAGGATAGTACTTGGGATTGGTGATGAGTCGATGAGATTGGGCTTGAGGCCGTGAGATCGGTGATATGGCGTGGTTCGTATTATGAGATACGACACGATCTTTAGCGGGTCCTTTAGGCGTGGTGTTTTCATACACACGCATGCATATACATATATGGTATCAGTATTGTACTAGACTTAGATCAATACCCCCGGATTATGATATATGATGAAAAGGATACCAGATGATTAATGAGATAATGTGATATTTGACCCGTACCCTGATTTGGGATGTCGTACGATGGATTTACCGTACGAGCTATATATTGATGATAGATCCGCACTCTTGACTCGAGAATGTCATATTATATTAGGGTATCGTATGGGATACTATTGAGGTGGGATCACCGACTATATATATAGGTATCGACTCAGATGTTAGGCAGTTTCCTTATCTTTCGATCAGCCTGTTTAGTTTAGTCCTGTAGTTTACTTATAAATGATAGATTAGATTCGTGTCATACCTATTTCAAAACTAACGAATCATAAGTATTTTAAAGACAGGCCAAGGGATTCTACGGATATTTCAAAGGACATATCTTTTCTTAAAAACACCGTAGCCCTTATTTTCAAAACACCACGATTCGTGTTATTTCAAATGGCAAGACTGTATAACTCATATTTATATAAATGCAGATTAGTTATCATTGGGTTTATTATTCAGCTCCCGCATATTATTGTTGTCCGCATCGCATTTACATGTTTATATTGTATTTCCATATGCCATTATTGAGATCATGCTGTCAGGACACCAGCACCATTACCGATGATGCGTATGTTCCACATACACTTACTTGCCGGCTCACACACATCATCATCGGTAATTGCCATGTCACGTACACTTTAGAGAATATTACTCATTGACATAGCTTGTTAACTGATAGTTCTACATGGTATTAGCGTACTCGTCTTTATATGCTAGTTTAGACATTGCAGTTATTACTTGCTAGTTCATGCATATTATTATTCACTGTTATGCAGTATTATGGAGTTTTATGCCGATATTCCCTGTTTACTTGCTATTGATGATTGGATTTCGGATTTTCATGAGATTTCCTGGATTTGAGAGAAAACCGCAAGAATATATATAAACTTCTCTCTCTCTCTCTTTAAAATGAAAAGTGCGATTTTCTCGTGATGTATGAGTCGTCCACCATGATTATGAGATGGATTTCGAGACCCGATTCGAGGAGACGTATGAACCGTCTAGGGTACATGGTGGACCCGGTATGGTACCCCGGGACGAGAGTGATTTCATGGAGGAGGATGAGCCTGGCAGGGGCAAACTGCCTGCCGGTGATTTTACCTGGCGCGTCGGATATCCGGAGGATACCGTTCGTGGTCCTGTGATTGATGATATGGGCCGATCCGGACTGACGGAGCCATAGATTTTGAGATTTGAGACATTGAGGTATTGAGATTTGATGATACAGGCCAGTCCGGATAGCCAAAGCCTGAGATATTGGATATTAAGATTTATATTTTGTGTAGATGCTAGACACTGATTTATATTGATTTATTGATGGTACCTCATTTTGAAGTACAGAAATCTCACTCATTTCATTACATTACATTCATACCTCATACATATGATACATTGCTACCTGAAGCACTGACACGAGCACATGGGATTACACTTATGTATAGATGTTTACTCTTGCCACCTTTTCATGCTTCAGACTTATTATTTTAAGGTTATATATATATATATATATATATATATATATATATATATATATTGATCGTATTGACCTAGGATTGTTTCATACATACGATTTCTGCTCGGTGATATTTTCTACTCACGAGTTGGCAACTCACCCTCGTTGTGCCACAGTTTCTTGCAGGTTTTGTCGTACAGGTTTCATTACGCTTTGTTGGCACACTGCTTCCTTTCTGAGTTATTTGCTTGGGTAGGTGGGTTCACTTGCATCGTGACCACCATTGTACTTATTTTATTCAGTTGTATCTAGAAACTCTATCAACCAGACATGTATATTTATTTCAGACTTAGAGACCAGTGATGTATATTCTTTCGACCTAGAGTCGCGCGTTGTATTATTTTGGGTTTTTCATGTTGTTTTTGAGTTCCTTTCAGTTTTGATCCTCGCCCTTCGGCGTTGTATATTATATTGCTTGTGTGGTTGTGGCCGTCGATTGACGAAGAGCTAGCTCCCGCTTGGGGATGCCTTTTATCATTATATATTCTTTTATCATGTTGTACCCTGTTCGGGGCCAGTATTTACAAAGGAAACTCTGCCGAAATTTTCAGAAAAGACCCGATGTTTATAAAATGCATATTCGGCCTATTTTATCAAAACACTTTCTTTAAAAATGGTTTAGATTTCTGGGATTTTTGGCTTACTTGAATTAGATGGAGCCCTATAGACTTCATATGATTCAAGTGCCAGTCACGTGTCATTTTCGGGTCATGACACTTCTTAGTTTCAGTCACATCAAACATATTTATCTCAATAATGAGCATATCATCAACATAGAGATAAATTATAACACCATATTCACTTTTGAATTTGGAGTAAATACATTTGTCTATATTATTACGCTTAAACCCATGGGACAATATTACAGAATCAAATTTTTTGTTTCGTTGTTTTGGTGCCTATTTTAATCCATACAATGACTTAATTAACTTGCAAACTTTCTTTTCATTGCCCAGTAGAACAAACCTTTCAGGTTGTTCCATGTAAACCTCCTCATCTAGATCACCGTTTAAAAAAGTTGTTTTGCCGTCCATTTGGTACATAAATAAATTGTAAATTCAGGCTAATGATAGCAACATTCTAATGGACGTTATCCCAGCCACATGTGCGATGTGTCAAAATAATCAATCCCATCTTTCTGTCTAAATCTTTTAGTCACTAATCTGGCCTTGAAAGTTTGAATGGATCCATCCGTGCTGTACTTTCTCCTGAATATCCACTTACACCTAATAGGTTTTGATCCTGGAGGAAAGTCTATCAACACCCAAGTGTTATTTTATAAAATGGAGTCCATTTCATCGTTTATTGTCTCCTTCCAGAAAGCAACATCTTTTGATGTCATTGCTTCACCAAATGATTTTGGATCTTTCTTTATATTTAGTAAAATGGGTATCTTTTTATGTACAACATCTCTACTTCTTTCAGCAAGAAAGACTATTGCTTGTGAAGAAACAAAGTATGGAACCAAATTCTTCTCTCTTCTAGCCCTTTGACTCCTCCTTGGTTCAGGAAGAGGTTCTGGAGACTTCTTTTTATTGCTTGAAGAAGAACCAGAATTAGTGTTATTTTCTTGTGTTTGAATAGGCTCTGCGGTAATTTTGAAATCATTTACAAATTTATCTTCGATAAATTCTACATCTCTTGATTCCACAATCACAGTTGAAACCAAGTCCAGCAATCTACATGCTTTGGAATTTTTTGCATAGCCTATGAAAATACTCTTTAGAACCCTTGATCCTAATTTTGTTCTTTTAAGATCTGGAATTCTATAAAATGCCAGACAACCCCAAACTCTGAAATAATTCAGATTTGGTTTTCTTCTTTCCATATTTCATATGGAAAGACTTGAGTTTTCCGAGGGGCACTCTATTATGCATGTGACATGCTGTAAGTAATGCTTTCTCCCACAAATTTATTGGCAGTCCAGCATTTAGAATCATAGCATTTAACATGTCAACCAGTGTCGTGTTTTTCCTTTCTGCCAATTCGTTCTGTTGTGGAGTGTATGGTGCACTAGACTAATGTATAATGTCATTTTCTTCACATTAGGAAGAAAATTCAGTGAAAAATATTCTCCACCTCTATCACTTCTAAGAATCTTTATTTTCTTTTCCTTTTGATTTTCAACTTTATATTTATAACATTTGAACATATCAAAAGCTTGATCCTTAGACTTCATAAGATAAACATAAATAAAACGAGAGTGATCATCTATAAAATTAATAAAATATTTATTTCCTCCCCTAGTAACCATGTCATTCAATTCACATATATCATAATGTATAAGTTCTAACAATTCTGAATTTCTTTCAACTGAGTAAAAATGTTTTCTAGTTATTTTTGCTTGAATGCAAATTTCACATTTCTTATTTTCCTCGTTTTTGCAAGAAATCAAATCATGTTTAGACATAAATTTTAAAGTGCGAAAGTTAATATGTACTAATTTACTATACCATAAAGAAAAAGAAGGCTCAACAATATAAACAGAAATATCAATTTTATTGATACTGAATTTGAACATTCCATCGCAAAAGTATCCCTTCCCAATAAACACCCCATTCTTTGGCAAAATTAATTTGTCTGGCTCAAATACACACTTAATCCCCTTCTTACACAACAAATTTGCAGACACAAGATTCTTCCTAATTTTCGGAACATGAAGGATGTTGGTTAGTATCAGTTTCTTTACAGAAATAAAGTGAAGTTCGACACCGCCCTTTCCGAGAACCTTAGTCTTGTCATAGTTTCCCATCAGCACTTTCTGTCCCCCCTACCCCCGCAACATCTTCATAGTTCTTGAATTGAGATTTGTTGTTGTAGACATGGACAGTTGCACCGCATTCGTACCACCAGTCATGAGATTTGGTTGCACAAGTTGTATCGACTTCAAATATCATGCCGATGTGCAAATCAGAGACTATAGCCACGATTACAGTTCATCCATGTTTGCAGCACCGACGTTCTCCCTTTTCTGTTTCTTCATGTTCCTGCAATCACGTTTGAAGTGTCCTGACTTTCCACAGGAATAACAATTTTTATTCTTGCTATAATGTTTGCCAGAGTTATGGTTGTACTCAGAGCGTTTCCTCTTTTGTCCAGCCCCGGCTTTTTAGGACTGATTATTCCCACCAACTATATTCACCTTAAAACAGATAGATCATTTTGTTTTCTCTACAGATTTCTAGTTTCCTCTTCAATCCGCAAATGTTTTTGAATTTATTCCAAAGTGAAATCATCAGTAGTGTGCAAAGGCTTCTTTCTATAATTATTCCAACTAAAAGGGAGTTTGGCTATTATAGTCCTCATTTGCAATTTTTCAGAAATGTCAACTTTCAGATCTTTAAGTTTAGAAACTTTCACCTGTAGGTCATGGATTTGATCCATAATGGAAATATGACCAACTCGTGGAGAATTCAAAATACTACATAATTAAAAACTTATATGCGCCTTGCTTTTCGATATTGTATTTGAATTCCAAGGCCCCCCATATTTCTCTTGGAGTTTTGATAGAGGTGAAGAGGTCATACAATCGATCCGACAAAGTGTTGAGGATGTGGATCCCTACACAGCAACTCATCTTCCATGTGATTCATGCGGAGTGCCTTTAAATTCTCGGACTCTGTAGATTCTAGAATCTCTGTTAAATTAGGATCCAGAATATAGGTGACCTTCAACACAGTGGGCAGGAACAACATATTGTCCTTCCAACGAGAAAAAATTGTCTCATCCAACCTGTTCGGTTTCATGAAGTCTTGGCTCATCATCTTGAACGCAGTATCTGATCCCGTTTCCATTGTAGATATCTTAAGATTGTTGGAAAAATTAAGAATAGAAATGGAATTGAGTTGTTGCTTCGAATCGTGATATCACTATTCTTAAGGTGATATTTGCACCCACTTGAAAGAGTTTACTGATGGGTTTGTAGCAAATCACCTTTAGGATATATCAAAGCAGCCAAGAAATCGGCAGTCAGCAAAACTGAAGATTCTTCTTAGAACTTCAAATTAGAGATTTGGTATTTTAGATAATTCAAGTATGAGAGAGAGAGCAAACGTTTCTGAAGGAAAAATGCGATTTGCAATTGTTTATGACACTCATTTAAATAGGCATAAATGCACATTTTCATGGTATTCTTTCAATCCAATATATTCACCAAAAGGTAACTCTTCCAAACAATATGAATGTTGACATAAATACACATTTTCATGACATCCTTTCAATCCAAAATGGCAGCTCTTCCAAATAATATGATTGTTGGAATAAATACACATTTTCATCGATCAGAAGAATCCACTTTAGCTGTCTCTCTTATTTTTTTTCTATTTAACAGACTAACAAATTCAACAACCAACAACTAGTTCTTAATGATAGCAGCTCTTAACATAAATTAATATTCATCAAGAAAATAAATTAAGTTAACAAAACTAATGACGATGATAATAATATCATACGTATGCATAAGCATCATCAACGGTATGGAAGTTATCTAATGCCCCTCAACTATCCTATTCAACTATTTAGTTATCAATGCAAAAGAGAAAGAAAGAATGAAAAAAAAAGACAACGATTGTTTTGTTGCATAAGTTAAATAAATTAAATAGGTACCCCTATGTAACAAGTTGAAGACAAAATGTCTTTAACGGAAATACCTAGAAGATAAACTGCCTAAAACTCAAGCTAAGATGTCCTAATTACAGGCTAACTAAAATTTTTAGAAGCAAAGCCCAAAGATAATATGAAGTTGTACTTTGTTGAATGAAAACAAATCAAGTGATGGATATCTCTAACAGCCAATCAATAAGTACATTTCTCTTTATGGTGTGTTTGGTTGTTTACGGTTGGAAAAAAAATGCATTTATAACCACATAATATGCATTAGATCTATAAAAGCGTTTAATTTGAGCGTAATTTCAACTATATGATCTTTAGCGCTATCTCTTTTTCTTTAACTGACCTGTAAGGCTCATCCAAATACACCTCACATCCATGCACGCACATGCACACAACACACCATGCACACAACACACACACAGAAGACCTACAAATTTGCCTCGAAAGCATTTCTCTTCTAAGGTTCGAATTCCGCACTCTTTCCAGAAGGAAAAGCAAATACCGGCTAATTAGCTATTGCCCATTGGTTTAGCCCTATTTATTCACTACTACAAATAAGGGTTGCCCCTACGGATTTATCCGTAGGGGCAACCCACTGTCCCTACGGAGATATGCGTAGGGGCGAAAAAAGACCCCGTAGGTGCAAAGGCCGCAGGTGCAAGTTGAAGCCCTGAACTTGCCCCTACGGGCAAAATCTTGCCCCTACGGATTTATGTATAGGTCCTGTTGCACCTACGAAGTAGGCCGTAGGGTAAAAAAAGTTATATTATTTACGGTTTTTTTAATATATTAAATGTACCTACGGACATAGCCGTAGGGCCACGTACTACCCCCTACGGATATCTGCGTAGGTATCTATCCGTAGGGGCAAAATTAATCAAAACATTGCGAGGAAAGTAGAAAAGATCTTATTTATTCAAAAAGGGGGGGTATTATGGGCTCCTCAGCCGTACATGCAAAAAAAAAAGAGAAAAAGAGAGAAAAAATTATTATTACAACAGCGGGGGAAGGGGGTGCAGAGAGCATTGCTTGTGATACTCGGTAAAGATCTTCGCCAGCCGAGGCCTCGTGAGATCCAACCTCTCCCCTCGGTTCCCTCCGCGCGCGTTAATCCCAAGCCTCAACTCGTAGCACTCGCAGACGAGCGCCTCCGAGCGAGCGAGCCAGTTCATGGAGATCAGGCCGAAGCGCCTCAGGGACCGCAGCTTGCTCATGGCCTCATAATAGAGCTGCTCGGACAGGGGGTTATAAAGCCCCGGCGATGCCCTCCAGATGGAGTACATCAGCAGCTGTAGCAGGGAGGAACGTCGGGGGAGCAGCCGGCCGAAGTGGTTCTCGATGCTCCCGTACACCAACTGCATCGTGTCCTCGGTGCAGTTCTAGTCATAGAGGTACACATCCTCGAAATTGATGATCTCGGGGATGGTAAAGGGGAAGTCCTGCATTCTCAACACTCTGTTTGCAAGGGAAGGAAGGACTAGTACTCCTTCAGCCTTATATAGCCTGCTGCACCCCCAGAGGAACTCAACGGTCGCCCGCTCTCACCCAAGGAGTCGCTGCCATGCGGCGATCATTAAGCCTCCTCCGACGGAATTGAAGCGACGCGACCCTGGCGCTTCACCTCCCCCCACATTCAATATGCATGCTAACCGTCCATGTTCCCCATATCTGCAAATGTACGGTCGGGCGAAACCTCATGAAGATTCGGCCTAGCAGCTGCCCTGCCCGGTTGTCCTTAGTCGGCCTCTTCAAGCCCCCTAGCGCTAAAGATCAAAGCCCTTACTAAGAGGCAACCCAGAAGCTGCCTTGCTCGGTTATCCCTGGCGGGTAGCTTCCCTACCGCAACGCCAGGGATCAGAAAGTCCTCCCAGAGGCAACCTAGCAGCTGCCCTGCTCCGTTCCCCCTGCCGGGTAGCTTCCCTGCCGCAACGCCAGGGACCAAAGCCCTCACCAAGAGGCAGCCTAGCAGCTACCCTGCTCGGTCATCCCCGGCGGGTAGCTTCCCTACCGCAACGCCAGGGATCAAAGCCCTCACCAAGAGGCAACCCAGCAGCTGCCCTGCTCGGTTATCCCTGGCAGGTAGCTCCCCTACCGCAACGCCTGGATCAGAAAGTCCTCCCAGAGGCAGTCGGGCCCAATCATCGCTCGGCTATCCCTGGCGGGTAGCTTCCCTACCGCAACGCCAGGGATCAGAAAGTCCTCCCAGAGGCAGTCGAGCCTAACCATTGCTCGGCTATCCCTGGCGGGTAGCTTCCCTACCTCGACGCCAAGGACCAGAAAGCCCTCCCAGAGGCAGTCGAGCCCGAGGATCCCTCGCTCGGCTATCCTTCAGGAAAAAAGCCCTCACCAAGAGGCACCAGGCAGTAACCCTGCCCGGCCAAGGGTCCTTGGTAGGCTTCTACAGCCCCTCCCGCGTCAAGGACCAAAGTCCTCCCAAAGGAAGTCGAGTCCTTGCTCGGCTATCCCCGGCTGGTAGCATCCTACCACAACCAACAGGATCAAAGTCCTCGCAAAGAGGCACTGGGCAATAACCCTGCTCGGTCCCCGTCCTGAAGGATCAAAGACCTCGCAAAAGGCAACCGGGCAGCTACCCTGCTCGGTCATCCCAGGCTGGTAGTTACCTACCCACGACGCCAGAAATCAAAAGCCCTCGCTGAAGGGCAATGGAGCAGCTTCCATCCATCCTCGGCGCAAATAAGGCGGACAGCCCTCTGCCCACCATACGCAGAGGATCCGAGCAGCCAACTAGGTGCCGACTGTGGGGCATCAGGTCTATCCAAGTCTCGAGCGATCTCCCCTCAACGTCGGGGCCATGGAGACACCTTCTCCCCAGCAGCGCTTGAATCAACTCGACGGACGATCGCTAGGCAAATAACCGAACTGACATGGAAGCCCAACAGCGCGAGAAGAAAAAAATTTTTACAAGCAAGCCAATGAAACCAAAGAAAAAAGTTTTGTTACTAAAAGGCAGTCTTTACAGAGGGTATTTTTGGCTCCCAAGCCTAACAAAATGCCCGGAGGCTTACAAAATTCCAGACGCGGCAAAATAAAAAAGAGGAGGAAGACGGGGCTTTAGGCCTCGGGGCCAGGAGTGACCTCGGGGCCCTCGACATCCACTACGAGGCGAGTCGGGTCCCCGGCGACTTCCTCGCCAGGAATCTCCTGCCCCTACCCGCTGGCGTCCGTGAGGGGGTACTCGGCCCGGAGCTCTTCGTCGGCGAACCCCGGCATCCGAGCCTTAACAGCATCGAGGGCCTCGTGCCAGATGAGTGTCGTGGCGACGGCCAAGTCATCATAGTAGTCTTTCGACTTCTTGTAGCCCTCCACCGCCTTCACCGCCGAGAGGTCGGCCAACTTGGCCGTCCTCAGGTCGGCCGACTTGGCCCACTCGGCCGCCACCCCCAGCTCCTTCCAGAGGGACATCACTATCTTCTTCAGGTTGCCGGCCAGCACCTGAGCGTCCTCAAGCTTGACCTCAGCAACCGCGGCGGCCTCGCGGTGCCGGTTAACCTCCCGCTTCCCGGCCTCCACCTCGCCCTCCAGGGCGACGACCCTCGCCTCCAGCTCCCGCTTGGAGCTCTCTTCCAGCGAGGCGAACTGGACCGCAGCTTTCATCGCCGCGGCTACCACCTCGGCCTCCATGCGTAAGGCGAGGGCAACGTGCTGAAGAACCTGAAAGGCAGAAGAGAGATCAGGAAGATGAGAGAGGCACCAAACCTCAAGAAATAATAATAATAAAAGACAAGCGCTTACCTGCACGGACTCCTGGGCGATGGACGCCAGCTGAGCCCTGAAGGTCCCCCCGGGGATTCTACCCCCGGCCGATGCCTCTATCTCATGCAGCAGGCTATCCGCGACGAATAGCCCCGAAGGCACGGCGAACTGGAGACCGCCTTCCTCCACCGTGATCGGCGAAGACGGTCCCCGGGAAGATCTCCTCTTGAGCGGCCTTGAGGGAGAGCCGGTCTCCTCCTCCGAGGCCGGGTCCTCCAGAATCCGAGCCCGCCTCCGACCCGGCGCTCTGCTAGGCCCCGGGGTGAGATCTGCCTCCGAGCGCTCGCGGGGCACTACCGCTGGGGGAGAAGGAGCCAGGGCAAGCTGCGAACGAGAAGAGCCGGTGCCCCCAGCCTTCACAACCGGACTCGGCTAGCGCATGGAAGCCCGGAGTGAGTCCATATCCATGAGTCCTGCACAGAACCAGGTGTAAAGGGAGTCAGCGACACAGGCAATATACGAACCAAAAAAGAAAACCTAAACTTACCGATGAACTCAACGGAGCTGAGCCCGGCCCAACTCAGAACCCTCTCAGATAACAGCACGTCGTAACGGGGGATGGGCTCCCACGACGCCACTCTCACCACGACGGGGTCACTGGACTGGTTCCCCAGCAAGCGCTTCTCCCTCGACCACTCTGTAGGCACGGGCCAGTCCTCGCCCTCGGGAGGGGAAACGAAGAACTTCTTCTTCCAGTCATGAATGGAAGAAGGCAGGGCCACAACCCCCTTCCTAGCAGCGCCCCCTGGTCGCTTTCTGAAAGAGAGATAAACCCACCTCGGGTCGCCCGCTCAACCACCGGGGTGATTTTTGAAGACGAGGGAAGAATCAAGGAGGGAAAGGCTGAAGGGGATCGCCTGTAACTTCAGGCGAACCAGGAAGCCGAGGAGAATCCTCCACGAGGTCGGCACCAACTGATCGGAGGCTAACCCGAAAAAGTTCAGTGCTTCAATGACCTCAGGAAAGAAGGGCAGACACATTCCACCCCAAAATGCTTCCAAATACAGGGCGATCTCCCTGCCTCGTACTTGGTTTGCCCTCTCTCCCTCCTTGGCCAGGCGGAGCGTATAGCGTGAGGGGATGTGGAAGCAAGCCCGAGCGTTGGCAAGCTCGTCCCCATGCCTTATCCAACACGAGACGCTAGGGGCAGCATTTACCGCCTCCTCCCTGGGGGCTGCCCCGCCACATGATCCCGGGAAGAGCGGCCGACCCCTGCTCCCCGGGAGGACTCAGGCTCACCTAAAGGGTTCCTAGGACCTACCTCAACGACATCTACTGACTCGACAAGAGAAGACATCTAATCTTGGGAAGAATGATCCTCGGGGAACGAGAATGGAAGGAAGAAGACGAGCGCCGAGCAACCGAGACTTAGAACAGGAAATATGAAGGAGTAGGGGCCCTGGAACGGGCCCCACCCCTATTTATCGCCACGAGCGGCCTCATCCAATGGTGCCTTTCGTCTCCCGCCAAGACGCCTCCTCGCATCCAACGGCTCCGATTGCTCCACTTGTCGTCCCCGCACTGGACCGCACCCTTTCAGGAGTCGCAGGTCTGCACACGTCGCGTCAGCCAACCGACACTCGACACGTGGGCCGTCACTTCAAAGGCAAGATACACGAACCGGTGCACCCTCCTTAAATGCAGAGATCTCGCCCTGATTCGTTGGCAGAAAAGTCAGCTCGCGACCCGGGGATAAGTCCCGACGAAACCTTAGGAGGGAGCTTACCCCGAGCGGCCCGGCAGTCCACTCCTGACCCCACCCGCTGGCTGGTCGGGACAAAAGTGGGGGACTAATGATGATGCTCGATATTGGCGACCCTTAAGATCAGGACACGTGGCGGATGGAGGGCCCTATAACTCAGAAAAAAGGGCCCACAGAGGCCGACCAGGCCTCCCATGTACCCGACCTGCAATCGCAAGCTGGCCTTCTTCGGGGCTCCCTGCCGGTTGGCCTCCTCGGCTCGCCCTGGGCTGCCACAAGACCAAGTCTCCTCGGACTTCTCGCTCGTTCCTGAGCCCCTTGGCCGAGACCGTCTTCCTCGGTCCTCCGACCAGCTCCACCACTCAAGGGCGTAACCGCTGCTCCGCGGATCTCGCCATGCGCGGATTCTCCGCCAGCAACATCCCACGTTCTACGCCTTCAAGATCCCGATTTATGGGCAATCCGCTCTCTACGCGGGCGTGACGTCGGGAGCGTAACTACTGGCAGGATTCTTGCGCCTGCTGCTGCGTCCCTCCACCACTATATAAACCCCCATCACAGAAGGGTCAAGTAAGCCATTTTTACTCCACTTAGCCGTTACGCTGCTCAGATCTAGCACTAACTTGATCGTCGGAGGGTCCTCGGTGGCATCAAACCACCCCGGGACTTCTTTGCAGGTACTCGGCGTCAAACTCCTCCAATCACCGAATCTCCTCAAAACCCATTGAGACCCACACACATCAGGGGATCCCCTCCAGAATCCACCGGGAGATCGACGGAAGACAACATCTGAAGGAGATCTGAAAAGGACCTCCATCAAATAGGGTGCATGCTTAGCAAACATAGTTAAATATTATTCCTTGAAAATTATTAATTTAATTTGTTTTTGGTCTTACTAGCAACCTCACCCAACAACTAAGAACAGAATTTTTTCCTATAATCTAATAGGTTGTTAGTTTTTTGACTATGAACCTAAACATGTCTAAGGTTAACCTAGAAGACTTAGTCTTAGCCAGACCCAAAACTTTTGCTGGTCAACACTTCAAGCGTTGGCAAAATCGAATGCAGTACTGGCTGACCACTTTAGGTCTTATTTCTGCTATAACTTGTGAGCCTACCCCGTCAAAGCCACCCTCAACTACCCCTGCTCTGACTTCTGCCCCACTTCCAGATGCCCTACCTCCAACTCCTCCACCACCTCCAACTGGGCCTACACCCTTAGAGATAGACTACCTATGCCATGGTAAAATCCCGTCTACTTTGTCCAATGAACTCTACGACATATATTGCCAAATCCCAATTTCGAAAGAACTTTGGGAAGCATTAGACTCGAAATTTGGACAAGAAGATGTTGGCCTAGAGAGGTATTCCTTTGTGAACTGGTTAAAATTCAAGATGGTAGAGACCAAGACCGACAAACTAAATCCTTGAATACCAAAACCTTATCACTAGTGCTAAGATTAAAGGCTACAACCTAAAGGAAAATGTACAAGTAGCTGCCCTCATTGAAATGTTACCTTCGTCCTGGGATGACTTTGCTAACAAGCTCCATCATCGTCAGGTAACCTTTCTTTGAACTCCTTTATCCAGACTCTTAAAACTGAAGATATTCATAGGGAGAAAAGCAAGGCTTCTTCTATCCAAGCGAATGTTATTAAGGCTAAAAACGTTCATAAGAAACCTTTCAATAAATTCCAGAAGAACTATAACCATAATCATAACAAGAACTACCACCAACAAAAGAACAAGCCTAACTTTAAGCCTAAATTCCAAAACAATGGCAATCATAAGGGGAACAAAGGTGGAAACTGTTTTGTCTGTGGAAGGCCGGGTCACTTAGCTCGGAACTGTAAAGACAGAAAAGTTGGACCACCTACCAACCCCCAAGTGAACACCTTAACTGTGGGGATTTCATCAACCGTAAACACCGACAGGTCTGGCTTAATAACTCAAAACCATGAAGTTAACACGCTGACTCTAATGACCGACTGGTGGTTAGATTCGGCTGCAAGTGCCCATGTATGTTATGACCGATCCTTGTTTTCTTCGTATCAGGTCGATACATGACGGTATGTGACATGGGCAGATGCGAGCGCTGCAAGGATTGAAGGATATGGACGTGTGGATGTTTCCCCCAATCAGAGCAAAGCTCTGTTCAAATTCCAAGGCGGGAAATGAAGCGACGCATTTGTTTCCCCCAATCAGAGCAAGGCTCTGTTTTAAAATTCAAATTTTAAAATAAATGAAGCAACGCTTCAAATCACTTGCGCTCTGCGCTGCGCGCCACGTGTCAAACAGTGGTGCGCTAGCGCAGCTGCGCTGCGCTCTACACAACGCGCCACGTGTCAAGCGCAGGCGCCCTAGCGCAGCGCTGCGCGACACGTGTCAAGCGCAGGCGTGCTGCGCGACACTGTCAAGCGCAAGCGCGCTGTGCTCTGCGCTGCGCGACACGTGTCAAGCGCAGGTGCGCTAGCGCCAATTGCGTTAGCACTGGAATTTAAATAATAAATTATTTAATTAATCAGAATTAAAATTTTAGAAAGATCTTTCCAATTTTATTAAAATAAGAAGATTATCTTCTGTAAAACAGAAACCTTAGGATCAAAGATCCAACGGTGGGGAAATATCCCCAGATCAATCAGAGAAAAATCTCTGTAACTAACTTAACAAACCAATTGGCCCTATATAAAGGCCCCTAGACTCCAAGTCTCAAATATACAGACATACAGAAGAGAGATAATCCTCTAAAAATTTTGAGAAAAACTCAAAGAAAGAAAAGACAAGCTTTTGAAGAAAGATGATCATCTTCTTCATCTTTAAAGGTAAAGAATTAAATTCTTGGAAGAACAGAGATGAAAACACCTCACAAAAAAAAGAATCTCTTCTAAAAAGATCAAAGATCTAAGAACAAGATCAAGATCTTCAATATAAAAAAGAAAAAAGATCAAGAAGATCTAAAAGATTAAAAAGAAGTAATTTACTTCATTCTTAGATCTTTTGATCTATATAAAGGCACAGCCTTTTGATGAACCATTGGTTCTTGAAGCTTGAGGTAGAACCTCTTTAGAACGAGAAAAACTTTTTTCTTTGATCTAAATTTGATCAAGATGCGCTCTGCGCTATTGGACAGTGCTTGCACTTTTGAAATGCGCCTTTGCACTCCTTGGATTGGCGCACTGCGCCAGAGAGCGCCACGTGTCAATCACAGAACAATCTGCGCTTTGCGCTCCTAAAAACAGAGCACTGCGCTCTTGGCGTGGCGCACTGCACCAGAGCGCGCCACGTGTCAGCAGCGCACTAGCGCAGCGTGCTGGCGCAGCGCACTGCGCTAACAGACTTGCGCTTAGCAGAGCGTGACACGTGTTACCTCCACATGCGCTGGCGCCTTGCGCTCTTTAATTGGCGCAAAGCGCCTGACAAGCCACGTGGCGCACTGTCAGACCACTAAAATGCTATGCATCGTTTAAAAGGGCAGAGCCCAATGCTATGCATTATTAAAAGGGCCGAGCCCAAATAAAGGCTCAACAGTCAGAACAATAAAACGTTCAACTCATATCAATTGAGCCCATATGCTCATAAACCTTCAAACGGATTTTAGTCCTAAATTGGACTATAGATCTCCCAACTAACATTGGTCCAAGGATACATCTCTGAACTCCTCTAATATTTGTCGTTGTAATCTTTCTACGTCTTCAGAGAGGTGACGGGTCCCGACAGCCATACATTCCACGGACCGCAATGGACCACCATGTCCTTAAACTGGAAATCGACCGAAATGTCTGTAAACTAAACAATAGAGCCCAAATGCTCTCTTGTTGGATCTAAATGATCCTGTTAAGTTGATCTTAGTCTGGAAATTGGACTAACGTGTCCTTAACAAACGTTTAAGTCGATCTTAGTCCAAAAATGAGACTAACGTATCCTTAAACCAAAACCCCAAACCCAAATCTAAGAAAATATGGATTTGGACTAATCCACGTCCTACGGGCGACAACGTAAATTAGTCTCCGTATACAATCCACGGGCAACCACAAACAAAACAAACACCCACGATACGAAGTGACCATCTGAAGAAGGAGAAAGTTGTTACCATGATGCGGTAGCGTAATTAACTGCAGGGGCTTGCGCCTGCAGGGAAGAGCATCCCCATAATCAAAAACCCCTCTAACGAGGGGGAATCTGACGAAGTCTGCTACATCGGCCGCATCCGTTTAAACCTTCGATATATGGTGTCATAAATCAACTTGGCATCTTCGGAGAGGTGGACGGATAGAACCCATTAACATCTGCCCCGAATTTCAGGCAAGTCGTCTATCGCGTCTTCGTCGTGTCTTTCGGAGGGGAACAGTGGACTTGAAGTTTACTTCAGGAAAAGTGATATCTCTTCAAAATGTGCAGCACGTGCCAAACTTTAGGAAGAATCTTGTTAGTGGAATAGTATTGATGAGACTAGGCTATAAACTTGTATTAGAATCCAATAAAGTTGTAATCACCAAGTTTGGATCCTATGTAGGAAAATGCTTTGTTTGTGATAGAGACTTGTTAAAACTTTGTATTGTTGATTCATCTCTAAATAAATCTGTTGCATCTAGTTCTGTTCCACCAACTGTTCTTACTTCTGAATACTGTGACATGTGGCATGCTCATCTAGGACATGTAAATAAGAATACCATGCGTAGAATGATGAACTTAGAATTAATTCTGAAAACTCAAATAGACAAAACCAAGCGGTGTGGGGTTTGTGTTCAGGAAAAATGGTCTAAACAACCTTTCAAATCGGTTAATAGTCAAACTGAGTTATTAGAATTAATTCATACCGATGTATGTGACATGAATGGAACTTTAACTAGAGATGGTATGCGATACTTTGTAACTTTTATAGATGATTTTTCTAAATATTGTTTCATCTTCCTCATGAAAACTAAAAATGAACAATTTGAGAAATTTAAAATCTATAAGAACCTTGTTGAGAAACAAACCAACAAGTTCATAAAAAGAATCAAGTCAGATCGAGGCGGTGAATATACCCTAACTGAACTTAAGAGATTTTGTGAAGAACATGGTTTGATTCATCAAACAACTGCTCCTTACAACCCTCCGTCCAATGGAGTGGCTGAAAAGAAAAACCGGACTTTAGTTGACATGATAAACTCTCTTCTTGCTGAATCTGGTCTTCCCTCTAGAATGTAGGGGGATGCATTACTTAATGCAAACCACATTCTAAATGGAATTCCTTTTAAACATACCGATAAGACACCGTTTGAACTTTGGTTTAGTAAGAAGCCCAACTTGCAACACTTAAAAGTATGGGGGTCACTTGCCAAAGTAAAGGTTCCTAAATTCAAGAGAAAGAAATTAGGACCTAAAACTGTTGACTATGTCTTTATTGGTCCTGTAGAAAACTCTAATGCCAACAGGTTCCTTATAGTTAAGTCCGACTTTAGTGATATTAGAGTTAACTCCATAATTGAAGATTGATCCGTAGATGCTGTCTATTTTGAACATGTGTTTCCTTTTAAAGATAAAGTAAATAAAACGACTGCTGAATGTTCATCGACTATTGACCCTTTTACCTCTCCTCCGATTCCACATTAGATCATGCATGATAACTTAGATGACAACTTAGAACACAGCTTAGATGTGGAACCTAGAAAAAGCAAAAGACCTAGAATAGAAAAGAACTTTGGTAGTGACTTTATCTCCTACCTTGTTGAGGAAGATCCTGCAACGTATAAGGATGCCATGATCTCAATAGATGCTAGTTTTTGGAAAGAAACTATTAATAATGAATTTGAATCTATTATGCAAAACCATACTTGGATCCTTACAGACTTACCTCCTGGTTGTACTCCAATTGGCTGTAAGTGGATCTTTAAGAAGAAACTTAAAGTAGATGGTACAATAGATAAGTTTAAAGTGCGTTTGGTAGCTAAAGGTGTCACGCCCCGCTTCCCAGTATACGGGCAGAGGACGCGACGAGGCCGCTACGTATTTACTGTGAAGTAAATACGCTAAGCGTAACTAAACAATATAAAAGTAAATGCACAAGAGACAAGTTATAATAAAACAACAAATTTATTTATTCACATTCTTTCTGTACAATGCATGGAAATGTAGATACAACTGAAATAAAGCAATGCCTAAACAATGGCATAACAGAAAAGAAAAAGTACTGAAAATGAAAGTGTACAGTGAACTAAAGCTCTGGGTATTCAACGAAGTGGTCCAAGTCTTCAGCAGTGGGATCGATCTCAGGAATGTCCAGATCACCTGACAACATTCAAAGAAGAAAGAAAGAGAATGTCGTCAGCGAACAGGTCGCTCGATAAGTCCCAAAGATAAGGGAGAAATAGAATAGACAGATTAAGAAGGTAGCTTTTAAAGTTGTAGTATATTGTTATAATATTGTGTTAACGCTGTTGTTTGTAGCTTGGTACAGAAGGATGCCAGTGTATACGAGAGGAGTCTCTATATGCTAGAGACCAAGGCAAACAGAATATAGAGTACAAGGCTCCGTCGATAATACCACGGAACAACGGCATGGATATAATTATGTCTTAAATCTTGCAGTCTCGTGCCACTTTTAACACCTTCCATACCAGTCTACCCCTTAAACCCCGTGTTATCTTGATTGTATTGTTTGTATTGTAACTTGAATTGTATTGTAATGTAGATTGTATAATTGGATGACTTACCGAAACCATGATATCAGTAAACGGATGTAACTGTAGAATCAGGTAAATGGATGTAATTGGAGAATCATGTAAATGGAATGTATATCCATGGTTCGGTTCGGTCAAATTGTATAGATTGATAGATTGAATATATGGAATAATGGATTCATGAATTCATGTTGAATTGTAATATTGTAGATTATAAATTTTAGATTGTACTTGAATCATATTCAAGTCAGATTATTAAAGAGACTCGTCTGAGTCAGACAATTAGAAAAGTAAATTGAAGTCCTGATTGTTTTGATGTTATCGGTAACCGCTGCACATGGACGGCAGGATTTGTGTCTTTTTCAAAGACGATTACCATGTTGATAACACCGTTTGTTAATTGTCTGCCTTAGATAAGCAAGCACCCACTTCTCCGGGTTCCTGAGGCTCAAGAGATTGGTCCCGCTTAAACCTATGTTTACTAGGGTCCTTGGGGTAATTTATAGAACTTGATGGGGTTTTATGTAAAAATACTTTTCTATAGTTTTCAAAATACTCCCCAAGTATTTAGTTATCGTCTTTAGAGTTGTAATAAATATGGATTTTATACATATGCCATTTCTATTGAGAATAACCTAATTTTCATAATATATGGTATTAAAGTGTAATATTAAACTTGTATGGATTTCATGATATTTTAATGTAAACTGATTCTTGTGATTTTTGAAAAGAGTTGTAATATTTATATTCTTACAAAATAGATCTTTTAATGTTACATATATATATATATATATATATATATATATATATATATATATATATATATATATATATATATATATTTATATAAAAATAATTTTAATATATATATTATAATTCTAAAAATCTCATTTTCTTAAGATGTCGTATTTTAAATTTTTCGAGACCGAATGCTTCTTGCGGAGGTCTGCATCTCGCACTACTAAGACCGAGGATGTACGATAATCTACACCATCCCGAACGGGTTCCTCAAATGGGTTGTAGCGGCGCTTTGCAAAGATTTGTATAAATACTAAATCGTTTAGAAAATGGTTTTATTAGTAATGGTATTTATTTGTAAAGATGTTTTCCCGTATTCTATGTTCCCGAGGGTATTGTGCTATATTGCATATGAGTGTTGTGAGGAGATAGGTCATTATCTCGTGATCTACTTAAAAGTATAGCAAAGTTTTGATGGTTTAAATGTAGAAAAGAAACTATATGGTATTTTAATGAAAAATACGGTAAAATGGAAATAGCAATTTCTTTTGATATAGAACTTGTTCAATATGATTAGTTAGTGTTTAATAGTCAACATGAATTGGTTTTAGCATAATTGTATTAAAGAAAAGTGAGGTTTTAGGAAGAAACCGAATGGGAAATCGGATTTGTTCCAATTCCATCGGGTTTTATAATTCCGTATTTTTAGAAAAAGAATAGAGAAGAGAGATGTGGAATTATGGGTTTAGTTAATAGAGGAGTGGAAGGAGAGACGAGAGGAGTCGACGGTGCGTCGTTTCGTCGTCGGGGGTTACGATCGTCATCGGAAGATGGCCGGAAAATTCGCTGGAGCTTCGCCTTTCGCTTCTTCCAAAGTACACTAGGATTTCTAGGAATTTCTTGAGAGTTGGCTCAGAATTTTGGGGTGAGGGGGTAGTGTTTAGGGGTGGTATTTATAGGGTTAGACTAGGGTTAGGGTAGATGAAGAGTTTAATTGAAAAAATGTAAAAATATATTAAAATGTATTAAAAAATGGAGTAAATGAGGCTTTATGAATTTTCTGGAACCGATCTAAGTAAATGAAGTGTGCAGGAGGTAGGGGAGCCCAAGAGGCAAATTTCATCAGTTGGGGACTCGGCGGTCCGGCCGAGTCCGGCCACCGGGGTGTGCGCCGTCGTCTCACCTTCTCACTGGTACATTAACATTTGTGGGTGTAGTGGGGTTTTTTGTGAGTAATGCACGTGTAAACTGTTAGTATTCTAAAAATCAAAAATAAAACAATATTAAAAATAATGTGGGGTATGGGATTTGAACTCTGGTGGCTTGGTTCAGCAGTGCAAGGTATTACCAATGAGCCACAAGCTCCTTCTTATAATTAAATTGCTAATTAATTACTTATCTTGTGCTCAGGCAATAAATACCCCTTTCTTTAAATTTTGAAAAAAAATTGCACAGAAAGTTGTACAGGAAATTTAGGGTTGTTACAAAAGGTTTTAGTCAAAAGAAAGATGTAGATTACTTTGACACCTTTTCACCTGTTACCAAAGGTGTTTCCATTAGAGTGATTGTTACCTTAGCAACCATTTATGATCTAGAGATACATCAAATGGATGTTAAAACAGCTTTCTTGAACGGTGATCTCGACGAGGAGATTTACATGGTTCAACCTGAAGGGCATGTGGTACCTGGTCAGAAAAATAAGGTTTGTAGGCTTGTGAAGTCTTTGTATGGACTTAAGCAAGCATCTAAACAGTGGAACCAGAAGTTTGATAGAGTAATTAAATCTTATGGTTTTAGTTCTAATGAATCTAATAAATGTGTGTACTCTAAAGTTGTAGGAGATGCATGCATAATCCTTTGCCTCTATGTTGATGACATTCTGCTATTCAGTTCAAACCCTAATATCATATCAGACACCAAGAAGTTCTTAACTAGCCAGTTTGATATGAAAGACTTAGGAGTAGCTGATGTCATTTTAGAGTTTAAACTCATTAGAAAAAATAATGGAATTACATTTTCACAATCCCATTATGCTGAATCTATGTTGAAGAAATTTGGGTACTTTGACTGTACACCAGTTTCTACTCCATATGATCCTCTGTTTCACTTGAGATCCCACTCCGGTCCACCTGTAAACCAATCTTTGTATGCTCAGATAATTGGTAGTTTGTTGTATCTAGCTAATGGTTCTAGACCCGATTTATCTTATGCTGTAGGTAGATTGAGTAGATACACAGGTAACGCTAATGCTGATCACTGGAAAGCTCTAGTGAGGACATTTCGATACCTAAAGGGTACTTTGCATGTTGCAATACACTACACCTCTTTTCCTTCCACCATGGAAGGTTATACTGATGCTAACTGGATCTCTGATTCAGATAAAACTAAATCAACTAGTGGCTATGTGTTCTTGGTAGGAGGAGGTGTTGTTTCTTAGAAGTCCACCAAGCAAACAGTCATAACTAGATCAACTATGGAAGCAGAGTTAATTGCTTTAGACTTAGCTAGTTTACAAGCTGAATGGCTTAGACTGTTTTTACTTGATATTCCTTTAACTATTAAGTCATTACCTGCTTTGTCTATACATTGTGATTGTAAAGCTGCTATTGATAAGGCCAGACAATCTAAGAGTGATACTGGCAAACGGCACTTGAGAATCCGTTTAAAGGATATCAAGGACCGGATCGCACGCGGTGTGATCTCACTTGATTTTGTGAAATCAGTGAATAACTTGGCAGATCCTCTGACCAAGGGGCTAGCAAGACAGCTAGTCCAATCCTCATCGAGGGGGATGGGTCTGTTGCCCACCATTTAGACACCGTAGTGGATACCCTACTATTCCAAGTAGAGATCCCATGAAGTTTGGTTCAAAGGGACAACGAGCTACTAGCGTTTCTACTTGGAGCACTAACTTTTTAGAAGTATATCTCCAAGACCCTCCCTATGGTGACAGTGCTCCTGACTGAAACGGTTAAGGAAGAGCTATTTCTCTGAATATGTTCAAGGCCTTTATGGCAGGGTGTAGGTCCGTTCAGTGCACCCTTAGAGAACGTTACTATGTGAGTGTGTTCCTGGGGCCAGGACTATGTGAATTGCGGGCATTCGCTAGAGCACTCATGAGACAAGATCAGCGCATGGCCGAAACGCGCTAGCCGACTTATGAACCTGGTCTCGTACCCTATATTTGGCTGTGTAGCATGTGGAAGTTTGGTTCAAAGGGTCTGGTTCAAGACCTAGTTCACCACGTCCCTTTCGAATGGAAATGTGTCATACTAGGTGAGGTTCAAGGCAAAAAACCACCTCATTGATATGCTAAGTATTATGTCGCTCAAAGTGTCTTTTTGTATTTCAATTGCACTGAGTTTTTAAACCATGTAGGGGATTTATGCTTTATTTAATGGTTTAAAATCTATTTTACCTTTTTCTTTAGTCCCACATCGCCTAGGCAACAGGGTGTTGCTGTCCTTATATATGAGGATATGTCTTAGGCTCTTGAAGTAGTTCAAGGGCTAATGGGCTTGGACTTCTCCACACACGCGTGCGCGCGCACCGTCCGTCCGTCCCGAGCCCAGTTCGGTTCATACGTGTGTAACGCCCCACGCCCCAGTACAGATGGTATTATCCGCTTTGGCCGAAACCGCACGGTTTTTCCCTTTAGAGTGAACCGGACCCGACCAGAGGCCACTTCCCAGGAGGTCACCCATCCCAAGACTTCCCTAGACCGAGCACGCTTAACTACGGAGTTCTCAAGCTCTTGTAGTTCCGGTTCACTTAAAAGGCGCCTCTGTAATTGAGGGTGGTATCATTATATTTATAATGCAGTCCGGTCCTCTTTCGGAATGTGTTCCGAAGATTCCCATTGTTCTACAGTGGGTCCCACGGACTCTAGAGGTGGCCCCCACAGATTCAAGAGGTGGCCCCCGCCCTCTTAGTATGACAATTGGCGTGGAACTTTGTTCTGTATGGCACTTTGCTCCGTGAACAAGAACCGGATCCCGACATTCTCCCCACCTTTGAACAATGGTTCGTCCTCGAACCACAGACCTACTACTGAGGGACCTGCATGGGCCACCATAAATCTAACGCCCCATGCCCCAGTATAGATGGTATTGTCCGCTTCGGCCGAAACCGCACGTTTTTTCCCTTTAGAGCGAACCGGACCCGACCAGGGGCTACTTCCTAGGAGGTCACGCGTCCCAAGACTTCCCTGGACCGAGCACGCTTAACTACGGAGTTCTCAAGCTCTTGTAGTTCCGGTTCACTTAAAAGGCGCCTCTGTAATTGAGGGTGGTATCATTATATTTATAATGCAGTCCGGTCCTCTTTCAGAATGTGTTCCGAAGATTCCCCATTGTTCTACAGTGGGTCCCACGGACTCTAGAGGTGGCCCCTACAGATTCAAGAGGTAGCCCCCGCCCTCTTGGTATGACAATTGGCGTGGCACTTTTTTCTGTGTGGCACTTTGCTCCATGAACAAGAACCGGGTCCCGACAAGACCCGAAAAGGACCTCTATCAGCTGGCGCCGTCTGTGGGAACTAAAACTCCACAAAAACAAAAGTTGGCCTTCCAATCTCCATCCACATGTCATGCGATCACCCTGAAGATCCAGGTACCAGCCGCCGCCTCCCCCTCACCGGAGGCGCGGATGAACCTCCTCCGGCGACCGTCATCAACGCCCTCGCCGGCCGAATAGACCGACTACAGTCCATCGTAGAGGCGCTCATCCGCGTCCAAACGGCTGGGCCAGGGCCCCAGATCGCCGCTCCTCCACCTCCAGAAGACTCTGCCCTCATCGGCATGATCGACCACCGGCAGGCTACGTCCCATGGCCACAGATCTCATGGGCCGATACTCTCTGAGGCCCGCCGGGCGCCCCACAGCTCCACACCAAGATCCGCCGCCAGAGTGCCCCGTCTCGAGCCTCCTTGCGACCCTCAACCCCCTGAGGAGATGTCGGTCACCTTGCCTGTCCTCAGTCATGACCGACACCCCCTCCCTCGACGAGGTCGCACAGATGAGGCTCGCCACGGTGGCTCGAGGGCCACCTCGCCCGGGGATCTGAGGAACCTCATCAAGAGGAACCGGGGCCGTGCCCAGATGCAGACCTCCCACAGCAGAGGCCAGGGATCACAAGGCGCCGAATCCTCCGGATACCACGGCTGACTCGACACCCTCGAGAAGAAGATCGAGGGCATACGCCGAGAAGGTCACCTCTCGGGCGACAGGGCTAAGTACGCCGCCGACTCGCTCACCAAGCCATTTACCGAGGGACTGCTCGCTGTTCACGTCTCCTCGCGCAACAAGCCCCTGAAGGTCTCTCTGTTCGACGGGAAAACCGACCCGAAAGACCATTTGGATGCTTTCACCGAGAGGATGAGCTTCCAGGACCATTCTGACGCCGCCCAGTGCAGAGCCTTCCCAGCCACCCTCATCCGCTCTGGTCGGGACTGGTTCCGAGGACTCGAGCCTCACTCAATCTCGACCTTTGACGAGCTGGCTACTCAGTTTCTCGGCCACTTCGTCGGGAATCGTCGGCAGAAGCGTACGGTCGACTACCTCTTCAAATTAAGAGCGGGGACAAGGAGACATTCAAAGCTTACGTCACCCGCTTCTACAACGCCCTTCTCGAGGTCCCCGAGCACCGGGACGAGACCGTCATCACGGCACTCAGATCTGGTCTTAGGTATAAGGAGTGGTTGCGCTCCTTTGCATTGGCGCAGCCTAAGACCATGGCCGAGGTCAAGGCGTAGACCGAGCGTGAGGTCCAGCTCGAGTCCGAGGTGAACGCGAACCTCCCTCGAGCAGAACGGTCCGACCAGAAGAAGAGGGCTCGGGAAGAGAGGCCGGAGCGTCAGCAGCCCTATCACCCGAAGTTCCAGGAGTACACCCCGCTCAACGTCTCCCTCGCAGTGTTACCAGAGGAGGTCCAGGGCGAGGGGTTCTTCAAGTTCCCTCCAATCCCGCGTCAGGTCTCGAAGCGAACCTGGGGCCCCTACTGCGCCGCAACGAAACCCAACAGTCGCCCGTTTTCGCCCATAAAGTCACTACCACACGGCGATCATTGAGCCTTCTCTGGCGGAATCGAAACGACGCGACTCTGGAACTTCGCCTCCCCACACATTCAATGCGCATGCTACACGCACATTCGCCGTGACCGTTTCTGTTCCCCATACTTGCAACTGGATGGTCGGGCGAAACCTTATGAAGAATCGGCTAAGCATCTACCATGCTCGGCTATCCCTGGCCGGTAGCTTCCCTACACGCCACGCCGGGGATCAAAGCCCTCGCCAAGAGGCAACCATGCAACTTCACTGCCCGGCTATCCTTAGCAGGCCTCCTACGGCCCCTCCAACGCTAAGGATCAAATTCCACCTTAGAGGCAGCCGAGCGGCTTCCCTGCTCGGCTATCCCTGGCCGGTAGCTTCCCTACTCGCAACGCCAGTGATCAAAGCCCTCGCCAAGAGACAACCGCGCAACTTCTCTGCCCGGTTATCCTTAGTAGGCCTCCTATGGCCCCTCCAACGCTAAGGATCAAAGTCCTCCTTAGAGGCAGCCGAGCGGCTTCCCAGCTCGGCTATCCCTGGCTGGTAGCTTCCCTACTCACAACGCCAGGGATCAAAGCCCTCGCCAAGAGGTAACCGCGCAGCTTCACTACCCGATTATCCTTAGCAGGCCTCCTACGGCCCCTCCAACGCTAAGGATCAAAGTCCTGCTTAGAGGCGGCTCAGCAACTACCCTGCTCGGCTATCCTGGCCGGTAGCTTCCCTACTCGCAACGCCAGGGATCAAAAAGTCCTCCCAGAGGCAGTCGAGCTCGACTCTCGCTCGGCTATCCCCGGCTGATAGCTTCCTACCACAACCGACAGGGATCAAAAGCCCTCCCAGAAGCAGTCGAACCCATCCCTTGCTCGACTATCCTTCAGGACAAAAGCCCTCTCCAAGAGGCACCGGGCAGTAACCCTGCCCGGCCAAGGGTCCTTGGTAGGCTTCTTACAGCCCCTCCCGCGCTAAGGACCAAAGTCCTCCTTTGAGGCGGTCGAGCCCAACCCTTGCTCGGCTATCCCCGGCTGGTAGCTCCTACCACAACCAACTAGGATCAAAGTCCTCGCCAAGAGCCACTGGGCAGTAACCCTTCTCGGTCCCCGCCCTGAAGGATCAAAGCCCTCGCAAGAAGCAACTGAGCCCGACCCTTGCTCAGTCATCTCCGGCTGGTAGCTCCCTACCCATGACGCCAGGGATCAAAGCCCTCGCAAGAGACATCTGAGCGACTACCCTGCTCGGTCATCCCAGGCTGGTAGTTGCCTACCCATGATGCCAGAGATCAAAGCCCTCGCCAAGAAGCAACTGTGCAGCTTCACTGCCCGGTTATCCTTAGCAGGCCTCCTACGGCCCCTCCAACGCTAAGGATCAAAGTCCTCCTTAGAGGCAGCCAAGCGGCTTCCATGCTCGGCTATCCCTGGCCGGTAGCTTCCCTACTCGCAACTCCAGGGATCAAAGCCCTCGCCAAGAGGCAACCGCGCAGTTTCACTGCCCGGTTATCCTTAGTAGGCCTCCTACGGCCCCTCCAACGCTAAGGATCAAAGTCCTCCTTAGAGGCAGCCGAGCGGCTTCTCAGCTCGGCTATCCCTGGCCGGTAGCTTCCCTACTCGCAACGCCAGGGATTAAAGCCCTCTCCAAGAGGCAACCGCGCAGCTTCACTACCCGATTATCCTTAGCAGGCCTCCTACGGCCCCTCCAACGCTAAGGATCAAAGTCCTCCTTAGAGGCAGCTCAGCAGCTATCCTGCCCGGCTATCCCTGGCCGGTAGCTTCCCTACTCGCAACGCCAGGGATCAAAAATTCCTCCCAGAGGCAGTCGAGCTCGACTCTCGCTCGGCTATCCCCGGCTGATAGCTTCCTACCACAACCGACAGGGATCAAAAGCCCTCCCAGAAGCAGTCGAACCCGACCCTTGCTCGGCTATCCTTCAGGACAAAAGCCCTCTCCAAGAGGCACCGGGCAGTAACCCTGCCCGGCCAAGGGTCCTTGGTAGGCTTCTTACAGCCCCTCATGCGCTAAGGACCAAAGTCCTCCTTTGAGGCGGTCGAGCCCAACCCTTGCTCGGCTATCCCCGGCTGGTAGCTCCTACCACAACCAACTAGGATCAAAGTCCTCGCCAAGAGCCACTGGGCAGTAACCCTTCTCGGTCCCCGCCCTGAAGGATCAAAGCCCTCGCAAGAGGCAACTGAGCCCGACCCTTGCTCAGTCATCTCCGGCTGGTAGCTCCCTACCCATGACGCAGGGATCAAAGCCCTCGCAAGAGACATCTGAGCGACTACCCTGCTCGGTCATCCCAGGCTGGTAGTTGCCTACCCACGATGCCAGAGATCAAAGCCTTCGCCAAGAAGCAACTGCGCAGCTTCACTGCCCGGTTATCCTTAGCAGGCCTCCTACGGCCCCTCCAACGCTAAGGATCAAAGTCCTCCTTAGAGGCAGCCGAGCGGCTTCCCTGCTCGGCTATCCCTGGCCGGTAGCTTCTCTACTCGCAACGCCAGGGATCAAAGCCCTCGCCAAGAGGCAACCGCGCAGTTTCACTGCCCGGTTATCCTTAGTAGGCCTCCTACGGCCCCTCCAATGCTAAGGATCAAAGTCATCCTTAGAGGCAGCTCAGCAGCTACCCTGCTCGGCTATCCCTTGCCGGTAGCTTCCCTACTCGCAACGCCAGGGATCAAAACGTCCTCCCAGAGACATTCGAATCCGACCCTCGCTCGGCTATCCCCGGATGGTAGCTTCCTACCACAACCGACAGGAATCAAAAGCCCTCCCAGAGGCAGTCGAGCCCGACCCTCGCTCGGCTATCCTTCAGGACAAAAGCCCTCGCCAAGAGGCACTGGGCAGTAACCCTGCCCGGCCAAGGGTCCTTGGTAGGATTCTTACAGCCCCTCCCGCGCTAAGGACCAAAGTCCTCCTTTAAGGCAGTCGAGCCCGACCCTTGCTCGGCTATCCCCGGCTGGTAGCTTCTTACCACAACCGACAGGGATCAAATTCCTCGCCAAGAGGCACTGGGCAATAACCCTGCTCGGTCCACGTACTGAAGGATGAAAGCCCTCGCAAGAGGCAACCGAGCCCAACCCTTGCTCGGTCATCTCCGGCTGGTAGCTCCCTACCCATGATGCCAGGGATCAAAGCCCTCGCAAGAGGCATCTGAGTGGCTACCCTGCTCGGTCATCCCAGGCTGGTAGTTACTTACCCACGACGCCAGAGATCAAAGCCCTCGCCAAGGGGCAACCGCGCAGCTTCATTGCCCGGTTATCCTTAGTAGGCTTCTTACAGCCCCTCCAACGCTAAGGATCAAAGTTCTCCCAGAGGCAGCCGAGCGGCTTCCCTGCTCGGCTATCCCTGGCCGATAGCTTCCCTACTCGCAACGCCAGGGATCAAGGCCCTCGCCAAGAAGCAACCGCGCAGCTTCACTACCCGGTTATCCTTAGTAGGCTTCCTACGGCCCCTCCAACGCTAAGGATCAAGGTCCTCCTAGAGGCAGTCGAGCCCGACCCTTGCTCGGCTATCCCCGGTTGGTAGTTTCCTACCACAACCGACAGGGATCAAAGCCCTCGCCAAGATCAACCGGGCAGCTTCCCTGCTCGGTCATCCCCAGTAGGCATCCTCCTGCCCAACAGACGCTGTAGATTTATAGCCCTCATAACGAGGCCACTGAGCCCATCACATGCAGCGGATCCGAAGCCCCAACAAGAGACATCAAGTCTATCCAAGTCTAAGTGATCCCCCCTCGACTTCGGGGCCATAGAGATGCCTCCTTCTCAGCAACGCTTGGCACACTTGGCAAGTGATCGAAATCAACTGACGTCGCATCCTACACTGGGCCGCATCCCGTCAGATGCCACGGGTCTGCACACGTCGCGTTGGCCAACCGAAGCTTGACACACGGACCGTCGCTTCAGTAACAGGATGCACGAACCGGCACACCTTCCTTAAATGCAAAGATCTCGCCCTGATTCGCTGGCAGAAAAGACAGCTGACGGCCCGGGGACGCGTCCTGACGAAATCTTAGGAGGGAGCTCACCCGGGCGGCCCGGCGGTCCACTCTTGACCCGACCCGTCAGCTGGTCGGGACAAGAGTGGGGGGCTAATGATGATGCTCTATATTGGTGATCTCCCAGATCAGGACACGTGGCAGATGACGTGTCCCAAAAATCAGAAGAAAGGGCCCGCAGGGGCCGACCAGGCCACCCCTGTACCCGACCTGCAAGCACAAACTGGCTCACCTCAGAGCCCCCTGCAAATTGGCCTCCTCGGCCTCTCAGCTCACCCGGGCGGCCCGGCAGTCCACTCTTGTCCCGACCCGTCAGCTGGTCGGGACAAGAGTGGGGGGCTAATGATGATACTCTTTATTGGCGATCTCCCAGATCGGGACACGTGGCAGATGGCGTGTCCCAAAGCTCAGAAGAAAGGGCCCACAGGGGCCGACGAGGCCACCCCTGTACCCTACCTGCAAGCACAAGCTGGCTCTCCTCAGAGCCCCCTACAAATTGGCATCCTTGGCCTCTCAGCTTGCCCCGAGCTACCACAGGACCAAGATGCCCCGGCCTTCCCGCTCGTTCCCGAGCTCTCCCGCCGAGGCCATCTTCCTCGGTCCCTCCGAACGACCAACTCCACCACTCACAGGCATAACCGCCGCTTCGCAAATCCCGCCATGCGCAGATTCTCCGACGGCAACATCCCACGTCCCACGCCATCACGATCCCCATTAACGGGCGATCCGCTTATCACACGGGCGTGATGTCGGGAGTGTAACTGCCGGCGAGATTCTCGAGCCTACTACAGCGTGTTGCCGCCACTATATAAACCCCCATCACAGAGGGGTCAAGTAAGCTTTTTTTCACCCGACTTAGCCGTTACTCTGCTCGGATCTTGTGCTAACTTGATCGACGGAGGGTCCTCGGTGGTACCAAACCACCCCGGGACTTCCTTGCAGGTACTCGGCGCAAACTCCTCAAAACCACCAATCTCCTCAAAACCCATTGAGACCCACACGCAATAGGAGATCACCTCCAAGATCCACCGGAAGATCGACGGAAGACAACATCTGACGATGATGATGCTCTATATTAGCGACCTCCCAGATCATGACACGTGGCAGATGACGTGTCCCAGAGCTCAGAAGAAAAGGGCCCGTGGGGGCCGACCAGGCCAACCCTATACCCGACTAGCAAGCAAAAGCTGGCTCACCTCAGAGCCCCCTGCGAATTGGCTTCCTCGGCCTCTCAGCTCGCCCCCGAGCTACCACAGGACCAAGATACCTCGGCCCTCCCGCTCGTTCCCGAGCTCTCCCGCCGAGGCCATCTTCCTCGGTCCCTCCTGACGACCAACTCCACCACTCACAGGCGTAACCGCCGCTCCGCAAATCTCGCCAAGCGCAGATTCTCCGCCGGCAACATCCCACGTTCCACGCCATCACGATCCCTATTAACGGGCGATCCGCTCGTTACGCGGGCGTGACGTCGGGAGCGTAACTGCCGGCGAGATTCTCGCGCATGCTGCTGCGTGCTGCCGCCACTATATAAACCCCCATCACAGAGGGGTCAAGTAAGCTTTTTTCACCCCCACTTAGCTGTTACTCTGCTCGGATCTCGTGCTAACTTGATCGTCGGAGGGTCTTCGGTGGTACCAAACCACCCCGGGACTTCCTTATAGGTACTCGGCGCAAACTCCTCAAACCACCAATCTCCTCAAAACCCATTGAGACCCACACGCAAAAGGAGATCACCTCCAAAATCCACCGGGAGATCGACGGAAGACAACATCTGACGAAGACCCAAAAAAGACCTCCATCAGTTGGCGCCGTCTGTGGGAAACTAAACTCCATAAAAAACAAAGTTGGCCTTCCGATCTCCATCCACATGGCAAGCGATCACCCTGAAGATCCAAGCACCCGCCGCCGCCTCCCCCTCAACGGAGGCGCGGGTGAACCTCCGTCGAATGTCATCAACCCCTCCGCCAGCCACCGCCTCACAAACCCCAGCGATCGCCGATCCCTCGATCCATCCCAGTCAACCTCGAGGTCCCGCGTCGGAGAGCCTCGCCTCAAGCCTCGTCGCAACCCTGTCCCTACCAGGGCAGTGGCGGTCAGCTCGCCTGTTTCCAGGCATGACCGGCACCCCCCTCAACGGGGTCGCGCCCATGAGGCCCGCCAAGGCAGCTCGAAGGCAACCTCACCACGGGGCCTAAAGGACCTCGCCGGAAGGAACCGAGGCCCATCAAGAACTATGGTCATGACGATAAGGGGACAATCGAGCGCCTGCGAGACTCAGCACCCCACGCCGGCAATGGAGGCCAACGGCCGCCCGAGCAAAAAGGCCAGGGACCACGAGCCTATCACCTTTGGCAACAGGGATCTCCACGGCATATCCATGCCCCATAATGACCCACTGGTGATCACAGTCCGGATCCACCAGTACGAGGTCCACCGGATACTTGTCGACTCGGGCAGCTCGGCAGACATCCTCTTCCACGACTGCTTTCTGCGCATGGGGCTCACCCCAGCAGACTTGAAACCGACCTCCCATGTCCTTTCAGGGTTCACCAACCACTCCATCCCGGTGGAAGGGGTGGTCACCCTGCAATTCAACGTCGGGGAGCCCAGCCGCACCCGTACGTTGCCTGTGAACTTCATCGTAGCAAAGGTCCCATCGGCCTACAACATCCTCCTCGGCCGCCCGACGCTGAACTCCCTCCAGGCCCAGATATCGACCTACCACCTGGCGATGAAGTTCCCTCTCGATCAGGGCGGGATAGGTCGGGTCTACGGAAACCAGCGGGTCGCGAAGGTATGCCTTACCGAAACATCTTCGTCCGAGCAGTCGGCCGACGACGCTGAGGTAAAAGATGACATCGAGGGTTCTCTGGACACTCGAGACGAGCAGAAGGAGGTCCGGGGGACACCGTTCGAACTACTGACCGAGGTGCCTCTGACAGAGGGAGACGATGAAAAAACCGTCCAGGTCGGATCACTCCAGACAGGGACTCAGTGAGATGACCTTATCGGTTTCCTGATAAATAACTCCGACGTCATCGCCTGGATGCCTGCTGAAATGCCTGGGATCGACCCCAAAATCATTTCTCACAAGCTCGGGGTCGATCCTGTGGCCCGACCCGTCAGAAAGAAAAAGCGAAGTTTCGCCCCGGTCAAACAGAAGGCTATCGAAGATGAGGTTGATCGACTTCTCGCCGCCAACTTCATCCGGAATGTACCCTACTCGGAGTGGCTGGCGAACGTAGTTCTGGTCAAGAAGTCAAGCGGAAAGTGGCGCATGTTTATCGACTTCACCGACCTCAATAAGGCCTGCCCCAAGGACAACTATCCTCTCCCTTGGATAGATCAGCTCGTCGACAGCTCGGCCGGCCACGAGTTGATGCGTTTCATGGATGCTTTCTCCGGCTACAATCAGATCCGTATGAATCCGGAAGATGAAGATCTTACCGCATTCACAACAGACCGGGGGGTATACTGCTACAAGGTGATGCCTTTCGGCCTCAAGAACTCCAGGGCCACGTACCAACGGTTGGTCAATCGCATGTTCAAGCCACAGATCGGCAAGAATATGGAGGTCTGCGTTGACGATATGCTCGTCAAATCCATCTCGTCGGTCGACCATACCAGGGATCTGGGCGAGGCCTTCGAAGTGCTCCACAAGTTCAAGATGAAGCTAAACCCCGCCAAATGCGCATTCGGAGTCACAGGGGGAAAGTTCCTCGGTTTCATGGTCACTCACCGTGGAATCGAAGCTGACCCAGAGAAAATCGACGCTATCCTCAACATGGCCGCGCCCAAGACCAACGTCGAGATCATGTGGCTCACGAGACGAGTCGCTGCTCTGAGCCGTTTCATGTCCAAGTCGGGGGAGAAATGCCTCCCGTTCTTCAAAGCTCTGAGGAAGATCCCGAGGTTCGAGTGGTCGGAGGAGTGCCAGGCCGCCTTCGACCAATTGAAGAAGCACCTCGCGATGCCACCACTGCTCACCCGACCAGTTGAAGGAGACGAGCTGTCGCTATATCTGGCGGTATCCGACTAAGCGGCAGGCTTGGTGCTCGTCCAAGAGGTCAGTGGAGCGCAGAATTCAGTGTACTATGTGAGCCATGTATTTAAGGACGCAGAAACGAGATATCCAGCCATAGAAAAGATTGTCTTGGCCCTCGTGGTGGCCTCAAGGAAGCTGCGGCACTACTTCCAAGAACACACCATCATCGTCCTCTCTGAGCGCCCGTTGGGGGCTACCTTGCATCACCGGAATTCTCGGGCCGCTTAGAAAAGTGGAGGTGGGAACTATCTCAATTTGACATAAAATATCGCCCGAGGCAGGCCATCAAAGCACAGGCCCTGGCCGATTTCATCGTTCAATGCACCATCCCTAGCAAGGAACCGGAGTCTACGCCGCCCCTCGCAACTCAGTGTCCCATCGCGGAAAGGCCTGGCTCGGTTTCTGAGTGGGTCATCTACGTCGACGGGTCTTCAACCGAGGAAGGCTGTGGTGCCGGCCTCATTATCTGGGGCCCGAACGAGGCAGAAATGGAGTACTCTCTGAAGCTCGGTTTCAAAGCCTCGAACAACGTGGCAGAGTACGAGGCCCTCCTGGCTGGACTGCACAAGACCGTCGGGCTGGGGCTGAAGACAATTCGAATATGCAGCGACTCGGCCCTTGTCGTCGGCCAAGTGACTGGCCGCTTTGAAGCTCGGGAGCCTCTGATGATGAAGTATCTGGACGAGGTGAGGAAACTCCGGAGGAACTTTGATGAAGTCCAAGTAGAACAAATACCTAGGCAGCTGAAAGCCCAAGCCGACGCCCTGAGCAAGCTGGCTTCGTCATACTCGGCCAACAATAAGCGGTCTATCCTCTTCGAAACCTTGCCTCGGCCCAGCGTGGAAGACGGATCGACAACACTCCACGTATATGCGGCGCAGGAAGGCGACCAAGATTGGAGGAAGCCCCTCGTGGAATTCCTGAAGGACGGTACGCTCCCAGAAGATCGGGAAGCCGCCCGCCGTCTCCGGGCCAAAGCACGCCACTTCATCTGGAGCAATGGGAACCTCTATAAGAAATCCTTCACTCAGCCCCTGCTCCAGTGTATCGACCCCCATGAAGCCGACTACGTCCTCCGTGAAATCCATGAGGGGGTTGGCGGTGCGCACCTGTAAGACTACGGTAGCGTCCCGGCCGTCTTTCCGATGCCAAAATACGGAAACGAAAATTTTTCTAAACATGAAACCGGCGCTATCGTATGCTTAAAACCCGGATCGAACCATTAACCTACAACTAGCTATCTAGAGAAAGGATAGAAAGGCTATACCGATCGATCCATGTCCTTCGGTCTTTAGCCACCATCCCAAACTCCTCGCGGCATCTCCGGTCTTGATCTCCTCGTCGGAAAGGGCACCATATCTACGGGTCTTTTTATGGGCTCCCTCTTCATCCGAAGCAACTCGGGAACGAAGTATGCTAGCCGACGTGTCCAAGGTGTTGTAGAGAATGTTTGTGATCACTTTGTCTCTTGCATCCATGAGATGGATGGAGGTTAGAGATGAAGCCATTGATGGAAGTTTTGAGCTAGAGGAAGAAGAAGAAGAAGAAGCTTTTTTTTTCCTTTTGTGATGGAATGATAAAATGTGAGAGTGTTGAAACAATAATATGAGAGCTCACTCCCTCATGGCAGCCCCTCTTTCTCCTCTTATCATATCATCACAAAACCATCATATAATGTGACATTTACACACTAAAAGAGACCATGAGTCACCATATATGTCCATGTCACATTAATGCATCGCATGATGAATTCTAGCTCACTATTTCCATAAGCAAATATTAATCCAAATGTTTGCCACAACAAAAAGATACGGCAACATCTAAAGTAAACTCGTGACGGATCACAAGGATACCCCTCACCTGTATATACATACCTTCATCCGTATTCCGACTGAATGCAAATGCGACGAGACTAAAGTAATCCAACAAATCTAATACTAGGATCCGGTTTAAACCAAAGCCCACTAGTATGATCCGCCCGATCATGATGCGTGCACTACTGCACGTATATGATCGGACCCTGCCATATATCATACGGCCTCTACAACGTTTCTCCCAAAACTTGAGAAACTGTCTGTGAGGGACTCTAAAGACTCGTCAATACTTTAGCTATGGATTTAACTACTAACACGTCATAGGTATTAGCCGTACGTAACGAGCTACCAGGTATTGACCAAAAAGGAGGTCGATGAGCGAACTCATCCTAACACCCTACTGAGCCTGTCAGTGACAATATCCGTACAGTCCGGTCCGTTCGTCTATGAGCATCGCATGGCGGGCCTAGGGGGTTGGTAAAAGTCAGACCCCCAAAAGCGGTACAAGTCATGTCGGAGTGTAGCCCAGAACACCCTGAGATACTACTGGAATACCTACCAGTAAATCTCCTGCCTCGGCCGAGGGCTTTGTGTAATGGCTCTCCTAGACACGGCGCGATCTCACCCCCAATACCGGGAGAGACGAAACCCCTGCCGATCCGCTCACTGCCTCCATGTGGCTCGGGACTGTACCCAACTAAAACCTGTTTGCACGACTCCTTTGAGCCGTGGTAGGGTCGTAATCAAAGTACAGTGGGAACTCACACGAGACAAATGACGATCTCAGGTCGATGAACTAACATGTACACATGTTACCAGGGAACTGCTATCTGACGTCAGGTATAATACCAACTAGCATGTTCCCAGCGAGTCCCGTCCAGTGTACTCATAACCCAATGAGCACCTGTATACATCTTAGGTGAACCAACTGACACCAGTGGCTTGTGAGACCGGCCACCGCCCCTCGTCGGGGTCTTGACTGTATACACTAGTCTACTCTGGAGTATCGATGCCCTGTCTCGAAACTCCCACGACTAGGGACCACTTTTAAGGATGTGCTTATAGACCCCAGCTCCCACGTATATGATCGCCATCATACTGCTGGCCGTCAAGCAAGAATCCAAATGGCTCTATCAATGTGTAATAGCGACCTATAAGTTCACCTAAAGCAGTACACGATGATAAAGATAAACCTGATAGCATACTATCATCTTAAGTAAGACTGTCCTACCGGTATAGGTCCTCCCTCAATCATTGCAATCACGTGCCTGTGATCCAATAATTGACTCTGAGGGCACTATATCCAACAGCACCAAGGGGGCCGAACCTTGATCTAAAAGGCGTTGCTCCAGGGGTACTACTGGCCTACTGTTCACGAGGACGCCCGGAAGCTAGTCAGAAGATGCAAGAGTTGCTAGCTCCACGGCAGCATCCCTCGCCTCCCCGCTACCGAGTTGACCGCCCTAACATCCCCATGGTTGTTCTTCCAGTGGGGATTGGACATGATCGGCCAGTTCCCTACCGGTACGGGCGGGCACAAATATGCCCACGTCGCGGTAAACTACTTCACCAAGTGGATCGAGGCCGTCCCCATCAGGAAACTGGATGCCGCCATGACTATCAAGTTCCTGCAAAACAATCTGATACTCCGGTTCGGCATCCCGAGATGTGTCATCACCGACCACGGGACGAACTTCGAGAACGAGAAAGTGAAGAACTTCTGCAAAGAGTACCATATCCTCATGAAGCTCGCCGCGGTCGCGCATCCCCAATGCAACGAGCAGGCCGAAGTCGCTAACCGAGACGTCCTCCGAGGTCTTCGGACCCGCCTAGAAAGGCGACAAGGCAGTTGGGTCGAAGAACTGCCCCGGGTCTTATGGGCCCTACGCACATCAAAAAAGACCCCCACCAGGGAAACCCCCTTCAGCCTCTGCTACGGGACCGAGGCAATGGTCCCAGTGGAGATCGGGCTACCCAGTCATCGGGTCATGCACTTCGACGACGATGCGAACACCTCGGCGCTATGGACCAACCTGGACATCTTGTTGGAGAAGAGAAACCGGGCTCAAATCAGGGCTGCCGCTTATCAACAACAAACGACCCGATACTATAACACTCGGGTCAAGCGCCGCTCCTTCAAGACCGGAGATCTGGTCCTACGGCGAAACGAGTTCACCGATCAAGGCAGGCTACAAAAATTCTCCCCAAAGTGGGACGGTCCCTTCCTCGTCTCTGAAGTACTCCCCGGCGGAGCCTATCGCCTACAAGATGCGGACGGACGCAAGTTCCCGCAGCTTTACAACGCCGAGAAGCTCAAGCTATACCAATGAGGCCAAGGCCAACAAGTGTGTACCCCTCCTTTCGCGAAGACGATGTAAATGTTTTCTAAAAATCCTTTCCATTCAAATAAAGGAACGTCAGAACATTGCAAATAGAATTCTGTCTTTGTGATCCAAAGCCCTCACCAAAGAGGCAACTGCGCAGCTTCACTGCCCGGTTATCCCTAGCAGGGCTCCTACGGCCCTCCAACGCTAAGGGTCAAAGTCCTCCCTAGAGGCGGCCAGGCGGCTACCCTGCTCGGCTATCCCTGGCCAGTAGCTTCCCTACACGCAACGCCAGGTATCAAAGCCCTCGCCAAAAGGCAACCGCGCAACTTCACTACCTGGTTATCCTTAGCAGGCCTCCCGCGACCCCTCCAACGCTAAGGATCAAAGTCCTCCATAGAGGCAACCGAGCGGCTTCCATGCTCGGCTATCCCTGGCCGGTATCTTCCATACTCGCAACGCCAAGGATCAAAGCCCTTGCCAAGAGGCAACCGCGCAGCTTCACTGCCTGGTTATCCTTAGCAGGCCTCTTACGGCCCCTCCAACGCTAAGGATCAAAGTCCTCCTTAGAGGCAGCTCAGCAGCTACCCTGTTCGGCTATCCCCGGCTGGTAGCTTCCTACCACAACCAACAGGGATCAAAATCCCTCCCAGAGGCAATTGAGTCCGACCCTCAATCGGCTATCCTTCAGGACAAAAGCCCTCGCCAAGAGGCACCGGGCAGTAACCCTGCTCGGCCAAGGGTCCTTGGTAGTCTTCTTACAACCCCTCCCGTGCTAAGGACCAAAGTTCTCCTTTGAGGCGGTCGAGCCCGACCCTTGCTCGGCTATCCCCAACTGGTAGCTTCCTACTACAACCGACAGGGATCAAAGTCCTCGCCAAGAGGCACTGGGCAGTAACCCTGCTCAGTCCCCATCCTGAAGGATCAAAATCCCTCGTAAGAGGCAACCGAGCCCGACCCTTGCTCGGTCATCTCCGGCTGGTAGCTCCCTACCTATGACACCAGGAATCATAGCCCTCGTAAGAGGCATCCGAACGGCTACCCCGCTCGGTCATCCCCGGCTGGTAGTTGCCTACCCACGACGCCAGAGATCAAAGCCCTCGCCAAGAAGCAACCGTGCAGCTTTACTGCCCGGTCATCCTTAGTAGGCTTCTTACAGCCCCACCAATGCTAAGGATCGAAGTCCTCCTTAGAGGCAGCCAAGCAGCTTCCCTGCTCGGCTATCCCCGGCCGGTAGCTTCTCTACACGCAACACCAGGGATCAAAGCCCTCTCCAAGAGGCAACCGCGCAGCTTCACTGTCCGGCTATCCTTAGCAGGCCTCCTACGGCCCCTCCAACGCTAAGGATCAAAGTCCTCCTTAGAGGCAGCTCAGCAGCTACCCTGCTCAGCTATCCCTGGCCGGTAGCTTCCCTACTCGCAACACCAGGGATTGAAAAGTCCTCCCAGAGGCAGTCAAGCCCATTCATGCTCGGCACAACTACGGCGGACATCCCTCTGCCCATCACATGCAAAGGATCCGAGGCCCCAACAAGGGACATCAGGCCTATCCAAGTCTGAGCGATCCCCCCTCGACTTCGGGGCCATGGAGGTGCCTCCTTCTCAGCAGCGCTTGGCACACTTGGCAAGTGATCGATCAACTCGACGAACGATCGCTGGACAGATAGCCGACCTGACATAGAAGCCCAACAATGCAAGCAAAGATATTTTACGAGCATTCTTCACATCCAAAAGATAAAGTGCAAAGCAATGAAACAGCAAGAGTTTTATTCGCACAAGCAAAATGTTTTTACAAGGGTATTGGGGGCTCTCCAGTCTTACAAAGTTCCAGACGCTTACAAAAGAGGGACGAGGAAATATCAAAAAGGCCTAAGTCACAAACCCTCTCCTGCGGCTCGCTTCCCTCATCACTGTCATCGCGGTCTGCCGGATGCTTCACCACCGGAGGTTTTGCCACCAGGGGTGCGCCTCGCTTTCCTCATCGCTGTCTACCGGTGGCTTTGCCACCGGGAGTAGGACCTGAGCACGGAGCTCGCCGTCGGCGCCCTCAGGAAGCTGCTCCTTCACGGCATCTAGAGCCTTGTTCCACGCAATGGCGGAATGCTTGCCAAGCTCGGCGTGAAACTGCTCTGATGCCTTATAATCAGCCACGGCCTTCCTAGCCCGAACCTCGGCAATCTCGGCCGCCCGAAGCGCCGCCTCGGCGTCCCTCCTGCTGGCGTTTTTCTCCTCCTCCATGGCCGCGAAACGATCGGCCAGATCCGCCAGCTTCGTCTTAGAAACTCAGTGGGATGAACTCAGTCGACGATAGGCACCCTGGTTCACTGAGACGGCGAGCTCCGCGCTCTCCGCTCGGGCTACCAGGACATCAGCCCTCACCCTCTCCAGACGCAGGTTACGTCGCAGGACCTCAACCTCTAAAGGAAACGCTTCCACCGGCCTTAGTGCATGGAACGCCCCCTTAGCCTCTATATGAGTAACGAGGGCGCAGTGTTGGAGGACCTGACGGGAAACGGATGAGAAACTTGGAGATGCTTGAGCCAAAGAAAAGAAGGTCAAAAAACAACGTGTGGGGGAGTTCATACCTGGACCGCCCCTTGGGCTATGGCCTCCATTTGGATCCTCAAGGTGCCATGCGGAAGCCTCCCCTCGGCCGACTCTTCCATCCCTGCGAGCAGGCCGGGCAGCGACGGAAAGCCCAGATGGAGCCATGAAGACGGCATCACCCTCCTGCACGGGAATCCCCTCAGGAACCCTCGACGGCGGCGTATGAGAGATTTTCCTTTTCCTATTAAGGGGGACCCCGTCCTCGCCCTCCCCTACGTCTCTCGTCTGGGGCTCGGATGACCATGGGCGTCTCCGGCCGCCGCCGGAACAATTCCAGGAGCCAACAACGAAGCGGACGGCCCTATCGCCGGCGGAACATTCGGCGCATGGCACGAGCCAGCCGGGGGCTCGGCCGCGCCGTTGGCCTCCCTCTGGAACGAGAAACCCAAAGAGTGGGAACGAACCATGTATCCAACCCAAAAGAGGAAGAGCGCCGAGCAGCCAAGACTTAGAAGAAAGAAAAATATGAAGGAGTAGAGGCCCTGGAGTGGGCCCCACCCCTATTTATCACCGCAATCGCCCTCATCCAACGGCGCCCTTCATCTCCCGCTGAAGCTCTTCCTCGCGTCTAACGGCTCCGATCGCTCCACTTGTCGTTCCCACACCGGGCCGCATCCCATCAGACGTAGGTCTGCACACGTCACGTCGGCCAATCGACGCTTGACACGCGGACCGTCGCTTCAGTGACAGGATGCACGAACCGGCGCACCTTCCATAAATGCAGAGATCTAGCCCTGGCTCACTGGCAGAAAAGACAGCTGACAGCCCGGAAACGCGTCCCGACGAAATCTTGAGAGGGAGCTCACCCCGGGCGGCCCGGCAGTCCATTCTTGACCCGACCCGCCAGCTGGTCGGGACAAGAGTGGGGGCAAATGATGATGCTCTATATTGGCGACCTCCCAGATCATGACACGAGGCAGATGACGTGTCCTAGAGCTCAGAAGAAAAGGGCCGACCAGGCCAACCCTGTACCCGACCTGCAAGCACAAGCTGGCTCACCTTAGAGCCCCCTGCGAATTGGCTTCCTCGGCCTCTCGGCTTGCCCCCGAGCTACCAAAGTACCAAGATACCTCGGCCCTCCCGCTCGTTCCCGAGCTTTCCCGCCGAGGACATCTTCCTCAGTCCCTCCGGCCGACCAACTCCACCACTCACAGGAGTAACCGCCGCTCCGCAAATCTCGCCTTGCGCAGATTCTCCGCCAGCAACATCCCACGTTCCACGCCATCATGATCCCCATTAATGGGCGATCCGCTCGTTACGCGTGCGTAACGTCGGGAGCGTAACTGCCGGCGAGATTCTCGCGCCTGCTGCTGCGTGCTGCCGCCACTATATAAACCCTCATCACAGAGAGGTCAAGTAACACTACTAGAATATGGGGTTGCCCCTACGGACTCAGGAATCCGTAGGGGCAAATATTTCTTGCCCCTACGGATTTATCCGTATGGCCATATCGTTGTCCCTACGGTGCCTTACGTTCTAATTTTTTGTTTGGCCTTACGGAGCCGCAAACCGTGGACCTACGGTTATGTCCGTAGGGGCATCTAAATAGGTTATTAATAAAAAAAACACAGAAAAATTATTCATCATTCCCAAAATTTCTCTCTCTCACTCCCGCGCCTCTCATCGCCTGTTCCCGCGCCTCGTCGCCACCGCGCTCGCACCTCGTCGCCACCTTCGTCGGTCGTTCCCACACCTTCATCGACTTCCCGCGTCTCGTCGCCACCTTCGCCGATCGTCGTCGACCACCAATTTCTACCGTCTCCTCCACCGCGCGCACGGTTTGTAATTAAATCTCAAATAATTTTTAATTTTGACGATATAGTCTAGGGTTCAGGCCAGGTTCGGGTAGGGGTGAGGGTTTGGTATCGGCGTCAGCGTCGGCATCGGCATCAGGTTCGGTTAGGGTTAGGGTTAGGGTTAGGGTTCGGTTGGGGTTGGGGTTGGGGTTAAGGTTGGGGCTGGGGCTGGGGCTGGGGCTAGGGTTCGGTTGGGGTTGGGGCTGGGGCTGGGCTGGGGCTGGGGCTAGGGTTCGGTTGGGGTTGGGGCTGGGCTGGGGCTGGAGCTAGGGTTCGGTTGGGGTGGGGCTGGGGATATTGCTATATGGGATAAACTAAAATGGGGTTTTGTGCAATTAACAGAAAACAAGAAAGATGTGAAAAAATAACAATATGTAATATTACAACTATCTAATCCAAATTTCTCATTTTCCTTATCCTAATATAAATATATATTTGTTAATTACCTTGACATTTCCAGCTTCTTTAATAGCCTTTATGATTTTAACTTGATCAACCAACTGCTCATGATATTTGTAGCCCAGCATAGAGATGACCACATCAACTTTCTTTATTGCCTCCACCAAAAGCTCTTGTGATCATGCATATCACCCTACATATATTCAACATATATATCATCAGGTCTTTCTAAAATCAATGACCTTTAATTCAAAAAAAACAAACACACACACAGGGAGTGAATTAATGAAGAAAAGAGGGTCCACTTTTCGTTAGGTGTTGTCAAAAGTTTATATCCTCCATCAATTATCAAGCTACCGAGGACGAAAAGCCACCTTTGTTAGTCGAGAGTCATGGTAATAGACTTGTCATTATAGATCATAGTCAATTGTTTTTCCTATCATTTTCTTGATCCAGATGCTAATCAACTTGTTAATTGGTTACTGTTTTTATGACGTATTTGTCTATATTTGTTGACAGTGGCCTTTCTTTTGGATGAACATATTTTTTTGATGCATGTTTCAGTCATGTGAATTCATATGTTGCATATAACGCTTTATGATATCAGTATCCTACATTTGTAGTTTTAATTGTTGATTGTTATAGATGAATACCATTGCAATAATAGTTTTTGGTAGATGAATGTCATTGCAATGTAGGATGATCAGTTCTATCAATCTTGATCTCAATGGTTTAAAATCATGTTACAGATACAACACGAATGCACAACAAACGCATAATTAGAGAGTGATTCAAGATGTTCAAGTTAAAACCAATATATGATACTCGATGATAATATGAAACCTTCATATTCTCATCGATACTCATATATGAAACTAAAAGCGCCACTTAGTCCCCGTCTATCGGTTAACATACGTGCGATGTTCGTCGTGACATAGAACTATACGAAGGTTGTTAAATATCGGACGGTATAGCTCGATACTAACAACCGTCGTATAGTCTATGCGACGAGAAAATTCAATCGTATGGTAACTGATAGATTTGTCCCGTGTGGACAAGTTAGGAATGTATAAAGCAAACACCTTCATTCACTTGTGTTTTCATCCGTTTCGAGATATTTCGTCGATACCTTTCCGCTGGTTCTCCGTGTACAAAGATAGATTAGATGTTCATTTCAACGTTGTTTCACAGCTTTGAAATGATTATCTATTCTATTACAGTGCACTCGGAGAACAGCGGGGAGGTGCTGCCGAAATTTACTCGAAACGGTTGAAAGCATAAGTAATGGGTACACGCTCTATACATTCTTAATGGGATAGAAACCTTACCCCCGACAGCCGGAACACACACATACAACAGGAATACACAACAAACGCATAATTAGAGAGTGATTCGAGATATTCAAGTTAAAACCAATATATGATACTCGATGATAATATGAAACCTTTATATTCTCATCGATACTCATATATGAAACTAAAAGCGCCACTTAGTCCCCGTCTATCGGTTAACATACGTGCGATGTTCGTCGTGACATAGAACTATACGAAGGTTGTTAAATATCGGACGATATAGCTCGATACTAACAACAGTCGTATAGTCTATGCGACGAGAAAATTCAATCGTATGGTAACCGATAGATTTGTCCCGTGTGGACAAGTTAGGAATGTATAAAGCAAACACCTTCATTCACTTGTGTTTTCATCCGTTTCGAGATATTTCGTCGGTACCTTTCCGCTGGTTCTCCGTGTACAAAGATAGATTAGATGTTCATTTCAACGTTGTTTCACAGCTTTGAAATGATTATCTATTCTATTACAGTGTACTCGGAGAACAGCGGGGAGGTGCTGCCGAAATTTACTCGAAACGGTTGAAAGCACAAGTGATGGGTGTTCGCTCTATACATTCTTAATGGGATAGAAGCCTTACCCCCGACAGCCGGAACACACACATACAACAAGAATACACAACAAACGCATAATTAGATAGTGATTCGAGATGTTCAAGTTAAAACCAATATATGATACTCGATGATAATATGAAACCTTCATATTCTCATCGATACTCATATATGAAACTAAAAGCGCCACTTAGTCCCCGTCTATCAGTTAACATACGTGCGATGTTCGTCGTGACATAGAACTATACGAAGGTTGTTAAATATCGGACGATATAGCTCGATACTAACAACAGTCGTATAGTCTATGCGACGAGAAAATTCAATCGTATGGTAACCGATAGATTTGTCCCGTGTGGACAAGTTAGGAATGTATAAAGCAAACACCTTCATTCACTTATGTTTTCAGCCGTTTCGAGATATTTCGTCGGTACCTTTCCGCTAGTTCTCCGTGTACAAAGATAGATTAGATGTTCATTTCAACGTTGTTTCACAGCTTTGAAATGATTATCTATTCTATTACAGTGTACTCGGAGAACAGCGGGGAGGTGTTGCCGAAATTTACTCGAAACGGTTGAAAGCACAAGTGATGGGTGTTCGCTCTATACATTCTTAATGGGATAGAAACTTTACCCCCGACAGCCGGAACACACATATACAACAAGAATACACAACAAACGCATAATTAGATAGTGATTCGAGATGTTCAAGTTAAAACCAATATATGATGCTCGATGATAATATGAAACCTTCATATTCTCATCGAAACTCATATATGAAACTAAAAGCGCTACTTAGTCCCCATCTATCGGTTAACATACGTTCGATAATTTATTCTTTTCAACGACAAACGCACACACAAAGCATATACACGGATTTTCTTCTTTGTCAGTAACTATCCCGTTCTTATATTTCTCAATATAGTCACCATAACCTACAATTTATATGTTATACAGTCTAACATGGCCCATAAGTACGTCAGAGTTAAGGACTGGATGTATGTGGATTGGCAACAACGTATACAACCTAAGTTTGTCGCAGGAGTTGCTGCTTTCATTAAATTTGCACGTGCACATAATAAGATCATAATAGAGAAGATTCTCTGTCCGTGCGATAGATGTCGCAATAAGTACTGGCAGAAAGTAGAATTGGCAGAGCTTCATATTGTAAAATATGGGTTTACTAGACTTTATACAACTTGGAAATATCACGGGGAAGGAGAAGAATGCAGTAATGCGGCAGAAGAAGAAGGAGAACACGATAATGCGGCAAGAGAAGAAGAAGAATTCGGTAATGCGGCAGAAGGAGAAGACGGTAATTTATTTCCATCAGAAGAAATGGAGGATATGGTAGAGGCTGCCCTAGGTGAATCTATTCATACCGAAGATGACATTTCTTCCGGTCAAGAACCGCGTGCGGATAAATATGAAAATTTCATGAATGATGCTAGAAAACCAATTTATGAGAATGCGAAGTATTCCACCCTCTCATGGTTCGTCCAACTTTTCTAGATTAAGTGCCTAAATGGATGGAGCAACAAGTCATTCACAATGCTTCTTTCGTTCTTGAAAAATTCTATGCCCCCGGGAAATAACGTGCCCGACAACTGGTACGGAGCCCAGAAGATGATGTCTAATTTGGGTCTAAAGTGCGAGAAGAATCAAGCATGTCCTAAAAATTGCGTGTTGTACCGGAAAGAGAATTCAGATTTGAAAGAGTGTCCAACATGCGGAGAGGCCAGGTATAAGCCGAAAGATTCTGATAAGAAGCCTGATATACCTGTCAAGATAGCACGATACTTTCCCATAACACAGAGGCTACAGAGGCTATTCAGGTGCAAGAAAACAGCCGAGGCAATGATTTGGCATCACCGTGCTCCTCCAAGTGAAGATGGAAAAATGAGCCATCCAAGAAATTCACCGGCATGGAAGGATTTCGATAGGAGGCACGCAATATTCAGTAGCGATCCTCGCAATGTCCGGCTCGGACTGGCTACTGATGGTTTCTGCCCATTCAATTATATGGCTGGAGGTCACAGCACATGGCCCGTTGTAATGATAATTTATAATCTGTCGCCTTGGTTGGTTATGGACCAATCATACTTTATGATGCCTTTTCTTATCGACGGACCAAACCCACCGGGGAACAATATCGATGTCTATCTCCGACCTCTGATCGAGGAGTTGAAATCTTTGTTCATTGATGGTGTAGAGACATATGATGCAAACACAAATACAACCTTCATACTGTGTGCGGCTTTAATGTGGACAGACTTTCCTGCATATGGAATGCTATCAGGTTGGTCCGTACATGGTCACAAAGTATGTCCTCATTGCCATGAACACACAATATCGAAATTCTTGAATTTTAGCAGGAAGGTTTGTTATTGCGGCCATCGACGTTTCCTGCCTCCAGACCACCCCTATAGGTTAGACACGGTTCACTTTGATGGTCATCAGGAGCTTCTTGGACCTCCATCCCCATTGTCCGGAGAGGACGTGACTACTAAATGGGATGGTTACAATAATGTGACCTTCGGGATGGATCCGACGAAACAGGTCAAACCACCATTTTGGAACAAGTTAAGCATTTTCTTCGAGCTTCCGTACTGGTCAACAAATTTAGTGCGTCATTGTCTGGACGTCATGCATATAGAGAAGGGAGTATCAGAGCACATACTTAACTTGCTTCTTTGTAAAGACGGGAAATCGAAAGACAACCTGAATGCTCGGATGGATCTACAGGAGTGGGGAATAAGAAGTGAATTGCACCCTAGGCCGGTAGCGGGTAAACCGGGCAAGTTTTTACTTGCCAATGCCGCTTATCATATGTCACAACCGGAGAAGAAAAGATTCCTACTGGTGTTGCATGATTTGAAAGTTCCCACAGGTTTCTCAGGATCATTCAGCAAGAAAATAAAAATTGTGAAAGGCAAGATCGATGGGCTGAAAAGTCATGATCACCATGTTATCGTGGAGCACCTTCTTCCATTAGCCCTCAGGACTTCTCTCCCCGAATCGGTTGGTCTAGTAATCAACGACCTATGTTGTTTTTTCAGAGAGTTGTGTGCTAAAATACTGGAGGTTGTGACGCTGGATAAACTAGAAAATTCTATTGCGTTGATACTTTGCAAGTTTGAGCGTATTTTCCCACCTTCATTCTTCGATATCATAATACACTTGACGGTTCATCTTGTAACTAAGGCTAAGTTAGCCAGACCGGTACAATATCGATGGATGTATCCCGTCGAGAGGTACGTGTAATTTTTCGTTTCGCGCAATTTATAAATTTATTGTTGTCCTGTATACCCATATTTATTTATTCAACATATTTTCATTAGGTACCTCTACACTCTTAAAAAGTATATACGCAATAAAAATCGACCAGAGGGTTCTATCATGCAAGGTTATCTTCTTGATGAAGTAACCACATTTTGTTCCCGCTATCTGGACGAGAACATTGAGACAAGACTTAACCGGCCTCGAAGAATTCAAGACGGGCCATATGGTAAAGCCGAGTATAAGAGGGTAGACACTATGTTTATCAACAAGATATACCGGTTTATCTTGCTTAATTGCACATGTCTTGAACAAATTAGAGAGTAAGTTTTTTTGGATTAATTGTTATATCTGTGTTTGTGTGTGTATGAAATGATATAATATTAATGTCACCATTATTTGTCGAAAACAGAATTCATTTTAACGAGGTACGTGAGAGGCATCCTGATTGGAACGAGGAACGATTGGAAAAATATCATCAGGATAATTTTTGTGATTGGGTCACAGATCATGTAAGTTATTCGAATAACATTTTATTGCTATTAGTTTTAATCTAAACTTGTATCGTTATATATTTTTCGTAAAATTTGTTTTGTTAGATCCACGATCCGAACTTGTCTGCATCATTTGAGAGTGATTCAAGATGTTTAGCTCAATTTCCTAGTATGGAGGTTACATATTACAAAGGATTTGGTGTCCTTGGATACAAATTCGAAGTTAAGGACATAAAAACATCTAGAACCACTCAGAATAGTGGGATTGCGACGGTAGGATCGGACGGTGTGATTTATTATGGGTACTTAAATTGTATACTCAGCATCCACTATCCCGGACGATCAGAACCCTTTTATATATTCCAGTGTACTTGGTACGATATGCGAACTGATACGGATAAGTGGAGAAACAATCTTGGGACTTGGAAAGATGAATATGGATTGACCAGTGTGAACACACTTCGATTTTACGGTCAGAAAGATCCGTTTATCTTTCCGAACCAAGCGTTCCAAGTATACTACTCACAGTGTTTGAAGCATCCGGGATGGAGTGTTGTATGCCGATGGAAACCCAGAGATGTCTACGATGTCCCAGAATTCGAGGACAGCGATGAGGATGAAGAAGAGAGAATGCTTAGAGTGCTCCGACCGTCTGTTTCGAAGGACAGGTTGTCTTCGGCCGATCATGAAGTTACGTGGGTTAGAAATGACATCGACGATGAAATCCAAGTAGATATGTATAATGCGCCCACGAAACGAAAAAGATTATCAGTAATGTTATATTATTACTTCGCATTTTACGATCTATACATATATAGTCAATACTTTTAATGATTGTCTAATGCGTCCACGAACCGTTTATCTAGATTTGATGACGATGTCGGGAGTAGCGAGGGGTGGCAGGAGCTCCAGCCGCGACAGAGGCAGAGCGGTTCTGCCGCCCGGAGAGCTCCGTAGGGAGCTTTAGAGGGCCGGTCTTGCACCCAGATCGGAGACCCCTTCGGATGCCTCCTTCTGTGTGGATTTTGCCACACCTCCAGGTATACTGCACGCATATCCATTTTGAATGTAATATTACAGATACTCATGCCTGTTTATGTCAAAATTACTTATATTGTCAATGTTTGATTATCTAGTTGTTGGTGATGTGTCCACATCTGGGACAGAGGCCACTCCCGCTCCTCCAGGTATGTTTATATATCATATAGTGCATGTATATTGATTTAGAATGCTATATCATAAATATACACACATTCCTTTTGCTCTTACTTAGCAATTTTTATTATTGTCTAGCTATAGGTGGTGACACCACCGCACATGCGGGTATGTTTATATATCCTATAGTGCATGCATATTGATTTAGAACGTTATATTATTGATCTACGCATTCTTTTTGTAATTACTTATATAATCTATTTTTAATTTTCTAATTATAGGTGGTGCGTCCACATCTGACGCAGGGGCCACTCCTGCCACTTCCATACCCTCCGCATCGTCTGCAGGTTAGTATGAATAAATATAAAATATTTATTCATTTTACATATTCTCTATAGAATAAATATGAACTTCATGGAAATTTAGCGTCAATATTTATTTTCTAGTTGGAGGGGATGCGTCCGCATCCGGGACCCCGGCTGTTACTCACCGGAGGAACTATCGTCCCGCTCGTGCTGCTGCCCGGGCCCAGGCTCGTGCTTTAGTCACCGGAGGTATATATCACACTTCAATTTTCGTTTAACCTTAATTTCTTAATACAACTTTGTCTTAATATTGATTGTCTTGATATTTCTTGCAGACGCAGGGCCTCCCCATCCCCAGAGGGGGACTCGAGGCCCGAATCAGTCCCATAGGCTGAGGCCTGACAGAGCTAGGGGGGAGGCAGCATTCTCCCTCTTTTTTACCCTTGACTATCGCTATACCGGTCCTCATGCCGAGAGGTTCGGCCGGTATATGGGGGACAAGAGCCGGCTCGTGAAGAACTATCCACTTCACGTTGAGTGGGGCGAGCAGCACCGGCGCTCATTCGCCCTCTTCTTTGATCAGGCTCGGGTACGTATTAATATATATTTTCATTTGATTTATCCAATATATTTATTATTAACACTTGCAATCTAATAACAATGTTTTTTTTTGTATTTTCAGTCGGATTACGATTTTTAGCCTGTACCCGACCCTGATCACCCTGGGAGGGTGCTCGACCTACATGCTCTGTACAATGGCCTGATGAAGAACATGCAGACCAAGGTCCGATACAACAGGAATGAGCTGAAGGCCGACTGCTACTCCCTGTGGATGGCGACCCCCGAGGCAGAGAGAGCGGCCCTCCTATCTACTCCGGTGTTTGCGAGAGTCGACGTAAGACATGGCCTCTATTGTGCGAATATTTCGACTCTCAACGCAATGTATTTTAAATGTAATTCATTGTTTAGGATATAATTTATTTTTTTGTGTTCCTTAATTAGAAAACTAAATGTTAATGCGTTCTGCAGAAACAGGCCGCTCAGAATACAGAGAATAGGAAGTCGATGAAGAGGGGTCGCCCCGCTTACACAGGTGGCTCGAGAAATATTACTCGAGCCATGGAGTTATCGGTAAATTACAATAGACCGGCCTTTGTGATATAATGCAATATTTAGAGTTATTTTCTAATATATCTAATATTAAGAGTTATTTTCTAATATTGCAGACAGCTCAGACCGTGGCGCAAGGTGGTACACCGAGCGTGCTGTCCGCATATCTTGCCGTCCACGGCACCTTGACAGATCCCGCCACGGGCGAGTTTCGATATCCCGACGTCGCTACCCAGGAGTATTGCGTAAGTGTTAATATTTATTCTACCCATATTTGAAATTTTAGTTTTGGAATGTTCAAATTTAAATTTTATACTTATACTTTACTGCTTAATGTGGGTGTAGGAGCGGGTGGTTGAGCAGGCCGAGGCCTCGGGGATCGATTTTACCGGACAGAGCGATCCGAGACTGCTGACCCCAGTCCTGGACGCCGCACACGGAGGGCACCACAGAGGTTGGGAGAGAGGCCGGGGACTGGGCCCTAGTAGGGCCCATATAAGGTTGGACTCCACCCCGGCGGTTACTTCCTCCATCTCCAGTGAGCGACGTGTCCAGCAGGAACTGGAGAGCTTGAAGGCCACCGTTCAGGAGTTGAAGGAGATGCTGGTATGTATACTACTTTATAGTAAAATATCATGTCATATTATAGATATCAACATATCCAATATTAGTACGTAGCCTGAGCTTATTTGGTTGTAGACTTAGGTTTGATTAATCATACATACATATCTAATTAAAATAAACTACGGTTTTCCAAACTAGATATCCAAATGGGGTTTCGAAATAACTTGATAATAATACGAATTCGAATAATACACAGTTCTTACACGCTTATTACACACGTTAGGTCCAGACGCGACAGGGTATATCGGCCAAGCCTCCACATGCATCTCCTTCGGCTGCGGCTCCGCAAGCCACTACATCGGCTGCGGTTCCGCAGACAGCTCCTATAGCTCCACCGCCCGCTCAGACTCCCGCAGCCGCGGCTCCGCAAGCCACTATCTCGACGGCGGCTGCGCAGACCACATCTCCAGCTCCACAGCCCGCTCAGACTCCCGCACGCGCCGAATTGCATGGTTTTTTAACCGAGAAGCAGGCGCGCCAGATTCTAGCGCTTATCAGAGATGGAGCTGGACCGAACTAGGGTAGATTTTTTATTCTTATTTTTTGAAACATGTATTTATTTATATGATACATATTGTACTATATTTTGGATGATATTGATATTGGTGGTCCTACGGTGTTTATATTTATATCATATTCAGTTTTTTGGTTTCTTTTGTATATTATATGCGTGAGATGTGATTATGAATACTGCGATATATGTTGTGTGATGATTAATTTTATATTTGATTGATGTATATATTATTGTGCACAGGACGAGAAAAAATCAGGCAGCCCTTTTTTTTAAAAAAACAGATAATATGTACCTACGGATTAATCCGTAGGTACCAAGTTGCCCCTACGAATTAAACCGTAGGGGCAAAATATCAGAATAATTGATATTTTCCCCCCTGATTTCAGTATCAGGGGGTTGGGAGTGCCCCTACGGATATGAGTTGGGAGTGCCCTACGGATATATCCGTAGGGGCAAACAAAAGCCCCTACGGAGTTATCCGTAGGGGCAAAATATCAGAATTTCTGATATTTTGCCCCTACGGATATATATCTACGCATGTATCCGTAGGGGCTATTTCTTGGCCCTACGAATTAATCCGTAGGTACAAGTAATATATTTTTAAAAACCGTAAATAAAATAATTTTTTTGTCCCTACGGCCTACTCCGTATGTAAAACGGGACCTACACAGAACTCCGTAGGGATAAGTTTTTCTCCGTAAGGGCAAGTTCAGGGCTTCAACTTGCACCTACGGCGTTTGTACCTACAGGGTATTTTATTGTCCCTACGGATATATCCGTAGGGACAGTGGTTTGCCCCTACGGGTAAATCCGTAGGGACAGCCCTTATTTGTAGTAGTGTAAGCTTTTTTCACCCCACTTAGCCGTTACTTTGCTCGAATCTCGTGCTAACTTGATCGTCAAAAGGTCCTCGGTGGTACCAAACCATCCCGGGACTTTCTTGCAGGTACTCGGCACAAACTTCTCAAACCACCAATCTCCTCAAAACCCACTGAGGCCCACACGCAACAGAAGATCACCTCCAAAATTCACCGGGAGATCGATGGAAGACAACATCTGACGGAGACCCGAAAAGGACCTCCATCAGGCTGACTTATCTGTGTCGTGATGGAGAAATAAATCTAGAATCTATTCCATCAATGCATCTTTATTTCTTCCTAAATAATTGCTGTAAAATTTCTTGTTCTTTAACAATAAATGTCATGCAATTCATTTGTTTTTGGTAAAGTGCAGTACATATCAATTCAACTCGGCTGTGTGAATGTTCATCGACTCCCTACCAACTAAAATGACCGGAGGAAATAAAAACAACATGCATTTGTACCAGGCTAAATGACAACTTTTTTATGATAGAACATTAGGTAGAACTTCATGTATTAAAATGCCAGATTTAAAATTATAAGAATTTAAGTGCTACATTGATAGAACATTAGGTATTAAAGTGCCATTTACCTCATTTGCGAATGCAAGTACTGTTTTAACTCAACGATGAGAGCTAGTTATTGATCAATATTCAATAATAAAGTGTGTTTTAGGAAGGAGCAAAAGAGGGTTCAACTCCACAATTAAACAAAAAGTTTGAAGGATTTAGAATTTCAGTCATTTAGAAGACATTTTAGAATTCATTAGTGTCCTTTGATATAATTTATAAAATTATTGTTTTTTGATTTATTATTTGTTATTTATTGAGGCATGCTTCACAAATATATATATATATATAGAGAGAGAGAGAGAGAGAGAGAGAATAAGAGAGGAAAGAGGCCATAGGAGGAAATTTCCTCCTATGGCGTCAAAAATGTACGTCCTCCGTCGTGTTTTCCGACGATCGGCATCCATCATCTTCATCGTTATCATCTAAGATATGGGTATACCAAATTTTATGTGATTCTACAACTTTTTCACCGTTGAATTAGTGGTTCAAAATTAACGATTTACCGACAATAGAACTTTTTACATTGCTAAATCAACGGTGAAAAAGTTGTAGAATCATATGAAATTTAGCGTACCCATATTTTAGATGATAACGATGAAGATGATGAATTCCGATCGTCGGAAAACACGACGGAGGGCGTACTTTTTCGACGCCATAGGAGGAAATTCCCTCCTATGGCCTCTTTCCTCCATTATTCTCATATATATATATAGAGAGAGAGAGAATAATGGAGGAAAGATGCTATAGAAATGAATTTCCTCCTATGGCGTCGAGAACATATCCTCTATCGTGTTTCCCGACGATCAGAATATATCATCTTCATCGTTATAATCTAAGATATGGGTATACCAAATTTCACGTGATTCTACAACTTTTTCACCGTTGAATTAGTTCGTTCAAAATTAACGGTTTACCGACAATAGAACTTTTTACATTGCTAAATCAACGGTAAAAAATTTGTAGAATCACATGAAATTTTGTGTACCCACATCTTAGATGATAACGATGAAGATGATACATTCCGATCGTCGGAAAACACGATGGAGAGTGTGTTTTTTCGACACCATAGGAGCTCCCTCCTATGACCTCTTTCCTCCATTATTCTCATATATATATGATTGTTTGTTGTTTTTCGTATGCGTTTTAAATTTAAGAATACCGCAATCAAGACGATGTCGCTTGGTAACTAACCGGTTGAGTACGAGTCGATCCACAGGGAAAATATGTCTTTTTCTTTAAGTTCTAATGAGTTAAGTCTTATCTTTGGTAGGACATATATTTTCTACAGTTAAACTTTAAGAAAGGTTATTTTTAGGATTTTTAATTTACTAAGTTTAAGGATGCAATGCGGAATTAAATATGTAAAGAAACAAATATGCACAAAAATAAAAATATGCAGATGCAAAGATAACTATTTACAATCCACCTCCACCCCCAAACTTATCAAAAGCAATGCCCTCACTGCTCATGGTCTCGCCGTCCTCTCGAACGTGAACGGGAACGTTCCTTTCTTGCCAGCAGGGTGGTCATGCCGTGCTCCAACCCTGTGATTCGCTGATCCAGATTGGGCACCATCCCTATCAATCTGTCTATCCCCCTATTGGCTCTCCTAAGTAAACGTGCTTGTGCCGCGGGGTAAGGTCTTCCTCGCTCGCAGTCGAGCTAGAGCTGGGTGTCTTAGCGGGTACGTTCTCGGCCGGCTCGATGCGCGACCACACATCATGTAAGCGTGTGTAGGACGTGGATACGCCCTCAAGAAGAGGTCTAATGGGGATACATCCATGCATATAAAACTCAAATTCCTCCACAGGGAGGAAATGGCGACACAGTTGTGTCACCAACATAGAGTATGGATAATTGGCAGCCCTCTTGCCCGCACCAATGGAGTGAAGTAATTCCGTGCACATATCATAGCTGGGGTTTCTAGTCATCAAAGTGTGCACGATATGAAGGGATGGTGTGAAAAATGTCGTATTGTGCGAACTACCAAAAATATTATTTTGTGTCCAACGGCACACAGTTAGTACATTCGCAAAAAGGGTTCTAGCCTGGATGCCCTTGTGTGGCTCTCTCGAACAGTCACTACCTATCAAGGGTAGGCAGTCCTCGAATCTGAGGGGTTGATCGTGAATAGGTAGTCTAGGTATTAAGGTGACTTCATGGATGAAATCCCTATCGATTATTATTTCCCTATCCCCCAAATTAGCCTAATATAACCGTGTTGTGAGAGGCAACCATCCTCCATGCACTCGTAAAATCGGATGACAAGATCCGGAAGCGCGAAGGCATTCGGATAGTTAAATAGTAAAAAATTACATCCGCACCTTCGGATTTCTTCACCAAAGTAACTTCCAAAGACCGTGTGTGCAAAGATTTGTGAAAAGTCTCTTTCAAATTGCAAAGTGGGTGCCATCACAGAGAATGCAGATATTTCTGAAAATTTTAACAGAGAGGGAAAGGAAGTGCAAAGCTCCTCTGAAGATTTCAGAGGGTGACGACTCCAGACGGCGGCGGATGCACGGTCAGAACCCCCCTTGTGCGGCGAAAGGGCGGCGGTCTGGCGAAATTTGACTGCAGAACTTTGGCGGCAGCTAAGGTTTTCTGAGAGGAATACTTTAGGGTTTGGTAAAATGCAGAGAGAGGTCGGATTCTATTTATAGGGGTTGTTTTAGTTATTTGCAAAAAGGACCTCTTAAAAGAGGAATTTATTTGTAAATAGAATTTTTATTTTTTTATTTAAAACTGAAAATTTACAAAAAAATACCCCCAAAAATTGGAAAAAAATTATATATATATATATATATATATATATATATATTTTTTTTTTTTTGTTTTTATATAATTACAAGTGCTACATACCCCCAAACTTATTTGAAACAGTGTCTCCACTGTTTATGGCTGGATAACCGAAATTTAGGGGTAGATGGAAGAAGATCAGTCAATGTAAATCGGCTCCTGCAACAGCAGGAGCTCCTCCGAAGGGTCCGCGGTGAGGAACAGTTTAAGCCTATGTCCGTTCACTTTGAATAGTGAACCGTCCTTAGGATTTTCTAAATCGACCGCACCGTGCGGATATACGGTGCGTACCAAAAATGGCCCTTTCCATCGAGATCTGAGCTTGCCGAGATGGAAATGTAACCGGGTGTCGTAAAGTAAAACCTGTTGACCAGGTTTGAAAGTTTTGCGCATAAGATGTTTCTCGTGAAACACCCTCGTTCGGTTTTTTACGAAAACCGCGTTCTCGTAAACTTCATCCTGAAACCCGTTCAATTCATTCAATTGCAGCTTTCTATGGCTGCCCGCATCTCCGAGGGATAGATTCAACTCTTTTATCGCCCAAAATGCACGATGCTCAATTTCAACTGGAAGGTGGCAAGCCTTTGCATAAACAAGCCTATACGGAGACATGCCAAGATCGGTCTTACAGGCAGTTCGAAATGCCCAAAGGGCATCAGTAAGTTTTGAAGACCAATCTTTACGGTTTTTGGAAACCGTTTTCTCCGATATCTTTTTAATTTGCCGATTTGAAATCTCGGCTTGCCCACACGTTTGGGGATGATAGGGCGTTGATAGCTTGTGATTAATGGAATATTTCCGCATTAAAGACTCGAAAGTCCTATTACAGAAATGAGTTCCATTATCGCTGATGATTGCGCAGGGGTGCCCAAATCGAGAGAAAATGTTTTCTTTGAGGAATCTAACGACAATCTTGTTGTCATGAGTCCGGCTAGGCACAGCCTTGATCCACTTAGAAACATAATCAACAGCAAGGAGAATATAGACGTTCCCAAAAGAATTGGGAAACGGTCCCATAAAATCTATCCCCCAAACATCAAAAATTTCCACAACCAATATTGGTTGGAGCGGCATTTCATTTCTCCTAGATATCCGGCCCAAGTGTTGGCACCGGGAGCATGTCTTGCAGTAATCATGTGCATCTTTAAAAAGTTGTGGCCAGTAGAAGCCACACTGCAAAATCTTTTCGGCTGTCTTTTTAGGGCCAAAATACCCGCCACACGCTTGATCATAGCAAAAAGACAGCACGCTCTTAAACTCATTGTCGGGGACACACCGACGAATGATGTAGTCGGGACAGTATTTGAATAGATATGGTTCATCCCAGTAAAAATGTTTTACCTGGGAAAGGAATCGGAGTCTGTCCTGATTCGACCATTCATTTGGTATAAGTCCGGTGGCCAAATAATTCACAATATCTGCGAACCAAGGTTCGCATGATACAGTCAAGAGCTGCTCATATGGAAAAACGTCTTTTATAGGAAATTGAAGCGTCGGCGAAGAAGGGAGGCGTGAAAGATGGTCGGCGACTACGTTTTTGCATTCTCTTTTGTCTCTGATGACAAGATCAAACTCTTGTAGTAGGAGAATCCAACGTATCAGCCGAGATTTAGCGTCCTTCTTCGCAAAAAGTTGGCGAAGAGCTGAATGGTCAGTGTATACGATGACTGGAGAGCCGATTAAGTAGGGCCTGAACTTTTCTAATGCAAACACAACAGCTAAAAATTCCTTCTCGGTTGTTGTGTAATTTAATTGGGTCTCGTTCAAGGTTCGGCTAGCGTAATAAATCACATGCGGCATCTTATCGATGAGCTGTCCAAGTGAGTTTTTCAATGACTCGAACGCCTTCATACAGCTCGAGTCGAAATCAAATGTGGTGTCCTTGGCCAACAAAAGAGTCAAGGGTCTAGCAATCTTGCTAAAATCCTTGATGAACCGTCTATAGAAACCGGTATGGCCAAGGAAGGCACGAATGTCTCGGACGCATTTGGGAGAAGGGAGATTGGAAATGACTTCAATCTTAGCTTTATCTACCTCAATACCATTTTATGAGATTATATGTCCTAAGACAATACCTTCTCGTACCATGAAGTGGTACTTCTCCCAATTTAAAGTAAGGTTCTTATCCTTACACCGGGTAAGGACTGCGTCGAGATGTAACAAACACTCATCAAAGGAGTCGCCGAAGATGGAGAAATCATCCATGAAGATCTCCAAGAATTTTTCCACCATGTCTGAAAAAATACCCATCATACACCGCTGGAAGGTAGCGGGTGCATTGCATAACCCAAAGGGCATGCGACGGTAAGCAAACGTACCGATAGGACAAGGGAATGTGTTCTTGTCTTTGTATTTTTCGGCGATGGGAATTTGATTATAGCCGGAGTAGCCATCCAAAAAGCAATAGTATTCATGCCTAGCCAATCGTTCTAGCATTTGGTCAATGAAAGGTAATGGAAAGTGGTCTTTCCGTGTCGCGGCGTTGAGTTTTCTATAATCGATGCATACTCGCCACCCAGTTTGGGTGCGAGTAGGCATTAACTCATTCTCCTCATTAGTTATGATCGTTATGCCCGATTTCTTTGGGACAACGTGAATGGGGCTAACCCACTGGCTATCAGAGATAGGGTAAATGATACCACTATCAAGACATTTTACGATCTCCTTTTTAACAGCCTCCTTCATGACTGGATTGAGTCGTCTTTGTGGATCCCTTGCTGGCTTGGCATCATCCATCATATGAATATGATGTTCAACTATTAGGGGACTAATCCCCTTGATGTCCGCCATGGTCCAGCCAAAAGCTTGTCGATTGCTTTGCAAGACCGTTAAAAGGGCTTTCTCTTACTCTGGGGCTAGAGAAGCCGAGATGATAACAGGAAGGGTCTCATTCTCACCTAAGTAAGCGTATTTAAGGTGAGATGGTAATAGCTTGAGTTCGAGTGTTGGAGACGAAACAATTGAAGGTGAAATTGGAGAGATTGTCTCAAACTCGAAAGATTCCAACAGAGGTTCAAAACGAGTGTAAGCAACCGAGTCGGATGGTTCGGTTATCTCATCCGAAAATTCAAAGGATTCAAACTCGGGTGGTGAATGTTCAAGATCGTTCGAGAAAGTGAAACACACGTAATCATTATCAGGCATGAAAACAGTATCAGATTCAAGGAGGAATGCACTAGTGGCGTCAAAATTGCTGTGATCGAACAGAAATTTCTCAAGCCCACAGTCCTCCTGGGTGATCTCTTGGATCAAGAAAACATCAAGTATATTAGCGTTAGGATCGGAGGGCTGATTCCCCAACTTAAAAATGTTGAGTTCAATTGTCATGTTTCCAAAAGATAGGCTCATCGAACCATTTCGACAATTGATCACAGTATTCGAAGTCGCAAGGAATGGTCGACCGAGTATCACCAGAATTTGATTCCGAGGGTTAGCTACAGGCTGTGTGTCCAAAACAATGAAATTAACGGGGAATATGAAGTCCCCTACTTTAATCAACACATCCTCTAACTCACCCCTAGGATGGGTGATGGATCGGTCGGCCATTTGGAGAGTACAATGCGTGGATTTCAGCTCTCCTACACCTAATTGTTCATATACCGAATAAGGAAGCAGGTTAACACTGGCACCAAGATCTAAAAGTGCGCGGTTGATATTCTTATCTCCAATAGTTATTGAAATTGTAGGACAGCCAGGGTCCTTTTGTTTTTGAGATAAAGATTGGGTAAGAGCATCACTTACTGCACTAGCCAAGAAAACTTTCTTAGGTACATGTGATTTCCTCTTCTTGGTGCATAAGTCCTTCAAGATTTTAGCGTAAGAAGGGACTTGCTGGATTGCATCCAAGAGGGGAATGTTAATGCTAACCTGTTTAAATAACTCCACAATCTTCTCCATTTGTGGATTTTGTTTATTGGATCTCAACCTGTTTGGAAATGGAATATTTTGAAAATTGGTTGAGTCCAATACTTATGGAGGAGATTGCGGAGTTGGAACGGATCCCAGTGCTGGTGTTTTCGTGGAGTAAGATGTGGGTCCGTTCGGAGCAGTAGAAGAAGTAGAGCCTTGTGAAGAATGGAGAACAGGCTCTGAAGACGAAGAAGATGAAAATGAAGAAGAAGAAGAAGAAGCGGCGGCCGGGGTGTCATTATCAGTGCCAACATTGTTATATAATATCCTTCCAGATCTCAATGTAGTCACGGCACTCACATTATGGTTTTGTTGTTCAATAGCAACATGTGCATTTTATGGGTGACCAGGATTTGGCAGTGGTTGAGATGGAAGCTTCCCCTTCTCTCGCTCGCTTAAACCTGCATTCAGTTGTGCAATCTGGGCTTCAATAGTTTTGATGCTTTGCCCATGTGATGCAGTGTGTTGCACCAAAGACTGAATGGAAGACTGGATATTGGCTGAGGATTGAGTTGATTGTTTTAAAAACGCCTCCAGACTTCGTTCTAACGAGAAAACCTTATCGTTATTTGGTGGAACAAAATTGTTTTGAGGAAAAGAGTTGTTTGGTGCAAAATTATTCATTTGATTTTGATAAGGTTGGGATTGGAAAGGTTACTGATATTGAGTTTGTTGAGAGGCTTGTTGTGGAGGAGGAGGCCTCTGGAAATTGTTGTTACCTTGGAATTGTTGTTGATTTTGATTCCAAGCAAAATTGGGGTGGTTCCTCCAATCAGGATTGTAAGTTGTAGAGTATGGATCATTTCTTTGTCTTTACTGAAAGGCGGCATTGACTTGATCCTGTCCTTGAGCAAGTGGGTTGTAAGGACACTCTTCAGTCAAATGGGACGGATCCGAACAACAAGCGCATATAGTGCGAGGGGGTAAAGCAGGGGCAGGAGAAGGCGATGAGAATTTGCTCTCAATTGCTTCTAGTTTTCGTGTAATTGCGGCCCTTTCGGCTTTCATTGCAATTGACATATCGAGTTGATGAACGCCTGCTCTAAACGGACCGGATGAAGTAGATGAAGCAGACGAAGTGGTCTGTCTGGTGCTTTCCTACTGAAGCGTTTGTTCAGCAAGATCGTCGAGAAATTGCCAAGCTTCCTCATCAGATTTGGTTAGGAAGTGACCTTGACAAATGGTTTCCAGCAACTGCTTAGTTGCTGGGTTCAGCCCTTTGTATAAAGTCTGGCAAAGTTGCCATCTCTCAATATCGTGATGAGGGCACTGAAAAAGAAGGTCTTTGAATCGTTTGAAACACTTCCAAAAATGTTCGGAAGGAAACTGGGAAAATTGGTTAATTTCATTACGAATTCTCGCGGTCTTGTGATGTGGGTAAAATTTTTTAAGAAACGCTTTAACAAACTCTTCCCAACTATTTATGGAATGTGATGCAGTACTATATAACCACTTTTCAATTAGGTCACATAATGTGAAAAGAATGACTCGTAGCCTTATAGCAACATCGGACAGTTGGGTGGTCTTCATCATTGCACAAATATTCTGGAATTTGTTAATGACGATATATGTATCTTCGGATTCTAGCCCATGAAATTTGGGCAACATATTGATGAAGTGGGGCTTAATTTCGAAATTATTCCCATTTGCCGGCGGGAGTGAAAGACAAGTAGGAAGTGCGGAGCGGGTGGGATAGAAATGATCCTGGAGCGCGATTCGCTGTGGCGCTTCAACAGGAGATTGTTGCGGGTTATTCGCATCCAGTTGAGGTGGAATCAGTCCCGAGGTAGGTAAAGGATTGTTAGGATTGAATCCTGACATTTCCTTAGAAGATGATGAATGTGAAGATGAAGGTAAAGATGAAAAAGAAGTGGAGGAAGTTTCGACTTCGGAGTCGAACGCGTCGTCAGTAGTGACTAAAGAGACACGAACTAAGCGGGCGCTAGTGTCCCTAGTCCAACCAGACATACACTAAACGAGTTGTAATATAGTCAAAACGTATAATGTGAGGGTAAGAAAACGTCAATGGGGAAATGTGAATGAAGGTTGGGTGCAATGGAATTCTAGCGACAAAGGGCAAGTTTTTTTTGTAAAATTTTTGTTTTGTGTTTTTTTTTTTTTTTTATAAAGAGTTTTGCAAAAGATTTTGTACGGAACTACGACACACTTTTAAGCAATCACAATTTAAACATGCACAATCAAGCCAAAAGCTAGGGTCTCCTAAGTCAACTAAATTGCTCCTAACTGGTCCAAAGCGACAAGTTGTGAGATATCTCTCAAATCGCCTCTTCACCGCCAATTGTGGCCAGGTAAACACAAGTGAAGAAAGGAAGGTTCCGCTCACGAATCACCGTGAAACGGGACTTTTAAAGTTACCTTTCTCACTTATCTACCCTAGGCACCACAAAATCAGGTTTAGATAAACGACGGAATGCCCATAACCTTCCTCTGTCCTAATGAGCGCGATAGTCCTTAATTGGCTGAGTCTAGATATTTTTTTAATTAGCTCGAGGGTGATGCATATGCTTTTAGTAATTTCTGGGGTCTTAGGAAGGGTAATGAAATCCTCACCCAATCTGAGTTGGTGTTATAGCCCCTTAGATTCCGTTTTAAATATGCAAAGCGGTAACACACAAAATCTAAAACACTTTCCAAAAAAAATTTCTTTTTATTTGCGGCGCAAAGAATCCTGCATGAAATGAATTATTGGAGAGGGAGAAGAGCTTGCTGTGCAAAGAATACCTACAGGAAAAAATTTCAGTGGAGTGCAGAGGGTAGGAGGAGAAAAAATATACTCACAGAGAGTTTTCAAAACGATGACGTCACCTGTTTGACCCCTGCTTTAGCCGCGGTTCCGCGGTGGTTCAGTTGGTTTAGGCCTCTAAAATTTTTTCCGTGTGCTGTTATGGTTCTTCTCTGTCTGTTCAAATTCTCTATTTCTTGATTTGTTCACTGGGCTTGCTCCAAATCTGAATCAGTCCGTTTTCTTTTCCTGCACAATTCACACAAAACCAATCAAAAATAACAAGATGATTTTTTATGTATTTTTTTATTTTTTCAATTTTTATATTTTTATTATTTAATTAACCCGAAATTAGAAAAAGAAATAAACTATCGTTTCCCCGGCAACGGCGCCATTTGATTGTTTGCTGTTTTTCGTATGTGTTTTAAATTTAAGAATACCGCAATCAAGACGGTGTCGCTTGGTAACTAGCCGGTTGAGTACGAGTCGATTCATAAGGAAAATGTGTCTTTTTCTTTAAATTCTAATGAATTAAGTCATATTTTTGGTAGGTATTGTTTTAAGAACTAAAAATGAGAATAAATCGATTTAAAAGGCTTGCTAGGGTTAGGATTAGGTTAGTTCAAATAAGGACTCTTCTCACTTCTACCATTGCCCTAGTTAAGAATATAGGTGTTAGGGTAATAGTCAATAACGGAAATTAGCACGACTAAAAAGAAACTTAGTTTCTTCCTTTTGGTCCTTATCCGTCCGTTCTTAACTCTTAGCCCTAACATCCAGTTAATGCAACCACAACCGGTCTAACTAGAGAATCACGCTATCATGTAGGATATGGTGCCGTAGTGAACGTATGTGGTTGAATTAAATAGAGTCCTTTTAAATAAAGTAATATGGGCAAAGAAAGGAGTGAGAGAGATTTCCTTCTCTCAAACCTTCTCTATTCTAACCCTAACAAGTGAGAAATTACTCACTCATTAGGAAAGTAACAATAAAATTCATTTTTATATATTTTTTTTAATAACCTAAATTGCAGATAATAAAAGAACAAAATAAAAATAGCAGATAATAAATTGCAGATAAAAAAATGCAAAATAAAAATAAAACTCACTTTTATTGATGACCTCTTAGCAATGCATTACAACTTGAATAAAAATTTAAATCTAAGAATTAAAAAGAGACATGCCTAATTAGGCTTTTGGATTTCCTATTTATAGATAGGAAAAAACCCTAGGTTGCATTCTGATCCACACTTGAATTTACGAGACTACCCTAAGAAAGCCGGGTCAAAGCACTGACACCCACCGACACATGCATCGACACGTGCACTATATGGCCGCGGAACCGTGGCAGGAAGGCATATTTGGCCGTGGTTCCGCGGCCAATTGGTGGGATCTCTGACTCAGTTCTTCAGGATTGCTTCATGTTGCTTTTTCTTTCTATTTTATTCACTTGGTTGCTCAGAATCTCTTCTATTTTCTTCCAGATTTCCAACAGTACAGAATTATGTGGACTTTTACCGTGAGCTTCGCGTTGAAGTCTTGAATCTTGTGCTACCCTTGTGCTTTGTGCATTGAACTGTCTACTGATGTTCATTTGTTTCTTGAACTGGTAGGCGGCATCATACGGATTCATGTATTATTGGTCGTAGTCTCACTTTTGTAGCGTCTTTTCATGAATTTCACTGTAACGATCTGAGAACCTATAATCTGCAACTATTTAGCAGATATGGATCAAAAACACCTATTTATATATAATGTGATTAAGAATGGGCGATATAATAATACAAAATTCTGATATGAACAATATATATATGAGAATAATGGAGGAAAGATGCCATAGTAGGGAATTTCCTCTTATGGCGTCGAAAAAATACATCCTCACTCAATTTTTTCGGCGATCGACATCCACCATCTTTATCGTTATTATTTAAGATGTGGGTACACCAAATTTCATGTGATTTTACAACCATTTCACCGTTGATTTAACAATGTGAAAATTTCTATTGTTGGTAAACCGTTAATTTTGAGCTCATTAAATCAACGGTGAAAAGGTTATAGAATCACATGAAATTTGGTGTACCCACATTTTAGATGATAATGATGAAAATGGTGGATGCCGATCGTCGGAAAAAATGAGGGAGCGTGTATTTTTTCGACGCCATAGGAGGAAATTCGCTCTTATGGACTCTTTTCTCCATCAACCCGTGTGTGTGTGTAAAAAGCAAACTAATGGCTTATGATATTAGACCTCAGAATTGACTTGACCAAGTTGTTGATGTCAAATGTAGACACCCAAACAACCCCCAATAAAACATTCTTCACTTGAATTTCAACCACATTCTCTCTCCTTTTGATTTCTTTTTATTTAAATGTTTTGGTTCAAAATCAAGCAAATAATAAAGAAACGAGTTTATCAAGTCAGTAGGGACTCGTTTTTAATTTAAAAACAAGAAGAAATAAAAGGGAGGGGGGGGGGGGGGGGGGGGGGGTTCATTTCGACCTAACAAGATATTTTCAACATTTTGAGATATAAAAAGAAAAGAAATTACCACATTGTAAGATTTCTACGTAATCGCTTGAATTTTGAACCCAATTTTTTGATGGGGAATTTTTAAGCGAAAATTTGGTATAAAAACGTGCCTTAAATCAATATTAAACATTTAAATGATCGAATCATTACCTATTTCCCAATAGGAGCATCAAAAGCAAGGGTTTATTCAAAAAACCCTTTTAGTTTACCTACTCGTATAACATTTGTACAGCCTCAAATGTTTTATTAGTACAAAAACCTACTCTGCAAATCGGCCCTTCTTCGACCAAAAGGGCTAAAAGTACCTATATTTAACTCTGAACAGCTTAAATGATAGATAAATTTACGGGTAAATTTTGTGAAACACCATCGAACTTTCAAGGATTTTCATATAGCACCATCGAACTTTAAAAATGTCATAAATCCCCATTGAAGGGTACTTTATTCATGGTATTTGCTTCAAAACATATCAAGTTCGTCTGATTTTGAGACTGTTCAATCTATGTCCAAGTTCATTTGGATATTCAATCTACTAATATCTTAAACGAGTTAACCGAACTAACATTTTCATACAACATTGCTAATTCAATCGGGGTTGTGACATTTTGAAAGTTCAATGATGTTATATAAAAAACCTACAAAGTTTCGATCTTGTTTTATAAAATTTACTTCCAATTAACTGTGGAACTCATTTATAGCATCAGCATGACAAGCTAAGAGACATGGGCGAGATTCCTACTCAGTATTTGGTCCACGAGGCCCACATACTAAGAAGCACTACATTGCAAGAGTGTATACGGTAGACCTAATGATTTTTGAAGCACTTCACAATCTTAATAGTAGCCATCGAATGCAACACATATTCACAACTTGGAGACGTTTCTCCATCACAGAAATTGTCTGATGGACTTCTGGATCTCCTTCAGATGTTATCTTTCGTTGATCTGCAGCGAACGCTGATGGACGGCTGAGATTGAGTTGGAGGGTTGACCTCTGGAGCGTGTGGATCTCAATGGGTTTGGATTTGAGGTTGAGCCGAGCTACCTGCAAGAATATCCCGGGATGGTTGTGCTACCGAGGACCCTCCGACGATCAAATAGATTCCTGCTCAGTATTTGGTCCACTAGGCCCACATACTAAGAAGCACTACATTGCAAGAGTGTATACGGTAGACCTAATGATTTTTGAAGCACTTCACAATCTTAATAGTAGCCATCGAATGCAACACATATTCACAACTTGGAGACATTTCTCCATCACAGAAATTGTCTGATGGACTTCTGGATCTCCTTCAGATGTTATCTTCCGTTGATCTGCTGCGAATGCTGATGGACGGCTGAGATTGAGTTGGAGGGTTGACCTCTGGAGCGTGTGGATCTCAATGGGCTTGGATTTGAGGTTGAGCCGAGCTACCTGCAAGAAAATCCTGGGATGGTTGTGCCACCGAGGACCCTCCGACGATCAAATTAGTGGTGCAAGTTGAGCAGAGTAGCGGCCTAGTGGAAAGAATTGCGTACTCGATCGTCTGAGGGAGGGGTTTATATAGCGGCAGCAATGGGCAGGCAGGCGCGAGAACACGCCGGCCGTTACGCCCCTGACGTCACGCCCGCATGATAGATGGGATCCCGCATTAATGACGAGACAGGTTCGTTAATGGGGATCGTAGTGGCGTGGAACGCGGGGTCGTAGGCGGCGGATATCTCGCGCATAGCGAAATTCGCGGAGCCGTGGCGAAGGCTCCTGTGATCAGCGCTGCGGGTCGGTCGGTGAGACCGGGGAAGATGAGCTCGGCGGGAGGCTAGGGTACGAGCGGGAAGCCGAGACATCTTGGTTCTATGATTGCTCAGAGGCGAGCCGGTGGGTGGTCTGGAAGGCCACTGAAGGTCGGGCGCCTCCTCGGACCGGAGGCCCGAGGTGTGATTCCAACCGAGGTTAGTGATCGTCGGGGTCTGGAGAGTTACCGATATCGAGCCTCATCATTAGCCCCCCACTCTCGTCCCGACCCGTTCCTGGGTCGGGTCGAGAGTGCCTGACCGATCACCCGGGGTGAGCTCTTATTCGAAGATATCGTCGGCACGCATTCCCGGGCAAAGAGTAGTATTTTCTTGATGGCGTCAGCGAATCAGGGGAGAGATCTCGCATTAAAGGGAAGCGCCGGATCGGGTGTACGTTTGTCAAAGCGACAGCCCACGTGTCTGGCGTTGGTTGGCTGGCGTGACGTGCCGCAGGAGTTCCCGCGCCCAACATGAGTGCGACAGGTAGAACGTTGTCGGCCGTTGGTTGCGAAACATCGTTTTAGCGGGAGGCGGTCGGAGCCATAAGATGTGTACGCCGGCAGCTATAAATAGAGGTGGGATCCCCATCAGGGCCCATACCTCTTCATAATTTCCTCGTCCCTAGTCGTGTAAGCTCGGCTCTCTTCTCCTCAGGTCGGATTCCTTACGTTTGATTCCCAAGGACACCCCCCTTTTGACCAGGTTAGATGTCTTCTTCTAAGGAGTCTATAGATGTAGTTCGGGTAGAGTCTGAGGAGTCTTCGGCAGCTTCCTCTTCTACTTCCTCTGCTTCTTCCTCGTCTGAGTCGGAGTCCCCCCAGGATATTAGGGTTAGTCATGCTCCTCGTGGTCGCGTAATGGGGGCGGTCCCCACAGCGCAGGTCATGGATGCTCTTGGTGCGTCATCCACACTGAGGCACGCGGATGAACTCGATACCATCCGGACACGGTTCCACGTTCCTCCCGGCTATTTGCTTCGTCTGGCCAAGGAGGGGGAGAGGGCAGACCAGGTAAGGGGCAATGATATTGCCCTGTACCTGGAAGCCTTTTGGGCCAGGATGCGCCTGCCTTTCTCCCCCGAGGTGAGTGCGGCGTTGAACTGTTTCGAGTTAGCCCCGAGCCAGCAAGTACCGAACTCTTGGAGGATTCTCCTTGAGTTCCTGGTCCGGTTGAAGATGCATCTGATCCCTTTCGCCGGAGCCTTCTCGTGTCTTCCCTTTGCTACAAAAACCACCCCGGCGCTCGTAGGGGCGAGCCGAGCTGGGTATACCTCTCCTTTAGGAAGCATAAAGGGAATGCTTCCGGGTCGGTGGTTATCGTTGTACCTTCTTCCATTCATGAGTGGAAGAAGAAGTTTTTGTTTGTTGAGCCGCCCGAGGGTGAGGATTGGCCGGTGCCCACCCAGTGGCAAGGGGCCAGCTGCCCATGGGTGAGTCGGTCGATGGATCCCGACGCGTTGGCGGCGGCGGAGTGGGAGCCCCTCCCCCGGGCTGATGTGTTGCTGTCAGAGCGGGCCCTCGGTTGGGCCGGGCTCAGCCCCGCCCAGTTCGCGAGTAAGTTAGGAATTTTCGGTCGACTTGTTTTAGACTTGTGCATTCTTTTGCTTCCATGACGCTGTTGAATCCTCTATATTTTGTCTTTTGCAGAACCCATGGACCTAAACAAGTTCCGGGCGGCAGTGGTTGATGTGAAGAAGGGAAAGAAGGCCGGAGGCGCCGGCCCTTCTCCCCCGTCGTCGGCTCCGGCCACGCCGGTTTCGTCCCTACCGGCGGCAGCTCCATCCAGGTGCCCAAACGCTCTTCGGGCCCCTGAGTCCAGCCGCGCGCCGGTCCGTAAGCGTGCTCGGGAGCAGGAGCCCCGGGCTTCTGAGGCGGGAGCCGAGACTGGTTCTCCCGCGTCGCTCCTCAAGAGGTTTCACAGGATGGAGCCCCGCTCCCCGGCTTCCCCAATCCTCATGGACGATGGGGAGCTTCGCTTCGAGGTGCCCTCGGTGCTTTCCGTCGCTGACAGCCTACTCTCTGAAATGGAGAGATCTGCCGGGGGCAGAATCCCTCGAGGGACCCTCCGGGCCCAAATAGCGGCTATAGCTCAAGAAGCCATGCAGGTTAGTGTTTGCACTCCACCTGGTTCTTCATTCAGCATTTTTGTTCGCGTGATCGGGTGCCTCCCATTCCTTTTTAATCCTCTTTATTTTCTTCAGGTCCTTCAGCACGTCGCCCTCGTCGTCAATATGGAGGACGAGGAGTAGCCCCGGCGATGTAGGCCACAGGCCGCGAGGAGAGCTCGAGGCAGGAGCTGGGGGCGATGGAGAGGATCGCTGCCCTTGAAGACCGGGGGGCGGCCGGGAGTCGGGAGGTCGCCCGATGCCGAGAGGCCGCGTGATCCACCAAAGCTAAGTGGGAAGACTCTCAGGTGCTCGTCGCCACCTTGAAGAAAACGGCGAACATCCTCCGAAAGGAGAATGAGGTGGCGAAGGACAGGGCGAAGCGTGCCGAGCTTCGGGCTTCGGAGGCTGAGCTTCGGGCGTCGAAGTCGGTGGAGAGCTATAAGTAGTTAGACCGGTTTTATACCGACCTTGCTAAAGCGGCCGGCGTTATTTGGCACGACGCCCTCGACGCTGTCAAGGCCCAGATGCCGGAGTTTCCTGACGGCAAGCTCCGGGCCGAGTACCCCCGTGGGGAATAGGTGCAGGGGAAGTCTCCCGGCGGTGCTGCTAGGGAAGAGTCCCCTGGCGGGCCCGTTGGGGACAAGTCGAAAGCCCCGGCCACCGGCGCCGAGGTTCCCACCGTGGGCGCCGACCCTGAAGATGCCGCCCCGGTGGTCGTAGTGGACGCGATGCTCAACGATGTTCGCCCCGGCCCTGAAGTCTGAACTTCCCCGCCTCCTGATGTTGCGCCAGAATTTTGTAAGCCTCCGGGCATTTTTGTAAAGCTGGGGAGCCCATAACACCCTTGTAAATACTTCTGATTTTTATGAATAGAAAATCCATTTTGCAGTTTCTTTGCGTGCCCATTTTCCTTTTGTTTGTGGTAAAAATTTGTACTAGCACAGTACTGCTTTCACGTTAAGTCGATTTTCCATTAGCGATCACACGTCGAGTTGAATTCTATCACTTGCCAAGAGTTCAAAGACCAGTGAAAGGTAGGTATCCCTATGGCCCCGAAGTCGAGGTGGTGATCACTTAGACATGGGCGGATCGAGCAGGGTAGCTGCTCGGTGGCCTCTTGGTGAGGGCTAAGATTGTTGGCATCGTGGGTATTTGACTACCAGCCAGGGATAACCGAGCAGTGTAGCTGATCGGTTGCCTCTTAACGAGGGCTTCGATCCTTAGCATAGGAGGGCATAAGGAGGCCTGCTAAGGGTAGACCGAGCAGGGTTGCTGCCCGGTGCCTCTAGGTGAGGGCTTTGATCCCTGGCGTCGGTGGGTAAGGAATTACCAGCCGGGGATAACCGAGCGGGGTGGCCGCTCGGTTGTCTCTTGACGAGGGCTTCGATCCTTAGCACGGGAGGGGCCGTAAGAGGCCTGCTAAGGATGGGCCGAGCAGGGTTGCTACCCGGTGCCTCTTGGCGAAGGCTTTGATCCTTGGCGTCGTGGGGTAAGAAATTACCAGCCAGGGATAACCGAGCGGGGTGGCCGCTCGGTTTCCTCTTGGCGAGGGCTTCGATCCTTAGCATGGGAGGGCATAGGGAGGCCTGCTAAGGACGGGCCGAGCAGGGTTGCCTCTTGGCGAGGGATAACCGAGCAAGGGCGAGCCCGGTTGCCTCTTGGCGAGGGCTTAGATCCTTAAGGACGGGCCGAGCAGGATTGCTGCCCGGTGCCTCTTGGCGAGGGCTTAGATCTCTGGCGTCGTGGGGTAGGGAACTACCATCCAGGTGTTAGTTATATGTATGCCCTAGAGGCCATTACTGTACATACGATGTATATTGTAATGGATGCTTGGACATATATAGGGAGGACTTTCTTGCTCGACATGATAGTATGCTATCTGGTTGTACTTTATCTTAACATGTACTCTGATTGTCTCTATGATACATGTTGATAAAGCCCTTAGGATATGTACTCGAATACTAGGACTATGATGAGATCATACTAGTGGGGCCACGGTAGTCGACGAGTACATCCTATAACTATTCCTAGTAGAGGGTGTATCGAGACAGGGCATCGATACACCAGAGTAGACTAGCGTATACGCATCTTGACCCATATGATGGGCGATGGATGATCCCATATCCATCGGTGTTTGACATCAAGGATGGTGTACGGGTGCTCAGTAGAGACTGGGTACACTGGACGGACTCGACGAGAACTCCCAGATGGTATTATACCTCACGTCAGATGGCAGTTCTCCGGTGACACTGGTACAGAGTAGTCTGTTGACCCGAGATCGTCATAGAGTCTTGTGCGATTCCCACTGTGCTTTGATTTCCATCATACCACGTCCAAGAGGGCGTGCAAAAAGGTGGCTTTTGGGTACAGTCCCGAATCATATGGAGGCAATGAGCGATAGGAGGGGATTCGTCTCTCCCGGTATAGGGAGTTGATGTTGTGCTGTGTTCGATTGGCTATAACTGGAAATCCCTGGCCAGGGTTGCTGAGATTTACTGGTAAGTGTTATCAGTAGTTTCTCGAACTGTTATAGACCTCATATCGACACGACTTATCGAGCTACTGGGGTCTGACGTTTACTACCCCTAGACGAGATATGCGACATATCAGACGACGAGACCGGACTGTACGGGAGTGTTACTGATTGGATTCGTAGGAGAATGTACAGGCTTGCTTGTTGATCTTCTGATCGCTCAATACCCGTATGGCCGTTATATTTAGCAGACCGCTTGCGGCTTGTGGGAGATTGATATGATCACCACCTACTGTCGGCGTATTGACGAGTCTTTACAGTCCTACACAGAGGTTTCCTAGCTCAAGCGAAACGAAATAGGAGCGCATATGAGATATGTGCGGGACCGAGAATAATACTAGTATGTGATACTATATTCTATTCTCGCGATTTGTATCATCAGTCGGTTATATAAGATATAGCCGGGTTACCGAATCAAGTGTTGATTCGATATATTGATATACTTGATATTAGTCGGTTATATGTGATATGACCGGATCATTAAATCAAGTGTTGATTTAATGATTTAATGTATAATTATATATTTGATATATTACTTTATATTAACTAGTATTTGTTCACTTAAGATTGACTTTCTCACTTAATGTGCACAAGTTGTATATGTGATATATGTTTGTGCACTAGTTTGTATCATGATTGATGATACATGAAAACTTGGGTGTGTGTATGAATTACACCATATTTAAGATAATGGTTTAGGTTTTTATTTATTTTGGTAAAACAAAATGGTGGTTTTCTTCGTCTTGGCTTTGAAGCTTCATGAAGCTTTTAAGTATCTTTGACAAAGTCCACTCATTTTGTTTTGCATAAGATTTTTGTTAACCAAACCATTAACTCAAACTATGGTTTAGTCTTTACAAAGGTTAACTCACCCATGGTTGCATTATGATAGACTTCACTTGATTATTCTTTGTTTAGATAATTCATTATTCATATTCTTTCATCATCTTCTTCTTCAAGAAGAAGAAAAGCTTGCTAGAAATTTTTCAAGTGAAGAAATAGAGTGAGAAATCCAAATCCAAAGTGAACCCACTTCCTATTTCATCATCCTCTACTACTTTCCATTTAGTTTAGGGTGTTCTCTTCACAAATTTCATGACCTAGTGAAGATAGAGCTTGAGTTTGAGTCTCCTCGACGTAGATCATTTTCGGCCTCGAGGTCAACGAGCTAGCCCGTTCATTTCTCCGAGGAAACCGTCACAAGAGTCTGGGGTCTCGATGATCGCAGCGAAGGGACGTCAACACGGAGCTTTAGAAGTGAAGGATCGGATCTACAAAGGTTGTAATCCCTCTCACCTAGTGTTAAAGTGTTTAACATGTTTAGTTTCGCATAAACTCTAGTTTAAAAATCCGGCTTTGGGTTGTTCGGCACGGCTAAAATTTCAATCGGGTATGGTTGATGCCTTGTAGACCCTTGTGCCTGTGCCTAGCAACCCTTCAGTGGTATCAGAGCTAATCTAGAGCTTTAGGCGATGTCTAGGCGAAATTTAAAGTCCGATCGAACCCGGATAACCCCGATTAAACCCTTCTCTGGTCATTTTTTGAAAATGTGATTTTTTCTGAATTAAAAATACTCAGAAAAACAAGCAGGAAAAACTAAGAATTACTGTGAAGTACGGACCACTAATTCGCTCATTCGGCCGCGGAACAGCCGCGGAACCCTTGGTTTGGCCGAGGTTCCACGGCCAAAATTTTGAATTAGTCCCTGGAACTTCATATATTTATTCTTAGGTCATTTCTTGTCATTTTTTTCTGGTAATGTTTTAATTCCACTCAAGTGTTGAGTTTTCTAGGGTTGTATTGGGGACTCGTTGATTCGATCGGATAATTTAACTTTGTTTAGTTTGTCCGGGTAATTTTTAGAACGTGTTAAAAAGTTCGAACGGATATCAATAACTCACTTTTTCCTCTGCCGGAAAATTTCCAAGCGTTGGATTTTTTCGTAGTTTAAGAACGTTCTAAGTCATGCAAGTAACGCGGTGGACCCTCTAGAAGACAACAAACCTTAACTCGATTATGTGACCGTTTTGAACTGCCTCTAAACCTTAGGGTTTGTGGCAGTACGGCGTGCCACATGTGAGGCGTTGGCTTGACCCTTCTACCGCTGGACCACTGGTACTGTGGCATGTGATGGATGTTTTAAAACTAATTTCAAGTGTTGAGAACTATTTGGGAAAACTTGGGTGTTTGATAATTCGATCGGAAAGTTTAACATTGTCTATTTATCTGGATTGTGATACAATATTTGGAATCCACATGTAGTTATGAAATAACTAATTTGAATGTTATAAATATAGCAGTTTAGTCTCAGATGATCGGTTGCCACGGAATTTTGATGTGATCAAAAGTCCGTCGCAATCACGTAGCGTACGCGGATACTCGCCGGGTAAACTTAATAGACAGCCATGCCCCATAGCCCTGACCAAGTGACTGTAGGAGAACCCCATCGCCAAAAGCATCCGTTCGGGTGCTCGCGGCAGCAGTGTTCCGCCTTAGTGCACTTCGTCGACGGCATCGGGGGTGCGGCCGTCTACTAAAGTTTGCGAAGAGCATTCGATCAGGATGTCGGGGATCTTGTTGAATTGCCCGACTTGATATTGAAAATAGTTTTCGATAAATGAGACTAAAATGCGGGGTTTATAATTGTTAGGCATGCGATGTCTAAGGAATTCATTTGGTTAGGCATGCGATGTCTAAGGAGGTTGCGGATTCCAACTGTTTTAGTTTTAAACTTTCTTTTCTGTGACCCTAAGCGTAGTATGTAGTGTATCGCCGGCTTCGTTGCTATACATCAACGACAATCGGGATACGCATACTTGCTTGCGTTGATGATATGAGATATTATGTGTTGCTGGATATGTTATATTGGATCATCGTGTTTTGAATAGCCCGGGTTTTTTTATGTGAGATGAGAGTTTTTCATTTTTCATTCATGTAAAAACTTGTATGTAATATTCTTTTATTGGGGCACTTCCGGGCTGAGGATGATGTCACCATTGTATATTATTTACTTTTCCGCATTAGGTAGACCCAAGGCGAGGAGCACAAGTAACCGGGTTCTAGGGTCCATTCGGAGACCATCTCGAGGAGTCGTGACCGGGTCTCCTAACCCTAGAATTGGCAGTGTTGCTTGCCGCTCTCGTAGGGGTCTAGGGATATGGGTTTGGCTATTCATCGCAACCGTGGAATCCGTATTTTATACAGGCTCGTATTAAAAACACGGACATCCTAGTATATCCAATATTTCATATATGTTCTTCTGCTGCAATGTTCTGTGATGAGATCATATTACTGCCTGAGACGAATGTTTATATTATATATATGAGATATATATTAAATATTGTTGATTTCGTTTCATATCTGATGCTTGTGAAGCATATTAAAATGAGACTTCATTAATGTGATTAATGAAATAAAAGAAACCTAAAGATATTGTAGAAACTTGTTTAAAAACTGGCAGCTCTAGTTCTTGCTTTGCATAGCGGTGTTCCTTGTAGAACATCCAGCACCTTATTCGATAAGGAAAGAGCCGAGATCCCTTCACCGGGAATGACCTCTTTAGTGAAACTAGCAGATGCTACAAACTCGGTTTGTCTTTTGATTGCTTCTATAGTTCTTGCTTTGCATAGTGGTATTTGTGAAATATCCTGCACCTTATTCGATGAGGAAAGGCCCGACGATCCCTTCACTGGGAGTGACCCCTTTAGCAAAACTAGAAAAGCCTCAAAAACACTCCATTTAAAATCACTCGATTCTACAACGATATCAAGTTCATTACGCAAAGGGTTTTCTTAAAAACCTGTTGTAGCCCTCCGTCATTTCAGATAAGTACTTCATAGTATTCGTGCTACGTTTGTTGGCTTTCGTCAAGGCGTAGTGTGCGGTAGCTATTTATGCTTATCTGCTTATGCATATGATGCAGATTGAGTTAGGGTAGTCGTGCGACTTTGTTGGCTTTCGTCAAGGGCCGTGCGGGTGGGTTTAATTCAATCGGGAAATGACGGGTTGGACTTGACTAGTAGCCTATGATTTGTTAGCTTTCGTCAAGGTCATAGGATGCTAGGGGTAAAATATTATCGGGAATTTCAAGTGTTGAAATTTGCAATGAGATTGCATACCTTCTATGAGATAGTTGGATCCCGATACCCGCTGCGAGTAAGAGTTACTCCTGGGTGAGTTTTACACATTACAATTAGCCGATCAAGTAGGTGTCTAGAAAGGTGTTAACGGGGTTACGCCTCTGGGAAAACGAGGTTTACTTTAATTAGGTTCATGCGAAAGCACGGGGGACCTCCCTCAAACTACCGACACTGGCCTGGCTGAAAGATTGGCGAACTTGTAGCGTGTAATTAATCCCGGCTAGTCTTTCCTTTTAGGGTTTGAAGGAAGATTTGATTAAAATAGTGGGAGACATCCTGATTAGATATATTAGATAACCAATCTAATCTTGCAAGAGCATACGCTGAGTGTTTTCTTCTCTCTCTCTCCAGGTAGTGACCATATCACGCCTTAATCAAGATAATAATACGGATATATTGACCGAACCCGCTTGTTATACTGAGCTGGGAAACGTTGGTCCCGCTCCAACTTATAATTGTTATAAGACAGAGCAAGAAATTGGGGAATACCAGATTTCCCGTGCCGCCCAAACGAAGAAAGTGCATGTTGATGCATCATCTTCGGGTGTGTTCATTACAGAGAATTGTTTCTCAGTATCCTTTACGTCCTGGGTATGTGATACCGGATCAGGATCCCACATATGTAATTTATTACATGGGCTATAGATAGGTAGAGAACTGAGAACGGGTGATAAGTTTTATGAGATAGAAACGGTGCAAGAGTTGCAGCCAAGTCTGTTGGTAGTTATCACCCAGTATTACCAGAATACATTGATTCTAAACGAATATTATTAGATACCGAACCTGATATACAAAATCATATCAGTCTCTTTATTTATTAAAGAAGGATATAATTTTTTATTGTTGGATAATATTTTGAACATTTTCTATATCAAGAGTTGATCGGTTCAGGCACGTTATCTAAAAGTATTGACGTTCTAAATCAAACTACAGTTCTTAGTATACAGAACACACACAAGAGGAAGAGTTCAGAAATGAACGGATCCTTCTTAAGGTATTGTAGACTAGGTCATATCAATGCGACCCGACTAGCTAAGTTACATTTAGATGCATATTTAAATTTGTTTGAATTTACATCTTGTGAAACTTGCCGGTCATGTCACAAAGATAAGATGACCATAGCTCTGTTTATTGGAAACAGAGAAAGAGTTAGTGAACTTTTGGGATTGATACATGTTGATGTATGAAGGTCCCCTGTCTACACATGCCAAGACCGGTTCTTTGTACTTCATTACATTCTCCGATGATCTCTCAAGATTCAGACATATGTTCCTGTTGAAACACAAGTCCGAAACTTTTGAGATAATCACAGAATATAGGTTAGAAGTAGAGAACCAAAATACGGGTATAAGTATTATGTCCTTTGATAAGATCAAGGAGGAGAATACTTGTGCACGAAAATCCTGGACTATTCTAAAGGAAAATGAGATTCTCTCTCAGCATTACTCCTCCGTATACGCCATAGCACGATGGTATATCGGGACGGAGCAATAGCACCCTATGTGATATGGTGTGCTCTATGATGAGTACTACTGAGTTTGCTATTTCCTTTTGGGAGTTATGCACTTGAGAAGCTGCATACCTATTGAATAGGGTTCAAATCAAATCAGTTGCCTATCACTTCATATGTGATATGGAAAGGGAAGAGCCCATATCTTAAGTTTGTTAAGATTTGGGGTTGTCCGGCCTATGTCTAAAAGCAAAATCCGGACAAGCTCGAGGCAAGGTCAGCTCTGTAAAACTGGAAAGAGTTCCAGCTATACAAAACTGAAGCTGGTGATTTGGTAGAACCAAAGGATTCAGTAGTTTCCAACGAACCTCAGCCTCTCCGCCGATCTAGTAGGGTTCCTCACCCACCTGAGAGATACTTCGGTTTCTCTATGACAGTGGGAGCGAGAATTGCATCATGAGATGATGACCCAACTAGTTTCGAGCTGGCCATCAGGAGTGGGACTCTGTAAGAATGGTTGGATGCTTAGTGATCTGAGATGGAATCCTTATACACCAACAAAGTATGGACTTTGGTTGTTTTATCTGAAGGGTTAAATCCCCATCAGGAGCAAGTATATCTTGAGAAGATTACTTGGTGTACATGGAAAAGTTGAGACTTTCAAAGCTATGCTTAAGTCCATCCAGATCCTACTTGCCACTGCTACATACCATGACTACGATATCTGGTGGTTGGGTGTCATGACTACTTTTCTAAATGATGTTTTAGAAGAGAACGTCTATAAGTACACAGCCAGAGGGCTTCATAAACAGTGGGAGCAGCGGAAACGTGTGCAAGATGCTTTATATGATAAAGCAGGCATCGCGGAGTTGGAACGTCTGTTTTGATGTGGTAGTCAAAGAGTTTGACTTCATCAAAATGGTAGATGAACCTTGTATATACAAAAAAGGTAGTAGGGAGTATGGTGGTGATCTTCGTAGAGTACGTGGATGACATACTCTTGATAGGGAAGGAGTTTCCTATGGTACACTCGGTCAATCTTCGCTTATCACAAAGTTTCTCCATATAGGATCAAAGTGATACCTCCTAAATCCTAGATTTTGGATCTATGAGATAGATCTAATTGGATGTTAGGATAATCACTAGTTGTAGTGAGATGGTATCAATCGATCCCGGGGAGAATCACTGGAATGGTTCCAGGATGATAAAGACGATTGAATGTCAGTCGCAGGCATTGTCTTTACCCTCAGTGGAGGGACGGTATGTTGGAAGAGTTCCAAGTGGGATACCGTGACATACTAGACGATTAAATCAAGATACATCGTTACCAAGGATGCTACCAAAGAGGCAGTCTGGATATATAAGTTCATAAGATGAACTTCGTTCCTACCATTGTGAGACAATGGAGTTGTGGCTTTTGCCAAGGAACTACCGTCCCATCAGAAATCCAGATATAATTCTTAGGTAGTATCACCTGATCATGGAGATGGTTGATCTCCAAGGAGATCGAGGTTAGGAGAGTAGACACAGAGGACAACAACGCGGATCCACTCACAAAGGCCTTTTTCCCAGTAGAGACTTTTATGGGATGGTTGAGTATGAGATACTTCAACCACAGCTAATTGTTGGGTATATGATACCACAACAGATGGCCCTAGTGCAAGTGGGAGATTGTTAGTTATATGTATGCCCTAGAGGCCATTACTGTACATACGATGTATATTGTAATGGATGTTTGGACATATATAGGGAAGACTTTCTTGCTCGACATGATAGTATGCTATCTGGTTGTATTTTATCTTAACATGTACTCTGATTGTCTCTATGATACATGTTGATAAAGCCCTTAGGATATGTACTCGACTACTAGGACTATGATGAGATCATACTAGTGGGGCCACGGTAGTCGACGAGTACATCCTATAACTGTTCCTAGTCGAGGGTGTATCGAGACAGGGCATCGATACACCAGAGTAGACTAGCGTATACGCATCTTGACCCATATGATGGGCGATGGATGATCCCATATCCATCGGTGTTTGACATCAAGGATGGTGTACGGGTGCTCAGTAGAGACTGGGTACACTGGACGGACTCGACGAGAACTCCCAGATGGTATTATACCTCACGTCAGATAGCAGTTCTCCGGTGACACTGGTACAGAGTAGTCTGTTGACCCGAGATCGTCATAGAGTCTTGTGTGATTCCCACTGTGCTTTGATTTCCATCATACCACATCCAAGAGGGCGTGCAAAAAGGTGGCTTTTGGGTACAGTCCCGAATCACATGGAGGCAATGAGCGATAGGAGGGGATTCATCTCTCTCGGTATAGGGAGTTGATGTTGTGCTATGTTCGATTGGCTATAACTGGAAATCCCTGGCCAGGGTTGCTGAGATTTACTGGTAAGTGTTATCAGTAGTTTCTCGAACTGTTATAGACCTCATATCGACACGACTTATCGAGCTACTGGGGTCTAACGTTTACCAACCCTAGGCGAGAGATGCAACATATCAGACGACGAGACCGGACTGTACGGGAGTGTTACTGATTGGATTCGTAGGAGAATGTATAGGCTTGCTTGTTGATCTTCTGATCGCTCAATACCCGGATGGCCGTTACGTTTAGCAGACCGCTTGCGGCTTGTGGGTGATTAATGTGATCACCACCTACTGTCGGCGTATTGACGAATCTTTAGAGTCCTACACAGAGGTTTCCTAGCTCGAGCGAAACGAAATAGGAGCGCATATGAGATATGTGCGGGACCGAGAATAATACTAGTATGTGAAACTATATTCTATTCTCGCGATTTGTATCATCAGTCGGTTATATAAGATATAGCCGGGTTACCGAATCAAGTGTTGATTCGATATATTGATACACTTGATATTAATCGGTTATATGCGATATGACCGGATCATTAAATCAAGTGTTGATTTAAATATTTAATGTATAATTATATATTTGATATATTACTTTATATTAACTAGTATTTGTTCACTTAAGATTGACTTTCTCACTTAATGTGCACAAGTTGTATATGTGATATATGTTTGTGCACTAGTTTGTATCATGATTGATGATACATGAAAACTTGGGTGTGTGTATGAATTACACCATATTTAAGATAATGGTGTAGGTTTTTATTTATTTTGGTAAAACAAAATGGTGGTTTTCTTCGTCTTGGCTTTGAAGCTTCATGAAGCTTTTAAGCATCTTTGACAAAATCCGCTCGTTTTGTTTTGCATAAGATTTTTGTTAATCAAACCATTAACTCAAACTATGGTTTAGTCTCTACAAAGGTTAACTCACCCATGGTTTCATTATGATAGACTTCACTTGATTATTCTTTGTTTAGATAATTCATTATTCATATTCTTTCATCTTCTTCTTCTTCAAGAAGAAGAAAAGCTTGCTAGAAATTTTTCAAGTGAAGAAATAGAGTGAGAAATCCAAATCCAAAGTGAACCCACTTCCTATTTCATCATCCTCTACTACTTTCCATTTAGTTTAGGGTGTTCTCTTCACAAAGTTCATGACCTAGTTAAGATGGAGCTTGAATTTGAGTCTCCTCGACGTAGATCATCTTCGGCCTCGAAATCAACGAGCTAGCCCGTTCATTTCTCCGAGGAAACCATCACAAGAGTCTGGGGTCTCGATGATCGCAGCGAAGGGACATCAACACGGAGCTTTAGAAGTGAAGGATTGGATCTACAAAGGTTGTAATCCCTCTCACTTAGTGTTAAAGTGTTTAACATGCTTAGTTTCGCATAAACTCTGGTTTAAAGATCCGGCTTTGGGTTGTTCGGCACGGCTAAAATTTCAATCAGGCATGGTTGATGCCTTGTAGACCCTTGTGCATGTGCCTAGCAACCCTTCACCAGGGATAACCGAGCAAGGGAGGGCCCGGTTGCCTCTTGGCGAGGGCTTTGATCTCTGGCGTCGTGGGGTAGGGAACTACCAGCCAGGGATAACCGAGCAAGGGCGAGCCCGGTTGCGTCTTGGAGAGGGCTTTGATCCTTAGCGCGGGAGGGGACATAAGAGGACTGCTAAGGATGGTCCGAGGAGAGTTGTTGCCCGATGCCTCTTGGAGAGGGCTTTGATCTCTGGCGTCGTGGGGTAGGGAACTACCGTCCAGGGATAACCAAGCAAGGGCGAGCCCGGTTGCCTTTGGCGAGGGCTTTGATCCTTAGCGCGGGAGGGGCCATAAGAGGCCTAATAAGGACGAACCGAGCACGGTAGCTGCCCGGTTGCCTCTTGGTGAGGGCTTTGATCTCTGGCGTCGTGGGTAAGAAATTACCAGCCATGGATGGAACCAGCAATGAAGCTACTCGGTTGAGTCATGAGGTTCCGTCCGATCTTCCCCGGTTTTCGAACATTAAGAAGAGTGGCCGTCGCGGGCGACACGTGTTATGAACGCGTGGGGGAGGCGAAGCGCAAGAGCAACATCGTTTCGATTTCTCCGAGAAAGGCGGGATGACTGTCGCGTGGCAGTACGATTGTGGGTGAAACGAGCGACTGTTGGACTTTTGAGGGCGTAGTGGGGCTATAAAGCGGAGTGCTTGTTGAGCACTCTTTTTCCCATCTCCAAAATGTAAGAATGGACACTTTCCCTTTCACCATCCCCGATATCATAACTTTCCTGGACGTGTACCTCTACGACCAGTATTGCACCGAGGACACGGTGCAGTTTGTGATAGACCGCATTGAGGATCATTTCGGCTGATTGCTTACCCGGTGCTCCCCTTGCTCCAGTTGTTGATGTACTCCATCTGGAGGGCGTCGTCGGGGTTGTACAACCTCTTGTCTGAGTAGCTGAAGGATGAGGCGATTGGTAGGCTGAGGCCCTTGTGCTGCTTCGGCCTAATCTCGGCGGGATCGCTCGGTGGCACTCGTTCTCGAGTGCTACCAACTGAGGCATCATGCGGACATTCGCGGACGGCATCATAGGCAGAGGTCTGAGGCAGCGAGGGCTCGGATGGCAGAGATCTACTCCGAGTACCACGAGCAATGTTTCCTGCACCCCCTCCCCCCGCTACTGTAATTTTTCTTTTTCTTTTTCAATGTACGGCTGAGGAGCCCACAATACCTTTTTGAACGAATAAAACTCTTCTTTTTGCAATGCTCTTATTGTATCCTTTTTATTATTTAAGAAAAAGAACTTAGAAGAATTTACAACGCTTTGATGAAAAAAGAAATATACATTTAGTTAACCAAGCACTGGTACGTAACCTCTGCGTTTTTTAGGCTCCATGAAGCTAATTAGCTTGCGGCCAGCCGAACCTCCGACGAGCCGATATATCCGAGGGAGGGGATATCTCGTCTAGGTCCTCGTCGGTCCCCGTCATACCCCCCGCTGATAAGAACATGATTTGGCCGATCGCCAACTCGCCTGGAGTGGGGTGGTGCTCTTTCTCATGGTCGGCTTGCCGCCTGTCTCGCAAGTACGTTGCCAGGTGCCCCGAGCGGATTAGCTCCTCGATGTAGTCTCGGAGCTGCTTGCAGATCTCCGTGGAGTGACCTTGCGACCTATAGAAGACGCAGTAGGGGCCCCGAGTGCGCTTTGCCGCCATGCGTGAGACTGGGGGGAGTTTGAAGAACCTCTCGCCCTTAGCCTCCTCTAGAAGTACCGTCTGGGAGACGTTGAGCGGGGTGTACTCCAGAAACTTCAGGGAGTAGGGCTTTGGCCGCTCAAGCCTCTTTTTCTCTTCCCTCGCCCTTTTCTTTTGGTCAGTTGGCTCTGCCCGGGGGAGATTTGCGTTCACCTCGGACTCGAGATGGATCTCACGCTCGGTCCAGGCCTTTACCTCAGCCATGATCTTAGGTTGCGCTAATGCATAGGAGCGTAACCACTCCTTGTGCCTAAGACCAGAACTAAGTGCTGTAATGACTGTCTCGTCCCGATGATCTGGGACTTCGAGAAGGGCGTTGTAGAAGCGGGTGACGTACCCTTTGAATGTTTCTTTGTCCCCGCTCTTTATTGTGAAGAGATGATCGACGGTCCGCTTCTGTCGTCTGTTCCCGACAAAGTGGCCGAGGAATTGGGTGTGTTGGGATCAAAAATTATATCCCGGTTAACCAAGTCAAAGTCAAAATCAACCCCAAGCCAAGTGGGCCCATGCCCAAGTCGACCCCTGCGGGCGGCCTCTCCCATGCCGAAATGAAATCATGCAATAAATAATTTTGATGTAATTTTCATGAATAAATGTATGAAAATGGGCATAAAGCCAAATTTTTGTAAAGCCCATGGCTTATGTGCAAAAGAAATGAGCACATGAGGCATGGGATGGGCAAAATGCAATTTTGTAAAGCCCAAGGGGCTATATGTAAATGTGTAAGCCTATATAAGGCAACATGATGATGAATAAAGCATACACTTTTCATTCTCTCAAACTCTAGGGTTTGTGTGCCTCCTTCTCCTTCCTCAAGGTTGTAAAACCTTCTTCCCTTTTTGGAATTAAATCAAGAGTTTAACTCTTCCTTTCTAAAAAATAAATAGTTTTCCACCACAAAACCAACAAAGGGGAACTCAGATTTTCCTTTAGATCTCAAAAGGCAGAGATTTTTAAAATCTCACCCCTCTTGTTCTCTAAGGTCCGGTCAAAAGAAGAGGAGGAAGGAGACCCATCTCCAAAAATCCCATCTTGGGAAGATCCAAGGCTCAAGAGAAAAGCCAAGACTTAAGAGAGAAGAACCTCTGAAGATATTTAGGGAGTTTAACTCCAAGACCCAGATCCTCAAAGGAGTTTAACTCTTAATCCAGATCTTTTACGAGTTTAACTCCAAATTTAAATCTCTTAGAGTTTAACTCCACTCAAAATCCTCTTTTGGAGTTTAACTCCTATTTCCGGGGGTAAAACCCCTTCTTTTCGCCGGCGCCCAAGCGCCCACGTGCCGGGCACGTGAGGCGCAAGCGTCCAAAGCGCTAGCGCCAGCACCCTGTTTCCTGATTTAAAATCAGGAAAGCTTACGGAAAAAGCTTGAGAAGAGGGTCACGTGCTTACACGTGACCAGCAGTCACGTGTTGGCACGTGACACCCAAAAGTACCGGCAAAGCAAGTTCAGCTTCCTGACTACATCAAAGAAAAAGGGCTTAAGAAAGGGTCGCGTGCTCCCACGTGACCAGGATCACGTGTTGGCACGTGACATTTTAAAGCGGATTCAAAGGCACATCGGTTCCCTGATCAAGTCAAGGAAAAAGAGTCCAGACCAGGGTCACGTGCTCACACGTGACCAGGGGTCACGTGATGGCACGTGACGGTTAAGCAACAACCAGAAGACAGCGCAAAAAGAAAGAAGAAGGCTCATTCCAAAGGGGGTCACGTGCCCACACGTGACCATGGGTCACGTGGTCACACGTGACCGGCTTTCAAAGCCCATTTTGTCAACAGAATTAAATTCTGAAAGAGATTCAAATCTTTCCAAAGGAAAGCGACTACCTGGAACCAATCGAATTAAAGATTCAGAGGTGATGAAATATCATCTATCTATGGGAAAATCTCGGGTTTGGAAAGATTTCCCCTTTAAATCTAACCGAAACAACAAAGGAGAATCCCGGGATTTGAAATCCAATGGTGAATAAAATTCACCTAATAATCCAAAGGTCAAAAACGAATGATGGATGCAAATCAAACCTCTCATTGAAGATTCGTCAAAAACTAATTGATTCGGCTGCTTCTCCTATAAATAGGAGCCAAGAGACACAAAAAAAAAAGAGATACGCAGAGGGAAGAAAGGGAGAGAGAGCCTTGATACTTCGAGGAACTTGGATCTTCTGCAAAAGAAAACCCTAGGTAAGAAAGGGAAGGCTCCTTGAAAGAAAGGAGAATTTAATTCTCAACAGAGTTTAACTCTGATATATAAAACGGAAGAACATATTTCTTCTCTCTTTGATAGAGGATCTGCAAAATGCACATCTCCCCTTGAGGTTGAGAATTTAATTCTCAATGGGTCGAGATCCTGCCATGCAGATCCAAAACATAGAGAGGGAATGGAAGCACGAGAATTTAATTCTCACAGAACTATAGGAATTTAATTCATTTGAAATAAAACTAGGGCTTGATCCTGTGTTATGGGAATTTAATTCCTTCAGAGCAAAAGAAACAGGGTTTAACCCTAATTAAGAACCTAGTTCTGTTGGAACAGCGGGGATTTAATTCCCTTGATCATAATTTAACAAGAGAGTGGGAATTTAATTCCTTAAAAGCTTTGATTAGGGTTTAACCCTATTTGGTTCTTCACATGTATGAGGAATTTAATTCCTACAGAAAATTCAGAGTTCAACTCTATTCAGAATATAAACCTTTAAGAGGAAGTAGGAATTTAATTCCTCTGAAATTACTGTCAGGGTTTAACCCTACGAGGAATTTAATTCCTGGAAAAGATTAACAGATCCTTTAAACAATATACATAGAGGCAGGGTCACGTGTCACCACGTGACCCCCCCAGGAGATCTACAGAAAACCCCTTTGAGGCAGCACCCCACGTGACCCACGTGACCCTTGACAGAAGCTTTAATACACAGGCATTTGAATGCCCATCACGTGATGGCACGTGATGCTCTGAAAGACGCAATAATCTCAGCAGAATAAATGAAGGGAGGGCGCTCTCACGTGCTGCCACGTGACCCCTCTTGCCTTAGTGTTTAACACTAAATTGAAACTCTCGAACCCAGTGTTAAAACACTGTTGGGCCTTAGTGTTCAACACTAATCAAAAATCTTTATTTGCAGTGTTCAACACTGATCTGTTTTAGTGTTTAACACTAATTTGAAAAGCCTTGTTGCTGGTGTTTAACACCGATTATCTTTTAGTGTTAAACACTAACTCGTCAACCTCATTCCCAGTGTTCAACACTGATTGCTCTGTAGTGTTTAACACTAGGCTTTGGCCCAATTGGCTAAATGGATGGAGGCAAAGCCTCTCCTGATTGGACTTAGCCCAAGATGGCCATAAGTCTTCAATTTGTGATTAACTGGGCCAATGGGCTCATAACATAATTAATCGGTCTTGATCCCAAATTGGGTCAAAGACTATTTAAGCCATTCCGGTTCTAGGGTACATCTCTTCACTCCTTTGATACTTGGCATTATAATCCCTCAATGTCTTCAAAGAGGTGACGGGTCCCGACGACCACACATTGATATGGACTGCGGGGTCCTTAAACCCGTGTTTAATGCAAAATTCCTGGTTACGTGGAACGCGGATAATGTCACTCTTTGACCCCGTGGAAAACGTCCAGAGCGGAGCCTGGTCCTCGCAGAGCACGGCAGTGAACCCGTGTGAAGCATCCAGAGCACATACCGGACTGTGGGGTCCTTAAACCCATGGACTACGACGTCCTTAACCTTGACCGAGATGTCTTAAAACTAACAATGGACTGTGGGGTCCTTAAACCCATGGACTACGACGTCCTTAACCTTGACCGAGATGTCTTAAAACTAACAATGGACCGCAATGTCCTTAAACTACCCATGGACCGCAACGTCCTTAAACTACCCATGGACCGCAATGTCCTTAAACTAGAACAATAGAGCCCCGTATGCTCTTTTGTCGGATCTAAACGGTCCCGTTTAAGTTGATCTTAGCCTCAAAGATGGCTAACGTATCCTTAAACCTTCAAACAGACTGGACTATGAATCCCCCCAATTAACTCTGGCTCGAGGGTACATCTCTGAACTCCTCTGACATCCGTCGTTGTAATCCTTCAACGTCGTCAGAGAGGTGACGGGTCCCGACGGTCATACATATGATGGACCACTATGTCCCTAAACTGGAACATTAGAGCCCAAATGCTCTTTTGTCGGATCTAAACGATCCCGTTAAGTTGATCTTAGTCTCAAAGATAGACTAACGTATCCTTAACAAACGTTTGAGTTGATCTTAGTCTCAAGTATGGCTGACGTATCCTCAAACCAAACCCCCAAACCCAAATCTAAGATAATACGGATTTGGACTAGTCCACGCCCTACGGGCGACAACATAACTCAGTCTCCGTAAACAATCCACGGGCAACAAAACACAAAACAAACACCCACGACACGAAGTGACCATCTGGAGAAGGAGAAAGTTGTTACCGCAATGCGGTAGCGTAATTAACTGCAGGGGCTTGCGCCTGCAGGGAAGAGCGTCCCCACAATCAAAAACCCCTCAAACGAGGGGGAATCTGACGAAGTCTGCTACATCGGACGCATCCGTCTAAACCTTCGATACACGGTGCCATAAATCAACTTGGTATCTTCGGAGAGGTGGACGGATAGCACCAATTAGCATCTGCCCCGAATCTCAGGCAAGACGTCATGTCGCGCCGTCGTTCGGAGGGGAACAGATTCTGGCACGCCCGGTGGGACCTTTTCCTCTTTCCACTCCACACTTCGTGTGTCGTGACTCGCGAACCAATCGCGGTTCGCTATTGGTTGCCCTTGGGTTTCAAGATACTAAGAATTGGCGTCTCGCTTATTGCAGAAAGCAAAGGATCGATGGCTTCTACTTCCGTGAAATTCTCCAACCGCTCAGACTGCAATTGCAGCCAACGCTCTGCCTCGCCAGGAGGTATAGCCTACGGACCCCAAGCTGCTTCGCTATTCACAATGCCCGTGGAACAGGTCACTCGCGCCACCACAGGATTGTTCTTTGGGACCATGCTCCCACCGACAAACTTCACCGCTCCAGTGCTGACAACGGAAGCTCTCAAGAAGTCGGTCTTTGATCGTCTTACCCCTGTCGCGGCTCCTCTCAACGAGTCGCCCAACGTCAACGCCTCGGTCTTCTCTAGATTGGGCCAGAAATCCTGCGAACTCATCATGGGACCTACAATCTCAGAGAAGGCTGCTTCTAAGAAGGTGGCCGCTCCTGCCCCCGAAGTCGTCAAGGCAGCTTCTCCGGCCAAAAGGTCGGTCTTTACAAGATTGACGGCTTCAGCTCCCGCTTCTGCTGCCCAAAGGGCATCGGTTTTTGACAGGCTAATACCAACAGCGACCCCCCACCCAGACAGGGGGCAAGACGAAACCATTCTTACCGCTGACCCTACGCCGTCCGCTCGACACGCTCGACGTCGCCATTGGCGCCGAGTAAGGAAGGCTGGGGGAAACTCCCCCTCCGGGTTGACTCCATCGGCCCCGGTGGTAGAAGTTAATGCTGTTGTTCCAACTGGGAACAGCTTCGAAATGCTAAATAAGGTGCGAAGGAATTCTGCTACTGCAATGCTGAAGAGGTCTCCTCCCCCATTAAAAAAGGTTGTAGAAATAAAACCCGAACAGCCCCGATCTCCTCAACGGTTGTCTTCCAAAATCTATAAAGTTTGGCAGCAGGCTCGAGACTCGATCATCGATCCAAACTTCTCCCGCCAGCACAAGAAGCTGAAAATCCAACCGGAAGCTGGTCACCAGGCTAAACCCCAAAAGGCTGTTGATCAACTGGCTCATAAAAGGAGGAGGCCAGAGAAGACCCCCCAGCATGCAACGACGGCTAAAAGCACTGAGCCCAGACGCCCTAAGTCTGGGGGCATGGTGGCGCACACTGTTTACATGGCCTCTGGAAAAGAGGAAAGCCGCACTTCTACGGGCCACCGACCGCTAACCCGATCCGTGACGAAAGCCCAGGAGCAGCAACAAAAGCTTCAGGAAATGATGAATGCTATGGCCGCACTTACCGGGCCAAAAGAAAACCCAGAAACGTCCTCAGATGCGCGCCAGGAGGAAGAAACCGACACTGAATTCCTTCGCCGGATACTGGAGAAAAAGGACAAAGAGGCTGCTGAACAGGCGGCCAACATACAACGTATGGGCCTTCTCTTCCAAGATATGATAGGAATGATGATCCAGCAGGACTTACCCGCCGAGGATCCCCCAATCGTTCTTGAAGACGACCGAGGAGAAACGTCAAATCCACCACCAGCCCTCTCAACGGCCAAGAAGGAGGCAATCTCTAAGGCTGACTTGGTTGACTACATAGCCCAGCAAATCCGGGTTCATCACGCGACTGAGGCAGCTGGTCAAGTCGTGAAAACGGGGCGGCCGTATCCGAGCTGGTACGACCAGATCAAATACCCGCCAGGCTATACGATACCAAAATTCCACGTGTACAAGGGGACCGGCAACCCCCATCAACATGTCGCCCAGTTCCGGGCCCTCTGCGGTAACACCGGCGGTGATGATAAACTTTGCTCCGCCAGTTCGTGGGCAGCCTATCAGAAACTGCGTTCGAATGGTATTCAGAACTCCCGAACGATTCTATCAAAACGTTCGCTGAAATGGAGTTGTTGTTCACTCAGCGATTCGCAAGTGCCAGCGAACGCACTCCAATAACTGCACTGATTAACGCCAGGGTAAAACCAGGCGAAACCTGGGTCCAGTATGCTATACGCTGGCGGAACTTGTGGTCGAGATGTGAACAACACATTGAGGAGGCACCCGCAGTGGGCATGTTCGTAGGAACCTTAGACCCTCACGCAACTATCTCCCAGTTTATGATGTTCTTTAAGCCAACCACATTCCAGGCTTTAATCGACAAGTTGGCTCAGATGGACCAGATGGGTCATAGACCACCTCCCCCGAAGTCGGAACCTCGGAATGACAAGGGTAAAGGAAGGGCAACCTTTGTCGCAAATGCCCAACAGCAACCTAACGCCCCGAAACCGGCAGATCAACTGGAAGAAAGACGCCGGTATTATAATGAAAAGATGAAACGTCCTTACTCGTTCCCACGAGACAAGACGAAACGGTTATTCGAGCTGGCAATACGCAACAGACTTATAAACCTACCAAATCCAAGATGACCGCCGCAACCCACGTAGGTGAATAACCCTAATTATTGCCCTTACCATCAAACGGTAAGTCATCCGATCGAAGATTGCTTCGTCTTCAAAGGATGGATTGAAGATCAGTACCTCCAGGGGAAGTTCGTACTGTCCGAAAAATGGAAGGTGAACCCACCACAGCCGCATACTCCTAGGAAAACGGATACACCGAGGGCAACCTGTTCTTTTATTGAAGAAGCTCCATGGGAGGTCGTGCTATCAACTAAAACCAAAAGAATGCTGAGAGACCTTCATGCGTGCCCTGCGATCGAATGGAAGGACCCTCTTGAACCTCAAATTATCGAAGGGATGCTAAGGCGCCGCCCAACTACAAAGACTCACGATAAGAGCCCAAATACTCACGCCCAATCGTCAAAATCTTCGAAGAAAAAGAAGAAGAAATCCAAGAAGCCCGTGAAGCTTGGAAACGAGCACACGAACTTGCAGAAGCAAATCGACGCGCTGGAAGAATACAATCAAAAGGCGCGAACTCCTGTCACACTGCAAGAGTTCCTCAACCACATCTTTCAAGAGGAAGATGATGGAGAGAGCTCGTCGGATGAATCCGAAGGATATGTGGCGAGTTGTAACGTAATCTCCCACTCGTTTACCGATGATGGGAAAACTCCTGGCACTAAGAAGCTGGAGGCAGAGCCTGTACCAGAGCGTGCATGGCCAACAGACGAAATGATCGACGCTTTTCTAGACGAGATTCGTCTAAAATGTAAAGCGGACCAGGAGCGTGAGATGGCCACATCGGAAGGAGCCAAATGCGGGCAACTGAACGAAAGAGTTAAACCTCCGCCAGAGCGAAAGGCATCCGAAGTAGACAAGAAGATATTCAAGACGAGAAAAAGGTTTGCCAAAGCCATGTCAATGGGAATGAAGCTACCACCCTCGGAAGGAAACACACACGATGGGGTGGAAAGGCACCCTGATTATTGCGCATATCACCGGAAAATATCACACCCCACGGAGGAGTGCGACGCCTTTAAGATATGGTGGCAAGGATATGTTGCTCGTCGGCAACATGTTAAGCGCATGAAACGCAATAGCCGTCGGGAGCGAAGAAATACTATCGATGGGCACGACAGAACTACTGGCAACTGTTACATGGTAAACGCCAGGGGGTCACAAGTTCTCACCTTTGGGAGCGACTCTGATGAAGAAATGGCTCTGGGCCCTCTCTTTAAAGAATCCGCTTCAGGGAAAGAGGAGAAATCGGAGATCTGCGAGAACATTCAGCTGCGCAATCGCACACTCCCAGAAAAGAATCTCGGGCCCGTAAGTAAAAAGGATAAGGGAAAGGAAAAGGTCACTGAAGATATCACTTTAGATGACCAAGTCATGAGAGAGCTGGCTGCCAAAGACCCTTCTAGGAAGGGTAAGGTGGACTATAACATCCTCGCGCACCTAAGGAAGCTACCTTCTCAGCTTAGCATTCTCGATGCCCTCCTATTATCAAAAGAAGCGCGAGACTCACTAATTAAGGCGTTACAAGAACCTGAGCAATTCCAAGCCTTCCTCGCCACTGAAAAGATGAAGGATGAACTGGAGGAAGTGCATACGGCCGACATCACTTTCGGTGATGAAGACCTCCTTCTCGGGACGTGCGACCACAACCGTCCCCTATATATCTCCGGATACTGCCATGATATCAAGATAGGAAAGATTCTGGTGGATAATGGATCCTCCGTCAATCTCCTTAATGTTCGGGTGTTGAAGGAAATCTGCATGAGCGTGCAACACCTCGCTCGTGACAAGATTACTATCTCCGGTTTCGATTCACAATCGTCACGGACTCTCGGATCTGTGATACTAACATTACACTTTGGACTGCTCGTCATAGACATCAAATTCCATGTCATTGACGCCAAGACCTGCTACAACGCCTTGCTCGGACGTCCTTGGTTACACGAATACAACATCATCCCTTCTACACAACATCAGTGTATGAAGTACTTTAAGGATGGTTTCGAGTATACCGTAACAGGTGAGTTAAACCCATTTTCCGTGAACGAAGTCCGCAAATACGAAGATGCGAAGTACTTTTTGCCAGATTTCGAGGATACAGAAAGATGTCGCAATCCGGAGAACAAAACCGCCGCCACCATCCCTGTTTTCGGGAGCGATACCGAAGAAGAGGAAGAGATAGTTTATGCAGGGCTATCTCAGCGCAACAACCTGGGGACGCCCGCCCCCATGTTGGTCTTCGGAAGTGATTCAGAAGATGAAGTTAATGCCGTGTTCTCCAATCGGCTGTCAATACAAACACTCCCTGGCGATGACCATAGTTTGCAAATCACCATGGTACCGCGAGAACACTACAAGGATCTCGACACGCTGCAGGCTAATAATGTGCAGGACCTGCGAACATTTTACGTCCCTCCCAGGCAAAGGGGCGAGAAGGTGATCCTATTCTACCGATCCTCAGAGTCGAAAATAGAGAAAGAGATCTGGCATGGCGCGGATGCTACACTTGACAGGCTCCAACCCATCCGTCTGCCCAGATACTATACGAATGGATTAAAAAAGCTATTGAAGCGCCAAGGAGTACCCTTAGAACAAACCGTTTGGCAGGCTCGGTTCTACAACAGGATTTGGGACGTCCCCGGGACTCAACGCAAATTACCCAACGGGAAGATGGAAACACTCGGGCTTGGATACGCAAGAGCCGGAAAACGGGAACGGGCTCACAGCAGCTACGGTATATATACCTTTGATGAAGAGGAGGACGTCCTGTCAGGAGATGCCAACCCCCCATCAAAACTAAACCCCGCGATTAAAACGCCGAGTCCGTCTTTTGAGGAACGAATGGGCAAGCCTATCAGGAAAGTGGGTCAGAAAGCTTGGGAAGACCACAACCGCGAAATGGCCATCTACGAGAAGGCCAGGACGCAACGTCTATTTCAACGTGCTGCAAAAGACAAAGACGCTTATCCTCGTCAATCCGCTGTACGAAGGGCCCGACGCAGAGACGGAAATAAATCAAGAAGCGGCTCGGGTTTGTCCCTCATGAAGAAGATGAGTCGAGCGTACTCCTTCCCCCGAGACAAGACGGAGAGGTTACTTAACCTCGCTATAAAACATCAAATGATCACGCTTCCAGAGTCTAGACATCCTGAGCAACCTAACAAGGCTTCTCATCTGAGTTATTGCTCTTATCACCAAGCCATAGGACATCCTACCGAAGACTGCGTCACCTTCAAGAACTGGGTCGAGGACCAGTACCAACGGGGCAGATTCGCTTTATCCGACGGCTGGAAGGTAACGCCGCCGCAAAAGCATGAGCCCAAGGCCGCAAGAGCAGAATCGGGTCCACCTCAGTCCGGGGAGCGGGTTCGCACTTGCTATACGATTACGATATTAGGAGAAGAGCCCGAGAACGTAGATGACCTTCCCCGGTGCTTTGAGAACAGCGATGATGAGGTGATCTCGGAATTTCCGCCCGCTCCGAAAGAACTGGAAGATGGTATACATACTACTGCAGATAACCTTAAGAAGATTGAGTTGGGATCGGCAGACGACCCGCGACCGACATTTGTCAGCGAGCTGTTATCCGAAGAGAGGGTGGCTGCGTTAAAGAACGTGCTTCTACGGCATAAAGACTGCTTCGCATGGAACTATTCCGAGATGCCAGGATTAGATCCGGAGATTGCTGTGCATAGATTAGCAATATCCCCAGATATCAAGCCAGTCAAGCAGGCGCCAAGGAGGATGCGACTCGAGCTTGAGATGAGCATCAACGCCGAAGTCAAGAAGCTGATCGATTCTGGATTTATCCAAGAAGTCCAATATCCCGACTGGATCGCAAATATCGTCCCGGTAATGAAGAAGAATGGGACGGTACGCATATGCGTGGATTTCAGGGATCTCAATAAAGCCTGTCCAAAGGATGATTTCCCAGTACCAGTAACCGAGCTAATGATAGATAACACGTCCACTCACGAGGTTTTCTCCTTTATGGATGGTTCGTCAGGATACAATCAGATAAAGATGCGTCCCGAAGACCAGAAGCACACCGCTTTCCGCACCCCTTTGGGTATATTTTGCTACAGGGTTATGCCCTTTGGTCTAAAGAACGCCGGCGCTACCTATCAAAGGGCCATGACAAAGATCTTTGATGACCTCATACACGACGTCGTCGAGTGCTATATCGATGACCTCGTAGTAAAGAGCATGTCATACGAAGATCATTTAAAGCATCTGGAGACTGTATTTCGACGCCTTCGGCAATATAATTTGAAAATGAATCCCCTCAAATGCGCGTTTGGAGTCTCCTCGGGCAAATTTCTGGGATTCATCGTTCGACACCGAGGTATTGAAATAGATCCGTCAAAGATTAAGGCGATCATGGAAATGCCTCCACCAAGAACCCTCAAGCAGTTGCGGTCTCTCCAAGGGAAGCTCGCGTACATCCGGCGGTTTATCGCTAATCTTTCGGGCAAATGCCGTCCTTACAGCCACCTGATGAAAAAGGGAACTCCATTCGCTTGGGATCACAAATGTCAAGGTGCACTAGACGAGATCAAGCAGTACCTGCAGAACCCTCCGGTGTTGGCCGCGCCGGTCAAGGGAAAACCCTTCATTCTTTATACGACCGCCCTCGAAGGTTCCTTGGGCGCGTTATGGGCACAAGAGAACGATCAGGGGAGAGAGAGGGCACTCTATTACTTAAGTCGAGTTCTACTGGGGGCAGAAAGCAACTACTCTCCCATTGAAAAACATTGCTTAGCGTTAATCTTCGCGATAACAAAGCTCAGGCACTATGCGTTGGCACATGAAGTCCGTCTCATTTCAAAAGTAGATCCCCTTAAATACTTGATGTCGAAAGCCATATTGACGGGATGACTCGCTAAGTGGGCCTTGCTCTTGATGGAGTTCTCGATAACGTATCAACCTCTCAAGGCAGTGAAAGGCCAGGCCATTGCCGACTTCCTCGCTGAACACCCGATACCGGCCGATTCTCCTCTGAACTGTGATTTGCCGGACGAGCATGCATTTGATGCGATTAGCGGCGGAAGCACCCGATGGGAACTCTATTTCGATGGAGCGTCCTCCATAAAGAAACAGAAACAAGGTATCCCAATGATCAAATCAGGGATAGGCCTCATCTTTGCAACTCCACAAGGAGGGATAATGCGCTTCGCCTTCTCCTTAACAGAGCCGAGGACAAACAATGAAGCTGAATACGAAGCTCTGATAGCAGGCCTCGAGATCGCCTTCGACATGGGAATTGAAAACCTCCTTATATACGGGGATTCTCAGCTGGTCATTAGTCAAGTAAATGGTGACTACCAAACGTGCAAGCCGGAGTTGGTGAAGTACGGCGAAAGGGTGCAACAACTATTGACCCGAATTCCCTCCTATACTTTGGAGAACATACCGCGCGCGGAAAACAGCAAAGCAGACGCGTTGGCTAAACTTGCTAAAGAACTGGCTGACGAGAACCTCGATGACGTCAGAATCTTGGTACAAAGCCGTCGAGTGCTCGCCCCGGCAGAAATATCTCCGGAATCATGCGAAGAAAAGGGAGCGACTGAGCAGACGACCCTACAAATAAAAGACCATGAGGAGGCCGAAGACTGGAGGGAAGTCTTCATAGACTACTTTAAGTCCCACCGAATGCCCAAAGAGGCGTCCTCAAGACATCAGCTCATGAAACGAGCTTTATCTTTCGCTTTCGTCAACGATACTCTATACAAGAGATCGTTTGATTCTCTATGGCTGAGATGCTTAGGACCTGACGAAGCAGAAAGAGTCATTCAGGAAGTGCATGACGGACTTTGCGGTTCTCACCAAGCAGGCCCAAAGATGAAGTTAAAAATTAAACGGATGGGTTACTACTGGCCCACGATGATCCAGGACTGCCTTGAGTATGCGAAGCTATGCCACTCATGCCAAATTCATGGAGACTTCATCCACCAACATCCGAATCCACTGCACCCAACGGTAGCTAGCTGGCCGTTCGAAATGTGGGGGACTGACATAGTCGGCCCCATTGAGCCAGCATCATCCCGGGGACACTGTTTTATCCTGGCGACAACTGATTACTTCTCCAAATGGGCAGAAGCAGTACCGCTGAGGGAAGTGAAGACAGAGAATATCCTCCATTTCTTCAAGACGCACGTCATCTATCGGTTTGGGACCCCACGGCGGATTATCTCCGATAATGGGTCGGCCTACCGAAGCCATAAGATTAGCCGCTTCGCACAGCAGCACAATATAGACTGGAGATATTCTTCGGTTTACAATCCACGAGCTAACGGTCTGGCCGAGGCCTTCAATAAGACCTTGACGAAGATCATAAAAAAGACCGTTTCCAGGAATAAGAGAGACTGGCACGAAAGGCTGCAAGAAGCCCTTTGGGCTTATCGAACTACATTCAAGATGGCCACGAACACAACGCCGTACGCGTTGGTATTTGGGACGGAAGCAGTGCTCCCCCTTGAGATAGAGTTACCCTCTCTACGAGTAGCAGTCCACCACGAGCTGACGAACGAAGAAAATGCTCACCTTCGGCTTGAGGAGCTTGATGCCCTCGATGAAACCCGGCTCATAGCGCAACAACATCTAGAGGCCTACAAAGCAAAGATGACGCGCTCGTACGAAAGATTGACCAGGCCGAGGACATTCCGCCAAGGCGAACTCGTACTAGTGGTCAAAAGATCTATGATCCCCAATCGTGCCAAGCGAGGAAAATTTGAGCCAAACTATGAAGGCCCGTACATCATAGACAAGGTCTACCAGGGTGGAGCCTACCTACTCATGGACGTGCACGGTGAAAGGCCTTTCAGGCCAATAAACAGCCGCTTCTTAAAGAAATACTATGCTTAATAAGCCACAGCCTAGGTCAATGATAGATGACGACGACTATGTCCGCTCAATATCTTCCTAGGCTCAGACTTTACAAGCAGCAGCCAACCTTCCCATATCGACGGACCGAAACGTCCTTAAACTAACGACGGACCGAAACGTCCTTAAACTAACGACGGACCGAAACGTCCTTAAACTAACGACGGACCGAAACGTCCTTAAACTAACGACGGACCGAAACGTCCCTAAAACTACTACCGCAGTATCTTTAGGCTGACGGGATAAAAAAGGAGAGAAAAAAAAATATATGAAAAAGAGTAAAAAAAACGGTATGTCCATAAGCAAAATGGGCACGGATGAAAACCCGAAAAGGCTCCGTGAGTAAAAACAGCAGGGCTACCGGCAAGTGTTCGTGAAAACCCGAAAGGGCGCGACCTTGTAAAAAAAAAGTGAAAAAAGAATAAAGACGGTATGTCCATAAGCAAAATGGGCACGGATGAAAACCCGAAAGGGCTCCGTGAGTAAAAACAGCAGGACTACCGGCGAGTGTTTGTGAAAACCCGAAAGGGCGCAACCTCGTTAAAAGACACTTGTAGGGTCCTCTCGACCTTGTAAGGAGAAACCACCTGCGTGAGATCCTTACGACTCACAAAGGAGCAACACACTTAGGGATCCTCACGATTCCTAAGGAGAAAATACACTTACGAGATCCTCACGACTCGTAAGGAGAATTCTCTTATGGGACCCTCATGGCTCATGAGATTCGAAAGTCTTAAGTTACAGAAACCTGAACCTGTTCTTAAGCAAATCCTCCACGACCTTCGATATTGCCCTACAAGAGGCTCAATACTGACCCTTGTATACAATCCACGGGCGCGAAAGAACATTTCCCCAGCAAAATCCCACCCGTGACTAGAGATATGCCCACGTGGTGAACAACCCTTATAATTCCTCTCGACTTATAAGGAGAAAACCCTCTTGTAGGATCCTTACGACTTACAGAGGAATATACACTTAGGAATCCTCACGATCCCTAAGGAGAAAATACACCTGCAAGATCCTCACGACTTGTAGGGAGAAATACCTTTGTGAGACCCTTACGGCTTGGTCGACAGGACCCTTAACCCTGTTTACTAAGCCACCTTTGTTCAATATCGACAGAGGCAAATGATGATTCGCTCCTGGCAGCATCCCAGTTGCAGCGGTGCTGATGCCGAAATCGGTGTCTAAAATCCGAGCTTGCGGCGAAAAAGCTAACAAGCCACACATGCCTACGAAATAGCCGAAATGATGGGGCAACTTGCAATAAAAAGCAGCAAGTAAAAATATATGCATGAAAAATAGCCGAAACGATGGGGCAACTCGCAATAAAAAGCAGCGAGTAGAAAATAAATAAATAGCCGAAATGATTGGGCACCGCGAAAAATAGCCGAAATGATGGGGCAATCGCGACCTTCGCGATATAAAAGCTGAAACGATAGAGCATCGCGGAAAAAGAAATAAAATAAAAATAAAATGTATGCCTTACAGGTGATGTTCCATCACACCCTGTATACAATCCAATGGCATAAACAAAAAGGGAACATACCTCCCTCCCCCAGGTTTCACCAAGGAAAGAAGCTAAATCTCGACGGGCCACAAGCGACCTAGAGATCATCCCAACACTCGTCTCGTAACGACGGACACAACTTCAAGCTAAGCGGAACAGCGGCAACTCCCAGTTCCACGGCTCGGTGGTATACATATCGCCAACAGTCAAACCTCCATCCCGTGAAATGCGGATACAATCAGCAAAATTCCTGGTTACGTGGAACGCGGATAATGTCACTCTTTGACCCCGTGGAAAACGTCCAGAGCGGATCCTGGTCCTCGCAGAGCACGGCAGTGAACCCGTGTGAAGCATCCAGAGCGGAGCCTAGTCCTCGCCGAGCACGGCAGTGAACCCGTGTGAAGCATCTAGTGCAAAATTCCTGGTCACGTGGAACGCGGATAACGTCACTCTTTGACCCCGTGGAAAACGTCCAGAGCGGATCCTGGTCCTCGCAGAGCACGGCAGTGAACCCGTGTGAAGCATCCAGAGCGGAGCCTAGTCCTCGCCTAACGCGGCAGTGAACCCGTGTGAAGCATCTAGTGCAAAATTCCTGGTCACGTGGAACGCGGATAATGTCACTCTTTGACCCCGTGGAAAACGTCCAGAGCGGAGCCTAGTCCTCGCCTAACGCGGCAGTGAACCCGTGTGAAGCATCTAGTGCAAAATTCCTGGTCACGTGGAACGCGGATAATGTCACTCTTTGACCCCGTGGAAAACGTCCAGAGCGGAGCCTAGTCCTCGCCTAACGCGGCAGTGAACCCGTGTGAAGCATCTAGTGCAAAATTTCTGATCACGTGGAACGCGGATAATGTCACTCTTTGACCCCGTGGAAAACGTCCAGAGCGGAGCCTAGTCCTCGCCTAACGCGGCAGTGAACCCGTGTGAAGCATCTAGTGCAAAATTCCTGGTTACGTGGAACGCGGATAACGTCACTCTTTGACCCCGTGGAAAACGTCCAGAGCGGATCCTGGTCCTCGCAGAGCACGGCAGTGAACCCATGTGAAGCATCCAGAGCGGAGCCTAGTCCTCGCCTAACGCGGCAGTGAACCCGTGTGAAGCATCTAGTGCAAAATTCCTGGTCACGTGGAACGCGGATAATGTCACTCTTTGACCCCGTGGAAAACGTCCAGAGCGGATCCTGGTCCTCGCAGAGCACGGCAGTGAACCCGTGTGAAGCATCCAGAGCGGAGCCTGGTCCTCGCCAAGCACGGCAGTGTACCCGTGTGAAGCATCCAGAGCAAATACCGGACTGTGGAGTCCTTAAAATCCACGGACTATGACGTCCTTAACCTCGACCGTGATGTCTTAAAACTAACGATCAACCACCCCGATTCCCTACGGATTCTGCCTTGGTCTAAGGGTACATCTCTTCACTCCTTTGATGCCCGGCGTTGTAATTCCTCAACATCTTCAAAGAGGTGACGGGTCCCTGCAACCAAACACCGGACTGTGGAGTCCCTAAATCCACGGACTATGAGGTCCTTAACCTTGACCGTGATGTCTTAAAACTAACAGCGGACTGTGGAGTCCTTAAATCCACGGACTATGAGGTCCTTAACCTTGACCGTGATGTCATAAAACTAACAGCGGACTGTGGAGTCCTTAAATCCACGGACTATGAGGTCCTTAACCTTGACCATGACGTCTTTAAACTACGATACCTTGATAGACCCCCGACTCCGTGAAACACGGATAAGGATGATCACATCCGGCACTTGCAGGTCCTCACGACCTGTAAGGAAGAAAAACTCTCTTGTGAGATCCTTACGACTCTCAAGGGAAAACCCGCTTAAGGATCCCTACGATCTTTAAGAAGAACTCACACCTATGGGATCCTCTCGACCCGTAGGGAGAAAAACTCTTTATGAGACCCTCGTGGCTCGTAAAATGCAAAAGTCTTAGGAAGCAGATCTTAACCCTGAATCCTAAGCCATCACTGTCCTGCAAGGAGATCGAGGTAGAATATCCGCAGAATACATTCAATAAAAAGGGGACACACCATTGAGAAGAAAAATGTATCTTTTATTCATAAACCAAAATGGATACAAAGTACAATTCATGAAAGAAACAAAAAAAGAAAGATACTCTCATCCATGAGTATGTACAAAAAAGGAAAAAAAGATACAAGTCCTCAAGCCGGCGGGCGGTGCAATAATTTTACCAGCTCGTCATTCTGTTGCTGAGCCACGGCTTCATGACGCAAGATCTCCAGAAGACGAGCCTCCGCTTGAGCTTGCTGAGCCTGATACGAAGCGAGCCGAGCTTCGAGCTCTTTCTCAGGTGGCTTTATGAGCCTCGACCCTGTCACGAGTGAACATGGCAGCTTTATCGAGAGCCACCGCCTCTTTTATGGACTCCTGAAGCGCCCGCCAGAGTTCGTATGCTTTGTTGGCCTTGGCTGTGAGGCTGGCCTGAAGCTCGCTCAACGCCTTAGAAGCCAATTCCCTCTCCGAAAATTTGCGGCCGAGCCCTTTTCTCGCACAACAATATGTTCGCTATGTGTCGCTCTATCAGGCCACGTAAGCTCGCTTTCGTGACCGCGGCCTTGGAAACAAGACATTTACAAGACCGTATAAATGGGCTTCCAGTCGACGGGAATAATCGATCTAAAACGCGCTCACATCACCTGACGTGAAAGGCAACAAGAAAGGTCTGATGCGCAGGAAAGTGATGGTAGCATTTGCAATTAAAGAAAGTTCTCATGAGAAGAATACAAAGTTTATTTATGCAAGCGGAAACATACATACTAGCATCAAGCCTACATGGAATTTCGGCATAAAGCGTAAAAAAGGAGGGATTAATTTAAAAATGTTCTACGCTAACGGAAAAGGTCACCAAACATGGGATCAACGACACAAGGATTAATGAAGCAGAGGACAAAATTCTCCATCTCTCTCTCTGCTTTCTCCAGCACGTCAAAGCGACGGTTCTCACGAGGAGTCGCTCCCCATCGATTGGCGCCGTGTTCGTCCGCGAAAGCAGACATAATAGCTCGCCGGGCCTTGATCTGGCTCAGCAGATGAATTGAGCAATCCTTCAAAGCCTGAGTAATCAGGCACGCTTTATGAAAACCCTCGAGCTTTTCTTCTGCCGCGTCGAGCATCGCCAGGGTCATCTCCGCCGGGTGAGGAGGGATGTCGGCAAGCACGGCCGTGAGAATCATCCGGAGCCAGAGAGAACCTATCGGGAGGGAGGACCCCCTACGGATCGAGAGTTCATGCATGGCTAGTCGCATTCGTTGTCGGTAAGGAGGGGATCCACCAACCGAGCAGCAAAGCGGGGGACCATCTCCTCAATAGGAACTTCCCAAGGCTGTCGACGAGCATGAGGGCGATTGCAGGCCATGGCGCTCATTTCTCAAGACAAGTTACTCCAAGATAAAATAATATTAATATAAATCTCTTTGTGAAGGGAAAAGAAAGCTATAGCCTCATATATAAAGAAGTGTATTAAGTGCTGTGCGCGGAAAATCTTGCATGGTAAAGCTATTTCCAAGGCCAAAAAAAAAGGAAAGGCATCTAAAATCAAGGAGATGCAATTATTTCCAAGGCCCTTTCTCTGCACTAAAAATACGGCATGGGAAAATTTTGTGAACAGCCCCATCAAGGGACCCCACGTGCAGAGCACGTGAGGCCTAAACCTGATGTACACTTGAAAGAAAATATATGGAGTAGTACCCTGCATATCAAAAGCACAAACAACAACAGTAGCAAAATGATAAAATCCCAGAGAAAAGGCATGCATATTTCAAGAGGTTCATACAAAATATAGAGGACACATTTACAATGGTAAAACTTCAGATGCGGGGCATGGGTTGAGAAACTCAAAATTAACTTTATTCAAGATCTTCCAAGCATTTCGAACCTCCCGAGTATGCTTCCTCTCACGATCACAAGCGTCGGGGTCCCCGCGGATGTCCTCTACCCTCCGGTAGGCGGCAAGTATGGCTGATTGCTGAAAAATCTGATGCAGGAGATCGATGAGATTATCCCGCCTTCTCTTTGAGATCAAGTGCACCAGATACACCGAGTGTACTTTATCCTCGGCGGCGTCCAATGCCCCAAGCGGCACACCAGCACAGAATAAAGGGAGGGCCTCCCTGATCGCCAGCACGATCAGCCTCAGAAGAGAAGAGCGACGGGGGAGTAGCCGATGGTTCTACTCGTCAAAGCGGCTCATGATCTCGGCACATTGAGCATCGGTGAACTCCTGGTTCTGACTGCGGCCCAGTGCACGAATATTCCCGTAGGAAATGATCTCGTCAAGACTATACAGATGGGCAGCCATGATACCTGAAATAAAGGTCATGAGAATCATTAGAAAACCAACATTTCATTAATTGCAGAAGAACAACCTCAAGCCAAGAGACCCCAGGAAGCCTCTGTATGAAGAAATCAAGTCCTTCATTGGAATTAAAATTCCTTATTGAGAAAAGGGAATTAAATTCCATGGAGTTGAAACGCCATCATCATCTCCCCAAAGATCATCTAAACCCTAAAAAGATCTACAGTTGGAAGGTTAAGCGGTTCTTATGGGAAAACATGAAGAAAAAGGGGTGAAAACCCTTGTTTTGGATTTAAAATCCAGAGGAATGTGAAGGTCCATCGTTTGTCCAAGAACATTACCTGAGGAAAAGAAATCTTTTCGAACAGAGTTAAACTCTGAAAATTGTTTCAAGGCAGAGAACTAAGCTCTGGAAGCGAGAATTAAATTCTCAAGGAAAGAATTCTCAAAAGAAGAAGATGAACAAAGTGAAGGCTCCTATGAAGAGACAGAGGTATTTATAGAAGGCAATGGAAACGTTTCATCTCCCCAAATCCCTAAAGGAATCCAACGGTCGCAAGAGGTGACAGCGTTGCACTCACGTGCTGACACGTGAGAACAACGCTGTGGGGGCATTTGTTTCCTGATTTAAAATCAGGAAAGCTTACGGAAAAAGCTTGAGAAGAGGGTCACGTGCTTACACGTGACCAGCAGTCACGTGTTGGCACGTGACACCCAAAAGTACCGGCAAAGCAAGTTCAGCTTCCTGACTACATCAAAGAAAAAGGGCTTAAGAAAGGGTCACGTGCTCCCACGTGACCAGGGTCACGTGTTGGCACGTGACATTTTAAAGCGGATTCAAAGGCACATCGGTTCCCTGATCAAGTCAAGGAAAAAGAGTCCAGACCAGGGTCACGTGCTCACACGTGACCAGAGGTCACGTGATGGCACGTGACGGTTAAGCAACAACCAGAAGACAGCGCAAAAAGAAAGAAGAAGGCTCATTCCAAAGGGGGTCACGTGCCCACACGTGACCATGGGTCACGTGGTCACACGTGACCGGCTTTCAAAGCCCATTTTGTCAACAGAATTAAATTCTGAAAGAGATTCAAATCTTTCCAAAGGAAAGCGACTACCTGGAACCAATCGAATTAAAGATTCAGAGGTGATGAAATATCATCTATCTATGGGAAAATCTCGGGTTTGGAAAGATTTCCCCTTTAAATCTAACCGAAACAACAAAGGAGAATCCCGGGATTTGAAATCCAATGGTGAATAAAATTCACCTAATAATCCAAAGGTCAAAAACGAATGATGGATGCAAATCAAACCTCTCATTGAAGATTCGTCAAAAACTAATTGATTCGGCTGCTTCTCCTATAAATAGGAGCCAAGAGACACAAAAAAAAAGAGAGATACGCAGAGGGAAGAAAGGGAGAGAGAGCCTTGATACTTCGAGGAACTTGGATCTTCTGCAAAAGAAAACCCTAGGTAAGAAAGGGAAGGCTCCTTGAAAGAAAGGAGAATTTAATTCTCAACAGAGTTTAACTCTGATATATAAAACGGAAGAACATATTTCTTCTCTCTTTGATAGAGGATCTGCAAAGTGCACATCTCCCCTTGAGGTTGAGAATTTAATTCTCAATGGGTCGAGATCCTGCCATGCAGATCCAAAACATAGAGAGGAATGGAAGCACGAGAATTTAATTCTCACAGAACTATAGGAATTTAATTCCTTTGAAATAAAACTAGGGCTTGACCCTGTGTTATGGGAATTTAATTCCTTCAGAGTTAAAGAAACAGGGTTTAACCCTAATTAAGAACCTAGTTCTGTTGGAACAGCGGGGATTTAATTCCCTTGATCATAATTTAACAAGAGAGTGGGAATTTAATTCCTTAAAAGCTTTGATTAGGGTTTAACCCTATTTGGTTCTTCACATGTATGAGGAATTTAATTCCTACAGAAAATTCAGAGTTCAACTCTATTCAGAATATAAACCTTTAAGAGGAAGTAGGAATTTAATTTCTCTGAAATTACTGTCAGGGTTTAACCCTACGAGGAATTTAATTCCTGGAAAAGATTAACAGATCCTCTAAACAATATACATAGAGGCAGGGTCACGTGTCACCACGTGACCCCCCCGGAGATCTACAGAAAACCCCTTTGAGGCAGCACCCCACGTGACCCACGTGACCCTTGACAGAAGCTTTAATACACAGGCATTTGAATGCCCATCACGTGATGGCACGTGATGCTCTGAAAGACGCAATAATCTCAGCAGAATAAATGAAGGGAGGGCGCTCTCACGTGCTGCCACGTGACCCCTCTTGCCTTAGTGTTTAACACTAAATTGAAACTCTCGAACCCAGTGTTAAAACACTGTTGGGCCTTAGTGTTCAACACTAATCAAAAAGCTTTATTTGCAGTGTTCAACACTGATCTGTTTTAGTGTTTAACACTAATTTGAAAAGCCTTGTTGCTGGTGTTTAACACCGATTATCTTTTAGTGTTAAATACTAACTCGTCAACCTCATTCCCAGTGTTCAACACTGATTGCTCTGTAGTGTTTAACACTAGGCTTTGGCCCAATTGGCTAAATGGATGGAGGCAAAGCCTCTCCTGATTGGACTTAGCCCAAGATGGCCATAAGTCTTCAATTTGTGATTAACTGGGCCAATGGGCTCATAACATAATTAATCGGTCTTGATCCCAAATTGGGTCAAAGACTATTTAAGCCATTCCGGTTCTAGGGTACATCTCTTCACTCCTTTGATACTTGGCATTGTAATCCCTCAATGTCTTCAAAGAGGTGACGGGTCCCGACGACCACACATTGATATAGACTGCGGGGTCCTTAAACCCGTGTTTAATGCAAAATTCCTGGTTACGTGGAACGCGGATAATGTCACTCTTTGACCCCGTGGAAAACGTCCAGAGCGGAGCCTGGTCCTCGCAGAGCACGGCAGTGAACCCGTGTGAAGCATCCAGAGCACATACCGGACTGTGGGGTCCTTAAACCCATGGACTACGACGTCCTTAACCTTGACCGAGATGTCTTAAAACTAACAATGGACTGTGGGGTCCTTAAACCCATGGACTACGACGTCCTTAACCTTGACCGAGATGTCTTAAAACTAACAATGGACCGCAATGTCCTTAAACTACCCATGGACCGCAACGTCCTTAAACTACCCATGGACCGCAATGTCCTTAAACTAGAACAATAGAGCCCCGTATGCTCTTTTGTCGGATCTAAACGGTCCCGTTTAAGTTGATCTTAGCCTCAAAGATGGCTAACGTATCCTTAAACCTTCAAACAGACTGGACTATGAATCCCCCCAATTAACTCTGGCTCGAGGGTACATCTCTGAACTCCTCTGACATCCGTCGTTGTAATCCTTCAACGTCGTCAGAGAGGTGACGGGTCCCGATAGTCATACATATGATGGACCACTATGTCCCTAAACTGGAACATTAGAGCCCAAATGCTCTTTTGTCGGATCTAAACGATCCCGTTAAGTTGATCTTAGTCTCAAAGATAGACTAACGTATCCTTAACAAACGTTTGAGTTGATCTTAGCCTCAAGTATGGCTGACGTATCCTCAAACCAAACCCCCAAACCCAAATCTAAGATAATACGGATTTGGACTAGACCACGCCCTACGGGCGACAACATAACTCAGTCTCCATAAACAATCCACGGGCAACAAAACACAAAACAAACACCCACGACACGAAGTGACCATCTGGAGAAGGAGAAAGTTGTTACCGCAATGCGGTAGCGTAATTAACTGCAGGGGCTTGCGCCTGCAGGGAAGAGCGTCCCCACAATCAAAAACCCCTCAAACGAGGGGGAATCTGACGAAGTCTGCTACATCGGACGCATCCGTCTAAACCTTCGATACACGGTGCCATAAATCAACTTGGTATCTTCGGAGAGGTGGACGGATAGCACCAATTAGCATCTGCCCCGAATCTCAGGCAAGACGTCATGTCGCGCCGTCGTTCGGAGGGGAACACACCCAAGCGCCCAAGCCAGTGTCCAGCGCCCACGTGCCGGACACGTGAGGCGCTAGCGCCAGCGCCCAAGCGCCCACGTGCCGGACACATGAGGCGCTAGCGCCAGCGCCCAAGCTCCCACTTGCCGGATACGTGAGACGCTAGCGCCCAAAGTGCTAGCGCCAGCGCCCATGTGCTGGACACGTGAGGCGCGCTAGGGCCTACGTGCCGGGCACGTGAGGCGCAAGCGCGAGCGCCAGCGTCCAGTGCCAGCGTGCTAAGCATATGAGGCGCTGGCGCTCACGCGTCCTTTGGACGCCCTTTTTCTCTCATTTTACATGTACTCCACACTAAAAATACCTCTCCCGTTAGAAAAAATTTCTGACGAGGCACTGCCCTGCACCCTGCAAAAGGGTTGCTAGCCCCCTTGACCCCTAGCCCGCTATCCGGGTAGCGGGGCCTCCGTAAAAACTCTGCGGGCCTCCCGATATATCCAAAACCCCTTCAAAACACAACACTGTACATTGAGTTCGCATGACCTGTTTGACCCATCAATCGAAGGTTCTCTCGCTCCAAAGGTGAGGGGTAATTAACGGTAGTTTAGTCCGCGGCTGCCGGAAATTCGAATCCCCAAAATCAATAAACCCCAGCCTACCCTAGACAGGGGGAATCTGTAATGCGCCTGACAAGCGCGCGCGTATTCCCATCTCAATGGGGTGACAAAAAACACTCTACAGATTCTGGCACGTCCGGTGGGACACAATTTCTCCTCCCATATTTCGGTCTAAACATTCATGTGAACTCAATCAACATACATATCGACATTTATACTAAAATAATGCTCTTTCAGGCAGGCTTTCAAGCAAATAATTTTCAACAATGTCTCCAAAGATGAACTCAGCTCTCAGCACAGCTTCCATCTCCTACACGATGAAGATGGACGCCAGGACGGTCCTTCCGGTCAGTCTTGGGCGACAGTGGGAGGAGCCGCCGCTACCATTTGGCTCTATTCTGTTCGTGCCAGCTAATGTCGTCCCTGCTCTTCAAGTCCTAGTGATGGATAAACTGGTCTCAAAGGCGAAAAGGCCGAATTTCATGGTCGCGAGGGCACCTCAGCCCAAGCGCAAGTCCGTTTCCGAACGACTCTCCATCGCTCCAGCTGGGGGCAAGGCCATCAACGTCAACGAAGCAACAGGGCATCTCGGGCAAGCTCCTGCGGTACTCTCGACAACTGCTCGATCGGGTATCTTCTTTAAACTCCCTATCAATTGACTCACGGTGGCTTCCCAGAAAACGGATGCCCGTCAAGCCCTCAAAATCGAGAAGCTAAGGCAGAAAAGGTTCAGATACAGAGCCAACAAAAGGGTTAGGGCTCATGCTAGGCTGAGCTTCATGAGGCTCCAAGAACGGGGTTACCCCGCCAAAGATAAAGAGACTGCTGGATATGTGGTCCACACTGTCTACACGGTCGGACATGAAGAAACGAACCCTCATATGCTTCACAGCCATGGTGATGATATGGTGGACGCTACCCAACGTCGAATCGGTCTAAATGATGAAGAGCTTGCTCAGGCCGATAAGCCAAAAGAGCCCGGGGTTCCTGCAGAATTGAGCTCAGGCAATAAGGATGACCCGGTTGTCATAACCGGAATTATAGAACAAGCATTATTCTGATAGCTTCAGAGGCAGCTTCAGGACTGGGATGAGAAGTTAGCCAAGTTACAGTCTAAGGTCGACGAATTGGCAAACGTCGCGGCAGATCTCGCGACCCAAGTCGCCCGATTGCAATTACAGCAGAATCAAATTTTGGTTCATGAGCCAGGGATTGATACCCGGAGGCAGCCAACTGATACCCCCTTCAGCCTAAGAGCAGAGCGCCTTCGCGAAAAACGGCCGCGATCAGCCTCCAGTCCCTCCGATACATACACCGAAGGGGAATCGCCTCTGAAAGAGAAATTGGATAAGGTTTATTCCTTCAAAAGGGACAAAGTCCACAAGATATTTAAGGACGCCCTAAGAAACGGTCTACAACTGCTAGAATCAAAGAGACCGTAAGAAGCAAATATGACCGACGACCCAAAATATTGCCCCTATCACAGAGTGATAAGTCATGCCATTGAGGACTGCTTCGTCTTTAAAGATTGGATTGAAAAGCAATACAAGACGGGAGAGATAGAACTGTCTAAAGGCGTGTTAGCAAACAGTCAAGCTACGACCGCCGATTTCATGCAAATGGAGACCGGAGCCCTTCGGGAACCTGATTCTCTCAGACATGTGCCATTATCTGAAAAGGGCGAACCAAAGACTGATCGGCCTCAAGGACCAGCATCAGTAAAGGCACCTACTCCAATGGAAAGAAAGAAGAAGGTATACTCCTTCAGGAGGGATGAAGTCCGCAAAATATTCACGGACGCCTTGAACAACGGTCTGCAACTGCCTGTTCTAAAGAGGCCACATGAAATGAACATGACCGGCAATCCCATATACTGCCCATATCATAAAATGGCGAGTCATACCATCGAAAACTGGTATGTTTTCAAAGATTGGGTGGAGAACCAATAAAAACTTGGGAAAGCCCCACAGTCGTCAGATGTAGCGACAAGCCATAGAGTTACGGTCATCAACACAACTCGCCAAGATCAAAGTTCGAGGAGCTGGGATAAGCAAGCTGACCACCATGTCATTAAACTGGGAATAATCGACCTCTAAGTCGTTAAACTGGGAATGTAAATAAAAAAAGTGTGAATAAAAACAAGGAAAAGCCGAAAAGATGGGGCAACTCGCAATAGAAATCAGCGAGTAAAAATAAACACGAAAAATAAAGCCGAAATGATGGGGCAACCGCAAATAAATAGACGAAATGATAGGGCAATCGCGACCTTCGCAATAAGAAAAGCTGAAATGATAGAGCAATCGCGGTAAAAAAAATGGCGAATGATGAGTCGCTCCTGGTACCATATTCCAGTGTTAGCGATGCAGACGCCAATCAAAATTCCAAATCTCCAAATGGCGAATGATGAGTCGCTCCTGGTACCATATTCTAGTGTTAACGATGCAGACGCCAACCAAAATTTCAAATCCCTGAATAGCCCAACGGCGAATGATGAGTCGCTCCTGGTACCATATTCCAATGCAGTGATACAGAGGCCAAACAAATCCCAAAATTCTCACAGCCCTACGGTTGGTCCCCAAACTGACTACCGTATACAATCCACGGGCTCAAATAATTCTCATCACACCCATGCCCCACCGCAATCACCAGTCGCGCGGCCAGTCTCCGCCCTTGGAATTATGCTCCATTGGGAAGATCCACTCATGTGTCCTCACGATACATGAGGAAAACAAACCTTCGTGGGATCCTTACGACTCACAAAGGAAAAACACACTTAGAAGTCCTCACGACTCCTAAGAAGAATACATCTACGAGATCCTTTCGACTCGTAGGGAGAAAATGCTTTTATAGGACCCTTACGGCTCATAAAATTGAAAAGCCTTAGATGATAGAGACCTAAACCTGTTGCCTAAGCCATCGCTTCCCGACAAGAAAGGCAAATGATGAATTGCTCCTTGCACATGTGCTTCAATGTTAGCAACGCCGATGCCGACCCATACCCTGAAATTCCAAATCGATCCAATAGACCCCTAAGTCTTTAAACTGGGAACAGATGACCGCTAAGTCGTTAAACTGGGAACAACTGACTGCTAAGTCGTTAAACTGGGCACAATAGACCCCTAAGTCTTTAAACTGGGAACAGATGACCGCTAAGTCGTTAAACTGGGAACAGATGACCGCTAAGTAGTTAAACTGTGCACAATAGACCCCTAAGTCGTTAAACTGGGAACAGATGACCGCTAAGTCGTTAAACTGGGAACAGATGACCTCTAAGTCGTTAAACTGGGCACAATAGACCCCTAAGTCTTTAAACTGGGAACAGATGACCTCTAAGTCTTTAAACCAGAAACAGATGACCCCTAAGTCATTAAACTGGGAATGAGGGAAATCCACTCATGTGTCCTCACGATGCATGAGGAGAACAAAACTTGCGAGATCCTTACGACTTGTAAGAAAACGCCTTCGTGGGATCCTTACGACTCACAAAGGAAAGACACACTTGGGGGTCTTCACGACTCCTAGGGAGAAAATGCACCGACGGGATCCTTACGACTCGTAGGGAGAAAATGCTTTTATAGGACCCTTACGGCCCATAAAATTGAAAAGTCTTAGGTGATAGGGATCTAAACCTGTCTTCTAAGCCATCGCTTCCCAATAGGCAAAGGCAAATGATGATTCGCTCCTGGTACCATATTCCAGTGTAGCGAAACTGATGCCGACCCAAAAACCAATTCCCAAGTCCTCCCGGGGCAAATGATGAGTTGCTCCTGGCATTATTCCAGTGCAGCAATGCAGATGCCGACAAAAAAAAAACAATCCCCTAATCCTCTCATGGCAAATGATGATTTGCTTATGGTACCATATTCCAGTATAGCAATGCTGATGTCAACCCAAATCACCTCAAATCAGCAAGTCAAATCCAGCGTCGACCGTCCAAGTCGTAAAAAGGGCAGCAACGACCTTCCTTATCGGAATTATGCTTCGGCTCGGAATCAACCAGTGACCTCCCCGTCGGAATTAAGCTCCGCCTTGGAATCAAGTCACCCAACACGCTCTACGTCGGAATCATGCTTCGTCTCAAAGTGTACCCCGTGTCGAAATCATGCTTCACCTCGGTGTATCTGCCTTCCCTGTCGGAATTATGCTTCAGCTCGGAATTAACCAACGACCTCCTCGTCGGAATTAAGCTCCGCCTCGGAATCAAGTCGACCAACAAGCTCCGCGTCGGAATCATGCTTCTTCTCAGAGTGTACCCCGTGTCGAAATCATGCTTCGTCTCGGTGTATCTGCCTTCCCTGTCGGAATTATGCTTCGGCTCGGAATCAACCAGTGACCTCCCCGTTGGAATTATGCTCCGTTGCGGGATCAAGTCAACCAGCAAGCTCTGCGCCGAAATCATGCTTCGTCTCAGAGCGTACCCCGTGTCGAAATCATGCTTTGCCTCGGAGTATCTGCCTTCCCTGTCGGAATTATGCTTCACCTGTGAATCAACCTCTGCATCGAAATTATGCTTCGGTCAGAATGTCTGCCGCTCGTCGGAATTACGCTCCGACCCCCCTTGGAATCATGCTCCGCTCTTCGGAATTATGCTCTGATCCATAGAATCATGCTCCGCTCTTCGGAATGATACTCCAATCCCGGAATCATGCTCCGATCCCCGGAATCATGCTCCGATCCCCGGAATCATGCTCCCGGAATAATACTCCGCTCCTGGAATGATGTTCCACCTCGAAGTCCAACTTCAAGATCCATCAATTTCATACACACGACCCACATGTGTGGTGTGCATTTATTGATAGGGACACTTTATTGGGGTCAAAAATTACATCCTGATTGACCAAGTCAAAGTCAAAATCAACCCCAAACCAAATGGGCCCAAGCCCAGATCAAGTGAGCCCATTCCCAAGTCGACCCCCGCGGCCAGCCTCTCACATGCCGAAATGAAATCATGTAATAAATAATTTTGATGTAATTTTCATGAATAAATGTATGAAAATGGACATAAAACCAAATTTTTGTAAAGCCCATGGCTTATGTGCAAAAGAAATGAGCACATGAGGCATGGGATGGACAAAATGCCATTTTGTAAAGCCCAAGGGGTTATATGTAAATATGTAAGCCTATATAAGGCAACATGATGATGAATAAAGTATACACTTTTCATTCTCTCAAACTCTAGGGTTTGTGTGCCTCTTTCTCCTTCCTCAAGGTTCTAAAACCTTCATCCCTTTTTGGAATTAAATTAAGAGTTTAACTCTTCCTTTCTCAAAAATAAATAGTTTTCCACCACAAACCCCACAAAGGGGAACTCAGATCTTCCATTAGATCTTAAAAAGGAGAGATTTTTAAAATCTCACCCTCTTGTTCTCCAAGGTCCGGCCAACAAAAGAGGAGGAAGGAGACCCATCTCCAAGAATCCCATCTTGGGAAGATCCAAGGCTCGAAAGAAGAGCCAAGACTTAAGAGAGAAGAATCTCTGAAGATTTTTAGGGAGTTCAACTCCAAGACCCAGATCCTCAAAAGAGTTTAACTCCTGATCCAGATCCTTTAGGAGTTTAACTCCAAATCTAAATCTCTTGGAGTTTAACTCTACTCAAAATGCTCTTTTGGAGTTTAACTCCTATTTCCGGGGGTAAAACCCCTTCTTTTCGCCGGTGCCCACGTGCCGGGCATGTGAGGCGCTAGCGCCCCAAGCGTCCAAAGCGCTAGCGCCAGCACCCAGCGCCCAAGCGCCCACGTGCCGGACACGTGAGGTGCCAGCGCCCAAAGCACTAGCGCCAGCGCTCAAGCGCCCACGTGCCAGACACGTGAGGCGCTGGCGCCCTTAGCGCCAGCGCCCAGCGTCCAAGCGCCCACGTGTCGGACACGTGCCGGGAACTTGGGGCGCTAGCGCCAGCGTCCAGTGTCAGCGTGCTAGACACATAAGGCGCCGGTGCTCACGCGTCCTTTGGACGCCCTTTTTCCCTCATTTTACATGTACTCCACACTAAAAATACCTCCCCCGTTAGAAAAAGTTTCTAACGGGGCGCTGCCCCGCACCCCGCAAGGAGGATGCTAGCCCTCTTGACCCCCAGCCCGCTATCCGGGTAGAGGGACCCCGTAAAAACTCTACAGGGCCCCCGATATATCCAAAAACCCTTCAAAACACAACACTGCACATTGAGTTCGCATAACCTGTTTGACCCGTCAATCGGAGGTTCTCTCACTCCAAAGACGAGGGGTAATTAACGGCAGCTTAGTCCGCGGCTGCCGGAGATTCGGATCCCCGCAATCAATAAATCTCAGCCTACCCTAGGCAGGGGGAATCTGTAATGCGCCTGACAAGCGCGCGTATTCCCATCTCAACGGAATGACGAAAAACACCCTACAGGGTGGCCAGCTCGTCGAAGGTTGAGATCGAGCATAGCACGAGTCCTCGGAACCAGTCTCGTCCGGAGCGGATGAGAGTGGCTGGGAAAGCTCGGCATTGGGCGGCGGCGGAACAGTCCTGAAAACTCATACCGACTGTGAACGCATCCAAGTGGTCCCTCGGGTCTGACTTCCCATCGAAGAGCGAGACCTTTGGGGGCTTGTTCCGAGAGGAGACATGGGCGGCGAGCAGCTCTTCGGTGAAGGGTTTTGTGAGCGAGTTGGCGGCGTACTTAGCCCCGTCGCTCGAATGACGACCTTCCCAATGCATACCTTCGATCTTCTTTTCGAGGGCGTCGAGTCGGTCGTGGTATCCCGATGATTCATCACATTCTAATCTTTGGCCTCTGCTGTTGGAGACCTATGTCTGGCCGCGACCCCGGTTCCTTTCGATGAGGTTCCTTAGGTCCCCTGGCGAGATAGTCTTTGAGCTACCGTGACGAGTCCCGTCCGTGTGACCCCGTCGAGGGAGGGGGTGTCAGTCATGCCTGTGCGCAGACGAGCTGACCGACACCTCTTCGGGAGGGACAAGGGCGCAATGGGGCTCGGGACAAGGCGCTCTGGCGACGAACCTCAGTGTTGAAATGTGGGGCACCCAGCGGGTCATAGAATATGTTGGCCCGGGGGATCTACGACCGCCGGAGGCAGCGAGGCGGTAGTCGGTAGTGCCGACACGAGTAGAGTCTTCTCTCCCTCTGTAGGGGTCTCGGTCCCGAGATGGGGGAGCGGCGACCTGGGGAGCTTGCCCTGCCGATTAGACATGGACGAGCGCATTCACGACGGACGCGAGTCGATCTATCCAAACGGTTAGGGCGTTGATGGCGTTCGGGGGAGGAGATTCGTCCGCGCCTCCGTTGTGGGGGAGGCGGCGGCTAGCGCTTGGATCATCGCGGTGATCGCTCGCCATTAAGTTGAGATCGGAAGATGAACTTTCATTGAGTGGAACTAAAGTTCCCACAGACGGCGCCAACTGATGGACTTCTGGATCTCCTTCAGATGTTATCTTCCGTTGATCTGCTGCGAGCGCTGATGGACGGCTGAGATTGAGTTGGAGGGTTGACCCCTGGAGCGTATGGATCTTAATGGGATTGGATTTGAGGTTAAGCCGAGCTACCTGCAAGGAAGTCCCGGGATGGTTGTGCCACCGAGGACCCTCCGACGATCAAGTTAGTGGTGCAAGTTGGGCAGAGTAGCGGCCTAGTGGAAAGAATTGCGTACCTCAATCATCTGAGGGAGGGGTTTATATAGCGGCAACAATGGGCAGGCAAGAGCGAGAATCACGCCGGCCGTTACGCCCCTGACGTCACGCCCGCATGATAGATGGGATCCCGCATTAATGACGAGACAGGCTCGTTAATGAGGATCGTGGTGGCGTGGAACGCGGGGTCGTGGGCGGCGGATATTTCGCACATGGCGTGATTCGCAGAGCCGTGGCGAAAGCGCCCGTGATCAGCGCTGCGGGTCGGTCGGTGAGACCGAGGAAGATGAGCTCGGCGGGAGGCGCGGGTACGGGCGGGAGACCGAGGCATCTTGGTTCTGTGATTGCTCGGAGGCGAGCCAGTGGGTGGTATGGAAGGCCACCGAAGGTCGGGCGACTCCTCGGACCGGAGGCCCGAGGTGTGATTCCAACCGAGGTTATTGATCTTCTCTTGCAGGTTCTGGGACACGTCATCTGCAACGTGTCGGCATCCGGAGAGTCACCGATATCGAGCCTCATCATTGTCCCATATTGATTTTGTAATGATTTGAGTGCAGTTCCAACTATGTGTGGAGCAACTATTTTCGGTAATTACAGGATTCCAAAGAAAACATAGTTTTAAGATCGGTTATATGAAAGCTTTATCATGAATTTTTTTAGACGACTATGTCTTTTCTCCTTTGCGTATGATAATTTCGACAATTTTAATAAATTTCTGCAGCCACACGAATCCTTTTTCCTTTCCTTACTTTGGTGAAAGGTCCTCTTTTCGATTGAATTAGCTGCTGATGTATCTTGTTCTGTCATTTTCATAACTTCATTTTTGTCGTTTTTCCTAATATAATTATCGTTATATTTTTTCTATAGGCTCAATCAGTAACCTTATGGTATATGCCATTAGGATGAAGCACATAACAAGGGAAACTTGATAGTTAACTTTTGTAAATGACCAATAGGACAATAAAGATGAAATTGCCTCTATAAGAAGCTTAATCATAATGTCATAGACAAAGTTCAAAGATGAGATTCTGAGAAAAGATGGCCCTTAAGAATATATCATATGCCTGTGTGGTACCTAAATAAAGTACATAGGTTTATTAGCTAATAAATGGTCACGTTAATAATCCCCAAATGCTAATGGGTCGCTTTTGTTCTTTGTTACCATGTCCCACCAAAATTTTAAAAGGCAATGTGCCACAACACTCTCCTCAATCAATTTTGATTGAAGTGACATCCAATCTAATGCTTAGGTTTCTTTCTCATTTGTTTCAAGAATATTGTTGTTGATGAATGAAAAAAGCATGCATGCTAGCAATATTTGTTGTTAAAAAGTTCATGGTCAGTAAAAATTTTAAAATTGATGCCAAGGTGAGTTGGAAAATAAAATAAATTAATAAAACAAATGCTACGACCAATATCAGAATATTACAACTTTGAAAAATATGATTACATTAAGAAAGTATGTCGCATCATTCACCATTTTCTCTCGTTTATTGCAAATTTGCAATAACCATGACATTTCTACTTGTTTTATGTTCTTTATTTGGAAATCAACCTCTTAGAGAAATGCCATTTATTGGAACAAATAGTTGAGAGTAACAAACTCAACAACTAAAAGCAAAGATTACTTGTTCTTCCCTCTAAAAAACAAGTGTAGGTAACTAGGCTAGAGAGAAGCTGAGGAGAACAAAACCCATAATCAATCTTCATTGATGCTGAGCTTTAAGTTACAGCAATGATTGAGCTATAGCTAATTGGGTACAGATAATGATGACAACACATCAACAACTTTAAGTAGAAGCATGAAAATATAGAAAGAAGAAGCTTCTCACAAATGGCTCGAAGCATTTATATAGATGGAATGTGGTTCATGTGTTCATTAATGATAGCGGTGAAAGATGGCTCTCTCTTGGCTACTGCAGTCTACAGCAAATCTTTATTATCTGTCTTCATAATTCATAATTGTTTCTATATTATGTGCACATCTCTCTCTCTGTCTCTCTCTCAATATTTTTTTTATTAAGATACCATATATGCTTTTTCTTTTATGAATATAAGCTTCGGACCAAACGGAAATAAGAGATCGATCGATTTGTTTATGTAAGATGTACTGACCTTTATGAAGTCGAAAAAGCTAGCATCTATGCAGTCAAGCACAACTCTAAAACCGTGACGAAGTTAAGTAAAGACACTTCGCCAATATATATCTCATAATTGATCCTTTATTAATAGATATGTAAAAGCAAACTATTTTGAATCTCACTCTCTCATGTCTTCATCTAAAAGTTGCTACAACTTTCACCATGCTTACCATTGGGATTCTTCTTCTTTTTCTTTCGGCTTAAAGGCAGGAAACCCATCACAAAGGGCCCATAAAGAAGGGTTTCCTTCTAACTTTCAAAAGCCTGCGCTTTGCTCCCCACACATTACCTATGCTAAATTTTATGTCCAAAATTCATCACGTGCACAACCTCCTGCAAACCCTGACCTTGCTGTCAGCGACCCCCGACACGAACCCTGACCTCGCTGTCAGCAACCTCCGACCCCAGATTTAGCGCACTCAACCCATTTCCGGCAGAATCGAACCCATTTTCAACAAAAGCAGTTTGGGTTTCATTTAGGGTTTTAATCTATAGGGATTGAGAACGGTTTAGACCATGGCTTGGATTAGGATTTTGATTAGAGTTTGATTAAGGGTTAAATTAGGATGTCGACTTTAAGGTTTGATATAGGCATTGGATTTTTCTCAAATTCCTTTCTAAATCTCATCAGCTTAGGCTGTAGATTGAGATTAGAGACATTTCCCATCTTTATTGCGACCATGATTGCTCACTTTGGACAGGAGCAGGAAGGCCAGATGTTGAAGAGTGTCGAAGAGTCGTGGGAGTTAAGGGGGAGTTGTTAAGAAAGTAAAAGAAAGATGGAGGAAAAAAAATAATATTTTTGATATTTAGATTCATCTTGTGCTCGGCACAAGACGGGTTTGGATGATAAAGTTAACGGCATTAAATCAAAGGGCAAACTGTAGGTTTTTCGAAAGTTTAGAGGGATATCCTGTTTTGGGGCCATAAGTAAGAAGGTTTCCTGCATTTAAGCCTTTCCTTTTTTCATGTTTTCCCCCTTAATTAGCTTGAAAGACCAAGGACATTACTGAAGAAAGGGATCTTTATATCCTTTCCAAATGATGCTTGCTTAGTTAATAGGGTATGGGCCTTCAAGTCGAGGCCATCAAGTAAATTTAAATGTTGCCTTTTCCATCCCCTTGTATCTTTACATGAACCCATAATTTTTATCCCATGCACATACATGAAAGGTATCAATTCTTTTCCTACATTCAACTTCTCTAAAAGCGATCTTCATTAAACTAACAACTAATAATACAAGTTGCAGCCAGTTATCAGAAAAACAGAACAAGATGGTCCTGATATACAGAAGCATAGCGACAGGAAACAAAGAAATGAATTGGGGTTCTACACAATATGCATCTTACGAAAATCTTCAGTACAACAAATTAATCATGAAAAATATACACAAGTACAAAAAAGAATAGAATTTGCGTAATCCACTGACCTTGAGACCCAGATTGCACAAAACCAGAAAAAAGGGTTCTCACCGATACCAACATCAACAAGAAACTAAATTACTGCCTTATTTTGTTTGCTTGGACTTTTTATCTTCATCGCCGTCGCTCTCTATACCCTGCAATGGGCAATTCATTTATTGTTAAGTTTGCAATCCCTCGCTGTCATATAGTTTAAACAATTTTAAGGAAAAAAGGGTAGAGGGTTTCTATTTTCTTCTTTTTTTAACCAAGGGGATCTAGCTATTTCTTTAATACAAGATTTATCCATGCACAGGTAACGAAAATGCAGATTCTACCCAAATGATAGCAGAATTTTTAGTTTTTTTAAAAATCTGTTAGCTTACCACCCTTATATTTCTTTCCCAAAATTTTACGTAAAAATCAAATTTAGCCTTACGGGAAGTTGATATGAACTGTTCTCAAATGATGCAAACCTTGCTATGCTTTGCGCTAAGGGATTCTTATAAGAAACGCTAATCATATTACTGTGCAAATTTTGATGTTTACTGTAAATGGCCCTTCAGTTATTGTGTATATATTCAGGATTGGGCAAGCAGAATGCAAGTACCAGCAGATTGCTGCAGACAATGGAAAAGTTTGCCAAGCCCGACTATGTTGCATGGATCCTCATCAAGGTGACGTATTTGTATCGGATTCGTATCCAAGTTGGATTCTTTCGGATTCACCAAGAATACTTGTGAAACTCTTTTGCCACATCCTTAAATTTATCTTTTATTCTAGATTGAACATGCATCAATGGCTATATATATATATAAAAAGAGAGAGAGACCCTAGGAGGCTTTTTCATCATGTGGCGTCAAAAAACCATACCCTCTACTATTTTATTCGACGATCGGAACCCAACATCATCTTTTTCATTTAAGATATGGCTACACCAAATTTCATGTGGTTCCACCACTTTTTCACTGTTGAATTAGCAATGTAAAAAGTTCTATTGTCGGCAAACCATTAATTTTGCACCCACTAAATCAACGGTGAAAAAGTAATGGAACCACATGAAATGTGGTGTATCCACATCTTGGATGATAAAGATGATGATGATGGGTACCGATCGTTGAAAAAAATCATGGAGGATGTATTTTTTCGATGTCATAGGAGAAAATTCCCTCCTCTCTCTCTCTACACACACACACACACACACACACACAAAAAAAAAATCAATGTATCCTAACAATTCGTATCCTAGATTTTTCGATAATTGTGAATCCACAAAAAGAATCATATCGTGTCCCATATCAGCATCAGAACCGTGCTACTTAGAAGCCGAATACGGTGATCAAACAAGCCTTCAATGTTATATTTAAGATCAAATCCTTCAAAATTTAAGCAACAGTGAGAGAAACCAATAATGGACCTTAAGCCTCACTCATATTATGCTAAGCGTTTCTAATAAATATGCATTTCTAATAAATACCAACGGCTGCAACTGTCACTCAAATCCTTTATGGGTAGCTTCTATCCACGTTATATCTTGTTGACCCCTCGAATTTTCAAGCTCCACATGCATAATCATGCGTGCCTCTCTGTCCTAGGGCCTCATGGGATCTGATGTACTCACTCGCCACCGCATCATAACCCTTATTTAACATGTTGAATTCATTCTAACTAGTATCTATGTGTATCAACCACCAGCACAAAATATTTAAGAGCAGCCAAAACTACAAAGGACGTGTTCGTGTATTGGAGCCACCACCTATGTTTTCACTAAAAATATAAGAAAAAGGAATAAAATAAGAAGGAAACAGAGACAAAAGGAAAGATAACAAGAGATGGATAAGGAATCGCTAGATGTTGACGGAAACTCGATGAAAATCACTTGTTGAAAACTCCCATTTGGGAACGATATTTGGCTCTAAATCACATTGCTTGAGATAAACATTCTCATAGCATGCAAAGATGCATGTATGAGAGTATTAGGGGCCAAAATAACCAACAATCAAAACCAATGTTTCCTGGAACATGGAATGTTTTGCTATGTCACACGATAATGAGAACATGAAATGCGGAATGTTTCGGTATATGGAACGAAAACGAAAACGTGCAAACAACCTTTGACATGGAGCGTGGTATGATAGAAAAATACGGGTTTTCACACTGGACAAGTAGATTTATTGAAGCGGTTAGGGTAACGGGTCAGGTATGGGCAGATTTAAAAACGGATGGGTTTGAACGAAAACCAAACCTGTCCAGAATTTTTTTAAAGAAAATTAAACCCATCCAAATAGGGTTCAGGAGAAGATATATGTAAACCAAAAAACCTGAAAAAAAACAGGTTGAGTGGTGTCCGGGTCCCCTTTCACCTCTATGAGTGTGTGTTGTGAGGGTCTTTAGATATACATCTTTCAAAAAGGAATTTTCGACGAGTAGCCGATTCTCGTCCAGTTTCCGCCAAGATCTAGCAATTCCTTACCCATCCTTGGTTATCTTTTCCCCTTTCTCTGTTTTCATATTATTAGTTCTTTTTTCTTGTGTTTTTAGTGAAGTGGTGACTCCAAAAACTAAAGCGTCTTTTCATGTCTCCTTTGTAGATTCAACCGATCAAACATATATTGTGTTGAGTGGCTGCTACACCACGCAATGAAATTAAGGGCCTACACTACAAACAACTTTTATATGTGCTCGTGTAGCCATTCACCGAGTAGTGGTTATAGGAGAAAGGGATGTGTTCCTGTTTGCAGGTCTGTTCGCCCTGTGCATTTGTGTGTATAAATCGTGTATTTTTTATTTCTATCAGGATGAGTTAACCAGGATCTATTAATAAGCATGGGCATTATCTGTAATATCTGATTACCAATTTGGAATCCATATCTATATTTGTCTTTATTGATTGAAAATGGATATACATTAATATCTGATTAATTTGAGGCCTAAAAATGTAGTACCAGAAAGTGAGGTGTTACATGCTTACCGAGTTGCTTTCAATCTTGTCAAAATCATCATCGAAACCATCATCACCATCGTCTGAAATGAAGAATTGGATTTAAAAAGTCAGAATATACTATTTCGAGCAGAATCATGTCCCCATACCTTTCTAGATAACCACACTTGTGCTAACTGAAATTAAAGCTGCATTTCAGTAGTAACCCATATCGACTGTATTAAATGGAGTGCATACCTGGACCTTCATCACTACTACCAAGATCCCCAAGAAGAAACACATCCAGGTCATGCTCTGTGGTTGAAGTCTTGCTTTGCAAGTTTATTCCTTTCGTTTCTGTTGCAGAAATTGGTGCAGCACTTGAACTTCCATTAGCCTCATCAATTTGCTTTTCTTCTGCAGATTTCACTTTAAAGTTTTCCAAGTACTGCTTCTCGTAGCTGATTGGAAGGAGAGAGAGATTTAGTTACAAGATGTCCATAATAAGCAAAGATATGCATCATATCAAATGGTTTTTTGCAAATAAGAATGTATACAATTGCCACGAGGACCTAAGACACGTCTTGACATTAAAAACATCCAATTAGTTTCAAAATTGTTAGAGAAGTTCATCATAGAAAGAAACAAAACTGAAATCATTGCTGATTTGTTTTATGATTTAAGCAATGTGCAGAAGAAATTGTGTTGATCTACAAAATAAAGCGCAAACACGTGCAAGAAAAGGAAAAGTAATCTACCAGGAATGCTAAAAAGAATTAACTCAACTTCAACACTATAAATTAATAACATGCATGTGTCAAGTTATAAACATGGCAGGCATTTACACAGGAGGTTAAGACTTACGGAGCCACATGATTGTTGACTAGTACGAAATATATCCTCCAGAATTTTTGCTCTTTCATGTAACGTGGGCACAGCTCGTAACGGAACTTTGAAATTTCCTGCAGCATGAAATTACTTGTATGCTTAGGTAACATTTAGCTGTGATAAAAGATTATTTACAATATTAGAAGCTGAACAATACATAATTAAATAATGCCCATGCATAGAAAGAGCAAAATTATGGAAGCCAGTTTATTTTACATTGATGCTTGCACAATGGCAGGCTTTTCCATCATAAACATGTTGGCCCTTTCCGTACAGGTCAAAGGACCAATATGAATATAGGTAGTAATATGTCTCTATTTGCTTTAGTTGGACAAGAAACATCAAACATTTTTTTTTACAAAATTTTGTTTCTCACTAACAGGGGCTCCCAAGACTTTACAAAAATAACCGAGATTGAAAATTTAGACTTTGGCAGTGATCTGAAATCTTATCAAGATTTTGATGGAAGAATTTACGAGTAGCAATCCAGATATATGGTAAAGAATTAGTTGGTTAAGGCCGTTAAGGATACGGTCAAAGTTCTTGTAGGCCCGTGTCAATGTGATATTCTTGTTGATTGCAGTTCCATTATGCTATCAAAACAAGGTGGACAAACTAGTATGTGCATATCCTAAAAATCTCTTAAGGGGTGTTTGGTTGCAATGATTTGCTGGGATTTGAGATGGATTTGGGGACAAAACACTATAGCAAGTACAATGCTCTTTCCAAATTTGAAATCCTTGTTTGTTTGCAAGGATTTGTAGAGCTTTGAATTGGTACAAAACTTGGATTTCAAAGTTGGAGCTTTTGGGTGTGAATGTGAAGTAATTTGGTGCCATATCTCATATGATATCTATAGGTAGCTCCCCTTGTACCAATAAAAAAAAATTTATATATCTCTCTCTCTCTAGAATCCATCTTTTCTAATCCATATTTCAACTAACAGAAACAAACAAAAGAGAAACAAACAAAAGATGTGTGTAGGTTCAAATTCACATCTACTCCTTGCATCCAAACAAACAATTTAATCTTTTTTGGATTTAAAAAAAATGAACTAGCGACACATTCCAAATCCACCTTTTTTTTTGAGTTTGCAACCAAACATGCCCCAAGTAAATTTACAAAATTCTACATGCAAGTAAGATATTTTCCCCCCTTTTCCTTGGGATGGGTTTGTGGGGAACTCTATGTGTGTGTGTGTGTGTGTGTGTCTGTGGCTGTATGTGATTATTTATATTATTTATATTTTCTTTTTGGTGTGTGTGTTAGTTATTTTATTTTTGTTTCTTTGTTTCTTCTTTTTTTTGGGTGGGGTGGGAGGGATGTGGGATTTGCCCGTTTGAATTCAGGATTTTCTATTAGCATAATCCAAATTTCGAGCACCAACATAACTTTCATTATCCATTAGCAATTTAATTTTATGCATGGCAATCACCTATATAGTCGTGTTTATATGCAAAAAAGCCCTAAGCTTGTTTGTATGCTAAATAACTCATATGTCTGGCTAACCCCAAGCTTATGCATCCAACTCTGAAGGCAGCCGTACCTCTATAACCAAGTCTCACCCGTCCTAACTGCCTTCCTATCCTCTGTCCCTCTCCCTCCTGTGCCTCCATTAACGGGGGAAAGAGAGATACAATGTTAATCAGACTCCTACAATGCATTCCTTCCCTCCCCCCCCCCCTCCTCCTCCTCTCATTACAAGATATATTTTTTCAGCTCAAAGTGGCATGGGCGTGTTGATGTAACTATTTCTATCGTTTACATAGTCAATAATCTTGCGATATTCCTTCCGCTCCACATCACCTAATTTGAGTTCAAGCGACATTTTCAGACTGATAGGGAGTTAATTTAATAGAAATATAAACAATCTAAGGACAAGTATATCAAGAGTATTAGCTTAAATTCAAGAAGGAGAATAAGTTACATAATACACATAAAGTGGGAAAAAATGTTTTGATATAAATGATTGGAATAGGAGCAAACACCTTTACAGTAGAGAGAACAAGAGTTGCATGCCTTGCTTGCCATTCATTTAGATCCTGCCTCACATTCGACACGGTTGGTACTTCAGACCTCTCCACTTCATCTACATTTACAATACCAGCAACGACGTCAATGGCTAAATATACAAATTTTAAAAGGAAAATTGTAGTATAGAACTGAAGGGAAGTCGTTCTATTATATATAACCTACAACAGTAACAAAATTATGGCCCTAAAAAAAGATTATTTCCATAAAATGTATATCATTTCACGACAAATTTAACAAACTACACCACGAAAACTACTGTCATTTCAAAAAGGATTGGCCGTCTTCCAATCTACCAACTACCAAAAATGCCTAATTGCACAAAATTCAAGTTAGGTCTAACACAAAGGATACAAAGGAAACCACCTTGCATGGGGAAATCGCGAAACGTGCTGATGGTGATCCCCTTCACAAACTCCCTCAGCTCATCCGTAACCCCAAACTTCTCCATCTCAGCCTCCGGTGCCGCCTCCTCCTGCGCCGTTCCCTGCGACGCCAGCGGCGGGATCTGAATCGGGATCTCGATCTCGCCAGCGAGGGTCTTGATCTGATCCGCGCGCTTCATCGCCTCGGTCTTGATCTGATCCGCCTTCTTCGACGCCTCCATTGCCAGCTCCTTGGATTTCTTCGCGGTCTCGGATACGAACTCTTGGGAGAATTTGGCAGCGCCTTTGGTGAGCTCCTGCGATCGCTTGGCCGCTTCTACGGAGATCTCTTGCGATCGCTTCGCCGCTTCCTCGGCGAACATTCGAGCTCGCTGCCAAAAATCCATGGCGAAGAGAAAGTTCAGATTTTTATTTTTTCCTTGCGAATTTTGATGGATTTTGTTATGAGATTGAAGGAAGAGTGAGATTGAAGGAAAGGGCATATACGATTTTGACTAATCGTAGGGGGCGTATTTTAGTTGAGACGTGGCTAACGTGCACCCAGCTTATGGGATCATTTATTGGGCTAAGTAGTTTGAACTTTAAAAAGCCCACGAGTGTTTGACACTTTGTTGGGTTTTAATTAAACAAACCCCCCCCCCCCCCACACACACACACACACCCCAATTTTAGGCCTTGTTTTTGGCGGGGGATTGCGGTTTCGGAAAGGTCCTTTCGTAAAGTTTCGAACTCTAGAAAAGTGTAATTAATGTCCCCAATGCAAACAAAATAGAGTTTTCAAAATTTTAGAGGGCTCGAAACCCCTGTTTTCAAGGGCCTAGTCTGGTAATGGGATTATAGTTTCGTACAGTTTCTGGGCTTCAATGCTAAACTATGTCCCGTTTGGCAACCAAATTGACTTTCTCAGATCATGTTTCAAAAGGTTTTGAGGGCTCGAATCCCTTTTGTTAAAACTCCAAAAGAGTGGAGTATCGGAAAGTTTCGATCTTTCCCTTTTTATCATCTCTTTCTTCGCTTAAAAATAAGCTAATTTAAATGAAACCTTAGTTTTCTAAACTGTGTTGTCAAACAATTCTTAACTTTGTGAAACCTCAATTTTCTAAAACTATGATTCACATAGATACAAAAACGTGGTTTCGTTTTAACTTAATCAAAACCTGGTTTCGAAAACCTCGCCAAACTAGGCGTTAAACTCCAAAAACAACCGTAGTGTTGCGAAGTATCAAAACCACTCTTTCTTTACAATCATATGTTTAAACGAAACATTGGCTTTAAGACTACGTTACAAACGACCTTAAACTTTCATGAAACCGCGTTTTTGCATACATCAAACCGGAACGTGGTTTTAACTTGAATGAAACTGGGTTTCGTTTTCGAAACGTCGTTGCCAAACTTAGGCCTTAACCTGTTAATTGGAGTTGATAGCGAAATTTTACCTGGCAATTATGAGCCTTAAACGATTGGTTGGTACACTCTGTTCGGCCTTAAATGTTAAATACCGGCCCGTCAAATCCAGAAAGAGAGGGAACAGCTAGAGACCCTTGGTTGCTTTCAATCCCTCAAAAAAATTCACCCCATGAAATTTACCTGGTGAGTAGTTCTCTTTTGCTCGATCATTAGTAGTTATTTCTACATTTCTATTGCGTAACATTAAGATTTTGATTAGTTCAACCTCCCCTAGAGTTTAGTTGTTGAATACAAGATTCTTATTAGCATATGTTTTCTTTGCACTAGGGTTCGTAAGTTTGCTATTATAGTTGGAAGATAGATTAAAGATATAATTTTGGGTAGAGATGTCAATAATGACCCGCGATCTATTTGGCTCACAGGTCAACCCGTAAAATACCGATAATGGGTCAAGACTTTACCACCCATTAAAATATTACCTGTACCCGGCCTGCTCGTTTAAAAGTATCACCGAGTCGACCCGGCCCGTGGGTTCGTGGGCTTCACCCGGCCCGTCACAGAGTTGACCCGACCCGTGGATTCATGGGTTCTACCGGGCCTGTGTTAGAAAAAATCAAATGACTTTTTCATTCCTAATCAATATGGATTTCCCCCCCCCCCCCCCCAAATTAACCCTAGTTTTAAATCCTAAAATAGGACCAGACCCAAAGTATTTCTCATAATATACCTCCGTAAGCCACGTAAGACTAGAACCCGCAGGTGGTTAGATCGAAATTGAAAACGCTATCATGGATAGCGATTTCTTTTAAACGAAAACGCTATCCTGGATAGTGTTTTCCTTTTAAACGAAAACGCTATCTCACTTGATGTTTTCGTTTGGCACATTCTTATCCAGACGCTTGACACCAACCCCCGAGTTGAAATATGGCAAACGAAAATGTCATTGGAGATAGCGTTTTCACCTTAAAGAAAAAGCTATAGGAAATAGCGTTTTCACTTCATTGAAAACGCCATCTCCAATAGCGTTTTTACCGGGACTCTAACTCCCAACTTCTTAAGTCTGGGACTCCAAGTCCCAGGTTTATGTTGTATCAAATATGGGACATCCGAAATTTAACTCAACATAAACCTGAGATGTCTCAGGTTTAAATGAACATAAATACATAATAATCATGGAAATGTATTAGATTTAAAATCTTTAAAATAAAACGGACAACATTTTCTTTGTATATATTGACATCTATCCATAGATACATAATAATTTTTGCCAGAAAGCAATACAAGCCACACTCGGCTGTAAAAAACCTCATCTCGAAGAGTGGAACCACACAACTATAATAAAACAAAGATCACACATCGAAAGGTGAATATCATCACACCATGAGTAACATTAATTAAAACATGAATACCATCACAACATGAATGATACAAAGCACAAATACAATATGGATACTACAAAATACAGAAACAAGCAAAACGAGGATAATATCTCTTCTTCTTTTTCTTTGGTCGCGGTGGCTCCGAAGATCCTAGTATATCAGCCTGAGTCAACTGCGACATAGGTGGCTGCGAAGGTCCAGGCTCTTCGGGGTTCCTCATGTGCATGCGAAGGATCATCTTGCTCGGGCTCCTCTTGTACATGTGAAGGTCCAGCCTGGTCCGACTATCGTGGTAAACTGTTGCGTCTCCATACAGGAAGAATGTGAACTGCAACCATCGCCTCTAATCTAGTACCCTCTCCTGTCTCAATCACAATGCAGAGGCACTCCCTGAGGGTTACCTGTGCGAACTCCTTCACCCCAGCCACGGCATCGCTTGCTAAAGTCTGGATGGAGTGACGTATAGGAGTCCATACATGTGTTATCTACAAAAAAGTAAACAAAAACAAGATACAACATTTTAGTACAATGAAAATATAAATCGTACAATATGAAAAATACAGAATAGAAGTAGCAAGTAAAATAACATGCTATCCTGACTGTAGAAGGAGCTATGGACTGGTACATAGGTCGAGTAGTCAAGGGCCCGGCATCATCGGCACGAGCAGATCATCTATGGTCGGGCAAGAAAACATGCAAACGAGTGATTGAACGATACCATGTCATGTACTCATCGCGGCGTGCTGGATCGTACGGTAAGATATCTCGAATAACGCAATTAACCCGCTCCATGTCCCACCGGTATACGAAATCACGATGCACTAGTATCCAGTCCTCTGTGGCCCTGCCTCATCCATCTATATCACAATCACAGACTCGCTCGTAAGGGATGGCCTAGTGCAAAAGCAACTGTAAATCCCCAGTTCTGAATATAATTTTCCGTATTTTTTCAGATTTTATTTCGGATTTATTTCATTTTATACATATTTTATTATTTTATAAATCCTAAGACTAAATTCCCAAACCCAATCCTATTTCTACCCGACCCGATCCATGCCAACCCGACCCGCTTCCCCTCATCTTCTCCCCCTCGTCTTCGTTTTCCCGCCTTTCTCCCTCACGTCACCTCCAACGCCCCCGCGTCTCACGCGCCCGCGACGACCGCACCCACGCCCGCTCGCCTCCGCGTTCCTCGCGCCAGCCTCCACTAGACCCGCTCACCCCCAACAACTCCAAGGCCCCAACGGCTCTATCCCACGACTCCTCTCTCCTCGCGCTCGCGTAAGAACCAGCCATCTCCAACAGCCACGACTCCTCTTCCCAAAACCCACCATTCTTACCCTCAACCAGCCTCAATCACCACACCACCACCTCACCTCTCATAACAGAACTCCAAAACCCACAACCGAACACCTCAATTTCCACCATCTTCTTCTCCTCCGACTACCACCGGCTCACCCATCACCTCGCCGAACATGTCGCCGTCACCTCCTTCGAGCCAAACCCCTCCTCCGTCCTACTGAGCCTCCGCATCATCATCAAGCACAAGCTGAGCCCCTCCTGCACAACGTCGAGCACTTCCTACTGCTGTTGCCTCCGTCGTCGCGACGCCACCAACAGCGGCCACCTCCCGCTCCACCTCGCCGACCATCTCCGGGGTCCTCCCCTGCTCACCATCTCCGAGCATCAACCCGAGCCCAGGCCCCTCCACCCGAGTTGGAGCTCCCCGATTCACCAGCTCCAATCCCCAGAGCTGCTTGAGCTCACCGCCGGCAGGCCCTCTGCATCCGAGCGCTTCAACAGAGTCGCTGGAACCCCCTGCCGTGGCAGCCTCTATCATGCCCCGCTTCCCAATGTACGGCGAAGTGGGCGCGACGAGGTCCGCTACGTATATACTCAGAAGTACATACGCTAAGCGTATCTAACCAATATAAAATAAGTACATAAGAGACAAGAAATAAAAAGAACAGCAACTTTTATTTATTAACATTCTTTGTACAATGCATGAAAGGAAATACAACTGAAATAAAAAGATGCCTAAACAGTGGCATAACAGGAATGAAAAGTACTGAAAAGAAAAGTGTACAATGAAACTACAGTGCAGGGTCTTCAGCAAAATGCTCCAAGTCTCCTTGCGAGGGCTCAACTTCAGCCGGATCCAAATCACCTGACGACATTCAAAGAAGAGAGAAACAGAATGTCGTCAGCGAACAAATCGCTCGGTAAGTCCCAAAGGTAAGAGGGAAGTAGAAAAAGACAGGATAAGAAGGTACATTTTAAAGTGTAAACTATTGTTGTAATGTTATGTCAACGCTGTTGTTTGTAGCTTGGTGCAGAAGGATGCCAGTGTATACGAGGGGAGTCTCTATATGCCAGAGACTAAGGGCACGTATAGTACAAGGTACCGTTTATGCCACGGTACAACAGCAATTGGATTCAGGTTAGGTGTGTTAAATTTGACCACCTCGTGCCACCTTTAACACCTTCCGTACCAATCTACCCCTTAAACCCCGCGATATCTTGTTTGTATTGTTATCTTATAAATTGTGTTGGTTGTATGATTGACTGACTGACTGACCGAAACCATGATATCAGAAAACGGTTATAACCGTAGAGTCATGTAAATGGAATACTGGGAATCATGTAAAAGGAATATATCCATGATTCGGTTCAGTCAAGTTGTGTAAACTGATGATTGTATTCATGGATTCATGTGTTCATATTGAATTAGAAACTTGTAGATTATGGATTGACTTGAATCATATTCAAGTCAGATTAATTAGACTCAAACCCGAGTCAGACAATCAGAAATGTGAATCGAATTCTTATAATTGCTAGGGTCCTTAGGGTAATTTATAAAACTTGAGGGGGTTTTATGTAAAAATACTTTTATATACTTTTCAAAATACACCTCAAGTATTTATCATTCGTCTTTAGAGTTGTGGATTTTATGTTATGACATTTCTAATGAAAATATCATAGTTTCATAAATAATGGTATTTATCTGTAATATTGATTATTTGAAGTTCATGGTATTTTAGTGTAACCTTTATTCTTTTGTGATTTTTAGAAAAATGTGGAAATTTATATTATAATAAAATAGGTATTTAAAAGATAGATATACATATGTTTATAAAAAAATAATTTTAATAGATATTTTATATTTCAAAAATCTCATTTTCTTAGGACGTCGTATTTTAAACCTTTCGAGACCGAATGCTCCTTGCGGAGGTCTGAATCTCGCACTACTAGCCCGAGGGTGCGCGATAAACCGCACGATCCCGAACGGGTTCCCCAAAGATGGGTTGTAGCGGCGCTTTGCAAAGATTGTAAAACACTAATCTTTTAGAAAACGATTTTATAAAATAAAAGGTATTTATTCGCAAAGTGTACTTTTCCGTATTTTAGATTCTAGGGTTTCCTAAGCCAACTAGCCTATTTCTAAATGGTCTAAACGACAAGTCGTTAGAAGCCTCAAATCGCCTCTTCACCGCCAATTGTGGCCAGGTAAGTACAAGTGAGGAGGGAGGGATCCGCTCACGAATCGTGAGGCGGACCTTTTAAAGTTACCCAAGCTCACTTGCCTAGCCTAGACACCACAAAGTCAGTTTAGATAAACGATCGATGTCTACAACTTATCGTATTTTCCTAGTAAGAAATATTTACTTAAAAGTGTAACAAATCTAAAACCTTTAAGAATGGTTTTATTAAGATTATGGTATTTTAATGAAAGTTTCGTTTTATCGTATTCTCTATTTTGATGATATCGTTTTAGAGTTGTATTTGCGTGTGTGTGGAGGTAGGTCATTACCTCGTGCTCCATTCTAAATGTATATTAAGGTTAGGGGTTAAATGTGAAATTGAAACTTCATGGTATTAAAATGAAAATACGGTAAATTGGAAAGGTTATCATTTCATGTGTGAAAACTTATTCAAATTGATTTTTACAAGTTTAGTGGTCAAGATGAAGGTGTTTAGGAATGATTGAATTGATTAGAAGAAGAAAAATAAACATTATGGTATTAATGTGAAAAGAATACGATATTGCAAAAGTTATCATTTCATGTGAGAAACTTTGTCCAATTTAGTTGTTATGTGATTAATAGTCATCATGAATAAGTTTAGGCAATATGGAATTGGTGACAAGTGAGATTTTGTAGAAAAACCGAATCGGAAATCGGTTTGTTCCGATTTCCGTCGGGTTTTAAAAAGTCGTATTTTTGAGAAGTAAGAAGAAGAAAAGAACGGGACTTACGGGTTTCGATCTATACTAAAGAGTATAGAGGAACTAGGTGAGTGGCCGAGGTGTTGTTTCGTCGCCGGTTGTTTCAAAAAACGTCGCCGGAATTCCGTCAGCGCTTCGCCGTGAACTCGGTTTCAAAGCACACCTTTCTTGTAGAAATTTTGAGAGAGTAAACCTAGTGTTTTGGAATGAGAGGGTAGGGGGTAGGGGTCTATTTATAGGGCTAGGCTAGGGTTAGGGTTTTAATTAAAAAAATATAAAAATATATAAGAAAAATATTAAAAATCATTAAATTTTAGAGTAAAAGTAATTTATGGAGAATTTGATAACCGATCTGAGAAAATAAAGTATTCAGGTGAGAAGACCAGGTCAACACGGAGAAATTCCGTGTTGACGACTCGGCCGTCCGGCCGAGTCCGGCCGGTCCGCCGGCCGACTCGGCCGAGTCGGGCCGAGTCGAGGGCTCGTCGGGTGGGTCATCACCTAGGGGGAATTTTGGTGCATCTAACTTTTTGGGTTCAGTATAAATTTTGTGAGTTATGGCTGTTTGACTGTTAACTTTCCAAAAAAAATAAAACAAAATAATATAAAAATAATGTGGGGCATGGGATTCGAACTCTGGTGGCTTGGTTCAGCAGTGCAAGGTATTATCAATGAGCTACAAACTCCTTCCTGTAATTATGGAGTGAAATAAATACTTAAAGAGATATCAGCTGTAATAAATACTCCAAGTATACATTGAATTTAAATCAATTCTTTGTATATTAAAAATGGAGTTGTTACAGTCTACCCTCCTTACAAAAATTTCGTCCTCGAAATTTACAATTTTTATTTGAGGACTAGTTTACAAAGAGGTGTGGATATCTAGTACGCATTTCATCCTCCCTTTCCCAAGTGGACTCTCCTGGAGTGTCTTTCCTCCACATCACTTGAACCAAATTAACTTTCTTGTTCCGAAGTGTCTTCACTTTCCTGTCCAGGATCTCCATGGACTGTTGCTCACAAGACAAATCGGGCTGTATAGTGAGCTCGGAATGATCGAGAACATGGCTGGGGTCACTCACATACTTTCTGAGTTGGAATATGTGGAACACATTATGTACTCCTTCCAATGAGGGTGGAAGCGCTAAGCGGTATGCCACTTCGCCGACTCGTTCGAGTATGTCGAACGGTCCAATGTATCTCGGACTCAACTTACCCCGTCTTCCAAATCGGATCACTCCGCGGTTCGGAGATATCTTCAGGAATACGTGATCTCCGGGCTGGAACTCCAAGTGTCGTCTCTTTGCATCAGCCCAGTGCTTCTGTCGATCTTGGGCTATGCGCATCCTTTCCCTGATAGTACGAACCACATCCACAGTCGCTACTATCATCTCTGGTCCAAGAAGTTCCCTATCTTCGATATCGTCCCAACTTAATAGCGATCGACACTTCCTTCCATACAGTGCTGCAAAAGGTGTTATTTCTATGCTTGCTTGGTAGCTGTTGTTGTACGAAAACTCCACAAGATGTAGGTGATCTTCCCACGATCCTTTGAAGTCTAGCATACATGCTCTGATCATATCCTCCAAGATCTGAATAGTTCGTTCCGACTGACCATCTGTTTGTGGATGATAAGCCGTGCTGAAGTTCAGACTTGTTCCCAAGCTTGCTTGCAGACTCTGCCAAAATTGCGATCGGAACCTGGTGTCACGATCGGAGACAATGCAGACCGGTACTCCATGGAGTCTCACAATTTCCTGTATGAGTTCATGGGTATCAGAGATAGTACATTATAAAGGGTTTAAATCTTAATTAGATTATTACCTCCATGTACTTCTTTGCTAGTGTCTCAGTTGATTGGCCAACTCGAAATGGGATGAAGTGAGCCGACTTTGTGAGTCGATCCACAATGACCCATACGACATCGTTACCCTTTGTGCTACGAGGAAGAGCAGTCACAAAATCCATCGTGATGTGTTGCCACTTCCATTCTGGGATTGGTAACGGTTGAAGTAATCCAACAGTCCTGTGATGTTCACCCTTTACTTGCTGACACACCAAGCATTTTGCGACACTTCTGGCTACTTCACGCTTCATTCCATGCCACCAATAATTCTGACGTAGATCTTTGTACATTTTGGTACCTCCAGGATATACTGAGTAGGGAGAGCTGTGAGCTTCTTTCATTAACTTTTCCCGAACAGGACCTTTTGGTACACACAATCTACTGCCGTATCTCAAAGATCCGTCTTCATGGATGATGAAATCTGTTCTGAGTCCATTCTCCACTTGTTCTCTGATCCTTTGCAACTTAGCATCACTTGCTTGAGCTGCTTTGATCTGATTGACAATGGTTGATTGAACTTGTAAATTCATCAAACTTGAAGGATTATCTGGCATAACTACCTCAATCTCCATCTGATGCAAGTCTTGTTGAAGCTTCCACTGAGCGGTGAGATTCATCGATAAAGGTTGGCGACTAAGAGCATCAGGTACTACGTTCACCTTCCCTGGGTGATATTGCAAGTTGATTTCAAAGTCCGCCATGAGTTCTAACCATCTTCTCTGCCGCATATTCAACTCCTTCTGAGTAAACACATACTTTAAGCTCTTATGATCTGTGTAGATATTCACTCGTTCACCAAGTAGATAATGACGTCAAATCTTGAGAGCAAAGATAACTGCTGCCAATTCCAAATCATGCGTCGGATAATTGCGCTCATGGATCTTCAGTTGTCTTGAAGCATAAGCCACAACCTTACCGTGCTGGTGTAGAACACATCCTAGTCCTTTACCGGATGCATCGCAATGCACTTCAAATCCTCCAGATTGATCCGGTATGACGAGAATAGGTGCAGATGTCAATCTTGACTTGAGTTCTACGAAAGCTTGTTCGCATGCTTCTGACCACACAAATTCTTCATCTTTTTGTGTGAGCTTGGTCAGGGGCGTTGCTATCTTCGAAAAGCCTTCAATAAATCTTCTGTAATATCCAGCTAAACCCAAGAAACTTCGAATATCCTTTACTGACTTTGGTGTAGGCCATTCGCTAACTGCCGAAACTTTCGCTGGATCTACAGAGATTCCTTCTTCTGATACAATATGTCCAAGAAAACCAACTTGATTTAGCCAAAACTCGCACTTGCTGTACTTGGCATAAAGCCGATGTTGTCAAAGAGTTTCCAGGACAATTCGTAAATGTTCTGCATGCTCTTTCCGACTCTTAGAATACACCAGGATGTCGTCGATGAAGATGACAACAAACCTGTCTAAGTACTTCCGGAAAACTTGATTCATAAGATTCATGAATATTGCAGGTGCGTTGGTCACTCCAAATGGCATCACTAGAAATTCGTAATGTCCATAGCGAGTTCTGAAAGCTGTTTTGTGAATATCAGCTTCCTTGACCTTCACTTGATGATAACCTGAACGAAGATCTAGTTTAGAAAAAACACAAGATCCACTTAACTGATCGAATAAATCATCGATGCGCGGGAGTGGATACTTGTTCTTTATAGTGACTTCGTTCAAGGCTCTGTAATCGATGCACATTCTGTATGAACCTTCCTTCTTCTTCACCAGTAGCACAGGTGCTCCCTAACTTGAAGTGCTGGGACGAATCCATCCTTTTGCCAATAATTCGTCCAACTGTGTTCGAACTTCCTTCAAACCTTCCGGACTTAGTCTATACGGTGCTTTGATCACCGGTTGTGCTCCTGGTACTAAATCAATACTGAATTCAAGAGCTCGATCGGGAGGCAAACCTGATATATCGTCAGGAAATATATCGTCGAACTCTCGAACTACCTCTGGTCTTAATTCTTCTTCCGCTTGAGTTGCCGCAACTACTGCTTCCCTTGGCTTCGCTTTGTAGGTACCTGGCTCCAGAGTACGATCTCAGCTCTTGAAATAGAAAATCGGATGGTCTGGAATCTCGAATACTACCCTCCTTTGACGACAGTCGATGGTAGCATAAAAGGTTCCAAGCCAATCCATTCCTAGAACCACATCGAACTTTGGTATGTCCAGCACTTTGAAGTCAGCATAAAACTCTCGACTGCAGACGACGACTGGACACATGCTGTATCCCATAGTTGCCTTTAGAACGCCATTTCCGGAACTGACATTCCAGCTGGATACAAGCGGTGAGACTGGAATCGCATGGGTTCGGACAAACCGTTACGACATAAAGCAGTGGGATGCTCCAGTATCAAACAGTGCAAGTGCAGGTAGTGAAGCTACTAGGATTGTACCTAAGGTATATGGGATATGTTTTAGGTATAGGGAAAGTGTGTAGGTAAACAAGACTAAAAGATAAGTTTGAGAAGGAAGTTTACCAGTAATGACTTGGCCAGTGGCCTCAGCTTCTTCCACAGACATCATGAAAGCCTGGCGCTTTGGCACATTCCTCCTGGCCTGAGGAGCATTCCTCGGAACGTTCCTTTGAGCTTGATGGAACTGTCGAGGAGGTGGTGCAGCTTGCGGTCCTCTGGGTAGTGCAGGCAGTGCAAGTCTTGGAGCAGGGGCTTGGATGGCTGGACGCTGTGGATAATTGTTTGCTGGCCTGGGTGCAGCAACTGGGTTTTGTTTATGAGGACAAGCCCCAATACCATGAGCAGATGAGCCGCAGACCAAGCAAAGATTGTTCGCACGTCGGCAATCTCTAGCCAGATGCTCATTTCTCTTGCAGTAGTTACAAAAGGCTGGGCTGGGTCTGCTGATTGGTGCTCCAGGACGTCTTGGCACAAAAGGTGGTCTGGACGAGGCTCCACCTGCCATCTGGTTAGCAGGGCGCTTGACTCCTGCAGACTGAGGTCTGCCCCTTGCTTTTATCACTGCCTCGTAACTACGAGCATCTTCTAGAGCATCCTCATGAGTCAAAAATTTTCCTGTGGCTAAAGCAGCCTGAATCTCCGTGTCCAGTCCTTGTTGGAAACGACGGGCTCTGATATCGTCCGTCGGTATCAAATGTGCCGCGAATCTGTTCAAGGATAGTGTTAGCTGTGTGGTATGTGATATTTAAAACTGAACTATTGCGACATATCTTACCGGCTCAACATGGTGAATTCAGCGTCGTATTCATCTACTGATTTGTCCCACATTGATCCTTGCTATAGATGAATGAACTGCTGCTCCATGGCAAACCTGGCAGTCACAGGAAAGTATTTCGCGTCGAACTTCTCGCGAAACGTTTTCCATTCAATAGGTTGCGAAGACGGCTTTCTTCCGCCTTCCACCAATTGCGAGCGTTGTCCGTGAGTTGTAGTTTTGCTACACGGACCCAAGCGTTGTCTGGCACTTGAGCTGCTGCCAGATCGTCTTCAATGCTTTGTGCACATTCTTCCGCTTCAAGAGGGCTTCCTTTACCAGAGAACTGCTTGGGATGTAAAGCCCTGAATTGCTTTACTCCCGGTGCGTCAGTCTCGGGACGGTTCAGAAGTTGTTGCTGTCCCTCGAGAAGGCTGCGGATCGCCTCAAATAGCATTGTTTGCTCGGTGGGTGGTGCAGGAACAGCTGGTGCGAGAGGTAGTGCTGGAGGGGTGTTGTTGACGTTGGTGCTGGTGTTGTTCGGGGAATCCATAACCTTGAAGAAAAATTTGGGTTAGGACAGATTCAAATACATGAAATGATAAGATTCAAGGAATAGAAATTTGCAAGATTCAAGGAACATGAATTATAAAGAATGTTTTAGTTGCTGGTTCTTGTGTTATATTGCTTAGGTTGTTCACGCAGACCATAAGCCCCGTTTCCCAATATACGGCGAAGTGGGCGTGACGAGGTCCGCTACGTATATACTCAGAAGTACATACGCTAAGCGTATCTAACCAATATAAAATAAGTACATAAGAGACAAGAAATAAAAAGAACAGCAGCTTTTATTTATTAACATTCTTTGTACAATGCATGAAAGGAAATACAACTGAAATAAAAAGATGCCTAAACAGTGGCATAACAGGAATGAAAAGTACTGAAAAGAAAAGTGTACAATGAAACTACAGTGCAGGGTCTTCAGCAAAATGCTCCAAGTCTCCTTGCGAGGGCTCAACTTCTGCCGGATCCAAATCACCTGACGACATTCAAAGAAGAGAGAAACAGAATGTCGTCAGCGAACAAATCGCTCGGTAAGTCCCAAATGTAAGAGGGAAGTAGAAAAAGACAGGATAAGAAGGTACATTTTAAAGTGTAAACTATTGTTGTAATGTTATATCAACGCTGTTGTTTGTAGCTTGGTACAGAAGGATGCCAGTGTATACGATGGGAGTCTCTATATGCCAGAGACTAAGGGCACGTATAGTATAAGGTACCGTTTATGCCACGGTACAACAGCAATTGGATTCAGGTTAGGTGTGTTAAATCTGACCACCTCGTGCCACCTTTAACACCTTCCGTACCAATCTACCCCTTAAACCCCGCGATATCTTGTTTGTATTGTTATCTTGTAAATTGTGTTGGTTGTATGATTGACTGATTGACTGACCGAAACCATGATATCAGGAAACGGTTATAACCGTAGAGTCATGTAAATGGAATACTGGGAATCATGTAAAAGGAATATATACATGATTCGGTTCAGTCAAGTTGTGTAAACTGATGATTGTATTCATGGATTCATGTGTTCATATTGAATTGGAAACTTGTAGATTATGGATTGACTTGAATCATATTCAAGTCAGATTAATTAGACTCAAACCCGAGTCAGACAATCAGAAATGTGAATCGAATTCTTATAATTGCTAGGATCCTTAGGGTAATTTATAAAACTTGAGGGGGTTTTATGTAAAAATACTTTTATATACTTTTCAAAATACACCTCAAGTATTTATTATTCGTCTTTAGAGTTGTGGATTTTATGTTATGACATTTCTAATGAAAATATCATAGTTTCATAAATAATGGTATTTATCTGTAATATTGATTATTTGAAGTTCATGGTATTTTAGTGTAACCTTTATTCTTTTGTGATTTTTAGAAAAATGTGGAAATTTATATTATAATAAAATAGGTATTTAAAAGATAGATATACATATGTTTAAACAAAAATAATTTTAATAGATATTTTATATTTCAAAAATCTCATTTTCTTAAGACGTCGTATTTTAAACATTTCGAGACCGAATGCTCCTTGCGGAGGTCTGAATCTCGCACTACTAGCCTGAGAGTGCGCGATAAACTGCACGATCCCGAACGGGTTCCCCAAAGATGGGTTGTAGCGGCGCTTTGCAAAGATTGTAAAACGCTAATCTTTTAGAAAACGGTTTTATAAAATAAAAGGTATTTATTCGCAAAGTGTAGTTTTCCGTATTTTAGATTCTAGGGTTTTCTAAGCCAACTAACCTATTTCTAAATGGTCTAAACGACAAGTCGTTAGAAGTCTCAAATCGCCTCTTCACCGCCAATTGTGGCCAGGTAAGTACAAGTGAGGAGGGAGGGATCCGCTCACGAATCGTGAGGCGGGCCTTTTAAAGTTATCCAAGCTCACTTGCCTAGCCTAGACACCACAAAGTCAGTTTAGATAAACGATCGATGTCCACAACTTATCGTATTTTCCCAGTAAGAAATATTTATTTAAAAGTGTAACAAATCTAAAATCTTTAAGAATGGTTTTATTAAGATTATGGTATTTTAATGAAAGTTTCGTTTTATCGTATTCTCTGTTTTGATGATATCGTTTTAGAGTTGTATTTGCGTGTGTGTGGAGGTAGGTCATTACCTCGTGCTCCATTCTAAATGTATATTAAGGTTAGGGGTTAAATGTGAAATTGAAACTTCATGGTATTAAAGTGAAAATACGGTAAATTGGAAAGATTATCATTTCATGTGTGAAAACTTATTCAAATTGATTTTTACAAGTTTAGTGGTTAAGATGAAGGTGTTTAGGAATGATTGAATTGATTAGAAAAAGAAAAATAAACATTATGGTATTAATGGGAAAAGAATACGATATTGCAAAAGTTATCATTTCATGTGAGAAACTTTGTCCAATTTAGTTGTTATGTGATTAATAGTCATCATGAATAAGTTTAGGTACTATGGAATTGGTGACAAGTGAGATTTTGTAGAAAAACCGAATCGGAAATCGGTTTGTTCCGATTTCCGTCGGGTTTTAAAAAGTCATATTTTTGAGAAGTAGGAAGAAGAAAAGAACGGGACTTACGGGTTTCGATCTATACTAAAGAGTATAGAGGAACTAGGTGAGTGGCCGAGGTGTTGTTTCGTCGCCGGTTGTTTCAAAAAACGTCGCCGGAATTCCGTCAGCGCTTCGCCGTGAACTCGGTTTCAAAGCACACCCTTCTTGTAGAAATTTTGAGAGAGTAAACCTAGTATTTTGGAATGAGAGGGTAGGGGTAGGGGTCTATTTATAGGGCTAGGCTAGGGTTAGGGTTTTAATTAAAAAAAATATAAAAATATATAAGAAAAATATTAAAAATTATTAAATTTTGGAGTAAAAGTAATTTATGGAGAATTTGATAACCGATCTGAGAAAATAAAGTATTCAGGTGAGAAGACCAGGTCAACACGGAGAAATTCCGTGTTGACGACCCGGCCGTCCGGCCGAGTCCGGCCGGCTGCACCGGCCCGAGTCGGGCCGAGTCGAGGGCTCGTCGGGTGGGTCATCACCTGGGGGGAATTTTGGTGCATCTAACTTTTTGGGTTCAGTATAAATTTTGTGAGTTATGGCTGTCTGACTGTTGACTTTCCAAAAAAATTAAAACAAAATAATATAAAAATAATGTGGGGCATGGGATTCGAACTCTGGTGGCTTGGTTCAGCAGTGCAAGGTATTACCAATGAGCTACAAACTCCTTCCTGTAATTGTGGAGTGAAATAAATACTTAAAGAGATATCAGCTGTAATAAATACTCCAAGTATACATTGAATTTAAATCAATTCTTTGTACATTAAAAATGGAGTTGTTACAGCCTCCACGCCAGTGCTGAGCCCAAGTACGTCGATCTAGCCAAGTCGAGCGTGCATCGTGCAGTGATCGTGCCCGTGTCGCGTCGTCCGCCGTCGTATTAGGCAAGTGAACCCCCTTCACTTGTTCAATTCATGCTATGTACATACCTAGTTTAATAAACACAGTGTAGTAACCTAACTGGTAGGGAAATGTATGAGGTGTGTGGGTGTAAACAAGGTAAATGACATACACACACACGCACGTATACATCGAGAGAAAAAAAAAAAAGAAAAGAAGAAGAAAAGAAAATGTAACTCAATTATTTTAGCGAACCCTCTTAATTTGGTTATATTGAATGGAACCCGACTAGGAACTCACTGACCCATAACAACATCATTTACATTTTTCACCGAATAACAACTAGCTTGCTCAATTAACCGACACTGATGTTTTAACTAATAGTCGTTCTTAACCTACGTGTTCGATGCGATACTTGAGGGAAGACCCTATCTTAGATTACTGAAATTTATGGTCGGAAAACCCCTTACCGGTTGATGATCGGAGTGTGAGGATTTATGTTAAATATATCATGCTTATAATTCTGTAGCATCACCCCTAAAGACGACGCTAAATTGAAGTTTACCGTGCAGATTAACCCACTAAAATCATTGTAAAATTGAATACTAGTTGGAACGTAACGTTCTACGGCTCATATCGAAACCGACTCGATAATTTAGAACCATAATTAGTTTATATTTCGAAATCGATAGATTATGGCAACGAGATTTGACCGGGGATGCAACTCTGGACTGCAGTCCGGGGTAGCATTCTACGGGGGAACCTGAGTTGTAAGCACCTGTACGTACCTGTGTAAAACTGGAAATGCGTGGAGTCCCATATGGTCGCGTAGAAAACTTAATTATCTAACCTATGAAATTAGTCCCGTGCATTTTTACAGTCGATTGATATTTAAATTGTATTTTGGAACGTCATTGTGTTCTGTAGTTTCTGCAGAAATGTTCATTACATTGTCACATTAATCTGAACATAACTTCTTACGTAGAGCTGCGATTGATAATCCGTTTAATGCGTTGGAAACTTAACTGGCAGAAATAGATTTTATTCAACTAGGGAAATACCCAAATCTGAACATAACCACTGGTAAAATGCGCGCGAAGTTGGGATTTCAGTTCTGAAACTGAAATTCCAGAAATCGATCGCTGCCTTAAAATGATCGTAATTCCCAAATCTGAACACCGATTGACCTGAAATTAATTTTACTGATTAGATAATCCAGTTTTCTTCATACGCCCTTTATACAGTTTTGGTCGATTCTATGTGTATGATTTACCGTAAATTTGGCAAGTTACATGGCATTGGTCGTTATAGAATAATGAATACCCGTTCAGTGCATTTCTGTATATTTTCATGCTTGAGTTATACGTGCCACATAGTGATCATCTGCATTATCGATATAGTAATGTTAGTGATTGCATTGTGACAAATACGACAGTGATAGTGACAAGTGGAAAAGTGATTAAAAGTGACAGCGATACGTATTTGTTCACAACCTATCTAATACATGAATGCATACTATAACCTGGGGAATGGGGAAATCAAGGCGGAATTGAACTCATATTTAGCGAGGTACAGTGATTTAGAGGATGATCATTCTCTATCAGTGACACACACACACACACACACACAATTTAGGTCGTGGGCCTAGCGGCACGGCTGACAGGGTTATGTCCCGGGCACAGTGGACCGTAGTCTCGGGCATGCACAAGACCCTTGTTAAACACGAGTATCCTCTCCATCATTTGATTTCATTGACTTAGTGACCGTTAAGTAGTGACATATGCATTGCTTAGTTCACTGACATGATACTCATAGTGCACTATTCATATTTAGTTGATGTTATTATACACATGTTCTGCAATTCGTTGCACTCCTCATGTTTAATAATACTGCACGCCTATTATATATATTTATTGCTATATGTGCCGCACTGACGACCTGAGTGTGCATGCTCAGAGGATGAAGTTGATCCAACCTAGGAGCAGGACTTATCCTTCGAGATTGCGGAGATCTAGACTGCATCACCAGCGCCGTTTTCTTTGATCTCGGCACTTGTTTATTTGGTTAGTTGTTTATTCTGTGAAATAAATGTATCTCAAACTCTTTTAAATTGCAATGTAATAAAGTTATGAACTGTAATTTTCCTTTACTCGAGTACTGTTTACTGACTATTCATATAATACTAGAAGCCGAAGTGTGACTACGGCGGGATTATTCCCTGACCGTAGGAGTATGGCTGGCCTAGTCACCCCTCGTATCCCGTATTTTGGGAAGCGGGGCGTGACAGCAACTGCCGCATTACCCTGTCCGGATAATAATCCCCGACGATAGAAAAATGGATGAGCGGTGTCGTGGTCAACCATATCTCATGGTGAGTTGAGCACAGGTGTGGTAGGGATGCAATTCGAAACCTTCTGTAAGACTGCCATGATACGACCTTGTCCCGGAGTGAGTTCATCTCATCCATGTAGTAATCTAGACACTCATAGGGATTCCCCTTTCATGTGTGTGCACCTGCCCAATATACACTCAGCTCTTCAGGACCAGTCTGAACCCATCTATCTGTCAAACGCATAATATCAGGAAGTCCTACATGTAATCTCTCCTGATGACAAAGCTGTAAGAACGCAAAATATCCAGTCATCTATGTTCCACTTTGCGACGCTCGATACAACCAGCGATATAAGCACCCGAGAACCACGCTGCCCCAGCTGTACGCTCCTGCGCCCACTCTGGTCAGATCTGTAAGCAATGGTAAATACCAGAGCGGTACCGTGTCTCCAGCGGAGGTCAGGAATATATATATATATATATATATATATATATATGATAATAATAGAGGAAAGAGGGCCTTGGAGGCTTTTTACGTTAGGTGGCGGCAAAAAGTACGCCCTCCACCATTTTATTCGACAATCGGTATTTTCTAACTTGATATCCATTTTCTAATTTGTCGATACACCAAATTTTATATGGTTACAATATTATTTCACCGTTGATTTAGCAATGTAAAAAGTTCTATTGTCGGTAAACCGTTAATTTTGCACCCACTAAATTAACGGTGAAATGGTGTTGTAATCGTGTGAAATTTGATGTATCGACAAATTAAAGAATGGATATCAAGTTGGAATGTGCCGATCGTCGAATAAAATGATGGAGGATGTAATTTTTGCCGCCACCTAACGCAAAAAGCCTCTTTAGGCCTCTCTCTCTCTCTCTCTCTCTCTATATATATATATATATATATATATATATATATATATATATATTATTGTCCTTCTTTTACTCAAAATTTATAAAGGACGTGTTGTCTGATTTTTAAACGACGAACATGTTTTTAAATCAAACATTACTTATACTTTTAAAACAACTTGATTCATATTAGAAACCCTTTTTCAAACTACACCTCCATTATTTTCTTATAAATAGTTTAGATTCTGGTTTTTGGTTTGCTTGGGTTATGGTGGGGTCTTATAGACTTCATATGATTCAAGTGCTGGTCACGTGTCTTTTCTAGATCGTGACATAATAGCTGACCGAAGCATTAACCTATCGATTTCTATAGGCTTTCTCTACTGGTATCGATCTGTGTCGGTTGGCTTAGTTGCATTTCTTGCTGTGGAAATAAGGAGCCAAATCCAGAGAATAATGTAAATTATTTTTAGTCTGCCTCCAAAATTGATGCCAGAATAATTCCTTGGATTTTCTTTTGATTTCCTTGATAATTGTTTGCGAATAGTGTATATCCACATCAAAGATGGTATATATAAACAAACGATCATTTTATTTCCTCTCTTTATCGCTTGTAGACCAGGTGATATAAAATTATTTTTCCTGAAATAATTTACATCAGCTGGTGATTATGAAAATGTATGCATACTTGGGGAAAATAAGGAAGATTTTCTTTGGTTCGACATCGAAAGTGTTAAAAATCATAGATTTGGGAAAAGAGGGAAAAAGGTATAATTGATTGATCAAGAACTAATGTGCAATATGCCTTTCTATATATAGCCCACAAGATGAAACCTTAATACGTAATATACGTATAATACATGTAAACCCTAATGCAAAAGGATAAATACAAAATAATATAAAAGATATGTATATCTTAACAGTCCCTCTCAAACTCACTGTGGGTCATAAACCGAGAGTTTAGATAAGAAATGCAAAAGTTGAGTACGCATTTGAGGCTTCGTAAAGAGATCGACCGTGTTGGACAATTGAGACGGTACAATCAGAAAATGTAGATGATGATCTCTCAGAGGCTCCATTGATACCAAGACTCCGTACAACGATACCAATGATCTTTGTTATATGTGCTCTGTGTGTGGAGAAAAAGACCCCTGATGAGATTGTAGTAGAGCCTGCTGAAAATGTGAAAGTGGTGGATAAATATGGTGAATGATAGCAAGCAACTAGTCGAGATGGCCGTGTTGGAAAATTAGCAATCAAATATATCATTTTCTTACAGTAAGGACAAAATAGGAAACAATCTGCACTAGAAGGAGCTACAATTAAACCTGCACCTGCCTAAGTCACATCATGTTGCCCCGGTGCTTCCTTTTAGCATTGTCATCCTGCCTCCTCTGTCTTTCACGAGGAACAAAAGTACCATGAGTCTTTACTACAACATTTGATTTGGTCTCCGCATATTGGATCCTCATCGAATTGTCATAGAATGGAAATCGTTGCATCTTCATAAGTTCCATGGTTGCCGAAGAAACATGACAATCCATGCTTGCCCTTTATGCTTCAATGTCTTAAAAGATGGTACTTCCAATACCTTTCCAAATTGAAAGAAAACAGCTTCGGACTTTTTATGTTTTTCGAGCTTGACTTTCTCGTTGAAGTTGTTGATTGTTCATACCATAATATTGCATTATTATATTTCCTATTCTTATTCGTTTTATAAATAAACATGTGCTTTTGACGCATGTTTGCTACATATTACAGGTTACAGGTTCTTGGATCTAAAACAGTGAAAACAACGAAAAGACAATGCAGAAATGGGACTTTGACCAATAAACAGAAGAATCTTGATCAAGCCTACATAAGGATCAGTTCACAAAGCAAGATTCAAGACGTCGACACAAAGCGAATGGTTAAAAGTCCACTGCAATTGTTCACTGGAAAGATCTGGAAAAGACATAGAAGCTAATATAAGAAAAGACCTACAGAAACAGGAAGTAAATGTCAAGAGAAGCCAGCACAGAAAAATACAGAGACCAAGCCATCAGGTTGGCCGCGGAACCGCGGCCAAACCCTGGCTGGGGCCGCGGTTCTGCGGAGGGTCTAAGGATTTATGGGCTGAAAATTTTACCAATTTGTGTGGCGGCTTTGACTAGACAACCTAGGGGTATTTGTGTAAATGCAGACGTGCGAATCAATTGTAACATAGGGTTTCCTATCCTCTATAAATAGGAACTCTAAAGCTTGTATTAGGTTATGCCTCCCTATGCCTCTTTTTATGAATAAAATTTAGAATTCTTTTGGAGAGCATCGATGCCTCTTTTCATATCATCTATTCAGATCTGATAACCCTGCGTAAATGTTTGGAGAGAGCCATCTGTAAAGTAAGTAGGTAATTTCAATTCTAGCCCTAGGTAATTTTTCATTCTCTGCCCTAGATAAATTTTTTAAAATTCCCTAATGAGCGAGTAGTCTCCTCGCTTGCTAGGGTTAGCTTTGGAGAAGGCTTTTGAGAGATGAGATCTCTCATCCCTTTCTTGCCCGTTATATATTTTAATAGGACTCCATGCATACATGCACATACCGCTCCCTACGGCACCCTATCCATCGAGGTAGCGGTGATACCGTAGTTTTAAGGACCGATTGTGATGGTTTTCCATGGAGGTTAGGGTAAGGATTGATAAAGGAAGGATAAGAACCCAGAGGAAGGAACACCTTCCCGAATGGATCTAATCCCCTTTATTAATAATTACCATAACTCCTCTTAGATCCTAATTTGTGTATAGAAAGCGTTGAGATTTATTTACATTTTCAAACCATTCCTAAACCTAACCCTAGCAAGATTTAGATCTAGATAATTTTAGTATAGATAGATTCAGTTTTTAGATTTAATAATCAATCCGACGCCCATCGGAATTAACTCGTTTGAGCGATTAGGAAATTCACAACATCCCTGTGGACCGACCCGTACTCACCGGCTAGCTACCAAGCGACGCCGTTCTTGATTGCGGTTACTAGATAGATTTTGAGATCAATCAAATGGCGTCATTGTCGGGGATGGCGTGTTATTTCCTTTTTGCAATTTCGGGTTAATATAAAATTAAAAAATCATAAAAATCCCAAAAAATTTAAAAATATATCATCTGTTATTTTTGGAAAGGATATTTTTGTGTGAATTTTGCAGGAAAAACAATCGAGTTCGGATCTGAAAATCTACAGAAAACAAACGATCTGAACAGCAGAGAATTTTGGCAACAGAACAACAGCAAGAAGTTGAAGGGACAAGTCAACGGTCAAACTGCGAATCCGCCGCATTAGGCTGCTCCCACCACGGAAGCGCGGCCTCCTAGTGACGTCAGAAAAATTTGAAGCCGTGATCTGCTCGTGTGACCGCGGTTCCGCCGCCCGAGATCTCTTTTGCCGCGGAAACGCTGCGTATAGGTGACGTCATCCTCTGGAATTTGCACTGTAAGCTTCCTGTTATTTCTCCTCTGCAAATTTCAATATATCTTCTGAAAAATTACTGCAGGATTCTGCGCGCTTTAAAAATCTTTTCCCTTCTAATTAACAAATCTTGTGCAGGATTTTTGCGCATCGCTTAAAATAGAAATTGATTGCAAGTAATATTTTTCTGTTTTGCATATCTTCTATCAAAAATCTTTTTGTAAAATTTCCAAATAAAGAGCAAGCGGAAAAAGGAAATTTTTTTAACAACTTGCAAATTTTTGCCGCTAAGAAATCTTTGCACCACCCAACCTTCTTTCTTTCCCCTTTCTTCTATCATGGGTACCCCACATCATAAATCACTTTCCGAACTTTGGTGTCCCGAACCTAACTTTGCCTCGTACGTCAATTGTTTCAGTCAATTTAAAGACGATCCTTCCATGCCTAAATTATCTTTGAAAGATCAAATAAAAGCGTCTAGGAGAAACAGTTTGACTTTGCAACCCACTTTGTGTCAACCAAGTCAACCTTTACCACCTTCATATGTTGATACCATTTTTTCAAGTCCTGCTGTAACTCCTAAACCGATGTCCATTGCTGAGCATATTGCTCAATCTCGTAGCCGACCTTTCACCCCTCTCCACTCATTTAGTTCTAGGGATCCACAAGACTATTCACCTTTTTATCCATATGTTGACCCTATCCCTGTCCAACCACTCACTTCCTACCAGTCCTACCTGACTTTCCCACCGTCACTAGACACTGTTTCTACACAGCCTTTTGGGAGTTTCACATATCCAAATAATTTCGAATCTTTTACCGAAACCCCCTCACCACCCAAGTCTAGTTTGGAACAGTCGTTGGAGGCTTATATTTTAGCAACAAACAAAATGGTGAGGAATGTAGATGCATCCATATCCGTCGTTATACAACCTAGTGAACTGCTAGCTGGTTTCCAACTAGCTTCAAATTTTTCAATGTATGAGGAGGCGGTTGGACAGAGGGAGAATTTGAGAGGAGCGTGTGAGTTCTACACATTCCCAAATCAGACCTACCCATACCCAATTGAAGCCCACAACTCCGGTTTTCCATCGATTGTCCCAAATAGTTCACCAGTTAAAAATAAAAATGAGTTGTGTGACTTTGTAGTTCTTGATGTGCCAGATTGTGAAGAACCCCTTTCGAGTGAAACCACACTTAATCCTTTCGATCTTTACACCTCCACTATAGAACCTAAATCGATAAATATCCATGCTTTTGATGAGGTCTCAGAAAATATTGATTTTCACTTGATTGAGGATATAGACGCCGGGAATATTTTGGATATGAACCAGTAGATTTGATTGAAATTTTATGTCCAATTCATCATCCCGAGTCATTAAATGTTTCTCTCGAACTTCATATGCATCTTGATTTTGATGATAATGGCATGGATGAGTTAACTATTGAGGCGACTTATGAGGATAGTTGTCACGCCCCGCTTCCCAAAATACGGAAAACAAGGGATGACTAGACCAGCCATGCTCCTACGGTCAAGGAATCATCCCGCCGTAGTCACACTTCGGCTTCTAGCATTACATGGTAATCAGTAAATAAAGCACAGTAGTAAATGAATCACATCACTAATTTATTATATTAAAATCCATTGTTCACAAATTACAAATAACAAGAACAGTTACTAACCAAGTTCAATCTCACGATCACTTTTATGGAAAGCAGTAAAGAAAGAAAGTACACCAGACTATATCTCCGTGAACTCGAAGGGTAGATCCGTCTCCTACGCTGGTCCTTCCATGAGATCTGAGCATGCATACTCAGGTCGTTAGAGCGACACAATAGCAATATTATTATAATAAAGTGAAATAGGTAAATGAAGTAATAACGGTGAAAGTACAATGCATGTAATCGCTATGTCACTATATGATGCAAAGTATGATCTATGTCCCTATCATTCTCTAGGTCATGTTTGAAATCGCATAGTGGAAGGAGGATCATGTTTAACAGGAGTCTCGTACATACCCGAGACAACGGCCCACATGCCCGGGACATAACGCTGTCAGTCGGATCGCTAGATCCTACCTAATATATATATCGCTGCTCGAATGATCATCCTCTAAAACACAGTCCCGCTAAATACGATTCTCTTTCCACTTCGATTTTCCCTTTATCCCCAAGTTTACACTATTTATGATCTTGATTTAGTCGTGTACAAGTATACCAATGGCACGGTTTTATCATTGTTCACTGTATTAATCATTGTCACGAATATTCACTTCCCATTGGTGTACTTGTCACTCCTAAACCAACATCAATCACGCACGATAATGCAATGTCCACTGACTCTAACACGCACTAACACTAAGTATATGGCAAATGGGGTATGATATATGTATGTATGCCATTAATAAGCTAAGTATGTTATGAACCAATGTGCACGTCATTAACTTACAAAAATTGGATAAATTCATATGTTTAGAATTCAATGAAATGATACAAATACGATAAATAGAACACTCAGTCAGAAATTCATCAAAATTAGTTTCAGTTCAATCGGGTTTCCGGTATTCAAGATACAGCTGTTTCATTTTAAGTGCTCGCGGCTGGAAATTCAGTTTCTGAACTGAACGTCCGTTTCGCGACACGAATTGCACCCAGTTGGGTTCAGAATTTAGCGATGCTACAGTTGAATAAAATCTAGAATTTTCGATAGGGTATTTAACTCAACAGATGGATTCTCAATCGCGTCTGTACGTCGAAAGTTATATACAGTTTAACATTAGTATGTCACTTCTGAATCTGTTCTGGACAGTTGTACGTTCTGCCCTTTTATTTACAATTTAAATAGCAAACGGCAATGAAACGGAATGAAACTACTTTTTTTGTTTATCTAACAGATCCATATTTAATCCGCTGCAGAGTTCCGTAACATACGAATTCAGAAAACAAAATGACACACATTTTGGGACAGAACACAGTAATCAGAGTCGCTCTGGACTGCAGTCCAGAGTCGCGCTCCGATCTAAATATCGTCGCAGTTACAGTACAGAAAACATTAGAAGTTTACATAGAGTTAAAGTTTGTCGAGTCAGATTCGATTTAAGCCCTCAAACGCATCATTCCAGTATGTACATAATTTACAGTGATTTTAATCATTTTCAGATACGGGAAATTTCTAGTTTTATCGGTATATTTGGGGGTATTCATTTTAGTCACTAACATTCGTATTTTCCAGTAAGATTTTTACAGAATAATCATCACTACAAGAGCCAACACAGAAAATCTAATTCCGTCAACTTAGGCAAGTATTTCCATTGGGGCCAAGCATCGAACACATACGTCGTTTAATTCTATCGGGAAAAGGAATTTCATAACATACATGTTTGAGTTTGTAATATGGGTAAATTAGCATGTAGCAAGTAAAGTACTTGCCTGGAAACGTCTCGGGGTTGCACGGCAGCAGCGGCGTCACGAACGCGCGATGTACGGCGTGAAACGATTTGCGCGAGCTTGGCTCGCGATACGGATTTGATGTCGGAGTTGCCCGGAGCCGTTGCACGGTCACTGGAAGCGTAGGGGGTGCTCTGTGGTTCACCTGAGAAGTGTTGGGGTCGCCGACGGTCGACGGCGTCGCTCCGGCGATGGCAACAGTGGAGGCTCACGACTTGGGTTTTGGGTTAGGGTGTTTTTGAAGAGACAGAGAGAGAGAGAGCTCGGAGATGGTAATGGTGAAGTTGATGTTGAGAATGAAGGGGTGTCGAGTGGGCGGTTCAGGCTCGCCGGCGTCGAGTGGAAGGGAAGGTCGAGTGGGTGCAGAGGAGTTTGGCGTGCAGGGGTTTGGGTGTGCAGGGGAGCTCGGTTGATGGAGGGTGGAGTCGTAGAGGGCGAGGGAGGATGAATGAGGGTCGCCGAGGGGGTTGTCTCCGTCGGAGGGGTCGAGCGGAGTTGGGTGCTCGGTGGGGTTAATGGGTTTTCGAGAGAGAAAGAGGTGAGGAATTTTTATTTTTTTTGGAAAATGAGAGGGGAGCGAGGTGTGAGGGAGATAAGGGAGACGAGGAGTGCGCGCCGTGGGGGTAACGTCGCAAGAGCGGGGGCATGGGCATGGGCGCGAGGTGCGGCGGAGAAGGCGGATCGTGCGTTGAAGGGGGTGAGCGGGAAAAAGTATCCGTTGGGAAGAAGAAGAAGGGTTTGAAGCGGGTCGGGTCGGCGCGGGTACGGGTCGAAGGAAGTGGGCTTGGGCCGACAGTTTTTTTTTAAAAAGAATTTCTTTTTAAAGTTCGTGGGCTGAGGAGAAGAGTGGGCCGGGGTTAATTTCTTTAATATTTTATTTGTTTTGTGTGGGCTGAGGATAAGGAAAAAATAAAGAATTTGGGAATGGGATGGGGTTTAAGTATAGTTAGAGTTTAAAGTAAAATATTTTACTTGTTTTAAATCTTGGTTTGTGTTTGGTCTTCCAAATTGGTTTTAAATTTTGGGTTTTGACTTTTAGGGTTTGGAAAATTATAAATATTGGAACTTAAGAACCAACTTCCCACAGAAAAATATGAGGGGAAAAGAAAGGGGCACTCGGGGAAACTTGGAAAATTAGAAACTTTTATTGAGATGGGAACGGGGATTTACAATAGTATTAAGGAGAGTCTTGAGGATAATATTGAGATTGGACCATTTTTGTTTGATATGTCGGATTTTCCAATTCAGCCTCATGAACCTTTAACTGTTATATCACCCTCCCTCCTTTCCATCGTTCCGACCACGCACAAGATCACGCTTGACGACTGTGAGCTTGAAAACTTTTCCATTGAATCTGACACAGTTCTCACAGCCGATGACACTTACGAGTGTTTCACTTTTTCGGACGATATTGAATTCTCACCGCCCGAGTTTGAGTCCTTTGAATTTTCAGATGAGTTAGTTGAACCATCAGACTCGGTTGCTTACAGTCGTTTCGAACCATTGATGGAATCTTTCAAATTCGAGACAGTTTACTACGGTGAGAATGAGCCTATCCCTAATTCACTCCCTTTCGTCTGTCCTATCGTTCCGACCGTGCAAGAGACTGTTACGCCTTCATCTCCACTACCGAGTTTGATATACCCATGTTTTCTTGCGAATCTTGAGGAATTTGACCCCATTTCTCGACGGGTTGATAGATTAGCACAATCGCTTTTAACACATCGGTTATCACAAATTGCGCTAATTTATTCACTCGATTTACACCCTTAAGATCGTGCTACCCTTCTTTCTCTTTTCCGCCATTCTTCTCCTCCACCGAGACCATATTCTACCTTTCTTCCCGCACGGTCTCGTGTGCTTCTCATTTCCTTTCTTTCCACTCCATTCTTTCACCAACTCGACCATTACCCCGATAAGATTTTTGAATGGTTGGTGCTAACCTTTGGCTTATGTAAGGCCAAGCTTAAGTTTGGGGGGAACCTTGTTGTATATATATTTTTGTTTTTCTTTTAACAATAAAAATAATTTTTTTTTATATAAATAAATAAACAGGGGAGTGTCGACATTCTCAACCCTCTTGGTGTAGCATGACAGTGAGGACACTGTCAAAGTTAAGTTTGGGGGTATGCTCGGTAAGCCTTCTTTCTTCGCATTCATATGTACATATTTTTGCATTTGCATACTTATTTTCAAACCCATAAAAATTAAAAAAATTTGAAAAATTGTAAAAATTATTGTATTCAATTTTGGCTTATTTGACTAGAGTTTGACAGATAGGTTAACTAACTGGGAACAACTAGATCTTAGACGTAGTAAATTAAAAACCCTAAAGATAATCTTCCTTAAAGTTTAGCGGTAGAAAGTATATGTCTTTGTAGTTTATTTAGAAATAGGCAAATTTTGAGTTAACTTTTTCGGCTAAGTCGAAACAGAGGAAAAGTATTGATATCTTTTATTAAAGTGTAAGTTTGAAAAATATTTCCTAGCTTAAGTTTAGATTCTGAAAATGTATACCCTACAAATCGCACCAACACGCACCTTGAAACTTGGAATAGTAGAGGAGACCTTGAAATGCTCTTGTCTAAAGTCCTTAGTACAAAGAAAATAAAAGAAAAAAAAGTGAATAAAGAAAAAAAATGAACACTGGTTTTTGTGATTACTTAAGGCTGCATTAATAAAAAAATATTTAGCGAGGGTGCTCCATCACCTAATGTCTTAGACCAACTGGTTTGGGAGTCACTGCTAAAAAGCCTTAGGTGTTACAAGACTAGGACGTACGATTTAAAGTGCAAACGCATTTTGTAATCGGTCGTTGGTACCTCAAGAAGTATTAACGGTCGCATGAAGGATGTGTAAGCAAAATTCATTTAAAAATTCACCAATTAATAAGTACTTTGGACAACGGACAGGAGTATGATTGCTTGATTTGAATTTTCGAGTGTAGGGGTGATATATACACACACGTAGGGATATGTGATTGGAGTTTAGATGAGAGAAAGGAGTGAAGAATAGAAGTTGTATCTTTAATAGAGTTGATAAAAATTCCTAAGTGGAGAGGGAACCCTAGAAGGAAAACTTAAGAAATGCCGAAAGCTAAGTAGGTCTGCAGAATATATATGATCTTAAGTTAAATGACGAGGAAGTGTGAAGAATATGGGTGAATAATTTACGAGTCGACGATAATAGAATTCCTTGTTAGGAAACCTAATTGAAGAATAAAAGTTAATGGGCCGAATTGATAGGATTTTGTGGGTAGTATCCACTGAAAACCCTCAGGAGACAACACTCCTCCTACTAGGGACACTTAGAGGTTTAACGGCTTGTTGCACATGCTCAGTGCAATCGCGTTTCCCTGCGAAAGTGAGGTTAGGTTTTTTGTCGAGAATAAAACTAGGCTTGCTCGAAGACGAGCAAAAGATAAGTTTGGGGGTATTTGTTCATACCATAATATTGCATTATTATATTCCCCATTCTTATTCGTTTTATAAATAAACATGTGCTTTTGACGCATGTTTGCTCCATATTACAGGTTACAGGTTCTTGGATCTAAAACAGTGAAAACAACGAAAAGACAACGCAGAAGTGGGACTTTGACCAATAAACAGAAGACTCTTGATCAAGCCTACATAAGGATCAGTTCACAAAGCAAGATTCAAGACGTCGACAAAAAGCGAATGTTAAAAGTCCACTGCAATTGTTCACTGGAAAGATCTGGAAAAGACATAGAAGCTAATATAAGAAAAGACCTACAGAAACAGGAAGTAAATGTCAAGAGAAGCCAGCACAGAAAAATACAGAGACCAAGCCATCAGGTTGGCCGCGGAACCGCGGCCGAACCCTGGCTGGGGCCGTGGTTCTGCGGTGGGTCTAAGGATTTATGGGCTAAAAATTTTACCAATTTGTGTGGCGGCTTTGACTAGTCAACCTAGGGGTATTTGTGTAAATGCAGACGTGCGAATCAATTGTAACCTAGTGTTTCCTATCCTCTATAAATAGGAACTCTAATTCATTGTATTAGGTTATGCCTCCCTATGCCTCTTTTTATGAATAAAATTTAGAATTCTTTTGGAGAGCATCGATACCTCTTTTCATATCATCTATTCAGATCTGACAACCCTGCGTAAATGTTTGGAGAGAGCCATCTGTAAAGTAAGTAGGTAATTTCAATTCTTGCCCTAGGTAATTTTTCATTCTCTGCCCTAGATAAATGTTTTTAAATTCCCTAATGAGCGAGTAGTCTCCTCGCTTGTTAGGGTTAGTTTTGGGGAAGGCTTTTGAGAGATGAGATCTCTCATCCCTTTCTTGCCCGTTATATATTTTAATAGGACTCCATGCATACATGCACATACCGCTCCCTACGACACCCTATCCATCGAGGTAGCGGTGATATCGTAGTATAAAGGCCCGGTTGTGATGGTTTTCCATGGAGTTTAGGGTAAGGATTGATAAAGGAAGGACAAGAACCTAGAGGAATGAACACCTTTCCGAATGGATCTAATCCCCTTTATTAATAATTGCCATAACTCCTCTTAGATCCTAATTTGGGTATAGAAAGCGCTGAGATTTATTTACATTTCCAAACCATTCCTAAACCTAACCCTAGCAAGATTTAGATCTAGATAATCTTAGTATAGATAGATTCAGTTTTTAGATTTAATAATTAATCCGACGCCCATCAGAATTAACTCGTTTAAGCGATTAGGAAATTCACAACATCCCTGTGGACCGACCCGTACTCACCGGCTAGCTACCAAGCGACGCCGTTCTTGATTGCGGCTAGATAGTTTTTGAAATTTTATGTCCAATTCATCATCCCGAGTCATTAAATCTTTCTCCCGAACGTCATATGCGTCTTGATTTTGATGATAATGGCATGGATAGGCTAAATTTTGAGGAGAATTATGAGGATAGTATTGAGGAGAGTATTGAGGATCATATTGAGGTTGAACCATTTTTGTTTGAGATGTCTGATTTTCCAAATCATCATCCTGAACCTTTAACTGTTATATCACCGTCCCTCCTTTCCATCGTTCCGCCCATGCAAAAGATCATGCTTGAAGACTGTAAGCGTGAAAAATTTCCCTTTGAATCTGACACAGTTCTCACAGCCGATAACACTTACGAGTGTTTCACTTTTTCGGACGATTTTGAAGACTCACCGCCCGAGTTTGAGTCTTTTGAATTTTCAGATGAGTTAGTTGAACCATCAAACTCGGTTGCTTACAGTCATTTCGAACCATTCATGGAATCCTTCGAGTTCGAGACAAATTACTTAGGTGAGAATGAGACTATCCCTAATTCACTCCCTTTTGTCCTTTCTATCGTTCCGACTTTACAAGAGACCGTTACGCTTTCATCTCCAATACCAAGTTCGACGTACCCATGTTTGCTCCCGAATTTTGAGGGATTTAATCTCAATTTTCCGCGGGTTGATAGATTAGCACAATCGCTTTTTACACATCGGTCATTACAAATTGTGCTAATTTATACACTCCATCCTCACCCTCAAGTTCGTATTCTCACTTTCTTTGGTTCTACTAGTCTTCCTTTAATGATACCGAGTGTTGATGAATCACAATCCGATATTTTGAGTTCGATAATTTTCAATTGGACCTTCGATGACAGTTTCGAAGATATTTTCGCCGACGAACTTGCATTCTTAAACGATACGAATTTTGTGATTAATCAACCTCCACTTGAAGAAGTAGAACCACTACCATTTCTTTTCCTCTTCCGCCATTCTTCTCCTCCACCGAGACCGTATACTGCTTCTATCTCGACACGGTCTCGTGTGCTTCTCATCTCATTTCTCTACACCCCATTCTTTCACCAACTCTACCATTATCATGATAGAATTTTTGAATGGTTGGTGCTAACATTTGGCTTGTGTAAGGCCTTACTTAAGTTTGGGGGGAACCTTGTTGTATATATATTTTGTTTTTTATTTTAACAAAAAAATAAAAAAATAAAAAAAATTTGCAAATAAATAAACAGGGGAGTACCGACATTCTCAACCCTCTTGTTATAGCATGACAGTGAGAACACTGTCGAGTTTAAGTTTGGGGGTATGCTCGGTACGTCTTCTTCCTTCGCATTCATATGTATATTTTTGCATTTGCATATTTATTTGAAAACCCATAAAAATTGAAAAAATTATAAAAATTATAAAAATTATTGTATTCAATTTTGGCTTATTTGACTAGAGTTTGACAGATAGGTTAACTAGCTAGGAACATCTAGATCTTAGACGTAGCAAATTAAAAACCCTAAAGATAACCTTCCTTCAAGTTTAGCGGTAGAAAGTATATGTCTTTATAGTTTATTTAGAAATAGGCAAATTTTGAGTTAACTTTTTGGGCTAAGTCGAAACAAAGGAAAAGTATTGATATCTTTATTAAAGTGTAAGTTTGAAAAATAATTCCTAGCTTAAGTCTAGATTCTGAAATTGTATACCCTACAAATTGCACAATCACGCACCTTGAAACTTGGAATAGTAGAAGAGACCTTGAAATGCTCTTGTATAAAGTCCTTAGTACGATGAAAATAAAAAAAATTATACAAGTGTGAATAGAAAAAAAAATGAACACTGGTTTTTGTGATTACTTAAGGCTGCAAAAATAGAAAAATATTTAGCGAGGGTGCTTCATCACCCAGTGTCTTAGACCAACTGGTTTGGCAGTCACTGCTAAAAAGCCTTGGGTGTTGCAAGACTAGGAAGTACGCTTTAATGTGCAAACACATCTTGTAATCAGTCGTTGATACCTCAAGAAGTATTAACGGTCGCATGAAGGATGTGTAAGCAAAATTCAATTAAAAATTCACCTACTAATAAGTACTTTGGACAACGGACAAGGGTATGATTGCTTGAATTGAATTTCCAAGTGTAGGGGTGATTTATACACACACGTGGGGATATGTGATTGGAGTTTAGATGAGAGAAATGAGTGAAGAATAGAACTTGTATCTTTAGTAGAGTTGTTAGAAATTCCTAAATGGAGATGGAACCCTAGAAGGAAAACTTAAGAGATGCCGAAAGCTAAGTAAATCTATAGAACATGTATAATCTTAAGTTAGATGATGAGGAAGTGTGAAGAATATGGGTGGATAAATTGCAAGTCGAAGATAATAGAGTTCCTTATTAGAAACCCTAATTGGAGAATTAAAGTCGAAAAAGCCAAATTGATAGGATTTTGTGGGTAGTATCCGCTGAAAACCCTCATGAGACAACACTCCTCCTACTAGGGACACCTAGAGGTTTAACGGATTGTTGCACGTGCTCAGTGCAATCGCGTTTCCCTGCGAAAGTGCGGTTAGGTTTTTTGTCGAGAATAAAAAAATAAGTTTGCTCGAGGACGAGCAAAAGATAACTTTGGGGGTATTTATTCACACCATAATATTGTATTATTATATTCCCCATTCTTATTCTTTTTACAAATAAAACAGGTGCTTTTGACGCATGTCTGCTACATATTACAGGTTACAGGTTCTTGGATCTAAAACAGTGAAAACAATAAAAGACGACTTAAAAGTGAGACTTTGACCAATAATCAGAAGACTCTTGATCAAGCCTACATAAAGATCAGTTCACAAAGTAAGGTTCAAGACGTCGACACAAAGCCACGGTTAAAGTCCACAATAATGTTCACTGGAAAATCTGGAAGAGAATCAGAAGCTAAATTGAGAAAAGAAATAAAGAAGTACGAAGACCAGAGAGCCAGGGACCATCACAAGAAGTTGCAGCAGCCAAATCATCTTTTTGGCCGCAGAACCGCGGCCAAACAGGGCCTCGGGCCGCGGTTCCACGGCGGGCCTGAGCAATTAAGGAATATAAATTTTACCATAATTTTAAGACGGCTTTGACTAGTCTACCTAGGGCTATTTTGGTAAATGTAGACATGCGGATCAATTGTAACTTAGGGTTTCCTATCCTCTATAAATAGGAACTCTAATTCATTGTATTAGGTTATGCCTCCCTATGCCTCTTTTTATGAATAAAATTTAGAATTCTTTTGGAGAGTATCGATGCCTCTTTTCATATCATCTATTTAGATCTGACAACCCTGCGTAAATGTTTGGAGAGAGCCATCTGTAAAGTAAGTAGGTAATTTCAATTCTTGCCCTAGGTAATTTTTCATTCTCTGCTCTAGATAAATGTTTTTAAATTCCCTAATGAACGAGTAGTCTCCTCGCTTGTTAGGGTTAGCTTTTGGGAAGGCTTTTGAGAGATGAGATCTCTCATCCCTTTCTTGCCCGTTATATATTTTAATAGGACTCCATGCATACATGCACATACCGCTCCCTACGGTACCCTATCCATCGAGGTAACGGTGATACCGTAGTATAAAGGCCCGGTTGTGATGGTTTTCCATGGAGTTTAGGGTAAGGATTGATAAAAGAAGGACAAGAACCTAGAGGAAGGAACACCTTCCCGAATGGATCTAATCCCCTTTATTAATAATTACCATAACTCCTCTTAGATTCTAATTTGGGTATAGAAAGCGTTGAGATTTATTTACATTTCCAAACCTTTCCTAAACTTAACCCTAGCAAGATTTAGATCTAGATAATCTTAGTATAGATAGATTCAGTTTTTAGATTTAATAATCAACCCGACGCCCATCGGAATTAACTCGTTTGAGCGATTAGGAAATTCACAACATCCCTGTGGACCGACCCGTACTCACCGGCTAGCTACCAAGCAACGCCGTTCTTGATTGCGGTTACTAGATAGTTTTTGAGATCAATCATTGATGTAGATCGTCATGTTAGGAGCGATGGCGGTACCGTCGCCGGTGGTAATCACATCCATCATTCTCTACCGCGATTTGTGAATTGAGAGGATGGCTGTAACAACTCCAATTTTCGTGTACAAAAATTTATGTAAAAATTAATGTATACTTGGAGTATTTGCATTTACTGTGATTACTATAAGTAATTGTTTTGCTTTTTAATAGCAAGAAGGCGCTTGTAGCTCACTGGTAAGACCTTGCACTGCTGAACCAAAGCACCAGAGTTCAAATCGCATACCCCACATTATTTTTTAATATTATTTTCTTTTAAACTTTTAGAAGTCAAAGGGTCTACACGAGCATAACTCGTAAAAACCCTACTACACAAATAAAACAAACTGTCCCAGGGATAGATGATACGACGAGGAACCCAAGGCACACCGGAATCAGCCGAAATCGACCAAATCGGCCGGCGACTCGGCCCGCCGATCCTCCAACACAAAAGTTGTGTCTCTTGGCCTCCCCAGTATCCCTATATACTTTAAATATCCTACACAGTAACATAGCCCCTTTAAAATCCTATTTACTCCATTTTTAATACAATTTTTAATTCAACCTTTCACATATCCTAACCCTAGCCTTACCCTATAAATATCACCCCTAGACACACACCCCTCACTCATAATTCTGTCCAAACTCTCAAGAAATTCCTCTAGAAATTTTAGTGTGCAATTGAAGTTAGCAAATGGGCGAAACTTCGGCGATCTTCCGATGACGACCATAGGAGCTCCCGGAGACGAAACGACGCACCGGCGCCTCTTACCGTTCCCTCTTCCTCTCCTATAATCTAAAAACCTATAAGTCCCGCCTCTCTCTTCTATTCTCTAGTCTTAAAACTTCTTTTAATAAAACCCGACGGAATCGGAGTTAATCCGATGTCCGATTCGGTTCTTCCTAAAAATTCAACTTTTTCTTAAATACAATCATATTAAACCCTTACATGTTGACTATTAAATATTAACAAGTCATATTGAACAAGTTCCATATCAAAAGGATTTCTATTTCAATTTTTATCGTACTTTTTTATTATAATACCATGTAGTTTAATTTCAACATTTAAAACATCACAATCTTGCTATACCTTTAAATAGATCATGAGGTAATGACCAATCTCCTCACAACACTCATATGCAATATAGCACAATACCTTTCGGAAATATAGAATACGGAAAAACGAAACTCTACATATAAATACCACTAACTATTAAAACTGTTTTCTATAAGAATTCGTATTTTTATAAATCTTTGCAAAGTGCCGCTACAACCCATTTTGGGGAACCCGACTGGGATGGTGCGGATTATCGCACATCCCTGGGCTTAATAGTGTGAGATGCAGACCTCCGCAAGGAGCATTCGGTCTCGAAAGATTTAAAATACAAATATCTTAAGAAAATGAGATTTCTAGAAATATAATATATATTAAAATTATATATATATATATATATGTGTGTATGTGTGTGTGTGTATGTATGTATGTATGTATGTATCATTAAAATATCTATTTTTGTGGTAATATAAATATTCCAACTTTTCCTAAAATCACAAGAATCACTTTACATTAAAATACCATAAATTCCATACAAGTTCAATATTACAATTGAATACCCTATATTATAAAATTAGGTTATTTTCATTAGAAATATCACAAATATAAAATCTACATCTATGACAACTCTAAAGACGATAATTAAATACTTGGGGTGTATTTTGAAAATTATACAAAAGTATTTTTAAATAAACCCCCTCAAGTTCTATAAATTATCCTAAGGACCCTAGTAAATATAGGTTTAAGCGGGACCAATCTCTTGAGCCTCAGAGAGCCGGAGAAGTAGGTGCTTGCCTATTTAAGATAGACAACTTAACAAATGGTGTTATCAACACGGTAATCGTCTTTGAAAAAGACACAAATCCTGCCGCCTATGTGCAGCGGTTACCGATAATATCAAAACCTAATTCAGGACTTCAATTTCTTTTCTAATTGTTCTGACTCAGACTGAGTCTCATTATAATAATCTGACTTGAATATGATTTAAGTACAAACTACAATTCAACATGAATCCATATATTCAATATATTCAATCTATATTGACTGAACCGAATCATGGATATACTTCCATTTACATGATTCTCCAGTTACATCCATTTACTGATATCATGGTTTCGACAAGTCATCCAATTGAATAATCTATATTACAAGACAATACAAGTTGTAATACAATACAAACAATACAATACTTCGTGGGGTTTAAGGGGTAGATTAGTACGGAAGGTGTTAGAAGTGGCACGAGACTGCAAGATTAAGACACCTAACCTATATTCCAAGTCTGTTGTACCGTGGCATAACGGTTCCTTGTACTTCCATTTGCCCTAGTCTCTAGCATATAGAGACTCATCTCGTATACACTGGCATCCTTCTGTACCAACCTACAAACAACAGCGTTAACACTAATTACAACTTTAAAAGTTATACTCTCTCTCTTACTCTCTGTCGGTTATCCTTCTCCTTTATCTTTGGGACTTACCGAGCGATTCTTCGCTGACGGCATTCCTTCTCTTTCTTCTTTAGAATGTTGTCAGGTGATCTGAACACCCAGAAGATTGAGCCTACTACTGAGGACTTGGATCAGCTTGCCTACGACCCAGAGCTCTAGCTTCATTGTACACATTTTTATTTCAGTACTTTTCATTTCCGTTATGCCACTGTTTAGGCATTGCTTTGTTTCAGATGTATTTACTTTTCCATACATTGTACAAAAGAATGTGAATAAATAAAGTTGTTGTTTTATTATATCTTGTCTCTTGTGCATTTATATTTATATTTCTTATATACGCTTAGCGTATTTACTTCAGAGTAAATACGTAGCGGCCTCGTCGCGTCCTCTGCCCGTACACTGGGAAGCGGGGCGTGACAGGTTTTGTTGGTGGTCTATGCAGGTCCAAGCTGTATGGAATACTATCATGCAGTTCTGTTCTGCGTGAACAACTTAAGCACTATAACATAAGAACCAGCAACTAAAACATTCTCTACAATTCATGTTCCTTGAATCTTATCATTTCATACACTTTAAATTTGTCCTAACCAAAATTTTTCTTCAAGGTTATGGATTCCCCGAACAATACCAGCACCAACTTCAACAACACTCCACCACCACTACTAATCACACCTGCCGTCCCTGCTCCGATCAACGAGCAGACGGTTCTGCTGGAGGCAATCCGCAACCTCCTAGAAGGATAGCAGCAGCAAACTGCTCTTTTAATGAACTGTCCCGAGGCAGAAGCACCTGGGGTGAAGCAATTCAGGGCTTTGCACCCAAAACAGTTCTCAAGAAAGGAGAGCCTACTGGAAGCTGAGGAATGGGCTCATAGTATCGAAGATGATCTGGCAGCGGCACAAGTGCCAGAGGGAGCTTGGGTCCGTGTTGCGAAACTGCAACTCACGGACAATGCACGGAATTGGTGGAAGGCGGAAGAAAGCCGTCTTGAACAACCCATCGAATGGAAGACTTTCCGCGACATGTTCGACGCTAAGTACTTACCTGAGACTGCCAGGTTCGACATGGAATAACAGTTCATCCATCTGCAACAAGATTCGATGTGGACCAAGTCAGTAGATGAGTATGACGCTGAGTTCACCATGCTCAGTAGATGAGTATGACGCTGAGTTCACCATACTCAGTCGGTAAGATATGTCTCAATAATTCGAATTTTTAAAATATCACATACTACACAGCTAACACAATCCTTTAACAAATTTGTGGCACACCTGATACCGACGGATGAGATCAGAGCCCGTCGATTTCAACAAGGTTTGGATTCGAAGATCCAGGCTGCACAGGCCACATGAGATTTTCCGACTCATGAATCGGCTCTGAAAGCTGCCCGCCGTTATGAGGCAGTGGTAAAGGCGAGGGGCAGACCTCAGTCTGCAGGAGTTAAACGCCCTGCTAACCAGATAGCAGGAGGATCCTCGTCAAGGCGACTTTTTGTGCCAAGGCGACAAGGAATACTGAACAACAGGCCCAGGCCAGCCTTTTGTACCTACTGCAAGAGAACTGGACATATGATGAAAGACTGCCGGCGATCCAACCGTCTTTGCTTAGTCTACGGTTCAGCTGCTTATGATATTGGGTCTTGTCCCCAAAAACAAAACCCAGTTGCTGCACCCAGGCCAGCGATCAATTACCAGCAGCGACCAGCCCTTCAAGCACATGCTCCAAGACTTGCACTACCTGCTCCACCACCTAGAGGACCAAAAGATGCACCTCCTCCTCATTAGTTTCATCAAGCTCAAAGGAACGTTCCGAGGAATGCTCCTCAGGCCAGGAGGAATGTACCATGGCGCCAGGCTTTCATGATGACCGTGGAAGAAGCTGAGGCCACTGGCCAAGTTATCACTGGTAACCCTTTTCTTCTCAACCTTTCTTTCAGTTTTGCTACTTATCTACATACTTTTCCCTATACCTAAAACATATCCCACATACCTTAGGTACAATCTTAGTAGCCTCACTTGCTGCACTAGCACTCTTCGATACTGGAGTATCTCACTGCTTTATGTCGCAATGATTCGTCCGAACTCACGCGATTCCAGTCACACCGCTTGTATCCAGCTGGAATGTCAGTTCGGGAAATGGCGTTCTAAAGGCAACAATGGGATATAGCTTGTGTCCAGTAGTCGTCTGCAGCAGAGAATTCTATGCTGACTTCAAAGTGCTGGACATACCAAACTTCGATGTGGTTCTAGGTATGGATTGGCTTGGAACCTTTTATCATACCATCGACTGTCGTCAAAGGAGGGTAGTATTCGAGATTCCAGACCATCCGGTTTTCTACTTCAAAGTGGAAACCGTACCCTGGAGCCAAGTACATACAAAGCGAAGCCAAAGAAGGCAGTGATTGCAGCAACTCAAGCAGAGGAAGAATCATGGCCAGAAGTGGTTCGAGAATTCGACGATGTGTTCCCTGACGATATATCAGGTTTGCCTCCCGATCGAGCTCTTGAATTCAGCATTGATTTAGTACCAGGAGCACAACCGGTGATCAAAGCACCTTATCGATTAAGTCCGGAAGGTTTGAAGGAAGTCCGAACTTAGCTGGACGAATTATTGGCGAAAGGATGGATTCGTCCCAGTACTTCAAGTTGGGGATCACCTGTACTACTGGTGAAGAAGAAGGAAGGTTCATACAGAATGTGCATCGATTACAGAGCCTTGAACGAAGTCACTGTAAAGAACAAGTATCTGCTACCGTGTATCGACGATTTATTCGATCAGCTAAGTGGATCTTGTGTTTTCTCTAAATTAGATTTTCGTTCAGGTTATCATCAAGTGAAGGTCAAGGAAGCTGATATTCATAAAACGGCTTTCAGAACTCGCTATGGTCATTACAAATTTCTAGTGATGCCATTTGGAGTGACCAACGCACCAGCAGTATTCATGAACCTGATGAATCAAATTTTGAGGGAGTATTTAGACAGGTCTGTTTTCATCTTCATCGACGACATTCTGGTGTATTCTAAGAGTCGGAAAGAACATGCCGAGCACCTACGAGTTGTCCTGGAAACTCTACGACAACATCAATTATACGCCAAGTACAACAAGTGTGAGTTTTGGCTAGATCAAATTGGTTTTCTTGGACATATCGTATCAGGTGAAGGAATCTCTGTGGATCCAGCGAAAGTTTCAGCAGTAAGCGAATGGCCGACACCAAAGTCAGTGAAGGAAATTCGGAGTTTCTTAGGTTTAGCTGGATATTACAGAAGGTTCATTGAAGGTTTTTCAAAAATAGCAACACCCCTAACCAAGCTCACACGTAAAGATGAAGAATTTGTGTGGTCAGAAGCATGCGAACAAGCTTTTGTAGAACTCAAGTCAAGGTTGACATCAGCGCCTGTCCTTGTCATACCGGACCAATCTAGAGGTTTCGAAGTGCATTGCGATGCATCCGGTAAGAGATTAGGATGTGTTCTACATTAGCACGGTAAGGTTGTGGCTTATGCTTCAAGATAGCTAATGACTCATGAGCGCAATTATCCGACACATGATTTGGAATTGGCAGCCGTCATCTTTGCTCTCAAGATTTTGCGCCATTATCTTCTTGGTGAATGAGTGAACATATACACAGATCACAAGATTCTGAAATATGTATTTACTCAGAAGGAATTGAATATGCGGCAGAGACGATGGTTAGAACTCATGGCGGATTTTGACATCAACCTGCAATATCACCCAGGGAAGGTGAATGTGGTTCCAGATGCTCTTAGTCGCCAACCATTAGCAATGCATCTCACCGCTCAGTGGAAGCTACAACAGGACTTGCATCAGATGGAGATTGAAATAGTCATTCCAGTTAACGCTTCAAGTTTGATGAATTTACAAGTTCAATCAATAATTGTCAATCAGATCAAAGCAGCTCAAGCAAGTGATGCTAAGTTGCAAAAGATCAGAGAACAAGTGGAGAATTGACTCAGAACAAATTTCATCATCCATGAAGACGGATGTTTGAGATACGACAGCAGATTATGTGTACCAAAAGGTTCTGTTCGGGAAGAGTTAATGAAAGAAGGTCATAGCTCTCCCTACTCAGTACAACCTGAAGGTACAAATATGTACAAAGATCTACGTCAGAATTACTGGTGGCATGGAATGAAGCTTGAAGTAGCCAGAATCGTCGCTAAATGCTTGGTGTGTCAGCAAGTAAAGGCTGAATATCATAGGACAGCTGGACTACTTCAACCGTTACCTATCCCAGAATGGAAGTGGCAACACATCACAATAGATTTTGTGACTGCTCTTCCTCGCAGCACAAAGGGTAACGATGCGGTATGGGTCATTGTGGATCGACTCACAAAATCGGCTCACTTCATCCCATTTCGAGTTGGCCAATCAACTGAGACATTAGCAAAGAAGTACATGGAGGTAAGAATCTACATAAAATTTAAACTGTTTAAACATGTACTACCTCTGATACCCATGAACTCATACAGGAAATTGTGCGACTTCATAGAGTACCGGTCTGCATTATCTCCGATCGTGACACCAGATTCAGATCGCAATTTTGGCAGAGTCTGCAAGCAAGCTTGGGAACAAGTCTGAACTTCAGCATAGTTTATCATCCACAAACAGATGTTCAGTCTGGACGAACTATTCAGATCTTGGAGGATATACTCAGAGCATGTATGTTAGACTTCAAAGGATCGTGGGAAGATCACCTACATCTTGTGGAGTTTTCGTACAACAACAGCTACCAAACAAGTATAGGAATGGCACCTTTTGCAGCACTATATGGAAGGAAGTGTTGGTCGCCATTAAGTTGGGACGACATCGGAGATAGGGAACTTTTTGGACCTGAGATGATAGTAGCAACTGTTGATGTGGTTCGTACTATCAGAGAAAGAATGCGCATAGCCCAAGATCGACAGAAACACTGGGCTGATGCAAAGCGACGTCACTTGGAGTTCCAGCCAGGAGATCACGTGTTCTTAAAGATATCTCCAAAGAGCGAGGTGATCCGATTTGGAAGATGAGGTAAGCTAAGTCCAAGATACATTGGACCGTTCGACATACTCGAACGAGTCGGTGAAGTGGCATACCGCTTAGCACTTTCATCTTCATTGGAAGGAGTGCATAATGTGTTCCACATATTCCAACTCAGGAGGTATGTAAGTGACCCCCGCCACATTCTCGATCATTCCGAGCTCACTGTACAGCCTGACCTATCTTGTGAGCAACAACCTGTGGAGATTCTAGACAGGAAAGTGAAGTCACTTCGGAACAAGGAAGTCAACTTGGTTCGAGTGATGTGGAGAAAAGACACTCCAAGAGAATCAACTTGGGAAAGGGAAGATGAGATGCGTGCAAGATATCCTCACCTCTTTATAAATTAGTCCTTAAAATAAAAGTTGTAAATTTCGAGAACGAAATTTTTGTAAGGAGGGTAGACTATAACAACTCCAATTTTAGTGTTCAAAAATTTGTTTAAAAATTAATGTATACCTGGGGTATTTGCATTTACTGTGATTACTATAAGTAATTGTTTTGCTTTTTAATAGCAAGAAGGAGCTTGTAGCTCACTGGTAAGACCTTGCACTGCTGAACCAAAGCACCAGAGTTCAAATCCCATACCCCACATTATTTTTTAATATTATTATTTTTTAAACCTTTAGAAGTCCAGGGGTCTACACATGCATAACTCGTAAAAACCCCACTACACAAATAAAACAAATTGTCCCAGGGGGTAGATGATACGACGAGGAACCCAAGGCACACCGGAATACTCGGCCGACTCGTCCCGCAGCCGCCGGCCGGACTCGGCTGGACCGCCGATCCTCCAACACAAAAGTTATGTCTCTTGGCCTCCCCAGTACCCCTGTATACTTTAAATATCCTACACAGTAACAGAGCCCCTTTAAAAACCTATTTACTCCATTTTTAATACATTTTTAATACAATTTTAATACAATTTTTAATTCAACCTTTCACCTAGCTTAACCCTATCCTTACCCTATAAATACCATCCCTAGACACACTCCCCTCACTCACAATTCTGTCCAAACTCTAAAGAAATTCCTCTAGAAATTTTAGTGTGCAATTGAAGTTAGCAAAGGGACGAAACTTCGGCGATCTTCCGATGACGGCCCTAGGAGCTCCCGGCGAGGAAACAACGCACCGGTTCCTCCTACCATTCTCTCTTCCTCTCCTCTAATCTGAAAACCCGTAAGTTCCACCTCTCTCTTCTATTCTCTAGTCTTAAAACTTCTTTTAATAAAACCCAACGGAATCGGAGTTAATCCGATATCCGATTCGGTTCTTCCTAAAAATTCAACATTTTCTTAAATACAATCATACTAAACCCTTACATGTTGACTATTCAATATTAACAAGTCATATTGAATAAGTTCCATATCAAAAGGATTTCTATTTCAATTTTTATCGTACTTTTTCACTATAATACCATGTAGTTTAATTTCGACATTTAAAACATCACAATCTTGCTATACCTTTAAGTAGATCATGAGGTAACGACCTACCTCCTCACAACACTCATATGCAACATAACACAATACTTTTTGGGAACATAGAATACAGGAAAACGAAACTCTACATATAAATACCACTAACTATTAAAACCGTTTTCTATAAGAATTCGTATTTTTATAAATCTCTGCAAAGCGCCGCTACAACCCATTTTGGGGAACCCGACTGGGATGGTGCGGATTATCGCATATCCCTGGGCATAGTAGTGCGAGATGCAGACCTCCGCAAGGAGCATTCGGTCTCGAAAGATTTAAAATACAAATATCTTAAGAAAATGAGATTTTTAGAAATATAATATATATATATATATATATATATATATATATGTATCATTAAAATATCTATTTTTTTGGTAATATAAATATTCCAACTTTTCCTAAAATCACAAGAATCACCTTACATTAAAATACCATGAATTCCATATAAGTTCAATATTACAATTAAATACCTTATATTATAAAATTAGGTTATTTTCATTAGAAATATCACAAATATAAAATCTACATCCATGACAACTCTAAAGACGATAATTAAATACTTGGGGTGTATTTTGAAAATTATAAAAAAGTATTTTTACATAAAACCCCCTCAAGTTCTATAAATTACCCTAAGGACCCTAGTAAATATAGGTTTAAGCGGGACCAATCTCTTGAGCCTCAGAGAGCCGGAGAAGTGGGTGCTTGCCTATTTAAAGTAGACAACTTAACAAACGGTGTTATCAACACGGTAATCGTCTTTGAAAAAGACACAAATCCTGCCGCCCATGTGCAGCAGTTACCGATAACATCAAAACCTAATTCAGGACTTTAATTTTTTTTCTAATTGTTCTGACTCAGACCGAGTCTCATTATAATAATCTGACTTGAATATGATTCAAGTACAAACTACATTCAACATGAATCCATATATTCAATATATTCAATCTATATTGACCGAACCGAACCATGGATATACTTCCATTTACATGATTCTCCAGTTACATCCATTTACTGATATCATGGTTTCGGCAAGTCATCCAATTGAACAATCTATATCACAAGACAATACAAGTTGCAATACAATACAAACAATACAATACTTCGTGGGGTTTAAGGGGTAGATTAGTACGGAAGGTGTTAGAAGTGGCACGAGACTGCAAGATTAAGACACCTAACCTATATTACGTTGCTGTTGTACCGTGGCATAACGGTTCCTTGTACTTCCATTTGCCCTAGTCTCTAGCATATAGAGACTCATCTCGTATACACTGGTATCCTTCTGTACCAACCTACAAACAACAGCGTTAACACTAATTACAACTTTAAATGTTATACTCTCTCTCTTACTCTCTGTCGGTTATCCTTCTCCTTTATCTTTGGGACTTACCGAGCGATTGTTCGCTGACGACATTCCTTCTCTTTCTTCTTTGGAATGTTGTCAGGTGATCTGAACACCCAGAAGATCGAGCCTACTAGTGAGGACTTAGATCAGTTTGCCTACGACCCAGAGCTTTAGCTTCATTGTACACATTTTTATTTCAGTACTTTTTATTTCTTTTATGCCACTGTTTAGGCAATGCTTTATTTCAAATGTATTTACTTTTCCATGCATTGTACAAAAGAATTTGAATAAATAAAGTTGTTGTTTTATTATATCATGTCTCTTGTGCATTTATATTTATATTGCTTAGATACGCTTAGCGTATTTAGTTCAGAGTAAATACATATCGGTCTCGTCGCGTCCTCTTCCAGTACACTGGGAAGCAGGGCGTGACAATGGCGGTGCTGGAGGATGGAGGAGGCTGAAGTTGCGGATCTATGATATGTACGACGAGGGGGCAGAAGATAAGAAGGAGGCGGCTCTGCGCGAAGATGAGGAGGAGGAGGCGGCTCTGCGGAGGAGGCACAGGGGGCGGAGGTAGCGACGCAGGCGGAGACCGACACAGATGGTGCAGGCATAAGCAGAGGTGGCCCAGGAGGCGGCGGCGACAACGATTGATGATGATGCAGCGACCACGAGATGATGCAGCGGCGGAGAACAAGATGAGGCGACGGCGGCAATCTAGATCTGGATCGACTCAAAAAAAAAAATTTGGCTGTGGCAATCTAGATCTGGATCGGCTCAAAAAAAAAAACTTTGGCTGTGGCGATGCTTGCGGCGGCGGCAATCTAGATCTGGATCGATCGGCTCAAAAAAAACTTTGGTTGTGGCAATGCTTGCGGCGGTGATCTACGAGTGGGTTTCAATGGTGGCAGTTGACTGGTACGAGGAAGTTGGTGAGTGTGAGGTCGACGGCTTGTGCAAGGTGCAAGGAGGTCGGCAAGGATGCCCACAAGAAAGATCAATGATGAGACGACATGGATCAATTAGATGGCTCTGATACCATATTACAAATCGTAGATTTGGAAAAAAAGAGAGAAAATATTATTGATTGATCAAGAAGCAATATACAATATGCCTTAATATATATAGCTCATAAGATGAAATCCTAAAACGTAATATACGTATAATACACGTAAACTTTAATGCAAAAAGATATATACAAAACAATATAAAAGATATTGTATATCTTAACAGAAATAAATTTGCATATCGATCGTGGTTATTACATAATTGATTGCATGAAAGCTCAGGCATTAGCCAAAGAGATCCATGAGTAGGTAACTGTTGCTATCATATTTATGCTTGTATCTTCCAATCTCTAACTGCTCTCTTCAATATCTAGTTTGTTTATAGTTCTATGTATTTATCTCGGTACCCCAATATTAATGCTAGAGTTGGATCATGATAATGCTTGCATCTTATGCATGCTGCTCTCACAGGCCCTGCCAGGTAAAAATGCCTGCCTTTCCATTGATGCCTACATGATCAATACATGTAGGGCCCCGCCGATGAGGCCGAAGAGGACCACGATGCGCCATGATTACGTGCTCTGCGGCCCAGCCCCGCGATGGTAATGACGCTGCTGTATGGATTGCATCATTCATGATAAGCTATGATAGTGATCATATCATATGTTTAAATGTTTATTGATTAATGAGTGAGACTCGAAATCTTTTGACTTGATATATACATTTAGTTCAAAATCCATCAACTTAAACTTTGAGATTAAATGGTTGTTCACATGATAACCTAGGTTCAAACCCAACCCCATTTTAAATTTTTATTGCAGCCACAGGGATTAAGAGTTTTATTTTCAGTCCTTTCATGCATTAGTACACCGAGCAGCACATACAATAACAAAAAGCATTATTAATCAATAATCTAGAATGATTATAGGGGGAATTATTGTTTGTGTACGTATAAGGCACAAATAATGAAACATTTTATGAACTATCATTGAAAATTGAAATGCTTCTGAATAATTGAACTCTGAAGAATAAGTGATATGACAATCATGACACAGAGAAATTGGGTTGTAATTAATTAATAAGTTTTTTATATTTCAATAATTCAGTAATTAAACAGATGTTTAGTCTGGTCTCTACATTATGTGTATCATGAGTATAATTATTATTTGTATAGTAATGCATGGTTTGTCGATATAAGCAAATATATAATATTTGATGTGGCAATTATGGCATACCAGCTCAGTTAATGGGTGAGAAAACATAAGACCGTTATCATAACGCTCTACCCGGCCCACAATATCTAAAAATTGCTTATAAATATTCAGCAAGACATAATAATAATCACAAAAACTCCAGGCAATTCATAAAGTAAAGCACGCCCTGGAACCTTAATTCCATTGGTGTTTTTCGTTCTCAAGATATATATAACCCAATTTAGGATTGAAGGAGTATCGGAAGCAATGTAAACAATTTTTTGATGTGTTTCTTTATGTATCGTGTTTAAGACATCAAATATCTTTCAATGCGGCTTATTTTCCGACCTATCAAGTGTGCAATCAGATTACAAGCTAATTATATATACCTTGTTAATTTTTAGTACACTAGTCCGACGAATGGATATTCTCATTTTATGCCAGGTTAAAAGGGCGAAAGGGAGACCGAGGAAAATGTGGATGGAAACGATATGAAAAGATATGGATGCCTAAGGCCTTAATGAAAGTATATTGTTCGATAGAAGTGAGTGGAGGCAAATAATTCATGTGCTCAGCCCGGGGTGACTCTCAGGTTGTTTCATGCAGCCATATGGGATAAAAGGCTTTGGTGGTCGTTGTATGGTGATATAAAATCTGACTTGGCCATATGCACAAACTTGTATAGTTGTACCATAAGGAGTCTCACACATCATTACAGATTTGCTATCTTGAGGAATGAGTGGTTTGTGTTGGTGATAATAATTGATGAGCCTACATTTTGCCATGAAGGATGATGGCTTGGGGAAGGAGTTAAGCTGTGGAGGTGTTGATTGGTAGTGAGTGAGTGGGGGACAACAACAAAGGGTTTCTAAGATAATGACATGGTTGAGATCTTTAGGGATCCCAAGCCAAAGAATGGAACACTCTTGTCTTTTTATTAGGGATTGTTTTGTAGGTGGGGCCCTTGTCACTCCATGGTGTCATAACATGGGAAAAAAACCAGTATGCAAGTCCTTTTATGGTTTTGGGTTCTGTGTAAAGAAAATCATCCAAGAGCTTGCAGGTGGCTTGCACCATATAATCCCTTGCATAAAAGGTTTTTCACATTATATCGATGTGTAGAAGATGATTGGAGTTCACTCATGATACTTGAGTCTGAAGGAATGACTCCAAACTAGCCAAGGGTATCAAATCTTTGGCCTTAAAAAAGAGGCAAGAGGATATTAAAATCCCTTTTATTAAGGGATATGTCTACCTTAGAGTCTACAAATGTTGGTTAATTTCCCTCACATGCTCACCTAGATCATTTACGATAGCAATTTACTTGGCCTTGTAAAAATTTCTATTTCAAAATCGCTTCCTATGCCGCTCTTTCTATTTCATAACAGTGGTCTCTTCTTTAAAACATTAGCTAAATTTCAACTTACTACCATAAATTATAAGCACATTCCCTAAATGATGACATGAACTTTCAAGATGACGGATCAATACCATGAACTTTCATAAGCATAAAAAAACCATCCTGGGGAAAACTACAAAATTACCAAAATACCCCTCCTTTTTTGCAAATAAAGTCTTTTTTATTATGTGAGAGGGGTATTTTGGTAATTTCGTAATATTCTTCGGAGTTTTTTTTGATACCTTTGAAAGTTCATGGTATCAATCCATCATTATGAAAGTTCATAGTATCATTTGAAGAAAGCGCCTATGGTTCATGGTAGTAAATTGAAATTTAGCCTAAAACATTTTTTCCTTGGAAGGTCAGATGTCTCGTTGGCTATGGAATTCCAAATTCAACTTTAAAATGTAATTAATGAAAAGTATAGCGTTAAATTAGAGATTTCGTAATTATAACATTTTCGATGTTATAGTTATACTCCTCTCAGTAAATGTGCACCGGTAAAAGAAGACTAAAAGTATGAAACAGAGGTGGTACTTTTTACAAAGCCAAGTAAATATTGATAAGTAAATTTTGATGTAAAATGAGGTAGGTGATCCATAGGAGAAACAGTTATGTCAAACTTTGTTGTCGGTTCCACATAGTAATTTTTACAAAAGCCAAGTAAAATACTGATGTAAATGTGGTAGGTGGTGTGCCTTTGGGAAAATTACTATGTCAATAGCTAGACAAGTCCAAGCTGTCCTATTACCCCATATGGTAAGTATTTACCCTCTCAACTTAAGATCAAGAGAATATATTTCAAGATACGAATCATAATAGGCTGTTTAAAAGTTGGTGCTAAACATCGACAAGAAAACCAATGAGCAATAGCTCAGTTGGTATGTCACTTCTCTCTCTGTGTATGGGGAGTGCGGGGATTCGATCCCCAGTGAGCCACAATTTAACGCTTTCGGAATAAATTCATGAGTCTCCTAGACGTGTGTGATGTGTGCTTATGTTAGGGATTATGGGCCAAAACCAAAGGAAAAAACAACGACAAGAAAAACCAATTAATTCTTTAAATCGATGCTCGTATTATTCTAAATTATGTTGTGCATGCAACTCTTTTCAACCTTTTCATCCTCTTTGCAAAACAATTCATGTTAAATCAAGTTTTTATCTTCTTCTCATGTTTGGAAAACTTTTGGTGGTTGGGATATATGAGTTAGAAAGTCATGTTTTTTGCATGTGATACCAAAGTTCACATGGATTGATTCCACGTAATAAAATCATATTGAAAAGAGATAAACTTAAAGGTATTTTGATGAAGATAAAAGAAAAAGGTTAAGGTGTGACTTGTTTTAAGAGATTGATGTTATTAGATAATGGCCACTCAATTTTGGAAGTTAGCAGTCAATTATCCATTACATCTTTGCTTGAATTTTTAAGCTGGTTGCTCTAAAGATTGACATGTAATTGGTTGTTTTTAACGAATCATTCAATTGTGAATTATTGATAATGATATTGTTTTTTTTATAGATATATTTTAGGTGAAGTAATAGGTCATGTGGCATGATGCAAGCATGCTTGAATCTCAAATCACTCAGCTCCAAAATGTCTTTACCATCTCTGCTTTTATAGAGCAAAAGAAGAGGACTGTTTAATTTTGAAATTGATTGATGACGTGGCCTCTTATTTATTTAAGAAAATCAAATAAAAATCATCATTGTCTCATGTGCAATGCACGTAATTAAATGCCACGTTTTTATTATTTTACAAGTGTGATGCACGCAATTTTATTCCCACTTTATTATTATTTAAAAAGTATGATTTGACTTGTTAAAATTAATAAAGAAATTCATCAATAAAATATTTATAATGACATGCAACGCATGTGCGAAAATGCTAGTTAGGCTATAGCGACACTTTGATATGGTATAATTTTGTGGATAATAAATGACTAAATCGTCTTGCCTTAATGTTACAGGTTTGAATGCGAAACCTGGTGGTATTTTGCTCGAGCTCTGCTTACCAAATAACCATTATCCAAATGGCTATAGATGCAACTATAAAGTCTTAACCATATATTATCGATCTTCTGGCTCTCTGGTTTTCTTGTGGAATTCAAATGGTACGGACATCCAAATACTATCGAATTCCTAATCATCACCTAAATCCGTTTGCAATTTGTATAAACAACACGTCAATCATTGGAAATAACATATAATCTCCGTTCGATCTCCATATGTGAAGGTTATCAAAAAGTCGACCATATCTTTTGATCGCCTGATGGATTGCTGCAAATTAGCGGATTTTTGATAACAGGACATCTTACCATCCCAGCTCAATAATCAAAATATCCAAATCACATGAATAATTGTAATCTCATGTTTTAGCATAAAAGAATGAGATAGGTAGAGCCCGTCTATCTAAAAGAAATTTTGTTGGATGATCGACTTTTCCGCCGTCACTGTATGAAAACCATGTTATCACTCTAACTTGTGTTGGGGGATGGGGTAGGGGGCTGCGCGGGGGTGTTCTCCCTCCCTCCCTCCCTCCCTCTCTCTCTGAGAAAGGGACACAACAAGAAATGTTGAGAGAGGGGATATTGGAATCTCAACTGCTGCTCTGCACTTAGGCTTAGCTGCTGCCTGCGTAAGCTATCAATGCAACGGCAAATGCTCTCTCTCTCTCTCTCTCTCTCATCCCATGTGCCTGTGGATGCAAGATGAGCGTGCATAGTCTTGCACCTTTCAACACACTTGTTCTCTCCCTGTGTACTTGCAATGCTGACTAGATTCCCTCTTTGCCTCCAATAAACAACAAAAGCTTTCTACAGCCTCCTCCTGCAGTTCTCTGCTCTCTGCATGCAGTGGAATTTGGCCTTGTCTTCGTCTTCTTGGATGTTTTCCCTTGTGTGCAGAGAGACTCCTCCTGTTTTATTCTCTCCTGTTCAGCTTCCTTCTTCATCCTTCTCACCCATTTGATCTTTGTTTCTACGGTGGTATAAAACTATTGTTAGTCTATGGTCATGAACCGGCACCAGAACTGTATAAAATAAGAAAAATCCTTCTTTAGTCTTCAATCAATCCATGTAGATTACCAAGTTTCTAATTGGATAAAGAGTTGAGCATCATATCCGCCACCCAATTAATTGCATCATTTATCACAATTAATTGTATCATTTATCCTATCCTATGTTCAATGAGAGACCTGATAGCCTGTGTGAATTCTACCATATGGGTTTAAAAAAAAGAGTATTACGCATAAAATAGATAGTTGTGTTCGATGTCCATCACCGACACACGAAAAGAATCAACTTCTCATGTATTGATATTTGCATGACATGAAGAACAGCGGTGTATAGAACAAAATAATTGTTGACACGCCGCGGACGGGCTTAACAAGTTTATGAATTAATTTGTTACCCTTTAACAAACATTTCTCTCAGATAAAAAAATGAAAGAGTATAAAATGACACGGTAGAAAATTTCCTATATTGGCAGTTTGAATGGTGAACCTTTTGTTGATTTTTTGGACGATCCGACTCCAGCCGTATTGATCTCCACATTCCGAACCATGGGTGTGACGATTTTCATGTCGTTTCATTTTTAAAATGTTCAAATATCGGAAGACTGTTGATTTGTAATCACCCCGTGCAGGGACAAACAATGCCCATGTCACATGGAGACATATTCGGCTACTGCCTACGTGGAAAGGGTTTGGTTAAGTTTTAGAACTGTAGATGTAAAAAAAAAACCGCAGTGTTATTTTACTTTCTTTTATCTGGTAGTATAATTAACATTGGGTCAATTAATGCTGGTCTGCCTTGGTTAAAGTCTGTATATAGCTAGCTAAGTAGGCATGACATGATGGCAGCCTTGTAATTAGGCCTAAATAGGGAGGCGTGATAGGGAAGCGGCAGCTGCTGCGTGCAATGATTGGGGGGAGAGACGGGAGGGGGGCGACGTGGCGAGCTGAGAACCACGAGAATAGGAGTTGATGGCCGACAACAGTATTTGTGGTGGTGAGATTGGGAACCAACAGATAGCCCTCTCTTCCACGTGTCTCTTTCCCAGTGCCGCGCCGCGCGCCTAAGGACGTACGGTTCTTAGCGCACAGGAGTGGGCCCCACAAGAGCCGTGTCTTTTTTCCTATGCGATCCTATCAAGTTAACAATTTACAAGTTTAGGCTTGTAATTAGACTCTGGCTAATTGCATGTAAAGATTAACCTAAGTTTTGTGAAACAGGTCATTAATTGTTGTTGTCTGATTTATTTCAAAGAAATATGATTATGGGCTTAAGACCTTTTTGAAGAAATTAATTGTTGGTTGAGATAGAATGTGGCAGGAGGGTTTCTCTTGCGCTACTAAAATAGGGGGTTGCCCCTACGGATAACGACGTCCGTAGGGGCAATTACGGATTAATCCGTAGGGGCAATTTTAGTTTGGCTCTACGGACCGAAAGGTTGCCCCTACGGTCCTTACATATTTATTTAAAAATTATTAAATCTTAAATTGTTGTTTGCCCTTACGGAACCGCAAATAAAGAACCTACGGACTTATCCGTAGGGGCAGCTAAATAGAGATTTAAGTTAAAAGCTCAGATCGATCCCTATGCTCATTATTCCTAATTCTCACGCGAAGAAAAAATTCCCAAACCCTCGTTCCCGCCGATCGATCGTCGTTCTCGTCGTCGCCAGCGCCGCCGATTCGTCATAGCCACCGCCTGCTTTCGTCGTCGCCAGCGCCGGCTCATCTCCGTTCTCGTCGTCGCCCCTGCACAGGTAAGGAAATTTTCAATTACTCAAATTTTTGGTTGGGGCTGCGGGCTGGGGCTAGGGTTGTGGCTGGGGCTGGGGCTGGGGCTCGGGCTAGGGTTGGGGCTGGGGCTTGGGCTGCGGCTAGGGCTGCGGTTGGGGTTGGGGCTCGGGCTGCAGTTAGCGTTAGGGTTGGGGCTGGGGCTGTGGTTGGGGTTGGGGTTCGGCAGGGGGTTGCTGTTGGGGTTGGGGTTCGGCAGGGGTTAGGATTGGGGTTGGGGTTTTGGATTTCAGGATCTAAATTAATTTCCATTCTAATTAGTATTAAGCTCGTTAATTGAAATGTTGATGATAATCATAAGAGGAAAATGTGTCTAGTTTGAGAAAGTGTTGGAAACTAGACTAATAATGTGGGTAAAGCCCAGTTTAATTAATAATTTTATTTGTCGTTCTCAAATTTTCTTGGAAACGGAGACTGTTTTGTGGAACTTTTAGCCATTGGGCATGTTGGGGTTTTGTTTTTGGAGTCATGGGACCTGGCATTTGGTAGGTATCCAAAGACCTCCTGTCTGATTTTGGATATTTTTGATTGATTTAAACTGTGGGTCTGAGTAGTCCCTAATTTAATCTGGTTGGGGTTTGAGTATGCAAAGGATTTGTAGTCTGGTGGAAATTTTGAGGGTGTTTTCGGTTGAATATGTTTGCTAATTGCATAAGATGCTCATAAGATTCTGGATTTTGAGGATGGGCTGTTGTAATTGAAAATGCTTAGAATTGTAGGACCTTCTTTGTTTTAGCTATATATAATTGCAAAAAAAAAGACACATTTCTGATTTGAAGAAAAGGAAGGGCAAGATAGGGATTTAGTTATGGATTTTACTTGGGCGTCTCCTCTTTTAATACATGTCTATCTTTACAAGAATATCGTGTCACATATTCGGTTTTAGCATCTGTACGCAACTGCTTTGATTATCATCATGTTATTAACATCTTTAACTTCTATCCTTTTTCTAATATGTTTCATAGTTAATATAATAATCCTTTGTCTATATTTGTTGACAGTAGCCTTTCTTTTGGATGAACATGTTTTTTGATGCATGTTTCAGTCATGTGAATTCATATGTTGTGTATAACGCTTTATGATATCAGTATCCTACATTTGTAGTTTTAATTGTTGATTGTTATAGATGAATGCCAATGCAATAATAGTTTTTGGTAGATGAATGCTATTGCAATGTAGGATGATCAGTTCTATCAATCTTGATCTCAATGGTTTAAAATCATGTTACACATACAACACGAATGCACAACAAACGCATCATTAGAGAGTGGTTCGAGATATTCAAGTTAAAACTAATATATGATACTCGATGATAATATGAAACCTTCATATTCTCATCGATACTTATATATGAAACTAAAAGCGCCACTTAGTCCCCGTCTATCGGTTAACATACGTGCGATGTTCGTCGTGACATAGAACTATACGAAAGTTGTTAAATATCGGACGGTATAGCTCGATATTAACAACCGTCGTATAGTCTACGCGACGAGAAAATTCAATCGTATGGTAACCCATAGATTTGTCCCGTGTGGACAAGTTAAGAATGTATAAAGCAAACGCCTTCATTCACTTGTGTTTTCATCCGTTTTGAGATATTTCGTCGGTACCTTTCCGCTGGTTCTCCGTGTACAAAGATAGATTAGATGTTCATTTCAACGTTGTTTCACAGCTTTGAAATGATTATCTATTCTATTACAGTGTACTCGGAGAACAGCGGGGAGATGCTGCCGAAATTTACTCGAAACGGTTGAAAGCACAAGTGATGGGTGTTCGCTCAATACATTCTTAATGGGATAGAAGCCTATCCCCGACAGCCGGAATACACACATACAACAAGAATACACAATAAACGCATAATTAGAGAGTGATTCGAGATGTTCAAGTTAAAACCAATATATGATTCTCGATGATAATATGAAACCTTCATATTCTCATCGATACTCATATATGAAACTAAAAGCGCCACTTAGTCCCCGTCTATCGGTTAACATACGTACGGTATTCGTCGTGACATAGAACTATACGAAGGTTGTTAAATATCGGACGGTATAGCTCGATACTAACAACCGTCGTATAGTCTACGCGACGAGAAAATTCAATCGTATGGTAACCCATAGATTTGTCCTGTGTAGACAAGTTAAGAATGTATAAAGCAAACGCCTTCATTCACTTGTGTTTTCATCCGTTTCGAGATATTTCGTCGGTACCTTTCCGCCGGTTCTCCGTGTACAAAGATAGATTAGATGTTCATTTCAACGTTGTTTCACAGCTTTGAAATGATTATCTATTCTATTACAGTGTACTCGGAGAACAGCGGGGAGGTGCTACCGAAATTTACTCGAAACGGTTGAAAGCACAAGTGATGCGTGTTCGCTTTATACATTCTTAATGGGATAGAAGCCTACCCCCGACAGCCGGAACACACACATACAACAAGAATACACAACAAACGCATAATTAGAGAGTGATTCGAGATGTTCAAGTTAAAACCAATATATGATTCTCGATGATAATATGAAATCTTCATATTCTCATCGATAATCATATATGAAACTAAAAGCGCCATTTAGTCCCCGTCTATCGGTTAACATACGTGCGATAATTTATTCTTTTCAACGACAAATGCACACACAAAGCATATACACGGATTTTCTCCTTTGTCAGTAACTATCCCGTTCTTATATTTCTCAATATAGTCAGCATAACCTACAATTTATATGTTATACAGTCTAACATGGCCCATGAGTACGTCAGAGTTAAGGACTGGATGTATGTGGATTGGCAACAACGTATGCAACCTAAGTTTGTCGCAGGAGTTGCTGCTTTCCTTGAATTTGCACGCGCACATAATAAGATCATAATAGAGAAGATTCTCTGTTCGTGCGATAGATGTGGCAATAAGTACTGGCAGAAGGTAGAATTGGCAGAGCTTCATATTGTAAAATATGGGTTTACTAGACTTTATACAACTTGGAAATATTACGGGGAAGGAGAAGAATGCAGTACTGCGGCAGAAGAAGAAAGAGAACACGATAATGCGGCATGAGAAGAAGAAGAATTCGGTAATGCGGCAGAAGGAGAAGACGGTAATTTATTTCTATCAGAAGAAATGGAGGATATGGTAGAGGCTGCCCTAGGTGAATCTATTCGTACCGAAGATGACATTTCTTCCGGTCAAGGACCGCGTGCGGATAAATATGAAAATTTCATGAATGATGCTAGGAAACCAATTTATGAGAATGCGAAGTATTCCACCCTCTCATGGTTCGTCCAGCTTTTCCAGATTAAGTGCCTAATTGGATGGAGCAACAAGTCATTCACAATGCTTCTTTCGTTCTTGAAAGATTCTATGCCTCCGGAAAATAACGTGCCCGACAGCTGGTACGGAGCCCAGATGATAATGTCTGATTTGGGTCTAAAGTGCGAGAAGATTCAAGCATGTCCTAAAAATTGTGTGTTGTACCGAAAAGAGAATTCAGATTTGAAAGAGTGTCCAACATGCGGAGAGGCCAGGTATAAACCGAAAGATTCTGATAAGAAGCCTGATATACCTGTCAAGATAGCATGATACTTTCCCATAACACAGAGGCTACAGAGGCTATTCAGGTGCAAGAAAACAGCCGAGGCAATGATTTGGCATCACCGTGCTCCTCCAAGTGAAGATGGAAAAATGAGCCATCTAAGAGATTCACCGGCATGGAAGGATTTCGATAGGAGGCACGCAATATTCAGTAGCGATCCTCGCAATGTCCGGCTCGGACTGGCCACTGATGGCTTCTGCCCATTCAACTATATGGCTGGAAGTCACAGCACATGGCCCGTTGTAATGATAATTTATAATCTGTCGCCTTGGTTGGCTATGGACCAATCATACTTTATGATGCTTCTTCTTATCGACGGACCAAACTCACCGGGGAACAATATTGACGTCTATCTCCGACCTCTGATCGAGAAGTTGAAATCTTTGTTCATTGATGGTGTAGAGACATATAATGCAAACACAAATACAACCTTCATTCTGCGTGCGGCTCTAATGTGGACAATTAATGACTTTCCTGCGTATGGAATGCTATCAGGTTGGTCCGTACATGGTCACAAAGCATGTCCTTATTGCCATGAACACACAACATCGAAATTCTTAAATTTTAGCAGGAAGGTTTGTTATTGCGGCCATCGATGTTTCCTGCCTCCAGACCACCCCTATAGGTTAGACACGGTTCACTTTGATGGTCATCAAGAGCTTCTTGGACCTCCATCCCCATTGTCCGGAGAGGACGTGACTGCTAAATGGGATGGTTACAATAATGTGACCTTCGGGATGGATCCGACGAAACAGATCAAACCACCATTTTGGAACAAGTTAAGCATTTTCTTCGAGCTTCCGTACTGGTCTACAAATTTAGTGCGTAATTGTCTGGACGTCATGCATATAGAGAAGGGAGTATCAGAGCACATACTTAACTTGCTTCTTTGTAAAGACGGGAAATCGAAACACAACCTGAATGCTCGGATGGATCTACAAGAGTGGGGAATAAGAAGTCAATTGCACCCTAGACCGGTAGCGGGTAAACCGGGGAAATTTGTACTTCCCAATTCCGCTTATCATATGTCACAACCGGAGAAGAAAAGATTCCTACAGGTGTTGCATGATTTGAAAGTTCCCACAGGTTTCTCAGGATCATTCAGCAAGAAAATAAAAATTGTGAAGGGCAAGATCGATGGGCTGAAAAGTCATGATCACCATGTTATCGTGGAGCACCTTCTTCCATTAGCCCTCATGACTTCTCTCCCCGAATTGGTTGGTCTAGTAATCAACGACCTATGTTGTTTTTTCAGGGAGTTGTGTGCTAAAACACTGGAGGTTGTGACGCTGGATAAACTAGAAAATTCTATTGCGTTGATACTTTGCAAGTTTGAGCGTATTTTCCCACCGTCATTCTTCGATATCATAATACACTTGACGGTTCATCTTACAACTGAGGTGAAGTTAGCCGGACCGGTACAATATCGATGGATGTATCCCGTCGAGAGGTACGTGTAATTTTTCGTTTCGTGCAATTTATAAATTTATTGTTGTCTTGTATGCCCGTATTTATTTATTCAACATATTTTCATTAGGTACCTCTACACTCTTAAGAAGTATATACGCAATAAAAATCGACCAGAGGGTTCTATCATGCAAGGTTATCTTCTTGATGAAGCAACCACATTTTATTCCCGCTATCTGGACGAGAACATTGAGACAAGACTTAACCGGCCACGAAGAATTCAAGACGGGCCATATGGTAAAGCCAAGTATAAGAGGGTAGACACTATATTTATCAACAAGATATACCGGTTTATCTTGCTTAATTGCGCATGTCTTGAACAAATTAGAGAGTAAGTTTTTTTGGATTAATTGTTATATCTGTGTTTGTGTGTGTATGAAATGATATAATATTAATGTCACCATTATTTGTCGAAAACAGAATTCATTTTAACGAGGTACGTGAGGGGCATCCTGATTGGAACGAAGAACGATTGGAAAAATATCATCAGGATAATTTTTGTGATTGGGTCACAGATCATGTAAGTTATTCGAATAACATTTTATTGCTATCAGTTTTAATCTAAACTTGTATCGTTATATATTTGTCGTAAAATTTGTTTTGTTAGATCCACGATCCGAACTTGTCTGCATCATTTGAGAGTGATTCAAGATGTTTAGCTCAATTTCCTAGTATGGAGGTTGCATATTACAAAGGATTTGGTGTCCTTGGATACAAATTTGAAGTTAAGGACATAGAAACATCTAGAACCACTCAGAATAGTGGGATTGCGACGGTAGGATCGGACGGTGTGATTTATTATGGGTACTTAAATTGTATACTCGGCATCCACTATCCTGGACGATCGGAACCTTTTTATATATTCCAGTGTACTTGGTATGATACGCGAACCGATACGGACAAGTGGAGAAGCAATCTTGGGACTTGGAAAGATGAATATGGATTGACTTGTGTGAACACACTTCGATTTTACGGCCAGGAAGATCCGTTTATCTTTCCGAACCAAGCGTTCCAAGTATACTACTCACAGTGTTTGAAGCATCCGGGATGAAGTGTTGTATGCCGATGGAAACCCAGAGATGTCTACGATATCCCAGAATTCGAGGACAGCGATGAGGACGAAGAAGAGAGAAGGCTTAAAGTGCTCCGACCGTCTGTTTCGAAGGACGGGTTGTCTTCGACCGATCATGAAGTTACGTGGGTTAGAAATGACATCGACGATGAAATCCAAGTAGATATGTATAATGCGCCCACGAAACGAAAAAGGTTATCAGTAATGTTATATTATTACTTCACATTTTACGCTCTATACATATATAGTCAATACTTTTAATGATTGTCTAATGCGTCCACGAACCGTTTATCTAGATTTGATGACGATGTCGGGAGCAGCGAGGGGCGGCAGGAGCTCCAGCCGCGGCAGAGGCAGAGGCAGATGCAGAGCAGTTCTGCCGCCCGGAGAGCTGCGTAGGGAGCTTCAGAGGGCCGGTCTTGCACCCAGATCGGAGACCCCTTCGGATGCCTCCTTCCGTGTGGATTTTGCCACACCTCCAGGTATACTGCACGCATATCCATTTTGAATGTAATATTACAGATATTCATGCCTGTTTATGTCAAAATTACTTATATTGTCAATGTTTGATTGTCTAGTTGTTGGTGATGCGTCCACATCTGGGACATAGGCCACTCCCGCTCCTCCAGGTATGTTTATATATCATATAGTGCATGTATATTGATTTAGAATGCTATATCATAAATATACACACATTCCTTTTGCTCTTACTTAGCAATTTTTATTATTGTCTAGCTGTAGGTGGTGATACCACCGCACCTGCGGGTATGTTTATATATCCTATAGTGCATGCATATTGATTTAGAACGTTATATTATTGATCTACATATTCTTTTTGCAATTACTTATATAATCTATTTTTAATTGTCTAATTATAGGTGGTGCGTCCATATCTTCTGTAGGGGCCACTCCTGCCGCTTCCATACCCTCCGCATCATCTGCAGGTTAGTATGAATAAATATAAAATATTTATTTATTTTACATATGCTCTATAGAATAAATATGAACTTCATGGAAATTTAGCGTCAATGTTTATTTTCTAGTTGGAGGGGATGCGTCCGCATCCGGGACCCCGGTTGTTCCTCACCGGAGGAACTATCGTCCCGCTCGTGCTGCTGCCCGGGCCCAGGCTCGTGCGATAGTCACCGGAGGTATATATCACACTTCAATTTTCGTTTAAGCTTGATTTCTTAATACAACTTTGTCTTAATATTGATTGTCTTGATATTTCGTGCAGATGCAGGGCCTCCCCATCCCCAGAGGAGGACTCGAGGCCCGAATCAGTCCCATAGGCTGAGGCCTGACAGTGCTAGGGGGGAGGCAGCATTCCCCTTCTTTTTTACCCTTGACTATCGCTATAATGGTCCTCATGCCGAGAGGTTCGGCCGGTATATGGGGGACGAGAGCCGGCTCGTGAAGAACTATCCACTTCACGTTGAGTGGGGCGAGCAGCACCGGCGCTCATTCGCCCTCTTCTTTGATCAGGCTCGGGTACGTATTAATATATATTTTCATTTGATTTATCCAATATATTTATTATTAACACTTGTAATCTAATAACAATGTTTTTTTTTGTATTTTCAGTCGGATTACGATTTTCAGCCTGTACCCGACCCTGATCACCCTGGGATTGTGCTCGACCTTCATGCTCTGTACAATGGCCTGATGAAGAACATGCAGACCAAGGTCCGATACAACAGGAATGAGCTGAAGGCCGACTGCTACTCCCTGTGGATGGCGACCCTCGAGGCAGAGAGAGCGGCCTTCCTATCTACTCCGGCGTTTGCGAGAGTCGACGTAGAGACATGGCCTCTATTGTGCGAATATTTCAACTCCCAACGCAAACAGGTATGTATTTTAAATGTAATTCATTGTTTAGAATAAATTTATTTTTTTGTGTTCCTTAATTAGAAAACTAAATGTTAATGCGTTGTGCAGAAACAGGCCGCTCAGAATACAGAGAACAGGAAGTCGGCGAAGAGGGGTCGCCCCACTTACACAGATGGCTCGAGGAATATTACTCGAGCCATGGAGTTATCGGTAAATTACAATAGACCGACCTTTGTGATATTCTGCAATATTAAGAGTTATTTTCTAATATTTCTAATATTAAGAGTTATTTTCTAATATTGCAGACAGCTCATACCGTGGCGCAAGGTGGTACACCGAGCGTGCTGTCCGCATATCTTGCCATCTACGGCACCTCAACAGATCCCGCCACGGGCGAGCTTCGATATCCCGACGTCGCTACCCAGGAGTATTGCGTAAGTGTTAATATTTATTCTACCCATATTTGAAATTTTAGTTTTGGAAGGTTCAAATTTAAATTTTATACTTATACTTTACTGCTTAATGTGGGTGTAGGAGCGGGTGGTTGAGCAGGCCGAGGCCTTGGGGATCGATTTTACCAGACAAAGCGATCCAAGGCCGCTGACCCCAGTCCTGGAAGCCGCACACGGAGGGCACCATGGAGGTTGGGAGAGAGGCTGGGGACTGGGCCCTAGCAGGGCCCATATGAGGTTGGACTCCACCCCGGCGGTTACTTCTTCCGTCTCCAGTGAGCGACGTGTCCAGCAGGAACTGGAGAGCTTGAGGGCCACTGTTCAGGAGTTGAAGGAGATGCCGGTATGTATACTACTTTATAGTAAAATATCATGTCATATTATAGATATCAACATATCCATAATTAGTACGTAGCCTGAGCTTATTTGGTTGTAGACTTAGGTTTGATTAATCATACATACATATTTAATTAAAATAAACAACGGTTTTCCAAACTAGATATCCAAATGGGGTTTCGAAATAACTTGATAATGATACGAATTCGAATAATACACAGTTCTTACACGCTTATTACACACGTTAGGTCCAGACGCGACAGGGTACATCGGCCGAGCCTCCACATGCATCTCCTTCGGCTGCGGCTTCGCAAGCCACTACATCGGCTGCGGTTCCGCAGACAGCTCCTATAGCTCCACCGCCCGCTCAGACTCCCGCAGCCGCGGCTCCGCAAGCTACTACCTCGACGGCGGCTGCGCAGACCACATCGCCAGCTCCACAGGCCGCTCAGACTCCTGCACGCGCCGAATTGCATGGTTTATTGACCGAGAAGCAGACGCGCCAGATTCTAGCGTTTATCAGAGGTGGAGCTGGACCGAGCTAGGGTAGCTTTTTGATTCTTATTTTTTGAAACATGTATTTATTTATATGATACATATTGTACTACATTTTGAAACGATATTGATATTGATATTGGTTTATATTTATATCATATTCAGTTTTTTGGTTTCTTTTGTATATTATATGCGTGAGATGTGATTATGAATACTGCGATATATGTTGTGTGATGATTAATTTTATATTTGATTGATGTATATATTATTGTGCACAGGGCGAGAAAAAATCAGGCAGCCCCTTTGTAAAAAAAAAACAGATAATATGTACCTACGGATTAATCCATAGGTACATATGTTGCCCCTACGGATTCAACCGTAGGGGCAAAATATCAGCATTAACTGATATTTTCCCTCCTGATCTCAGTATCAGGGGGTTGGGAGTGTCCTTACGGATATATCCGTAGGGGCAAACAAAAGCCCCTACGGATATGTACCTACGCATGTATCCGTAGGGGCTATGACTTAGACCTACGGATTCATCCGTAGGTACAAGTAATATATTTAAAAAAAGCGTAAATAAAATAATGTTTTTGCCCCTACGGCCTACTCCGTAGGGGATAACGGACCTACAGAGAAATCCATAGGGGCATGTTTTTATCCGTAGGGGCAAGTTCAGGGCTTCAACTTGCACCTACGGCGTTTGCACCTGCAGGTTATTTTCTTGCCCCTACGGACATATCCGTAGGGGCAGTGGTTTGCCCCTACGGGTTAATCCGTAGGGGCAACCCCTATTTGTAGTAGTGTTGGTTCATGTTTTTGGCAGGAGTAGACTTGAGTGAGAGTGAGAGTGAGAGAGTCTATTCTTAATTATGAAGTTTATAAAGGAAGGTAGATGATGTAGTTGGTTGCATGAAGTTCTAAGTAGCTTACATAGAAAGGGCTGGTTATGATGTTGTTATGCTAAAATTAGGAAGGACAAGTCCAAGTGTCACGATCCGGAATTGGCACGTAACCGGCATTTGAATCACGTAAAATCTATAGGACCCTACCGTAACCCAAGTAAGCCGAACATCCAGAAATCTAAACCTTTTTAGAAAAATAATAGAGGTGAAGATTTGAAATAAGGGTATAATAAAATCAAGTTCTATCTTTTAAAGTATAAATAAGATTTGTTTGAAATACAAGTGGATTATATACTATAATTTAAAAATATTTTCGTCAGTTGAAATTCAAGCAGCACCTCTATGTAAATTTTGATCAAAACCATTACATAATAATAATATAGGTATCTCTAAGCGGGAGCTAGCTCTTCGCCAATCGGTGGACAACCGCGCAATATGAAATATACGACGCCCAAGACGAAAATAAATCACAGAAAGAAAATAAAGAAAACCAAAACATCATCAAACTCCAGATAAATATAATATATACAAGCCACGACTCTAAGTCTGAAACAATATACAACTGGTCTCTAAGTCCACAATATACATAGTCTGATTCATGGGTTTTTTAACTAAATACAAATGAATAATAAACAAATGGTGGTCACGATCCGAAGTGTACCTACCTACCAAGCAAACAACCCCAAAAGAAACAATGTACCAGCAAGCTGCTAATGATCCGATCGGTCGATCCTGCAAGAAAACTATGGCACAACGGGAGTGAGTTGCCAACTCGTGAGTAGAAAATATCATCAGGTAGAAATCGAATATATAACGATCCCTATGTCATACTGTAATATAATATTATCATATCGTGTGGTAATGAAAATGATCGTGTATACATATGTATAATAATATAATAATATCATGCATGTGTCAATATATGGTACCATGTCATCTGTGCCATATATATGTGTATATATATGTATTTTTCAACGTGTGTCTATCTACGACACATCAAATCATCATAAAATCCTGAGTGCACAGTATCGACACTCGAATTCATTATAAATCTCGTGTTCAGTATCGACACGTAAATCCTCATATCTCATGCGCCGTCTTATCGGATCGGCCATCATATCTTAGGCACCGTCTCATCAGATCGGTCCTCATATTCATCTGTCTCATATCACTCCGGTCGGTATCCTCCAGATATCCGCCGAGTTCAAAACTTTCACCGGTAGGTAGTGTCTCCCTGCCAGGCTCAACGCCTTTCTATACGATCTTCTTGCCTCAGGATGCCGTACCGGGTCCACCATGTATCCGCAAACGGTAACACCTTACTCCTCGAATCGGGTAAATCATCATACCTCAGCACCGAGAAATCTCATGGTCAAATCCAGAAAACCCATGAAAACAGAATCTCATGAAAGTATGGTAGTAAAGAAATAATGTGTACAGGCACAGGACAATAATGTAATGCATAGCAAGTGTGTTCATATGAGCGTGTCGTGTAGCAAGGTAAAGAAAGTGTAATAACTGAACTAGTATGTGGTACCGGGTACTAAACTGTCTTGACTCGAAATTGACACGTGATCGGCACTTGAATACGTGGAGTCTATAGAACCCCACCGTAACCCAAGTAAGCCGAAATCCCAGAAACCTAAACCTTTTAAGGAAAATAATAGAGGTGAAGTTTTGAAATAAAAGTATAATGAAATCAAGTTCTTTCTTTTTAAAGTATATAGAAAGTTCGTTCGAAATGCAAGTGAATTATATACTATAATTTGAAAACGTTTTTGTCATTTGAAATTTGGGCAGCACCTCCTTTGTAAATTTTGATAGAAACAAGTAAATAATCAATAGTGATTTGGCATCCTAAAGCGGGAGCTAGCTCTTCACCAATTGGCGGAAACAACCATGAAAATAAGAATATACGACGTCCAAGGCAAAGATCAATCACAGAAAAGAAGATAAAGAAAATCAAAGTATTATCAAACCCAAAATAAAGAATAATACAAGTCTCGACATTAAGTCTGAAACAATATACAAACTGGTTTTTAGGTCTACCAAATATATTTTGTCTGGTTGATGGAGCTTTTAATCAGATACAAATGAATAATAAATGTATGCAATAGCGGTTACGATCCGAGGAGTAACCCACCTACCAATGCAAATCATCCAGAAGAAAAGATGTGCCAGCAAGCAAGCTGTTATTGATCCGAGTGGTCGATCCTGCAAGAAAACTATGGCACACGAGGGTGAGTTGCCAACTCGTGAGTGGAAAATATCAGCAGATAAAAATCGAATGTATGACAATCTCCTAGATCATACAGTAATAATAATATAATACCGTGTGGTTACGAGAGTAATTGTGTATACATAAGTATAATAATAATAATATCGTGCATGTGTCAATAATATGGTATCATGTCATTTGTGTCATATATATGTATATATGTGTATCATCCAACGTGTGTCCATCAACGACACATCAAATATTCATAAAAACCTGAGTGCCCAGTATCGACACTCTAAATTATCATAAAATCCGTGTCCAGTATCGACACGTAAATCCTTATATCTCAAGCGCCGTTTCATCGGATCGGCCCTCATATCTATCAGTCTCAAATCGCTCTGGTCGGTATCCTCCCGATATCCGTCAGGTCCGGTACTGTCATCAGTAGGTAGTGTTCCCCTGCCGGGTTCAACGCCTTTCTATATGATCTTCTTGCCCCGGGGTACCGTACCAGGTCCACCATGTACCCGCAGACGGTGACTCCTCACCCCTTGAATCGGGTAATTATCATAGCTCAGCACCGAGAAAACTCATGGTGGATAGCAAAATATCATATCAAGAGAAACCGTGTTTTTAAAATAATCATAAGTTTTTAAAATGTATCTGTGGTTTCTTAAATCCAGAAATGTCATGAAAACAGAATCTCATAAGCATGTAACAATGATGAAACAATATATACAGACACATACCGATACTGTAAAGTATAGCAAGTGTTTTTATATGAGCGTGTCGTGTAGCTAGGTAAGGAAGTACAATATCTGACTAGTATGTGTGGTACTAGGTACTAAATAATAACTAAAATTCTATAGGTTATAAGGCGATGTAGTGACAGTGATTTCTAATGTGTACGTGGTATGGCAATTACCGATGATGTGTGTGTAAGCCGGCGAGTATGTGTACGTGCAACATGCGGATCGTCGGTAATAGTATGTCCTAGCAGACGAAATCGTATAAAGATAAGTATACGAAACGTAGTATATATGTCGTAATGAAAAGAACACGAACGTATGCAGCAATAAAGAAAACGTAAACGCGAACAATATAAAATATATAACTACATATGAGCCATCCAGTTATAGTTTAAAATAGTACGAATCGTTGTTTTTGAAAATATAAGTGTAGGGTGTTTTTCGTCACCCCATTGAGATGGAAATACGCGTTGCTTGTCAGGCGTACTACAGATTCCCCTTGCCTAGAGTAGGCGGGGGTTTATTGATTGTGGGGATCCGAATCTGCGGCAGCCGGGGACTAAGCTGCCGTTAATTACCCCTCACCTTTGGAGCGAAGGAACCTCCGATTGACGGGTCAAACTGGTCATGCGAACTCAATGTGCAGTGTACGTGTGTTGTGTTTTGAGGGGTTTTGGATATATCTGGGGCCCCGCAAAATTTACGGGGGTCCCGCTACCCGAATAGCGGGCTGGGGGTCAAGGGGGCTAGCAGCCCCCTTGCGGGATGCGGGGCAGCGCCCCGTTAGAAAAATTTTCCTAACGGGGGTGTATTTTGAGTGTGGGATAGTGTGGGAAAAAGTAGGGTGAGGAGCGTCTTAACGACGCTAGGGAGCTGGGAGCTGGGCGCTCTCACATGCCCGGCACGCGGGCGCTGGACGCTTGGGCGCGAGCGCCTCATACGCCCGGCATGTGGACGCTGGGCGCTTGGACGCGGGCGCCTCACACGCACGCGATTGACACCTGAGCGCTTGGGCGCTAGCGCCTTACACGTCCGGCACGTGGGCGCTAGGCGCCGGCGGAAAGAAGGGGGTTTTTAGCCCCAGAAATAGGAGTTAAAATCCGAAATAGGGTTTTTTATTTATGGAGTTAAACTCCGAAAGATGTTGAATGGAGTTGAACTCATATATATATATATATATATATATATATATATATATATATATATATATATATATATATTGGTTTGATTCATGGAGTTAAACTCCAACAGAACTTGAATGGAGTTAAACTCCTAGAAATCTTTAGGGATGATCAAAGGGGACCCCTTTCTTCCCACCTTTAGCCCTGGATTTTCTTCTGAGCCTTGAATCTTTTCAAGATGGAATTTTTGGAAATGGGTCTCCTTCTTCCTCCTCTTCTGTTGGCTGGATCTTGGAGGAAAGGGGGGTGAGATTTAAAAATCTCCCCCTTTTGAGATCTAATGGAAGATCTGAGTTCCCCTTCAAGGGTTTGATGGTGAAAAACTGTTTATTTTTGGAAAAGGAAGAGTGAAACTCTTGATTTAATTCAAAAAAGATAAGAAGGTTTAGAACCTTGAAGAAGGAGAAGGAGGCACAAAAACCCTAATTTCTTAGAAGGGATGAATTATTGTCTTCATTTCATCTTCATGTTGCCTTTTATAGGCTTACAAATTTACACATAATCCCTTGGGCTTTACAAAATAGCATTTTGCCCATCTCATGTCTCATGTGCTTACTTCTTTTTGCTCATGAGCCATGGGCTTCATAAAAATTTGGCTTTTTGCCTATTTATTTTACATTCATGCATGAAAATTATATCAAACTTATTTATTACATAATTTTCTTCTTGGCATGGAGGAGGCCGGCCTCTTCATGTTCGGGCTCGACTCGGGCATGGGCCCACTTGACTTGGGCCTGGGCCCACATGGCTTAGGGTTGACTTTGACTTTGACTTGGTCAATTGGGGTGTAATTTTTGACCCAACAAGTGCCCCCATCAATAAATGCACATCGCGTATATGGGTCGTGTGCATGAAATTGATGAATCCTCTCTCACGTGGAGGTGACTTGATTTGGTTCCCGCTTTTGGGGAGGCTGGCACTGCCCTTTTTATGACATGGACGGTCGATACTTAACGTGTCTCCGAGACGGAGTGTCGCTAGTTGATGTGTTTCCAAGGCGGAGTGTCTGTATGTGACGTTTTCCCGGCACAGAGTGTTGCTGGTCGACTTGTCCCCGAGACGGAGTGTCTGTTTGACGTTTCCCAGGCACGGAGTGTCACTGGTCGACGTGTCCTCGGCATGGAGTGTCGCTGGTCGACTTATCCCCGAGGCGGAGTGTCTGTATGTGACGTTTCCCCGGCACGGAGTGTCGCTGGTCGACTTGTCCCTGAGGCGGAGTGTCTGTTTGACGTTTCCCCGGCACGGAGTGTCGCTGGCTGACATGTTGTAGGGTTGCTAGGCACGCGCACAAGGGTCTACGAGGCATCAATCATGCCCGATTAAAAATTTAGCCGTGCTGAACAAGCCGAAGCCGGATCTTTAAACTAGAGTTTAGGCGAAAACAAGCATGTTAAACTCTTTAACACTAAGTGAGAGGGATTACAAGTTTTGTAGATCCGGTCCTTCACTTCTTAAGCTCCGTGTTGAGGTCCCTTTGCTGCGATCATCGTGTTCTATACTCTCGAGAGGCTTCATGAAGAGAATGATGCAACCTTGCTTCCGATCTTCGATAACATAGATGATCTACCTTGAAGTTTCGTTAACACAAGCTATCACTCATGAAATGATGTGAACACCCTCATCTAAATGGCAAGGTTAGATGAGGATGATGAAGTAGGATTTTTGCTCTCATTTATAATCTTTTTCTCACTCATTTTCATCACAAAAGAAAGCTTTTTCATGAAGAAACTCAAGCAAGAAGAAGATGAATGAAGATGATCACTTAATCCTTTTGTGATGAACAATGAATTATTGTAGTGGTTACAAATCTAATCAAGGGTTAAGCATGAAAGAGTTAACCCTTGTAGAGAGTTAACTAGAGTTAATAGTTTGGATTGGGTTAACATAATATCTTCACAAAATATCAAGCAACCACAAAGTCAAAACTTCATGAAGCTTCATGCAAAAGCTAACCCTAATCCAAACCCTAACCAAGTTTAAACCCTAAACCATTGTTAAATTTATAACCCTAACATGTTACAATATTATATATCACATATACAATATATTTTGTAACAATAGAAAATAATACAATTAACATATATCGCATATATATCAATGTATTATCCCGTGAGAAAATGAATCTTTTAGTGAGCTAATATTAGTTAATGTAATTTAATATATCATATATATTATTATAAATTAAATTATCGAATCGACACTTGATCCGATAATCCGGCTATTTCACAAATAACCGACTAATACGATGACCCGGCTATATCACATATACCCGGCCGATATCTCATATCGCGAGAATTCAATACGGTATCACATACCGCATTATCCTCGGTCCCGCACATATCACATATGTGCTCCTACTCCGTTTTGCCTGAGCCAAGAAACCTCTGTGTAGGACTCTAAAGAATCGTCAATACGCCGGCAGTAGGTGATGATCATATCAAACACCCACAAGCTGCAAGCGGTCAGCTAAACGTAACAGCCACCCAAGTATTGAGCGCTCAGAAGATCAACAAGCAAGCCTGTACATTCTCCTGTGAATCCAATCAGTAACACTCCCGTACAGTCCGGTCTCATCGTCTGATATGTCGCATATCTCGCCTAGGGGTGGTAAACGTCAGAACCCAGTAGCTTGATATGTCGTGTCGATATGAGGTCTATAACAGTTCGAGAAACTACTGATAACACTTACCAGTAAATCTCAGCAACCCTGGCCAGGGATTTCCGGTTATAGCCAATCGAACACAGCGCAACATCAACTCCCTATACCGGGATAGACGAATCCCCTCCTATCGCTCATTGCCTCCATGTGATTCGGGACTGTACCCAAAAGCCACCTTTTTGCATGCCCTCTTGGACGTGGTATGATGGAAATCAAAGCACAGTGGGAATCACACAAGACTCTATGACGATCTCGGGTCTACAGACTAACCTGTACCAGTGTCACCAGAGAACTGCCATCTGACGTAAGGTATAATACCATCTGGGAGTTCTCGGCGAGTCCGTCCAGTGTACCCAGTCTCTACTAAGCACCCGTACACCATCCTTGATGTCAAACACCGATGGATATGGGATTATCCATCGCCCATCATATGGGTCAAGATGCGTATACGCTAGTCTACTCTGGTGCATCGATGTCCTGTCTCGATACACCCTCGACTAGGAACAATTATAGGATGTACTCGTCGACTACCCTGGCCCCACTAGTATGATCTCATCATAGTCCCAGTAGTCGAGTGCATATCCTAAGGGCTTTATCAACATGTAACATAGAGACAATCAGAGTACATGTTAAGATAAAGTACAACCAGATAACATACTATCATGTCGAGCAAGAAAGTCCTCCCTATATATGTCCAAGCATCCACTAAAATATACATCGTATGTACAGTAATGGCCTCTAGGGCATACATATAACTAACACGTGTCCCCGGCACGGAGTGTCTGTGTTGGACATTTCCCCGAGACGGAGTGTCTGTATGTGACGTTTTCCCGGTTCGGAGTGTCGCTGGTCGACTTATCCCCATGGCGGAGTGTCTGGTTGACATATCCCCGGCACGGAGTGTCACTGTTTTTGATGTAGAGGCTGATTCCCAGGCGAAGCATAATTCCGACAGGGAAGGTAGATATCCCGATGTGAAACATAATTTCGACACGGCGTACATTCTGAGACGAAATATAATTCCGACGCAGAGGTCAATTCTCATTCGAAGCATAGCTCTGACGGGGAAAGCATGTACTCCGAGGCGAAGTATGATTTCGACACGGGGTACACTTCGAGACGAAGCATGATTCTACCGCAGAGGGTGTTTGTTTGATTTGATTTGGGTTGACATCAGCACCGCTACACTGCAATATGGTATCGGGAGCGAATCATCATTTGCCATGAGCGGATTTGGGGATTTTGGTTTTGGTTTGGCATCAGCATCGCTACACTGGAATATGGTACTAGGAGCGAATCATCATTTGCCATAAGGAGATTTCCCTCGTTCCCAGTTTAACGACTTCAGGGTCATCTGTTCGCAGTTTAAAAACTTAGGGGTCTATTGATTGGAAGTTTGGAATTTTGGGGTAGGGGTCGGCATCAGCATTGCTAACACTGAAGCACAGGTGCCAGGAGCAATTCATCATTTGCCTTTACCTGTTGGGGAGCGATGGCTTAGAAGACAGGTTTAGGTCCCTATCACCTAGGCTTTTCAATTTTATGAGCCGTAAAGGTCATATATAAGCATTTTCTCCCTACGAGTCGAAAGGATCCCGTAGGTGTATTTTCTCTTTAGAGTCGTGAGGACCCCCAAGTGTGTTTTTCCTTGTGAGTCGTAAGGATCCCACGAAGGTGTTTTCTTACGAGTCGAGAAGATCTCGTAAGTTTGTTCTCCTCATGTATCGTGAGGACACATGAGTGGGTCTTCCCAATTGGAGCATAATTCCAAAGGCAGAGACCGGTCCGCTGAACTGGTGATTGCGGTAGGGTATAGATGTAATAAGAATTATTTGAGCCCGTGGATCGTATACGGTTGTCAACTTGGGGGACCAACCGTAGGGCTTGGAGAATTTTGGACTTTGTTGGCGTCTGCATCGCTGTATTAGAATATGGTACCATGAGCGACTCATCATTCGCCATTGGGACATTCAGAGATTTGAAATTTTGGTTGGCGTCTGCATCGGTGCACTGGAATATGGTACCAGTGAGCGACCCATCATTCGCTATTTGGAATTTTTTTATTACAGCGATTGCTCTATCATTTCAGCTTTTTTTATCGTGAAGGTCGTGATTGCCCTATCATTTCGGCTATTCCTTCGCGGTTTACCCCATCATTTCGGCTGTGTTATTTCATTTTTATTTTACTCGCTGATTTTTATTGCGAGTTGCCCTATCATTTCGGTTTTTTCTTTCTTTCTTTTTTATTATTTTTATTTACACATTTTTACATCCCCGGTTTAATGACATAGAGGTCGATTGTTCCCAGTTTAATGACGTGGCGGTCATGTGTGTTTGCTTATCCCAGCTCCTCGAACTTTGATCTTGGCGGAGCTGTGTTGATGACCGTAGCTTTGTGGCTTGCCGGTACATCCGAGAACGGTGAGGTTTTCCCAAGCTTGTATTGGTTCTCCACCCAATCTTTGAAAACATAGCAGTCTTTAAGGGTATAACTTACCATTCTATGATATGGGCAGTATATTGGATTGCCGGTCATGTTCATTTCATGTGGCCTCTTTGGAATAGGCAGTTGCAGACCATTGTTTAAGGCGTCCTCAAATATTTTGCGGACTTCATCCCTCCTGAAGGAGTATACTTTCTTCTTTCTCTCTATTAGAGTAGGTGCCCTTGCTGATGCTGGACTCAGAGGATGATCGGTCTTTGGTTCGCCTACTGTCCACTTACCACGTTCAGTGTACGTATCAGAGGGACTGGAGGCTGATCGCGGCCGTTTTTCGCAAAGGTGTTCCGCTTTTGGGCTGGAGGGGTATCGGTTGGTTTTTTCTGGATATCAATTCCTGGCCCATGAACCAAAATTTGATTTTGCTGCAATTGCTATCGGACGACTTGGGTCGTGAGATCTGCTACGACGTTTACCAGCTCGTCGACTTTGGAATGGACCTTGGCCATCTCTTTTTCTCTGTCCTGAAGCTGCTTTTGAAGCCATTGGAATAATACTTGTTCTATAGTTCCGGATATAACAATGGGGTCATCCTTACCGCCTGAGCTTGATTCAACATGAACCACGGGTTCCTTTTGGCTTAATGGCCTGAGAGAGCTCTTCATCATTTGGATCGAGCTGGTGTTGGATGGCAACAACCGCGTCATTGTCATGGCTATAAGGCGTAGGAGGACTTGTTCCTATAAGCGCCATCATGTAGATTGTATGGGTTGTGTACCCGTCTATTGCTTCTTCATCGGCAATGTTGCTCGCTTGGCTCTTAGCTTGTTGCCTTGGTCCACTCTTTTCAGAAAAAGGCAGATGTCTGAGAGAATCAGGTTCCCGAAGGACTTCAGTCTCTGTTTGTATGAAATTAGTGGTTATGGCTTGACTGTTTATTAACATGCCAGGGGACAATGATATTTCTCCCGCCTTGTATTGTTTCTCAACCCAATCCTTGAAGATGCAATAGTCTTCAATAATATGCCCTAGTACTCGGTGGTATAGGATGATCAGTCAAGTTCGCTTCACTTAGCCTTTTTGGTTCTGGTAGCCGCAGACCATTCTTTAGAGCATCATTGAATATTTTGGAAACCTTGCCTCTTTTGGAATAGTAGATCTTATTTCTCTTTTCCTCCAAAGTTGGCTCTCGAGATTTGTTACTCTTTGCTCTGTCTGCTCTCTGCTTATTTAGAGAATCGGTGCTATTGGAACTTTTGCTTTTCCGGTTGTCCCTCCGATGTTTCGGTCTGTTCATGAATTGGAGACCTTGAGCGGACTCGGGTTTTGAGCGTTCCAACATTTGAACGTTCTTGGTCAGCTCTTGAAATGTTTTGAGGCCTGCAGTGCACAGTAAAGGTTTCATCCAGTTGTTCAAATTTTCTATAAGAAGACAGACGGATTGGTCTTGCTCCAACGGCGGTTCACATTTGACAGAGAGATTGCGCCATCGGACTATAAAATCCATGTTGCTTTCGTTGTTCTTTGGCTCAGTCCTTACGAGGTTGGCGATGGTGATTTTATCGCCGACACTCATAAACTTTTCCTTGAACATGGATTCTATTTGAGCGAACGTCATGATCGAGTCATCCGGTATGCTTGCATACCAATCGAAAGCAACTTCCGTCAAGTTATTGACAAACTGATGGAGAAGGAGCGCATCATTGCCCCCAGTATTTACGCATGATGCTTTAAATTGGGTAATGTGCCGGTTCGCATTTCCCGTCCCATCGAACCTTTCAAATTTGGGGACGACATAGCCGCTAAGAAATTCTACCAGATCATACTGAGCAGGATATGGTCTCTCGCTACTGCTAAAATCTTTTTGCGCTTTGGCTTCGGCTACCAATGTTTTAACTTTGTTGGCAATCAAATCCATGATTTGATCTTGAGTTAGCAGGCTACTGTCATCGGTGGCCAAGATATTTCCTGAGATAACATGCGACTGACTTTCATGCGGTCCGCCCACCTTTGGATTTGAAGGAATAGGCGTCGGTTGTCTTGGGACACCATTTCCCGGTTCATGAGCAAAGCCCTACGCTTGATTAGGCGGCTGAGAGGCAAGTTGGGCCGTGAGTTGTGAGACGACATTTGTCAAGTCGTCAATCTTGGAGTAAAGTTTGGCCATCTCCTTGTCCTTACTTCTGAGTTGTTTTTGGAGAAGTTGTTACTCTGTGTTCTTAGGAAGGAAGATTGGTTCATCTTCGCTTTCCGAGCCCGACTCCTCATGAATCGAGAGATCTCTCTGCTTATCAGCCTCACTGGAAGGGTTTTCATTACCTTCTAGAAGAGGCTGGTCTTGAGAAGTGGCAGCCACATTCACACGAGATTGGATTTGAGATGTGGTGGCCCCGTCCTTGCTCTTGCTGCACGTGCCCACCATGTAGACAGTGTGGACTACATATCCAACCGTCTCTTTATCTTTGGCGAGGTAACCCTGTTCTTGGAACCTCATGAAGTTCAGCCTAGCATGAACTTTTGCCCTTTTGTTGGCTCTGTATTTGAGCCTTTTTTGTCTTAGCTTCTCAATTTTGAGGGCTTGGCGGGCATCCATTTTCTGGGAAGCCACCATGAATCGATTAATGTGGAGCCTAGAGAAAATACCCAACTGAGCAGTTGTCAGGGGCACCACTGGAGCTTGCCCGAGATGCCTTGTTGCTTTATTGTTGTTGATGGCCTTGCCCCAGCTAGGGCCAAGGAAAGTCGTTCAAACACCGACTTACGTTTGGCTTGAGGTGCCTTCGAGACCACCACATTTGGCCTCTTACCTTTCAAGGTCGGTTTTTCTGTCACCGGAGCTTGAGAAGCTGGGATGGCGCTAGCTGTCACGAACAGAATAGAGCTAAATGGTAGTAGGGGCTCCTCCCACTGTCGCCTGAGACTGGCCGGGAGGACCGTCCTGGCATCTATCTTCATCGTGTAGGAGATAGGAGTTGTATAGAGCTGAGATTGTCTTTGGAGACATTTTGTTACGTCCGAAGATTGCAGTCGAAAGTCGTTAACCTGCAAATAGAAGCAAGATTTTAGTACAGGCAATCAATGTATATGTTGATTGAGTTCGCATGGATATTTAACCCGAAATATGGGAGGAAAGATAGGTCCCAGCGGGCGTGCCAGAATCTGTAGAGTGTTTTTCGTCATCCCATTGAGATGGGAATACGCGTCGCTTGTCAGACGTACTATAGATTTCCCCTGCTTAGGGTAGGCGGGGGTTTATTGATTGTGAGGATTCGAATCTCCGGCAGCCGCAGACTAAACTGCCGTAAATTACCCCTCGCCTTTGGAGCGAAGGAACCTCCGATTGACGGGTTAAACTGGTCATGCGAACTCAATGTGCAGTGTGCGTGTGTTGTGTTTTGAGGGGTTTTGGATATATCGGGGGCCCCACAGAGTTTACGGGGGTCCCGCTACCCGGATAGCGGGCTGGGGGTCAAGGGGGCTAGCAGCCCCCTTACGGGGTGTGGGGTAGCGCCCCGGTAAAAAAATTTTCCTAGCAGGGGTGTATTTTGAGTGTGGGAAAAAGTAGGGTGAGGAGCATCTTAACGACGATAGGGAGCTGGGCGCTGGGCGCTTTCACGTGCCCGGCATGTGGGCGCTGGGCACTAGCGCTTCATGCGCACATGCCCAACATATGGGCGTTGGGTGCTAGCGCATCATGCGCCCGGCACGTGGGTGCTGGACGCTTGGACGCCGGCGGAAAGAAGGGGGCTTTTAGCCCCGGAAATAAGAGTTAAACTCCGAAAGAGGATTTTTTATTTATGGAGTTAAACTCCAACAGATGTAGAATGGAGTTAAACTCATATATATATATATATATATATATATATATATATATATATATATATATATAAGGGTTTGATTTATGGAGTTAAACTCCAACAGATCTTGAATGGAGTTAGACTCCTACAAATTTTTGGGATGATCAAAGGGGACCCCTTTCTTCCCGCATTTAGCCCTGGATCTTCTTCTGAGCCTTGGATCTTTCCAAGATGGTATTTTTGGAGATGAGTCTCTTTCTTCCTCCTTTTCTGTTGGCCGGATCTTGGAGGAAAAGGGAGGGTGAGATTTAAAAGTCCCCCATTTTTGAGATCTGATGGAAGATTTGAGTTTCCCTTCAAGGGTTTGGTGGTAAAAAACTGTTTATTTTTGGAAAAGGAAGAGTGAAACTCTTGATTTAATTCAAAAAAAAATAAGAAGGTCTAGAATCTTGAGAAAGGAGAAGGAGACACAGAAACCCTGATTTTTGAGGGAGAATAAATTATTGTCTTCATTTCATAATCATGTTTCCTTTTATAGGCTTACAAATTTACACGTAGTCTCTTGGGCTTTACAAAATGGCATTTTGCCCATCCCATGTCTCATGTGCTTACATCTTTTTGCACATAAGCCATGGGCTTCACAAAAATTTAGCTTTTTGCCTATTTATTTTAAATTCATGCATGAAAATTATATCAAACCTATTTATTACATAATTTTCTTCTTGACATGGGGGAGGCCGGCCTCTTCATGTTCGGGCTCGACTCGGACATGGGCCCACTTGACTAGGGCTTGGGCCTGCTTGGCTTGGTGTTGACTTTGATTTTGACTTGGTCAATCGGGGTGTAATTTTTGACCCCAACAATAAGCTACGATATTTTTGAAAATCCGTAGTATCCCTTAAAGTTATCATTTAAAAGTGCATAACGGTTTGTTAGCTTTGAAAATAGGTCTGGCTCAGAATATACCCTACTATCTACTTAGGTGATTTAAAAACAATATTCATCGAGTGGATATATACATAAGTCGGCGATCCATCCTCATCATATCACGTACGGTATATTCCATCGTACGAAATCATCAAATCAAATAGTACGGATTTATCGTCACGTACATTATATCACGTACCGTATAATCCATCGTACGATATCATCAAATCAAATAGTACAGATCTATCGTCATACACATCATATCACCAACGGTATAATCCATCGTACGATATCATCAAATTAAATAGTACGGATCTATCATCGCGTACATCATATCACGTACGGTATAATCCATCGTACGATATCATCAAATCAAATAATACGGATCTATCGTCACGTATATCATATCATCTCATCTCATCATATATCATCGCATGACATATCATCTCGTATCGCAACATGTATATATATCGACTCCTTTCATCATACCGGATCATATCCTCATCATATCGTATCATATTGTAAATATATGTAGTTATATACTTTCATGAGTAGATATGGATCATAATCTAAGAACTAGTACTAGGGATATGTCATTCTACTAGCATACTACTATCACCTATAATCTAGAAACACTATTAACTAAGTATCCGTATCCTAAGCGTCAACATACACACACTAATACTACGGTTGCGGGGGTGTTCTTCGCTATCCATCCGGCTTCCCCCATAGATATACATCTACTCACATACAACGCCTCGCTCTGTCGATCCTGACGGATGCCTTGCCCTCTTTCGTCGTCCCGGAAGTCCACGCGCTCGTATCTACAAATCAAAGTATATCGTATCGCATCAAATCAAATTCGAAAACCGACTCGACACGCGAAGCATACATAGTTAGAACTTATGGTCAACGCGCGCTAAAACAACAAAACAACCTTTGACGTCGACGTATGAATATCAAACGACCGAGTCAAAACTCAAATATCAAAAGTCAAGTTTTCAAAAGTCATAAAATATCGCCAGAACTCAAGTAAAACAACTCTAGATTTTTCTTAAGGCGGAATTAGACTTTTTTGCATATAAGGTAGGTCTAATTATCTAATGAGTGGGCTACAGACCAAATTCCAGACCCTAACTCCAAAATTGGGCCATAAATTGCGGCTAAATCGAATAAAACAGCGGCCAAAAGATGAGGGCTCGGGCTCGGATTTCTAGGGTAGCTAAATCGAATAAGGGTTTGATTTATGGAGTTAAACTCCAACAGATCTTGAATGGAGTTAAACTCCTTGAAATTTTTGGAGATGATCAAAGGGGACCCCTTTCTTCCCACATTTAGCCCTGGATCTTCTTCTGAGCCTTGGATCTTTCTAAGATGGGATTTTTGGAGATGGGTCTCTTTCTTCCTCCTCTTCTGTTGGCCGGATCTTGGAAGGAAAGGGGGTGAGATTTAAAATCCCCCCTTTTGAGATCTGATGGAAGATCTGAGTTTCCCTTCAAGGGTTCGGTGGTGAAAACTGTTTATTTTTGGAAAAGGAAGAGCGAAACTATTGATTTAATTCAAAAAAAATAAGAAGGTCTAGAATCTTGAGGAAGGAAAAGGAGGCATAGAAACCCTAATTTTTGAGGGGGGATGAATTATTGTCTTCATTTCATAATCATGTTTCCTTTTATAGGCTTACAAATTTACACGTAGTCTCTTGGGCTTTACAAAATGGAATTTTGCCCATCCTATGTCTCATGTGCTTACATCTTTTTGCACATGAGCCATGGGCTTCACAAAAATTTGGCCTTTTGCCTATTTATTTTAAATTCATGCATGAAAAATATATCAAACTTATTTATTTCATAATTTTCTTCTTGGCATGGGGGAGGCCGACCTCTTCATGTTCGGGCTCGACTCGGGCATGGGCCCACTTGACTAGGGCTTGGGCCCACTTGACTTGGGGTTGACTTTGACTTTAACTCGGTCAATCGGGGTGTAATTTTTGACCCCAACAATAAGCTACGATGTTTTGAAAATCCGTAGTATCCCTTAAAGTTATCATTTAAAAGTGCATAATGGTTTGTTAGCTTTGAAAATAGGTATGGCTCGGAATATACCCTAATATCTACTTAGGTGATTTAAAAACAATATTCATCGAGTCGATATATACATAAATCGGCGATCCATCCTCATCATATCACGTACGGTATATTCCATCGTACGAAATCATCAAATCAAATAGTATGGATCTATCGTCACGTACATCATATCATGTACAGTATAATCCATCGTACGGTATCATCAAATCAAATAGTACAGATCTATCGTCACGCACATCATATCATGAACGGTATAATCCATCATACGATATCATCAAATCAAATAGTACGGATCTATCATCACGTACATCATATCACGTACGGTATAATCCATCGTATGATATCATCAAATCAAATAACGTAGATCTATTATCACGTACATCATATCATCTCATCTCATCATATATCATCGCATGACATATCATCTCGTATCGCATCATGTATATACATCGCCTCATATCATCATTTTTTATCATATCGACTCCTTTCATTACATCGGATCATATCCTCATCATATCATATCATATTGTAAATATATGTAGTTATACACTTTCATGAGTAGATATGGATCATAAGTTAAGAAATAGTACTAGGGATATGTCATTCTACTTACATACTACTATTGTTCCCCGCCGAAACACGGAGACGCGACCGCGCAGGCCCATCTTGCCTGAATTTCGGGGCAGATGCTAATTGGTGCTATCTGTCCACCTCTCCGAAGATGCCAAGTTGATTTATGACACCGTATATCGAAGGTTTAAATGGATGCGGCCGATATAGCAGACTTCGTCAGATTTCCCCTCATTTGAGGGGTTTTTGATTGTGGGGACGCTTTTCCCTGCAGGCGCAAGCACCTGCAGTTAATTACGCTACCGCATCACTGTAACCACTTTCTCCTTCTCCAGACGGTCACTTCGTGTCGTGCGTGTTTGTTTTGTTTTTTGGTTGCCCGTGGATTGTATACGGAGACTAATTTATGTTGTCACCCGTAGGGCGTGGATTAGTCCAAATCCGTATCTTCTTAGATTTGGGTTTGGGGTTTGGGTTTAAGCATACGTTAGTCTCATTTGAGACTAAGATCAACTTAAACGTTAGTTAAGGATACGTTAGTCTAATTTCAGATTAAGATCAACTTAACAGGATCATTTAGATTCGACAAAAGAGCATTTGGGCTCTATTGCTTAGTTTAGGGACTTTGCGGTCCATAATTAGTTTAAGAACATTACGGTCCAATGTTAGTTTAAGAATATCTTGGTCCAGGTTAAGGACATCATAGTCCATGAGTTTAAAGACCTCACAGTCAAGGTTAAGGACATCATAGTCCGTGAGTTTAAAGACCTCACAGTCAAGATTAAGGACATCATAGTCCGTGAGTTTAAAGACCTCACAGTCAAGGTTAAGGACATCATAGTCCATGGGCTTAAGGACCCCACAGTCCATGAAATGTGTGGTTGTCGGGACCCGTCACCTCTCTGAAGACGTTGAAGGATTACAACGACAAATATCAGAGGAGTTCAGAGATGTACCCTTAAACCGATATGGGTTGAAAGATCTGTGGTCCAATTTGGAAATAAGATCTGTTAAAAGATATATGAGCATGTGGGCTCAATTAATCTGAATTTGAGGACTTATGGCCAATCTTGGGCTAAGTCCAATCAAGTTAAAAATGTTTTAACATTTATTTTGGGCTGTTAGAGCCTTTATTTGGGCTTAACCCTTTTAACAATGCTAAGCATTGAATTGCATTCTGACAATGTTTTGTCTTTTATCGAATGCTGAGCATTCATCATAACTCTGGGCTTATTAAAGAACAGTTTATGTTCTGTCAGCGCAACACATGGTGCGCTTGGTGCCAGTCAAAGAGCGCAGTGCGTTTCTGCCACGTGGCGCATATATGAAGGACACGTGTCGCGCTTGGCGCATTGCGCCAGATAATGGGCGCATCGCGCCAGTTTATGAGCGTAGAGCGCTGGTTCATGAGCGCATTGCGCTTTCAGTTTTGTGGCGCACACGTGAGTGACACGTGGTGCGCTTGGCACTGAGCGCCAGCCCAAGAGCGCAGTGCGCTATTTCATAAGCGCAAGGCGCTAGTTGTTAAGCAGTACATGCGCGATTGACACGTGGTGCATTTGGCGCTGAGCGCCAGTCCAGAGAGCGCAGAAGCACATTTCAAGAGCGCAAAGCGCATCTGATCAATTTTATTATCTGAGAAACAATTTATGTTTTTTTAAAGAGACTTTTCCTCAGGACCTAAGAACAACCGTTCTTATTTTGTTTCAATCTCTTATATTGATGAAAGGCTTTGCCTTTATGGATCTATGATCTTAAGAGAATTGAATTACTTTCCCCTCCTTTTTATAATGAGATGTTCATGATCTCTTTGAGAAAGACTTTAGTCTTATAGATCTATGATCTGTGAGAAGTAAGTTCTTCTTTTATTTTATGATGAGATCTTTTGATCTCTTTGTGAAAGACTTTTTGTCTTTGTAGATCTATGATATTTTTAAAGAAATGAATTCTTCCTTCTTAATCATGAGATGATTTCATCTCTGTGTTCATCATCATTCATTCTTATCTTGAAGAAAGATCTTCTTGCAAGAACTTGCTCTTTGAATTTTCTCAAAGATTTTTGGGAGGTTTCTCCCTCTTTCTGTATATCTCTGAGACTTGAAGTCTAGGGGCCTTTTTATAGGGTGGGCTGATTTGTTGAATCAGTTAAACAGATCTTTCTATGATTGATTTGGGGATGTTTCCCCACCATTGGATCTTTAATCCTAGGGCTTCTGTTTTACAGAAGGCAATCTTCTTGTTTTTAATAAGATTGGAAAATCTTTCCATACAGAATTTATTCTGTCTTTTGGTAATTTTTATTTACCATTGGATCATTGATCCAACAGTGCTCTGATTTACAGAGCACAATCTTTTTATTTGGAAAGATTTTTTGAGGAATCTTTTCTTAACAGAATTTAATTCTGATTAATTAATGATTTGTCATTATTATTAGATCTTTGATCTAACGGTGGGGAGTTTTTAATTCCACCGCTAGCGCACCCGTGCTCTGCACGTAGTGCGCTGCTTGAAGAGCAACGCACATTGCGCTAGCGCACCTGTGTTTGACACGTAGTGCGCTGTTTGGAGCGCAGCGCACCTAGCGCTAGCGCACACGTGGCTTGCTGCTTAGAGCGCAGCGCACCTAATGCTAGCTCCCACGTGCTTTGCACGTGATGCGCTTCTTAGGGCGCAGCGCACTTGGCGCTGCATCTGAAGCGTTGTTTCATTTCAAAAATTTGAATTTTAAACAGAGCTTTGCTCTGATTAGGGGAATCAACAATCACCTATAATCTAGAAACACTATTAACTAAGTATTCGTATCCTAAGTGTCAACACACACACACACACACACACACACACACATTAATACTATGGTTGCGGGGGTGTTATTCGCTATCCATCCGGCTTCCCCCGTAGATATACATCTACTCACATACAACGCCTCGCTCTGTCGATCCTGACGGATGCCTTGCCCTCTTTCGTCGTCCCGGAAGTCCACGCGCTCGTATCTATATCGTATTGCATCAAATCAAATTCGAAAACCGACTCGACACGCGAAGCGCACATAGTTAGAACTTATGGTCAACGTGCGCTAAAACAACAAAACGGCCTTTGACGTCGACGTATGAACGTCAAACGACTGAGTAAAAACTCAAATATCAAAAGTCATAAAATATCGCCAGAACTCAAGTAAAACAACTTTAGATTTTTCTTAGAGCGGAATTAGAATTTTTTGCATATAAGGTAGGTCTAATTATCTAATGAGTGGGCTACAGACTAAGTTCCAGACCCTAACTCCAAAATTGGTCCATAAATTGCGGCTAAATCGAATAAAACAGCGGCCAAAAGATGAGGGCTCGGGCTCGGATTTCTAGGGTAGCTTCTTAGTGGTCTGCAAATCTCACCGTATCTGCTATTAAATTTCCAGAGTCTCTAAGTAATACCAAATTTCATTTGATCACTACAAGTCTTACAAAACCGATATCGGAAAATTCTAAACTCATTTTGATACTTCTAATCTCATTTGAACTGAGGATACAACCGCTACTAGGCTAGTAAACACTCTCTAAACTCCCTGCTACACCACTACTGCAAGTTTTGCTCCCTAGTTCCCATCCTATAATTTTCCAAGTTCACTAAATATTAACTTTTCAACTCTAAAATAATATAGGAGATTAGGAAAACTAAAAACTTGTTTAAAAGTGAAAATATTATCTCATGGAGCAACTCAAGAAAATTTCTAAATGGCCAAAAAAGCTCAAAACTCCAACTTGATCACTCCATGTTGCAAAGAGTTAAGGAACAATTTTTGTAAAGGTTGTGTGTAACAACCCTAACTTTCTGTACGAATTTTTTCTCAAAATACAGAAAGAGACATCTAATCCTGAGCACGAGTTATAAATTTGTTTTGCTTTTGAACAGGAAGAAGGAGCTTGCAGCTCACTTGTACGACCTTGCACTGCTGAGACATAGCTCCAGAGTTCAAATCTCATCAGCCACATTATCTTTTTGTTTTATTATCTTTTAGTCTTTTTAGAAGCCAAAGGGTTTGTACGTGCATAACACGTAAAACCAAGAGTTATAAATTATTTAAACATGTGCACTGAAGAATACGAGGCGACACCTACACGTGGCACGAAGACCAACCCCACCCGTCGGTTAAGGCCCGGAAAAATGCCCGATAAAGCCGGTACCGCCGGTCTAACCATCGGTGATGACCTCCATCTTCTCACTCCTGCAACCTTTCAGCTACACCACTCCTTTCACACTGCTTGTTTTCTCTGCAATCATACAGAGAATATTGAATCACCCATTTAACTCATTTTTAATACAAATTTTAATCCACCCATTCAATACACCAAACCCTAATTTTCCCTATAAATACCCACTCCATTTTACACCCTTCTCACTCAGAATTCTACTACAAAAACTATACCAAATTCCCAAGTCTTTTAGTGTACAAGTGGAGTTAGCGAAGGGCGAAACTCCGACAAACTTCCGAGGAGATTCCGGTGACGAAACGACGTCCCGACGCTTCCCAATCCTTCTCCTATCTCTTCCCTCTCTTTTAAGCCAGTAAGTCCCTCCTTTCCCTCTCATCTCAAATTCTAAAACTTTCAAATTCTAAAACCCGACGGAAGCAGAGTTAATCCGACTTCCGATTCGGTTTTTCTTCAAAACTCAACTTTTCTTAATCATGAACATACCATACTCTCACATATTGTTTAACGAACATTAATAAATTTATTAAAACAAGTTTCACCTTAAAAGAACCATTTTTTGCAACTTTTATCGCACTTTTTCAAAAAAATAAATCATCATAATTCCTTGCTATATTTAGATAGTTCACGAGGTAATGACCTACCTCATCATAACACATATCTCTATCATAGCACGATGAAGTTTGGAACAATAGAATACCGGAAAATACGACTTTACAAATAAATACCCTGAACATACAAAACCGTTTTCTATAAACAAATTTATTAAACATTTCCATGCAATTGTGCCTCTACAACCCACTTTTGGGGACCCCGTTCAGGATGGTGTGGATTATCGCACATCCTCAGGCCTAGTAGAGCGAGATGCAGACCTCAGCAAGAAGAATTCGATCTCGATAGAATTTTTATACATTTTTCTTTAGAAAATGATATTTCTACAAGAAAATAAATAAATTATTTTCACTAAATATATATATCTATTATCAAAATACCTATTTTAATTATAAAAATATTCCAAGTATTCTAAATCAAAAGAATCACCATTACATGAAAATACCATCCAAATACAACACAATTCCAATATTTCAAGAAAGTACCATATACTATGAAAATTAGGTTCTACTCATTAGAAATTTCACATTTATAAAATATACATCTATGAAAACCCTAAAAACTATAATTAAATGCTTGAGGTGTGTTTACCGCCGAAAGACATGACTGGAATGTTAGGACGTCTGGCCTGATTTTTAGGGGCAGATACGATTATGTTGCCGTATCGCGGTAATCACTTTCTCTGGCTCCAGAAGATCACTTCGTGTCGTGTGCGTTTGTTTTATTTTTGGTTGTCCGTGAATTGTATACGGAGACTACTTTATGTTGTCGCCCGTAGGGCGTGGATTAGTTCAAATCCGTATATTCTTAGATTTGGGTTTGTTTGATTTAAGGATCGTTAATCTAGTTTGAGATTAAAATCAACTTAAATATTTGTTAAGAATACGTTAATCCGATATTGGACTAAGATTTACTTAACGGGGGTTCAGGATCATTTTTGATCCAACGAAAGAGCATTTGGGCTCTATCTTTTTAGTTTAGGGACGTTACGGTCCATAGATTACCATTTTTTTTGGGATGAGGGTTTAGTTTAAGGACATTACGGTCCATGGGCTAGTTTAAGGACGTGGCGATCTATTATTAGTTTAAGGACATAGCGGTCCATTTGGTTTAAGGACATCATAGTCCATAGAGTTTAGTTTAGGGATGTTGCGGTCCATAGGGTTTAAGGAGATCATAGTCCATAGGGTTTAAGGACATCATAGTGCATAGAGTTTAGTTTAGGGACGTTGCAGTCCATAGGATTTAAGGACATCATAGTCTATGTTTAAGGACATCATAGTCCATAGAGTTTAGTTTAGGGACATTGTGGTCCATAGGGTTTAAGGACATCATAGTCCATAGAGTTTAGTTTAGGGACGTTGTGGTCTATAGGGTTTAAGGACATCATAGTCCATAGAGTTTAGTTCAGGGACGTTGCGGTCTATAGGGTTTAAGGACATCATAGTCCATGTTTAAGGTCATCATAGTCTATAGAGTTTTTGGCTCATCGGTTTGGGGGTGCGCCAAGAGTTATTGGTTATTGGGACCCTCCACCTCTCTGAAGACGTTGAAGAATTACAACGACATGTATCAGAGGTGTGGAGAGATGTACCCTTGAACCAAATTCCAAATCGAGGAGTCATCAGTTCTGAGCATAGAGGCTCGATTTGCTTGGAGATGTAATCTCAGGAGGAAGTTAACCAATTTGGGGTTGAAGTTGGTTCCTTATAGTGTTAAACACTAATGTATTTTTAGTGCTCACATGCTCCTACGTGATACTCTAAGGCAGTTTTAAACACTGAAAGTTGAAGGCGCTCACGTGTGGCACGTGAGGCTCTAAAGCAGTGTTAAACACTGGAATTTGGGATCGCTCACGTGTTGCACGTGATGCTCTTGAAAGTTGGCGATGTTCGCTTGGGTTTATTCCCTTGTTCTGTACATGTAAGTGTTAAACACTTAAGTTTTGCAACCATCACGTGTAGACACGTGAGGCGCCACTAAATTACGCACTGCCTCCTTTGAACTTATCTTCCTATTCTTTTCTAAGTGCTAAGCACTATTGGAGGTCACGTGGGATCACGTGACTCAAACTCAGTTGTTCCTTTTTGTTTCTCAGAGTTGCTCACGTAGGAACACGTGATCTGTCGTTGTAGTGTTAAACGCTAATATGCATGGGGCTCTTGATCTTAGTCTTAAGAATTTCAAGTCCTTTGTTTTATAAGAATTAAATTCTTATGTAGGGTTAAACCCTAGTTTTATCAGAGGAATTAAATTCCTATATCTTTGGAAAAATTAAATTCTTCAAACCTAATTCTTTTCTCTAAGTTTTGGAACTGCATAACAGAATCTCCCCGATGAGAATTAAATTCTCAACTTATGGAGAGATCTGCTTCTGCAGACCTCAACGAGAAGAAGAAGTAAGTTCTTTTTTGGAAGAGTTAAACTCTTGTAAAAGGAGATAAAATGATCTCTGTGTCTTTTCCCCGCCTAGGGTTTCTTTTTTCTAAAGAGAACTCATCTTCTTTTTGTTTTCTCCAATCTTTTGGGGTGGGTCTCTCATTTTTCTCTCTGTATGTCCCTCTCTCTTCAGTCTCGAGTACTTTATATAGCAGAGGCAAGTTTATTGATTTTTGTTAAGAAAATCTCTCATTGAGAGATTTTTGATTAATTCGGGGATTTTATCCACCGTTGGATCTTTGATCCAGGGACCTCTGTTTTACAGAAGACATTTTTCTTGTTTTTAACAAGATCGGGCTTATAATTTCCCATACAAAGTTTATTCTTTATCTTGGTGATTTTTAATCACCATTGGATCTTTGATCCAACGGTGCTCTGATTTACGGAGCACAATCTTTCTTATTTAGAAAGATCGGGAAAATATTTTCCCATAAAGAGCTTATTTCATAGCTTGGTGATTTTTAATCACCATTGGATCTTTAATCCAACGGTGCTCTGATTTACAGAGCACAATCTTTCTTGTTTAGAAAGATTGGGAAAATATTTTCAAAATAGGGTTCTGATCCCTTTTATATAGAATTTAATTATATCGGCTCAGAAGGTATTAGGAATCCTCACGTGTAGCACGTGACCCAATGGCACTAGGCCGGTTTGCCTATATGCAGCTGTCCCAGAGTATCACGTGTTGGCACGTGATGCGCCTTCTGCCTGTTATTTGTTTCACGAAGGTGCTGTTCCCCGCCGAAAGACGCGGCGAACGTCTTGCCTGAATTTCAGGGCAGATGCTAATTGGTGCTATCCGTCCACCTCTCCGAAAATGCCAGGTTGATTTATGGCACCGTATATCGAAGGTTTAAATGGATGCGGCCGATATAGCAGACTTCGTCATATTCCCCATCATTTGAGGGGTTTTTGATTGTGGGGACGCTCTTCCCTGCAGGCACAAGCCCCTGCAGTTAATTATGCTACCGCATCGCGGTAACAACTTTCTCCTTCTCCAGATGGTTACTTCGTGTCGTGTGTGTTTGTTTTGTTTTTGGTAGCCCGTGGATTGTATACGGAGACTAATTTATGTTGTCGTCCGTAGGGCGTGGATTAGTCCAAATCCGTATTTTCTTAAATTTGGGTTTTGGTTTGGGTTTAAGGAAACGTTAGTCTCATTTGAGACTAAGATCAACTTAAACGTTTGTTAAGGATATGTTAATCTAATTTTAGACTAAGATCAACTTAACAGGATCATTTAGATCCAACAAAAGGGCATTTGAACTCTATTGTTTAGTTTAGAGACATTGCGGTCGATTACCAGTTTAAGGACATGGTGGTCCAAGGTTAAGGACATCATAGTCCGTGAGTTTAAGGACCCCACAGTCCAAGGTTAAGGACATTATAGTCCATGGGCTTAAGGACCCCACAGTCCAGGTTAATGACATCATAGTCTATGGGCTTAAGGACCCCACAGTCCAGGTTAAGGACATCGTAGTCCGTGAGTTTAAGGACCCCACAGTCCGGTTTAAAGACGTCATAGTCTATGAAATGTATGGTTGTCGGGACCCGTCACCTCTCTGAAGACGTTGAAGGATTACAACGACAAATATCAGATGAGTAAAGAGATGTACCCTCGAACCGGTGTGAGTTGGTTGAAAGATCTGTAGTCCAATTTGGGACTATGATCTGTTAAATATTCATGAGCCTGTTCCCCTCCTAAGGACGCGGCGAAGACGCGATGGGCGTCTTGCTTAAAATTCGGGGCAGATGCCATTTGGTTTTATCCGTCCACCTCTCCGAAGATGCCAAATTGATTTATAGCACCGTGTATCGAAGGTTTAAACGGATGCGGCCGATATAGCAGACTTCGTCAGATTCCCCCTCGTTCGAGGGGTTTTTGATTGTGGGGACGCTCTTCCCTGCAGGCGCAAGCCCCTGCATTTAATTACGCTACGGCATCGCAGTAACAACTTTCTCCTTCTCCAGAAGGTCACTTCGTGTCGTGGGTGTTTGTTTTGTTTGTGGTTGCCCGTGGATTGTATACGGAGACTAATTTATGTTGTCGTCCGTAGGACGTGGATTAGTCCAAATCCGTATTTTCTTAGATTTGGGTTTGGGGTTTTGTTTTAAGGATACGTTAGCCATATTTGAGGCTAAGATCAACTTAAATGTTAGTTAATGATACGTTAGTCTAATTTTGGACTAAGTTCAACTTAACGGGATCGTTTAGATCCAACAAAAGAGCATTTGGACTCTATTGTTTAGTTTAGAAACTTTGTGGTCGATTACCAGTTTAAGGACATGGTGGTCCATTGTGGTCCGTGGAGTGTATGGCTGTCGGGACCCGTCACCTCTCTGTAGACGTTGAAGGATTACAACGACAAATATCAGAGGAGTTCAGAGATGTACCCTTGAACCAATGTTGGTTGGGAGATCTATAGTCCAATTTGGGACTAAAGTCTGTTTGAAGGTTTGTGAGCATATGGGCTCGGTTGAATATTTTATTGTTCTAGCTGTTGAGCTTTTATTTGGGTTTGGCCCTTTTATAATGCATAGCATTGGGCTCTGTAGTTAAATGCATAGCATTTAAATTTGGCCTGTTAGGCCTTACTTGGGCTCTGCCCTTTCTCAATAATGCACAGCATTTAGTGGTCTGACAGTGCGCCACGTGGCCTGTTAGGCGCTTTGTGCCAATTGAAGAGCGTAAGGTGCCAGCGCATGCGGAGGTGACACGTGTCACGCTCTGGTGAGCGCAAGTCTGTTAGCACAGTGCGCTGCGCTAGTGTGCTGCTGACACGTGGCGCGCACTGGTGCAGTACGCCATTCCAAGAGCGCAGTGCGCTATATTTAGGAGCGCAGAGCGCAGATTGTTCTGTGATTGACACGTGGCGCTCTCTGGTGACTTGCGCCAGTCCAAGGAGCGCAAAGGCGCATTTCAAGAGTGCAAGGCACTGTTCAATAGCGCAGAGCGCATCTTTGATCTAATTAAGATCAAAGAAACAAGTTTTTCTTGTTCTAAAGAGGTTCTACCTCAGGATTCAAGAACCAATGGTTCTGATTCTCATCAAAAGGCAATGCCTTTATATAGATCAAAAGATCTAGAGATGAAGTAAATTACTTCTTTTATCTTTTATGATTGGATCTTTTTTGATCTTTTTCTTTTTATTGAAGATCTTGATCTTGTTCTTAGATCTTTGATATTTTTAGAAAAAATTCTTCTTTTGTGAGATGTTTTCATCTCTGTTCTTCCAAGAATTTAATTCTTTTTACCTTGAAGAAGATCATCTTCTTACTTCAAAGGATTGCCTTTCTTCTCTTTGAGTTTTTCTCAAAGTTTTTTTAGATGATGTCTGTATATCTCTGAGACTTGGAGTCTAGGGGCCTTTATATAGGGCCAATTAGTTTGTTAGGTTAGTTACAGAGATCTTTCTCTGATTGATCTGGGGATATTTCCCCACCGTTGGATTTTTGATCCTTAGGCCTCTGTTTTACAGAAGATAATCTTCTTGTTTTAATAAGATTAAAAAGATTTTTCCAGAATTTTAATTCTGATCAATCAAATAATTTATTGTTTAAATTTTAGTGCTGGCACTGTTGGCGCAAGTGCACCTGCGCTTGACACGTGTCGCGCAGCGCAGGGCGCAGCGCACCTGCGCTAGCGCACCTGCGCTTGACACGTGTCACGCAGCGCAACTGCGCTAGCGCACCTGCGCTGACACGTGTCGCGCAGCGCAGGGCGCAGCGCAACTGTGCTGACACGTGTCTCGCAGTGCAGAGCGCAAATTATCTGAAGCGTTGCTTCCTTCATTTTTAAAATTTAAATTTTAAAATAGAGCCTTGTCTGATTGGGGTGCGCTGCCTTGGGCGCAGTGCCCCTTGCGCTGGCATGTCTGCTTTTGACACGTGGCGCTCTGCACGCAGCGCAAGAGATCTGAAGCTTTGCTTCACCTTTTGAATTTGAAATTCAAACTGAGCTTTGCTCTGATTGGGGGAAACAAATGCCCCCCCACCGTTGCGCTTATGTGGCGCATACGTGAGTGCAGCGGTGGCAAGATCCAGACCGTTGGATCAACTCAGGAGTTGAAGGGGCGCTTAAGTGCGTATAAATAGGACCCTTGGTCCTCAGCAGATGATTATCATCTTCAAAAATTTTATTTTCAGAGCCTTGCTCTCATTTTCAAGAACTTCAAGAGTTAAACTCTAAAAATTTTAGGTAAAAATTTAAATTAAATTAAATTAAATTAATTTTAACCAACAGAGCCTTGCTCTCATAGATCTTCTGATCTAAAGAAAACCCCTTTGGGGTTTCATAAACAGAGCTTTGCTTTCAAGAATCCATGGATCTAAAGAGATCTTGTTTCAGGGTTTCTTAACCCTTGAACATAGCTTTGCTCATGGACAAAATATAGATCTTTTTGATCTTTTGATGAAGAACTCTTAAGAGTTTTTTCATGGATCTTTAAGATCCCAGAACTTTAATTCTTAGAAATTAATTTTTCTTTGATGGATATTTCCATCATTATTACAGAGCTAAGCTCTTTAAGGAATTTTATTCCCTTGTGACCAGAGTTTGACAAGTGTCATTCTGTGACAGAGTTTTGCTCTGAAAAGGGAGATTTCCTCCTTGTCTCAAGAAATTTCTCATTTAATGAGAATATTCTTTTGAGGATCTCCTCATTAATTGACAGTCTCATCCAATGATGAGGCTGTCTTATTAACTGATGCATTGTCATCTGGATTTTGTGGGTCCCCCTTTGGGTCCCTTCTCTACTGCATTGCAGTGTGGTATAAATTTTAAAGTACCAAGCGTTGGAATTTTTAAAATTAACTTATGATGCTGATAACTGAATTTCGCTTTTTCTTGCAGGCACCATGTCTTCTGATCTCTCATTCCCGTTCTTCCGCTCAGAGGGAGGATTCCCTGAGACGCCGGTGGACCGGAAGGTTCTCGCTCTCATTAAGGATCATGACCCCGAGTATAAGAACCTTCACCTGTGGGATAGGAGGTATAGCGAGATTATCAAGGGTCGCCGAAATTTCTCTTCCGCAACGCCGTCAGAGCCGATCTCGTCGATCCCATATGCTGATGTACCTCCGGTGAAGTATGCCGTGGAGGTCGTAAATTGGAATTCGGAGGATCTTCTTCAACCTTCGATTGCTGCAATTTTCGTGCAGTCGCCGGCAGCCGTGGATATTCTGGGGCGGCGTATATGCCAGGGTGAGGCGCGCCCTTGGGGACAACCTTATAATATTGGATTGACCTCTCGACAATCGGTCGGGTATTTGCAGTGGGCCAGGTATATCTTGTCAGTGAAGAAGACGCATTTGCTGAAGATTGGTCTGTACCCCGCAGTCTACGCCTCATTGTTCGAGTACCCTGCTCCTCCGACGTGGTGGGTTAAGGGATTCGTGGAACAATGGAACATCCCCACCTATACCTTTTTCTGACGGACAGAGAAGTCTCCATCCCCCTGGAGAAATTTGCTGAGATTTCGGGTTTGCCGGTGAGGGGGGAGCATTATGAAGAGTTACTTCCTTCTGACGAATACGTCTTCGCCACCAAGCCGCTGGTAATGGGCCTAACGCCGGAGAATGCTATTCAGCACCAGTTTCCGAGTTTGGTGAAGGTGCTGAATATGTATGAAAGTCTCTATTTGGAATCGGGAGGCCGGGGAGTCGGTTTTGCAGATTTCATCGCCCGCTTCCTTCGACCGGAGATTCTATCGCAGCGAAGCGAAAAGTTCGCCAAGCTCGACGACCCCTTCGGCTTTGGCTTAGATCGTTGACCAGTACTGGAAGACGATCAAAAGGGTTTTTATCTCCCCGATGCCGCCATCATCCCTTTATCGGAAATCGCCGCCCCGGGCATCGACGAAGAGACCTTCTTTCTCAGGTTTCTGGGGCTGTGGCTATGCTGGTTTGCGCTCCCCATGCACCCACGCTACATGAGGCCGTCCGTCTTCTACCCAGCGCATCGGATGGTGGCTGGTATACAGTTGTCGATCGAAATCGCCGGATTGGCCTACCTGTACCATGGACTCAGTATGGCGGCGGACGCAAATGAACCCGGGGTGCAACCCGCCAATCTCCCGATGCATTACTTTACTTCATGGATGGAAATGCATGTGCTCGGGGTTTTTGGTGTTCACAAGAGGCCCTCGTTCTACGAGAAGTGCAGACTCTCGAGGGTCATGCGGTTAATTGGCGCTTCCATTGTGAATCCGCCCCCGCGGGAGGCTAGGGGGTTACTTCTTCGTCCGCGCACGGTTGGAGTGGGCATCTCTTTTATGGACAAGGTCATGACTATTGGTTCGGAGACCTCCAAGGCGGTGTTGGCGCTGCGTGATGGTTTCAAGGATGGGGCCTCCGTATTGAAAGCCCGGGAGATTCTGCACTTGTACTCCATTCGGCCGGGCTTCCTGGTGTTCAGGCAAAACGACGTGGCGCTCTTCATGAGGTACAACCCCCATCGGTTCGCCTAGCAGTTAAGTTATAACTAAGGGGTCCTACTGGAGGCATTTTTGGAAGAGCCTGCGGCCACCAGGGAACGGAGCACGCTGCACCACTTTATGCGGTTAAACACGGGCTCCCATTTCTTCATCAGCGAGCCCAGTTGCGTTCCAAGGGCCCTCAACGTGTACGGGGCTTGGTATCAGCACGCAATGGGTGCTGTTATCCGAGAAGAGAAGCGACTGCTGATTGACCGCAAGGGTGTGCACCCCGCCAGCGATCGCAAAGCCCCCTAAGGCCAAGGACCCATGTTATTCCTCCGCTGAGAGGAGATGTTGGAGATGAGCCTCCGCATGTGCTGAGCCCCCCGCGCGGATTGCCCCGTGATACCGTAGATGTGCCCCCAGCGCCCCATGCTCCGGTGGAGACGGTGAATGTGGTTTCGCCTGAATCCGGCGTAAGCTCGGACATCGGGACCCGCCGTCCCAAAGTGCCCACGAAGCGCAAGTTGATTTTGGGTGCACCCGGGGCTCGCGTGCAGAAGAGGAAGAAGAAGTCGATCCTCTCTGCTGACGTTGTGTTCGGTCAGGAACCCCATGCTCCTTATAGCGAGGGCTTGGGTGAGTACGGGACCAACGAGGGATTATTTATACCACCAGACGACACTGATCTGGTGGCTGCCATTGCAGCTTCAGAGCGATTGGCGAGGCGCGATGCGTAGTTAGCTAAACTTGCGCAATCGGGTAATCACTAGTTGTATTTTTCCGTCATTGCATCGTACTTTTATCATTGTCTTTGACTAACGCTTTTCCCTTCTTTTTTTTAACAGGCGTTTCTACCGAAGAAGCTATCGCTGCTTCCCTCAAAACTTTCCAGGAGGAGGAACGACTCAGAGCATCTTTAGGCCTTGGTACATTTCGGTTCACTATGCCTTTCCTTCCAATTCTTATGAGTGATCTGACCCCCTCTTTGTCTTATCGCAGGGACCACAAGACCTATCTCGCAAACTGATGCGGGAATTCTCTCCGGGCCAGCTACCGATGTTCCGGCCCCTTCGGAATTGCCTCAAGAGACCCAACTCAAAAAGCCGATGATGGATGCCTTGAAGGCTCTGGAGGCAACTCTGAATGCGGACGACGAAGTCTTGCTGAAGGAGGCTTCCAAGAGGTCCGTCGTGACGGCCCGGGAGGAGAGGAAACGCTTGAGGCGCGCAGCGAAGGAGCGTAGCGCTGCTTTGGCTGTGGGAGCGGGCTCAAGCGCCGTTACTCCCGCCGCTACTCCTTTAGAGGAGCTCCCGGTCGCTTTGTCCACTGCTCATAGGCAGGCGATGCGTGCAGCTCGGGAAGCCAATGATCAATCCTCTTCAGGTAATGTGTTTTTCGAGGCTTTGTTGTAAAAGTTGTAAAACTATTGGTTCTTATACATCTTGTCCTGCAGGGCCGAGTCCAACTGAAGGAGCGGCGGCGACCGTCGAGCCTAAGGGGACGGTGGAGAAGGCAGCAGCCGAAACCGAGGCGACGGTAGGTGGTGCAGTCGTAGTTGCCGGGCTCGAGCTAGTGGCTGACGAGACAGTCATGCCTACTATGCCCGAGAAGGTTGCCGATGCCGAGCCCAAGGGAGCGGTAGGTGAGACGGCTGCTACGACCGATCCTGGGGCAATAGCGGATGGAGCGGCTGCGACCGATGAACCTATGGCAGCGGTGGACGAGACGGTCGCGACCGCTGAGCCCGAGGGGGTAGCGGGTGAGACGGGCATGATCGCTGAGGACGAGACGGCCGCTCTTTCTCAAGAGTCGGGCGCCGCTCCGATCATCGCTCTCCTTGCTTACGGTTCCTTGTCGTCTACTGGCGTGGCGAGCGTGACAACGGCTCCTGTTGAGTCGGGCGATGAGGCAACGGGAGGTGAGATCGTCTCAATGGAGGAGGAAGACGCCGCCGTTACATCAAGTAACGCCCTCGTTAGGGCTCTGGCCGGCGACTTTTCAGCTAAATCTTGGGTCACCGCCCTTCTTTTTTTATTCTGCAATCTTTCCTAATAAAGTTTATCTTGTTTTTAACATAGGTGCGGCTAGTGTTGATGCCGCGCTGTCTCGCGCTGCTCGAGATAGCGCTGCCAGTTACCGCCCTGACGGTGACCACCCTTCTGCCTTCTCTCGCACCATCGCAAATGCTGGAAGGTATGGATTTGTAACCCACCAGTCTTATCTTGGCTGCATAATTTATGTACTGACGTTATACTATTACGTCTTTGTAGGAGTGCTTTTTGATCACCTGTACCAGGTGCTGCACCCACACTTCTCCTTCCCGTCGGAGCTTGCTTCCTCCAGTGGCGCTGGTGAGTATAGTTTTCAATTGATGCCCTTTATTTTTCCAATAATGGAATTATTTCTGATTCTTCCTCGCCCTAATTGCAGTGCTACAGATCGAAGGAGGAGATGTAAGATCAGTTGCGCCACCGGTCCTCCCGTCTTTGCCACCTGCTGCAGCTGGGATAGTAGATTCCGTCATTGATGACCTTTCTATATTTCTTGAACCGTCATTTGATTGTGTTTTGTTTTTGCAGATGTCGTTCCGATTCCGGCCCCTTTCGAGTCCCGCATTATGATGCCGGCAGGTCCATTCTCCAGACGTCCATCCTCAAAGGGTGCTGCGATGAGTCTGAGCATGCTGAGCGGATGCGTCGAGGAGCTTGATGCAGAAGCTCCTGTATCTGCCGCAGATTTCGCTGCTGAGGTTAATCCGATACTGGCGACGCTTGTAAATTTCCACAATGAAGGCGTCGTCGAGTCTTGGGTTAACAACTGTAGGGAGATCGAGGCCCGTTTGTATCAGCTGGAACTTATGCATCCTGCCCCCGAGACTTTGGCCATGAGTACTCAACGGGCGGCATGGATCGAGCAGAGTGCTTCTTACTTCCGCCATCTAGAACAAGAAGCGGCCTTAAGGCGGAGGGAATGCCAAGAGACCTCAAGCGAGTTTGCTCGACTGCGTGCTGAGGTCGACGCAAACGCTGCCCGGGTGAAGGCTATCTTCGAGGGCCTTCTGCAAAGTATTTCTGATGGGTTAACACTGAAGCAGAAGCTCGATGCCGTTGAGCGTGATGCCCAAGGTCGCGAAGCAGCTCAGCGAGCCGTCGAAGAACAACTTTCATCTTACATGTAGCAGCGGGCCCAGGTGGAAGCAGAGTTGGCAGCGGCAGCCGATCAGGAGAAGGCGTTGAAGGAAGTGCGAGAGCAGCTTGTGGATTTGTTGAAGACGCTTCCTTCTCCATGAACATTTTGTATCATTCGTAATTGTAAATAAAATGTCTTTGTTTCTTTTATTCTTTAACACAATGTATCTTGTACTCAATCGAATTCATGAATAAAAGATAAACATTCTTCATAATGTCTTGTGTCATTTCATCGCTTTCTTCTTTCTTGTTGTGTTTTTGTCATGCGATCTTAGCATGTGCGATCTATAGATAGTATATAACTGCCAATCTTATGCTTTTTGTAGAGTGGCGATGGCTTAGAAAACAGGGTTAGGATCTGTCACCTAAGACTTTTCAACTTTATGAGCCGTGAGGGTCTCATAAAGACTTTTCTCCCTACGAGTCGAGAGGATCTCGTAGGTGTATTTTCTCCTTAGGGGTCGTGAGGACTCCTAAGTGTGTTTTCTCTTGAGAGTCGTAAGGATCTCATAAGAGAATTTTCCCTCTTACGAGTCGAGAGGACCCGTAAGCGGTTGTTTCCCTCCTTGTCGAGATTCGACTTCGGAGAGTGTGACCCGTGAATAGTATGCAAGAGTCCATTTTGAACCGACTTACAGGGCCCCAGTGCTTAGGGAACCGGTTCTTATCCCGATTGCCTAAGGATTTTTCTCACGAGTCGAGGCGAATCGAGCATTTCTCGCAAGGATATCCTAACGTCACAGTTAACCTCTGCTCTTTTACGACAGAGGTCCGTTAGGGTCTGTGGTACTAGGGTTTTGTCCGTTGTACCGTCGCGTTGGCTGATGTATTCCTCGATAGGCAATCTTGCTGTTCGAGTAGCCTTGCGATTGTCGTGTCTCTGATCCCTTCGGGGGCTGGACAAGACGTCTTCAAGCAACCCTCCTAGGCAGTTTGACTGTCGGAAGAGCAAGCGTTAGGAATTTTGCCATGCCGCTTTTTACTTGAGGTTAGGCTCATTTTGGAGAGCCCCGATGAGTCATAACCACTCCACGCTGATGTGGGATGATTTTCGATAGTCTTTCAGGTTTTATATGAGTTACCGTCAAGACCCTGAAGCTAAGAATTTGGCCTTCGCTTCGTTTGCTGGCATTGCATCCGCTGTATCAAGACGAATGTCGCGGTTGTCTCTAGATTTTTGGTGAACCGTCGAGGTTTAGAACTAGGGATTTTGCCGTTGCTCCGTTGTTGTTGTCGCATCTGAACCCTGTTGGAGGAAGAACGCTGTGGTGATATCTTGTCTGCTGTATCGAAACGAATGTAGAGGTAGTGATCACTCTATGTTGGTGTGAGATGATCTCCGATAGTCTTTCAGGTTTTATGTGAGTTGCTGTCAAGACTCTGAAGCTAGGAATTTGGCCTTTGCTTCGTTTGTTTTGTCATGTCCGAATCCTGTTGGAGGAAGGATGTTGTAGTGACATTTGTGTCTGCTGTAACGAGACGAATGCTGAGGTGGAGTTGGGATTTTGCTGCCACTCCGCTTTGCTGACCATGGGGTCTTTTGTTGATGTTGCAACTGCATCCTGCTGGACTGCAAAGGAACGCCGTTGCTGATTCTTAGACTGTACATATTGCCATTAAGATTTGGAACCAGGGACTATGCCGTGGCTCCGTTTCGTTGTGACTCTGAGGCCGGTTGTTGACGCCATGTCTGCATCTGGTTGGAGTGAGAAGAAACGCCGTCGGTGATCTCTAAGTTGTCGATATCGACGTCGAGACCCTGAAGCTAGGGATCTTCTTTTTCTTCGTTTGTCGACATTGTGTCTGCAATATTGTGACAAATGTCGAGGTTGTCTCTAGGTTGTCTGTGAACCGTCGAGATTTGGCTTCGCTTTCTGTTGGAGCCTGTTGGGAAGGTATGGTTCCCTCTTTGTTTGTGCCCCTGGATTGTATACAGGGATCGATGTGATCTCACCTGTAGGGCAAAAAGTTTCATTCTTTCATCATTTTTTTATTCTTTCCGCGATGCTCCATCATTTCAGCTTTTTTATATCACGAAAATCGCAATTGCCCAATCATTTCGGCTATCTTTCACGGTGCCCAATCATTTCGGCTATTTATTTCATTTTTACTCGCTGCTTTTTATTGCGAGTTGCCCAATCATTTCGGCTATTTTTATATGCATATATATTTTTACTTGCTGATTTTGTTGCAAGTTGCCCCATCATTTCGGCTATTTATTTTATTTTCACTCGCTGTTTTTTATTGCGAGTTGCCCAATCATTTCGGCTATTTTGCATGCATACATTTTTACTTGCTGATTTTGTTGCAAGTTGCCCCATCATTTCGGCTATTTTGTATGCATGTGTGGCTTGCTGTCTTTTCGCCGCAAGCTTGGGATTAGACACCGGTTTTGGCATCAACACCGCTACAACTGGGATATTGCCAGGAGCGAATCATCATTTGCCCCTGTCGATGTCGAACAAAGGTGGCTTAGTAAACAGGGTTAGGATTCTGTCGACTAAGGCTTTCGACTTCATGAGTCGTAAAGATCTCACAAAGGTATTTCTCCCTGCGAGTCGTGAGGATCTCGTAGGTGTGTTTTCTCCTTAGGAATTATAGGGATTCCTAAGTGTATGTTCTCTTATAAGTCGTAAGGATCTTACAACAGTGTTTTCTCCTTATAAGTCGAGAGGACTTACAAGGGTCGTTCACCATATGGACATATCCCTAGTCACGGATGGGACTTGGTTAGGGAGATGTTTATTCGCGCCCGTGGATTGTATACAAGGGTCACTATTGAGCCGCTTGTAGGGCATTATCGAAGGCTGTGGGGGGTTGCTTAAGAACAGGTTCAGCTCTCTGTAACTTAAGACTTTCAAATCTTATGAGCCTTGAGGGTCCCATAAGAGAATTCTCCTTACGAGTTGTGAGGATCTCGCAAGTGTAATTTCTCTTTAGGAATCATGAGGATTCCTAAGTGTATCGCTCCCTTGTGAGTCATAAGGATCTGAGATCTGATCGAGGTGGTGAATACTTAAGTGCCGAGTTCCTGGGTTACTTAAAAGAGAATGGAATTCTCTCTCAGCTTACTCCTCCATACACACTACAACACAACGGTGTATCGGAAAGGAGGAATCGAACCCTATTAGATATGGTTCGTTCCATGATGAGTAACGCTGAGTTACCGCGATCATTCTGGGGATATGCACTAGAATCAGCTGCATATCTTTTGAACCTAGTTCCTACCAAGACTGTGCCTACCACACCATATCAGATGTGGAGTGGGAAGAAACCCTATTGTTTCCCCCAATCAGAGCAAAGCTCTGCTGGAAATTCAAAATTCAAATTTTGAAGCAACGCTTCAAATCCCGGATGCAACGCGCCACGTGTCAGGCGCTGATACGTCAGCGCAGCGCCCAAGAAGGCGCGCCAAATCAGAGCAAAGCTCTATTTTAAGCAAAATTAAAGGAAGCAACGCTTCAGTTGCGCAGGCGCTGCGCTGCGCGACACGTGTCAGCGCAGATGCGCTAGCGCAGATGCGCTAGCGCAGTCGCGCAGGCGCTGCGCTGCGCGACACGTGTCAGCGCAGATGCGCTAGCGCAGTCGCGCTGCGCTGTGCGCTGCGCGACACATGTCACGCGCTGGGGCATCTGCGTCAAACAGAATTAAAATTCTCAAGAAATCTTTTCTGTGCTTGTTAAAACAAGAAGATTTTCTTCTGTAAAACAGAAGCCCTTGGATCAACGATCCAACGGTGGGGAAAATTCCTCAAATCACTCAGAAAAAGATCTCTATAACAAATTTAACTAATTTACGAGCGCTATAAAAAGGACCCCAGACCTCATTTCAAGAGGATGAACATTTTTCTAAAAAAAAAGGAGAACTCTGAAGAAACTCCTCAAGAACAAAAGGTAAAAACCTTTAGAAAAAGAGAAAGTTCTCTTATGAACAGATCATAGATCTAAAAACAAGATCATAGATCTTTAATAAAAATAAAAATAAAATAAAATAGTGCTTTGCACTTTTCATGAACCTTTGGTTCTCTGAGATAAGAAAAACAAGAAAAACTTATTTTTCTTTGATCTAAAGTAGATCAAGAAATCAAATAGTGCTTTGCACTTCTGTTCTTAAATCTAAAAGATTCTTAGTGTTTTTCACTTGCAAACTGCGCTGTCGCGCTCTTGGGAGAGCGCCACGTGTCAGCATCTAAACAACTTGCGCTATGCGCTGTTGAAATAGAGCTTTGCTCTCTAGAATTGGCGCAACTCACCAGAGCGCGCCACGTGTCAGCAGCGCAACAGCGCAGCGCACTGCACTGTTGCGCTTGCGCGCACCAGAGCATGACACGTGTCCACACCATAAGCGCTTGCGCTCAGTGATTGGCGCAAAGCGCCTGACAAATGCAATGCATTTTAATGAAGGGCCAGGCCCAATTAAAAGACCAAACAGGTCTAATTAAATTGATGCTCTGCATCATTTATAAGTGGGCAAAGCCCAAACAAAATGTTATGCAGATGCCTTGCAGAGCCCAAAATAAATTGATGCTCTGCATCTTTTATGGGCAGAGCCCAAACAAAAAAAATAGAAGTAATGCAATGCATTTTTTAGGTGCGGGCAAAGCCCTAACACAGGTCTAATAGACCAAAAATAAATAAGGGTGTTGAACATTTTCAACTGGACTTAGCCCAATTTTGGCCGTAAGTCCTCAAATTAAATTGACTGAGCAATATTGCTCCCTTAAATCAATTTATATTCGGTTCGAGGGTACATCTCCGAGTTCCTCCGACACCTCTCGTTGTAATCCTTCAACGATGTCAGAGAGGCGACGGGTCCCAACAACCACTCATGAATACGGACTGCGGGGTCCTTAAACTCGCGGACCGTAACGTCCTTAAACTAACATCGGACTGTAACGTCCTTAAACTAACATCGGACCATAACGTCCTTAAACTAACATCGGACCGTAACGTCCTTAAACTAACATTGGACCGAGACGTCCTTAAACTAATATTGGACTGAAACGTCCTTAAACTAATGATGGACCACCACATCCTTAAAACTGGCGACGGACCACTACGTCCCTAAACTGGAATGCGGACCACCATGTCCCTAAATTGGAACATGGACCGCAACGTCTTTAAACTATGTATGGACCACTACGTCTCTAAACTGGAACAATAGTGCCTCCAAATGCTCTTTTGCCGGACCTAAACGATCCCGTTTAAGTTGATCTTAGCCCCCAAACACGGCTAACGTATCCTTAAACATTCAAATGGACCATAAAACTCCAAATCGACCTTGGTTCAAGGGTACATCTCTGAACTCCTCTGACATCTGCCGTTGTAATCTTTCAACGACGTTAGAGAGGTGACGAGTCCCGATGGCCAGATATTAAATGGATTATCATGTTAAGTTAATATTAGTCTCAAACAGGACTATCGTATCCTTAACGAACGTTTAAGTTGATCTTAGCCGCAACGCGACTAATGCATCCTTAAACTAAAAACACCAAACCCAAGTCTAAGTAAATACGGATTTGGACTAATCCACGTCCTACGGGCGACGGCATTACTTAGTCTCCGTATACAATCCACGGGCAACCACAAACAAAACAAACACACACGACACGAAGTGAAATTCTGGAGAAGGAGAAAGTTGTTACCGCGATGCGGTAGCGTAATTAACTGCAGGGGCTTGCGCCTGCAGGGAAGAGCGTCCCCACAATCAAAAACCCCTCAAGCGAGGGGGAATCTGACGAAATCTGCTACATCGGCCGCATCCGTCTAAACCTCCGATACACGGTGCCATAAATCAACTTGGCATCTTCGGAGAAGTGGACGGATAAAACCAAATAGCATCTGCCCCGAATCTCAGCGTCAGGACATCGCGGTCTTATGCGCCGTCTTTCGGAGGGGAACACCTATCTTCAGTATCTAAAGATTTGGGGATGTCCGGCTTTTGTTAAAAAGCAGCATGCGGACAAGCTCGAGGCACGATCAGTACATTGTAAGTTTGTGGGATATCCAAAGAACTCCAAGGGGTATCTATTCTATTACGCAGAGGAACAAAAAGTTTTTGTTTCTCGTCATGCCCACTTTATGGAACATCAGTTTTTAGAAAAAGGAACAAGTGAGAGCATAGTAGAACTGGAAGAAATTTCAGAACCACAAGCTATTACTGAAAGTATGGTAGAACCAGAGGTTTCAGAAGAAAGGGACATCCCGACGCCACTCCGCAGGAGTAGTAGGCAGTCTCATCCGTCCGAGAGATACTACAATTTTCTCATAGACGGGGATAGAGAGGATTGCACTATTGATTATGATGAGCCTACTAGCTTCCAGCAAGCCATTCAGAGCGGTGACTCGGTAAAATGGCTAGATGCAATGCGGACCGAAATGGAGTCCATGTACACTAACAAAGTATGGACTTTGGACATTGCTCCAGATGGGGTAAAACCCGTAGGATGCAAATGGATCTTCAAAAAGAAGATTGGTGTAGATAGACAGGTTGAAACCTATAAGGCTAGACTTGTTGCAAAGGGTTTCCGTCAAAGACCTGGCTTGGAATATGACGAAACCTTTTCTCCAGTGGCTATACTGAAATCCATTCGGGTCCTTCTTGCTATTGCTGCCTTCCACGATTATGAAATCTGGCAGATGGACGTAAAGAAGGCCTTTCTAAATGGTAATTTAGAAGATAGCGTCTATATGGATCAGCCAGAGGGATTCATTCAGAGTGGGAGCAGCGATAAAGTATGCAAGCTGCTTAAGTCCATTTATGGACTAAAGCAGGCATCGCGGAGTTGGAACATCTGTTTTGATGATGCTGTCAAAGAATTTGACTTTATCAAAAATCCAGATGAACCATGCATATACAGTAAGCTTGTAGGGAGAGCTGTAGTATTCCTTGTCTTGTACGTGGATGACATTCTCCTAATAGGAAATGATATTCCTATGTTACAGTCAGTCAAAAGATTCTTGTCACATAAATTCTCCATGAAAGACCTGGGTGATACAACCTACATTCTGGGGATCCGGATCTATCGTGATAGATCAAAGAGGATATTGGGACTTTCACAGTCCAGGTACATAGACACCATAGTGAAGAGATTCAGTATGGATGATTCTAAACGCGGTAACCTACCAGCTTGTCACGAAATCACTCTCTCCAAAGAGATATCTCCCAAGACTGATTTGGAAAGGGATCGCATGTCGATTATACCCTACGCTACTGCGGTGGGCTTTATAATGTATAAGATGTTATGTACCAGACCAGATGTAGCATACGCACTGAGCGTTGTAAGCCGGTATCAGGCAAACCCAGGGGAGAAGCACTGGATAGCAGTAAAGAACATTCTCAAGTACCTAAGAAGGACTAAGGAGATGTTCTTGGTATATGGCGGATAAGACCTCCAGATGGAGGCCTTTGCCGACTCCGGCTTCCAGAGTGACAAAGATGACTCCAAGTCCATGTCGGGTTATGTCTTTACCCTCAATAGAGGGGCGGTCTTTTGGAAGAGTTCTAAGAAGGAGACCGTTGCTGACTCAACAATGGAAGTAGAGTACATAGCTGCTTGCGATGCCGCAAAAGAAGCTGCCTGGATGAAGAAGTTCCTCACAGAACTTCAGCTGGTTCCTTCCAGTGTTGGTCCAATACCTCTGTATTGTGACAACAACGGCGCTATAGCTTTAGCGAAGGAACCCAGGTCCCATCAGAAGTACAGACACATCTTAAGGCGGTATCACCTGATCAGGGAGATCGTAGATCGCCGGGAGATCGAGGTGAAAAGAGTAGAGACAGAGAATAACATTGCTGATCCATTCACAAAGGCTCTTCCTCAGACGCAGTTCGAGAGGCTATTCGAGATGATAGGTCTACGATATGCCAGCTCATGGCCCTAGTGCAAGTGGGAGATTGTTAGTGTATATACCCTAGGGGCCATTATTGTATCATACTAGATTGTATGTTACTTAATGGAAGCTTGGGAAATTCACAGTTATATATATAGTCTTGCTAAAAATGGTAGTATGCTACTTAGTTTGTGTCTATTTTAATATGTGCATATGTTTCTTGTAACGTATCACGTATACATATTAGTAGAGCCCATAGGATTTTGCTTGATTACCAGCGTCGTGATGGCAGTCACACTAGTGGGGCTGGGTAGTCTGTAAGCAACATCCTATACAGGTCCCTGGTCATTGGATTATCGAGATAGGGCATCGATATTCCGGAGTAGACTAAGTGTGTACGCTTCTCATCCCAGTTGTGGAGATGGTCTGTCCCACAGCCATCAGTACGTCGTACTGGAGATAGTATGCAGGTGCTCGTTAGGTTACGAGTACACCGGACAGGACTCGCAGGGGAACTGATTGGTTGGTATTATACCCATCGTCAGTTAACAGTTCCTAGATGACATGAGTACAGCATAGTCCGCAGACTTGACACTGCTATTTCGCCTCGAGTGTGTCCCACTGTTCTTAGATTGCTACCCTACCACGGCTCAAAGGAGTCGTGCAAACAGGTAGCAGTTGGGTGCAGTCCCGAGCACTTGGAGGCAGTAGTGGTTAGACAGGATTCGTCTCTCCCAGTATTGGGAGATGATATCGCGCTGTGTCAGAGAGCCATTACGCAAAGTCCCTGTCCAGGGCAAGCGAGATATACTGGTAGGTTCCAGTAGCTTCTCAAGGTGTAATGGGCTTCGCTCCGACACGACTTATACAACTATTAGGGGACTGACGCTTGCCGCCCCCTAGGCTTGATATGCGATAGTCTTAGACGAACAGACCGGACTGTACGGAGATTGTCACATCAGGCTCAGTGGGAGTACGGATGAGTTTCCTCATTGGCCTTCTTATCGACATCTACCTGGAGACCGTTACGTACAGCTAGTGCCGCTTGCGGTCTGTGGTTAAACCCACTTCCAGCGTAGTGTCGAGTCTTTAGAGTCCTACACAGAGAGTTTTCCTGCTCCAGGAGAAACGATATAGATGTCATATGGTTTTACGACAAGGGTTTGGACACATACATGTGTTTACGCATGTACGACTTTTTGGACAGTTTTTACTAGCCGGCTTTGGTTTAAGCCAGATTCTAGTATCGGGTTATTGCATTTATACAGTCTAAAGTTTTTCCGTGTTTTCACGGATTGGAGGGGCGTTCTCGTAATTTGTCGGGAAGCTTCTAGAAGAGTGGTGACTAAGGGGTTAAGGTGGCATTGCATTAAATGAGATTAGTGACTTATTTATGTGATTCATCCAAGTCATTAATGCATCATAAATGCTTAATGACTCATGGAGATGAATCACTCATAGATATTTATGAAGCATGGTTGTTAATTCATTTATTTCATTTTTGGATAAATAATAATGCTTCATATATATTATGATAAGATCATTATCTCATTTCATTCTCATCTTCACCTTCTCTCTCCTCAAGCTCACTCTCTCTTCAAACCCTAACCCTATCCTTTCATGTGTTGAGATCAGGGGTTAGCTAGACTAATACATCCATAACCTCACTCTATATCCCCTAGGTAGTTTAGATTAGCACTTTAAGCAACCTAGTTATCTCAAGTTTGAGATTAAGCTTGGCGTAGGAGCTTTCGGGTGGATCGTCTTTGATTCGAGGAGGCCGTTGAGGTGCCGATATTCCAATGAGCCAACGAGGAGTGGAGGACCGCGCTGAAGACCCGAAGGACTTGTATCGTGAGGTATAACTTCGTATCCGAGTAGTTAAACCTCTAGTATTTAGTTAGCAATGGTTTAGATAACGATTCATGCGCTCAAGTCCGTGTTACGAAGCTTTGATAATCGTTTTTCATATATTCCGCCTCCCCGCAAGTTCGTGGGGTGCGTGATATGGACTTACAGTGGTATCAGAGCCAACAAACCATTACTAGCTTGTTAGCAACTGATTAGAAGTTCGATCGACGGAAAACACGAAAACAAAAAACCGAAAACCCTAAGTTTCTGTTAATTTTAAAAGTGTCTGAAAAAATATTTGACATACCTTAAAATTCACAGCAGGGAAATTAATGAATATTGGGAAAATATGAGCCAGTGAATCGGCAAAACGGCCGCCGATCCGCGGCATTAGAGTGCTTATGCCGCGGATCCGCCGCCGAGTCAACGCCGAGTTGACTCGGAGTTTCACAGTAATTCATAATTTTTGGGTTTTTGTCTTCCTGTATGTTCTGTTTCTACCCAGGTTACTTCATTACAGGTTTGCTTTTGGGGTAGACACGGAATATGGTAATCGATCGATATTCTAAGATATTTGCTAATTGGGTTTTTATCTGTAATGTTTAATGTGTTCGTAAACCTCCCCTAACTGCTAGTATGTCGGTTAGCATGGGGTTGCACATTTCTATAATGATTACTGTTTATGTATATGAACTGTGTTGGACTGTTGTGATGATTAGCCGGGGTTTGAGATGTATTTAATATTCATTCATTCAATGTAAATGTAATTTGATGTAATATTCTTTTGCGGGGCACATCCAGGTTGCGGTTGTAGCCACCGTTGTATTATTTTTCTTACTGTTTTTGCTCCCAGGATAGACCCAAGGTGGGGTACACAAACTACCGGGTACGTCAAAGTGTTTAGTGGCCTACTCACGTTGTTGAGGGAGACCGCTTCACTTCGGGTACTTGGCGGGTAGTTTGCCGTACCCGTAGGGGTCTAGGGTGGGGTAGTGGCTATTCATCACAACTGTGTAATCCGTCTTTTATTGCAGGCTCAAAGCAAATGCGGATTGCTAGTAAATCCAATAAAGTTCATCTGTGATCTGGAATGCTTATTATTGCGTCTGACGAATATACAATATCTATATATGATAGCTATTAGACGCCACTTATGTTTTACACCCGCGCTAGCCCAACCCCCGCTCTGTCGTTAGTTAAGTAACCTAACGGGTGATGACGGGACCCAGTGGTGAATGCGGATGGCATAAGAAGGACGTGGTATTTTCGTTGTTTTCTGCAATGATAAGATTAATGATGGGACGCATTATTATAATACAAAGAAAATAAACCAAAGTTAAATCGTTGGAACAAATTTAAAAGAAACCACTCGGTTATTTTAAAAGAGCAGAATTTTTAATTGCGGAGCTTTAACCACTCCTTTTAAAAAGCTATCAGGTTCCTTCGATTATATCAAGTTCACTACGTTCACGGTTTCGCCAAAACCAGTCGTAGCCCTCCGTCATTTCTTATGGATGGTCAGTAGTATTCAAGCTATGTACTTTGACCAACGCCAAGGCATAGTGTTTGGTAGCTGCTGGGTATTCATTTGTTGTATAGATAGATGAGTTAGTTTGGGACAGTCGTATTATCGTTTTGGCCAACGTCAATGATATGTATGGATGGGTTCAAATTAACCTGGATAATGACGGGTAGAACTTGACATGTGACTTATGACATTTTGACCAACGTCAAGGTCATAAGAGCATGGGGCAAAAATATACATCGGGAATTTCTAAAGAAACTGAAATTTGCAGAGAGATGCATACCATTCTGGAGTTTGATGAATGTTGGTAGGATTCCTTCAACATTATCATACGATGATATTTTGGATCCCGATCCTACTGTGAGTATATACTACTTATCAGGAGATTCGTCACTTAACGATCAATGTTATAAACCAAGTAGGTGCCTAGAAAGGTGTCAGCGGGGTTACGCCCCCAGAGAAAAGAGGTTATTTAATTAAGGAACTTCGCGAAAGCGTTGGAAAACCTCCCTCGAAGTATCGACACTGGCCTGGCTGAACGGTTAAGCAAGTATTGTACGGTGAGAATTGTCCTGGCTAATTCTTCTTTTATGGTTTGAGGAAGGATTTGAGAAACAGCGGGAGCCATCCTGTTTAGATAAATTAAAAACCAATCTAAACTTGCAACAGCATCATGCTAAAATGTTTTCTTCTCTCTCTCTTAATTGCAGCGACCTTGTGACCACACATAGGTTACATCTAGATAACAATTTGACTAAATCTGACTTATATGACTGGTAAAGGTCTGTCCAGATGTCCATTGCCTATGACAAGCTGGACCACCCTATTACTACTCAAGATCCTGCCGTCCCAGGTCCAATTTCCACTGTTGCGGATATGGATATCCGTCAGACAAGGGAAAAAGATAAAGCGAAAGCTAAGTGCCTCGTGTTAGCTTCAGATGATGGTGTATACCAGAAGCAGCACGAGAAGATGGACTTAGTTTCCATCTTTCTCCATAATAAAGATTTATATGGAGAGCAATCTCATATCACGAGATATGAAACCTCGAACGAATTAATTCAAGCGAGGTTGGCTGACGGGTCATCTGTAGGGCATAACGTCCTTACAATGACTAGCTATATTGATGAGCTCCTAGACCTGGAGACCACGTTGCAGAACGAGTCAAGTACTGACTTGATTCTATAGTCTCTACCTTCTACCCTGAAAGAAACCAGGGAAGTAGAAGGAAAAAGAAGGGCAAAAGTTTCGGGACTTAAAATTGTAAAAGAGGGACGTTCCTATTGTTATGGGATTGGGCATAGGCAGAATGATTGCAGGGCTTTGGAAGCCAGTAGCCAGGATACAAAGCATGTTGTGGCTTCAGCCTCAAGTGTGTTTGTTATTGAGAACTGTTTGTCAATTAACTCTACTTCCTGGGTATTAGATACCGGAGCAGGATCCCATATCTGTAATTCATTACATGCTTTGAGAAACCGTAAAGTTATAAAGGTAGGTGATTGGTCTCTCAAAGTTGCAAATGAAATGACAGTGAATGCTGAATCCGTGGGAGAATATCGCCTAGGTTTGACTAGTGGGCATATATTGATTTTACGTAACTTTTTATATATACCTAGTATGACTTGTAATATCATATCAGTGTCCTCACTTTCAAGAGAGGGATATGATTTTACATTCGTAAGCGATGTAGTTAACATCCACCTAAATCAAGTTCTGATTGGGTCAGGTATATTAGATAACAGCATATACGTATTAAGTTAAGCTCAGGTTTTCAATATCCAGAATACACTTAAAAGAAAGTCTCCGGAATTAAATCAGGCTTTCTTATGGTATTGTAGACTAGGTCACACCAATGAGAGAAGGTTGACTAAGTTACTTGTGAATCTTGTCTCATGGGAAAGATGACAAAGACTCCGTTTTCTGAACACGGAGTAAGAGCAAGCGAGCTCTTAGGACTCGTACACAGTGACGTGTGCGGTCCAATTTCTACACATGCGCGAGCTGGTTATTCCTACTTCATTACTTTTACGGATGATTTCTCTAGGTATGGATATGTCTTCTTAATGAAGCACAAATCCGAGGCCTTTGAGAAATTCCAAGAATACAAGAATGAAGTGGAAAAACAAACAGGTAAGAGTATAAAGACACTGAGATCTGATCGAGGTGGTGAATACTTAAGTGCCGAGTTCCTGGGTTACTTAAAAGAGAATGGAATTCTCTCTCAGCTTACTCCTCCATACACACTATAACACAACGGTGTATCGGAAAGGAGGAATCGAACCCTATTAGATATGGTTCGTTCTATGATGAGTAACGCTGAGTTACCGCGATCATTCTGGGGATATGCACTAGAATCAGCTGCATATCTTTTGAACCTAGTTCCTACCAAGACTGTGCCTACCACACCATATCAGATGTGGAGTGGGAAGAAACCCTATCTTCAGTATCTAAAGATTTGGGGATGTCCGGCTTTTTTTAAAAAGCAGCATGCGGACAAGCTCGAGGCACGATCAGTACATTGTAAGTTTGTGGGATATTCAAAGAACTCTAAGGGGTATCTATTCTATTACGCAGAGGAACAAAAAGTTTTTGTTTCTTGTCATTCCCACTTTCTGGAACATCAGTTTTTAGAAAAAGAAACAAGTGAGAGCGTAGTAGAACTGGAAGAAATTCCAGAACCACAAGCTGTTACTGAAAGTATGGTAGAACCAGAGGTTTCAGAAGAAAGGGACATCCCGACGCCACTCCGCAGGAGTAGTAGGCAGTCTCATCCGCCCGAGAGATACTACAGTTTTCTCATAGATGGGGATATAGAGGATTGCGCTATTGATTATGATGAGCCTACTATCTTCCAGCAAGCCATTCACAGCGGTGACTCAGTAAAATGGCTAGATGCAATGCGGACCGAAATGGAGTCCATGTACACTAACAAAGTATGGACTTTGGACATTGCTCCAGATGGGGTAAAACCCGTAGGATGCAAATGGATCTTCAAAAAGAAGATTGGTGTAAATAGACAGGTTGAAACCTATAAGGCTAGACTTGTTGCAATGGGTTTCCGTCAAAGACCTGGCTTGGACTATGACGAAACCTTTTCTCCAGTGGCTATAATGAAATCCATTCGGGTCCTTCTTGCTATTGCTGCCTTCCACGATTATGAAATCTGGCAGATGGACGTAAAGAAGGCCTTTCTAAATGGTAATTTAGAAGAGAGCGTCTATATGGATCAGCCAGAGGGATTCATTCAGAGTGGGAGCAGCGATAAAGTATGCAAGCTGCTTAAGTCCATTTATGGACTAAAGCAGGCATCACGGAGTTGGAACATCTGTTTTGATGATGCTGTCAAAGAATTTGACTTTATCAAAAATCCAGATGAACCATGCATATACAGTAAGATTGTAGGGAGAGCTGTAGTATTCCTCGTCTTGTACGTGGATGACATTCTCCTAATAGGAAATGATATTCCTATGTTACAGTCAGTCAAAAGATTCTTGTCACATAAATTCTCCATGAAAGACCTGGGTGATGCCACCTACATTCTAGGGATCCGGATCTATCGTGATAGATCAAAGAGGATATTGGGACTTTCACAGTCCAGGTACATGACACCATAGTGAAGAGATTCAGTATGGATGATTCTAAGCGCGGTAACCTACCAGCTTGTCATGGAATCACCCTCTCCAAAGAGATGTCTCCCAAGACTGATTTGGAAAGGGATCGCATGTCGATTATACCCTACGCTTCTGCGGTAGGCTTTATAATGTATGCGATGTTATGTACCAGACCAGATGTAACATACGCACTGAGCGTTGTAAGCCGGTATCAGGCAAACCCAGGGGAGAAGCACTGGATAGCAGTAAAGAACATTCTCAAGTACCTAAGAAGGACTAAGGAGATGTTCTTGGTATATGGCGGAAAAGACCTCAAGATGGAGGCCTTTGCCGACTCCGGCTTCCAAAGTGACAAAGATGACTCCAAGTCCATGTCGGGTTATGTCTTTACCCTTAATGGAGGGGCGGTCTGTTGGAAGAGTTCCAAGCAGGAGACCGTTGCTGACTCAACAATGGAAGTAGAGTACATAGCTGCTTGCGATGCCGCAAAAGAAGCTGTCTGGATGAAGAAGTTCCTCACAGAACTTCAGCTGGTTCCTTCCAGTGTTGGTCCAATACCTCTGTATTGTGACAACAACGGCGCTATAGCTTTAGCGAAGGAACCCAGGTCCCATCAGAAGTCCAGGCACATCTTAAGGCGGTATCACCTGATCAGGGAGATCGTAGATCGCCGGGAGATCGATGTGAAAAGAGTAGAGACAGAGAATAACATTGCTGATCCATTCACAAAGGCTCTTCCTCAGACTCAGTTCGAGAGGCTATTCGAGATGATAGGTCTACGATATGCCAGCTCATGGCCCTAGTGCAAGTGGGAGATTGTTAGTGTATATGCCGTAGGGGCCATTATTGTATCATACTAGATTGTATATTACTTAATGGAAACTTGGGATATTCACAGTTATATATACAGTCTTGCTAAAAATGGTAGTATGCTACTTGGTTTGTGTCTACTTTAATATGTGCATATGTTTCTTGTAACGTATCACTTATACATATTAGTAGAGCCCATAGGATCTTTGCTTGATTACCAGCGTCGTGATGGCAGTCATACTAGTGGGGCTGGGTAGTCTGTAAGCAACATCCTATACAGGTCCCTGGTCGTTGGATTATCGAGATAGGGCATCGATATTCCGGAGTAGACTAAGTGTGTACGCTTCTCATCCTAGTTGGGGAGATGGTCTGTCCCACAACCATCAGTACGTCGTACTGGAGATAGTATGCAGGTGCTCGTTAGGTTACGAGTACACCGGACAGGACTCGCAGGGGAACTGATTGGTTAGTATTATACCCATCGTCAGTTAACAGTTCCCAAATGACATGAGTACAGCATAGTTCGCAGACTTGACACTGCTACTTGGCCTCGAGTGTGTCCCACTGTTCTTAGATTGCTACCCTACCACGGCTCAAAGGAGTCGTGCAAACAGGTAGCAGTTAGGTGCAGTCCCGAGCACTTGGAGGCAGTAGTGGTTAGACAGGATTCGTCTCTCCCGGTATTGGGAGATGATATTGCGCTGTGTCAGAGAGCCATTACGCAAAGTCCCTGGCCAGGGCAAGCGAGATATACTGGTAAGTTCCAGTAGCTTCTCAGGGTGTAATGGGCTTCGCTCCGACATGACTTATACAGCTATTAGGGGACTGACGCTTGCCGCCCCCTAGGCTTGATATGCGATAGTCTTAGACGAACAGACCGGACTGTACGGAGATTGTCACATCAGGCTCAGTGGGAGTACGGATGAGTTTCCTCATCGGCCTTCTTATCGACATCTACCTGGGGACCGTTACGTACAGCTAGTGCCGCTTTCGGTCTGTGGTTAAACCCACTGCCAGCGTAGTGTCGAGTCTTTAGAGTCCGACACAGAGAGTTTCCCCGCTCCAGGCGAAATGATATAGAGGTCGTATGGTTTTACGACAAGGGTTCGGACACATACGCGTGTTTACGCACGTACGACTTTTCGGACAGTTTTTACTAGCCGGCTTTGGTTTAAGCCAGATTCTAGTATCGGGTTATTGGATTTATACAGTCTAAAGTTTTTCCGTGTTTTCACGGATTGGAGGGGCGTTCTCGTAATTTGTCGGGAAGCTTCTAGAAGAGTGGTGACTAAGGGGTTAAGGTGGCATTGCATTAAATGAGATTAGTGACTCATTTGTGTGATTCATCCAAGTCTTTAATGCATCATAAATGCTTAATGACTCATGGTGATGAATCACTCATAGATATTTATGAAGCATGGTTGTTAATTCATTTATTTCATTTTTGGATAAATAATAATGCTTCATATATATTATGATAAGATCATTATCTCATTTCATTCTCATCTTCACCTTCTCTCTCCTCAAGCTCACTCTCTCTTCAAACCCTAACCCTAGCCTCTCATGTGTTGAGATCAAGGGTTAGCTAGACTAATACATCCATAACCTCACTCTATATCCCCTAGGTAGCTTAGATTAGCACTTTAAGCAACCTAGTTATCTCAAGTTTGAGATTAAGCTTGGCGTAGGAGCTTTCGGGTGGATCGTCTTTGATTCGAGGAGGCCGTTGAGGTGCCGATGTTCCAAGGAGCCTACGAGGAGTGGAGGACCGTGATGAAGACTCGAAGGACTAGTATCGTGAGGTATAATTTCGTATCCGAGTAGTTAAACCTCTAGTATTTAGTTAGCAATGGTTTAGATAACGATTCATGCGCTCAAGTCCGTGTTACGAAACTTTGATAATCGTTTTTCATATATTCCGCCTCCCCGCAAGTTCGTGGGGTGCGTGACATGGACTTACACTTTCTCCTTCTCCAGATGGTCACTTCATGTCGTGGGTGTTTGTTTTGTTTGTGGTTGCCCGTGGATTGTATACGGAGACTAATTTATGTTGTCGCCCATAGGACGTGGATTAGTCCAAATCCGTATTTTCTTAGATTTGGGTTTGGGGTTTTGGTTTAAGGATACGATAGCCATATTTGAGGCTAAGATCAACTTAAACGTTAGTTAAGGATACATTAGTCTAATTTTGGACTAAGATTAACTCAACGGGATCGTTTAGATCCAACAAAAGTGCATTTGGACTCTATTGTTTAGTTTAGAGACTTTGCAGTCGATTACCAGTTTAAGGACATGGTGGTCCATTGTGGTTCGTGGAGTGTATGGCTGTCGGGACCCGTCACCTCTCTGAAGACGTTGAAGGATTACAACGATAAATATCAGAGGAGTTCAGAGATGTACCCTTGAACCAATGTTGGTTGGGAGATCTATAGTCCAATTTGGGACTAAAGTCTGTTTGAAGGTTTGTGAGCATATGGGCTCGGTTGAACATTTTATTGTTCTAGCTGTTGAGCTTTTATTTGGGCTTGGCCTTTTTATAATGCATAGCATTGGACTCTGTAGTTAAATGCATAGCATTTAAATTTGGCCTGTTAGGCCTTACTTGGGCTCTGCCCTTTCTTAATAATGCACAGTATTTAGTGGTCTGACAGTGCGCCACGTGGCCTGTCAGGCGCTTTGCGCCAATTGAAGAGCGAAAGGCGCCAGCGCATGCGGAGGTGACACGTGTCACGCTCTGGTGAGCGCAAGTCTGTTAGCGCAGTGCGCTGCGCCAGTGCGCTACGCTAGTGCACTGCTGACACGTGGCGCGCACTGGTGCAGTGCGCCATTCCAAAAGCGCAGTGCGCTATATTTAGGAGCGCAGAGCACAGATTGTTCTGTGATTGACACGTTGCGCTCTCTGGTGACTTGCGCCAGTCCAAGGAGTGCAAAGGCGCATTTCAAGAGTGCAAGGCACTGTTCAATAGCGCAGAGTGCATCTTGATCTAATTAGGATCAAAGAAACAAGTTTTTCTTATTCTAAAGAGGTTTTACCTAAGGATTCAAGAACCAATGGTTCTGATTCTCATCAAAAGGCAATGCCTTTATATAGATCAAAAGATTTAGGGATGAAGTAAATTTCTTCTTTTATCTTTTATGATTGGATCTTTTTTGATCTTTTTCTTTTTATTGAAGATCTTGATCTTGTTCTTAGATCTTTGATTTTTTTAGAAGAAATTCTTCTTTTTATGAGATATTTTCATCTGTGTTCTTCCAAGAATTTAATTCTTTTTACCTTGAAGAAGATGATCTTCTTTCTTCAAAGGCTTGCCTTTCTTCTCTTTGAGTTTTTCTCAAAGTTTTTTTTAGAGGATGTCTGTATATCTCCGAGACTTGGAGTCTAGGGGCCTTTATATAGGGCCAATTAGTTTGTTAGGTTAGTTACAGAGATCTTTCTTTGATTGATCTGGGGATATTTCCCCACAGTTGGATTTTTGATCCTAAGGCCTCTGTTTTACAGAAGATAATCTTCTTATTTTAATAAGATTAAAAAAATCTTTCTAGAATTTTAATTCTGATTAATCAAATAATTTATTGTTTAAATTTTAGTGCTGGCACAGTTGGCGCAAGTGCACCTGCGCTTGATACGTGTCGCGCAGCGCAGGGCGCAGCGCAACTGCGCCGACACATGTCGCGCAGCGCAGGGCGCAGCGGGACCGCGCTAGCGCAACCGTGCTGACACGTGTCGCGCAGCGCAGGGCGCAGCGCGACCTCGCTAGCGCACCCGCGCTGACACGTGTCGCGCAGCGCAGCGCGCAAGTTATCTGAAGCGTTGCTTCCTTCATTTTTAAAATTTAAATTTTAAAACAGAGCCTTACTCTGATTGGGGTGCGCTGCCTTGGGTGCAGCGCCCCTTGCGCTGGCGTGTCTACTTTTGACACGTGGCACTCTGCGCGCAGTGTAAGGGATCTGAAGCGTTGCTTCACCTTTTGAATTTGAAATTCAAACAGAGCTTTGCTCTGATTGGGTGAAACAGAGCTGATGTCCTCAATTAAAATAAGTTGAGGACTTATGGCCAACATTGGGCTAAGTCCAATAAATATTTAACATTTTTATTCTGGCTATTGAGCCTTTATTTGGGCTTGACCCTTTTGACAATATTGAGTTATTGATCAAAGCTCTGGTCTTTATTAAAGAACAATTTATGTTCTGACAGTGCAACACGTGGCGCTCCGGGCGCTTTGCGCCAGTTAAAGAGTGCAGTGCTCTTCTGCCAAGTAGTGCATATGTGAAGGACACGTGTCGCGCTTGGCGCTAAGCGCCAGATGATGGGCGCTAAGCGCCAGTTTATGAGCGCTAAGCGCTAGTCCATAAGCGCAATGCGCTATTAATTTAGTGGTGCACACATGAATGACACGTGGTGCGTTTGGCGCTGAGCGCCAGCCCATGAGCGCAGTGCGCTATTTCAGAAGCGCAAAGCGCAAGTTGCATACGTGGTTGACACATGGCACATTTTGGTGCTGAGCACCGGTCCAGAGAGCGCAGAAGCGCTGTTCAAGAGCGCAAGGCGCATTTCAATAGCGCAAAGCGCATGTTGATCAATTTTATGATCTGGGAACAAATTTATTTTCTTTTTAGAAGAGATTTTGTCTCAAGATTCAAGAACAATAGTTCTTATTTTTGAAAGGGCTTTGCCTTTATAGATCAATGATCTGTGTGAAGAATATGTTCTTCTTTTATTATGTGATGAGATCTTTTGATCTTTTTTATGAAAGACCTTGGTCTTTGTAGATCTATGATCTTTTAAGAAGATAATTCTTCTTTTTATGAGAAGATTTCATCTCTGAGTTCATCGTTCATGATCTTTACCTTGAAAAAAAATCTTCTTTGAGGAGCTTGCTTTTCTTTCTTTGAATTTCTCAAAGTTTATAGGGGGGTTTCTCTATATCAGACTTGAAGTCTTGGGGCCTTTATATAAGGCAAGTTGATTTGTTAAATCGGTTAAAGAGATCTTTCTCTGATTGATTTGGGGATGTTTCCCATCGTTGGATCTTTGATCCTAGGACTTCTATTTTACAGAAGGCGATCTTCTTGTTTTTAAAAAGATTGAGAAATCTTTCCATAACAGAATTTTAATTCTGTTTAATTAATGATTTACCATTATTTATTAGATCTTTTGATCTAAGGGTGGGGAATTTTTAATTCCAGCGCTGGCGCACCCGTGCTTTGCACGTGGTGCGCTGCTCAGAGCGCAGCGCACTTTGCACTAGCGCATCCGTGTTTGACACGTGGCGCGCAGCGCGCCTAGCGCTAGCGCACACATGGTGTACAGCCTAGGGCGCAGCGCACCTGGCGCTAGCGCATCCATGTTTGACATGTGGCGCTTAGCGCGCTTAGCGCTGGATCTGAAGCGTTACTTCACAATGTTTTAACCCTTGGCTTTAAGGCATTTGCTACATTCTTTGCATGTAGAGTTTTTCCCTTCATTTTTTATTTTATTATTATTTTTTTATAAGGGAGCAGGTTGTGAGCCAAAATTCTGGCGGGAACAGGTGCCTATATACTTTGTATATAGATGCTCATGTGTGATACGTGAGGCTCAACTTCCGCTTTATTTGTTAAGTGTAATGCTTATAATTTTTGCTCCAAGGCGTATCATGTGTGGGCACGTGATGCTCCTTTTGGGATCTTCTTCCATCATTTTTTGGTTCATTATTTATTTATTTTTTTTATAAGAGAAAAAATGCCTCCACAGCGTTGTTCTCATGTGGCTTGCACGTGAGTGCAATGCTGTCACCTTTACAGCCGTTGGATGGCCTAGACGAATGGGGAGGTGAACCGCCCTTGTCACATCTTATAAATGCAAGGGTTTGGCCTTTGGGAAGCCACTGTTCTTTCATCTTCTTCCTTCTTTGTTTTCTTCGAGAATTTAATTCTCTTTTTCAGAGCTTAGTTCTCTGTTCATTGCAATTTCAGAGTTAAACTCTGTTAGAAAAAGGAACCTTTTCTAGGAAAAGATCTTGAACATTAGAGAAACCCTTTTCTTAAAGAAAACTTCTGAATTTTAAATCCATCATGAGAGCTTTGCACTCCTCTGAAACCCATCTCTTAGAGATCCAAAGACGTGATCTTTAAGTAATAACCCTCAATGCTTCGGGCATTCCTCCTCTGACCTTTAAGGATTCATGGCATTTGATTTTTTACTTCCTCTTTATAGAGCTTTCTGAAATTTAATTCCATTACATAAAAGGAATTTAATTCCTCACCAAAGAGCTCTGCTCTGAAGATCAAAAGGTCCCCTCAGGAATTTATTCCCTGGTGGTCTCGAGAACATTTTCATAGGGTTTTTCCTTACTTGCATAAATTTAAATTTGTTGAGTATTTTAATAGAACTTGCTTACACTATGAGAATGTCAAGAGTTGTTTAAAACTCCCATATCCGTTTAATGCGACTCTTTTTAGATTCTTATAATAATTGTCTTGTCTTGATCATTGGTGAGCCGCCATATTGATTTTATGGGGTCCATTAGTTTTGCAATTAGTGGTCCTATGGAACAAACTTTCTGTCGTTTCCCCCTATTACTACACACACACACACACAGAGAGAGAGGTTTCATTAACGACCTTTCTTTCCCCTTTTTCAGGAACAATGGCTTCTCTTCCTTACTTTCCTTTTACTTGCTCAGATGTCGCTTTTCCGCAATCGCCGTCGGATGAAGAGGCCATGGCGATGATCCGGGCCCATGACAGGGATTGCAGTAGTTTATAAGAGGAGCTTGGTACGGGCATATTATCCGGGGCCGCCGCAGCTTTACTTGTGAGATTCCAACATAGCCTTTGCGTCCAATATCGCTGATGGAGCGTCCGCCGACTGCTTATGCGATGGAGGTGGCTAATTAGACTCATACAGGCTGACTCGAACCATCAACAACCGGGATACCCAACCAGCCCGTGCCAGCTATAGATATCTTAGGATGCCGCATCTGTCAAGACGAAGCCCAACCCTGGGGACAAGTCTATAAGGTAGGGCTTACCCCTCGTCATCCAATCGGCTATCTTCCTTGGGCTCGATATGTCCTCTCCGCCTACCGTGCACGGCTGTAGAAGGTTGGGTTATATCAAGCGGTATACTCGTCTCTTTTTCATTACCCGGCTCCTCACGTCTGGTGGGTTAAAGCTTTCCTGAATCAATGGAATCTTCCCACCAACACTTTCTTGCTAGGGGATCGTGAGGTCTCGATTTCTCTGGAAGAGTTCCACGAGATCTCTAGATTGCTAATCAGGGGAGAGCACTATGAAGAGTTGCTGCCTCCCGATGAGTATGTATTCACGTTCATGCCTGCTATGCTTGACGGCTTGACGACCGAAAACGCCGTCCATCATAATTACCCCAGTCTAATCAAGACTCTAGGTATTTTCGAGAAGCTGTTCGTGTAGTCAGAGGGACATGGCGTCACCTTTAAGAGCTTCATCGCCTGTTTTCTCCGTGAATTTGTCTTATCAAAGGAGGCTCCGAAATTTGAGAATATTAACGACCCTTTTGGGTTGGGCTGAATAAGATGCCGGCCAAAGAAGAGGACTAGCCGCAGTTTTACATTCCGGTTTCATCAGCCGTGCCCTTCGATTCAACTGCGGCCCCTGGCATGGACGAAGAGACCTTCTTCGTCGGCTTCATCAGTTTTTGGCTCAGTTGGTTTGCCATGCCAACACATTGACGCTTCATGAGAGCCTCTGTCTTCTACCCTGCTCATAGCGTAGTCGAAGGGGCACGGTTGGCTGTTGGCATCGAGGGACTGTCGCATCTTTATCATGGATTGAGCGTTGTGGCCAACACTTCAACCCCAGGTATGGATGTCGTGAATTCCTCTCTCCACTACTTCACATCGTGGATCGAGATGCATGTATTGGGAGCGTTCGCAGCACATCGGAGGCCAGATTTTTATGACTCCTATACCTTTCCACGGATCATGAGACTGGTGGATGCTTCTGCTCCTGACCCTACCCAGCTAGGAGCCCTCCGCGTGCTGCCTAATCCGTACTCCAACGAGGGCGGGATGGTTTTCGTTGACCGAGTCCTTTCTGCTCCCGTCGGGCCTATTCAGCAGCTGTTTGACTTGTCGAAGGGTGGAGCGTCGTCTTTAAAACCTAAGGAGATCATGCACCTATACTCGATTAGGCCGGGTTACCTGGTGTTTCGGCAGAACAATGAGGCTCTTTTTATGCGGTACAATCCGCATCGCTTCGCCCAGCATTTGGGCTATAACCAGGGTGTCCCTTTCGAAGTGTTCTTGTTTGAACCTATTCCATCTCTGGAAGTCACGCGTGACATCATCCATCACTTCATGTGGCTGAACACCGGCTCCCGTTTCGTGATCCCCGGGCTGACTATATTCCAAGGTGTGTGGGGTCTTTCGCGGGTTGGTACCGTCATCGAGTCGGTCCCGTCATCGTCGAGGAGAGGAGGGTATTCTTCGAATGTCGATCGTCGGTTCCGGCCCAAGCTATTGGTATTCCGTTGCGGCCGCAGACAGTGGTTCGCCCTCCATTGAGGGATAGTGGCGTGGTCCTTATCTCGAAAGCCGCAGAAATAGAATCAACTCTGTTTCCCCCAATCAGAGCATAGCTCATTTTGAAATTTAAATTTTGAATTGAAACAACGCTTCAGATGCAGCGCCAAGTACGCTGCACTCTAAGCAGCGCACCATGTGTAAAGCACGGGTGCGCTAGCGCTAGACGCCCTGCGCCCTAAGTAGCGCACAACGTGCAAACTAAGGGTGCGTTCGCGCTAAGTGCGCTGTCCTTTAAGCAGCGCACCACGTGCAAAGCACGGGTGGGCTAGCGCTGGAACTAACAGCTCCCCACCGTCAGATCAAAGATCTAATAATAATGATAAATTATTAATTAATCAGAATTAAATTCTGTTAAGGAAAGATTTCTCAAAATCTTTCTAAATAACAAGATTGTGCTCTGCAAATCAGAGCACCGTTGGATCAATGATCCAATGGTGATTAAAAATTACCAAAAAACAGAACAAATTCTGTATAGAAAGATTTATCAATCTTGTTAAAAATAAGAAGATTGCCTTCTGTAAATCAGGAGCTCTTGGATCAAAGATCCAATGATGGGAAATTCCCCAAATCGATTGGAGAAAAGATCTCCTTAACTGATTGAACAAACCAGCTTGCCCTATAAAAAGGCCCATAAACTTCAAGTCTCATGGACAGAAATATAGACAGAAGCATAGAGAGAAACCTCCTCATAAATTTTGAGAAATTCAAAGAAATAGAGCAAGCTTTCAGAGGAAGAAAGCTTTTTTCAAGGTAAAAAAAATGAATGATGATGAACATAGAGATGAAATCATCTCATAATTAAGAAAGAAGAACTCATTTCTTTAAAGATCATACATCTACAAAGACCAAGGTCTTTTCAAACGAGATCAAAAGATCCCATCATAAAATAAAAAGAAGAATATAAATCTTCTCACGGATCATAGATCTACAAGATTAAGGTCTTTTACATAATGAGAGCAATACATCTCAAGGGGGGGAGAATTATTCAATTCATTTAGGATCATAGATCCATAAAGGCAAAGCCTTTTACTAAAATAAGAGATTAAAATATCTCCTACAAAATAAGAATTTTTGGTCTTAGAATTTTGAGACAAAGTCTCTTATAAACGAGAGTTTATTTCTCAGATCATAAAAATTGATCAGATGCGCTTTGCGCCCTTGAACTGCGCTTCTGCGCTCTTGGACTGGCGCTCGGCGCCAAATGCGCTACGTGTGCCTCATGTGTGCGCCACTTAACAGTTAACGCTTCGCGCTCTCGAAATAGCGCATTGCGCTCATGGGCTGGCGCTCAGCGCCAGGCGCACCACGTGTCAATTATGTGTGCGCCACTAAATTATTAGCGCAATGCGCTTATAAACTGGCGCAATGCGCCCATCATCTGGCGCTCAGCGCCAAGCGCGACACGTGTCCCTCACGTGTGCGCTAATCGGCAGAAGCGCACTGCGCTCTTTGACTGGTGTAAAGCGCTAAGCGCACCACGTATTGCACTGATAGACCATAAATTGTTCTTTAATAAGCCCAGAGCTATGATGAATGCTCAGTATTCAATAAAAGACAAAACATTGTCAGAATGCGAATCAATGCTCAGTATTATTAAAAGGGCCAAGCCCAAATAAAGGTTCCGAAGCCCAAAATAAATGTTAAACATTTTAACTTGATTGGATTTAGCCCAAGATTGGCCATAAGTCCTCAATTCAGATTAAATGAGCCCATATGCTCATAAATCTTTTTAACAGATCTTAGCCCCAAATTGGACTACAGATCTTTCAACCAAAATTGGTTCAAGGGTGCATCTCTTTACTCCTCTGATATTTGTCGTTGTAATCCTTCAACGTCTTCAGAGAGGAGACGGGTCCCGACAACCATACATTGCATAGACTATGACGTCTTTAAACTGGACTGTGGGTCCTTAAGCCCATGGACTATGATGTCCTTAACCTCGGACTGTGGGGTCCTTTAAAACCCATGGACTATGATATCCTTAACCTCGAACTGTGGAGTCCTTTAAAACCTATGGACTATGATGTCTTTAACCTCAGATTGTGGGGTCCTTAAGCCCATGGACCGTAATGTCCTTAAACTAACAATGGACCACCATGTCCATAAACTGGTAATCGACTGCAATGTCCCTAAACTAAACAATAGAGCCCAAATGCTCTTTTGTTGGATCTAAATGATCCTTTTAAGTTGATCTTAGTTTAAAATTAGATTAACGTATTCTTAACAAATCGTTAAGTTGATCTTAGTCTAAAATTAGACTAACGTATTCTTAACATACGTTTAAGTTGATCTTAGTCTCAAATGAGACTAACGTATCCTTAAACCCAACCACCAAACCTAAATCTAAGAAAATACGGATTTGGATTAATTCACGCCCTACGGGAGACAACATAAATTAGTCTCCGTATACAATCCACGGGCAACCAAAAACAAAACAAACACCCATGACACAAAATGACCATTTGGAGAAGGTGAAAGTGGTTACCGTGATGCGGTAGCGTAATTAATTGCAGGGGCTTACGCTTGCAGGGAAGAGCGTCCTCACAATCAAAAACCCCTCAACGAGGGGGAATCTGACGAAGTTTGCTACATCGGTCGCATCTGTTTAAACCTTCGATACACGGTTCCATAAATCAACTTGGCATCTTCGGAGAGGTGGACGGATAGCACCTATTAGCATCTGCCCCGAAATTAAGGCAAGACGGACCTGCGCGGTCGCGTCACCGTGTTCGGCGGGGAATAGATTCTGACACGCCCGGTGGGACCTCTTCCTCTTTCCACTCCACACTTCGTGTGTCGTGTTCACGAACGAATCGCGGTATAATATGGTTGCCCTTGGGTTCGAGGTACTAAGATTTGGTGTCTTGCTCCGTGCAGAAAACAAAAGATCAATGGCTTCAAACTGCACTAGCTGCAACTACAACTCCCGTTCCACCTCATCTGGAGGTGTAACCTATGGGCCCCAAGCGGCCTCCCTGTTCAAGATGCCGGTGGAGCAAGTAACTCAGGCCACCATTGGTCTATTCTTCGGGACAATGCTCCCACACATGAGCTTCAATGCCCCGCTGTTGTCGCAAGAAGCCCCAAAGAAGTCGGTCTTTGATCGACTTACCACTGCCGCGGCCCCTCTCAACGAGTCGTCCAACTTCAATGCTTCAGTTTTCAATAAACTGGGCCAGAATGCTAGCAAGCCCGCGATACTTAAAGCAGCCATCCCAAAGCGGATATCCATCCCGGCTCAAGCGAACGAAATCATCAGAGCGGCTTCTTCTGTTAAGAAGTCAGTCTTCACAAGGCTGGCCATTCCATCTCCCGCTCCAGGCGAAGTCCTCAAGGCCGCTTCCCCTGCCCAGAGGTCTGTCTTTGACAGATTGGACATTGCTTCTCAACGGACATCGGTCTTCAAGAGGCCGACGACGAAAACTTCTGATCAACACAGGGGGCATGAGGAAGTCACCCCTACAACTGAGACAATCCCAACAGCTCGACATGCTCGATGTCACTACTGGTGCTGGGTAAGGAAGGCTGGGGACAGCTCCCCTTCTGGAATGACTCCGCCAGCACCCATGGCGGAAATCGAAGCTGTTGTTCCAACTGGGAACAACTTTGAACCGCTAAGGAGGGTTCGCAAAAACTCTCCAACTGCCACGCTGAAAAGATCTCATCCGTCTGTGGAGAATGCTACGGAAAAGAAGCCGGAGCAGACCCTCAGCGGCTGTCCTCCAAAATTTACAAAGTCTGGCGACAGGTCTAGGAATCGGTGATTGACCAGGACTACTCTCGCCGACCAAAGAAGATTAAAACTCGGCAAGAAAAGAGCCATCCCGTGGCATCACAGAAGATGTCATCCGTCTGGGTGCCCGCTACAACGGCTCCCTCATCTTCAACCGCTCACAAGAGAAGGAGGCCAGAGAAAGCCTCTGTGACCGCGGCGAACCACAAAGACGCTGAGTCTAAACGCTCTAAGTCTGGGGGCATGGTAACACATATCGTTTATATGGCTTCCGGAAAAGAGGAAAGTCGTGCTTCTACGAGTCATCGACTGCTTACCCGATCGATAACGAGGGCTCAGGAACAACAGCAGCAGAAACTTCAGGAGATGCTGACTGCAATGGCCGCACTCACGGGGCCGAAAGATAATCCGGAAACCTCAGAACAATGACAGGAACAAGAAACTGATGTTGATTTCCTATGATGAATGCTTGAGAGGAAAGAAAAAGAGTCCGCGAAACAGGCGGCCAACATAAAACGAATGGCTCTTTTGTTCCAAGACATAGCCGGTATGATGTTACAGCCGGAACCTCCAGCTGAAGACCCCCCGATTATCATCGAAGACGATAGAGGGGAGACATCAAACCCTCCTCCGGCTCTTTCAGCAGCCAAAGAGGAGACTATCTCCAAGGCCGCTCTGGATGATTACATTGCTCAGCAAATACGAGTTCACCAGGCGAATGAAGCAGCTGGGCAAATTGTTAAGACTGGACGGCCCTATCCAGGCTGGTATGACCAAATAAGGTACCCGCCGGGATATACGATGCCTAAATTCCATGTATATAAAAGGATGGGGAATCCGCATCAGCACGTCGCTCAATTCAGAGCCTTGTGTGGCAACACTGGAGGTGATGATAAACTTCTGCTCCGCCAATTTATTGGCAGCTTATTGGAGACGGCGTTCGAGTGGTATTGGGAACTTCCCAACAACTCCGTCAAAACTTTTGCAGAGATGGAGCTGCTATTCATCCAGCGATTCGCAAGCGCTAGCGAGCGCACCCCAATAACGGCATTGATCAATGCCAGGGTGAAGCCTGGAGAAACATGGGTTCAATACGCAATACGATGGCGGAATTTATGGTCGAAGTGCGAGCAGCGCATCGAAGAAGCGCCTGCAGTGGGCATGTTTGTGGGCACTCTTGACCCTGAAGTGACCATCTCTCAATTTATGATGTTCTTCATGCCGACCACTTTCCAGTCCTTGATTGATAAGCTGGCCCAAATGGACCAGATGGGTCACAGGCCTTCCTCTTCGAAGCCGGAGCCGCGTAATGAAAAAGGGAAAGAGAAAGCGACCTTCGTCGCCAATGCTCAACAGCAGCCTAGTAGCCCAAAATTAACTGATCGACTAGACGAGAAACGGCGATACTATAATGAGAAAATAAAACGCCCTTATTCATTTCCCCGGGACAAAACGAGGAGATTGTTCGAGCTGGCGGTGCGCAACAGGCTCATTAATTTGCCGAATCCAAAACGCCCATTGCAACCTGGCGAGGCTAATAGTCCCAATTATTTCCCCTAACATCAAGCGGTAAGCCATCCAATTGAAGATTGCTTCATCTTTAAAGGCTGGATCGAAGACCAATACCAACAGGGCAAGTTCGCACTATCCGAGAATTGGAAAGTAAGCCCACCGCAGCCACACGCTCTCAAAAAGACGGACACACCGGGGGCATCATGCTCTTTTGTAGAAGAAGCTCCATGGGAGGTCGTCCTTTCAGCCAAGACTAAAAGGATGCTGAAGGATCTCCAAACATGCCCGGCGATTAAGTGGAAAAATCCACTGGAACCCGAGATCATCGAGGGAATGCTGAAACAACGCCCAACTCCAAAAATTGGCGGCGATAGTCAAAGTGCTCACACCTAGCCGTCAAAGTCTTCGAAGAAGAAGAAGAAGACCAAAGAGCCCGTGAAGTCTGGTGACAAGCGCACGGACCTGCAAAAGCAGATTGACGCGCTCGAAGAATATAATCAGAAGGCGCGGATTCCGGTCACACTTCAAGAGTTTCTCAGCCACGTCCTTGAGGACGGAGATGAGGACAATGGAGAAGACTCGTTGGATGAATCTGAGAATTATGTGGCAAGTTGCCATGTGATCTCTCACTCGTCGATAAATGATGAAGAAGCTCCTTATGCAGAGAAACTGGGGGCAGATCCTGAGCCGGAACTTCTAGGGCCATAAGACAAAATGATTGATGCATTCTTGAACGAAGCTCTTCTTAAAAGCAAAACTGATCGAGTGTGCGAGAAGGCCATATTTGAAAAGGCCAAACGCCGGCGACTAAATGAAAGGGTCGAGACATTCCCGCCAGATCAAAGTACATCCACCGCAAATAAAAGCAGGTTCAAGACGAGGAAAAAGTTCGCCAAAGCCATATCGATGGGAATGAAGCTGCCACCCTCTGAAGGAAACACTCCTGATGAAGCAGATATACATCCTAGCTACTGCTTATATCATTAAAAGATTGCCACCCCATCGAAGAGTGCAACACTTTTAAAATCTGGTGGCAGGGATATATTGCTCACTGACAACATTTCCAGCGGATGAAATGCAAAACTCGTTGGGAACGAAGAAATATGACCGAGGAGCGCAAAAGAACTGCCGGCAACTGTCATATGGTTGACTACGGGGGATCGGAAGTTCTCACCTTCGGGAGCGACTCTGACGAAGAAATGACTCTTGGCCTTCTCTTTAAAGAATCCACCTCGGGAAAAGAGGAAGGACAGAAGAGCTGCGAGAACATTCAGTTGTGCAATCGTACGCTGCCCGAAATGAATTTCGGGCCCGCGAATAGTGGGTCAAATAAAAAGGATAAGGGGAAAGAAAAGGTCCATGAGGACATTGCCCTAAATGATCAAGCCTTCAAAGAGCTGACAGCTAAGGACCCGCCAAAGAAAAACAAAGTGGATTACAATGTTCTGGCATACTTGAGGAAGCTACCCTCGCAGCTAAGCATTCTCGACGCCCTTTTGCTGTCCAAAGAGGCGAGAGATTCATTGATCAAGGCGCTGCAAGAACCCGAACAGTTCCAAGCTTTCCTCACCGAAAAAAAGATGAAGGACGAGCTGGAAGAGGTGCACACAGCCAATATCACCTTTGGCGATGAAGATCTCCTTCTCGAGACGTGTGAGCATAATCGTCCCCTTTACGTCTCCGGATACTGTCATGATATCAAGATAGGCAAAATCATGGTTGACAATGGGTTCTCCGTTAATCTCCTCAATGTAAGAGTGTTGAAGAAAATCTACATGAGCGTTCAACACCTCGCTCGGGATAAGATCACTATCTCCGGGTTTGACTCCCAGTCATCACGGACGCTCGGATCTGTGATACTGACGCTGCACTTTGGGCTGCTAGTCATTGACATCAAGTTTCACGTCATTGACGCTAAGACCTGCTATAACGCTTTGCTCGGCCGGCCTTGGTTACACGAGTACAACATTATCCCTTCTACACAGTATCAGTGTATGAAGTACTCCAAAGATGGTCTCGAGTACACTGTGACAAGGGAACTAAACCCATTCTCCGTGAACGAAGTCCGCAAATATGAGGATGCCAAGTACTTCCTGCCAGATTTCAAAGACACAGAAAAATGTCGCAAACCGGAGGACAAGAACAAAGCTATCACCACTATTCCGGTCTTCGGGAGTGATACCGAAGAGGAAGAAAAGATAATCTATTCGGGACCGCCCCAATACAACAAACCGGGACTGTTAATGTTGGATATAGTGCCCTCAAAGTCAATTATTGGATCGCAGACTCGTGATTGCAATGATTGCGGAGGACCTATACCGGTAGGACAGTCTTACTCGAGATGATAGTATGCTATCTGGTTTGCCTTTATCAGTCGTGTACAGCTTCAGGTGACTGATCACTGTTACACTTTGATAGAGCACTTAGGATCTTGCTTTACTACCAACAGTATGATGGCGATCATATACGTGAGAGTTGGGTGGTTTATAAGCATATCCTTAATTGTGGTCCCTAGTCATGGGAGTTTTGAGACAGGGCATTGATACTCCGGAGTAGACTAGTGTATACAGTCGAGACCCCGACGAGGGGCGGTGGCCGGTCTTACAAGCCACTGGTGTCAGTTGGATCTCCTAAGATGTATACAGGTGCTCATTGGGTTATGAGTACACCGGACAGGACTCGCCGGGAATCTGCTAGTTGGTATTATACCTATCGTCAGATAGCAGTTCCCTGGTGACATGTGTATAGGTTAGTTCATCGACCTGAGGTCATCATTTGTCTCGTGTGAGTTCCCACTGTGCTTTGATTTCTACCCTACCACGGCTCAAAGGAGTCGTACAAACAGGTATTTTTTGGTACAGTCCCGAGCCACATGGAGGCAAGTGAGCGGATCGGCAGGGGATTCGTCTCTCCCGGTATTGGGGGTGAGATCACGCTGTGTCTAGGAGAGCCATTACACAAAGCCCACGGCCGTGGCAGAAGATTTACTGGTAGGTACTCCAGTAGTATCTCACGGTGTTTTAGGCTACACTCCGACACGACTTATACTGCTATTGGGGGTCTGACGTTATCAGCCTCCTAGGCCGATATGCGATACTCATAGACGAACGGACCGGACTGTATATATATAGTCACTGTTAGGCTCAGTAAGGTTCCAGAATGAGTTCGCTCATCGGCTTCCCTTGAGGTCAGTACATAAACAGCCGTTACGCACAGCTAGTGTCGCTGACGGTTCGTGGTTAAACCCACTGCCATGTTACTGACGAGTCATTAGAGTCCCCCACAGATAGTTTCCCAAGTTCGGGTGAAACGTTGTTGAGGCCATATTGTTTTATGGCAAGGTTCGGAAAATGCACGTGCGTTTACGCAAGTGTCATATTTCGGGCAGATAATACTGGTGGGCTTTGGTTTAAGCCGGATCCGAGTATTATACTGTGTAGATATAATATCTTTGTCTCAGTTGCATTTGTATTCGGTCGTAATACAAATGCAGGTATGTTTATACTGTCATGGGGTTATCCTGAAATTCATTTCGGGATCGCTTTTGGAAGTTGCCAGTTTCCAGTTTTCTATCGCCCGTCTTTAACATTCGGTTAAATACGGATTTATCTTTTCGTCTCTTGGGTGAGTCATGAGTGTGGAAGGTTCTAGAAGTTTCTAGATGGTGACTAGGCTTCATGACTCATTAGTGCATTGATTGTGCATTTAATGAAAAGTATGACTAGGGTTTATGATTGAATGTATGCAATTAATGATATGCAAGGTGTTTAGATGACTCATTCTTTTCATGATTGATCTTTATCTTATGGTTACCCTTCTCTTGTTCCTACACTCACCTCCCTCCTCCTTTAAAGTGGCCGGCCCTTGCTTGTGAGGGATCATGGTTGTTGTTCATTTGAAAAGATTATGATAGTTTTGGATTCATGGAAATTAGATAGCCTCATTTCTCATTTCACCCGATTCAAATGGAAACTTCATTAACCGTTCGTCCATGGTTTTGGACGAAGTGAGACAAAGTGTTCTACTCATTCTCTACACCAATCTTGGTCATCTCTTTTAACAAACTTGATGACCGAGTTGCCTCGAGTCAGAAGCGGGAGCCCGTTTAAAGATCCATTGACGTGGTGCCACCTGGACGAGGAGATCGGAGATCGACGAGATCGGAGTAGCCGCAACGGAGCGTGGGATGATGGTTAAAGAACGAAGGACTCGGATCGTTCGGTATAACCTTTCTACCCTCTTTTTAGTTTGTTAGTTTAGCAATAATGGCAGATCCGGGTTATAGTATACGATAGCGCCAGTTAAAAAGTTATTGTTCCGCATTTGGCGTCTGTTAGACGGCCGGGGCGCTACCGTAGACTTACAGTGGTATCAGAGACTCGCCATTAAGCTTTACTAACTTGTGCTAACACGTTTAAAATATCGATCAAACCGAATTTCAAAAATCATAATTTTCAGTGTTAAAGTTTCTGTCGATTTTAAAAGGGGTCTAAAAATTATTTTGACCATACCAGAAAATCAAGCAGGCTTTTATAAGAATACAGAAGAAAAACTATCGAGTGATTCGACCGTACCGCCGCGGAAACGCGGTCAAAGCCTAGCTTTGACCACGGAACCGCGGCGGTCATGGTGACTCACTTGGCCATTTTTCTTCTGGTGTTTCTTTGTTGGAAATTGTGGTTTCTGGTACTGTTCTTTTGGGCCCAGATTTTGTTGCTGTACAGCAGATGTACGTGGGGCCCACTTCGGGAAATTTAGTCGATCAAAATTTAAACGTGTTAGTATACAGTACTTACATTATATCTCCGACCGTGAATGTCATTCGAGCGGTAAACCGCGTCTGATTGCTATAGTTCTTTTAGACGGGTTTGCGAACTTGACATTCGCGTTGATGTTCTGTGTTGTGCTGTGATGTTGCGGATTTGTCGTGGTGGATAGCAGTGTGAAATGGTAGTGCGGTTTGAATTTATTTGTACATTTGATATTGCGGGGTGAGCGTCCAACATGTGGACTGCCGTCACTGCCTGTTTGTATAATACTCTTTTGGGGCACGACAGGGCTGAGGTCGATGTACCCGTTGTACATATTTTTCATTTCTGTACTAGGTTTTACCCCGCGACGGAGTGCACGGATAGCCGGGTTCTGGAGGGCAACGGGTCCGCATCTCATGGCTTTGAGAGGCAGAGGGGCCTTACTCTGGAATTGGCAGACTATTCGCCGCACTCGTAGGGGGTACAGGTTGACCCAAGGAGGGGTGCTCAAGTTACCGGATTCCGTGAAGTGCAGGGTGGTCCATTCATTTTGCTGTAGGAGGCTGCCTCGCTTCAGGTTTTGGCGGGTAACTTGCCGCACCCGTAGGGGTCTAGGTTTCATTGCACAGGCTATCCACACGACCAGGGGAACGTCGGGTTTCAGCAGCGGCTCTTTGAAACTCGGGGATCCCAGATTATCTGTATTGTTCTGTGATACTTATTACTTTTCTGTAATGTTGCATATTATCACGTCTGGAGCGATTATTGTATATTGGTATATATAGTAGTAGATGTTGTATATGTTTTGCACCCGCGCTAGTTCAGTCCCCGCTCTGTCGTTAGTTAAGTAACCTAACGGGTGATAACAGGACCCAGTGACGAATGCGGATGGCATATACGTACATTTTATTTTCGTTCTTTTCTGGTGTTATTAATTGATGGGACTGCATTGATTCTAATCAATGCAAAGGAAAACAAACCTATTTGGCAGTTGTTGGAACAATTTCAAAAAGTATTATTACAAAGACATTTCCTTTTGTTTTGCATAGCGGTATTCGGTTGGAATATCCTGCACCTCATTCGACGAGGCAAGGGCCGATATCCCTTCACCGGGAATGACCCCTTGGGCAGAAGTTTGCGTCAGGGTAATAACTTCACTATAGTCGATTACAAGTTGCTTTGCATCGCGGTATTCGGTTGGAATATCCTGCACCTCATTCCACGAGGAAAGAGCCGAGTTCCCTTCACCGGGAATGACCTCTTTAGCAAAGGTTTTCGCAACTATATTTTTTATAAAAAGCTATCAGGTTCCTTCAGCGATATCAAGTTCGTTACGTTAAAGGTTTTTCGCCAAAAACCAGCCGTAGCCCTCCGTCATTTCTTTTGGGTATTCAGTAGTATTCAAGCTATGCATTTTAGCCAAAGTTAAGGCATAGTGTTTGGTAGCTGCTGGGTATTCATTTGTTGCATAGATAGATGAGTTGGTTTGGGACAGTCGTTCTGCCGATTGGCCAAAGTCAGGGGCATGTGCGGGTGGGTTCAAATTGACAAGATAGTGACGGGTAGAACTTGGCATGTGACTTATGACATTTTGACCAAAGCTAAGGTCATAAGAGCATGGGGCAAAAATCATATCGGGAGTTTCTAAAGAAACTGAAACTTGCCAAGTATGCGCATACCTTCTGGAGTGTGAGTAACGTGAGTGGATTCCGTCACGTTATCATGCGATGAGAGTTGGATCCCGATTCCCACTGATGAGTTGGTTTACTCTTCGGGTGATCCCGATTGATTCTTATTTTAGGTTTGGAGGAGAATTTGACAGTACAGTGGGAGGTTTACTGATTAGATAATGTGATAACTATTCTGATCTAGGTTAGAGTGCACGCAGAGTGTTTCTTTTCTCTCTCTCTCTGGCTGCGACCTTTGACCGACCCTAGACTATGACTCAGTGACCAAGTTGACCGAACCTTCTTAAAATACTGGCTTTTGGATTGTCCGAGTTGCATAAGTCATTGCCGCTCCTTCTTTTACCCTTTGCATTTCTCAGAACACCTCGTATTACTACGGTCATCCACTTCCATTGGATAGATCCATCGTATGGTTATATACGAACTCGGAGGAACTTCTTCGAGGATAGATCCAGGTTCAGGAGAAATAGAATTGGTTTATTCAGTTGTCTTTTATTATCACCTTCTCTCAGGTTGCGAGGGCTCCTTAGTTTAGGAGAGTACACCTATTACGCTTATTGGATAGTCTTCTTCCAAACCATAGGCATGTGCCGAAAGGTAGGGAATGAAGAAAACCAATTAGCCTAAGTAGGGTGTACAGAAGGTAATATGTAAAGACAAAATAAAGAGATTAGAAAGAGGGCAAAGTAAATTGCGACTGTTATCATTCACGACCAAACCGCGTACTTCATCGCCACTCCTATTTCACCATTGCTTTTTTCCCCAGTTCGGGAGAAATAGAATAAGGTATTATTCAGTTGTCTTTTATCATCACCTTCTCTCAAGTTGTGAGTACTCCTTGGTTTAGGAGGGTACACCTATTATGCTTACTGGATAGTCTTCTTCCAAACCATAGGCTGGTGCCAAACGGTAGGGAAGGAAGAAAACCATTTAGCCTAATGATGGTGTACAGAAGGTAACGACTAAAGACAAATAAAGGGATTTGGAGAGATGGCAAAGAAATATACGGTTATAATTATGAATTGGATTATGGAAGAGGCATTACTAGGAATACCAGGATACCCCTATGAAACATTTTCATGTTTCAGTGCATTGTTAAAGGAAAACTGTTTTCCCGATTAGATACTTACTCCAGGGTATGTATTTACCAAGTTTCATTCTCATATCTGTATGGTTTTACAGATGATGAGTGGGAGTAAGTTATTGGGAATTAGATAATTATCCTCATTATATCGGAATTCGTTGTAATTGGTGATATTTGAGGAAATCGTCTGGGTACAGTTTTCCACCTATGACGCACAGGTTTTGAGTTGTTCAACTCAGCGGACTTATACAGAGTATTGTATGCTGTTCAGTGTCCATAAGGACAAAGGGGTTGGTCCTCATACTATGTTCTATTTACTTTTGACTTCTCTAGTTTTTAGACAAGTATTTCGTAGAAATACAAGGTCTAAGTTTTGAGAAGTTGTGGGTATAAGAATAAAGTAGAGAACCAGGTGTCACAAGTATCGGGATTCTTCAAAGAGATCGAAGATGTAGATTCTTGTGATTGTTATTCAGATGATAGTAATGGTTTTGAGAAAATTGTTTCTCTTTCAGGTTACTTATAATTGGATGGATTCCTAAGTTGAGTAATGCTGATTAGCCTCTTTCCATTAAGTTGATATGTACTGGAGACAGTTGCATGATTTGAATCTGGTTCCAATTAAATAAGTGCCAAAGCTTCTATATTGGATATAGAATGGTTCATATCTTAACGATGTTAAGGTACGGGGAGTTGTCCAGCTTATGCTTAAAACCAGACTCTGGATAACTCAGGGCACGTTTCTGTAATGGCTATTTGTGGATTGACCCTGGCTATGACGAGGTTTATTTTCTACCATCTGGAAGATCAATGGAGATATTGTTCTTGACTCGCCACAGTTTTAGTATAATGGATTTTTTCAGAAAACAGTAGTGGGAGTATGGCAGAACTGGAAGTGATTCCAGAACCGCAAACGATTACGGAAAATTTAATAGGACCTAAAGATTCAATCAAGTTTGACATTCCATTAGCCACTCCGCAGATATGGTGGGTAACCTCAGACACCCGAGAGGTACTCCGGTAGCCTCAAGGACGGTGACAGGGAGATTCTTATCTACCCAGACTTGACACTACTGTTGTTCCAGGCTATGAGACCCGGCAGGAGGTTAAGTATAGCGTCGTTCTAAACTCGCTTTAGAAGTGCACATATATATTATTCTGCCAGAGGGTTGTTGTGGTCAGTGGGAGCAGCGGAAGCATAGTGGGCAAGTAGCTTATGTCTATTTATAGACTTGAGCAGTTATAGCGGAGATAGATCATCTAATTTTGATGATACAGTCATGGGATTGACTTCATCAGAATAGGGGATGGATCTGTTAAGAAGGTAGTAGGGTGTGATGTCATGGTATTTGGATGACATACACAGAGTAGGAAGTAAAATTCCTATACTACGATCGGTTGTACTGTGGTCGTCACACAGTTGTTTCTCCAGAAAGGATATGGGTATAATATCTGACATTCTGGTTACTAGATCTATGGTTTTAGATCTAGATTTGGGTAGTTTCCCAATGTAGGTACTTTGACAGTATTCTAATAGTTTTTAGAATAGATGACTCCTGGCATGGTGGTGCACCTGCAGGTGATGGAGTCACCCTCTCTAAAGGTGTCTTACAGACTAAAGGGGAGAGGGATGTGCATGATTGGCAGATCACTTGCTTAGGCAATTGAGTCAATCGTGAGATGTCAAGTACCACACCAGATGTTGTTTTGCACTAGATGCGATAAGCTTGTATTAATCCAATCCTGGAGAAATATAAGGAAGCAGTTTTAGAACATAAGTGCATGTTCTACGGATTTGATGATTGCAGCCTCCTTCGGGAGACGGTTATCATTCCAGGCTTCAAAAGTGACATGGATGACAGAGTGATTGTCAGAGTTATAGTTTTCCCTCTGACGAGGGACAGTATCATGGACAGGTGGTCTAAGAGGATACTGTGGGAGGCATGGTGCATGATACTGATTAGGTTCAGTGATCGATACAGTCTAAGAAGTTTGGATTTGGAGTTCATTTATGAACTATGTCCCATCAGATATCCAGACATATTCTAAGACAGGTATTACTCAATTCGGTAGATGGCTTTCTCCGCGAACTTGATATTAAGAGAGACATAGAAAGAAACATCCAGGAGGATCCACTCACTGAGGCTATTTCTCGAACACAATAGTTTTACAAACGGGTTTTGTGAAACTGATTAGTAGAGGAGTTGGATGTTCGCTTTCACACGGGCTGTGAGTATGCGACATCGCAATAATTAGCCTTAAGTGCAAGTGGGAGATTGTTGGATATAGTGCCCTCAAAGTCAATTATTGGATCGCAGACATGTGATTGCAATGATTGCGGAAGACCTATACCGGTAGGACAGTCTTACTCGAGATGATAGTATGCTATCTGGTTTGCTTTTGTCAGTCGTGTACAGGTTCAGATGACTGATCACTGTTACACTTTGATAGAGCTCTTATGATCTTTCTTTACTACCAACAGTATGATGGCGATCATATACGTGAGAGTTGGGTGGTTTATAAGCATATCCTTAATTGTGGTCCCTAGTCATGGGAGTTTCGAGACAGGGCATTGATACTCCGGAGTAGACTAGTGTATACAGTCGAGACCCCGACGAGGGGCGGTGGCCGGTCTCACAAGCCACTGGTGTCAGTTGGATCACCTAAGATGTATACAGGTGCTCATTGGGTTATGAGCACCTGTATACAGGTGCTCACCGGACAGGACTCGCCGGGAATCTGCTAGTTTGTATTATACCTATCGTCAGATAGGAGTTCCCTGGTGACATGTGTACAGGTTAGTTCATCGACCTGAGGTCGTCATTTGTCTCGTGTGAGTTCGCACTGTACTTTGATTTCTACCCTACCACGGCTCAAAGGAGTCATGCAAACAGGTATTTTTTAGGTACAGTCCCGAGCCACATGGAGGCAAGTGAGCGGATCGGCAGGGGATTCGTCTCTCCCGGTATTGGTGGTGAGATCGCGCTGTGTCTAGGAGAGCCATTACACAAAGCCCATGGCCGTGGCAGGAGATTTACTGGTAGGTACTCCAGTAGTATCTCAGGGTGTTTTTAGGCTACACTCCGACATGACTTATACTGCTATTGGGGGTCTGACGTTACCAGCCCCCTAGGCCGATATGCGATACTCATAGACGAACGGACCGGACTGTATATACATTGTCACTGTTAGGCTCAGTAAGGTTCCAGGATGAGTTCGCTTATCGGCTTCCCTTGAGGTCAGTACATAAACAGCCGTTACGCAGAGCTAGTGTCGCTGACGGTTCGTGGTTAAACCCACTGCCATGTTACTGACGAGTCATTAGAGTCCCCCACAGATAGTTTCCCAAGTTCGGGCGAAACGTTGTTGAGGCCATATTGTTTTATGGCAAGGTTCGGAAAATGCACGTGCGTTTACGCAAGTGTCATATTTCGGGCAGATAATACTGGTGGGCTTTGGTTTAAGCCGGATCCGAGTATTATACTGTGTAGATATAATATCTTTGTCTCAGTTGCATTTGTATTCGGTCGTAATACAAATGCGGGTATGTTTATACTGTTACGGGGTTATCCTGAAATTCATTTCGGGATCGCTTTTGGAAGTTGCCAGTTTCCAGTTTTCTATCGCCCGTCTTTAACATTCGGTTAAATACGGATTTAACTTTTCATCTCTTGGGTGAGTCATGAGTGTGGAAGGTTCTAGAAGTTTCTAGATGGTGACTAGGCTTCATGACTCATTAGTGCATTGATTGTGCATTTAATGAAAAGGGTGACTAGGGTTTATGATTCAATGTATGCAATTAATGATATGCAAGGTGTTTAGATGACTCATTCTTTTCATGATTGATCTTTATCTTATGGTTACTCTTCTCTTGTTCCTACACTCACCTCCCTCCTCCTTTAAAGTGGCCGGCCCTTGCTTGTGAGGGATCATGGTTGTTGTTCATTTGAAAATATTATGATAGTTTTGGATTCATGGAAATTAGATAGCCTCATTTCTCATTTCACCCGATTCAAATGGCAACTTCATTAACCGTTCGTCCATGGTTTTGGACGAAGCGAGACAAAGTGTTCTACTCATTCTCTACACCAATCTTGGTCATCTCTTTTAGCAAACTTGATGACCGAGTTGCCTCGAGTCAGAGGTGGGAGCCCGTTTAAAGATCCGTTGACGTGGTGCCACCTGGACGAAGAGATCGGAGATCGACGAGATCGGAGCAGCCGCAACGGAGCGTGGGATGATGGTTAAAGAACGAAGGACTCGGATCGTTCGGTATAACCTTTCTACCCTCTTTTTAGTTTGTTCGTTTAGCAATAATGGCAGATCTGGGTTATAGTATACGATAGCGCCAGTTAAAAAGTTATTGTTCCGCATTTGGCGTCTGTTAGACGGCCGGGGCGCTACCGTAGACTTACAGTCAACTCCTATTCTGGTCTTTGGTAGTGACTCTGAAGACGAGGTCAACGCAGTATTCTTGGCTCGTCCATTAGTGCAAGCCTTTGTCGGAGATAATCAAGATTTGCAGATCGCCATGGTTTCGCAAGAGCATTACAAAGAGCTCGACGCACTTGATAACTATAATGTGCAGGAATTGCAGACATTCTACGTCCCTCCCAGGCGAAGAGATGAAAAGGCAGTCCTCTTTTATCGATCAACGGAGACCAGAGTGGAAAAAGAAGTTTGGCATGGTGCCGATTCTACACTTGACAAGCTCCAGCCTATCCGTTTGCCCAGATACTACACAGACGGATTAAAAAAACTATTGAGACGCCAAGGCGTACCCTTCAAACAGACTGCTCGACAAGCCCGGTTCTATAACTGGATCTGGAATATCCCCGGAACTCAACGAAAATTGCCCGACGGGAGAATGGAAATGATCGGACTTGGATATGTTCAATCCCAGAAACGGGAGCGATTTCGCGGCTGCTTCGTCATACATGACTTCGATGAAGAAGGAGATGCTCTGTGGGAAGATGCTAACCCTGAACCAAAACGAGCTCCCGTTGTGAAAATACCAAGCCCGTCGTTCGAAGAACAAATGGACAAGCTTATAAGGGAAGCGGGTCAAAAGGTTCGAAACGATCATAATCGCGAAATGGCCATCTACGAGAGAGCCAGAACGCAGCGCCTCCTCCAGCAGGCCGCAGAGAATGACGATGCCCTTCGTCGCCAACCCGTCATAAAGAAGAGCCGGCGCAGAGGCAAAAATAAACCCAAGAACGGAAAAAGCGTTCAACAGCGACAAGGCGGGTCTGAGAAATCACGCGATCGAGAATCGAGTAACCAGGATTCGTCTCTTATCAAGAAGATGGGTCGAGCTTATTCTTTTTCCCAAGACAAGACAAGGAAGATACTCGATCTTGCCATAAAACATCAGATGATTACCCTCCCGGAGTCCAAGCACCCCGAGCAAGCAAGCGAGGTCTCTCACCCGGATTATTGCTCTTACCACCGAGCGATAGGACATCCTCTTGAAGACTGCTTCACATTCAAAGACTGGGTAGAAGACCAGTATCAGCAGGGCAGGTTCGCTCTATCCAGCAGTTGGAAGGTAACCCCACCTCAAAAGCATGAACCGAAAGCCACGAGAGTAGAGCCGGATCAACATCGGTCTTGGAAGCGATCTCATATCTGTCATGTGATAACGCTGTCAGGAGAAGGAATATGCGAAGATATAGCTGATCTCCCCTGGTGCTTCGAAAACGATGATGACGAGGTGATCTCTGAGTTCCCACCGGTGCCAAAAGAGCTAGAAGACGGGATACATACTACTGCAGATAACCTCACAAAAATTGACTTGAGAGCGGCAAACAACCCACGGCCGACGTTCGTCAGTGAGCTGTTGTTTAAAGAAAAAGTGGCTACGCTGAAAGACGTGCTCATGCAGTATAAAGATTGCTTCGCATGGAACTATTCCGAGATGCCAGGACTAGATACAGAGATCGCTGTACACAAATTGGCAATATCTCCGGACATCAAGCCGATTAAACAAGCACCGAGAAGAATGCGGCTTGAGCTTGAGATGAGAATCAATGCCGAGGTCAAGAAGCTAATCGACTCCGGCTTTATCCAAGAGGTTCAATATCCTGATTGGATCGCCAATATCGTCCCGGTGATGAAGAAAAACGGGACGGTGCGCATATGTGTGGTCTTTCGGGATCTCAACAAAGCTTGTCCGAAGGACGACTTTCCAGTACCGGTCACTGAGCTGATGATAGATAATACGTCCACTCACAAAATCTTCTCCTTCATGGACGGCTCGTCAGGGTACAATCAGATAAAGATGCACCCCGAAGACCAAAAGCATACCGCTTTCCGGACTCCTCTGCGTATATTCTGCTACAAGGTGATGCCTTTCGGTCTGAAGAACGCCGGTGCCACCTATCAGAGGTCCATGACGAAAATCTTCGATGATCTCATACATGAAATCGTCGAATGCTATATAGACGACCTCGTAGTTCAAAGCAAATCATACGAAGAACATTTAGAGCATCTGAATATCGTGTTTCAGCGCCTTCGGAAATATAACTTGAAGATGAACCCTCTCAAATGCGCGTTCGGAGTTTTCTCGGGCAAGTTCCTGGGATTCGTCGTCCGACACCGAGGCATCGAGATAGACCCGTCGAAGATCAAGGCGATCATAGAAATGCCTCTGCCAAGGACTCTCAAGCAACTGCGGTCTCTCCAAGGAAAGCTCGCGTATATCCGGCGATCTATAGCCAATCTCTCCAGCAAGTGCCGTCCTTACAGTCACCTAATGAAGAAAGGAACCCCGTTCGTCTGGGATCGCAAATGCCAAAGCGCACTGGACGAAATCAAGAAATACCTGCAAAATCCACTAGTACTGGCCGCTCCCGTCAAGGGAAAAACTCTCGTCCTATATACAATAGCCCTTGAAAGTTCTCTAGGCGCATTATGGGCACAAGAAAACGACCAAGGGAAGGAGAGAGCCCTCTACTATTTGAGTCGAGTTCTACTGGGGGCAGAAAGCAATTATTCTCCCATTGAAAAACACTGCCTGGAGTTGATCGTCGCGATAACGAAGCTCAGACACTATGCGTTGGCACATGAGATCCATCTCATATCAAAGGTGGATCCCCTCAAATATTTGTTGTCAAAAGCCATATTAACGGGACGGCTCGCTAAGTGGGCTCTGCTTTCGACGGAGTTCTCGATAACTTATCGTCCCCTCAAGGCAGTGAAGGGCCAAGCCATCACCGACTTCCTTGCTGAGCATCCGATACCTGCCGAATCTCCCTTGAACTGCGAATTGCCAGACGAGCACGCGTTTGACACGATCGACGAGGAGAGAGAGGAGAGAATGATACCTAGTAGGAACTCTATTTCGATGGGGCATCTTCTATGAAGAAGCGCAAACAAAGCACCCCTATAATCAAATCCGAGGTAGGCCTTATCTTCGTGACTCCACAAGGAGGGATAATGTGCTTTGCCTTTTCCTTGACAGAGCCGAAGACAAACAATGAAGCCGAATACAAAGCTTTGATAGCAGGTCTTGAGATCGCCGTCAACATGGGAATTGATAATCTCCTCATATACGGAGACTCCCAGCTGATCGTTAGCCAAGTAAATGGCGACTATCAAACGTGCAAACCAGAGTTGGTGAAGTACGGCGAGAGAGTGCAGCAACTGCTGACTCAAATTCCTTCCTACACCCTGGAAAGCATACCGCATGCGGAAAAGAGCAAGGTGGATGCATTAGCCAAGCTCGCTAAAGAGCTGGCTGACGAAAACCTCGATGACGTGAGGATCGTTGTGCAAAGCCGTTGGGGTCTTGCACCGGCAGAAATATCTCCAGAGTCGTCCGAAGAGAAGGGAGCGACCGAGTAAACGACTCTACAAATAAAAGACCAGGAAAAAGCTATGGATTGGAGAGAAGTCTTTATAGACTACTTCAAATCCCGTCGAACACCTAAATATGCATCCTCAAGGCATCAGCTCATGAAACGAACTCTATCCTTCGCCTTTGTTAATGATACTCTGTATAAAAGATCATTTGATTCTCTATGGCTAAGATGCCTGAGACCTGAAAAAGCAAAGAGAGTCATCCAAGAAACTCACGACGGGCTCTGTGGTTCTCACCAACCCGGCCCGAAGATGAAACTGATGATCAAAAGGATGGGCTACTATTGGCCAACGATGATCCAAGACTGCCTCGAATACGCGAAGCAGTGCCACTCGTGCCAGATTCACGGGGACTTTATCCACCAGCATCCAAACCCGCTACATCCGACGGTGGCTAGCTGGCCATTCGAAATGTGGGGAACTGACATAATCGGGCTCATCGAACCGACATCGTCTATGGGACATCGGTTCATATTGGCGACAACGGACTACTTTTCTAAGTGGGCAGAAGCCATACCGCTAAGCGAAGTGAAGACGGAGAATATCCTCCATTTCTTCAAGACACATGTCATTTATCGGTTCGGCATTCCGCGATGGATTATCTCCGATAACGGGCTAGCCTATAGAAGCCACAAGATCAGCCGCTTCGCACAATAGCATAACATAGACTGGAGATATTCATCGGTCTATAATCCCCGAACTAACGGTCTAGCTGAGGCTTTTAACAAGACCTTGATGAAGATCGTGAAAAAGACGGTGTCTCGAAATAAGAGGGACTGGCACGAGAGACTGCATGAAGCTCTTTGGGCGTATCGAACTACGTTCAAAACAGCCACAAACACAACACCGTATGCATTGGTATTTGGCACAGAAGGGTACTCCCCCTCGAAATAGAATTACCTTCTCTACGAGTGGCCGTTCACTTCAGGCTAACAGACGAAGAAAATGCTCACCTTCGGCTTGAGGAGCTCGACGCCCTTGATGAAACCCGGCTCATAGCGTAACAAAATCTGGAGGCTTACAAAGCAAAGATGACGGCTCATATGAAAGATTGACTAGGCCGAGAACATTCCGCCAAGACGAACTCGTGCTAGTGGTCAAAAGACCTATGATTCCCAATCGTGCCAAGCGGGGGAAATTCGAGCCAAACTATGAATGCCCGTATATCATAGTCAAAGTTTGCCAGGGTGGAGCCTATCTACTCATGGACATGCATGGTGAAAGACCTTTCAGGCCAATAAACGGTCGCTTCCTGAAAAAATACTACGCCTGATGACTCACGGCCTAGGTCAATGATAGATGACGACGCCTATGTCCGCTCGCTATCTTCCTAAGCCCAAACTCTATAAGTAGTAGCCAACAACGGACCGAAACGACCTTAAACTAACAAATGACCACTATGTCCCAAAACTGGCGTCGGACCGAAACGTCCTTAAACTAACGACGGACCGAAATGTTCTAAAACTAACAACAGACCGAAACGTTCTTAAACTAACAATGGACCACTATGTCCTAAAACTGGCGTCGGACCGAAACGTCCTTAAATTAACGACGGACCACTATGTCCCGAAACTGGCGACGGACCGAAACGTCCTTAAACTAACAATGGACCACTATGTCCTAAAACTGGCGTCAGACTGAAATGTCCTTAAACTAATAATAGACCACTATGTCCTAAAACTGGCGTTGGACCGAAACTTCCTTAAATTGACGATGGACCACTATGTCCTAAAACCGGCTATTGACCGAAACGTTGATAAACTACTACGAACTGCAGCATCACAAGGCTGACAAAAAAAACGGTATGTCCATAAGCAAAATGGGCACGGATGAAAACCCGAAAGGGCTCCGTGAGTAAAAACAGCAGGGCTACCGGCGAGTTTTTGTGAAAACCCGAAAGTGCGCAACCTCGTTAAAAGACACTTGCAAGGTCCTCTCGATCTTGTGAGGAGAAATCACCTGCGTGAGATCCTTACGACTCATAAGGGAGCAACACACTTAGGGATCCCTACGATTCCTAAGGAGAAATTACACTTGCGAGATCCTCACGACTCGTAAGGAAAACCCTCTCATGAGACCCTCATGGCTCATAAGATTCAAAAGTCTTAATGTACAGGGATCTGAACCTGTTCTTAAGCCATCACAACCTCCAATTCTGCCCTACAAGCGTCTCGATATCGACCCTTGTATACAATCCACGGGCGCGAATAAACATTTCCCTAACAAAGTCCTACCCGCGAATAGGGATATGTTTATACGGTGAACAACCCTTGTAAGTCCTCTCGACGTATAAGGAGAAAACACTCTTGTAAGATCCTTACGACTTACGAGAAGCCATACACTTAGGAATCCTCACGATTTTTAAGGAGAAAATGCCCTTACGAGATCCTCACGACTCGTAGGGAGAAATACCTTTATGAGACCCTTACGGCTCATGAAATCAAAAGCCTTAGTCGACAGGATCCTGACCCTGTTCGCTAAGCCACCTTTGTTCGACATTGACAGAGGCAAATGATGATTCGCTCCTGGCAATATCCCAATTGTAGCGGTGCTGATGCCGAAATCGGTGTCTAATTCTAAGCTTGCAGCGAAAAGCCAGCGTGCTACACATGCATACGAAATAGCCGAAATGATGGGGCAACTTGCAACAAAATCAGCAAGTAAAAATGTATGCATACAAAATAGCCGAAATGATTGGGCAACTCGCAATAAAAAGGAGCGAGTAAATAAAACAAATTGCCGAAATGATTGGGCACCGCGAAAAAATAGCCGAAATGATTGGGCAATCGTGACTTTCGCGATATAAAAGCTGAAATGATAGAGTATCACGGAAAGAAAAATATATAAAATGGAACTTTTTGCCCTACAGATGAGATCACATCAATCCCTGTATACAATCCAGGGGCACAAACAAAGAGGGAACCATACCTTCCTACCAAGCTCCATCAAAAAAAAGAAGCCAAATCTCGACGGTTCATAGACAGCCTGGAGATCATCTCAACATTCGTCTCATTTCAACAGACGCAACATCAGCAAAGCGGAACCTCAGCAACTCCAAGTTCCATGACTCGGCGGTGCACAGACAACCGAGAGTCAACACCTGACTCGTGAAATGCGGATAAAGTCAACCCTTCCTGGTCACGTGGAACACGGCCTATGTCAATCCTGACCTCGTGGAAAACGTCCAGAGCGGAGCCTGGTCCTCGCAGAACACGGCTATGTCAATTCTGACCCCGTGGGAAGCATCCAGAGCAAATCTTGGTCATGTAGAACATGGCCTATGTCAATCCTGACCCCGTGGAAAACGTCCAGAGCGGATCCTGGTCCTCGCAGAACACGGCCATGTCAATTCTGACCCCGTGGGATGCATCCAGAGCAAATCCTGGTTTCGTGGAACATGGCCTATGTCAATCCTGACCCCGTGGGAAACTCCAGAGCGGATTCTGGTCCTCGCAGAACACGGCTATGTCAATTCTGACCCCGTGGGAAGCATCCAGAGCAAATCCTACTCACGTGGAACACGGCCTATGTCAATCTTGACCCCGTGGAAAACGTCCAGAGCGGATCCTGGTCCTTGCAGAACACGGCTATGTCAATCCTGACCCCGTGGGAAGCATCCAGAGCAAATCCTGGTTTCGTGGAACACGGCCTATGTCAATCCTGACCCGTGGGAAACGTCAAGAGCGGAGCCTGGTCCTTGCAGAACACGGTTATGTCAATCATGACCCCGTAGGAAGCATCCAGAGTAAATCCTGGTTTCGTAGAACACGACCTATGTCAATCCTGACCCCGTGGGAAATGTCCAGAGCGGAGCCTGGTCCTCGCAGAACACGGCTATGTGAATTCTGACCCCGTGGGAAGCATCCAAAGCAAATCCTGGTCACGTGGAACACGGCCTATGTCAATCCTGACCCCGTGGAAAACGTCCAGAGCGGATCCTGGTCCTCGCAGAACACGGCTATGTCAATCCTGACCCCATGGGAAGCATCCAGAGCAAATCCTGGTTTCGTGGAACACCGCCAATGTCAATCCTGACCCCATGGAAAACGTCCAGAGCGGAGCCTGGTCCTCGCAGAACACGGCTATGTCAATCCTGACCCCGTGGGAAGCATCCAGAGCAAATCCTGGTCCCATGGAACACGGCTAGAGTCAATCTCGACCCCGTGGGAAACGCCCAGAACAATTTCTGACTCCGTGAAATGCGGGTAATGTCAACCTCATCAGACACTTATGGGTCCTCTCGACGCGTAAGGAAGAAAATTCTCTTGTGAGATCCTTACGACTCCCAAGAGAGAACACACTTAGGAATCCTCACGATTCCTAAGGAGAAAATACACCTACGAGATCCTTTCGACTCGTAGGGAGAAAAGTCTTTGTGAGACTCTCATGGCTCATAAAGTTGAAAAGTCTTAGGCAACAGATCTTAACCTGCTTCCTAAGCCATCACTACCTCTCGAAGAGTTCAAGACGTAATGCTCTCTATTATCTACAGGCTACGCTTACCGAAGTAATATGCCAATAACAAAGCAGAAAATAAAGGAAGGGAAGCGAAAGATTTGTCATTCATACTTCGAAAAATTCTTACATCGATAAAGACAATAAACAAAAGAGGCATCGAGATGTTTACAATGGTAAAACCTCAGATCCAGGGCATGGATTGAGGAATTCGAAAGTAAGACTGTCTAAAATCTTTCTGGCCTTTCTGACCATTCTCGTATGCATCCTCTCGCGATCGCGGGTGTCGAGATCCTCGCCAATGCCCTCCTCCCTTTGATAAGAAGCGATTATCGTCGTCTGTTGGAAAGTTTGATGCAGAATATCAATGAGGTTATCTCGACGCTTCTTTGAGATCAGGCCAGACAGGTACACCGAGTGCATCTTGTCTTCAGCATTATCCAGCGCATCCAGCGGCATGGCTTCGTAAAACCCAGGAAGTGCTCCCCAAATTGCTCCCACTACGATTTTCAAGAGAGCAGAGCGACGAGAAAGCAGTCGACCGTTGTGTGCATATAGACGAGCCATAATCTCCGCACATTGGACATCTGTAAACTCTTGGTTCTGGCAACGACCTTGTACGCGAATATCCTCATACGAGATAAACTCGTTCAGACTATATAAATGAACAGCCATAGTGCCTGAAAAGAAACATCATTAAAAGATTAGTAATGAGGAAAATCAGACATTGGGATTTAAACAAGTTCTCGGGAAGACAAGTTCTGTCAAGCGATAAACAAATTCAAATTTGTGCGATTAAGGAAGAAAACCCTCAAGCCAAGGAGTAAATTTCCCTTGAGAGCAATACTCTTCAACAGAAATGACAACTGCCATAATTAATAGGGGAATAAAATTCCCCGAAGATGCTAAAGAGTGATGCTCTGTAGAGAAGATGAAATGACCCATCAGAAACCCTAAAGGCAAAGCTTTTAATGAATCTGAAATTCCACGATCTTAATGATCCATGAACAAATTCTTACGAATCCTTCATGACAGATCAACAAATCTACGTAATTTGAAAGAGCAAAGCTTTGTTAATGGATGAAACCCTAGATTATTAAAAGGTTCTTTAAAAGATTTTATTTTTACCTAAAAGTTTTGACAGAGTTCTGTCCTTAAGAAAGTTCTTAAGCCAAAGAGCTATGCTCTGCAAGAGAATAATAATTCTCAGAAGGAAGAAGATGAACAGGAATCATCCTAAGGGCCAAGTGTCCTGTTAATAGGCACTGAGTACCGTTTCAACTTCTAAGTTGATCTAATGGTGGAGATGTTGCCACCGCTGTGCTCACGTGTGGGCCACGTGAGCGCAACGGTGGGGGGGCATTTGTATCCCCCAATCAGAGCAAAGCTCTGTTCAAAATTCAAATTTTGAAATGAAGCAACGCTTCAGAAGCAGCGACAAGTGTGCTGCGCCCTGAATAGCGCACCACGTGCAAAGCACGTGTGCGCTAGCGCTAGGTGCGCTGCGCTCTAAGAAGCGGACCACGTGTAAAACATGGATGCGCTAGCGCTGAGTGCGCATCGCTCTTAGCAGCGCACCACGTGCAAAGCACGGGTGCACTGGCGCTAGAACTAAAAGCTTCCCACCGTCAGATCAAAGATCCAATAATAATGATAAATCATTAATTAATCAGAATTAAATTCTGTTAAGGAAAGATTTCTCAAAATCTTTCCAAATAACAAGATTGTGCTCTATAAATCAGAGCACCGTTGGATCAATGATCCGATGGTGATTAAAAGTTACCAAAAGGCAGAATAAATTCTGTGTTGAAAGATTTATCAATCTTGTTAAAAACAAGAAGATTGCCTTCAGTAAATCAGAAGCTCATGGATCAAAGATCCAATGATGGGAAATTCCCCTAATCGATTGAAGAAAAGATCTCCTTAACTGATTGAACAAACCAGCTTGCTCTATAAAAAGGCCCCTAGATTTCAAGTCTCATGGACAGAAATATAGATAGAAGCATAGAAAGAAACTCCTTATAAATTTTGAGAAGTTTAAAGAAAAAGAGCAAGCTCTCAGAAGAAGAAAACTTTCTTCAAGGTAAAGAAATGAATGATGATAAGCACAGAGATGAAATCATTTCGTAATTAAAAAAGAAGAACTCACTTCTTTACAGATCATAGATCTACAAAGACCAAGGTCTTTTCAAAAGAGATCAAAAGATCCCATCATAAAATAAAAAGAAGAATATAAATCTTCTCACAGATCATAAATCTACAAGACTAAGGTCTTTTACAAAATGAGATCAATACATCTCAAAATAAAAGGAGGGGGGAGAATTATTCAATTCTCTTAGGATCACAGAACCATAAAGGCAAAGCCTTTCAATAAAGTAAGAACTTTTGTTTTTAAAATCTTGAGACAAAGTCTCTTCTAAGGGAGAATTTCCCAGATCATAAAATTTATTAAATGCACTTCTGCGCTCTTTGACTGGTGCTCAGCGCTGAGCGCACCACGTGTCACTCATGAATGCGCCACTTAACAGATAGCGCTTTGCGCTCTTGAACTAGTGCTTTGTGCTCATGGGCTGGCGCTCAGCGCTAGGCACATCACGTGTCAATCACGTGTGCGCCACTGAACTACTAGCGCTCTGCGCTTATAAACTGGCGCAATACGCCCATCATCTGGCGCTTAGCGCCAAGCGCGACACGTGTCCTTCATGTGTGCGCTACTCGGCAGAAGCGCATTGCGCTCTATGACAGGCGCAAAGCGCCAAGCGCACTACGTGCTCCTCACGTATGCGCTGATAGAACATAAATTGTTCTTTAATAAGCGCAGGGCTATGAGGAATGCTCAGTATTCAGTAAAAAACAAAAACACTGTTAGGGCCAAGCCCAAATAAAAGCTCCAAAGCCCAAAATAAATGTTAAACATTTTAACTTGATTGGACTTAGCCCAAGATTGGCCATAAGTCCTCAATTCAGATTAATTAATCCCATATGCTCACGAATCTTTTAACAGATCTTAGCCCCAAATTGGACTACAGATCTTTTAAGCAAAATTGGTTCAAGGGTACATCTCTGACCCTCTCTATTATATGTCACTGTAATCCTTCAACGTCTTCAGAGAGGTGACGGGTCCCGGCAACCATACATTTCATAGGCTATGACGTCTTTAAACCGGACTGTGGGGTCCTTTAAAACCCACGGACTATGATGTCTTTAACCTCGAACTGTGGGATCCTTAAACCCATGGACTATGATGTTCTTAACCTCGGACTGTGGGGTCCTTTAAAACCCATGGACCGAGATGTCCTTAAACTAACATTGGACCGTAATGTCCTTAAACCAATAATGGACCACCATGTCCTTAAACTAATCGACTGCAATGTCTCTAAACTAAACAATCGAGTCCAAATGCTCTCTTGTTGGATGTAAATGATCCCGTTGAGTTGATCTTGGTCTAAAATTAGACTAATGTATCCTCAACAAACGTTTACGTTGATCTTAGTCTCAAATGAGACTAACGTATCCTTCAACCCAACCCCAAACCCAAATCTAAGAAAATACGGATTTGGACTAATCCACGCACTATAGGCGACAACATAAATTAGTCTCCGTATACAATCCACGGGCAACCAAAAACAAAACAAACACACACGACACGAACTGATCATCTGGAGAAGGAGAAAGAGGTTACCGCGACGCGGTAGCGTAATTAACTGCAGGGGCTTGCGCCTGCAGGGAAGAGCGTCCCCACAATCAAAAACCCCTCAATGAGGGGAATCTGACGAAGTCTGCTACATCGGCGGCATCCGTTTAAACCTTCGATACATGATGTCATAAATCAACTTGGCATTTTCGGGGAGGTGGACGGATAGCACCAATTAGCATCTGGCCCGAATTCAGGCAAGACGAACCCGCGCGGTCACGTCTCCCCTGTTTCGGTGGGGAACAAACTCCTCGCACTGCTAGGATGCCGGTGCGCACTAGAGCTCAGGCAAAGGCCTCCGATGAAGCGTCAGTGACAGTACCATCAGTAGAGGTGTCATCCGCGGTGGTATTGCCAAAAGGGGATACTGGAAGCGAGGTTGGCCAACGTCGCACCAAAGCGCCGAGGAGAAGGAAGCGATCCTCTTCCAGTGTTAGCTCTAGCTCGAAAAGGTGGAAGAAAACAGCTGCCGGCTTGCTTGACCTCCTGCTGGAATCTGAGCCTATTGTTCAAGACGAGCCCATCTCCATGCAAGAGCCGGAAGACGGTCTTATTTATCCTGGCTCGTCAGCTAAGGAAGCCACGCAGTTAGCTGAAGCTTTAAGGCACTCACAGGATGAGACTGAAAATGTGCGCATCCCGAAGAAGCCCAACCCCCCGGTTATCTTCTACGAAGATCCCCCTTCACTACGGAGAGTACATATGGGTCCTCTGCGAAGGGAAGATGAAAGAGCCTTCAAGCAGCCCATCTCGGCTGCTTCTGAAGATGAGCTGGCACTGAAGACCGGTGGGCATGAATCTGCATTTGAAGCCCGGCGAGCACATTTCCTCAGAAAGGAATGACGGCTTGAAAAAGCCATACTAGAAGCATCCTGGCGCATCGGTATATGTGCTTTCCTTATTTTTCTTTTAGCAAATAATTTGTATCGCTTTTTATATCTCCTTATCTTTGCGAAAACTTTGCAGGGACATCAGTAGCGAAAGAGGATCTAAGCCCAGGTCGTACCATGACCACCGCTTCTATAGATGTCTCCTATGACGCATCGGCATGTGCAGAAGGGGTTACTACAGCTGTCGTTCCTGTTGTAAAGCCTCCGGTGGTGGCTCTTGTTCCTTCGGTGTCCATTACTCGAGCGGAGGTGACCCCATTGGCCACGGACCCTATGGATTTTTCTGATGGCGTCTTGGAAATTGTAGGAGGGACCACGAAGGCCTCTGTTCTTTCTCTGGAGCCTGAAATGGCGGTTGTTGCTTCGCAACTGGAAGCTGCTATGCCCGCAAATGTCCCCGGTGATGTGCCTGAGGGCGTGGAGGAGGCCGCCGAAACTGCCATATCTCCAGTTCAAGGCGAGTGGAGTGTCGAAGGTAACCTTTTACATTTTATTGTTAATGATCCCCTTATTATCTGAACTCTTCTTTCTTTTAGAATTACGGGAATTAGCGGCTTCTATAGTGGATCTATCTCCCAGGAAGTCCTTCCAGCGCTTATTGGACATGGCTGCCCTACGGGTGATGTCCCCGCAAAGCATCGTCCTTTCTTCTGGGCAAGGTCGGTGTTCTTTGACCCCTTTGTTTTATTATCACTTTTTTTACGATGATGCTAACATGCCCTCTGCAGTTTTGGAAGCTGATGATGAAGTAGAGATCCTGGATGGGCTTGGGGATCTTTCAAACCCCCTTTGCATGGCTGTAGGTAAGTAAAACTTTACCCTTGGTATCGTTTTATTTATTCCATGTTTGCCAGTATCGCTGACTAGTCATAAAATTTAACAGTTTTGCCAACTCCGGCTTTGTTAGAATCCCGAATCTCTATGCCACCAGGACCATATGCCTGACGTGCGTCTGAAAGGATGGCGAGACAAAGCATTCACTTCTTTTCGGCCCTCATTGAAGATTTTCGTGCTGGAAGTTCTGTTACGGCCGACTAATTCGCTGCCGAAGCCAATACTTCTTTGCCCTTCCTTGCTACTTATCATGATGAGACAATGGTGCATATTTGGGTTGAGTATTGTCGCAGAGTAGAAGCTTGCTTACATAATCTCGAGTGTATACGCCTTCCTTCCGAGCTCTTAACTGCAAAGGTGAGCCTGCGGGAGTGGATTAAGCGGTGCGCCGCTAATCTTCAGTCTTGCGAAAAGAGGCTCAACAGGAAATTTTCGGAGAGGGAGCTAGCTTCAATTGCTTTGGGGGACCTCCAAGCTCAATTCACTGCTAAGACCACCCGTGCGTACGAACTTTGGCGAGTGCTTTAAGAAGCTATCACAGAGGTGGTAGCTCTTGATAAAGCCATTATCTTTACCCGCGAGATGGTTGAAGCTCATAAAGTTGCTGAAAAGGAGCTTGAGAGTCGGTTCACCTTGTATCAGGAGGAGACCCATCTTGTGGCAATAACAAAGCTTGAAGCCGAGGCCAGCGAAAGAATGATGAATTGATGAACTTATTGCACCATCCGCCGGCTTGAAGATATTTTTTTTATATTCTCCCTTTTTTTGTATTTACTCCTGAATGAGAGTGTCTTTTGATTCTTTTATGAAATATACTTTGTATTCATCTAGATTCATGAATAAAAGACATATTTTATTTCATATTGGCGTGTCCCTTTTAGCAAATGCGTCTTGTAGATAGTCTATCTTGATCTCCTTACTGGGCGGTGATGGCTTAGAAAACATGTTCAGATCTGCCGCCTAAGACTTTTCAACCTCATGAGCCGTGAGGGTTTCATAAAGACTTTTCTCCTTATGAGTCGAGAGGATCTCGTAGGTGTATTTTCTCCTTAGGAATCATGAGGATTCCTAAGTGCGTATTTTCTCTTGAGATTCGTAAGGATCTCACAAGAGCGTTTTCTCCTTGCAAGTCGTGAAGACCTACAAGTGTTGTTCACCAAATAGGAGAATTTCACACTATTGGTGGAACTGGGCGAGGGAACGCTTATTTATGTTCATGGATTGTATACAAGGATCAATAATGACTGCCTGTAGGGCAGTTTGGGGGATATGATAGCTTAAGAACAGGTTCAGGTCCCTGTATCTTAAGACTTTTGAATGCTGTGAGCCGTGAGGGTCTCATGGGGGAGGAAATTCTCCTTACAAGTCGTGAGGATCTTGTAAGTGTAATTTCTCCTTAGGTATCGTGAGGATTCCCAAGTGTTTTGCTCCCTTATGAGTCGTAAGGATCTCACGCGGGTATTTTCTCCTTACAAGGTCGAGAGGACCCTGCAAGTGCACAGGAATTTTTTTTTATGAGTCTGCGCCCTTTCGGGTTTTCACAAACTCGCCGGTAGCCCTGCTGTTTTTACTCACGGAGCCCTTTCGGGTTTTCACAAATTTTTTTTGTTTTTCCGCGTTAGCCTAAAGATACTGCGGTTCGTAGTAGTTTAAGGACGTTACGGTCCGTAGCTAGTTTCAGGACATTGCGGTCTATTGTTAGTTTAGGGACGTTTCGGTCCGTTGTTAGTTTAGGGACCTTTCGGTCCATTGTTAGTTTAGGGACCTTTCGGTCCATTGTTTTCCGTATTTGGGACGGGGTATCGTTGGATACTAGTTTAAGAGTCTTGACTCAAGAAGATAGCGAGCGGACATAGATGTCGTCATCTATCATTGACCTGAGTCGTGACTCGTCAAGCGTAGTACTTCTTCAAGAATCATCCATTTATATGCCGAAAGGGTCTTTCACCATGCATATCCATGAGCAAGTAAGCCCCACCTTGGTAGAATTTGTCTACGATCTACGGGCCTTCATAGTTTGGCTCGAATTTCCCCCGTTTGGCATGATTGGGGATCATAGGTCTTTTGAAAACTAGCACGAGTTCGCCTTGGCGAAATATTCTCGGCTTAGTTAATCTTTCGTATGAGTGTGTCATCTTTTCTTTGTAAGCTTCCAAGTTTTGTTGCGCCATGAGACGAGTTTCATCGAGGGCGTCTAGCTCTTCAAGCCGAAGATGAGCATTCTCTTCGTCTGTTAGCTCTTTTTGAACCGCCACTCGTAGAAAGGGTAGCTCTATCTCGAGGGGGAGTACCGCTTCTATGCAGAATACTAACGCGAATGGCGTTGTATTTTTGGCCGTTTTGAACGTGGTCCGATAAACCCAGAGAGCTTCATGAAGTTTTTTGTACCAGTTTTTTTTTGTTTCTGGACACCGTCTTCTTTATGATCTTCATCAAGGTCTTGTTGAAAGCCTCAGCCAGACGGTTAGCTCGGAGATTATAGACCGAAGAGGATCTCTAGTCTATATTATGTTGTTGTGCGAAGCGGCTGATTCTGTGACTTCTGTAGGCCGGCCCGTTATCGGAGATAATCCGTCGCGGAGTGCCGAACCGATAGATGATGTGTGTCTTGAAGAAATGGAGAATGTTCTCTGTCTTCACTTCTCTTAAAGATACTGCTTCTGCCCATTTAGAGAAGTAATCAGTTGTCGCCAATATGAACCGATGTCTTTTAGACGATGCTGGTTCGATAGGCCCAATTATATCGGTTCCTCACATTTCAAACGGACAGCTAGCCACTGTTGGGTGTAGCGGATTTGGATGCTGGTGGATGAAGTCCTCCTGAATTTGGCATGAGTGGTACTGTTTCGCGTATTCGAGGCAGTCTTGAATCATCGTGGGCCAATAGTAGCCCATTCTTTTGATCTTCAGCTTCATCTTTAGCCCGGCTTGATGAGAACCGCAGAGTTCGTCGTGAGTTTCATGGATGACTCTTCTTGCTTCTTCCGGTCCCAGGAATCTCAGCCATAGAGAGTCGAACGATCTCTTATATAGAGTATCATTGATGAAGGCAAAAGACAAAGCTCGTTTCATGAGCTGATGTCTTGAGGATGCATCTACAGGTGTTCGACGGGATTTGAAGTAGTCTATGAAGACTTCTCTCCAATCCTTAGCCCTTTCTTGGTCCTCTATTCGTAGGGCTGTTTGCTTGGTCGCTTCCTTTTCTTCAGATGACTTCAGAAATATTTCTGCTGGTGCGAGAATCCGACGGCACTGCACAATGATTCTTACATCATAGAGGTTTTCGTCAGCCGGTTCTTTAGCGAGCTTGGCTAATGCATCTGCTTTGCTATTTTCTATACATGGTAAGCTTTCCAGGGTGTAGGAGGGAATTTGAGTTAGTAACTATTGCAATCTTTTGCCATATTTCACTAACTCTAGCTTGCACGTCTGATAGTCACCGTTTACTTGGCTTACGACCAGCTAGGAGTCTCCGTATATAAGGAGGTTTTCGATTCCCATGTCGACAGTGATCTCAAGACTTGCTATCAAAGTCTCATATTCCGCTTCATTGTTTGTCCTCGGCTCTGTTAAGGAAAAGGCAAAGCGCATTACCCATCGTTGCGGAGTCACGAAGATAAGGCCTACCCCGGATTTAATTATGGGGGTGTTGTGCTGTGGCTTCTTCATGGAAGATACTCTGTCGATATAGAGTTCCCATCGGGTATTACTCCCTCCTTTCTCCCTGTCGATCGTGTCAAACGCGTTTTTTTCCCCCAATCAGAGCAAAGCTCTGTTCAAAATTCAAATTTTAAAATGAAGCAATGCTTCATAACAGCGCCAAGTGCGATGCGCCCTAAGCAGCGCACCACGTGCAAGGCACGTATGCGCTAGCGCTAAGAGCGCTGCACTTAAGCAGCGCACCACGTGCGAAGCACGTGTGCGCTAGCGCTAAGTGCGCTGCACTCTAAGCAGCGCAACACGTGCAAAGCACGGGTGCGCTAGCGCTGGAACTAAAAGCTCCTCATCGTCAGATCAAAGATCTAATAAAGATGATAAATCATCAATTAACCAGAATAAAATTCTGTTAAGGAGAGATTCCTTAAAATCTTTCCAAACAAAAAGATTGTGCTCTGTAAATCAGAGCACCATTGGATCAATGATCCAAAGGTGATGAAAAATCACCAAAATACAGAATAAATTCTGTGTGGGAAAAGATTTCCCAATCTTGTTAAAAATAAAAAAATTGCCTTCTGTAAATCAGAAGCTCTTGGATCAAAGATCCAACGGTGGGGAAATCTCCAAATCAAACGGAGAAAAGATCTTCTTAACCGATTGAACAAATCAGCTCGCCCTATATAAAGGCCTCAAGACTTTAAGTCTCAGATATACAGAAACATACAGAGGAAACCCCCGATAAACTTAGAGAAATCTCAAGAAAGAAGAACCAAGCTCTCTTCAAGGTAAAAATAAACAGTGAGATGAAATCATCTTATATTAAAAAAGAAGAATTCACTTCTTTCTCACAGATCATAGATCTATAAGACCAAGGTCTTTTACAAAGAGATTAAAGGATCTCATCATAAAATAAAAAGAAGAACATAACTCTTCTCAAAGATCATAAATCTATAAAATAAAGGGAGGGAGAATAAGTCAATTCTCGTAGGATCACATATCCATAAAGGCAAAGCCTTTCATCAAAATATGAGATTGAAACATCTCCTACAAAATAAGAAATTTGTTCTTAGGACCTTGAGACAAAGTCTCTTCTAAACGAGAATTTAGTTCTTAGATCATAAAGCTGATCAGATAGCGTTTTGTGCTCATAAACTAGCGCTCTATGCTCTTGGACTGGTGCTCAGTGCCAAGTGCGCCACGTGCTTTCCACGTGTACGCTACTTGAATAGAAGCGCTTTGCGCTCTTTGGACTGGCGCTCAGCGCCAAGCGCATTGCGCTCTTTGGACTGGCACTCAGCGCCAAGCGCATTGTGCTCTTTGGACTGGCGCTCAGCGCCAAGCGCCACGTGCTCCTCACGTGTGCGCCACTCAGCAGAAGCGCAATGCGCTCATAATCTAGCGCTCAGCGCCAAGCGCACCACGTGCTCCTCACATGTGCGCCACTCAGCAGAAGCGCAATGCGCTCATAAACTAGCGCTCTGCGCTCTTTGACTGGCACAAAGCGCGCCGCGTGCTCCTCACGTGTGCGCTAAAAGAACATAGATTGCTCTATAAGTAAAGTCCAGAGCTATGATAAATACTCAGCATTCAATAAAAGGCAAAAATATTGTCAGAACTCAAACCAATGCTCAGTATTGTTAAATGTTTAACATTTTAATTGAATGGGCCGAGCCCAAGTTGGCCACAAACCCCTCATTCAGATTAATTGAGCCCATATACTCATAAATCTCAGATCTTAGTCTTAATTGGACTACAGATCTTCCAACCAAAATTGGTTCAAGGGTACATCTCTTCACTCCTCTGATATTTGTCGTTGTAATCCTTCAACGTCTTCAGAGAGGTGACGGGTCCCGATAACCATATATTCCATAGACTATGACGTCTTTAAACTAGACTGGGGTCCTTAAACTCATGGACTATGATGTCCTTAACCTTGGACTGTGGGGTCCATAAACCCATGGACTATGATGTCCTTAACCTTGGACTGTAGGGTCCTTAAACCCATAGACTATGATGTCCTTAACCTTGGACCGTAATGTCCTTAAACTAGTTATGGACCGCAAAGTCTCTAAACTAAACAACAGAGCCCAAATGCTCTTTTGTTGGATCTAAATGATCCCGTTAAGTCGATCTTAGTCTAAAAATTAGACTAACGTGTTCTTAACAAACGTTAAGTCGATCTTAGTCTAAAATTAGACTAACGTATCCTTAACAAACGTTTAAATTGATCTTAGTCTCGAATGAGACTAACGTATCTTTAAACCCCAAACCAAAACCCAAATCTAAGAAAATACGGATTTGGACTATTCCACGCCCTAAGGGCGACAACATAAATTAGTCTCCGTATACAATCCACGGGCAACCAAAAACAAAACAAACACACACGACACAAAGTGATCATTTGGAGAAGGAGAAAGTGGTTACCGCGATGCTGTAGCATAATTAACTGCAGGGGCTTGCGCCTGCAGGGAAGAGCGTCCCCACAATCAAAAAAACTCTCAACGAGGGGGAATCTGACGAAGTCTGCAACATCGGTCGCATCCGTTTAAACCTTTGATACATGGTGTCATAAATCAACTTGGCATTTTCGGAGAGGTGGACGGATAGCACCAATTAGCATCTGCCCTCGAATTTCAGGCCCTGATGTCCCAACGTCCCGGTCGTGTCTTTCGGCGGAGAACAGATTCTCGCACGCCCGGTAGGACCTTTTTCTCTTTCCGCTCCACACTTCGTGTGTCGTGTTTCACGAACGAATCGTGATTTGACATGGTTGCCCCTGGATTCGAGGTACTAAGATTTGGTGTCTTGCTCCGTGCAGAAAACAGAAGATCAATGGTTTCAAACTGCACTAACTGCAACTGCAACTCTCGCTCCGTCCGGTCCGGAGGAGTGACTTACGGGCCCCAAGCGGCCTCCATTTTCGCTATGCCGGTGGAACAGGTGACTCAGGCCACCACTGGATCGTTCTTCGAGACCATGCTCCCGCCAACAAGCTTCAGTGCCCCTGTACCATTGCAAGAAGCTCCCAAGAAGTCGGTCTTTGATCGGCTGCAACCTCTGCGGCCCCTCTCAACGGGTCGCCTAAGTCCACTGCTTCAGTTTTTAACATATTGGGCCAAAGCTCAGATGGGCCCATGAAGAAGCCCGCAATTCCTGAAGGTGTTATCCCTAAGAAGTTAGCCATTCCTACTCCTGAAGTAACCAAGGCTGTTTCGCCTGCACGAAAATCGGCCTTTTCAAGATTGGCCATTCCCTCTCAGCGAGCATCTGTCTTTGATAGGCTGGCGCCAACAGCAGACTCTCATCAAAACAGGGAGCATGGAAAAGCTGATCCAACAGCGGAGGTGATCCCGGCCGCACGACATGCTCGACGTTGCCACTGGTGCCGAGTGAGGAAAGCTGGGGGCAATTCCCCTTCTGGATTGACTCCGCCGGCTCCAACGGTGGAAATTGATGCTGCTGTTCCAAGTGGGAACAGCTTTGAACCACTCAGGAGGGTCTGCAAGAACTCTCCGACTGTTTCTGAAAAGGTCTCCTCCTCTTGTGGAGAATGCTACAAAGGCAAAGCTCGAGTAGCCCCCTCAACGGCTATCCTCTAAAATTTACAAAGTCTGGCGTCAAGTCCAAGACTCGGTGATTGATCAAGTTTACTCTCGCCAACAGAAAAAGGTGAAAGTTCAGCGAGAAGACGACCATCCTGTCAGGCCATAGAAGGCGACAGCTACTTAGGTGCCCACTGCAATGGCCCCCTCAACTTCGACCGCCCACAAGAGGAGAAGGCCGGAGAAAATACCTGAGTCTGCGATGAATCGCAAGATCATTGAACTCAAACGTCCCAAGGTTGGGGGCATGGTGGTACACACCATCTATATGGCATCCGGAAAAGAGGATAGTCGTATCTCCACAGGTCATCAACCACTTACGCGATCAGTGACTAAGGCTCAGGAGCAACAACAACAAAAGCTCCAAGAGATGCTAACAGCTATGGCCGCACTCACGGGACCAAAAGCAGGCTCGGAGACATCTTCGGAGCAGCGTCGTAAGCATAAAACTGATGCCGAATTCCTTCGGAAAATACTTGAGAAAAAGGACAAAGAGGCCGCGGAACAAGTGGCCAATATAAAACAAATGACCCTTCTATTTCAAGATATGGTGGGCATGATGATCCAGCCGAACCTTCCAGCCGAAGATCATCCAGTAATAATTAAAGATGATAGAGAAGAGACATCAAATCCTCTGCCGGCTCTGTCAGCAGCCAAGGAGGGGACCATCTCAAAAGCCGTCCTGGATGATTACATCACTCAGCAGATACGAGTTCATCAGGCGAATAAAGCGGCTGGGCAAATTGTTAAGACTGGACGACCCTATCCGTGTTGGTACGACCAAATAAAGTACCCGCCGGGATACACGATCCCCAAATTCCACGTATATAAGGGGACAGGAAATCCGCATCAGCACATCGCTCAATTCAGGGCTCTCTGCGGCAACACTGGAGGCGACGATAAGCTACTGCTTTGCCAATTCGTTGGCAGCTTGTTGGAGACAGCATTCGAGTGGTATTCCGAACTCCCAAATGACTCTGTCAAGACATTTGCAAAGATGGAGTTGCTATTCACCCAGCGCTTCGCAAGCGCTAGCGAACGCACCCCAATCACGGCATTGATCAATGCCAGGGTGAAGCCTGGAGAAACTTGGGTTCAGTACGCAATACGATGGCGGAATGTATGGTTAAAATGCGAGCAGCGCATCGAAGAAGCGCCTGCGATAGGCATGTTCGTGGGTACTCTTGATCCGCAGGCGACCATTTCGCAATTCATGATGTTCTTCAAGCCAACTACTATCCAGGCCTTGATTGTCAAGCTAGCCCAAATGGACCAGATGGGTCATAGACCATCTCCTTCTAAGCTGGAATCTTGGAATGAAAAAGGGAAAGGGAAAGCAACCTTCGTCGCCAATACTCAACAACAGCCGAGCAACTTAAAAACGGTTCTTCGCCAAAACAACGTGCGTCCACGCCCATCTCTCGAGAAGAGACTGGGACGTCCTTACTCGTTTCCCCGAGATTAAACAAGGAGATTGTTCGAACTGGCAGTGCGCAATAGACTCATCAATCTGCCGGATCCAAAACGTCGTTGCAGCCAAGCGATGTCAACAATCCTAATTACTGCCCTTACCACCAATCAGTAAGCCATCCAATTGAAGATTGCTTCGTCTTCAAAGGCTGGATTGGGGACCAATACCAACTGGGAAAATTCGCGCTGCCTAAAAACTGGAAGATGAATCCGCCACAACCACATGATCCGAAAAAGATAGACATGCCGGGGGCATCGTGCTCATTCGTAGAGAAAGCCTCATGTACCGAAAAGTCCGTAAACTAGAAATTTTCCTCAAATACGGCAACGACGAACCGAGATGTCCTTAAACTAACGACGGACCGAAACGTCCCTAAACTAACTATGGATCACTATGTCCCAAAACTGGCTGTTGACCGAAACGTCTATAAACTACTACGGACCACAGTATTCCAAGGCTGACTAAAAAAACGTGCATAAGCAAAATGAGCACGGATGAAAACCCGAAAGGGCTCCATGAATAAAAACAGCAGAACTACCGGCGAGTTTTGTGAAAACCCGAAAGGGCGCAATCTCGTTAAAAAACACTTGCAAGGTCCTATCGACCCTATAAGGAGAAACCACCTGCGTGAGATCCTTACGACTCACAAGGAAGCAACACACTTAGAAATCCTCACAATTCCTAAGGAGAAATTACCCTTGCGAGATCCTCATGACTCATAAGGAGAACCCTCTTATGAGACCCTCATGGCTCATAAGATCCAAAAGCCTTAAGTTACAGGGATCTGAACCTGTTCTTAAGCTATCACAATCCCCAGAATGCCTTACAAGCGGTTCAATGCTAACCTTTATATACAATTCATGGGCACGAATAAATATTTCCCTAACAAAGTCCCACCCACGACTAGGGATATGTTCACACAGTGGACATCCCTTGTAAGTCCTCTCGACTTATAAGGAGAAAACACTCTTGTAAGATCCTTACGATTTATAAGAGAACACATACACTTAGGAATCCTCACGATTCTTAAGGAGAAAACGCACTTACGAGATCCTCACGACTCGTAGGAAGGAATACCTTCATGAGACCCTTACGGCTCATGAAGTTAAAAGTCTTAGTCGACAGGATCCTAACCCTGTTTGCTAAGCCACCTTTGTTCGACATCGACAGAGGCAAATGATGATTCGCTCCTGGTAATATCCCAGTTGTAGCGATGCTGATGCCTAAATCGGTATCAAATCTCAAACTCGCAGCGAAAAGCCAGCGATCCAAAAATGCTTATGAAATAGCCGAAATGATGGGGCAACTTGCAATGAAATCAGCAAGTAAAAATGTATGCATACAAAAACAGCCGAAATGATTGGACAACTCGCAATAAAAAGCAGCAAGTAAATAAAACAAATAGATGAAATAATTGGGCACTGGGAAAAATAGCCGAAATGATTGGGCAATCGTGACTTTCACGATATAAAAGCTGAAATGATAGAGTATCACGGAAAGAAAAATATATAAAATGAAACTTTTTGCCCTACAGGTAAGATCACATCGATCCCTGTATATAATCCAGGGGCACAAACAAAGAGGGAACCATATCATCCCACCAGGCTCCATAAAAAAAAAAAGCCAAGTCTCGACGGCCAAATCTGCAGCCTGCAGACCCATAAAAGCATTCCTCCTCATTCCAGCAGGACTCAGACGCGACGTCAGCAAAGCGGAGTGACGGCAAAATCCCAGCTCCACCTCAGCATTCGTCTCGTTAAACCAGAAGCAATGTCAACAACGGCGTTCCTTCGCAGTCCAGCAGGATGCAGATGCAACGTTAATGAAAGACCTCACGGTCGAAACAAAGCGGAGTGATGGCAAAATCCCAGCTCTACCTCAGCATTCGTCTCATTACAGCAGACGCGATGTCACCTCAGCGTTCTTCCTCCAACAGTATTCGGACACGCCAAAGCAAACGAAGCAAAGGCAATATTCCCAGCTTCAAGGTCTTGACGGCAACTCATATAAAACCTGAAAGACTATCGGAGATCATCCCGCACCAGCGCGGAGTGATCACTACCGTGACATTCGTCTCGATATAGCAGACGCAATGCCAGCAAATGAAGCAAAGGCAATATTTCTAGCTTCATGGTCTTGACAGCAACTCATATAAAACCTGAAAGACTATCGGAGATCATCACACACCAGCATGGAGTGATCACCACCGCGACATTCGTCTGGATACAGCAGACGCAATGCCAGCAAACGAAGCAAAGGCCAAATTCCTAGCTTCAGGTTCTTGACGGCAACCCAAATAAAACCTGAAAGACTATCGGAGATCATCCTACACCATCACGGAGTGGTTATGACTCATCGGGGCTCCCCAAACTGAGCCTAACCTCAAGTAAAAAGCGGCATGGCAAAATTCCTAACGCTTCCTCTCCCGACGGTCCTGCCTAGGAAAATTGCTTGAAGACGTCTTGTCCAACCCCCAAAGGGATCAGAGACACGACAGTCACAAGGCTACTCGAACAGCAAGATTGCCTATCGAGGAATATATCAGCCAACGCGACAGTACGACGGACAAAACCCTAGTACCACAGACCCTAACGGATCTCTGTCGTAAAGAGCAGAAGTTCACTGTGACGTTAGGACATTCTTGCGAGAACTTCTCGATTCGTATCGAATCGTGAGGAAATTAGTGTATTTCCGAGAATTTCTCGATTCGTCTCGACTCGTAGGGAAAAGCCTTAGGCAATGGGGATAAGGACCTATTTCCTAAGCACTGGGGCCCTGCAAGTCGGTCCAAAATAGACTCTTGCATGCTATTCATGGACCACACTCTCCAAAGTCGAATCTCAACAAGAAAGGAAACAACCACTTACGAGTCCTCTCGACTTGTAAGAGGAAAAATTCTTTTGTGAGATCCTTACGACTCTCAAGAGGAAACGCACTTAGGAATCCTTACGATTCCTAAGGAGAAAATACGTCTACGGGATCCTCTCGACCTGTAGGGAGAAAATTCTTTATGAGACCCTCACGGCTCATAAAATTGAGAAGTCTTAGGTAGCAGACCTGAACCTATTTCCTGTGCCATCGTTACCCTGCAAAGATTCCAAGATGGACCATCACTTACTATCTACAATCCACATTTGCTAAAACCATATGGCAATGACACGGCAAAGAGAAGAAAGCAATGATAGAACAGAAAATGTGTATCTTTTATTCATGAATTAAATGGAGTACAAGTTGAATCATATGAAAGAATAAAAAAAATGGATACATATTATTCAAAGATTACAAGCAAAACAGCTACTGAGAAGGAAGCGTTTTCAATAAGTCAGTAAGTTGCTCGCGCACTCCTTTCAGTGCCTTCTTATAGTCAGCTGCCGCGGCCAACTCCGCTTCAACCTGAGCCCGTTGCTGCAAATAAGATGAAAGTTGCTCATCAATGACCCGCTGAGCTGCCCCACGACTCTGCGCATCTCGCTCGATGAGGTCGAGCTTCTGCCTCAGCGTTAGCCCATCAGAAATACATCGTAGAAGACCTTCAAAGATAGCTTCAGCTGTACAGCATTTGCATCAACCTGAGCGTGCAGCCGGGTAGATTCGCATGAAGTCTCTTCGCACTCCTTACGCTTTAAGGCCGCTTCTTGTTCAAGATGGCGGAGGTAGGGAGTGCTCTGCTCGACCCACGCATCCCGTTGGGAGTTCACAGCCAGGACCTCAGGAGCAGGACGTCCGAGCTCAAGCTCATGCAGGCAGGCCTCAATTTTCCTGCAGTGATTAACCCAAGACTCAACGACGCCCTCGCTATGGAAGTTCACGAGCGTCGCCTGCATAAAATTAATCCCGGCAGCAAAATCTGCAGCGAGTGCAGGGATCTCCGCGTCAAGCTCTTCAACGGATTCACTTAACATACGAATGCTGGTCACAGCGCCTTTAGAAGATGGACGTCTAGAAAATGGTCCTGCTGGCATTAATATACAAGATTTGAAGGGAGCAGGAACCGGTGCGACTGCTGCAAAATGAATTACGGTTAAAAGCTAACCCGCAAAATAATTAAATCACATGAGTGATGAAGTATACTATACTGGCTGCGGCAGGTGGCAAGGCCGGGAGTACCGGTGGCGCAGCTATTCTTTCTTCTCCTCCTTCAATCTGTAGTGATGCAGTCAAAACAAAGAAAAATTAGCAACGACTTAGCTGCCCGTAAAAATAAAAGAGAAGATATTAGCTAGAGACTGTACTCACCAACGCTACTAGATGAAGCAATCTCCGACTGGAACGAGAAATATGGGTGCAGCACCTGATACAGATGATCAAAAAGGACTCCTGTAAGGGTGTAATAATGCAATGTCAGTACATAAAGTATATTGCCTACAATGAAACCGATATGTCACAAACCCAGACCTTCCAGCATTTGGGAGGACACGAGAGAAGGCAAAGGGGCGGCAACCGTCAAAGCAGCAACTGGTGATGCTTCCGCGGGTGGCACGACCTCAACGCTCACCACACCTGCATTAGAAACGGAAGAAATACTGTCAGAAGAGATTGAAAGGGATTGCAGAATGAAAAGAAAAGCAATGACCCAAAATCTACCTGGTGAGTCGCCAGTCGAAGCCGCGACAAGGGCGTCATTGGGTGTAGCGACTGCTTCACTCTCCTCCATCGGAATGGTTTCGCCGCCCGTAGCTTCATTCCCCGACTCCACGAGAGCCGTCGTGATGCTCGCAGCGCCCGACAACGGTAAGGAACCGCAAGGGGAAAGAGTGGCAATTGGGGCAGTTCCAGACTCTTGAGAAAGAGTAGCCACTACAGGCTCAGTGGTTGCCGCCGTTTCACCTACCACTTCCTCATCAAGACTGCGCCCTGCAGGATATGACGTATGAGAATCTGAAGATCATATTTTGATAAAAGACCCAGGGTTACGTTACCTTGAGATGGCCTTTCAGACGCCTCCCGAGCCGCGCGTATCACCTGTCTATGAGCGATAGACAGGGAAACCGGAGCACCCTCTGAAGAAGTAGGGACAGGAGAAGCAGCGCTCGAGCCTGGACCTACGGCCAAGGCGGCGTTACGTTCTCTTGCCGCACGCCTTCTGCGCTTCCTTTCCGCTTGGGCCGTGAGAGCTGATCTTTTCAGGACCTCCGTTAAGGAGACGTCATTGTCCGTGCCAGGAGCTACCTCTGGAGCCGTTATGGCGTTCGTCATCGGTTGCTTAAGTAAAGCCTCTTTTGGCAATGCTGAGGGGGCCGGGACTTCGATAGCTGGCTCTGGAAGTATCTCCGCATCACCCTGTGGGATTGGCACTGTACTGGGGATGACCTGAGTTGAGTTAGTCCCTGCGATAAGATGAAAAAGGGGTCAGATTACCCATAAGAAAGGAGAATAAAGGTACAATGAGCCGAAATATACCAAGGCCCAACGAAGCACGAAGCCTATCTTCCTCCTCAAAAGTCTTGAGGGAAGCCGCGGGAACCTCTTCAGTGGAAATGCCTGTTAAAGAAGGAGTGTCAGTCAAAATATGATAACAAAAACATAACAGCAAAAAGATACGGTTGAAGCTTACTTGATTGTGCGAGGATGATCAGTCCTGCTTTGTGGCTAGCTAGACGCTCGGAAGCTGCGATGGCAGCCTCCAGATCAGTATCATCTGGCGCCATGAATAGAACCTCATTGGTCCCATATTCGCTCAGGCCCTCGCTATAAGGAGCATGAGGCTCCTGGCCGAGTACAACGTCTGCAGAAAGAATCAGCTACTTCTTCTTCTTCTTCTGCGAGCGAGCACCGCTAGCACAAGCCTACGCTTGGTGGGCACCTTGGGACGACGAGTCCCGATATCTGAACCTATGCCAGACTCGGGAGACACTATAGTCACCTCTTTCATGGTAGCACGGGGTATCGGTAGCTCAGGCCTATCACGCGGGACCATGACCGCAGAACTTCTCTCAAAGGAAGACGAACGATGGTCCGTTGCTTCAAAGGGATGGCTGGATTACCAGCAGGGGCTGCACCCTTACGATCGAGCAACAACTTCTTTTCCTCCCTGATGATGGCACCCATCACGTGTTGATACCATGCCACGTATACGTTCAGGGCTTTCGGAACACAACTTGGCTCACTAATGAAGAAATTGGATCTTATGTTTAGGCACATGAAATGGTGCAAAGCGCTCCGGATACCCTCTTCAGTATAAACCGGTTCTTCCAAGAGTGCCTCGAGCGGGACGCCCTAAATATAACTTGATTGCTGGGTAAAACGGTGGGGGTTATATCTCATAAACGAAGCCGAGTCGTTCTGCCTGAACACCAAGTATCCCGGCCTGATCGAGTACAAATGGAGAATCTCCCGAGCTTTCAAGGTAGAAGCTCCGTCCTTAAAGGTGTCCTGCAACGGCTGCACCGTCTTAGCGGATTCCTTACCGATGGTCATAACCTTATCAACAAAGGTCATACCGTCCCCGACGGTACGTGGGCGAAGAATTACACCCCGAGCCTCTCGCTGACTTGGCTCCACAATGGAAGCGTTGACCAGCCGCATGATCCGTGGAAAATTGCAAGTTTCATAGAAGTGAGGCCGCTTGTGCATTCCAAAAGCACCGAGCATATGCAGCTCGAGTCATGAGGTAAAATAATACATCGGGAAGTTCACGGGCTGCACCCCCGATTGAGTAATGCCGGCCGCCAAACTAAGGCCGTGATACAAATGAGGCAGCCCGGCAATCCCAACAGCAACCTGTCTCCCTTCAACCATACGATGAGCTGGGTAGAAGACAGACGGCCTTATGTAGCGAGGGTGCATGGGAAGCGCGAACCAACTTAACCACAAACCGAGGAATCCTAGAAAGAATGCTTCCTCATCGATGCCTGGAGCGGCAATTTCTGAAAAGGGGACGATCGCGACATTTGGAAGAAAGAAACTCTTTTGATCGGCTTCCAATATTGGCCGGCTATTCAAGCCAAAGCCGAAAGGATCATCAAGTTTGGCAAACCTTTCACCTTCTTGCGATAAAACTTCTGGGCGGAGAAAACGGGCGATGAAGTCCGCAAAGCTAACCCCATGGCATCCAGATTCAAGAAATAAGCCCTCGCAAATGTTTAGCACCTTGATCAAGCTCGGGAATCGGTGCTGAATGGCATTTTCTGGGTTTAGACCCGTCATCACCAGTCGGGTAGCAAAAATATACTCATCAGGGGGAAGTATCTCCTCATAATGCTCCCCTCTGACAGGCAAGCCGGAGAGATCCGCAAACTCTTCCAAAGAGATGGAAACTTCTCGATCTAGCATAAGGAAGGTATGAGTTGGAATGTTCCATTTTTCCAAAAAGGCTTTGACCCACCACGCTGGAGGTGGGGAATATTGAAACAGGGAAGCATAGATCGCTGGGTACAACCCGAGCCTCAGCAACTCTGTCTTCTTTGCCGATAGGATGTATCGGGCCCACTGCAGATATCCTACTGAGTGACGGGGAGTTAGGCCTATGTTGTATGGCTGTTTCCAAGGGCGCGACTCGCCCTGGCATATACGCCGTCCTAGAATGTCCAAAGCCATCGGCGGTTGTACAGGTATTGCAGCCATAGAGGGCTGATGACAACCTTTTGAAGTCCAATTAACCACCTCCACGGCATAGTTCACCGGGGGTACGTCAGCATAATAAATCGCCGAGGTAGCCTTTGAAGGAGTTGCGCAAGAGAAACTGCGCCGACCCATGATGATCTGGTTATACCATGTTCCCCACAAATGAAGATTCTTATATTCCGGGTCGTGTTCTTTAATCAATGCAAAAATTTCTCAGTCAACGGGCGCTTCGGGAAATCCGCCTTCCGAACGGACGAACGGGAAGGAAGTATCGAAAGACATAGTACCTGCGCGGAAAAGAAAAAAATTTTAGCAGCCAATGTTACAGCCTAAGTTCTGTCACTAGGTACTTTAAATTTGTACCACACTGCAATGCAGTGAAAAGGGACCAAAGGGGACCCACATAATCTAGATGACAGCTCATTATTAATAAAACAGCCTCATCATTTGATGAGACTGTCATTAAATGAGGAAATCCTCAATTTATTCTTATTCAATAAGAACCCCTCGGGCTAAGGAGTAAATCTCCCATTGAGACCAGTGCTCTGTGGCAGAGTGACATTTGTCAACTCTAATGATGAAGGAATAAGAATTCCTCAAGAGTCTTGCTCTGTAAAAATGATGGAATAACCCATCAGAAAAATTGAAATAAATTTTTTTAATGAATTAAAATTCTGAGATCTTCAAGATCCAAGAACAAACTCTTAAGAGTTCTTCATAAGAGATTAATAAATCTACGTGATTTGAAAAGAGCAAAACTCTGTTAATGGGTTAAGAAACCCCAAGAAAGATCTCTTTAGATCTATGAGAGCAAAGCTCTATTGATAAAGTTCAAATCTTACCAAAAATTTGGCAGAGTTTTGACTCTTGAAAGTTCTTAAAATAAAGAGCTATGCTATGAAAGAGAATAAAAATTCTCAGAAGACAAAAATGAAGATGAACAGAAATCATCCTAAGGGCCAAGGGTCCTATTTATAGGCACTGAGATACCGTTTCAGCTTCTGAGTTGATCCAAGGACGTAGATGCTGCCACCGTTGCACTCACATGTGGGCCACGTGAGCGCAACGGTGGGGGGGCATTTGTTTCCCCCAATCAGAGCAAAACTCTGTTCAAAATTCAAATTTTAAAATGAAGCAATGCTTCATAACAGCGCTAAGTGCGCTGCGCCCTAAGCAGTGCACCACGTGCAAGGAACGTGTGCGCTAGCGCTAAGAGCGCTGCACTTAAGCAGCGCACCAGGTGCAAGGCACGTGTGCGCTAGCACTAAGAGCGCTGCACTTAAGCAGCGCACCACGTGCAAGGCACGTGTGCGCTAGCGCTAAGTGCGCTGCACTCTAAGCAGCGCATCACGTGCAAAGCACGGGTGCGCTAGCGCTGGAACTAAAAGCTCCTCACCGTCAGATCAAAGATCTAATAAAGATGATAAATCATCAATTAATTAGAATAAAATTCTGTTAAGGAGAGATTCCTCAAAATCTTTCCAAACAAAAAGATTGTGCTCTGTAAATCAGAGCATCATTGGATCAATGATCCAAAGGTGATTAAAATCACCAAAATACAGAATAAATTCTGTATGGGAAACGATTTCCCAATCTTGTTAAAAACAAGAAAATTGCCTTCTGTAAATCAGAAGCCCTTGGATCAAAAATCCAACGGTGGGGAAATCCCCAAATCAAACGGAGAAAAGACCTCCTTAACTGATTGAACAAATCAGCTCGCCCTATATAAAAGCCTCAAGACTTTAAGTCTCAGATATACAAAAACATACAGAGGAACCTCCCGATAAACTTGGAGAAATCTCAAGAAAGAAGAATCAAGCTCTCTTCAAGGTAAAAATAAACAGAGAGATGAAATCATCTCATATTAAAAAAGAAGAATTCACTTCTTTCTCACAGATCATAGATCTATAAGACCAAGGTATTTTACAAAGATATTAAAGGATCTCATCATAAAATAAAAACAAGAACATAACTCTTCTCATAGATCATAGATCTATAAAATAAAGGGAGGGAGAATAAGTCAATTCTCTTAGGATCACAGATCCATAAAGGCAAAGCCTTTCATCAAAATAAGAGATTGAAATATCTCCTTCAAAATAAGAACTTTGTTCTTAGGATCTTGAGACAAAATCTCTTCTAAACGAGAATTTAGTTCTCAGATCATAAAGCAGATCAGATAGCGCTTTGCGCTCATAAATTAGCGCTCTGCGCTCTTGGACTGGCGCTCAGTGCCAAACACGCCACGTGCTTCCCACGTGTGCGCTACTTGAATAGAAGCACTTTGCGCTCTTTGGACTGGCGCTCAGCGCCAAACGTACCACGTGTTCCGCGCGTGTGCGCCACTCAGCAGAAGCGCAATGCGCTCATAATCTGGCGCTCAGCGCCATGCGCACCACGTGCTCCTCACGTGTGTGCCACTCAGCAGAAGCGCAATGCGCTCATAAACTAGCGCTCTGCGCTCTTTGACTAACGCAAAGCGCGCCACGTGCTCCTCACGTGTGCGCTAAAAGAACATAGATTGCTCTATAAGTAAAGCCCAGAGCTATGATGAATGCTCAGCATTCAATAAAAGGCAAAAATATTGTCAGAACTCAAACCAATGCTCAGTATTATTAAATGTTTAACATTTTAACTGAATGGGCCGAGCCCAAGTTGGCCACAAACCCCTCATTCAGATTAGTTGAGCCCATATGCTCATAAATCTCAGATCTTAGTCCCAATTGGACTACAGATCTCCCAACCAAAATTGGTTCAAGGGTACATCTCTTCACTCCTCTGATATTTGTCATTATAATCCTTCAACGTCTTCAGAGAGGTGACAGGTCCCGATAACCATACATTCTATAGACAATGACGTCTTTAAACTAGACTGTGGGGTCCTTAAACTCATGGACTATGATGTCCTTAACCTTGGACTGTGGGGTCCCTAAACCCATGGATTATGATGTCCTTAACCTTGGACTGTGGGATCCTTAAACCCATAGACTATGATGTCCTTAACCATGGACCGTAATGTCCTTAAACTAATTATGGACCGCAAAGTCCCTAAACTAAACAACAGAGCCCAAATGCTCTTTTGTTGGATCTAAATGATCCCGTTAAGTTGATCTTAGTCTAAAAATTAGACTAACGTGTTCTTAACAAACGTTAAGTCGATCTTAGTCTAAAATTAGACTAACGTATCCTTAACAAACGTTTAAGTTAATATTAGTCTCAAATGAGACTAACGTATCCTTAAACCACAAGCTAAAACCCAAATCTAAGAAAATACAGATTTGGACTAATCCACGCCCTACGGGCGACAACATAAATTAGTCTCCGTATACAATCCACGGGCAACCAAAAACAAAACAAACACACACGACACAAAGTGATCATCTGGAGAAGGAGAAAGTGGTTACCGTAATGTGGTAGCGTAATTAACTGCAGGGGCTTGCGCCTGCAGGGAAGAGCGTCCCCGCAATCAAAAAAACCCCTCAACGGGGGGGAATCTGACAAAGTCTGCTACATCGGTCGCATCCGTTTAAACCTTCGATACATGGTGTCATAAATTAACTTGGCATTTTCGGAGAGGTGGACGGATAGCACTAATTAGCATCTGCCCTCGAATTTCAGGCCCTGACTTCCCAACGTCCCGGTCGCGTTTTTCGGCGGAGAACAACGTTCTCGTCTGGCAGTTCGCAATTTAAAGGTGAGTCGCCGGTATCAGATGCTCGGCGAGGAAGTCGGCGATGGCTTGGCCTTTCACTGCCTTGAGGGGTCGATAGATTATCGAGAACTCTATTTAGAGGAGGGCCCATTTAGCGAGTCGTCCTATTAGTATGGCTCTTGACATCAAGTGCTTGAGAGGATCCACTTTTGATATGAGATGGACCTCATGCGCCAAAGCATAGTGTCTGAGCTTCGTTATCGCAAAAAATTAACGCCAGGCAGTGTTTTTCGATAGGGGAGTAGTTGTTTTCTGCCCCCAAGAGAACTCGACTCAAATAGTAGAGGGCTTTCTCTTTCCCTTGGTCGTTCTCCTGTGCCCATAGCGCGTCCAAAGAACCTTCAAGGGCGGTTGTGTACAGGATGAGGGGCTTTCCCTTGACCGAAGCGGTCAATACCGGCGGATTCTGCAGGTATTGCTTGATATCGTCTAGTGCACTCTGGCATTTACGATCCCAAATGAACGGGGTTCCCTTCTTCATCAGGTGACTTTAGGGACGGCACTTGCCGGAGAGGTTGACTCGGAGTTTGATACCTATTTAGGCATCAGTATCGCTACAACTGGGATAGTGCCATGAGCGAATCATCATTTGCCCCTGTCGATTTAGACAAAGATGGCTTAGTAGACGGGGTTAGTATCCTATCGATTAAGACTTTTGACTTTATGAGCCGTAAGGGTCTCATAAAGGTATTTCTCCCTACGAGTCATGAGGATCTCATAGGTGTATGTTCTCTTTTGAAGTCGTGAGGACTTCTAAGTGGTGTTTTCTCTTATAAGTCGTAAGGATCTTATAAGAGTGTTTTCTCCTTATAAGTCGAGAGGACCTACAAGTGTTATTCACCATATGGGGACATTTCTTGTCATTTATAGAACTTGGCAAAGAAATATTTATTCGTGCCCATAGATCGTATACAAGGGTCAATATGGACCGCCTGTAGGGCAATTTAAGAGATATGACGGCTTAAGAACAGGTCTAGATCCCTGTAACTTAAGGTTTTTGAATCCTATGAGCCGTGAGGGTCTCACAGGGGGATTCTCCTCACGAGTCGTGAATTTAACGAGGTTGCGCCCTTCCGGGTTTTCATAAACTCGCCGGTAGACCTGCCGTTTTTACTCATGGCGTCCTTTTAGGTTTTCATCCGTGCCCATTTTGCTTGCGGACATACCATTTTTTTTGTTTTTTTAGCGGGGCATTCCACTAGATTGTAGGACCTATTTGTAGGCCCCATAATATCCTTCCTTTCCTTTGAGATTAAAGGACCATTCTATATAGAGATTCTTCCGCCAGTGAGAAATATGCCCTATGTGTATATCTCGGGGGAACGAGTACCTATGCCGTCGCTATTTTGGTGACAGGTTGCTTTAGCGCCGCTCATTTTTGTTGAGCGTAGGCGACAAATGCCATCTTGCCTCCGCTTTTCACTCGTCATCATCGGATGAGAAAGATTCCTAGCCCATTTGATCAAATCGAGCCATTTTATCCATGAGTTCTTGGAAGGTCGTCGGCTTAGAGAGGGCCATATACAAGGACGCCTTTGAATTTGGGTTAAGGGTGGCTATGAGCATTCTAATGGCTGCAACTTCATTGATGCGTTGATTGTATTTGACCAGAGATTTCGCCATCGGGTAACATATTGAACCCAAGTCTCATTCGCTCTAACTTTTTCGTTGACCAGCGTCATCAGGGTAGTATGTTCGTTCTCATTAGCGAATCCCTGCCAGAAGAGCATATCCATTTCGTCGAAGCTCTTCATGAAATCATTTGGGAGTTCCGCATACTATTCGATGGTAATGCCTGCCAGACAGCTAACGAACTGTTATAGGAGGAGTATACCATTCTCTCCAGAATTGCCGCACATGGATTTAAATCGCGCAATGTGCTGGAAAGGATTCCCAGTTCCTTTGTATATGTGGAGTCGAAAGTATATATTCTGGTGGGTGCTGTATTTTGATCGTAGCATGCCGGATATGGTCGACCAGTCTTGATTGGCCTATTTGATGCTTCACTGGCATGGTGAGTTTTGACTTGCTGAGCGATATATGAGTCCAGCTTTTCTTTTAGGGATCATTTCCTTCTCAGTCGTTGATGATATTTGTAGAGGATTTGAAATGTCATCCTTATCTTTAAGACCGACGACTAGCAGTTCATCTGCCAGTGGTTCCGATTGAACCATCATTTCAGCCATATTCTGAATCAGAAGGGCCATCTGGTTCATTTTAGTGAACATTTCTGCTGCTTCTTCATCCCTCTTTTTCAGAGCGCGCTTTAGGAAATCAATATCCGACTCCTTCTCTACTCTTTTTTCGGGTGTGGCCTTGGGATTTGTCTTAGACGATGGATTAGCGTTTGCTGCCGCCTGAGCGAGCATCTCCTACAGCTTTTCACGTTGCAGTTGAACCTTTGTCAGGGACCGAGTTTGGGGTCGGTGACTAGTAGAAGCTCGAATTTCGTCTTTGGAATTCACCACATAAACTATGTGAACTACCATGCCCCCAGGCTTGGGGTGTTTGGAGTTTTGGCCTTTGGAGTTTGCTTCGGGCACTTGAGCTTTATTAGGTCTCTCTTTTTCTTTTGTGAAAAGCCACTTTGGTTTTGGGAGGAACCGCTGTATCAGGATCCATCTTGGGATGAGTCCCCTTCACCTGCTTCCACACCTTATATATAGATGAGGAAAGTTGTCCCAGAGAGCGAATTGGTTTCTGCTCTCGTAGGATCTCCATGGGCTGCGGAGACTTCCCCAATATTGCGGTAGGAGAATTTTGTCTGACCCTTCGCAACAGTTTGAAGTTGTTCCCAATTGGAACAACAACATTCACCATGGGAGTTGAAACAGGACCATACAGAGAACTGCCCCCAGCTCATTTTGTATGATGCCGATATCGACGTCGACCGTTTCTTACGGCCGGGATTTGATTAGCTTCAGGATTTTGCCGAGCCTGCCCCCTATTTCCTTTGAGAGATTGAATATTCTGCCCCCTGCATCGATCTTGGTCCTTAGCATATGCCAGTTGTTTGAGGACTGATTCCGTTGGCAAAACTGCTTCTTGGGGAGCCAGCCTGTGGAAGACAGACTTCCTCTGGACTTCCTCCATCGGTGTTGAGGCACTGAGAGTGGAAGGTGGGAGTATCGACCTAAATCGAAGCCCATTGATTTCTTGAAGAGCCAGATTACAGAGATTTGAGGCTGCAGGTGACCCATACTTGACTCCGCCAGATGTGATAGAGCCTGAGTTGCGGTGAGTGAAAGCAAACACCATTCTCGGAAAAGATGGAACGCCAGCTTTAGTATCTCATCACCTAAGGGCAATTACAAACATATACATCGCGATTATTTGATCGTGGGAAAAGGTCCTACCGGGCGTGCCAGAATCTGTTTACCGCCGAAAGACGCGACCGGGATGTTAGGACGTCTGGCCTGAATTTTGGGGCAGATGCTATTTGGTTTTATCCGTCCACCTCTCCGAAGATACCAAGTTGATTTATGACATCGTGTATCGGAGGTTTGGACAGATGCGGCCATTGTAGCAGACTTCGTCAGATCCCCTCTCGTTGTGAGGGTTTTTTGATTGTGGGGACGTTTTTCCCTGCAGGCGCAAGCCCCTGCAGTTAATTACATTACCGTATCGCGGTAACCACTTTTTTCGGCTCCAGAAGGTCACTTCGTGTCGTGTGTATTTGTTTTATTTTTGGTTGCCCGTGGATTATATACGGAGACTAATTTATGTTGTCGCCCGTATGGCGTGGATTATTCCAAATCTATATATTCTTATATTTGGGTTTGGTTTGATTTAAGGATCGTTAATCTCGTTTGAGATTTAGATCAATTTAAATACTTGTTAAGAATACGTTAATCTAATATTGGACTAACATTTACTTAACGGGGGTTCAGGATCATTTTTTATCCAACGAAAGAGCATTTTGGCTCTATCATTTTAGTTTAGGGACGTTACGGTCCATAGATCGCCATTTTTTTGGGTGAGGGTTTAGTTTAAGGACATTATGGTCCATATGCTAGTTTAAGGATGTTACGGTCCATTATTAGTTTAAGCACGTTGCGGTCCATTGGGTTTAAAGACATCATAGTGCTTAGAGTTTAGTTTAGAGACGTTGCGGTCCATAGGGTTTAAGGACATCATAATCCATAGGGTTTAAGAACATCATAGTCCATAGAGTTTAGTTTAGGGACATTGCGGTTTATAGGGTTTAAGGACATCATAGTCCATGTTTAAGGACATCATAGTCCATAGTGTTTAGTTTAGGGACGTTGCGGTCCATAGGGTTTAAGGACATCATAATCCATGTTTAAGGACATCATAGTCCATAGAATTTAGTTTAGGGATGTTGCGGTCCATAGGGTTTAAGGACATCATAGTCCATGTTTAAGGACATCATAGTCTATAGAGTTTTTGGCTCATCGGTTTGGGGGTGCGCCAAGATTTATTGGTTATTCGGACCCTCCACCTCCCTGAAGACGTTGAAGAATTACAACGACATATATCAGAGGTGTGGAAAGATGTACTCTTAAACCAAATTCCAAATCGATGAGCCATCAGTTCTGAGCATAGAGGCTCGATTTGCTTGGAGATGTTATCTCAGGAGGAACTTAACCATTTTGGGGTTGAAGTTGGTTCCTTATAGTGTTAAACACTAATGTATTTTTAGTGCTCACGTGCTCCCACGTGATGCTCTAAGGCAGTGTTAAACACTGAAAGTTGAAGGCGCTCACGTGTGGAACGTGAGGCTCTACAGCAGTGTTAAACACTGGAATTTGGGATTGCCCACGTGTTGCACGTGATGCTCTTGAAATTTGGCGCTGTTCGCTTGGGTTTATTCCTTTGTTCTGTACATGTAAGTGTTAAACAATTAAGTCTTGCAACCATCACGCGTAGACACGTGAGGCGCCACTAAGTTAGGCACTGTCTCCTTTGAATTTATCTTCATATTCTTTTCTAAGTGCTAAGCGCTATTGGTGGTCACGTTGGATCACATGACTCAAACTCAGTTGTTTCTTTTTGTTTCTCAGAGGTGCTCACGTGGGAACACGTGATCTGTCGTTGTAGCGTTAAACGCTAATATGCATGGGGCTCTTGATCTTAGTCTTGAGAATTTCAAGTCTTTTGTTTTATAAGAATTAAATTCTTATGTAAAGTTAAACCCTAGTTTTATCATAGAAATTAAATTCCTATATCTTTGGAAGAACTAAATTCTTCAAACCTAATTCTTTCCTCTATGTTTTGGGACTGCATAACCGAATCTCCCCGATGAGAATTAAATTCTCAACTTATGGGAAGATCTGCTTCTGCAGACCTCAACCAGAAGAAGAACCAAGTTCTTTTTTGGAAGAGTTAAACTCTTGTAAAAGGAGATAAAATGATCTCTGTGTCTTTTTCTCACCTAGGGTTTCTTTTCTCTAAGAGAACTCCTATTCTTTTTGTTTTCTCCAATCTTATGGGGAGTCTCTCCTTTTTCTCTGTGTATGTCCCTCTCTCTTCAGTCTCGAGTCCTTTATATAGCAGAGGCAAGTTTGTTGATTTTTGTTAAAGAAATCTCTCATCGAGAGATTTTTGATTAATTCGGGGATTTTATCCACCGTTGGATCTTTGATCCATGGACCTCTGTTTTACAGAAGACATTTTTCTTGTTTTTAACAAGATCGGAAAAATATTTTCCCATAAAAAGCGTATTTTGTATCTTGGTGATTTTTAATCACCATTAGATATTTAATCCAACGGTGCTCTGATTTACGGAGCACAATCTTTCTTATTTAGAAAGATCGGGAAAATATTTTCCATATAGAGCTTATTCCGTAGCTTAGTGATTTTTAATCACCTTGAATCTGTAATCCAACGGTGCTCTGATTTACAGAGCACAATCTTTCTTGTTTAGAAAGATTGGAAAAATATTTCCAAAATAGGGTTCTGGTCCCTTTTATATAGAATTTAATTCTATCGGCTCAGAAGGTATTAGGAATCCTCACGTGTAGCACGTGACCCAATGACACTAGGCCGGTTTGCCTATATGCAGTAGTCCCAGAGCATCACGTGTTGGCACGTGATGCGCTTTCTGCCTGTTATTTGTTTCATGAAGGCGCCTATATACTTTGTATATAGATGCTCACGTGTGACACGTGAGGCTCAACTTCCGCCTTATTTGTTAAGTGTAATGCTTTTAATTTTTGCTCCAAGGCGCATCACGTGTGGGCACGTGATGCTCCTTTTGGGGACTTCTTCCATCGGTTTTTGGTTCATTATTTATTTATTATTTTTTTATAAGAGAACAAGGTGTATTTTGAATTATGCCAAAACTATTTTTACATAAAACCCCCTCAAGTTATACTAAATTACAATAAGAATCTTAGTAAACATAGATTTAAGCGGGACCAGTCTCTTGAGCCTCAGGGAGCCAGAGATATGGGTGCTTGCCTATTTAAGCTAGATAATCTAACAAACAGTGTTATCAACACGGTAATTGTCTTGGAAAAAGACACAAATCCTGCCGTCCATGTGCAGCAGTTACCGATAACATCAAAACTAATTCAGGATTTCAAGTTCTTTTTAAAAGTGTCTGACTCAGACTGAGTCTCAATCTAATCAATCTGACTTGAATGTGATTCAAGTATAAACTACAATTCAATATGAATCCATCTATTCAATCTATATAAATCTATATTAACCAAACCGAACTATGGATATTCTCCATCTACATGTACATCCATTATATTCGTTCCATTACTGATATCATGGTTTCGGCAAGTCTTCTATTTACAATTTACAATACAAGACAATACAATACAACCAGTACAATCATTAAAATACAATCAAGATATCGCGGGGTTTATAAAGGGGTAGACTGATATGGAACATGTTAAAGGTGGCACGAGGTGATCACTTAAGACGTAATTACATCCATGCCGTTGTTCCGTGGTATTTTCGACGGAGCTTTGTACTGCGGGTTACCAAAGTCCACGGTGTAAGTTAGACTCCTCTCGTATACACTGGCATTTTCTGTATTAAGCTACAAACAACAGCATTAACAACATAATAAAACTTCAAAAGTTACATTCTTCTTCTGTCTATTCTGTCTATATCTATCCTTTTGGGACTTACCGAGTGATTGTTCGTTGATGACATTCTTTTCTTCTTCTTCGGAATTGTAACACCTTAGGATGTGTTTAGTGGCTAATTATATTTAAATAAATGGTTTTTAATAAAAAGTTTACCAAATTGATTTTCAAATATTTTATCAAATTTAATAAATATTTTATTAGAATTTTCCAAGGCTTGCACACACTTGTGCATGTAAACTAGGGTTAAACTGGGGTTAGACCATGATTAGCAACCATGGTGAACTAACCATTTTTCCTTAAGCAAATTTTAAATTGAATTAAGTTATTGGGTTTTAATTAAGTGTTTTTTTTTTCTAAATGAAAATGGAAAATGATTTGAATTTGGTTGACTTGGAGGGGGAGAGAGAGAGAGAGAGTGGGCATGATGGCCTTGCCATGCTTGCATTAAATGAAGAGAGAGAGAGGAGGGGGTTTGACTAGTGTGCTATCATTTCTTTGCCTCTCATTTTTCTTCTCACTTCTCTCATTCTCTCACTAACACATACACAACACAACACCAGCAGCTGCAACAGCAGAAGAAGCGGCAGTAGGAGCTCCAGCAGCAGCAACAAACAACAACAATAACAAGTAGCAGCAGCTGAAGCAACAGCAACAACATCAGCTTCAGCAGCACCAGTAACTGCAGCAGCTCTTCTCTTCCTCTTCTCCTTCCTCCTGCTTCCTAGGGTCGAGAGTGGGGTATATTTCTTAAACCCAATTCCTAGCTTGCTAAACTTATGTGTTTTGTAGCTTCGTTAGTGCTAAAAGTGAGATGTTGTGCTAGAAATGGTGTTTATTGTGGACTTTTGGTTAGGAGATGATTTTGTTGGTTAGTCTAGCCTAGTTAAGTGTTATTAGGGCCACATAAACTGAGATTAACCCCAGATTTCACCAAAATACCCTAGGTTTTCATTTAGTGCAAAATATAACGTTTTTAAGCGAACTTTTAGCTTTCTATGATCTGCTATAGACCCGGGTATTTCAGATAAAATATGAGTTAACTGTAGCCTACATTCTAGGCCCTGATCACACCACCAGAGCACGAACCCCAGACAACCAACCCAGGCCGTCGGTTTATTCTTTCTGGCCTCAAATTGCGGCCAGATGAGGGAGATAGGTGTTAAGGTTTTGGCTAGAGGAGTCTGCTGTATTTTTAGGGTCTGTGGTATATGTAATTTTGTAAGTTTTCACCTGTGTCGAATTCTGGAACCATATATCATTTTCTAGTACGTTTTGTTTGCGCGATACGTGAGTGGGTTCTGTGATCCAGCGTATCGCGACGTGTAGGGATAGTTTTGGACGCGTATACACACGTTTCAATGTATCGTACACATGCGCGTTTAATTCGCGACGCGAGTTTCTTATTTGATTTCGATATCGAGTTTTGTAGAATTTTGCTTATATATGGATTCTTTGTGTAAATTCCAGGTTCGCAGACGGGTAAATCGAACGCCGCAAAGAAGGGAAAGCAAGTGGTCGGCTACACTTAGCACGCGACCAGGTGAGTAGATTTAACATCTACGGGGAAATCGCCCGTATGGCGTTAAGCGTCAGGGCGTAATAGGATATTTTAGTTGTATGTGTTCATATAGATATATTATAGTAGCATACCTTCTTGTTGCATATAGAACTGGTAGTATAGAACACTGCACTGTCACTAACGGTTCAAGATGCAGGAGCACTATTGGTATGTTACACTCACACCATTAGTGATTGCTATGACACTCACATTATAGGATTGCTATGAATTTTATATCGTCTTGAATTCCGCTTCATTGATGATTGTCATGACTTGCTGCATAGTGGTACATATATTTATATTCATACCATGTACACTGTACATTCATTTTTGTGCATACCTTCATTGATATATCACTACCTGCGCACATGCACCCTTTATATTCATCTTAGTGCATACATACCTTGATATATCTACACTTGTGCATATATACATCGTATATCCATATTAGTACACATGTACATTGCTACACTCGCATTGCATATATATCCATTTGCACATCCATACCTACACACATACATATGTTACATACATGGATGACATTGACATGATTTACAAACTAAGGGACCACATGAAGTATTTTTAAAACTGGATCTTTTAAAAGAGCGGTTTTCCCTTTCTTTTACTCTTACTGTCATACGATACATTGCATGGACTTACGCATTGGGTTTGGATTTATGTGATTTCTGGATTTGGGAACCGGGGTATTATTTTAAGAAAATACGCACTGTTTTGAAAACCCGGTTTCCCTTGATATGATATTTCAGTGTGTCCACCATGCGTTTTCTCGGTTATGAGACGTGTGACATGTGAACCCGAATCGAGGAGTTGGACGAGGCCGATTGCGGGTACATGGTGGACCCGGTATGGTACCCCGGGGCGAGAACGGATCGCTGTGCAGTAGATGGTGAGCCTGGCAGAGGGACCACTACCTACCGGTGATTGGTTGGACCTGGAGGTTATCCGGAGGATACCGATCAGAGTTGATAGATGGATACGAAACCACACGTACTGCCGGGGCCGAGGGCCGATTCCGCAGACGGAGCCCATGGGCCGATCCGACTGACGGAGCCCGATACTTGAGAATTTGCGTGTCGATGCTGGACATGATTATTTTATGATATTTCGAGTGTCGATATTGGGCACTCACGATTCTATGAGATTTACAGGATTTGAGGGCCGATTAGAGTGACGGCGCTTGAGTTTTACTGGGATTTTGGTGTATTGATGGACACCGGTTATTTTTCCACGTTGATATTCCGTGTAGATGATATTTTATCCCATGCTCAGCATTCATTATTTTACATCTCATCCTGTAGTTATAGTACCTGATAGAGTACTTTTGCATGATTATTGCATACCCTGCTCATCATATATATTGATGTTATTAAATTGCACCTGTTAGGCACGATTAGTGTGTATCCAGTTCATCATATAGACATTATCTGCTGGCATATGTTAGAGTATCACAGTACGTGCATACTCACGATTACCTTTATATGTTATCTACTATTCACGAGTTAGCAACTCACCCCCATTGTGCCACAATGTTTGCAGGTTGCCCCTCGGAGTAGTCGCGGCAGGCTGCTTTCTTGCATCTTTTGATACAGATACCATTGCAGTTGGTGTGCGAGCCTTTTGCTGATAGGTGGGTTTTGTGTGGTATATGTTTATTTTCCAGTTGTATACATCATTGTATCTAGTATTCTCCATCTACTTATCATGTATTGACTTAGAGACCAGTTGTGAGGACGATGTATATTATTTTGTACTCTGGTGTCGAGCTCGTTGTGAGCCGACTTTATTTATGCAGCTTCATCTTTTATGATATTTGTTTTCACTTGTACGGTTCATTTCTTCGCTACGGCGTCGTATACTATATTTGTGGTGATTGTTTCCGCCGTTGGGCGTGATTGCTCCCGTTTGTGATGCCTTATCCTTATTGTATACCATTTTACTTATATATTGTCTTGTACCCGATTTCGGGGCTAGTTTTTACAAAGGAAATGCTACTAAAATTTTTAAGATAATAACTTGAATTTTAAAGAATTTTACTAAACAACTTAAAGTTTTCTAAATGTTTTAACAAATGTTCTAATAAATGTTTTCAACACTCAATACTTTTAATGGTTTTGATTTCTGGGTTTCGGCTTGCTTAGTCGCGTTACGCCTATAGACGTTACGTGGTTAAGTGCCCGTCACGGGCTGAATTTTGGGTCGTGACAAAGTTGGTATCAGAGCATAGGTTTTACTTTCGGAGTGTAGGATGACTCTGGTATGATGGAGTAGGTAGCTGAAGCAGAGTGGCGTAGCGTGCGTATGTTCCGCGGCATACTCACGACACGGTACTTCGCCTAAGCGACCTTAGGACTTATTGATTGAAATTCCTTCCTGATAGTATACATTCTTGTGATTCGATTTTCGTATCCTTATCGAATCTTACTTTCTTTTCAGCCATTATGCCGCCAAAGACTACGAGGGCGTAGAGAGCGGCCGCGAGAACCGAGATTCGAGTTGACTCATCCACGACAAGGACTGATCCGGGCAGTGCACCCGTTGTACCAGAGCAGACTGTTCCTCCTACGACAGATCAGATCGCTAGGTTAGGGGCCAGTATGCAGGAGATGCGCCAGATGATAGGATCGCTAGTTGAGACGCTTCGAGCGCAGCGACCAGAGGTAGCTCCACCCGTTACGGGGACCGCGATGGTAGCTATAGTACAGGCAGTTGCCCCTGCAGCTACGGAGGTTATTACGGTATCGCCATCAGAGTTCATGAGGCTGAAGCCTCCGGTCTTCACAGGCACCGATGCAGCCGAGGACCCACAGTCTTTCATTGATAGGATGGCCCGGATATGTCGTTCACTTAGATGCTCAGATGCGAGATGGGTAGAGTTCGTGAGCGTTCGCCTGGAAGGTCTTGCGCAGAAATGGTGTGAATCGATCGAGAAGGGCAGAGCAGCAGGTCTTCCTCCTATGACCTGAACCGAGTTTGTGACGGTATTTCTTGCCCGATTCCTTCCCCAGAGTGTCAGGGATGCCCGAGCGCGCAGGTTCGAGTCTTTGCACTAGACGCCAGAGATGACAGTGGTAGAGTGCAATATGCTATTTACCGAGCTATCAGTTTACGCTCCATACCTAGTGGCTACTGAGGAGATGCGAGTCAAGAGATTTGTCCGAGGCTTGCTTACACCACTGTTCCTTGCGATCAGCGCCCAGCATTGCGAGACTTATGGAGCAGTTGTAGACGCAGCCTTATTAGTCGAGGAGCGCCTTGCTGATACTTCGGTAGTTCCAGAGCCGAAGAGAGTTCGTACTGATACTCCGGCATAGAGACGGCCATTTAGGTGCCGCGACAGATACCTTGTAGGTGGCAGAGACTTGGGGCGAGGCCGGTTGTTCAGCACTTATCCCCAGGAGGGTCAGCCGACACCATCCAGATGTTTCCGATGCGGGAGTACTTATCATCACGTTCGAGATTGCCCGGAGCCAGGTGAGGGAGAGACTGCCGTACCACATGTCACACTTCCACCTTCTCCACCCCAGAGGGCGTTTCCTATTGTACTTACTGTTGCTCCACGTCAGACTCATGCACAGAGAGGCCGTGGTCGTGGAGGGTTTGTTCCTAGAGGAAGAGGTGGCCGAGGCAGAGGACAGCCAGCTACCGGCAGAGTGTAGCCAGTTGCCAGTAGGGGACCGCCAGTCGCAGGTGGAGGACAGGCACGGATTTTCGCGTTGATGCATCAGGACGCGCAGGCGTCCAATGCTGTGGTCTCAGGTACCCTATCAGTATGTTCTGTTGACGCACATGTGTTGTTTGATTCCGGATCCACGCACTCGTACGTTTCCACACACTTCGTGCCGAGTTTGGGTAGAGAGTCCGGTTTGCTTGATCAGCCGCTTGTTGTGACTACTCCTGTGGGAGCGTCGTTTGTTGCTAGGTATGTGTTCCGATCCTGTGTTGTCCGTATTGGCGAGAGAGAGTTGCCTGTCGACTTGATCCTTATTGAGATGTTAGACTTCGATGTTCTTTTGGGCATGGATTGGTTAGCCACGTGCTATGCGTCTGTGGACTGCCACGAGAAGACTATTAGGTTTTGTTTTCCCGGCGAGTCGGCTTTTGTTATGCAGGGGGACCGTGGTGCCGCCCCTCACATTTTGATTTCTTCTCTTCGCGCAGGACAGCTGTTGAGGAAGGGATGTCAGGGATTTCTAGCCTATGTTTGCGATACTAGAGCTGCGGATGTTCCGTTGGACCAGGTTCCGATTGTATGTGAGTTCCCTGATGTTTTCCCTGACGAGCTTCCTGGGCTACCACCTGAGCGCGATATTGCTTTCTTTATTGATTTGATTCCAGGCACGGGGCCTATTTCTCTACCGCCTTATCGGATGGCCCCGACGGAGCTTAGTGAATTGAAGGGTCAGTTGCAAGATTTGCTGGATAAGGGACTTATTCGACCCAGTGTTTCTCCTTGGGGTGCTCCGGTCCTGTTTGTCAAGAAGAAGGACGACAGTTTGCGTTTGTGTATCGACTACCGCCAGCTGAACAGGGTTACCGTGCGGAACAGATATCCTTTGCCACGCATCGACGACTTGTTCGACCGGCTTCAGGGGGCAGGATATTTTTCGAGGATCGACTTACGATCAGGATACCATCAGCTGCGGGTTCGACAGGAGGATATACCGAGGACAACTTTCCGCACGTGCTACGGCCATTATGAGTTTTTGGTGATGTCGTTCGGACTCACCAACGCCCCAGCAGCGTTTATGGACTTGATGAACCGTATTTTCGGGCCGTATCTTGATTTGTTCATCATCGTATTCATTGACGATATCTTGGTGTATTCCCGGAGCCGAGAGGAGCACGAGCAGCACCTGCAGATCACACTGCAGTCTTTGAGGGAGTACCAGCTTTTCGCAAAATTCTCCAAGTGCACATTCTGGCTTGACAACGTAGACTTCTTGGGTCACGTGATTACACGAGACGGTATATGTGTGGACCCGAGGAAGATTGAGGCCGTTCAGAGTTGGCCCAGACCCACATCAGTTACGGAGATCCGCAGCTTTCTAGGATTGGCCGGTTACTACAGGCGATTTGTGCAGGACTTCTTCCGTATTGCTGCACCTTTGACCGGGTTGACCAGGAAGGGAGTTCTTTTCGATTGGACGGAGGAGTGTGAGCATAGCTTTCAGCAGCTACGGACTTGTTTGACAACGGCACCGGTGTTATCATTGCCTTCAGGATCAGGCAGATTTGTGGTCTATTGTGACGCTTCTCGAGTAGGGCTAGGGTGCGTATTGATGCAGCATGACAGGGTGATCGCGTATGCTTTACGGTAGCTGAAGAAACATGAACAGAACTACCCCACTCACGATTTAGAGATGGCTGCAGTGGTCTTTGCACTCAAGATTTGGAGACATTACCTATATGGCGAGTCGTTCCAGATATTCACTGATCACAAGAGCTTAAAGTATATATTTTAGCAGCGAGACCTGAATCTCCGACAGCGCCGTTGGATGGAACTAGTTAAGGACTACGATTGCGAGATCTTGTATCCCCGGGCAAGGCTAATGTAGTGGCGGATGCTTTGAGCAGGAGGCCCGGGGGTAGTCTATCTTGTTTGAGCGCAGTGCAGAGGCAGTCGTCGGCAGATTGGTAGATATTATGCGACAGCCGAGTGCAGTTCGAGTTCATACCGATCGAGGGACAGCTTGCGCATGTTCTTGCACGCCCACAGTTGCTTGACCGTATACATGAGGCACGGCACAGTGATGACCGTTGTTCAGAGATCATGGCACAGATTGGACAGGGCAGATTTTTCGAGTTCGTGACCGATGATCAGGGGATACTGCGATTTGGGACTAGATTGTGCGTACCAGATGCTGAGAGACTGCGGCGTGAGATTCTTGAGGAGGCACATCGATTGGTGTTTAGTGTTCATCCGGGTTTCACCAAGATGTACCATGATATGAGAGATGTTTACTGGTGGGACGGAATGAAGAGGGACATTGCAGACTTCGTGTCGAGATGCCTGACTTGTCAGCAAGTCAAGGCCGAGCATCAGAGGCCAGCAGGAGAGCTACAGCCGTTACCCATTCCGGAGTGGAAATGGAAGCAGGTTTCGATGGATTTCATCTTGGGTCTACCCAGGACTAGACGGGGGTATGACTCCATTTGGGTGATCGTGGATCGTTTAACGAAAGCGGCTCACTTCCTGCTAGTGAAGACGACTTTCGGATTTGCTCAATATGCACAGTTATACATCGACGAGATAGTACGACTGCATGGAGTCCCGACGTGTATCGTATCCGACCGAGGTACCCAGTTTACCAGCCGACTATGTCAGAGGCTTCAGGAGGCTTTGGGCACCCGCTTGAGTTTCAGCACAGCATTTCATCCGCAGACCGACGGCCAGTCAGAGCGGACTATTCAGACTCTCGAGAACATGCTCCGAGCGTGCGTTTAAGACTTTGTTGGTAGCTGGGATCATCATTTACCCTTGGTGGAGTTCTCCTACAACAATAGTTTCCAGGATACTATTCAGATGGCACCTTTCGAGGCTTTGTATGGGAGGAGATGTAGATCGCCCGTCTGTTAGAAAAAGCTCAGCGAGAGCAGCATTTTGGGGCCACAGATCGTACAGGAGACGACAGAGAAGATACAGCTGATTCGAGATAGGATGAGGACAGCTCAGAGCAGGCAGAAATCATATGCTGACAGACACCGCCGCATATTAGAGTTCGCAGTTGGCGATCACGTTTTTCTGAGGGTCTCTCCGATGAAGGGAGTGATGAGGTTTGGACGGAAGGGGAAGCTTAGCCCCAGTCCCTTCGAGATCCTCGAGCGTGTGGGTGCAGTTGCATATCGTTTGGCTCTTCCACCCGACTTCCCAGATGTTCACCCCGTATTCCACGTGTCGATACTTCGCAGATACCTACATGACCCTTCGCACATGATTCAGTATCAGGCCGTTCAGCTGGAGCGCGATCTTTCGTTCACCGAGCAGCCAGTCGTGATATTGGACCAGCAGGTGAAGAAACTTAGATCGAAGGTCTTGCCATCAGTGAAGGTGCTTTGACGCAGCCCGAATGGTGAAGAGATAACTTGGGAAGCCGAGGGCGAGATGCGGAAGAAGTTTCCTCATCTCTTTGAAGGTATGCGTAGCTTTATATTTTAAATTCGGGGACGAATTTCTTTAAGGGGGAAGATTGTAACACTTTAGGATGTGTTTAGTGGCTAATTATATTTAAATAAATGGTTTTTAATAAAAAGTTTACCAAATTGATTTTCAAATATTTTATCAAATTTAATAAATATTTTATTAGAATTTTCCAAGGCTTGCACACACTTGTGAATGTAAACTAGGGTTAAACTGGGGTTAGACCATGATTAGCAACCATGGTGAACTAACCATTTTTCCTTAAGCAAATTTTAAATTGAATTAAGTTATTGGGTTTTAATTAAGTGTGTTTTTTTTAAATGAAAATGGAAAATGATTTGAATTTGGTTGACTTGGAGGGGGGGAGAGAGAGAGAGAAAGAGAGAGTGGGCAAGATGGCCTTGCCATGCTTGCATTAAATGAAGAGAGAGAGGAGGAGGGGGTTTGACTAGTGTGTTATCATTTCTTTGCCTCTCATTTTTCTTCTCACTTCTCTCATTCTCTCACTCACTCACACACACAACACAACACCAGCAGCTGCAACAGCAGAAGAAGCAACAGCAAGAGCTACAGCAGCAGCAACAAACAACAACAATAACAAGTAGCAGCAGCTGAAGCAACAGCAACAGCATCAGCTTCAGCAGTATCAGCAACAGCTTCAGCAGCACCAGCAGCAGCTCAAGCAACTGCAGCAGCTCTTCTCTTCTTCTTCTCCTTCCTCCTGCTTCCTAGGGTCGAGAGTGGGGTATATTTCTTAAACCCAATTCCTAGCTTGCTAAACTTATGTGTTTTGTAGCTTCGTTAGTGCTAAAAGTGAGATGTTGTGCTAGAAATGGTGTTTATTGTGGACTTTTGGTTAGGAGTTGATTTTGTTGGTTAGCCTAGCCTAGTTAAGTGTTATTAGGGCCACATAAACTGAGATTAACCCCAGATTTCACCAAAATACCCTAGGTTTTCATTTAGTGCAAAATATAACGTTTTTAAGCGAACTTTTAGCTTTCTGTGATCTGCTATAGACCCGGGTATTTCAGATAAAATCTGAGTTAACTGTAGCCTACATTCTATACCCTGATCACACCACCAGAGCACGAACCCCAGACAACCAACCCAGGCCGCCGGTTTATTCTTTCTGGCCGCAAATTGCGGCCAAATGAGGGAGATAGGTGTTAGGGTTTTGGCTAGAGGAGTTTGTTGTATTTTTAGGGTCTGTGGTATATGCAATTTTGTAAGTTTTCACCTGTGTCAAATTCTGGAACCATATATCGTTTTCTAGTACGTTTTGTTTGCGCGATACGTGAGTGGGTTCTGTGATCCAGCGTATCGCGATGTGTCGGGATAGTTTTGGACGCGTATACACACATTTCAGCGTATCGTACACACGTTTCAGCGTATCGTACACACGCGTGTTTAGTTCGCGACGCGAGTTTCTCGTTTGATTTCGATATCGTGTTTTGTAGAATTTTGCTTATATATGGATTCTTTGTGTAAATTCCAGATTCGCAGGCGGATACATCGGACGCCGCAAAGAAGGGGAAGCAAGTGGTCGGCTACACTTAGCACGCGACCAGATGAGTAGATTTAATATCTACGGGGAAATCGCCCGTATGGCGTTAAGCGTCAGGGCGTAATAGGATATTTTAGTTGTATGTGTTCATATAGATATATTATAGTAGCATAACTTCTTGTTGCATATAGAACTGGTAGTATAGAATACTGCACTGTCACTAACGGTTCAAGCTGCACGAGCACTATTGGTATGTTACACTCACACCGTTAGTGATTGCTATGATACTCACATTATAGGATTGCTATGAATTTTATATCGTCTTGAATTCCGCTTCATTGATGATTGTTATGACTTGCTGCATAGTGGTACATATATTTATATTCATACCATGCACACTGTATATTCACTTTTGTGCATACCTTAATTGATATATCACTACCTGCGCACATGCACCCTTTATATTCATCTTAGTGCATACATACCTTGATATATCTACACTTGTGCACATATACATCATATATCCATATTAGTGCACATGTACATTGCTACACTCGCATTGCGTATATATCCATTTGCATATCCATACCTACACACATACATATGTTACATACATGGATGACATTGACATGATTTAAAAACTAAAGGACCGCATGAGGTATTTTTAAAATGGATCTTTTAAAAGAGCGGTTTTCCCTTTCTTTTACTCTTAGTGTCATTCGATACATTGCATAGACTTACGCATTAAGTTTAGATTTATGTGATTTCTGGATTTAGGAACCGGGGTATTATTTTAAGAAATTACGCACTGTTTTAAAAACCCGGTTTCCCTTGATATGATATTTCAGTGCGTCCACTATACATTTTCTCGGTTCTGAGACGTGTGACATGTGAACCCGAATCATGGACGAGGCCGATTGCGGGTACATGGTGGACCCGGTATGGTACCCCGGGGCGAGAACGGATCGTTGTGCAGTAGACGGTGAGCCTGGCAGAGGGACCACTACCTACCGGTGATTGGTTAGACCTGGCGGGTATCCGGATGATACCGATCAGAGTCGATAGATGGATACGGGACGACACATACTACCGGGGCCGAGGGCCGATTCCGCAGACGGAGCCCGTGGGCCGATCCGACTGACGGAGCCCGATACTTGAGGATTTGCGTGTAGATACTGGACACAATTATTTTATGATATTTCGAGTGCCGATATTGGGCACTTACGATTCTATGAGATTTACAGGATTTGAGGGCCGATTAGAGTGACGGAGCCTGAGTTTTACTGGGATTTTGGTGCATTGATGGACACCGGTTATTTTTCCACGTTGATATTCCGTATAGATGATATTTTATCCCATGCTCAGCATTCATTATTTTACATCTCATCCTGTAGTTATAGTACCTGATAGAGTATTTTTGCATGATTATTGCATACCCTGCTCATCATATATATTGATGTTATTAAATTACACCTGTTAGGCATGATTAGTGCGTATCCAGTTCATCATATAGACATTATCTGCTGGCATATGTTAGAGTATCACAGTACGTGTATACTCGTGATTACCTTTATATGTTATCTACTATTCACGAGTTGGCAACTCACCCCCGTTGTGCCACAGTGTTTGCAGGTTGCCCCTCGGAGTAGTCGCGGCAGGCTGCTTTCTTGCATCTTTTGATACAGATACCATTGCAGTTGGTGTGCGAGCCCTTTGCTGATAGGTGGGTTTTGTGTGGTATCTGTTTATTTTCCAGTTGTATACATCATTGTATCTAGTATTCTCCATCTACTTATCATGTATTGACTTAGAGACCAGTTGTGAAGACGATGTATATTATTTTGTACTCTGGTGTCGAGCTCGTTGTGAGCCGACTTTATTTATGCAGCTTCATCTTTTATGATATTTGTTTTCACTTGTACGGTTCATTTCTTCGCTACGGCGTCGTATACTATATTTGTGGTGATTTTTTTCGCCGTTGGGCGTGATTGCTCCCGTTTGGGATCTCTATCCTTATTGTATACCATTTTACTTATATATTATCTTGTACCCGATTTCGGGGCTAGTTTTTACAAAAGAAATGCTGCTAAAATTTTTAAGATAATAACTTGAACTTTAAAGAATTTTATTAAACAACTTAAAGTTTTTTAAATGTTTTAACAAATGTTCTAATAAATGTTTTCAACACTCAATACTTTTAATGCTTTTGATTTCTGGGTTTCGGCTTACTTAGTCGCTTTACGCCTGTAGACGTTACGTGGTTAAGTGCCAGTTACGGGCCGAACTTTGGGTCGTGACAGGAATGTTGTCAGGTGGATCGGACCTTCTGGAGACAGAGCCCAGCAGCGAGGACTTGGACCAGATAGCCTTCGAACTAGAGCTCTAGATTACATGTACATATTTTCATTCCTGTTATGCCATTGTTTAGGCATTACTTTCATTCCATGTATTTACATTTTCAGATGTACTGTAAAAAGAATGATAATAAATAAAATTGCTGTACATTTACATCTTGTCTCTTGTGTACATTTTATTTTATATTGCTTAGATACGCTTAGCGTGTTTACTTCTGAGTAAATACGTAGCGGCCTCGTCGCGCCTCTGCCCGTATACCGGGAAGCGGGGCATGACATTGTGTAAGGTTTTGAAATGGTCTTGAGGGCATTTGTCGGGGTGGTAGTGAGGGTTTTGGAGGAGTTAAAGAAGGAGAAGATGAAGAAGAGAGCCAAACAAAAGGGTGGCGTGTGACCATGGCTTCCCTCTTTCTCTCTCACACATACACTCTCTCTCTCTCTTATGTGCGTCCATACCAACATGTCCCCATGTCCCCCATTTTCATTTTCATTTTCATTTTCATCTTTTTCCTTTATTACAAATAAAACCAAATAAAATTCATAATAATTTGTTAACTTGTCATGGCACTTAACATGTCATGACACTTAAAAACTTGATTTAACAAAACAAATTTTTGTTTAATGCATAATTAATGAAATACTAATCAAGTTTAACATTTAACTTGTATAGAAATAAATATATATAAATTTATAAAGGCCCAAATCAATTTAAGTTCATTCATAAACAATAATTTATTTTAATTCCTGATTATTTTCCAACGTATATGTATATAATTATACCATTTTACTAAAACTCATTTCCATACTTGTATAATATTCATAAAATTTATTATTTTATTATTTAAATTCCAAAAATATTATTTTCTATTTTCTGAAATGCTTAATAAACAGTAAATAAAATGCTAAAAAATTACAAGATGATAGGGTAACATAGCGGGTTCTAATGTGTACGTGGCATGGCATTTACCGATGATGTGTGTATGAGCAGGCAAGTATGTGTACGTATAACATGTGCATCTTTGGTAATGGTGCGTGTGTCCTAACAACGAAGTCACGTACAGATAGGGTATGAAGCGTTGTATATATGTCGCAAATGAAAATAATACGAGCGTATGCAGAAATAAGAAATTATAGCGCGAGTGTAAACAGAATAAAGAAATCGTAACGTGAACAGTAGCAAAATACGCAACTGCGTATGGGCCATACAAATTCGTAGCGTCTCTTGAAGTTATAATTTAAAAGTGCATAATGAATCGATAGTTTTGAAAATAGGTATGATTCTAAATATATCGTAATATCTACTTAATGATTTTAATCAATATTTCTCGAGTCGATACATATAAGTTGGCGATCCATCATCATCATATCACGCACGGTATGATCTATCATACGATATCATCAATCAAACAATACGGATCTATAGTCACGTACATTATCTCATCTCATCTCATCAAACTATCACATGTTATATATATATATATATATATATATATATATATATATATATATATATATATATATATATATATATATCGCCTTGTATCATCATATTAAATCATATTGACTCATCATCATCATGTCATATCGACTCGTATCATCATCATAATTATCCTCATATCATATATAGGGGTGTGTGTGTGTAACCTAATGGTAAACATATAGAACTAGTGAATATCTTTTACTAAGTATACTGCTATGGTATGGTATTCTAGACACCTTACTAAGTATACATATCTATCTATATAAATATACACATCCAAATTCTACGGTTGCGGGGATGCTATACGCCACCCACCCGACTTCCTCCATAGATATACATCTGCTCACCTACAACGCCTCACTCTACTCAATCCCGACGGATGCCTTGCCTCCTACGTCGTCCCAGAAATCCATGCACTTATACCTACAAATCAAAGCACATAGTATCGCATCAAAATTAAATTCGAAAACCGATACCATAAGCGAAGCGCGCATAGGTTAGAACCTATGGTCATCGCGTGCTAGAACAACAAAACAACCCCCGACATCGAAGTACGAACTTCAAACGACCGAGACAAAATTTAAATATCAAAAACCAAGTTTTCAAATATCGTAAAACTTCACCCAAAACCTAGTAAAATGCTCCCAGATTTTCCTTAAGGTGAAATTAGAATTTTTAGCGTATATGGTAGTCTTAGTTATCTAATGAGTGAGTTACACCAAGTTTCAAAACCTAATTCCAAAATTGACCCGATATTTGCGATCAAATCGAATAAATTTGCGGCCAAAAGATAGGGGTTTGGGCTCGGGGATAACAACAAAGGCTCTTCCCGCTCACTCGGCTCGCGCTCTAATCTTTTATTGATCTTTTTTTCTATGGTAGCTTTCTACTGGTCTATATATCTCGCTGTATCTGCTAATAAATTTTCAGAGTTTCTTGGTAATACCAGATTCCAATTGATCATCACAACTCAATGAAAACCGATATCGGGAAAATTCTAAACTCATTTTTGAAATTTCATAGCTCACTTAGACCAGGGATTTTATTACTAAAAGGCTAGTGGTCACTCTCTAAACTCTTTACTATATCACTACTATTCATTTAATCCACCAAAGTTCACCCTAGAATTTTCCAAGTTCGCAAAATATGTATATATTAACCCTAAACTAGTTGTGGAGATAAGGAAACTTAAAAACTTGATGAAAGAAGAGAATATTACCTTGTAAAGGCAACTCGAGAAAATTCCTAGATGACCCAAATTGCTCAAAACTAAGATTTGATCACTCTAAAATATTTAGGATGAGATGAAGAACATTTTTAGTGAAGGAAACATGGGATTTTGAAATGGTTTGGGGTATTTTTAGGGGTGGTAGAGAGAGTTTATGAAGGGAGATGAAGAAAAGAGGAACAAGAAATGAAGAAGAGAAAGGGAGAAGGAAGAGAGAAAGAGGAGATGAATGGCTAATATTAGCCATGCATCAAATATTCTTTCATTTATTGCACCATACCCCCCCGTCCCCCAATTATTATTTTCTTTTCTTATCTTTTCTTATCTTTTCTTTTAAAACGATTTAAAAACAAATTAAAAATGAAACATGGTATAACTCATGAATAAAATGTTACATGTCATGCACACAAGGCATGTTTAACAAAATAAATTTGGTTTAATGCATAACTAGTGAAATACTAATTAAATTTAACATTAAACTTATACGTAAATAATTATATATTAATTTATAAAAAGCCCATATTAAATAAATGTTTCCATAAATAATGATTCATTTTAGTTTTTAATTATTTTCCAAAATATAGGTATATAATTATACCATTCTATGAAAACTCAAATCTATATTCATATAATATCCGTGAAATTTATTATTTTATTATTTAAACCCAAAAATATTATTTTCTATTTTCTGAAATGTTACATCAAGATTGGTCATGTTCAAACAGTGAATTGTCTTATTGAAAATATTTTAGTCTCTGATGATGCTCAATATTGGCGATCTCCATGATCAGGACGCGTGGCAGGTGACGTGTCCCAGAACTCAGAAGAAAGGGCCCGCAGGGGCCGACCAAGACACCTTATATCCGACCTGCAAACACAAGCTGGCCCTCCTCAGGGCCCCCTGCAAATTGGCTTCCCCGGCCCCGTAGCTCGTGCCGAGCTACCACAAGACCTGGACTCCTCGGCCTTCTAGCTCGTCCCCGAGCTCCCGCCGAGGCTGTCTTCCTCGGCCCTCCGACCAAAGTCACCGCTCACAGGTGTAACCGCCGCTCCGCGAATCTCGCCATGCGCAGATTCTACGCCAGCAACATCCCACGTTCCACGCCATCAATCCCCATTAATGGGCGATCCGCTTTCTACTCGGGCGTGATGTCGGGGGCGTAACTGCCGGCGAGATCCTCGCACCTGTTGCTGCGTGCCACCGCCGCTATATAAACCCCCATCACAGAGGGGTCAAGTAAACCATCTTTTACTATTTTAAGCCGTTACTCTGCTCGGATCTCATCATTAACTTGATCGTCGGAGGGTCCTTGGTGGTACCAAACCACCCTGGGACTTCTTTACAGGTACTCGACACCGAACTCCTCATACCACCTCTTCCACCAAAACCCATTGAGACCCACACGCAACGGAAGATAACTACCTAAGTCCACCAGGAGATCGGCGGAAGACAACATCTGACGGAGACCCGAAAAGGACCTCCATCAGTTAGCGCCGTCTGTGGGAAAGAAACTCCACGAAAACAAAAGTTGGCCTTCCGATCTCCGCCCAAATGGCAAGCAACCACCCTGAAGATCCCGGTACCAGCCACCGCCTTCCACTCACCAAAGGCGGGGATGAGCCACCTCCCATGACCGTCATCAACGCCCTCGCAGGACGGATAGACCGGCTGCAATCCCTTGTGGAGGCCCTCGTTCGTGTCCAAACGGCCGGGCCTGGGCCCCAGGTCGCCGCTCCACCGCCTCCAGAAGGCTCTGCCCCTGTCTGGGCGGCTGACCACCAGCAGGCTGCGTCCCCTGGCCACCGATCTCTCGAGCCGATACTCCCTGAGGCCCGCTGGGTGCCCCAGGGCTCCACGCCAAGGTCCACCGCCAGAACGCCTCGCCTCGAGCCTCCTCGCGACCTTTATCCCCCCGAGGAGATCCCAGTCACCTCGCCTATCCACAGGCATGGTCAACCCCGCCGCCATCGGCGGGGTCGCACAGAAGGGGTCTGCCCCGGCGACTCGAGAGCTACTTCGCCCCGGGACCTGAGGCGCCTCATAGAGAGGAACCGGGGCCACTCCCAGACGTAGATCACCCGCAGCGGAAGCCAGGGATCCCTTGGCGCCGATTCCTTGGGATACCGCGGTCGGCTGGACGCCCTCGAGAAGAAAATCGAGGGTATGCGCCGGGAGGCTCACCTCTCGAGCGACGGAGCAAAGTACGCCTCCGACTCGCTCACGAAGCCATTCACCGAGGAATTGCTCGCCGTCCACGTCTCCTCGCGCAACAAGCCCCCAAAGGTCTCTCTGTTCGACGGGAAAACCAACCCGAAGGACCATTTGGACGCTTTCACCGCGGGGATGAGCTTCCAGGATCACTCCGACGCCGCCCAGTGCAGGGCCTTTCCGGCCACCCTTATCCGCGCAGGTCGGGACTGGTTCCGGGGGCTCGAGCCCCACTCGATTTCGACCTTCGACGAGCTAGCTACTCAGTTCCTTGGGCATTTCGTAGGGAACCATCGACAGAAGCGCACGGTCGACCACCTCTTCACAGTTAAGAGTGGGGACAAGGAAACATTCAAGGCCTACATTACCCATTTCTACAACGCCCTTCTCGAGGTGCCCGAGCACCGGGATGAAACCGTCATCACGACACTTAGATCTGGTCTGAGGCACAAGGAATGGTTACGCTCCTTCGCGTTGACGCAACCTAAAACCATGGCCGAGGTCAAGGCGTGGACCGAGCGCGAGGTTCAGCTGGAATCCGAGGTGAATGCTAACCTCCCCCGGGCAGAACGGCCCGACCAGAAGAAGAGAGCTCGGGAGGAGAGGCCGGAGCGTCAGCAGCCCTATCACCCGAAGTTCCAGGAGTATACCTCCCTCAACGTCTCCCTCGCAATGTTGCTGGAGGAGGCCCAGAACGAGGGGTTCTTCAAGTTCCCTCCGATCCCGCGTCAGGCCGCGAAGCGAACCCGGGGCCCCTATTGCTCTTTCCACCAGGTACTGGGCCACACTACGGAGGAATGCAAGCAACTGAGGGACTGCATCGAAGAGCTCATCCGGTCTGGGCACCTCGCTGCCTACTTGAGGGACAAACGGCAGGCCGACCGCGACCAGGAGCAACATCACCCTCCTGCCGACTTGACCATTGGTCAGATCATGCTTGTATCGGCGGACGACCAACCCAAAGCTCAGGGAGCCCCATACCCTATGCCACGCACGGGGGCCAACAGTCCTTCAGGGATCTCGGCCCGAGCCAATAAAGTTATCTACTAGCCTATACCATTCTTTTAAAGCAATGTAAACTCTTCCTGAGAACTATTGTTAATTTAATAAAGATCAATGGAGCATTGCGAAAAGGAAAGAAAAGCTCTGTTTATTCAAAAGGTATTATGGGCTCCTCAGCCGTACATGCAAAAATAAAAGAAAATTACAACAGTGGGGGGAGAGGGTGCAGCGAGCACTGCTCGTGGTACTCGGTGAAGATCTCCGCCAACCGAGGCCGCGCAAGGTCCAACCTCTGTCCCCGGTTCCCCCCGTGCGCATCGACCCCGAGCCTCATCTCGTAGCATTCGCGAACGAGCGCCTCTGAGTGGGCCAGCCGGTTCGCGGAGATCAGGCCGAAGCGCTTCAAAGACCGCAGCTTGCCCACGGCATCGTCATAGAGCAGCTCAGACAGGGGGTTGTAGAGCCCTGGCGACGCCCTCCAGATGGAGTTCATCAGCAGCTGCAGCAGGGAGGATCGTCGGGGGAGCAACCGGCCGAAATGGTCCTCAATGCTCCCGCAGACCAGCTGCACCGTGTCCTCGGTGCAGTACGGGTCGTACAGGTACACGTCTTCGAAGTGGATGATGTCGGGGATGGTAAACGGGAAGTCCTGCATTCTCGATGACCTGTTTACGAAGGATGGAAGGATCAGTACTCCTTCGGCCTTATATAGCCCACTGCGCAGCTCAACAGTCGCCCGCTTTCACCCAAGGAGTCACTGCCAAGCGGCAGCCATCGAGCCTCCTCCGGCGGAATCGAAGCGACGCGCCCCTAGCGCTTCACCTCCCCCCCGCATTCAATGCGCTGGCTACGCGCGCCGTTGCCCCGACCGTCCCCATTCCCCACACCAACAGCTGGACGGTCGGGCTACACCACTCCAAGATTCAGCCCAGCAGCTACCATGCTCGGTCACCCTTGGTGGGTAGCTTCCCTACCACAACGCCAGGGATCAAAAAGCCCTCCCAGAAGCAGTCGTGCCCGAGGATCCCTCGCTCGGCTATCCCCAGCGGGCAGCTTCCCTGCCACAACGCCGAGGATAAAAAAAAAGCCCTCCCAGAGGCAGTCGAGCCCGAGAATCCCTCGCTCGGCTATCCCCAGCGGGCAGCTTCCCTGCCACAACGCCGAGGATCAAAAAGCCTTCCCAGAAGCAGTCGAGCCGGAGGATCCCTCGCTCGGCTATCGTTCAGGACAAAATCCTTCGCCAAGAGGTACCAGACAGTAACCCTGCACGGCCAAGGGTCCTTGGTAGGCTTCTACAGCCGCTCTCACACTAAGGACCAAAGTCCTCCCAGAGGCAGTCGAGTCCTTGCTCGGCTATCCCCGGCTGGTAGCTTCCTACCACAACCGACAGGGATCAAAGTCCTCGCCAAGAGGCACTGGGCAGTAACCCTGCTCAGTCCCCGTCCTAAAGGATCAAAAGCCTTCGCAAGAGGCAACCGAGCTGCTACCCTGCTCGGTCAACTCCGGCTAGTAGATCCCTACCCTCGACGCCAGGGATCAAAAACCCTCACAATAGGCACCAGAGCGGCAACCCCGCCCGTTCATCCCAGGCTGGTAGTTGCCTACCCACGACGCCAGAGATCAAGAGGCAACCGCGTAGCTTCGCTGCCCGGTCATCCTTAGTGGGCTTCTTACAGCCCTCTTGCTCTTGCTCGGTGATCCCTGGCGGGTAGCACCCCTACCGCAGTGCTTGGGACCTGAAAGCCCTTGCAAGAGGCGACTGCGCAGCTACCCTGCCCAGTCACCCCCGGATGGTGGTCAACATTCGAAATCGGAGATGCCCTGTGACCCGCGAAGGATCCGAGACCCCAATGAGGGCGTCTGGTCTGTCCAAGCCTAAACGATCTCCCCCCGACTCCGGGGCCCATGGGGATGCCTTCTCGGCAGCGCTTGGCATGCTCATCGGCCAGTGATTGAAGTCAACTCGACGGACAATCGCCAGGCAGACGGCCAACCTGACATGAAAGCACAACGGTACAGACAAAAACATCTTGCAAACAGATGGCAGAGTGCAATTCTATGGAGCCGAAGAAAAACTTTATTACTGCCAAAGATGAAGTTTTGCAAAGGGTATTTTTTGAGCTCCCCAGCCTTACAAAATTCAAGAAAACAAAATAAAAGGAAGAGAACGGGGGCTCTACGCTTTGGGGCCAGGGACGACCTCGAGGTCCTCGACCTCCATTGCGTGGCTCGCTGGGTCCTCGGCAACCTCTTCCCCAGGAACCTCTTCACCCTGCTTGCCGGCGCCCACGAGGGGGAACTCGGCCCGAAGATCTGCGTCGGCGAACTGCGGCATCCGGGACTTAACGGCATCGAGGGCGCCGTGCCAAATGCGGGTCGTGGCCACGGCCAATTCGTCATAAAAGTCTTTCGACTTCTTATAGCCGTCCACCGACCTCCATTCGGCCGACTTGGCCGCCTCGGCCGCCGCCCCCAGCTCCTTCCGGAGGGCCTTCACCGTCCTCTTTAGGTTGCCGGCGAGCACCTGGGCGTCCTCGATCTTGCCCTCGGCGATCACCGCAGCCTCGCGGTGCCGGGCCACCTCCCGTTTCCCGGCCTCCACCTTGCCTTCCAAGGCGGCGACCCTCGCCGACATCGCCTCCAGCTCCCGCTTGGAGCTCTCTTACAGCAAGGCGAACTGACCCGCAGCCTCCAGCGCTGGGGCTACCACCTCGGCCTCCATGCGCAGGGCGAGGGCTACGTGCTGGTGAACCTGGAAAACACAGAAAAGATCAGAAAGATGAGGGGAGCACCGAATCTCACCATGAACAAACAAAAACTTACCTGCACGGACTGCTGGGCGATAGACACCTGCTGAGCCCTGAGGGCCCCTCCGGGGACTTTGCCCCCTGCCGAGATCTTTATCTCGTGCAGGAGGCTGTCCGCCATGGACAGTCCCGATGGCACCGCAAACCGGAAGCCCCCTTCCTCCACCACGGTCGGCGAGGGCCGGCCCCGGGAGGGCCTCTTGGAGCTTCTCTTGATCGGCTCCGAGGGAGAGCCGGTCTCCTCTTCCAAGGCGGAGTCCTCCAGAATCAGGGCCCGCTTCCGGCCCAATGTTCTGCTGGGACCCGGGGCGGGATCCGCCACCGAGCGCTCGTGGGGTGCCTCCACTGGAGCGGTAAGAGCCGGAGCGGGCTTCGCATGGGAAGAACTGGCGCCCCCAGCCCTCGTAGGCTGCCTAGGCTGGCGCATGGAAGCTCGGAGCGAGGCGAAGTTCATGGATCCTGCACGAAACAAACACCCAACAAATCAGCGACACGAGTAAAACAGAAACCCAAAAAACAAGCCTAACTTACCGACGAACTCGACGGGGCTAAGCCCGGCCCAGCTCAAGACCTACTCGGACAGTAGCATGTCGGGTCGAGGGATGGGCTCCCACGACGCCACTCTCACCATGGCGGGGCCATCGGACTGGTTCCTCGGCAGACACTTCTCTCTCGACCACTTGGTAGGCACGGGCCAGTCCTCGCCCTCGGGAGGGGAAACGAAGAAAATTTTCTTTTTCCAATCATGAATGGAGGAGGGCAAGGTAACGACCCCGGTCCCGGTGGCGCCCCCCGGCCGCTTCCTGAAGGTGAAATAAACCCATCTCGGGTCGCCCGCTCGACCACCAGGGTGACTTTTGAAGACGAGGGAGGAATCGAGGAGGGAAAGGCTGAAGGCGACCGCCTGCAACTTCAAGCGGATCAAGAACCCAAGGAGGATCCTCCACGAGTTCGGCACCAACTGGCCGGGGGCCAAACCGAAGAAATTCAATGCCGCGACGACCTCAGGAGAGAAGGGCAGGTGCATTCCGCCCCAAAAAGCTTCCAAATACAGGGCAATCTCCCTGCCCCGTACCTGATCTGCCCTCTCTCCCTCCTTGGCCAGTCGAAGCGTGTAGTGCGAGGGGATGTGGAAGCGAGCCCGAGCGTTGGCGAGCTCGTCCTCATGCCTTACCCAGCATGAGGTGCTGGGGGCCACATCTGCCGCCTCCTCCCTAGAGGCAGCCCCCGCCTCACGATCCCGGGGAGAGGATCCAACCCCTGCTCCCTGAGGAGACTCAGATACAGCTAAAGAAACCCTAGCACCTACTCCTACAATATCTACTGATTCTACAGAGGAAGACATCTAACCTTGGAAAAGAAAATCTTCAAAGGCTGAAAACGAGAGAAGGGAGACGAGCGCCGAGCAGCCAAGACTTGAGAGAGGGAAATATGGAGGAGTAAGGGCCCTAGAGCGGGCCCCACCCCTGTTTATTGCTGCACACGGCCTCATCCAACGGTGCCTGTCGTCTCCCGCCGAAACGGCTCTTCGCGCCCAGCGGCCCCGATCGCTCCACGTGTCAGTTCTGCGCTGGGCCGCGTCCCATCAGACGCCGCAGGCCTGCATACGTCGCATCAGCCAATTGATGCTCGACACGTGGACCGTCGCTTCAGTTGTAGAGTGCACGAACCGGCACACCTTCTTTAAATGCGGAGATCTCGCTTTTATTCGCTAGCGGGAAAGACAACCGACGGCCGGAGGACTCATCCCAACAAAACCGTGGAAAGGAGCTCACCTCGGGAGGCCCGGCGATCCACTCCCGACCCGACCCGCTAGCTGGTCGGGACAAGAGTAGGGGGCTAATGATGATGCTCAATATTGGCGATCTCCATGATCAGGACGCGTGGCAGGTGACGTGTCCCAGAACTCAGAAGAAAGGGCCCGCAGGGGCCGACCAGGACACCCTATATCCGACCTGCAAACACAAGCTGGCCCTCCTCAGGGCCCCCTGCAAATTGGCTTCCTCGACCCCGTAGCTCGTGCCAAGCTGCCACAAGACCTGGACTCCTCGGCCTTCTAGCTCGTCCCCGTGCTCCCGCCGAGGCCATCTTCCTCGGCCCTCCGACCAAAGTCACCGCTCATAGGCGTAACCGCCGCTCCGCGAATCTCGCCATGCGCAGATTCTACGCCAGCAACATCCCACATTCCTCGCCATCAATCCCCATTAATGGGCGATCCACTTTCTACGTGGGCATGACGTCGGGGGCGTAACTGTCGGCGAGATCCTCGCACCTGCTGCTGCGTGCCACCGCTGCTATATAAACCCCCATCACAAAGGAGTCAAGTAAGCCATCTTTTACTCTTTTAAGTCGTTACTCTGCTTGGATCTCATCACTAACTTGATCGTCGGATGGTCCTTGGTGGTACCAAACCACCCCGGGATTTCTTTGCAGGTACTCGGCACCGAACTTCTTATACCTCCTCTTCCACCTAAACCCATTAAGACCCACAAGCAACGGAAGATAACCACCTAAGTCCACCAGAAGATCGGTGGAAGACAACATCTGACGGAGACCCGAAAAAGACTTCCATCAGTCTCGGTTTTTATCAGATTTTTGTCAGTCGAACCATACTCATAGTCCCCGATATCAATATTTTGAACATAAAAACCTTGTTTGACGATGTAACTAACATAAGGCTAAATTGCAGGAATACCCCATTAGTTTTGCTATAATAGCATGAATACCTCACTTTTTAAAGCTTACAGTTTAACCCTTCCCTGCTCAACATTAATTTATTCTCAAAATACCTTTTAATTAAATGCTGATAAAATATTTCCTGCAATTGGGACAAAATATAAGAGTATTTTTTGTTATTTAGCCAAAAAAAAAAGGAAAAATGGTTCTAGGCCTATCCGACTAAAAGACAGTTCGCTTAGGTTCCTGGGTTATCAAAATTAAGCAAAAGTTCATAATACATATGTCCTTACCTCCTTAACCTTTTTTAAAGCCTTTGATCAATTTATTAAGTATACATAATATCCTTCTCTGCTTCTCATGTGCCCCTATGTGCATGTCAGGTTAACTGTCATGAGTCAAACTGTCGTTTTTAGGCTACGACGCATAACTATTAAGTACTACATATATCATGTTAACTACTACACATATGTAGTAGTTAACATGATACCTATAATAGTTAATAGACTGTGTACAGTAGTTAACAGAGAGGGGTATCATAGGTGCCTATAGCCAATTTTCAATTATTTTAAAAGGATACATATATATATATATATATATATATATATATATATATATAAAAAGATGGTTAAACATCTCTAATGTTTAAATTAAAAATTGTTTGTTATTACACATGCATTACTTAGCATAAAAATATCATGTCCCAAAAAATAAATAGAATAGCCAACATGTTTGGACCTTGGTCCCCAAACCCAGCTGTTTCTCTCTATGCTTACATCTTATCCATAAATTGAAGCAAAAAAGATAAAAATAAAAAATATTCATAACGGTGTCATCATCATCATAAATTCAAGATAATAATTTGACCGTTAACATATCTGATAGTATCTCCCATCAGGAAAAACCTAGTATGCAAGGCCACTTGTAAGCCCTTGGATGCCTTTCGGAAAGCTATTCAAAGGCGTGCACATGCAAGTTTTTTTGTCAATTAAATCCAAAACAAACCAAGGGCAAATTCGTAACTTCCGCCACCTACCCTTAATGGACACCAACCAGCAGCAGCAGCAGACATTTGCCACGGCTTATGTAACGCAATTCCCTCCCCTTTCTTTCTTCCTCCCCTCTCCCCTCAAAAAAAAATCCCTAAAAATCCCAACTTTAATGTAAAAATAGAATGCAAGATTTCCAACCGATCCCAGGCTTATCGGGTCGGATCTCCGCCGGATCCGACACCTCCACGACCCGCCATCTCCGGCCGTACCTAATAACCACCACCCACCAGCAGCAGCAGCATCAGCATCAGCCCATCAAATGCCCGCGGTGCGAGTCGACGAACACCAAGTTCTGCTACTACAACAACTACAACTTGTCGCAGCCGCGGCACTTCTGCAAGGCCTGCCGCCGCTACTGGACCAAGGGCGGCGTCCTCCGCAACGTCCCCGTCGGCGGTGGCTGCCGCAAGAACTCCAAGCGCTCCTCCTCCAAACCCAAACCCGATAAGCCCCCTTCCCTTCCCTTCTCCGCTTCCGGATCTGGATCCAGCTCCGACTCCTCCTCCAACCCCCTCCCCAACCCCAACCCCAACCCGGATCCGATACCCGAACCTCAACCGCCGCACCCGCACCCGCACCCGCAGATCTTTGCTGAGAACTTCACCGATGGTGGTTTTAATTTCGCTGCGGATCCAGGCCTGTTACCGGATCAGGAACAGGGGAAGGGGCTTAACGGGTTGGATTGGGGTAACGGGTCGGATTCGGGTTCGCTCTTCGACATGACTAGTTCGGTTGATCCGGCAGCGTATTGGAACCAGAGCCACTGGGGTGATACTGATCCTTCTCTTTATTTGTCTTAAATTAATTATTAATCATTATTATCATTATTATTGCTCATTTTCATTTTCCTTCTTATGTAAATTTTTTTACTTGCTCTTTTTTTTCGCAAGGTGTGTTTTTAATTTCTAACTTATGATGATTGTAGGTTATAGAAATTAAAATATGTAAGTATGTTATATATAGGGATTAAAAGGAAATATTTTTCTTTGATTTCAAGATGTAATTTGAGTTAAGGTTACAAATTTTTAGTGTTTTTAGTTTATGGATCAAAATTTGATGTTTTGAATGATGAAGATGTTGCATGTGAGCTCCACATTATTTGTAGGAATAGTGTGATTAATGAAGCATGGTTAGGTTTGGAGATGGTCTAGGTAGAATATTAATGACAACATTGACGTTATGAGTGATATCTTTTGATTTTTTTTTGTTTGCTCAAAAGAAAAAAAAAACGAAATGAATTTTGTTCTTTTTTGTCCTGAAATTAAATTGTTATGATTATAATTATTTTATACCACTTAATTGGTTGAATCGTTCGAGTTCAACGTTACTGTATATTTTTCTAAGATCTAACAATTTTCATATGACTTCAGAATTGTGCTTCCGTTTTCAATTCATAATGTTTATATATGTACAAAAAACACATGAAGGACAATTATCTATACACAAGCTAAATAGCATTTCAATTGAAATGCGGTTCCAAACATTTTACCGTCTGATTTCTAAAAAGAAAGGGCATAATATTTATTATCTATATTAAAACCATAGTCCCTGGCATCAGTATATGAGATTATTATTACAAGTTGTAATGACAGTTGTGACCATAGTTTTGATTAATTAATCCTCAGCTAATTAGTGGGATTGCGACTAAACTGACTATGAGCCATGGTTGTTTAATTGTTAGTTATGAGCATCCTTAGCTAATTTGTGCTTATTTACATTTCTATTATATTAATGCCAAATGGGGTTGTCCGGATCACGTGCAAAATAAACCTCTCTAATTTGCCATCATCTAAGCAGTTTGTCAACTTATTATGAGACGTACAATGCACATAATTAAATTAATAAGATATAGAAAAAAGAGATTTGTTAGGTTTTTTAGTTTAAATCATTTTATTTTTTTGTTTGAGTTATATTTTAAATACTTTTAGTTAAGATAATAACGATTTTTAAAAATTATTTAAGCAGACAGCTTATTAAAATTTTAAAAAATAAAAATCAATCGAAAATTCTTCAGAATCAATATTATTTTAACCACTTCTTTAAAATTTTTATTAAATCTTTATCGTCTTAAAATATATATATATATACACACACGAACTAGGGTCACAGAGGTTCCGCGTCAGCAGACAGCAGCTCGAGAGTGCGACCGCAGTACGACGGCTGGGGCCCACAGCCGCGCGTCGTACCAAAGCAGCCACCGACCCATGCGCGGTTGCTTGCTGCGCTCTATCGCGACGGGGCCTATGGAATGCCTACGTGTCGGCCCCTGATTCGATGGGGCAGTTAGGGTTGTGGGACCCGCCATTGATTCTGACATTGGGGCTGACGTCATACGAGGGGTCTCGGACAAAAGGTGGCCCCCAGCGACCGACAAAGCTGCTGCCGCACTGCATGCATTAAGAGCCTGCCACCTTGGGATGGGTCCCACAGCGTACGTACGTGTACTGCACAACCTCTGACAGTGCGCTCTGATTTCTTTTTTCTTTCTGCAACGAGGGAAATGAATATTTAAAAAATACTCCTTTATATATAAAGAAAACTAATTTCCTTTCATGGCATCATGTTCTCATATAATCCAAGAAAATAAGAGATGTCAACATGGAGTCTACATGAATCCTAATTGGACTCCATATTATCTAAAATGTGTTGCTATCTCTTGGGTAGTATGAGTATGAGATGCCAAAATGGATAGTAAAATTATTTTCCATATATAAATTAAATGAACCTGAACTCTGCGAAAAAAAGTCGAAAAAAGGACCAAAATGAATATTAAAAAAATGAAAATATACATACTGTAACATCCGAAATTACTTTTTAATGAGTCTTCTTCGCCATATAACATTCGTGTGTGTCAAATATCTAATCAGTTGATCATGTCTCCCTTTTGCAAGATCGGACTTCCCGTCATGGATTGGGTCTCTTTCTGATGGGATCGATATGTCTTTGTTCGGGCCTTTTTTTAGCCCGAAATATGAGAAGAAGAAAGGAGGGAGGGAGGGAGCTCCATCTCCCACCCCTTGTCCAATATCGTCGTGCGGCATAAACGCTCGAGAGAAAAATGGGCTTTGCGCATCTTTTCATAGTTCATCTCTGATAACATTTTGAATTTAAATTTTTCTTTGGTCCGTTTGGTTTTGACTAACAGGAAGAAAAATGCGTAGAAATAATATTCGAAACGATAATATTTTGTACGTGCTCCATTTCATGTTATCTTATTAAAAGGAGATTTGCAGTGGTGATCCATAAGACAGTTTAGATGTCAAAATCCAAATAAAAGCCAATTTAAGTGCATGAGTTGCTTTACTTTATAAAATATGATTATATGACAGTTATTAAGGATGTTATTAGTTATTAAGGATGTGATGGAGGTACTTTTCGGGTCTCCGTCAGATATTGTCTTCCGTCGATCTTCCGGTAGATCTTGGAGGTGATCTCCTTTGCGTGTGGATCTCAATGGGTTTTGAGGAGATTGGCGGTTTTGAGGAGTTTGCGCCGAGTACCTGCAAGGAAGTCCCAGGATGGTTTGGTACCACCGAGGACCCTCCGACGATCAAGTTAGCACAAGATCCGAGTAGAGTAACGGCTAAGTGGGGTGAAAAAAGCTTATTTAACCCTTCTGTGATGGGGGTTTATATAGTGGCGGCAGCATGCAGTAGCAGGCGTGAGAATCTTGCCGGCAGTTACGCCCCCGACGTCACGCCCATTGATGGGAATCGTGATGGCGTGGAACGCGGGTGTTGCCGGCGGAGAATCCGCGCATGGCGAGATTTACGAAGCGGCGGTTACGCTTATGAGTGATGGAGTTGGTCGGTCGGAGGGACCGAGGAAGATGGCCTCGGCGGGAGAGCTCGGGGACGAGCGGGAGGGCCGAGGCATCTTGGTCCTGTGGCGGCCCGGGGCGAGCTGGGAGGCCGAGGATGCCAATTTGCAGGGGGCTCTGAGGAGAGCTAGCTTGTGCTTATAGGTCGGGTGCAGGGATAGCCTGGTCGGCCCCTGTAGGCTTTTTTTTCTGAGCTTTGGAACACGTCATCTGCCACGTGTCCTGATCTGGGAGATCGCCAATATAGAGCATCATCAGGATGGTAAGACATTAGCTTATTGTTTATTCACCCTACAATATACAACAAATAAATTATCTGTATGTTTTTTGGGGCAAATTGTCAAAAGGCTCCCGGCCAACTTCCGTATCTGTTTGTAATATCTAAACAGTCGCATGTATCTAGGCAGTTGAATGTAATATCTCATAACCGCCATCTCCTTCTCTGCCGAAACCACCTTGGAACGGCGGAGGAAGGAAGGAGAGGGACGGAGGAGGAGCGAAAGAAGGAAGGGATTAGCGGCGAAGAAATAACGGAGGAGGAGCGAAAGAAGGAAAGAAGAGCAGGAAGGATGAACAGAGGAGAGAAGAGGAGCGGAGGAGGGAGAAAGACCGGAGGTATAATTGAATTTAAAAGTGAATTCAATGCCTATGAAATGCTGTACATGGGTTTTTCACAAAGATTTTAAACAGCAGGTATTTACCAACTATTTTGAAAATACCAAGGGTGTTTAGATAGCTACCGAGCGGGACGGGTTTTTTAGATATGCCCAAATCTTTCTTATTTTAAAAAAGGTACCCAAATCCGTTCTCTTGATGGGCTTTTTGATTGTAATGGAGCAGCCCGGATGGTTTTTTCCCCCTTCCCCAAATAAGAAATATTTATGAGTTCTTTTTTTATTTAAAACACAGCTAAGATTTGTTTCCGCTAAACCAAACACAAAATATGTTTTTGCAATCGATTAAAACAAGAAATGAACACAACCAAAGAATTGAGTTAACTTGCTCGCTTGCAATAAATGTTGCATGTGCTTAATTACTTCTTATATTTCATGAGAGTTCTATCGTAGCAAATTAAACAGTCAATTGATTGATACCCAAGGGGAAACTTTATAAAGAATGTACGATGAAAGTTTTTGCATTTAGCACAATTTGTTCGATCTGATGTGACTTTCATTGCACCTAAAACTACGATGTTTCTGTGAGGTTGATGGAATGTATCTGCACTCTAACACATCTCTGCGGGTCGAAAGCTTTTTGGACTGAATCCTAGGCTTTTGAGCAGTAATACTTCCAATTTAAATTAATTCCTATTAAATACACATCGGGTGAAAACCAAACCCAAATTGATCAAATTCCATGTCAAAAGTCTTTCACTGTACCTTTAACTTTAAACAAATTTTGTACATTATAAACAGAGTCGTTACAACGTGAGGTGCTAAATATTTGTTTTTGGGTGTTCATGTGGGAGCACGTGAGGCGCTGAGCGGTTTATTTAGGGTGCTCACGTGGGAAGCACATGGGCCGCTAAGTTCTTTCTTTTTTAGAGATTTAATCTCTGTTAATGGCATTTTGGCCCTTAATAATCACCAAGATCTTTGTTGTGAAGATCTAGGATCGATTTTGTTGGAGAACTAAGTTCTTCTGTTCTTTTAATAAGAACTAAGTTCTTTTATGTAGGGTTAAACCCTTATTTTTAGAGGAATTAAATTCTTAGAACGTATTTTCTTTTTTCTCCTTTTCTTTTAATCTAGTGCTTTCTCCTAGATTCTGAGTCTAAAGAACAGAATCTCCCCGATGAGAATTAAATTCTCAACATGTGGGGAGATCTACTTTGAAGATCTCAGATCAGAGGAAGAACTATGTTCTTTTTGTGAAGGGTTAAACCCTTGTTTTGTGTTTTTTTATACTAGGCAAAGGTGATTGTTAATCTCTGTTTTTCTTTACCTAGGGTTTGGAATGAGCGAGAATCTTCTTCTTTGAGAGGGGAATTGAATTCTCAGTTTTGTGGCTTCTGTGTTTTTTTTTGTGTAGAAGCTTGGGGGTCGATCTTCTATATGAGACTTGAAGTCTCGGATCATTTATATAGGAGAGGCAATTTGTTAATTAGTTTGAGAAAATCTCTCATTTGAGAGATACCAATTGATTTAATTGGCCTCAAAAATTCTTCGGGGGATTTTATCCACCGTTGGATCTTTGATCTAGTAAATTTCTGTTTTACAGATTATATATTCTTGTTTTTAACAAGATTGGGGATGTATTTTCCCTTATACAGAATTTAATTCCGTTAAACGGTGATTTTTAATCACCATTGGATTTTTAATTCAAAGATGCTTTGTTTAATAGAGAATATCTTTCTTTATTTAGAAAGATGCGGAGAAATATTTTCCATATTAGAATTTAATTCTATCATTGGATTTTTTATCCAACCGAGAATATCTTTCTCATTTAGAACAATCAGGGAGATATTTACCCCTAATAGAATTTAATTCTATCTTTTGATAATTTTTTACTCACATTTGATCCAATGGCTCTGTTTAACAGAGAATATCTCTAGATTTTAGGAAAATAATTTCCATGTAGAATTTAATTCTACCTGCTCTTAATTTGGACGCTGACGCTCACGTGGTACGCACGTGGACGCTGCCCAAGAATTTAATTCTTTTATAAATAGTCACTTTCGTGCTTTGCACGCCGGCGCTTACATGTATTTCACGTGAGGCGCTAGTATATACGCTGGCGCTCACATGGGTAACACGTGAGGCGCTGCCTCAATTATTATTTTTCCTGAGTCAACATTTTCCTTTTCAACACCTTCTTTCAGTTAGAGCTTGAAAATAGTTCCACCATGCACAACATTTTCTGTGCCAAGACTTGAATGCTTTCTCTTTATAGTGTGAAGCAATGTTCTTATTCCCCTTCACAAGGAAAGAATCATTTTAACATAGCAAGTGTCATGGCATGTAATCACCCATTTGCTTCTCGGCAGCCATGGAAGGTGCCTATCAAGGAAATTATTTCTCATTTTGCTACATGCTTAGCGAATCCCGCTCTTACGGATGATCAATGCGACACGGTGATACACGAGCTCCTGACTCGTAGGGGATCTCCTCTCCCCGTCGGCTCTTTTTGGCTCGGGGTGATCTTCCTGGCCGTGCACGATGATATTCCTTCTCATTCAGGGGAGATGACTCTGGCGATGTTCGACGCAGCGGAGGATAAGATCGACTGCGTTCATGAGGCATGCTTGATTACCAAGCCTCTGAGGGATGGCTCCGTTCATTTGCTGAGCCAGATACGGTCTCAGCGGGTCGTCATGTCTGCTTTCGCCGATGAGCACGGCATTGATCGATGGGGAGCGACTCTTCGTGAGGATCGCCGATTTGATATGGTGGAGAAGGCTGAGAGGGCTTTAGAAGACTTTGTTTATTGTTTTGTAAACCCTTGAAGTTTTGATCCCATGTTTGGTGATCTCTTCCCTGTAGAATAAAAAGTTTATTTAAATGCATTTATTTCATCGTTGACTGCCGAATGCTTCATTTCCAACACATGTTCTTCCTCTGATTGTATCGTTTAAACAAATATGCATCCTGCACGTGTCATGCGTTAACCTTCCACATGCGTAAATAAATCTGCATACTTTCAACGCTATTATTCATCCAGGTACGCATATGTTTGTAAGTGAATGCTCAAATAGGTGTGAACAGGGGACGGTGGTCGGTCTCATAAGCCATTGGTGTTGTGTCACCTAAGATAGTATACAGGTGCTCACTAGAGGTGAGTACACCGGACGGACTCGCCGAGAACTTCTAGATGGTATTATATCTATCATCAGATGGAAGTTCTCTAGTGGCATGAGTACAGATTAGTCTTTTGACCTGAGATCATCATTTGTCTTGTGTGAGTTCCCACTGTACTTTAATTACTATCCTACCACGGCTCAAAAGAGTCGTGGAAACGGGTTTTAGTTGGGTACAGTCCCGAGCCACATGTAGGCAATGAGTGATTGTCAGGGATTCGTCTCTCCTGGTATTAGGAGTCAATATCGCGCTGTATTCGGTTAGCCATCATCCTAAATCCATGGCCACGGTGGATGTGATTTACTGATAGGAGTTCAGTAGTTTATCGGTTGGTGATGAGCTTGACTCCGGTATGACTTATCGGGTTATTAGGTGTCTAACGTTATCCACCCTCTAGACCCGGTATGCGATACTCTTAAACGAAGAAATCAGACTATACAGAGATTGTTGCATTCAGGCTCAGTAGGGTACGGACAGACTTGATTGTCGACCCCCCTTTCGGCATATACTTGGGTAGTCGTTACGTACAACTAGTGCCGCTGGCGTGCTTATGGTTATGGATTTATCCAGTAATCACTGTCAGCGTATTGTCGAGTCTTTAAAGTCCCATACAGAGGATTTTCCCGGTTCAGGCGATATGATGTAGATGACATATGTTGGTACATACTGGTATCCGATTAAATATGTGTACAGGCTACACGGAGTTTAATCGGACGTTTGATAATATTAACGGCTTAGAATTAAGCCGGATTATTAAATAAAGTTTTGATTTAATAATTTACATATATATATTAATATATATATATATATATATATATATATATTCTAGTATTATTGTTCACTATTCATTTTCCCTCTCTTGGCTATTCGTATTTTTATACGGATACACGTTTATGTATTTCGGTACGTATACCGGGTTGTATTCCGTATTTATACAGAATATATTCTAGAAGAAGAACACCTCATTATATGATTTTCTTTTTAGAAAATCATATGGAAATGAGGTGTAGGGTGAGCAGACATTAAGCATGGTTGAGACATGTAGAGAGGCATGCCTTCATTCCTTTAATTAAAAAATGGTGTGATATTTTTTTGGAGGAAAATTATTATGAAGCCATTCTATTTTTCTACACATGCTGACACTTAGTTCATTTGGAGATGGCTACTTCTTCACCTCCTCCTCCTTCTTCTTAAGATGCACTCTTGAGCTTCAAATTAGAAAGGATAGTGAAAATTTCTAACATTCTCACTCTCTATTTCAAGCGAGCTTGAAGCGTCGGTTGCTTCACTAAGTGAAGTTGGAGCTTGGATCGGTTTTCTCGGGTGGATTATCATCAGTAAGGGCGGTCGCTTCTCAAACTGATTCCCGACAGCTTATGAGGAGCTTGCAGGGGTCTTCCACAATTGGGTGAACATGCGTCAAAGGTTGTAATCCCGAACCTTGCATGGGTAGTATTCTAGTTTAGTGTTTGGATCGATCGCTAGAGATTAGTTTCTAGTGTCCTCTTGATTTTTTTTTTGTTTTTTGGTTCCACATCGGCCGTGCTTGTCGTGGCGAGGGCACTAGGAACTTTCAATGGTATCAGAGCCAAGCTAAACACTATAACTAGTTTAGACAATATTTTATTTTCGAAACTAAAATTTTTCCGTAAGTAATACCAAGTATCCAAGTTTCTGTTGGGATTTTTAAAGTCTTTTAAAAAAAATTTAAACAAGTGCAGAAATCTCTTCTTGATGTATAAATTACCCAGAACAGAAACGAGACCAAACCAATAAGAAAAAACCGCTAGAATTGGTATTTTTCCCGACACTGGCGGTTTTTTAATTTTTGTTTGGCCCTATTTTTCTTCAGTTGCTTGGATACGTGGAATTAGGCATTTTAAACTTATTTGATTTTGCTCAAATTTTGTTTTGTGGTGTTTTCAATTTGGGCAATCACGAAAAATCTTTCGATCGAAATTTTAGTATTGTTTATTGATCTGTATTTTGTATGTATGTTGTTAAATATCGTCTAATTGCTATATGTTTATTTAAACGGGATTTCACACTTGCTTGTATTATTTGTTTATGTGATATATATATCTCTATGATGGTTGTTGGATAGCGCGTCATGCGTTTGCATGTACAGTTTTGAATTATAATGTTGTATTCATTTGTTAGGAACAAGCTCCAACTTGTGGCCGTCGTTTCCGTATTATCTATATTTTTTTATTGGGGCTCGACCAGGATGCAGTCGATATCACCGTTGTATATATTTTTCTTTTCTGTTATAGGATTAACCCAGGAGAAGTGCTCGAGTAGCCTGGTTCTAAAGTGCAGCAGGTGGCCATCTCATGGTGTTGAGAACGGGCTGTCTCGCTCTAGAATTGGCGAGTTGCTCGCCGCACTTGTAGTGGTTATAGGATCGACCCGCGGAGGGGTGCACAAGTTACCGGATTCTAGAAAGCGACAGGTGAACGACTCATGTCATTGAGGGCGAGTTACCCAATTTCTAGAATTGGCAGGTAGCTTGCCACACTCATATGGGTCTATGATCGACCTTGTACGGGCTATCCACACGACCGGGGAATGTCGCATTTTATTTGTGGCTCAAATGAAACACGAGGCTCCTAGTTTATCCACTATTGCATATTTTTGTTCATATGCCTGTGATGGTTTTTATATGCCCGTGTTGCTATTGCATGCCTGTGATGATATATATTATATATATTTAGTAGATGTTTTTATATGTTTTGCATCCGTGCTAGCCATGTCCCCGTCCTGCTAAAGTTTAGTAACCTTACGATGAAGACCCGGGACCCCATGGCGAATGCGGATGACATATAAAAGCATGCTATTTTGGTTGTTTCTGGTGTGGCTTGGAAACTTATTTGATGGGACTGCATTATATTTTTAATGCAAGGAAAACATGTTAGTATTTCAATGCTGGGGTCGCAACGTTTGCAGACCGCGGTGGAATGATAAATCAAAATTTTTCAAGACTTAGCCTCAAAATACAACTACAAAATCATCTCAATTATTTATAATTGCAAAACTAGAAAACACTATAGAGCAAAAGAAAAGTGTTACAAGCTTTGTAGCATCTTTATATGCTCCAATGGAGTGCTTGAACTCTGGCTAGACATAGCGAGCTCCTGAAGAGTTTAGGACATCGACCGTCTCGTCGTAGATGATCCGCGTGAAAGTCCCTAACCCAAAACTTCATCTTCACATTTCTAGTGAAGAAACTCACACATTGAACTTGCTAGCTTAATGTGTGGGATGGTGTAATCAAGAAAAAAACTTTCTTTTTCTATTCTAACCTCATAATTATCCTCCACCATTTTTCAAGAGAGGAGAAAAAAGATGAGGAAGATGAGCCATGGAAATTATGTTAAAGGAATTAACATCCAAAGAAAAGAGAAGAATAGAATAGAAGAATGAATAAAAATAAAGAAAAGAAGATAGAAGATGTTGGAAGAAGTCCACTCTTCTATTCATTTCATTTTATGTTTATTCTTAACATAAATGATTTCCCTTTACTTTATATATATATATATATATATATATATATATATATATATAGATAAAGAGAAGAAAACATGTATCAAATATATTTCCATATTACGTATCGCATACGCAATAATATATCAATATCGCATACTAATACATATACAGAGAGAGTGTGTGTATCCAAATATACAATACTAGAAACCATATCAAAATACGGTCTCTGAGTCAACACTTGACTTAATATTCCGGATTTTAAACCGGCTAGTATTTTCGAACATTCGATTAAATCATACATTTAATCGAACTCCCACACGTATCCAATACGCACGTCACATCAATATTTTGCCCGGGTTGGCACTTTCGTTGTGGGACTCTAAAGACCTGTCAATACGCTGACAATAGCTTATATAAGATCATATCCTATTGAATCCGAAACCCTTTCGGATCCAATTTTCTGACGGGGTAACCCATAAGCACGTCAGTGGTACTAGCTGCACGTAACAGCTACCTAGGTATGATCAAGATAAAAGCAGGTCGACGAGCAAACTCATCTGGACCCTACAAACTCTATAAGTGACAGTCACCGTACAGTCCGGTCTCTTCGTCTACGAGTATCGCATATCGGGTTTAAGGTTTTGAATCTGTCAGAACCCAATAACTCGATAAGTCGTGCGACAGAGGACTCATAACCAATCAGAGATACAAATGATAACATTTATCAGTTTATATTCACTGCGGTGGCCACTGACTTGTGGTTGTGGTCATGTCCTGCACAATGTGACATCAACTCTCTATACCGGAAGAGATAAATCCCCTCGACCGCTCACTGCCTCCACGTGCTTCGGGACTATACCCAACAAAAACCTGTTTGCACGACTCCTTTGAGTCGTGGTAGGGTAGAAGTCTAAGTATAGTGGGAACACGCATGAGACATTGTGGCAATCTCAGGTCCTAGGGACTACCATGTACTCATGTCACCAGAGAACTGCTATCTGATATTGGTATATTACCAATTAGGATTTCTTGGTGAATCCGTCCAGTGTAACTCATCCAATGAGCACATGTATACAATTCTCGGTGTCAAACACCAATAGCTATAGGATCAGCTATCGCCCTCCAACCGGGTCAGGAAACGTATACACTATTCTAAACTGGAGTACCGATATCCAATTTTGATACTCCTACGACTAGAGACCTTTAAAGATGTGCTTATCGACTACCCAGGCCCCACTAGTATGATCTGCGTCATCATCCTGGTAGTCAAGAAAAATCCTAAAGGCTTTATCTCATGTATTAGCGATACGTGATAACTAGTAAAACATATTTACATGACAGATAAAGACAAACCAGATAGCATATTATCGTCTTGAGTAAGATTGTTCTCTCGTGTAGGTCCTCCTTCAATTACAATAATTGGTTTAAGAGCACCTATATCCAACAAAACAAATCTATTTGATATTGTCGGAACCAATTTTTAAAACTACTCGGTTTTCTTCAAAACAATAGTCATATTCTTTTGCTTTGCATAGAGGTATTCGGTTAGGAATATCCTACAGTTTATTCTATGAAGAAAGAGCCTTGATCTCTTCATGGGGAGTTCGCTCTTAAGCAAAAGTTTATGTTACTAGTTTTAAAAGCGGAGCCTAAACCACTTATTTTCAAAGCCACTCAAGTTCCTTCAACGATATCAAGTTTATTACGTTAAATTTTTTTTGCCAAAAACCAGTCGTAGCCCTTCGTCATTTCTTATAAGTAGTACTTAGTATTCGTGCTACGTATGTTAGCATTGTCAAGACATAATGATCAGTAGCTGAATATTGCTTGTTTATAGCTTTGTTTCCGATTATTTAGGACAGTTGCATAGTTATGTTGGAATTGTCAAGGGTTATGCGGGTAGGTCTAAATTAATCATAATAATGATGGGCTGAACTTGACTAGCGGCTTATGATGTGTTGGTATTGTCAAGATCATAAATTCGTTAGGGGCAAAAACCATATCGGGAGTTTCAAATATAAAGGATACTTGCCAAGGTTGCGCATACTTTCTGGAGTGTGGTAATTTTGGTCAGCTTCCGTCAAAATTATCACACAAGGATAATTGGGTCCCGCTTCCCACTAATGAGTAGGTATTACTCTTCGGGAGATTTTCATTTCACAATTAGCTAACCTATTAGGTATTTAAAAGATGTTAACGAAGCTACGCGTCTGCAGAAATGGGGTTATTTAATTGGGTCTGTACGAAAGCACGGGTGACCTCCCTCGGAGTACCAACACTGGCCTGGCTGAATGGTTAGCGAATTTGTAAGGTGTACATGATCCCGACTAATTCTCCTTTTAGAGTTTGAAGAAGAATTAGAGGAAATAGTGGGAGCCATCCTGATTAGATAAAGTGATTAACCAATCTAATCTTGATAGAGTGCATACTGAGTGTTTCTTTTCTCTCTCTGGTTACAGCGACCCATGACTTATCTTAAACCAAAACTCATTAACCAAGTTGACAGAACTTTTTTACAGACTTTGGCTTTGGATTGTCACGGTTCACGACAAAGTCGTATATATCCCCGCTACTCCTACTTTCCCTTTGCTTTTCTCCAGAACACTCTATATCACTACGATAATCCATATTGTTTGGAAAGGCCATCGTATATTTACATACGAACTCGAAGAACTTATTTCAGTCGAGGATGGCCACTGGTTCTGGAGAAGTTGAATTGTATTTTTCGGTTGTCTCTTCTCTTTACCTTCTCTCAGGTTGTGAAAGCTCCTTGTATTAGAAGAGTACACTTATTATACTTATTAGATAGTCTTCTTCCAAACCTTAGGCTGGTGCCGAAAGGTAGGGAATGAAGAAAACCAATTAGCCTAAGTGTGGTGTACAAAACGTAAGATGTAAAGATATATAAAAGAGTTGGAGTGAGGGCAAAGGAAATTGTGATTACTGTCATGAATTTGGATAATGGAAGAGACATTACTTGGAATACCCGGCCACCCCTTGAAACATTTATATTTCAGAATTTTTGTGTACTTGTAAATGAAAACTGTTTTCCCAATTAATTCTGACTCCAGGGTATGTATTTACCGGATTTGGATCTCACATGTGTATGACGTTACAAATGCTGAGTAGGAGTATAATATTGGGAAATTGGCGATTTGATCCTCAATATCGGAATTCGTTACAATTAGTGATATTGGATTAAATCGCATGCTTTTGCCTAACGACAAATATTTGGTTTCGAATAACCATTGTTATGCACCAATTTTTAAAATGATATATCTGTATTTTTATTTTATAAAGTGAGATATAAATTTTGAAAATTGTGTTCCAAATATTTACCTTTATCAGTTGAGAATAAGATAAGGTGCATTTAATAACAGTGTAAGATATTCTTAACCAAAATACAGTTTTCAACTTACAATAAACAGAATTTGAGTCGGTATAATCTTGGGACTTGTACATGATTATGTATTATGTCTGGTGTATTTTAAGATAATGGGTTGGTACCCTTACTTCATTCAGTTTACCTATAAGTTCTCTGTTTTTAGACAAACATTCGTTGTAATGCAAGGTCCAAAGATTTTAAGAAGTTTATAAGTATATGAATAAAGTAAAAACCATACATTGGAAGTATTAGTATTCTTTGAAGCGATTGAAACTGTAGATACTTATACTTGGTATTCCATCATAGTAATATTAAGAACTTGATTCTCTCATAGGTTATTCATCCGTGGGTGCGCTCCTTGATGAGTAATGTCGTATTGGTCATTTTCCTTTTGGTGATATGCACTGGAAACAGCTGCATGATATTTGAATTTGGTTCAATCTAAATTAGTGTCTCTGATTCTATATGGACATAGATTGGTTGCATATTTTGAGTTTGTTAAGATATAGAGTTATCCGGTTTATGTTTAAAAGTAGAATCCGGACAAACTCAAGTCACGATTCGGTAATGGTAGTTTGTGAATGATTCCAAGAAATTGCTAGGGTTTTGATTCTACCATTTTCAAGATTAATAGTTACATTGTTCTTGGCTCGCTACCATTTTATAAAAGGAATCGTTTTGCAAAAGAAACTAGTGGAAATATGGTAGAACTGGAAGTGATTCCAGAATCATAAACGGTTACTGAAAATTTAGTAGAACCTAAGAATTCAACTGGACTTGACAAACCATCAGCCACCTGAGAGATACTTCGGTTTTCTCATAGACGGTGATAAGGAGATTAGCATTATGGTTATGATGGCTCTACTAATTATCTGTAGGTCATAAGAAGTGGTAACTTCGAGGTGACCAGATGCTTTATATCCAAGTTGGACTCCACGCACTTCAGCAAATTATGAATTTTGGACTTTACTGGGTGCTCCTAAAGGGGTGAAGCCCATTAGGAGCAAGTAGATCTTTCGAGATCTGTGCAGGTGGAAAGGTATTAACCTAATATGGCTAGACTTGTTGTAAAAATTCTCATCGAATACCCGTTGTGGATTGTGATGAGATTTTTACTTCAGTGTCTACGCTGAAGTCCATACAGATATGAATTGGCACTACTGCTGTTTTTGACTATGATATCTGGTAGGTGGATGATTATAACGTCATTCTAAATGGGAATTTAAAAGTGTACGTATATATGACTCTGCCAGAGGGTTATCGTAGTCAGTGGGAGCAGCGGAAGGTGTGCAAGTTGCTTATGTCTATTCGTAGACTAAAGCATGCATAGCGGAGATGGATCATCTTTTTTGATGTGACAGTCAAGGTGATTGACTTCATCAAAACAACAGATGAAACTAGTAAGAAGGGTGTAGGGAGTACTGTCCTGGGATATGGATGACATACTCCTGATAGGAAGTGGTGTTCCTATACTACAATCGGTCAAACTTGGTTGTCACAAAGTAGTTTCTCCATAATGGATATGGATAATATATCATGGATTCTAATGACTAGATTTATGGTTTTAGATATGGATTTGGAAAGTGCCCCAATCCGGGTAGTTAGACAGCATTCTAAAGTGGTTTAGAATGGATGACTCCTGGCGTGGTAGTGTACCCGCAGGCGATGGAAATAAAGAGATGTCTTCTAGACTGATGAGAAGAGAGACTGGCATGAATGACATATCATTTGCTTAGGCAATTGAATTAATCATGCAATGTATACCAAACCAGATGTTGCTTATGTACTTGCTGTACTAAGCAGATATTAATCCAATCCTGGAGAAACAAAGGGAAGCAATTATGAACATAAGAGCATGTTCTTGGTATATAGTAACGACAGCCTCCTCTAGGATGCGGTTATCGGTTCAGGCTTCTAAGATGACCTGGATGACAGAGATACTGTCAGAGTTTTGAGTTTACCCTCTTCTGAGGAGCAGTATATTGGATAGGGTTCTAATAGGGATACTAAGGTAGGCATGGTGCAGGATATTGGTTATGACTCAATAGAGGATACAACCCAAGAAGTTTCTTGGATAAAATTGTTCATTTATGAACTTAGTCCCATCATGTATCCAGACAAATTCTTGAGGCGGGGTATCACTTAGTTCGGGAGATTGTTGATCTCCGTGAAGTTGAGATATAGAGAAATAAAGTTGGAACATTCCAACGGATCCACTTATTGAGGCTATTTCTCGAACATGGATATTTCTCAAACGAGCTTTGCGAAACTGATTAGTAGAGAAATTGGGTATTCGGTAGTACACGGGATGTGGGTATGCGATACCACAATAATTAGCCTTAAGTGCAAGTGGGAGATTGTTGGATATAATGCTCTCAATACAATTATTGTAATTGCCGGAACGTGATTATGATAATTGAGGGAGGACCTATACAGGTAGAAAAGTCTTACTTAAAATGATAGTATGTTATCTAGTTTGTCGTTATCATTAATGTGTATACGTTTTACTTGTTATTACGTATCGCTAATACATAATGATAAATCCCGCAGGATTCTTACTTGACTACCAGTATTATGATGGCGATCATATACGTGAGAGCCGGGTAGTCTATAAACACATCCTTAAATGTCCTTAGTCATGGGAGTATCGAGACTGTGCATCGATATTCCGGAATAGACTAGTGCATACGTTTCGAGACTCCGACGAGGGGCAGTGGCCGCTCTCACAAGCCATTGGTGTTGTGTCACCTAAGATAGCATACTGGTGCTCACTAGAGGTGAGTACACCGGACAGACTCGTCGAGAACTTCTAAATGGTATTATATCTATCTATCGTCAGATAAAAGTTCTCTAATGGCATGAGTACAGATTAGTGTTTTGACCTGTGATCGTCATTTGTCTCATGTGAGTTTCCACTGTACTTTAATTACTACCCTACCACGGCTCAAAAGAGTTGTGCAAACATGTTTTAATTGGATACAGTCCCAAGCAACATTGAGGCAATAAGTGATTGTCAGGGATTTGTCTCTCCTGGTATTAGGAGTCGATGTCGCATTGTGTTCGGTTGACCATCACCCTAAATTCATGGCCACGGTGGATGATATTTACTGATAGGAGTTCAGTAGTTTCTCGGTTAGTGATGAGCTTGACTCCGGCACGACTCATCGGGTTATTAGGGGTCTGATGTTATCCACCTCTTAGACCCGGTATGTGATACTCTTAGACGAAGAGACCAGACTGTACAGAGATTGTCACATTCAGACTCAGTAGGGTATGAATAGAATTGATTGTCGACCTCCCTTTCAGCATATACCTGGGTGGCCGTTACGTACAGCTAGTGCCGCTGACGTGCTTGTGGTTATGGATTTATCCAGTAATCATTGTCATCGTATTGTTGAGTCTTTAGAATTCCACACAAAGGGTTTTCTCAGTTCAGACGATATGATATAAATGACGTATGTTAGTACATACTGGTGTCCGATTAAATATGTGTACAGACTACACAGATTTTAATCAGACGGTTAATGATACCAGCGGTTTAGGATTAAACTGGATTATTAAATCAAGTTTTGATTTAATAATTTATATATATCCTAATATTATTGTTCACTATTCATTTTCTCTCTCTTGGCTATTCGTATTTTTATACGGATACGCGCATATGTATTTTGGTACATATATCGGATTGTATTCCGTATTTATACGGAATATATTTTAGAAGAAAGATACCTCATTATATGATTTTCTTTTTAGAAAATCATATGGAAATGAAGTGGAGGGTGAGGTGGCATTAAGCATGGTTGAGAGATGAAGAGAGGCATGACTTCATTTTTTTAATTAAAAAATGGTGTGATATTTTCTGGAGGAAAATTATTATGAAGCCATTCTATTTTTCTACGCATGCTACCACTGAGTTCATTTGGAGATAGCTATTTCTTCACCTCCTCCTCCTTTTTCTTGAGATGCTCTCTTGAGTTTCAAATTAGAGAGAAAAAGATAGTGGAAAATTTCTACATCCCCACTCTCCATTCGTAGCGAGCTTGAACGTCGGTTGCTTTACTAAGTGAAACTGGGGATTTGATTGGTTCTCTCGGGTGGATCATCTTCGGTAAGGGCGGTCACCTCTCAAGTTTGTTCCCGACGGCCTACGAGAAGTTTGAAAAGGTCTTCCGCGATTGGTGGACACGCGTCAAAGGTTGTATGCGTAGTATCCTAGTTTAGTGTTTAGGTCGATCGCTGGGGATTAGTTTCTAATGTCCTCTTGATTTTTTTTTGTTTTTCGGTTCTGCATCGGCTACGCTTGCTGCGGCGAGGGCACTAAGAACTTTCAGATTGAAACCAAGTTTAAGTCATATGCATGTATGGGGATGTCAAGTAGAAGTGAGAATATATAATCCTCACATAAAAAAACTTGATCCAAGAACAGAAAGTGGTGTTTTTTTATTGGATATGCAATGAACTCCAAAGGTTACAGGTTTTATTGTCCATCGCACACGCCAAGAATTGTAGAAGATAGAAATGCTAAGTTTTTTGAGAATTCAGATTATAGTGAATTTTCTCGCAAGATAAGAATTTAGGAAATACAGGATCCTGATTCATCATCTACAATTAATGAATTGTTTATGCCAAATTTGGTTATGCCTATTTAAGAAGGCTCATCTAATCAAGTTGAGGAACAACCAATTCAGAATGAACTGCGGCATGGTAAACCACCATATGAGGAGGCGGTTTTCGAGGAACCTAACATCCAAAATTAAAAAAAATTGGAAGAACAAGACCTAGAAGATTTTCAACGATAAGAAAACCAGCAATTTCTAATGATGTCCTTGTGTATCACCTTCAAGAATCTGATATTGATGTCGGACCTAAAGATGATCCAAAGTCATTTTCACAATGTATAAATGGAGAAAATTATAATTTATGGTATGATGCCATGAAAGAAGAAATGGAAACCATGGCAAAGAATCAAGTATGAGATCTTGTTGAGTTACTTAAAGGAACCTCGGTTGTTAGTTGTAAATGGGTTTTCAAAACTAAACAAGACTCATCTGGCAATATCGAAAGATATAAGGCCAGACTTGTCGCCAAGGGATTTACTCAAAAGGAAGGAATCGATTTCCAAGAAATATTTTCTCCAGTTTCAACTAAAAATTCATTAAGAATAATTATAGAATTAGTAGCTCATATGGATTTAGAGTTATATCAAATGGATGTAAGGACGGCTTTTCTAAATGAAGATCTTGAAGAGAATGTACACATGAAACAACCTAAGGATTTTCACTTGGGTAAAATGATCAGTTATATTGCAAGTTAAAGAAATCACTATATGGGCTAAGCCCTCACGCCAATTGCATATTAAATTTCACAATATATTCTTTTATAAGGTTTTATTGAGAATATTGTATATGAATGTATATATGTCAAGGTGAGTGGGAGCAAGTTTGTTTTGTTAGTCCTGTATGTGGATGATATTTTACTTGCATGTAACGATATTAACTTATTACATAAGACTAAGAATTATCTATCACAAAACTTTGAGATGAAGGATATTAGTGAAGCCTCTTATATTATTGGTATAGAGATTCACAAAGATAGATCTCGCAGGACCTTGGAACTATCTCAAAATGCATACATTCAAAATGTTTTGGATAGATTCTGGATATAAGATTGTGTACCTAAAGATGCACCTATCTCGAAAGGTGATAAATTTAATTTGGATCAATGTCCAAAGAGTGTTTCGGAAATAAAACATATGAAAAATATTCCATATACTTCTGTAGTTGGAAGTCTTATGTATAAGGTTGTTTACACAAGACTAGGTCTTGCTTTTGCAGTAGGATATTTGGTAGGTATTAAAATAATCCTGGTATGGCTCACTAGAAAGCTTCCAAAAGGATAATGAGATACTTAAGAGGGACTAAAGATTATAGGGTCACTTACAGTCCTTCTAATCATCAGGAATTGGTTGGATATTTAGATTCAAATTGGGCTGGTTGCGAGGATACGATAAAGTATACTTCAAGATATGTTTTCCTATTTGCTGGAGATGCAGTATCCTAAAGGGGTATGAAGCAAAATTTAGTTACATGCTCAACAATGGAGGCAGAATTTATAAGTTGCTACGAGACATCTTCACATGCATCTTGGTTAAGGGATTTGGTCACGGAACTTAAAGTAATTGATCTCATATCAAAACCATTACTTATCTATTGTGACAATATCTCTGCGGTTACATTTACTAACAACAACAAATGCGGGAGTCCATCAAAAAATATCAATATAAAGTTTCTTAAAACTAAAAATCGAGTTCGTGATCATACAGTGGCTTTCGAACACATTAGAACGGAGTTCATGATTGTTGATCCTCTGACTAAAGCAATACCAATCATTTTATTTAAGGGTCGTGTAAAGAGCATAGGGACTGAGTATTTAATGTTGTAATTCCTTTTAAGCTTTATATATATTTTATGTCTAGACATATTTAGATGTTAGTGTTAAAGACATGACTAATAATGTGTGCACAATAAATTTAAGTCGTGTGATTATTGTTAATTGAAGCAATAAAAGATTAGACTCTAAATAATTGCTTATAAAATTACATGTACATGTTTGAATATTCTAAAAGATAGAATATTTGTTCAGTTAAGTGCAACTATATAATTTGGCCATAGAGTATAGTTGCAACAATTTTATATCTTTAATAGGATGATTCGAGTCAAGTGGAAGAATATTGGATATAATACCTTAATGACTCTATATCTTATTATATAAAGTTTTGGGCATAAAATAAAGTGGTTGTTTTAAAACCTCTTGATAGTTTCTATTACCACTTGGTAATTTCCATAACTCCTTGATGGAAGGGTTGTATAAAGAAGTCCTTGCCTACACATTTCAATCTTGTAAATTCAGATCGGTTTACTTTCAATCAAAGAGTCTAAATAATAATGAAGTAAGTAGGAAGAAAGAAACAAAGAAGAGAATTAAAGTTTCTATTTCCGATCATGGCTGAAGGTATGTTCATGTTGGCACGTTCATGATATTAATAAATAAGTTAATCATGCTATCAAGTCTTAACATAACAAGGAAACCGAATAGGGGGCAGGGGAAGAAAGAAAGCTGCCTCTTTACATACCACCCTTTTGAACCCTGCAGTGAAAATAAACATAACGGCCAGGACGGTTGAAGATACCTCATGAACAGATTTATCATCTGGATGTAGACTTTAACAGAGTATACATGATGAAATTATGCTAGAAACTACGAGTAACGATAAAAGGGAAAGGGGAAAAAAAAGGAAATCAGAATCTACAACAGAGAAGCCCCACTCGCCAACCACGATGCTTCCTTAAATTCCTACGATCTGCTTTTGCCATTTTAACTGGACTGCTGTTCCACTCGGAATGGAGTCTGATTTTTTTTTTAAAAAATTGTGTAAGATTCTGGTTATTAAAGAAGAGGAGCATATTATAAAGATATAAGAATGTGTGAAAATTTAGACTGTCAATAAATTTATGTTAGTGATTCAGTAAAAAGAGACCAACCTCTTCACATATTCCAACCATATGACTAAAATCTGTAATATAAACTATTGTGTCAAAACGATTAAATCTGGGTCAAAAGTAAAGGTTGCAACTTCAAGAATGAGGGGGTTATACAAACTAAAGAGAATGTTCTCTATAAGAAAGTGCGGAATTTCTCACCTTCATAACTTTTATTTTATGCTTTTTCTTTGTATTAGTTAAGTTGATTAAAATCTTAAGGTTAATGAAACGCAGGGGCTTTTGCTTTTGTTTTGGTCCAATCTTATTTTAAAAAACGAAAAACAAAAAACCCAAGCAACTAAAGTTTTGGGTCATGTGTCAATGTCAAATGTCCATGTTATACAACTATTTGATTTTCTAATCTAATTACTATATCGAAGGGCTGTGGTGTTCATTTCTTCCACCATGTTCATATTTGTGTATGCACAGCACAAAAATCTAAATCATAAGTCTCTTTTCCAACTCATACTGTGCACACGCTCGTGCGAGCGCGTGCATCATGTAATGAAATGCCTTGTGGAAAAACATAGCAGAAATAAGTGTGAATGAATAATTAACATGTTATAACACAGTACTTAATGATAAGGATGAATTTTTATTAAGGTAATAGGAAAATAATAATGAAAGTGTAAAGTCAGCAATTCAAACACCCAAGCAAGTTGAATGTAAATAACTGTACTTTCTTAAGTTTGTACTTACATTGGGAATGCAAAAGATCTTGCGCTGGTGGTGCTACTATCTGACCGAAGAGAGATGCTGCCAGAATACGGAATATGACCCGAGTTTGCTATTGAATCGGACAATAGAGAAGCATCAGATATACTTGAATCTCCTGCTTGCATAAACCGAAGAGATGTCGAGCATCTCACTGAAGCTGTTGGGCCATCAATTTTTGCCTCTTCGGCTACTAGACTACTCCGAGCCACCTCGGATTGCTGGCTATTTGTGGTATCTTTGTTGTCATCCCTGCCAGTTTTTGATGCCACTTCACTGTCAAAACCAAAAGTAATTACTCCACTTGGCACTCTGTGATTGGCAGGAACTTCCTTGGACCCATTGCTTGTGATGTCGCCTTCAGAAGGCAAAGATAAAGGTGTAGGCGAGGAGTTGCTCTCTTCTGATATAGCCTGAAACCATAAGGCAGCATGACGAAAGTCCTAATCAGAACTTAACCCCTCAAATTTGAAATTAAGTTTGATGTTTAATAAAATTACTAAATCTATTACTGAATTAAGTCGCAGATAAAGGATTAATGAAAATACTGCTTTCAAATTACCTGAAATTCTTGTTCACAAGAAGATTGTTTCTGATCGTTGTAGCAAATCTGACTCGATGAAACCAGTTGACACAAATCTGTAGAAATCTCTCGTAAAGGAGGCAAATGATTTTCAGCTGATATAATCGTGATAACTGGTTTGGTTGTATCTTGCTTGTCTCCAACGTCAACTAAACTCACATAAGAACTTTTCCCATCACAATCATTATCAACACCAAAAGCTACAACTGGGCTATTCTCATTGCCCTTTGCTGACATATTAAATACGTCCGGTTTAATTGTATCTAGGCTACCTTCGCTATTTGTTGAACTCGCAGATATGTACCTCTCATCAGAATCAATATAAAATACAGAAGCTGAATCTGCCGGGATTTCGGTGAAATTAGCTGGTGGATCACTTATCACCGACGCAGTCATATCTAGCTTGACTCCATTGTCGAATAAACCCACAAAAGGGCCCTTTTCATTAGAATCATTATGAGGAACACAAGTCGGATCTTCTTGATCTTTATCGATAATAGTAATTTGACCATCAGACACGGTGTAATTCGAACTATCTGAACTGGCATAGGCCGCCCTTTCGCTTGTTAATTCATTATCTCCATTGTCTTCGAGATCGTGGTTCGACATAGACGATTCTACTGGGGTCACCTCTTCTTTCTCCACCAAACTTTTGTCAGAGGATTTCAGTACCACTGCTTCAAAAGGGACTTTCACATCAGAAGTATTATGAAGAATAGAGGCTGGATATTCTTGATCCTCATTGACAATACAAATTGGACTCTCACGTACAATATGATTCAAATCATTGTACCAGTTGTCGAGACTTTGGTTTGATATAGAAGATTCAACTGGACCAACCTCTTCGTTCTCTACCAAACTTTCATCAGAATCATCATGAACCGAAGCTGAATCTGAATGATCCTTATCGAAAACTGTAAGAGAGTTATAAAATACGGCGTAATCCGAATCATATGAACTAGCAGAGCCTTCCATTTCTCGTATCGAATCCGTTTCTCCATTGTCGATAGTTTGTTCCAATATTACAGATGCTAACAGGCCGGCATCTTCTTTCTCTACCAAAGTTTTGTCTGCGATTTGTACCCCTTCATCGATACTTATATCTTTGACATCTTCAACTTTGTTAACAATGTTGTCGGTATAGAAATCTTCTTTTACGATCATTTCGAAACTCTTGTTGCTGTTGAGTGAATCTTCCAAGTCCAAGTATTGTTTAGGTGGGCTTGTGATCTGAAAGATTTTCTTCTCATTAGGTGATGTAAGATCATGTTTATCTTCCTTTACAGCCTCCTTATCGATGGTTAACATGTCGGTCATGAAATGGTTGTCTTTTGCATGGATGAAAGGGTTGTCATCATGAACAATAACTTTGGTCTCATGCTCATGTGATGGATAAGTGTGATGATATGGTGATTCAGAATCTGCAGGACCGGAAAAATGTAAGATATCGACCGAAAGATGAAAATGACTTCATTGCCATTTCATTTCACATAACACGCCTTTCATAAAGTAAGAAATGCAGCAAGTGTATAGAGCTATAATCTTAAACCACTCTCTTTGCAAGCACAAGATAATTATAAGAAATACTAATAAAATGAACGGTAGGTATGCAGCAACGGGAAGCTGATTACGGGTCATTCAAGTGGTCTATATAGGTAAATAAACAACCAACTTAAATCATTAACAATATGAATTTTTTTAATATAAATAAAAGAAATAACCACAAATATCTGATCAGTCATTACTATAGTACCAAACTACCAATATACCAATTTAAAAATATAAATAAATCAAGGATGAAGCAGATTTTTACAGCACTGAACAAAGGATTTAATTTAATAGAGTAAAAAATTCGGTCTATCACCTCCTACATGAGGAGAAAAATATGAAAGGTCATTCATGTTGAAAATATATTTCCACATTCTCATATACTGTGAAAGTAACCTGACTATCTGTAGAAATATCGGTTTCTATTCGGCCTAAACAGTTGATCATCCAGCAAAAGACAGGATAAGGATATTGCAAGAAATCGGATCAATCCAATGTAACATCATTCAGATTGATAAATATATTCTACTCTGGACTTTGAATTTTCAGAGACACAGACTACAAATCTTGCAGTAAGGAAATGAAATAAAATAGAGAAAGTTGTGTCGAAGCCAGAACACTAACTGGAAATTATCCATTTGGATAAATATTTAACAGGAACAGAGACAAGCTTTTATTGGAAAACCGAAACTTTTGGTGATGGCTTACATAAGTGAGTAACCTCCTAAACAGATCAGTATGAATCGCAGAATGAGGAAAATTGAAGACAAAACAGCAGAACATGGTCAGTATATTTTCAACAAATACCACATATAATTATGCACTTTCTATAAGTAACTTTTGCGATCAGCATATGATGGCTTTCAAAATTGAAAAGAAAAATGTGAGTGTTAATTACTTGTATACAAGTGACAAATATAACAATGTCTGCAACTGTATGTTACGTAGGGAGAGGGGCCAAAAATTACAATTATCTGCAAGCTTTGAAAATAAATATGTATGCAACCTTAATCAATCTTCACCTTTACTTCATACGATCTATATTCGATAACTCTTTAATGGAATTGATATTCGATAATTCTTTAATGAAATCGCTATTAGTGACACTGAAGAGTGATATGAACTTTACATGATGACTTGATATATAAAATGTGAAATATGAAAGGTCCATTCAGGTGACAACAAACGATGACAGCTATTTGTTTGTAGAAAACTTAATGCAGCAAAAGCAGACCATTACCAAGTTTCATGGCTTGTAGTAATATGGCATCAACCGTAGATTAGGCTTTAGTCAAACACCTGCCATGAATAATGTTACAAGATTCTCCACTGTAAACGATACTTGTATTTACTACTTGAATGTAAAACCCAAAACAAAAAAAAAAATTAGAAATATGGTAGAGTTTATACTTGAGAAAAATGGCATTATGTCAGATTACATAAGAAAGCAGAAGTATTCCAATTGTAAAATATAAAAAAATCACAAAACTTTAAATGTCTGTTCAAATAAATCAATGTCTTGAAATTATGTATGAATTATTAAGTGCAAATAAATCATGACCAGGCATTAGAATTCCTATTCTCATTTTGTGCAATAACTTTTCCGAAGCTCAAACTTTATAACAGAGATTAATTAAATTCTTGAGAGTAAAGTTTAGAAATATCATGCATGCTTAATTCTTTTCAAGTTCAACTATAAGATAAATTTCATAAGCAAAAGCAGAGATGCACTAATCATTCCAATGCTAGAGAAAAATGTCTATCAAATCATGCCAAAAATATCATATAAAAGTCATTGAAACCCGAAACGATCGATTATTGCACTGATAAACAAATGCCCGAAATCGAAACAAAATTTATTCCAACCTGCAAGTAACTGTTTTATAGAACAAAAACTCAATCTTGAAACTGGAAACAGAGTAGATTTATTTCAAAGGTTTAAGCACTAAATATAAAAAAAATCTTTTACAAGCTCTTCATTTTTTGTTCAGGATCCAATAAATATAAGGCGGGTCTCTTCAATTTTACTCATAAAAACCAAAAATCAATTAAAGCCCATGAATCTAAATGTCTTTCTGAATCCAAAAGAAGACAGATACAAAGGGAAAAAAATTCAAAAATCCAACAAAATAAAAATAAAAAGAGAAAATAGATCACAAAGAAGTTACCTTTTTCAATCTACGCTAACCCTCAACCCCTAAAAGACCCATTTTTCCTTCACCTGCATCCAAGAGCAAAGCAAACAACAACAAATTTTCATTATCACTTAAACACCACATAATATAACCAAAAAATAAAATAAAACAACTAAACAAACCTGTTCGGATTACGTAATAACAATAAATACTAAATCAAGTTTATTCAACAAACCGAGACCTTGGATCTCTTCAACTCCTGCAAAAATATTTTTAAAAAAATTGTGAGAGAGAGAGAGAGAAAATAGTTGCTGATGGCGGTGAAAGAGGTGGGATTACTCTAATCCTTAAAAAAAGGTCTGGCATCATTGTGAAACAAAGTCAATGAGGAGAAGGCCCTGTTTGCAATTTTGTAAAATTACCAGGGGCAAATCTGCTTGGCAATTTACGTAACAGGTAATGTGCATTGAATTCAAAAAATTAATTCACCTCGAAAGGGGAATCGGCGATTTTGACATCTCACCAATTTATTGAGGTTTTTAGGCTCTAGGGTTAGGGTTAAGGTTTTCTGAGATCTTTCTTGAATTTTGAAGAGCAACTGGAATTTAATTTGGTAACGCAAAATCTTTTATTACATTTGTTTCCTTTTCTGTTACAGTAATTAATTAATTGCGAATTGAGCAGCCGAGGGAATTTAGTGCAGCGGTGAGAAGATTGGGTACAGATCCGATTTCCTCGTGGGAAATTTACAGAGATGTTCCTACTTTCTAATGTAATTGCATTTTTGGTATCCGCAGCATTTAAGATGCCGCTCTCGCACTCAAGCCCCTCGCTGTCATGGGGTTTAAAGCGCACGACAGCGCATGGTCTTGGAACCGCTGCAGAGCGATGCTCACGAAACAGGCTCCGGCTCCGCTCAGATCCTGCCACCTGGCTCTAAATTTGGGTTATTGATGACGTGGCGGATGTGCAAAGCCGCAAGAGTGCGTTGGTGTGACGCGAGGATGACGCGAGCGCCGGTGGTGCACGAGCGCGGTGGTGTCCTTAACGGCAGAGGATTGCCTGATTGGTACTGAACAGCAAACAGCGGTGGGTGCCACGTGGCAGTCTCATTTTGTACGACTGTACTAAGCAAAAATACGTTAGATTATTAAGAAAAGGAAAGGGCCGATTTCAGTTTGCAATCAGCCCCTCGCTTTCTTTTATTTTTGCGTTGCAATTTCTCTTTAAACATGTAAATCAACACGAATCTGAGAACAAAACGATCAAAAAATACAAACATCTTAAACACGTCATGTTTCTGTTCATATATGGTGTCAAGAAACGGATCTTATGTCCGAATTGTGTTTTGTTTTCTTTCTTACTTTTTCATAGGCTCTTATGTTTAGAAACAACTTTTATTGCATTTATTGCATAGCTCTGGTCATTTGACCCCAAGGATGATGAAATAGATTAAAGTAAAACAAGGATGAGATTAAGATCTAGGTTAATTACTAGATAAATAATAGAGCTTCAAATTATAGGGCGCATGCCACCCTGATTCATGCCATGATATTAATTATATATTATTTAGTTGGCTCATTTGATTACATACACATGCTACATAATTAATACTAATACCAGCAATTAGTTATCCCCAATTCTGAGAATTTCTTTTAGGCTTCTGTTCTTGTGCAACTTGCTAATTATAGATTAATCACGAGCTCTAATATTTATATGTATCTGGACAACAAAGTATCCTAAAGTTCCAAACTAATTCGATGTTCTTTAATTTTTAATACCAGTAGCACATTACATCTCTTATGCATGTATTTGTCTATGTATGATTCTTAACGCATTCATGAGTTAGTCAGTAATCACATCAAGTTTTCTTGTAAAGCTATAGTTGCAAAAGTTCGGATATTTTGTGCCGAAAAACCAGCCGAATAGACAAGAATATTGCTTTATGCAAGTAATTCCTAATATGGTGTTTTATGTATATGTTGTCTTTGACTTTGAGGTCGGCTTCAAGGATTATTGGTGTTATAAGCTATATATTAACACAAGCTGAAATTCTCCTCTTTTCTCTCTCTCTCTCTCTCTCTCTCAATGGGTAAGTTGTCAATACACCTCAGGCATATTTTTCCGCTGACAAACCCACCCCCTCCCCCCAACCCCAAGACGCATGTTAGAAACCCCTGAAAAAGTTTTCAGTTGTCAAAAAATCCCCTACATACGATATTTATGTATTTACCTGTTATATCTAGTTATTATGCGATATCTATACAGTTGTCTACGACATCTTCTTGCTATATGTACGCGCTAATTAGATATGACAGGCAACTATATAGATACTACAAAAAGATTTCCAAGGTTTTTGACAACCGTTACGGGTATAGGGGTTTTATCAGCGGGAAAATATGCTAAAGGTGTTTTGACAATTTTCCCAAAAAAACACAAAATCATATGCGAAGAAGTTTGAGAGGCACTTTTCATGATTCATGGTAAACATAATAGATCTCCTTTGAGTACTGGTTAGAGTCAAAAGGTTCATTGAGATTCAATTATTCCTCTCTAGACTACTTTGCTTCCACCTCCTTCAAAGTCATTTGCCACTAGATTCCAGCTCTTTGAATGAGGATGGAAAAAATATAAATAAAATTTGGGGTTTTTTTTGGTATTGCCCTCCTCGAAAATCGACTATTTTCGAAAATCCCATTTACATATGACTATTTTTAAATAATCCATTCGAAAAGTCTTCGTCAACTAAATACCCCACTCCCATAAACTTTTGTTTAGTTAACCATTGACCATATTTAGTTAAAAGGGTAAAAAGACCAAAATACCTCCTGGCATATGAAATTGATAATGATGATGATGAAGGTGAAATTGATGATGACGATGATGATCTCCTCTCTCTCTCTCTCTCCCCCCTCTCAATGCTTTTATTCCCTTCTCTCTCCTCGTCATCACCGAAGTCGTCCTGTCCTGACCTTGGTGGCCCTCACCTCGCCCCTCCACCCGCCGCCGCCGCCCCTCATCATCGCCATCACCACCGCGCCCTTATTATCATCATCTTCCCCGTTTTAAACGGTCCCTCATCATCAGCGCGTAATATCATCACCATCACATTCCACCACCATCGTCTCCTCATTCTTCTAACCCACTACCAAATTGATAAAATTGATGATGATGATGATGAAATTAATGAAATCGATGATGATGAAGAGACGGTGACACCTCTCTCTCTCCCTCTCGCCTCTCCTTCTCTCCCCCATCACCGCAGAAGATGACGGTGGCTGTCATGCCCCACTTCCCAATAGACGGAAACGGTGACGTGGTAAACCCGCAACGTATTTATTATGAAATAAATACGTTAAGCGTAATTAAACAATATAATCATGAACAAGAATGACAATAGTAATAAAACGAAACAGCAATTTTATTTACATTCAACTTTACATACAATTTTCTGAAAATAAAAAATACAATAAACAAAGTAATGCCTAAACAATGGCGTACAAAAAGTAAGTGCAGGAAGAACTAGTAGTCAAGCTGAGCTATAAGCTGGTCCAAGTCCTCCGGACTCGGCTCTATCTCCTCAGAGTCCAGTCCTCCTGACGAACATTCCAAGAAAAATAAAAACAGAGAGGAATGTCGTCAGCGAACTAGCGCTCGGTAAGTCCCAAAAGAAACAAGAGAGAATAGTATATCATGTGAATAGGAACTAAAAGAACAAAAGACAGGTAAATTTGTATATGATCATCTACAGGTATATGATAGTTATTCTGACGTGGTTATTTGTAGTTTGATAAGAAAGGTATTCATGTATACGAGAGGAGTCCATCTTGCCCCGTAGACTATGGTAACATGTAGTACAAGGCCCCGTCATAACCCACGAGGCAACGGCACATGAATTCATGTAGGTGTTTTTTAAGTGACCTATCGTATCACGATATACGTTCTGTACCAATCTACCCCTTTATCCCCGCGTATGGTATTGTATAAATTAAAATTATAGGTTTTGGCCGAATCAATGGATATAAAATGTCAGGTTCATGTTTGTCCCCGCCAAAAATTTTGGATCAAAATTTATTGTTCCCTTATAAAAATAAAGGAAAACCTCCACACGTTAAAAACGTGCACCCACATGCAAAGCATGTAGGTACCGCTTCAGATAAGATTAAACCCCTGAGCGCCTCACGTGTTTTCCACGTTAACGCCAGCGCCAGCTTCTGTTAGGATTAAATGCTATAGTGGCGCTTCACGTGAAACACACGTGAGCGCCGGCATGCAAAACACGAGAGCGACTATTTATAAAAGAATTAAATTTTTATGCGGCACCCATGTGCATAGCACGTGAGCGTCAGCGCCCAAATTAAAGAGGGTAGAATTAAATTCTACATGGGGGATATTTCCCTAAAATCTGGGATATTCTTTGTTAAACGGAGCCGTTGGATCAAATATCCAATGATGACAATAAATTATCAAAATATAGAATCAAATTCTATTAGGAGAAAATATCTCCCAAATCTTTCTAAATAAGAAAAATACTCTCGGTTGGATCAATGATCCAATAATAGAATAAAATTCTATTTTGCGAATATATTCTCTCAATTTTTCTAAACAAAAAAAAGTTTGCTCTCTGTAAAACAGAGAACTCTTGAATTAAAAAGCCAATAGTGATTAAAAGTCACCACATGACAGAATAAATTCTTTATATAGGAGAATATTTCCCAATTTTGTTAAAAATAAGAACAACATATTCTGTAAAACAGAAAAGCTTGGATCAAAGATCCAACGGTGGGTAAAATTTCCCAAATCAATTTTGAGACCAATTAAATCAATTGGAATCTCTCAATGAGAGATTTTCTCAAAACTAATTAATAATTTGGCTCCACTATATAAAAGATCTGAGATTTCAAGTCACACAGAGAAGGAGAGACACACAGGGAGATAGAAGGAACCCTATAAGCCTTTGCAAAAATACAGCGAGCTCTAAAAAAAAAGAACAGAGAATTCAATTCTCAAAGAAGAAGACATTCCTTTCCAAAATTCTAGATAAAGAAAAGAGACCAAAATATCTCTGTCACATCTAAGAGTTTAACCATTTTAAAAGAACTTAATTTATTCTTTGGATCTGAGATCCACAAGGCAAGAAACCCTTTTAAAAGAACTTAATTCTTTCTTCGGATCTGAGATCCACAAGGCAAGTCTTCCATAAGGTGAGAATTTAATTCTCATTGGGAGATCTTGTTCTTGAGAATCAAACATTTAGGGAAAAACAAATTTAAAAAGAAAAAAAATGGAGTCCATAATACTCTAAGAACTCAGTTCCTTCAAATCAAGAACTTAGTTCTCTAAAATCTCAACCCAAAATTCTCAAAAATAGTGATTTTGGTGAGCGTTAATAGTCAAAATACCATTGACAGAGGTTTAACCTCTTCGAAAATATCAATAGAGATTAAATCTCCATAATAAAAAAACTAGCGCCTCACGTGCTTCCCACGTGGGCGCCCATTTTACAGCGCCTAGAGCCTCACGTGAAAAACACACGGGCACCCAAAACAGAAAGCCAGCGACTCACGTGAAACACACGTGGACGCTGAATAAAGTGCTCAGCACTCTATATACAGCCGAAGACAGCTAAGTGTTTAGCACTAATTGGACAGCGCCTAGCGCCGCACGTGCTCCTCATGTGGGCGTCATATAAAAAGTGTTTAGCACTTCATATGTAGCCAAAACGGCTGAGTGTTTAGCACTAATTGAGCAGCGCCCAGCGCCGCACGTGCACCTCACATAGACGCCATAAGAAGTGCTTAGCACTTCACATTTAATCAAAATAACTAAAGTTGGGCAGCGCCCATGACCGAATGCTTCACATATATGTGAGCATCAGAGCTCAAACAAGTGCTTACCACTTTCACATAAAAAGAAAGGGCTGAACAAACAGAGCCCAAATAAGTGCTTAGCACTTTTGGATAAAAAAAACTAAGTAGACTGAGCCCAAATTGGCTGAGTCTCTGATGTTTTCTTGCAGCTGAGCCCAGATGCTCTTTTGCTGGATCTCAAGTAAAAATGATCCCGAAATGTTGTTAAGTTGATCTTAATTTCAGACAAGACTAACGTATCCTTAGCGAAAACAAACTGAGTCCAAATGATCACTTATAGATTTAAGTTGATCTTAATCTCAAACCAGATTAACGGTCCTTAAATAAACCAAAAACCCAAATCTAAAATATACGGATTTGGACCGATCCGCACCCTACGGGCGACGACATAAACTAGTCTCCGTATACAATCCACGGGCAACCAAAACAAACAAAACATACACACGACACAAAGTGAACTGCCGGAGCAGGAGAAAGTGCTTATCGCAATACGGTAACGTAATTAACTGCAGAGGCTTGCGTCTGCAGGGAAGAGCGTCCCCATAATAAAAAACCCCTCATAAAATGAGGGGGAATCTGATGAAGTCTACTACAACGCCCGTATTTATCCAAACCTCCCATATATGGTGTCATAAATCAACTTGGTATTTTCGGAGAGGTGGATTGATAAATCCAAATAGTATCTGCCCCCAAACTCAGGCAAGATGATCTATCCAAGTTCGTCCCTGTTTTCGGTGGCGAACAAATTCTGGCATGTCCGGTGGGACATTTTCCTTTTTCCACTCCACACTTCGTGCGTCATGTTTCGTGAACAAAATCGCTGTTCGCTATGGTTGCCTTTGGATTCGAGATACTAAAACTTGGTTTCTTGCTCCTATATAGAGAAATTGATAGCTTCCAACAGCATCTCTTGCAACAGCAACTCTCGCTCTACCCCAACTTTCTCTTGCATTCTTTGGTGGCTTCCAACTGAATTCTTCGGTGGGGTGGGTAACTCTTCCGGCATTATCAATGGCCAAGGAGGAAACGATATCCAAGGCTGCTCTTGATGACTATACAGCTCAACAAATAAAAGCTCATCAAACAAATGAAGCGGCTAGCCAAATCGTCAGAACTGGGTGGCCGTATCCAGGCTGATATGATCAAATCAAGTACCCGCTGGGATATACGATCCCTAAGTTCCATGTATATAAAAGGACAGGAAACCCCCATCAGCACGTCGCTCAGTTCAGTGCTCTGTGCGGCAACACTAGAGGCGATGACAAACTGTTGCTTCGCCACTTCGTTGGCAGCTTGTCGGAAACAGCCTTTGAATGGTACTCGAAGCTCGTAAATGACTCCGTAAAGACGTTCACCGAGATGGAACTACTGTTCACACAGCGGTTCGCCAACGCAAGCGAGCGTACTCCAATTACGACATTAATTAATGCTAGGGTAAAACAGGGAGAAATCTGGGTTCAATACGCGATCCGGTGGCGGAACCTATGGTCAAAGTGCGAACAACGTATCGATGAATCTCCCACTGTGGGCATGTTCATCGAGACCCTTGATCCTTAAATGACTGTGTCCCAGTTCATGACATTCTTCAAACCAATGACCTTCCAGGCTCTGATCGATAAACTGACTCAAATGGACCTGATGGGCCACGGGTCTTCCTCCTCAAATAAGGACCCTCGAAGTGCCAAGGGTAAAGGAAAGCAGCTTTCGTTGCCAATATGCAACAACAGCCGAGCGGCCCAAAACCGGCTGTTCGCCAAAACAACGCGCGTCCGCGCCCATCCTTAGAGGAAAGATTAGGACGCGCTTACTCGTTTCCCCGCGATAAGACAAGAAGACTATTCGAGTTGGCAGTGCGCAACAAACTCATCACATTGCCAGACCCACAGTGTCCACCGCAACCCGACGACGTCAACAACCCTAACTATTGCTCCTATCACAGAATGGTGAGCCATCCAATTGAGGATTGCTACATTTTCAAGAACTGGGTCGAGGACCAGTATTAACAGGGGAAATTCGCGTTGTCTAACAACTGGAGGGTAAAACCCACCATAGAAGCACACTGTTCCCCCAATCAGAGCAAGGCTCTGCTTGAATTTTGAAAATTCAAATTTTGAAGCAACGCTTCAGTTCCCGTGCGCTGCGCGCAACGCGCCACGTGTCAGAAGTTGACACGGCAGCACAACGCCTAAGGCAGTACGTCCAATCAGAGCAAGGCTCTTTAAAAAAAATATAAGCAACGTTCAACTGCGCAAGCGCACGGTTGCGCGACACGTGTCTGCGCAGTTGCGCAAGCGCACGACAGCGCGACACGTGTCTGCGCAGTTGCGCAAGCACAAACTGCGCAAGCGCACGGCTGCGCGACACGTGTCTGCGCAGTTGCGCAAGCACAACTGCGCAAGCGCACCGCTGCGCGACACGTGTCTGCGCAGTTGCGCAAGCGCTGTTGCGCAAGTGCCTCACTGCGCGACACGTGTCTGCGCAGTTGCGCAAGCGCTTCACTGCGCGACACGTGTCACGCGCTGGTGAGTTGCGCAACAACAGAGTGAAGATTTAAGGATATTTTTTCTGTTCTTGTTTAAACAAGAAGATTTCTTCTGTAAAACAGGGGCCTTTGGATCAAAGATCCAACGGTGGGGAAAATTCCCCAAATCACTCAGAAAAGATCTTTTTAACAAATTTAACTGATTTTTGAGCATTATAAAAAGAACCCCAGACCCCATTTCAAAGATATAGAGAATTGGATTAAAAAAAAAAAGAGAGAGAAAAGAGCTCTGGAGAACTTCTCGAGAACACAAAAGAAGAAGAAGGTAAAAACCTTTGAAATAAAAGAAAACTCTCTTAGGAATAGATCATTGATCTAAAAGACAAGATCAGTGATCTTCAATAAATAAAAAATAAATAATAACAATAAAAAAAATAGTGCCTTGCACTTGCTAGAGAACCTCTGGTTCTCTGAGATAGAAAGAAAGAAAAGATTTTTTCTTTTCTTTGATCTAAATCTAGATCAAGAAATTAAAAAATGCTCTGCACTCCTTTCCTTGAATCTAAAAGATTCTTGGTGCTTTGCACAAATGCAATGCATTACTTGAAGGGCCAGGCCCAAATCAAAAAGACCTAGCAGGCTAAAATAAATTGCAAAGCAATAAAAGGGCTGAGCCCAAATAAAATTGATGCTCTGCATCATTCATAAAGAACAGAGCCCAAAAACAAATTGATGCCCTGCATCTTTTCTGGACAAAGCCCAAATAAAAATAAAAGGAAATGCAAAAGCAATGTTAGACATTTTTACTGGACTTAGCCCAATCGTGGCCATAAGTCCTTAAATTAAATTGGCTGAGCAAAATGGCTCTGCTAAATCAATCTACATCCGGTTCGAGGGTACATCTCCGAACTCCTTTGACATCCATCGTTGTAATTCCTCAACGACGTCAAAGAGGTGACGGGTCCCAACGGCCACACACTAATATCGGACCGAAACGTCCCTAAACTAACATCGGACCGAAACGTCCCTAAACTAATAACGGACCGAAACGTCCCTAAACTAAGAACGGACCGAAACGTCCATAAACTAACATCGGACCGAAACGTCCCTAAACTAATAACGGACCGAAACGTCCATAAACTAATATCGGACCGAAACGTCCCTAAACTAACATCGGACCGAAACGTCTCTAAACTAATAATGGACCGAAACGTCCCTAAACTAACATCGGACCGAAACGTCCCTAAACTAACATCGGACCACCACGTCCCTAAACTGGCACAATAGAGCCCAAATGCTCTTTTGTCGGATCTAAACGGTCCCGTTAAGTCGATCTTAGTCTCAAACTGGACTAACGTATCCTTAACAAACGTTTAAGGCGATCTTACCCCCAAACACGACTAACGTATCCTTAAACATTCAAATGGATTATAAAACTCCCAATCAACTTTGGTTCGAGGGTACATCTCCGAGCTCCTCTGATAAATATCGTTGTAATCCTTCAACGACGTCAGAGAGGTGACGAGTCCCGATGGCTATACATTAAATTAATCACTACGTTGAGTTGATCTTAGTCTAAAACAGGACTAACGTATCCTTAACGAACGTTTAAGTTGATCTTAGCCGCAACGCGACTAATGCATTCTTAAACTGAAAACACCAAACCCAAATCTAAGTAAATACGGATTTGGACTAATCCACGTCCTACGGGCTACGGCATTACTTAGTCTCCGTATACAATCCACGGGCAATCACAAACAAAACAAACACACACGACACGAAGTGAAATTCTGGAGAAGGAGAAAGTTGTTACCGCGAAGCGGTAGCGTAATTAACTACAGGGGCTTGCGCCTGCAGGGAAGAGCGTCCCCACAATCAAAAACCCCTCTAGCGAGGGGGAATCTGACAAAGTCTGCTACATCGGCCGCATCCGTCTAAACCTTCGATACACGGTGCCATAAATCAACTTGGCATCTTCGGAGAGGTGGACGGATAAAACCAATTAGCATCTGCCCCGAATCTCAGCGTCAGGACATCGCGCTCCTGTGCGCCGCCTTTCGGAGGGGAACAGATTCTGGCACGCCCGGTGGGACCTCTTCCTCTTTCCACTCCACACTTCGTGTGTCGTCTTCGCGAACCAATCGCGGTTTGTTAAATGGTTGTCTTCGGATTTCAAGTTACTAAGATTTGGTCTTTTACCTGGCGCAGAATTCAAGATTCAATGGCCTCTAGCTGTACCAACTGCTCGAAATGCCGCTGCAACGGACGCTCTACCTCACCAGGAAGTGTAGCATATGGGCCCCAAGCGGCTTCCTTTCTCACTCTGCCGGTAGACCAGGTGACCCAAGCCACCACCGGCTTGTTCTTCGGGACTATGATCCTACCTGCAAGCTTTTCTGCACCAATACCTGCACCGGAAGTGGGTAAAAAGTCGGTCTTCAACCGGCTCACTGTTTCGACAGCCCCTGTCAACGGGCCGCCCGCTACTAATCCGACAGCCTCTGTTTTCACCAGGCTAGGTCAGAACTATAAAGTGGCCGTCCCAAAGAGGGCCACGGCCGCTGCTTCGGAAGTCGTTAAAGCGGCCTCTCCCATCAGAGAGTCGGTCTTCACAAGATTGACGGTTCCCACTCCTCCCCCAGCTGGTCAAAAGGCATCAGTCTTCGACAGGCTGACATCAGCAATCGCCCCGCACTCAAACAGGGGGCAAAAAGAAACCATCTCAATTTCCGAGCCAGTCCCAACGGCTCGTCGTGCGCGACGTTGCCATTGGCGACGAGTGAGGAAAGCAGGGGGCGACTCCCCCTCAGGGATAACTCCACCCGCTCCAATGGTGGAAGTCAACGCTGCTGTTCCAACCGGGAACAGCTTTGAACTACTGAGGAGAGTGCGTAAGAACTCTCCAACCGCTATCTTGAAAAGATCTCCTCCACTTGCGGAGAGAGTTCCAGAAACAAAACAAGAACAGCCCCCTCAACGGCTATCCTCAAGAGTGTACAAGGTTTGGCGTAGAGTTCAAGACTCCGTGATTGACCCGGACCACTTTCATCGCCAGAAAAAGGCAAAGATGGAAAAAGACAAAAAACGCCCCATTAAACAACAGGGGGCAACAATTGCTAGGATGCCCACCCCAACGGCTCCTTTAACCTTGATGGCCCACAAAAGAAGGAGGCCAGAGAAAGCTCCCGCGTCAGCAGCAAAGTTTAAAAGCGATGAACCTAAACGCCCCAAGTCAGGGGGCATAACTGTTCATACGGTTTATATGGCTTCTGGAAAGGACGAAAGCCGTACTTCTACGGGTCACCGACCGCTCACTCGATCAGTGACCAAGGCTCAGGAGCAGCAACAAAAGCTCCAGGAGATGATGACCACAATGGCTGCACTCACTGGGCCAAAAGAGAACCCTGAGGCGTCCCTAGATGAGCGCCAGGAGGAAGAGACCGACGCCGAGTTCCTTCGCCGAGTACTGGAGAAGAGGGACAAAGAGGCTGCTGAACAAGCGGCCAACATACAGCGGATGGGCCTCCTCTTTCAGGACATGATAGGGATGATAATACAACAAGATCCTCCCGCTGAAGAACCCCTAACCGTCCTTGGAGATGATAAGGGAGATACATTAAATCCGCAGCCCGCTCTATTGACAGCTAAAGAGGATATAATCTCTAAGACTGATCTGGACGAATACATAGCCCAGCAAATAAAGGTTCATCATGCGGCCGAAGCAGCCGGCCACGTCGTAAAAACGGGACGGCCATATCCAGGCTGGTATGACCAAATCAAGTACCCGCTGGGTTACACAATGTCTACAAAGGGACTGGCAATCCCCATCAGCATGTCGCCCAGTTCAGGGCGCTTTGCGGTAACACCGGCGGCGATGACAAGCTTTTGCTCCGCCAGTTTGTCGGAAGTCTATCAAATACGGCGTTCGAATGGTACTCTGAACTCCCTAATGATTCTATCAAAACCTTTGCGGAGATGGAGCTGCTGTTTACCCAACGCTTTGCAAGTGCCAGTGAACGTACCCCGATGACGGTACTGATTAACGCTAGGGTAAAACCTGGCGAGACATGGGTTCAATACGCTATACGGTGGCGTAATCTATGGTCAAAGTGTGAGCAGCGCATAGAAGAAGCCCCTGCGGTGGGAATGTTTGTTGGAACCCTTGATCCACAGGCAACCATCTCACAGTTTATGATGTTTTTCAAGCCGACTTCCTTCCAGGCTTTGATTAACAAACTAGCGCAGATGGACCAGATGGGTCATAAACCCCCTCTCCCAAAGCCAGATTCCCGAACTGACAAAGGAAAGGGAAAAGCGATCATTGTCGCTAATGCTCAACAACAACCGAACGACTTGAAGCCGGTTGCTCGTCCAAACAATACGCGCCCTTACGTACCCCTTGAGGATAGGATGGGACGTCCTTATTCCTTTCCCCGCGATAAAACGAAGAGGTTATTCGAGCTGGCATTACGCAACAGACTCATAAATCTGCCAGATCCAAAACGTCCGTTGCAACCAAGTGACGTCAACGAACCTAATTACTGCCCCTATCATCGAGTGCTAGGCCATCCGATTGAGGACTGCTACGTTTTCAAAAATTGGCTTGAAAACCAGTATAGACAGGGAAAATTTGCGTTATCTGACAAATGGAAGGTGAATCCCCCGCAGCCCCACACCTCTAAAGGGACGAATACGCCGGGGGCAACATGCTCTGTCATTGAAGAAAATCCGTGGGAGGTTGTATTATCATCAAAAACGAAGAGAATGCTAAATGATCTTCGGACATGTCCGGCGATCAAGTGGAAAAGCCCATTGGAACCGCAGGTCGTTGAGGGGATGTTAAAGCCACGTCCAACTCCAAAGACCAATGATGGAGGTTCAAGCACTAGTAGCCAGTCGTCAAAGTCTTCGAAGAAAAAGAAGAAGGCCAAGAAACCGGTGAAGCCTAGCGATAGGCGCACGGACTTGCAAAAGCAAATTGACGCGCTGGAAGAGTACAACCAGAAGGCTCGGACTCCCATTACATTGCAAGAGTTCCTCAGCCACGTCTTCCAAACAGAAGATGAGGGAGGTAGTTCGTCAAATGAATCTGAAGAACATGTGGCAAGTTGCCATGTGATTTCCCATTCGTCCACAAGCGATGAGGAGACTCCTCGCGCTGAAAAGCTGGGGGCAGAGCCTGCACTAAAAATCCTGGAGCCGTCGGATGAAGCGATTGATGCATTCCTAAATCAGGCGTTCTTAAAGGGCAAAGCTGATCGGGATAACGAAGCGGTTATATTCGAAAGGGCCAAACGCCAGCGCCTTGACGAAAGAATTGGGGTACTTCCGCTAGAACAAAATACACCCACCACAGATAAAATCAAGTTCAAGATAAAGAAGAGATTCGCTAAGGCTGTGTCAATGGGTATAAAGCTACCACCCTCCGAGAAAAACATTACGGGTGAAATGGAAAACCACCCCTCCTATTGCTTGTACCATCGGAAGGTGTCGCATCCCACCGAAGAGTGAAAAGTTTTCGGTAAGTGGTGGCAAGGATATGTTACTCACCGGCAACAGTTTAAGCGGGAAAAACGCAAAGCCCACCGAGAGCAGAACGGAATGATCAAAGTGCTTGATAAAACTAGCAGTGGTTGTTGCATGATTGACGCCGGTAGATCACAAGTGCCTACATTCGGGAGTGATTCTGATGAAGAGCTAGAACTTGCCCCTCTCTTTAAAGAGTCCGCTTCAGGAAAAGAAGAAGAACCAAAGGTCTGCGAAAATATCCGGTTGCGAAATCGGACGCTGCCTGAAAAGAACCTCGGACCCTTGAACAGAAAATGTAACAACTCCAATTTTGTATACCAAAAATTTGCTTTAAAAATAGTGTACAATTGGAGTATTGTTGTTGCTGGAAACAACTTAAATATTTAATTCCTTACAATAATTACAAGAAAGAGCTTGTAGCTCATTGGTAATACCTTGCATTGCTGAACCAAGCCACCAGAGTTCGAATCCCATACCCCACATTATTTTTAATATGGATTTTTAAAAAAACCTTTAGAATACCAAGAGTTTACACGTGCATATCTCACAAAAACCCCACTACACCCAAAGATGTAACACTTGCAGAGGGTAGATGAACCGTCGGGGAAGATCCAGGTCACCGGAATCGGTCGGGAATCGGCCAACTCGGCCTTGACTCGGCCGACTCAGTGATCCGACCGAGTCACGGCCGAGTCACCCCCGATTCGGCCGATTCCGGCGAGGGTCACAACATGAAAGTTGTGTCTTTTGGTATTCCCTACGCACCTGCAAAGTTTCAGCCTCATACCACTTCCAGAGCTCTTTAAAACCCCCAATTACTCCACTTTTAATACATTTTTATTACATTTTATCATATTTTTATTTTTAACTTTTCATCTACCCTAACCCTAGCCTAACCCTATAAATACCAACCCTACACACTACCCTCTCACCCCCCAAAATCTTGAGCCACTCTCTCAAAAGTTTCCACAAGAAGCGTGCTTCGAAATCGAGTTCCCGGCGAAGCTCTGACGGAATTCCGACGACGCGTTTTGGAGCAACCGGCGACTTAATCACCCCTCGTCCTTCCTCCCTAGTTCTCTTTACTCTTTAGAAGAGTTTAAACCTGTAAGTCCCACCTCTTCTACCTTCTTTTTCTTTAATGTAAAAATACGAATTTCTGGAACCCGACGGAAATCGGACAAACCGATTTCCGATTCGATTTTTCTTTAAAATTCCACTTGTCACCTAATACATATTATCTACCCATATGCATGTTGACTATTAATCACCCTTAAACCAATTTAATCACACTTTTCCACATGAAATGATAAGTTCTTTACAAAACCGTATTTCTTTCATTAAAATACCATGAAGTTCATTTTTCTTAATGTAATCAAGTACCTCACTCCTAAACATGTTTATTGTGATAACTAAACTTGTTTCAATCAATTTGAATGAAATTTCACACATGAAATGATAACGTTTACGAATACCGTATTCTTGCACTTTAATACCTTTAGGTTTAACATAGCTTATTTCACCTTTAAACTTCACCAAAACCTAATATAAGTCACGGGGTAATGACCTACCCTTACACACACTCAATATAACCCTAAATGATAAATATCAAAAATACAGAATACGAAATTACAGGACTTTTCACTAAAATACCATAACCTTTATAACCTTTAGTTAAATCTTTAAATTGTAAACTTTTCTAAATAAAATCTTATATAAAATGAAAGCACGATTGGTCATGGACATCGATCGTTTATCTAAACTGTCTTGTGGGTCTAGGCAAGTGTGTCTAAGGCTAGTGGTTTTTAATTAGGCCCACGACTGTGGTTCCTTCCCACTTACCTGGCATTTATCTGGCCGCAATTGACGGTGAAGAGGCGATTTGAGGCTTCTAATGACTCATCGTTTAGACCATAGAAATAGGCTAGTTGGCTTAGGAAACTCTAATAACTAAAATACGGAAACTATACTCTTTTGCAAATAAACACCCTATATTTATAAAACCGTTTTTCCTAAATGAAAAGTATTTATAAAACCTAAGCAAAGTGCCGCTACAACCCATCTTTGGGGAACCTGTTAGGGATAGTACGGTTTATCGTGCACCCGCAGGCTAGTAGTGCGAGATTCAGACCTCCGCAAGGAGCATTCGGTCTCGAAAGGTTTAAAATACGATATTTAAGGAACGTGAGACTTTTTGTAAATAAAATATTCATATAAAAGAAAATTATTTATGTGTTTAATTATATATAATTATCATTTAAACACCTATTTTGTTATAATATAAAGTTTCCACTTTTTCCTAAAATTCAAGATTAAAAGTTACATTAAAATACCACGAATTTCAAATAAACAATTAATTCTTCTATTAGGATATATTCATTAGAATAACACAAATAAAATTCACATTCATTATAATAATAAAGATGATTATTAAATACTTGAGGTATATTTTGAAAACTATACAAAAGTACTTTTTACATAAAACCCCCTCAAGTTTCACAAATTACAATAAGGCCCCTAACTAATATTGAACTTCAAATTATCTTTCTTTTAGTCTGACTCGGGTTGGAGTCTGACTAATTCTGACTTGAATATAATTCAAGTCAACCTATATTCAATCATATTCCAATACAAATTTGAATACAAGAATCCCTGAATCCAGTTAACAATATATTCATTTTGATTGAATCAAACCATGGATATTCATCCATTATCCTGATATTCCATTTTCCTGATTATACAGTTACAACATGTTTACTGATATCATGGTTTTGGTCAGTCATCCAGTTTACATATTCCAATACTACAACACTGTTAAAACACTACGGGGTTTAAAGGGGTAGATTGGTACGGAAGGTGTTAAAGGTGGCACGAGGTGGTCAGATTAAGACACCTAACATGAATACTGTTGCTGTTGTACCGTGGCATAACGGTTCCTTGTACTCTCCATTTGCCCTGATCTCTAGCATATAGAGATCCCCCTCGTATACACTGGCATCCTTCTGTACCAAGCTACAAACAACGGCGTTAAACAATATTCCATAATATTCAACAACATAATACTTTAGAAAATACTGCTACTCTGCCATTCTCATTCTTTTTTTCTTTGGGACTTACCGAGCGACCTGTTCGCTGACGACATTCTATTTCTTTCTTCTTTGAATGTCGTCAGGTGCGTTGGACCAAGTTGAGACCGAGCCCACAAGTGAAGATTTGGAGCAGTTCCAAGAAGACCCAGAGCTCTAGATAATTGTACTTTGTTCTTTCCAGTATTTCCTTTTATTATTATGCCACTGTTTAGGCATTGCTTTTCCATTCCAGTTGCATTTTCATTTCATGCATTGTACAAAGAATGATATTAATAAAAGTTGCTGTTATTTCAATATCATTTGTCTCTTGTGATTATTTTATATTGCTTAGTTACGCTTAGCGTATGTACTTCTGAGTACATACGTAGCGGGCCTCGTCACGTCCACTTCGCCGTACACTGGGAAGCGGGGCGTGACAGAAAAGATAAAGGGAAAGAAAAGGTCTTCGAGGATATTACTCTCGATGACCAAGTTGCGGAAGAGTTAACCGCTAAGAACCCACTAAAGAAGAATAAAGTGGATTACAACGTTTTAGCACATTTGAGGAAACTGCCATCGCAGCTCAGCATTCTCGACGCCCTTTTGCTATCAAAAGAGGCGAGAGATTCATTGATTAAGGCACTCCAAGACCCGGAACAATTCCAAGCATGCCTGGCCGAGGAAAAGATGAAGGATGAGTTGGAGGAAGTACATACGGCTGATGTTACTTTTGGCGATGAGGACCTTCTACTTGGGACTTGCGAACACAATCGCCCTCTCTATGTTTCGGGATACTGCCATGATATAAAGATAGGCAAAATTCTGATTGATAACGGGTCGTCTGTTAACCTACTCAATGTGCGGGTGTTGAAGGAAATCTGCATGAGCGTCCAGCACCTTGCTCGGGACAAGATCACCATATCCGGGTTCGACTCCCAATAGTCAAAGACTCTCGGATCTGTGATACTGACGCTACGCTTCAGATTACTCGTCACGGACATTAAGTTCCACGTCATAGATGCTAAGACATGCTACAACGATTTGCTTGGTCGACCATGGTTACACGAGTACAACATCATCCCTTCTACACAACATCAGTGTATGAAGTATTTTAAGGATGGTTTCGAGTATACCGTGACGGGAGAACTGAACCCGTTCTCTGTGAACGAGGTCCGCAAATACGAAGATGCCAAATACTTCTTGCCGGATTTCGAAGACATGGAGAAGTGTCACAAGCCGGAAAATAAAACTAACGCCACCATCCCTGTCTTCGGCAGTGATACCGAGGAAGAAGGGGAGATCGTTTATTCGGGTCCGCCCCAACATAACAAGCCAGGACCGTCCACTCCTACATTGGTCTTTGGTAGTGATTCGGAGGATGAGGTCCATGTCGTATTCTCTGCTCGGCCTTCAATACGGGCTTCCGCTGATGAAGAGCGAAGTCTGCAGATAACCATGGTACCGCTTGAACATTACAAAGAACTGGATGCACTCAACACCAACAGTGTAGAAGAATTGCAGACATTTTATATCCCTCCCGGGCGGGAAGGCGAGAAGGCAATCCTATTCTACCGTTCTGAAGAAAACAAGGTGAAAAAAGAAGTTTGGCATGGCGTGGATCCCACGCTCGACAGGCTTCAGCCTATCCGTCTTCCCAGATATTATACCGAAGGTTTGAAGAAACTGCTGAAACGCCAAGGGATATCCTTCAGACAGACCGTTAGAGAGGCTAAATTCTATGACAGGGTCTGGAATGTTCCCGGGACCCAACGCAAACTGCCTAACGGGAGAATGGAAACAAAAGGGCTTGGGTACATCCGGCTAAAGAAACGAGAGCTAGTAAATAGCTGTTATGTCATGTATGACTTCGATGAAGATGCGGACACTCAATGGGAGGACGCTAATCCTAAGCCAGTAAAAGTTCCTGATGAAAAAGTGTCCGGTCCATCATTTGAAGAACAAATGGACAGGCTTATAAGGGAAGCTGGTCAAAAAGTCCGAGATGACCACAATCGCGAGACGGCCATCTATGAGAAAGCCAAGACGCAACGCCTTCTCCGACAGGCCGTGAAGGATGGAAAGGCCGCTCAACCTGCTACAAAAAAGGTTCAACGCGAAAGCAAAAACAAGTCAGAGGGCAGAAAAGACGCTCAACAACCACAAGGCAGAGCTAAGAAACCACGTATTCGAGAGTCGAGCGTTATTGACTTAGCCCTCATGAAGAAAATGAGTCGAGCATACTCTTTTCCTCGGAATAAAACAAGGAAGATATTTGAGCTTGCTCTAAAACATCAAATGCTTACATTGCCGGAGTCCAAGCACCCCGAACAAGCAAGCGAAGCCTCACACCCGGACTATTGCTCTTACCATCGAGTAGTAGGTCATCCTCTGGAAGATTGCTTCACCTTCAAGAATTGGGTCGAAGATCAATATCAGCTTGGCAAATTCGCGTTGTCTGACAACTGGAGGGTAGCGCCGCCACAAAAGCACGAACCCGAAAACACAAGAACAGAACCAACTCCGCATTGGGATTGGAAGAAAATTCGCACCTGTCATATGATAACGATATTAAAAGAAGAGTCCGAGAACATAGACAGCCTTCCCTGGTGCCTCGAAAACAGCAATGATGAGGTGATCTCAGAATTTCCCCCAGCTCCGAAAGAACTGGAAGATGGCATACATACCACTGCAGATAACCTCAAGAAAATTGAGTTGGGGACGATAAACGATCCGCGACCGACATTCGTCAGCGAGCTGCTGTCCGAGGAAAAGGTGGCTGCGTTAAAGGACGTCCTTGTACAGCATAAAGATTGCTTCGCATGGAACTATTCCGAGATGCCGGGACTTGATCCAGAAGTTGCTGTACATAGACTGGCAATATCCCCGAGTGTCAAGCCGGTCAAACAAGCGCCGAGAAGAATGCGGCTTGAGCTCGAAATGAGCATCAACTCGGAAGTCAAAAAGCTGATAGACTCCGGCTTTATCCAAGAGGTTCAATACCCTGAATGGATTGCTAATATCGTCCCAGTGATGAAGAAGAATGGTACGGTACGCATATGCGTGGACTTTCGGGATCTCAACAAAGCCTGCCCGAAGGATGATTTCCCAGTGCCAGTCACCGAACTAATGATAGACAATACGTCCACGCATGAGATTTTCTCATTCATGGACGGCTCATCAGGATATAATCAAATAAAAATGCACCCTGAAGACCAGAAACATACGGCTTTCCGGACTCCTTTGGGAATATTCTGTTACAAGGTGATGCCCTTCGGTTTAAAGAACGCCGGTGCAACCTACCAAAGGGCCATGACGAAGATTTTCGATAACCTTATACACGAAATTGTTGAGTGCTATATCGACGACCTCGTTGTTAAAAGCAAATCATATGAGGAACATCTCGAGCATCTGAAGACCGTATTTCAACGTCTTCGACAATACAACTTGAAGATGAACCCTCTGAAGTGTGCATTCGGGGTTTCCTCGGGCAAATTCCTGGGATTCGTCGTTCGACACCGAGGTATCGAGATAGATCCGTCCAAGATCAAGGCAATCATGGGAATGCCTCCACCGAGAACTCTCAAACAGCTACGGTCTCTCCAAGGGAAGCTCGCGTACATACGGCGATTTATAGCCAACCTCTCGGGAAAGTGCTGCCCTTACAGTCACCTGATGAAGAAGGGAACCCCGTTCGTCTGGGACCAAAAGTGCCAAAGCGCACTAGACGAGATCAAGCAGTACCTGCAAAACCCTCCAGTGTTGGCTGCTCCAGTGAAGGGAAAGCCTCTCATTCTTTACACGGCCGCCCTTGAAGGTTCTTTGGGCGCATTATGGGCACAAGAGAATGACCAGGGGAAAGAAAGAGCACTTTACTATTTAAGTCGAGTGCTGCTGGGGGCAGAAAGCAATTATTCCCCCATTGAAAAACACTGCCTGGCGTTAATCTTCGCAATAACAAAGCTTAGACATTACGCATTAGCGCATGAAGTCTATCTCATTTCAAAGGTGGACCCTCTCAAATATCTAATATCAAAGGCCATATTGACAGGACGACTCGCTAAATGGGCCCTGCTCTTAATGGAGTTCTCGATAGCATATCGACCACTCAAAGCAGTAAAAGGCCAGGCCATCGCCGACTTCCTTGCTGAGCACCCGATACCAGCCGACTTTCCTTTAAACTGCGATCTTCCAGATGAACATGCGTTTGATGCGATCGATGGTGATAATACCCGATGGGAGCTTTATTTTGACGGAGCATCTTCCGTGAAGAAGCGCAAACAAAGTACCCCTACAATCAAATCGGGGGTAGGACTCATCTTTATAACTCCACAAGGAGGGATAATGCGCTACGCGTTCTCCCTGACGGAACCGAGGACAAACAACGAAGCCGAATACGAAGCTCTGATAGCAGGCCTCGAGATCGCCATTGACATGGGAATTGAGAACCTCCTCATATACGGAGATTCGCAACTGGTCGTTAGTCAAGTAAACGGTGATTACCAAACATGCAAACCGGAATTGGTAAAATACGGTGAAAAGGTGCAATAACTGCTAACCCAAATTCCCTCCTACACTTTGGAGAGCATACCACGCGCGGATAACAGCAAAGCGGACGCGTTGGCCAAACTCGCTAAAGAAATGGCCAACGAGAACCTCGATGATGTTAGAATCATGGTACAAAGTCGTCAGGTGCTCGCCCCCGTAGAAATACTTTCGGAATCACCCGAAGAGAAGGGAGTGACTGAACAAGCGACCTTGCAAATAAAAGAACATGAGAAGGTTGAGGATTGGAGGGAAGTCTTTATAGACTACTTCAAGTCCCACCAAATGCCCGAAGATGCGTCCGCAAGACATCAACTCATAAAACGAGCTCTGTCTTTCGTCTTCGTCAATGATACTCTATACAAGAGGTCATTCGATTCTCTGTGGCTGAGATGCTTAGGACCGGACGAATCGGAAAGAGTTGTTCAGGAAGTTCATGATGGAATCTGCGGTTCTCACCAAGCAGGTCCAAAGATGAAGTTGAAAATCAAACGGATGGGCTATTATTGGCCCACGATGATCCAAGACTGCATTGAATATGCGAAGCAATGTCACTCATGCCAGATTCATGGAGACTTCATCCACCAGCACCCAAATCCGTTGCATCCAACGGTAGCTAGCTGGCCATTCGAAATGTGGGGGACTGATATAGTCGGCCCCATCGAACCAGCATCGTCTAAAGGACATCGTTTCATCCTAGCAACGACTGACTACTTCTCTAAATGGGCAGAAGCAGTACCATTGAGAGAAGTGAAGACGGAGAATATCCTCCATTTCTTCAAAACGCACGTCATATATCGGTTTGGAACTCCGAGGCGGATCATCTCCGATAACGGGCCAGCCTACCGAAGTCATAAAATCAGCCGCTTCGCACAGCAGCATAACATAGACTGGAGATATTTCTCAGTCTATAATCCACGAGCTAACGGTCTCGCCGAGGCCTTCAACAAGACCTTGACGAAAATTATAAAGAAAACAGTGTCCCGAAATAAGAAAGACTGGCATGAGAGACTGCAAGAAGCTCTTTGGGCGTATCGAACTACGTTCAAGACAGCCACAAACACAACGCCATACGCGTTGGTGTTCGGTACGGAAGCAGTACTCTCTCTCGAGATAGAGTTACCCTCTCTACGAGTGGCAGTTCACCACGAGCTAACGGACGAAGAAAACGCCCACCTTCGGCTTGAGGAGCTTGACGCCCTTGATGAAACTAGGCTCATAGCGCAACAAAATCTGGAAGCTTATAAAGCAAAGATGATGCGCTCATACGAAAGATTGACCCGGCCGAGGACATTCCACCAAGGCGAACTCGTGCTAGTGGTCAAAAGGCCTATGATCCCCAATCGCGCCAAGCGGGGAAAATTCGAGCCGAACTATGAAGGCCCGTACATCATAGATAAAGTTTATCAGGGTGGGGCCTATCTACTCATGGACATGCACGGTGAAAGGCCTTTCAGACCAATAAACGGTCGCTTCCTAAAGAAATACTACGCTTAATGAGCCACAGTCTAGGTCAACGATAGATGACGACGACTATGTCCGCTCGCTATCTTCCTAAGCTCAAACTGTATAAGCAGTAGCCAACTTCTCAATAGCGGACCGAAATGTCCCTAAACTAACAGCGGACCGAAATGTCCTTAAACTAATAGCGGACCGAAATGTCCTTAAACTAATAGCAGACCGAAACGTCTTTAAACTACTACCGCAGCATCTTTAGACTGACGAGATATAAAAAAATATATAAAAATAAAATAAAATAAAAACGGTATGTCCGTAAGCTAAAAGGGGCACGGATGAAAACCCGAAAGGGCTCCGTGAGTAAAAACAGCAGGGCTACGGGCGAGTGTTCGTGAAAACCCGAAAGGGCGCGACCTCGTAAAAAAAAAAGGAAATAAAAAGAATAAAAAAAAATGGTATGTCCATAAGCAAAATGGGCACGGATGAAAACCCGAAAGGGCTCCGTAAGTAAAAACAGCAGGACTACCGGCGAGTGTTTGTGAAAACCTGAAAGGGCGCAACCTCGTTAAAGAACACTTACAAGATCCTCTCGACCTTGTAAGGAGAAACCACCCGCGTGAGATCCTTACGACTCACAAGGGAGCAACACACTTAGGGATCCCCACGGTTCCTAAGGAGAAAATACACTTGCGAGATCCTCACGACTCGTAAGGAGGACGCTCTTATGGGACCCTCACGGCTCGTAAGGTTTGAAAGTCTTAAGTTACAGAGATCTAAACCTGTGCTTAAGCAACCCCCACAACTTTCGATATTGCCCTACAAGTGGCTCAATACTGACCCTTGTATACAATCCACGGGCGTGAATAAACATTTCCCTAACCAAGGTCCATCCGTAACTGGGGATATGTTCGCATAACCCTTGTAAATCCTCTCGATTTGCAAAGAGAAAACCCTCCTGTAGGATCCTTACGACTTACAGAGGAGCAAAACACTTAGGAACCCTCACGATTCCTAAGGAGAAAATACACCTATAAGATCCTGACGACTTATAGGGAGAAATAGCTTTGTGAGACCCTTACGGCTCATACAGTCAAAAGCCTTAGTCGACAGGACCCTAACCCTGGTCGCTAAGCCTCCTTTGTTCGACAATGACAGAAGCAAATGATGATTCGCTCCTGGCAACATCCCAGTTGTAGCGGTGCTGATGCCAAAATCAGTGTTCAAGTTCAGGTTCACGGCGAAAAGCCAGTAGACCGCTCATGCATACGAAATAGCCGAAATGATAGGGCAACTTGCAATAAAAAGCAGCAAGTAAAATGTATGCATGCAAAATAGCCGAAATGATTGGGCAACTCGTAATAAAAATCAACGAGTAAAAAAAAACAAAAAACAAATAGCCGAAATGATTGGGCACCGCGAAAAATAGCCGAAATGATCGGGCAGTCGCGACCTTCGCGATATAAAAGCTGAAATGATAGAGCATCGCGGAAATAAAATAAAATAAAAAGAAGAAATGATAAAACCTTGGCCCTACAGTTAAGATCACATCGATCCCTGTATACAATCCAAGGGCGTAAACAAAGAGGGAACCATACTTTCCCAACAGACTCCGTCAGACGACGAAGCCAAACCTCGACGGTTCATTTCAACCGAAGAAGCCAGTGTGTTTAGCAAATCCCTCGACTCACGGATACAAACACTCTTTGACGAGAGCCTTCTGATCCGCGTCGACCCGCAGAGCCACCAGTGCCTCCGTAGGAATCCTCGACTCGTTTCAAACCCCAAGGAAACAAATAATCCTTGGCGCTCGGGAAACAAATAATCCCTAGCAAAACTCCTCGACTCACGGATACAAACACTCCTTGACGAGAGCCCCCTGATCCGCGTCGACCTGCAGAGCCACCAGCGCCTCCGTGGGAATCCTCGACTCGTTTCAAACCCCAAGGAAACAAATAATCCTTGGCGCTCGGGAAACAAATAATCCCTAGCAAATCCCTCGACTCACGGATACAAACACTCCTTGACGAGAGCCTCCTGATCCGCGTCGACCCGCAGAGCCACCAGTGCCTCCGTAGGAATCCTCGACTCGTTTCAAACCCCAAGGAAACAAATAATCCTTGGCGCTCGGGAAACAAATAATCTCTAGCAAAACTCCTCGACTCACGGATACAAACACTCCTTGACGAGAGCCCCCTGATCCGCGTCGACCTGCAGAGCCACCAGCGCCTCCGTGGGAATCCTCGACTCGTTTCAAACCCCAAGGAAACAAATAATCCTTGGCGCTCGGGAAACAAATAATCCCTAGCAAATCCCTCGACTCACGGATACAAACACTCCTTGACGAGAGACTCCTGATCCGCGTCGACCCGCCGAGCCACCAGCGCCTCCGTAGGAATCCTCGACTCGTTTCAAACCCCAAGGAAACAAATAATCCTTGGTGCTTGGGAAACAAATAATCCCTAGCAAATTCCTCGACTCACGGATACAAACACTCCGTGATGAGAACCTCTTAACTCACGTCAACTCGCAGAGCCATCACCCTCTCCGCGAGCAAATTCCCGATTCGTCTCAATTTGTAAGAAGAAGTCTCAGACAGCAAGGATTGAAAAACTTGCTTCTTGAGCAATGGGGCCCTGCAAGTCAATCCAAAATGGTCTCTTGCATACTATTCACGGGTCTCACTCTCCGAAGTCGAAATTCGACGAGGAGGGAAACAACCGCTTACGAATTCTATCGACTCGTAAGAGGGAAAATTCTCTTATAAGATCCCTACGACTTATAAGAGAAAACCATACTTAGGAATCCTCACGATTCCTAAGGAGAAAATCCACCTATGAGATCCTCTCGATCCGTAGGGAGAAAAGCCTCTATGAGACCCTCACGGCTCATAGAATTGAAAAGTCTTAGGCGGTAAACCTGAACTTGCGGCCTAAGCCATCGCTATTTCCTGAGGAAGTCAGAATACTCGTTTTAGACATCCATCAACCATGATTATTAAGACAGCCTACTGACATTAAAAGAAAGAAGATGACAGAAAGAATATCCGTTCTACATTTGATCTGGCATGCGTAACGCATTCATTTATGCATGGACAGAAGACTCAGGACGAGAAATAAAACAAGCTGAAATAGAAAAGAGGAGGGTTTTCATTCATACCGCTAAAAGTGTTTACAAGCATAAGAATAATGTATAAGAAACATTGTTCAAAATATTACAACGGTATAACCTCGGATCCGGGGCACGGATTGAGGAAATCAAAAGTAAGGCCATCTAGAGTTCTTCTGGCCTTTCTAATTATTCTTATGCGCAGTCTTTCGCGCTCCTCGGTGTCGATATCATCGGCAAGCCCTTCCGGCCTTTGATAAGCAGCAACGATCGTCGTCTGCTGAAACACTTGGTGCAGGATGTCAACGAGATCGTTCCGTCGCTTCTTTGAGATCAGCCCTGTCAGGTGCACTGAATGCACCTTGTCCTCGGCCTCATCCAGCGCATTGAGTGGTAGGGCCTCGTGAAGACCCGGAAGTGCCCTCCATATTGCTCCCAGCACGACTTTCAAAAGAGCCGAACGCCGAGGCAACAGCCAACCACCGCTTGCGTTCAGACGACCCATAACTTCTGCACATTCGGCGTCTGTAAACTCCTGGTTTTGTTGACGACCCTGAGCGCGGATATCATCGTAGGTAATGAACTCGTGCAGACTGTATAGATGCACCGCCGCCATTATGCCTGGAGAAAATATTACAGGAAGATCAACAATAGAAAAGCAATAATATGCATGGATGACTGAATTCCTAGAGAGCAAAACTGTGTTCAAAGATGAGACCCACTAGACGAGAGCTCTGCTATTTAAGATTGATCTAAGAATCGATTTTACCTGAAGTTCTTCTAAAAAACTCTTAAAAAAAAGAGAGCAAGGCACCGGAGTTCTTAAAGGCAAGAACAATGCTCTGAAGTCTTCAAAATGGAAATCTGGAAGATGATAAGTATCTGGAGGGGACCAAGGGTCCTATTTATAGGCCTCAAGTGCCTCTTCGACTCCCAAGAGTCGTCACGGTAGTTTACCCTAATTGGAGCGAATGTCCGTTCGAATTCCGAGACAGGAGATGAAGCAACGCTTCATCCTTCCCCGATTAGAGCAAAGCTCTATCTTGAAGAAGCAACGCTTCAGCACGGAAGCGCTAGCGCAGTTGCGTTGCGCTGCGCGCTACACGCCACGTGTCCAGCGCAAACGCATCAGCGCAGCACCCCAAAGCAGCGCACCCAGCCAAAGCAAAGCTCTGTTTCAAGCAAAACCAAGGAAAGCAACGCTTCAGCGGCGTATGCGTCGTGCGCTGCATGACACGTGTCGGCGTAGATGTGCTAGCGCAGTTGCGCTGCACTGTGTGCTGTGCGACGCGTGTCATATCCTGGAGCATTCGCGTTAAACAAAAAGGTTCTGAAGAAATCTTTCCGGTTATTATCTTCTGTAAAACAGAAGCCCCTAGATCAAAGATCCGATGGTGGGGGAAATCCCGCCAAATCTTTCAGAAAAGGGATTTTTTCAACAAATTGAACTTGCTTCTTAATCTGCAAGGTGAAGTCTCAGACAGAAAGGACTGAAAAGCTTGCTTCTTAAGCAATGGGGCCCTGCAAGTCAATCCAAAATGGTCTCTTGCACACTATACGCATGACTCATTCTCTAAAATCGAGTTTCGATAAGGAGAGAAACAACCGCTTACGGGTCCTCTCGACTCGTGAGAAGGAAAAATCCTCTTATAAGATTCCTACGAATTATAAGAGAAAACCACACTTAGGAATCCTCACGATTCCTAAGGAGAAAATCCACCTATGAGATCCTCTCGATCCGTAGGGAGAAAAGCCTCTATGAGACCCTCACGGCTCATAGAGTTGAAAAGTCCTAGGCGGCAGATCTGAACCTGCAGTCTATACCATCGTTATCTCTGGGAGAAACGAAGTTATCTGTCAATAAGGTGTATTAAATATGTCATGCTGAAAAGAATGAAAAAGGCGAAGAAATGACACAGGACGTTACAAAAATGTGTATCTTTTATTCATTAACATTGACTGGGTACAGGATACATTGTACTAAAGAATAAAAATATATATACATATATTTTACAAGTACAAATGATACAAGGAGAAATTACTGGGAAGGAAGCGTCTTGCATAGATTTAACAATTGCTCGCATACTTCCTTCCACGTCTTCTCTCGATCGGCTACTACCGCCAGCTCTGCCTCCACTTGGGCTCGCTGCTGCAAGACTGACGCAAGCTGCTCCCTGACTACCTGATAGGCAGCTTCCCGACTTGGGGTATTGCGCTCAGCTACGTCAAGCTTCCGCTTCAAGTTTAGTCAATAGGAGATACGCTCCAAGAGACCCTCGAAGATAGTCTTCACTTGGGCAGCATTTGCTTCAACCTCAGCGTGCAGATGGGCTGTTTCGTTCGAGGTCTTTTGGCATTCCCTTAGTCTTGAAGCTGCTTCTTGTTCCAAGTGGCGGAGGTGCGAAGTGCTTTGCTCGAGCCAAGTTGTGCGTTGGGTGCTCAGAGCTAAAACTTCGGGAGAAGGTCGCATCGACTCCAGCCGATATAGACAGGCCTCGATCCCCCTGCAGTGGTTAACCCAAGATTCGACGACGCCTTCGTTATGAAAATTTACGAGCGCCGCCAACATCGGGTTAACCTCCGCAGCAAAATCTACGACAGAAGGGAGAGCGTCCATATTGAGCTCTTCAATGTACCCGCTCAGCATGTCCAAACTCATCACAGCACCCTTGGAAGATGGACGTCTCAAGAAAGGGCCTGCCGGTGAAAGGACGCGAGCCTCAAAGGGGACCGGAGCCGGAACAATAGCTGCAAAACAAAACATGGTTAAACGATGGTTCAGAAGATGTTAAAGGGTTACCAAAAAAGGAAATTTACTATACCAGCTGCAACGGACGGTAAAGCCGGAAGGGCCGGTGGCGCGGCAGGTCTTGCATCCCCTCCTTCGATTTGTGGCACTGCAATAAAGAAAAGGAAAAGTCAGAAATTATCCCATTGCTAGAAAAAAGGGGGTAAGTAAAGATATTATAGTGAAGGTATACTCACCGGCGTCACCAGAAGGAGAAGCGAGCTCGGATGGGAAAGAGAAGTGTGGGAGCAACACTTGATATAAATGATCGAAGAGCACTCCTGCAAAGGCACAATGGTATAACGTTAGTACAAAGCTACATTTTTGAAAGATTAATGCATGAGTCGTGAATCCATACCTTCCAACATCCGTGATGGTACAAGGGAAGGTGGGGAGGTGACCACCGCCAAAGCAGTAGTCGACGGTGCCCCCTCGAGCAAAGGAGCATCGGCACTGGCCGCACCTGCAAAGACAAGCTTGTTAGAAGAGATCGCAAGATATATAAAAAAGGGGGGGAACGCTGGTGACTAAAAAAAAAATTACCCGACGAGCTACCAGCAGAAACTGAAGCAATCCCCTCATCCATCGACACGAGACCACCGCCCGTAGCCTCATCACCCGACTCGATGGGAACCGTTGTTGTGCTCGCGAGCCCGGGAGACGGCAAGGAACCATACGCGGGGAGGGCTATGATCGGAGTATTACCAGATTCCTGAGAAAGAGCGTTTCGCTCCTCCTTAGGAATCGTGGCTGCCTCACCCGATACTCCCTCGGTTTCTGCGGTCACGGTTGTCTCGTCCATCGGCACCGTGACGTCTCCAGCCTCACGCGCCTCGACTTCTACTGCCTTCGGCTCGACAATCATCTCATCTGCCGCCACTTCAGACGCGGCATCAATGACCTTCTCGGCGGCGGATCCTTCAACTTCTGTTTCAGGCACCGTGGCCCCGACCACGGTGCCCACCGTTGGCTCAGGTTCGGCAGGCGCCGCTTCCGCCGTTTCCTGGGGTCCAACGGTCTCCGCCTCCCCCTCAGTCAGACTTGGTCCTGCAAGATGGAATGCATATGAGCCAATGGCTTTATAATAATTCTTACAACAAGGTTCTGAAAGAGATGCTACCTGAAGGGGATTTATTGTTTGCACTTCGGGCCGCGCGCGCCACTTGCCTATAAGCAGTAGACAGGGCGACAGGGGTCTCTTCAGAAGGAGTGTCAGCACGAGGAATGGTACTGGGACCCGCTCCCGCGGCCAAAGCAGCTCTACGCGCCTTTGCTTCGCGTCTCAACCGCTTCCGCTCCTCCCGAGCCGTTGAGACGGATGCCACTAGAGCTTCCCTAATTGAGGTGTCCTCGTCCGTGAATAGGGAAGCCTCTAAGGTTTTCAGGGCATCCCTCGTCGTTTTGTCAAGCCGAGGCTCTTGCGGCAACTTCGACGAAGCCGGGACTTCAGTAACAGGCTTGGGAAGAATCCCCGCATCAACTGATATAACCCCTGCTGAGAAACGAAAGAAGGTTAGGTTGACCATCATAAAATGACAACAAACTTTCCTTATAAAAGAGAAAGGGATGAAACATACCAGCGCCTGCTAGGGCACGCTTCTCCTCCTCCTCCTGGAAGGTTTTCAGGGAGGCAGCAATAGCCTCTTCAGTAGAGACACCTGTTGAAAATGGAGCAAATGTTAGTTAAATATAACAATACAAAGTGCAATAAAACGAAAAATAAAGCGTCTGATGATTACCGGACTCAGCGAGTTTGCTTAACATCGCTTCAAGCCTCGCCGATCGCTCCGAAGCTGCAATGGCGGCAGCCAAATTGGTGTCCGCAGGGTCCACCACGAAGCCCTCATTGCTGCCATACTCACATATGGCCTCGGCAGGAGGAGCCGCAGGCTTTAAGCTAAGGATCGCGTCGAGGGATAGGGTGGACTTCTTCTTCTTCTGTCCGCCAGCTTTAGATACACCCGGAGCAGCTTTGCGCTTGGCAGTCACTTTAGGGCGGCGAGTCCCGATATCCGCTCCTGCGCCAGACTCTGGCGATACCACTTTAACCGTCTTTGTGGGAGCACGGGGCGCCGGTGGTGCATCCACCATAGTAGGCAGTGGCAATCCACGCGGGGGGGCCAACACGCGTGGTCGGTCAGCTCAGGCATCTTTCATCGGGAGAGTGACCTGGATCCTTGGCTGCAAGGGAGCCTTGCGATCACCACCAGGAGGCGCACCCCTACGGTCAACCAGCAAGCGTTTCTCCATTAAAATGATTGGGCCCATAGCATGCGCATACCAGGCTACATACGGATGGATTATTTTAGGGGCACAGCTAGGCTCACTGATAAAGAAATAAGAGCCTGTATTGAGCCGGGTGAAATGATGCATAGCATTCCTTATTCCCCCTTGGTTGGCCGCGGGTGTTTCCAGAAAGGCTTCCATCGGGATCCCTTGATTGTAACTCGATTGTCGGGCAAATCGATGTGGGTTATACCTCATAAAGAGAGCCGTCTCATTCTGCCTAAATACTAGGTAGCCCGGCCGAATGGAGTAAAGGTGAAGGATTTCCCGAGCCTTCAGTACAGAAACCCCGCCCTTAAAGTCATCACGCAGCGACACCACTGACTTAGCGGTCTCGGAGCCTATGGTGATGACCTTATCCACAAAAGAGGTCTTCGCTCCGACTAGATGTGAACGCAGGAGCAGTCCCCTAGACTCCCGCGGAGGTGCAACCACAATTGAAGCCCCGACCAACCGCATGATTCTAGGGAGCCTGTATTTCTCAAAAAACGGAGGAGTCTTATGGGCACCAAACACCCCTCGCACATGCAGCTCCATCCAAGAAGTGAAGTAGTGCATCAGGAAGTTAGCAGGCTGTACCCCAGGCTCATTAGCATCCGCCGCTACGCTAAGTCCATTGTAGAGGTAAGCCAGCCCGGCGATCCCCACTGATAACTGTAAACCAGCCGCCATTCGATGCGCCGGGTAAAAGACAGAGGACCGCATGAGGCGTGGGTGCATGGGAAGCGCGAAGCTGCATAGCCATAGACCCAAGAACCCTATGAAAAAAGTCTCCTCGTCCATGCCAGGAACGGCGATCTCTGAGAAAGGGACGCTGGCATTGCCGGGGAAATAAATATCCCGCTGGTCATTTTCCGATGAAGGTCGGCGGTCCAAACCGAAACCAAAGGGGTCAGCAAGCTGAGCAAACTTCTCGCCCTGCTCTGATAGGAACTCCGGGCGGATAAAACGAGCAATGAAATCCGTGAAACTGACGCCCCCGGTCGCCCGATTCCAAATGGAGTTCCTCATAAATCTCCAACACCTTCACCAGGCCCGGGTGCTGATGCTGAATGGCATTTTCCGGAGTTAAGTCAAATACAAGCTGCTTGGTGGCGAAGACATACTCGTCAGGAGGAAGCAGCTCCTCATAGTGTTCTCCCCTCATTGGCAAACCTGAAATCTCAGCAAACTCCTCCAGAGAGATGGAGACTTTCCTATCCGCTGTCAGGAAGGTATGGGTGGGGATATTCCATTGTTCGATGAAGACCTTTATCCACCACGTCGGAGGAGAGGGATACTCGAAAAGAGAGACGTAGACAGCTGAGTATAAACCAATCGTCATCAGAAGAGCTCTCTTCGTCGCCAAAATGTAACGGGCCCATTGCAAATATCCGGCAAGCGGCCGCGGGATCAATCCAATGTTATAGGCCTGTCCCCAAGGGCGTGCTTCACCCTGACAGATTCGCCTCCCCAAGATATCTATAGCCGGCGGCGGCTGCACCGGAATGGCACCGATTGCAGGCTGAAGGAGGTCGTCGGCATTCCAATTTTTAACCTCCACGGCATACTCCACCGGGGGCTTGTCCGCATAAGGGATCGTAACTATGGGCTCAGAAGGCGAAGCGGAGCTGAAGCTGCGACGGCCTTGGATGATTTGGCTGTACCACCTTCCCCACAGGTGAAGTCTCTTGCACTCTGGATCGTGATCTTTAATCAAGGCGAACACCACCCGGTCCACCGGCGAATGGGGGAACCCTCCTTCCGAGCGAACAAAGGGGAAAGATAAGTCGTCAGACATGTTTCCTGTAGAAAGATAAAATTAACCGTTAGTGTTCTGACACTTGGCATTTGGAAATCTTACTCAACACTGTGATGTAATGGGTAGGGGACAAAAAGAGGGACCCACAAAATCTGGATGACGGTACATCATTTAATAAGACAACCCCATCATTAGATGAGACTGTCAATTAATGAAAAGGTCCCCAAAAGAATATCCTCACTGATGGGAAATCCCTAGAGACAAGGAGAAATATTCTCTTTCAGAGCAAAGCTCTGTCACAGAGTGACACTTGTCAAACTCTGGTCTCAGGGGAACAAGATTCCTTAAAAGAGCATAACTCTATGGTAATGGTGGAAAGATCCATCAATTTTATCTTTAGAGTTTTGGAATCTTAAAAAAAAAAAAAATCCATGAAAACTTATAAAACAAAATTTTTCTCCGTTTATCAGATCTAAAAAGATCTACATTTGATCTAAGAGCAATGCTCTGTTCATGGGTTAGAACCCATGGATCAGATCTCTGTAAATCTATAAATTTTTTTGAGAGCAAGGCTCTGTGGAAGAAACCCCAAAGGGGTTTTCCTTTAGATCAAAGATCTATAAGAGCAAGGCTCTGTTAATTAAATTTAATTTAAATTAATTTAATTTAATTAATTTTACCTAGAGTGATTCTAAAACTAGAACTTCGAAGTTCTCACAAGAGCAAGGCTCTGGAAGTTCTTAAGCAAGAGCAAGGCTCTAAAATTCAAATTCTTGAAATTGGTAAAGAATTACCAAGGACCAAGGGTCCTATTTATAGGCGCCTGCGCCTTTTCAACTGACCCCCATGATCCGACAGTCAGGATCTTTCCACCGCTGCACTCACGTGCGCGCCACGTGAGCGCAACGGTGGGGGGGCATTTGTTCCCCCAATCAGAGCAAGGCTCTGCTTGAATTTTGAAAATTCAAATTTTGAAGCAACGCTTCAGTTCCCGTGCGCTGCGCGCAACGCACCACGTGTCAGAAGTTGACACGGCAGCACAACGCCTAAGGCAGTACGTCCAATCAGAGCAAGGCTCTTTAAAAAAAATATAAGCAACGTTCAACTGCGCAAGCACACGGCTGCGCGACACGTGTCTGCGCAGTTGCGCAAGCACAATTGCGCAAGCGCACGACAGCGCGACACGTGTCTGCGCAGTTGCGCAAGCACAAACTGCGCAAGCGCACGGCTGTGCGACACGTGTCACGCGCTGGTGAGTTGCGCAACAACAGAGTGAAGATTTAAGGATATTTTTTCTGTTCTTGTTTAAACAAGAAGATTTCTTCTGTAAAACAGGGGCCTTTGGATCAAAAATCCAACGGTGGGGAAAATTCCCCAAATCACTCAGAAAAGATCTTTTTAACAAATTTAACTGATTTTTGAGCACTATAAAAAGAACCCCAGACCCCATTTCAAAGATATAGAGATTTGGATTAAAAAAAAAGAGAGAAAAGAGCTCTGGAGAACTTCTCGAGAACACAAAAGAAGAAGAAGGTAAAAACCTTTGAAATAAAAGAAAATTCTCTTAGGAATAGATCATTGATCTAAAAGACAAGATCAGTGATCTTCAATAAATAAAAAATAAATAATAACAATAAAAAAAATAGTGCCTTGCACTTGCTAGAGAACCTCTGATTCTCTGAGATAGAAAGAAAGAAAAGATTTTTTCTTTTCTTTGATCTAAATCTAGATCAAGAAATTAAAAAGTGCTCTGCACTCCTTTCCTTGAATCTAAAAGATTCTTGGTGCTTTGCACAAATGCAATGCATTACTTGAAGGGCCAGGCCCAAATCAAAAAGACCTAGCAGGCTAAAATAAATTGCAAAGCAATAAAAGGGCTGAGCCCAAATAAAATTGATGCTCTGCATCATTCATAAAGAACAGAGCCCAAAAACAAATTGATGCCCTGCATCTTTTCTGGGAAAAGCCCAAATAAAAATAAAAGGAAATGCAAAAGCAATGTTAGACATTTTTACTGGACTTAGCCCAATCGTGGCCATAAGTCCTTAAATTAAATTGGCTGAGCAAAATGGCTCTCCTAAATCAATCTACATCCGGTTCGAGAGTACATCTCCGAACTCCTTTGACATCCATCGTTGTAATTCCTCAACGACGTCAAAGAGGTGACGGGTCCCAACGGCCACACACTAATATCGGACCGAAACGTCCCTAAACTAACATCGGACCGAAACGTCCCTAAACTAATAACGGACCGAAACGTCCCTAAACTAACATCGGACCGAAACGTCCCTAAACTAATAACGGACCGAAACGTCCATAAACTAACATCGGACCGAAACGTTCTTAAACTAATATCGGACCGAAACGTCCCTAAACTAACATCAGACCGAAACGTCCCTAAACTAATAACGGACCGAAACGTCCCTAAACTAACATCGGACCGAAACGTCCCTAAACTAATAATGGACCGGAACGTCCATAAACTAATATCGGACCGAAACGTCCCTAAACTAACATCGGACCGAAACGTCCCTAAACTAACATCGGACCGAAACGTCCCTAAAACTAATATCGGACCACCACGTCCCTAAACTGGCACAATAGAGCCCAAATGGTCTTTTGTCGGATCTAAACGGTCCCGTTAAGTCGATCTTAGTCTCAAACTGGACTAACGTATCCTTAACAAACGTTTAAGGCGATCTTACCCCCAAACACGACTAACGTATCCTTAAACATTCAAATGGATTATAAAACTCCCAATCAACTTTGGTTCGAGGGTACATCTCCGAGCTCCTCTGATACATGTCGTTGTAATCCTTCAACGACGTCAGAGAGGTGACGAGTCCCGATGGCTATACATTAAATTAATCACTACGTTGAGTTGATCTTAGTCTAAAACAGGACTAACGTATCCTTAACGAACGTTTAAGTTGATCTTAGCCGCAACGCGACTAATGCATCCTTAAACTGAAAACACCAAACCCAAATCTAAGTAAATACGGATTTGGACTAATCCACGTCCTACGGGCGACGGCATTACTTAGTCTCCGTATACAATCCACGGGCAATCACAAACAAAACAAACACACACGACACGAAGTGAAATTCTGGAGAAGGAGAAAGTTGTTACCGCGAAGCGGTAGCGTAATTAACTGCAGGGGCTTGCGCCTGCAGGGAAGAGCGTCCCCACAATCAAAAACCCCTCTAGCGAGGGGGAATCTGACAAAGTCTGCTACATCGGCCGCATCCGTCTAAACCTTCGATACACGGTGCCATAAATCAACTTGGCATCTTCGGAGAGGTGGACGGATAAAACCAATTAGCATCTGCCCCGAATCTCAGCGTCAGGACATCGCGCTCCTGTGCGCCGCCTTTCGGAGGGGAACACACACTCCCAAAAAGGTGGATGCACCGGAAGAATCATGCTCACTCGTGGAAGAAACTCCATGGGAAGTCGTTCTTTCAGCTAAAACCAAAAGAATACTGAAAGATTTACATGCATGTCCAGCAGTCAGGTGGAAAATCCCACTTGAACCCGAAATCATTGAAGGGATGCTGAAACCACGCCCCGCACCGAAAATTGTTGACGAAGGGAAAAACCCCCAAGTCAAGAATTCAAAGTCTTCGAAGAAAAGAAGAAGACCAAGAAGCCTGTACAGCCTGCCGAGTATGGCGACAAGCGCACAGACTTACAAAAGTACATCGACGCGCTGAAGGAGTACAACCAGAAGGCGCGGACACCGGTCATGCTCGAAGAGTTTCTCAAGTATATTCTTGAGAACGAAGACAGTGATGACGATGAGGAAAATGACTCATCAGAAGAAACTGAAGACTATGTAGCAAGCTGCATATGGTCTCCCATTCGTCGTCAAATGAAGAAGAAACTTTCTCGGCATCAAAAAAAGGTGGAGGAACTGGGTGCAGAATCGGCACTAAAATCCCTGGAACTGCCAGAAGACCCGATCGATAGGTTGTTAAATGAAGCCTTTCAGAAAAGTAAAGCTGACCGAGAACACGAAACAGCCATATACGAAAAGGCTAAGCGTCAGCGTTAGGATGAAGAAACTGCGGGAATGATGAGTCGTAAAGTACACCAACCAAACTAAGGCATACCCGCGACAAATAAGAGTAGGATCAAGGCAGAGAAGCGGTTCGCCAAATCCCTGTCAATAGGAATGAAGCTGCCACCTCTCATAGGAAACACTCCCGGGGTCATATGTCTCTACGGAGAGAATTCACATCCAAACTACTGCCTATATCATCGGAGGGTTACCCACCCCACCGAAGAATGTAGTACTTTCAAGAAGTTGTGGTAAGGATACGTTGCCCATTAAAAACACTTCAAGAGGATGAAAGGCGAAGCTTGTCGACGGCAAAAAGGTGCGACAGATGCGCGTGAAAAAACGACTGGCAACTGTCATATGGTTGATACCAGTTCGGAAGGGGAAAAACCTTAAGTTTCTACTTTCGGGAGTGATTCTGAGGACGTAAAACCCCTCAGCCCTCTCTTCAAAGACTCCACCTCTGAAAAAGAAGAGGAGGAGAAAAAATGCGAGAACATTCAGTTGCGTAACTTCACGCTGCCTGAGAAGAATTTCTGACCTACAAATAAAGGTTCGAACAAAAACGACAAAGGGAAAGAGAAAATCTCTGAGGAAATTGCCCTCGACGGTGGAGTTGTAAAAGAACTCGCGGTGAGGGACCCGCCTAGGAAAAACAAGGTGGATTATAATGTCCTATCACATTTGAGGAAAATACACTCACAACTGAGTATATTGGATGCCGTCCTCCTGTCCAAAGAGGCACGAGATTCTCTAGTTAAGGTATTACAAGAGCCTGATCAGTTCCAAGCTTTACTCACAGAAGAGAAGTTGAAGGATGAGCTGGCAGAGGTTCACACAGCTGATAATACATTCAGCGATGAAGATCTCCTCCTCGGTACGTGGGAACATAATCGCCCGTTATACGTCACCGGTTACTGCCACGACATCAAGATAGAGAAAATCCTTGTCGACAACGGATCTTCCGTCAACCTTCTCAATGTGAGGGTGCTGAAGGAAATTTGCATGAACGTTCAGCACCTGGCCCGAGACAAAATCACCATCTCCGGGTTCGACTCACAGTCATCACGAATGCTTGGGTCCGTAATACTGACGTTACGCTTCGGGTTGCTCGTTACTGACATCAAATTTCATGTCATTGACACCAAGACTTGCTCTAACGCTCTGCTCGGCAGGCCTTGGTTACACGAGTACAACGTCATCCCTTTTACACAACATCAGTGTATGAAGTATTTCAAAGACGGCCTGGAGTACACCGTCACAGGAGAGCTAAATCTGTTCTCCATAACGAGATCGGAAAATATGAAGATGCAAAGTACTTCCTACCAGATTTCGAAGATACAGAGAGGTGTTATAAACTGGAGGATAAACAGAAGTCCGTCGCCACTATCCCGATCTTTGGGAGCAATTCCGAAGAAGATGAAGAAATAGTCTACTCGGAGCAACCCCAAAAAGAAAACAACAGGCACAGACCATCTACTCCTATTTTGGTCTTTGGCAGCGGCACTGAGGACGAGACCAACACAATATTCTCCGTCCATCCGTCAATGCAAACCTTTGCTAAAGCAGATCAAAATCTACAATCACAATGGCTTCGCCTTGGCATTATAAGTAACTTGATGCGCTCAATACATATAGCGTACAAGAGCTAAAAACATTCTACGTGTCTCCCAGGAGAAGAGGTGAAAAAGCGATCCTTTTCTACCAATCTACGGAAAATAAAGTAGAAAAAGAAGTCTGGTATGGTGCCGATTTTGCACTCGATAAGCTTTGACCAATTCGTCTGCCAAGATACTACGTGGAAGGATTGAAAAAACTATTAAGATGCCAAGGTGTACCCCTCGAACAAACTGTTCGACAAGCCCAATTCTACAAAAAGATTTGGGACATTCCTGAGACTCAGCAAAAGATGTCCAATGGGAAGATGGAGACAACCGAACTCGGATACGTTCGGTCCAAGAAACGGGAGCGGTTCCACAGTTGTCGCATCATAAACAGCTCCAGCGAAGGGGAAAACACTCTTCCAAATAGCTGTAACGTTGAAACAGAGCGAAATCCCGCTCTAAAAACGTTAAGTCCGTCACTCGGAGAACAAATCAACAAGCTAATAAAAGAAGCTTGTCAAAAGAGTCAGGACGATCACAGCCGCGAAATGGCCATTTATGAAAAGGCCAGGACGCAGCGTCTCAATTAGCAATCTACGGAGAAGGAAGACTATAATGCTCTTCATCCCCGTCTCACTGTATGTTCTTGCAAAAAATGGAAAATCCCGAAATAGAGGCAGAGACAAGGCAAAGAATGCAAACAACGTTCGAAAACAATAAAGTAGGTCCAAGACGCCATGCAATCGAGAAAAACTCGGTTGGAGCCCGTCCTTTATAAAGAAGATGGGTCGGGAATACTCTTTCCCCCAAAACAAGACAGGGAAAATATTCAACTTTGTCATAAACCACCAAATGATGACACTTCCGGAGTCTCGCACCCCGAACAAATAAACGAGGTCCATCATCCGGATTATTGCTCCTATCACCGAGTAATAGGTCATCCCCTCGAAAACTGCTTCACCTTCAAAGACTAGGTAGAAGACCAGTATCAATAAGGCAGATTCGCTTTATCCGACAGCTAGAGGGTAACCCTGCCGCAAAAGCATGAGCCAAAGAGAACCTATACCATGAGGATAAGACCAGCTCAACATCAAGAATGGAAGGGAACTCGTATCTTCCGTATGATAACACTCTCAAACGAGAGGGGGTACGAGATTATGAATGACCGCTACAGGTGCTTTGCAAATGAAGACGAGAACGGGATGATATTAGAGTTTCCACCAGCACGAAAAGAGCTGGAAGATAGGATACATTCTACGGCGGACAATCTAAAGAAAATTGACTAAGGGAAGAAAAATGATCCGAGGCCAACGTTCGTCAGTGAGCTACTATCTAAAAAATAGGTAGCCACGTTAAAAGACGTACTCATGCAATATAAAGATTGCTTCGCATGGAACTATTCCGAGATGCCAGGTCTAGATCTAAAAGTAGCGGTACATAAACTGGCCATATCGCCGGACATCAAGCCAATCAAACAGGCGCCGAGAAGGATGCGACTCGAACTTGAGATGAGTATAATGCTGAGGTCAAGAAACTAATCGATTCCGGTTTTATCCAAGAAATTCAATATCCTGACTGGATCGCCAATATCGTTCCGGTGATGAAGAAAAATAGGACAGTGCGCATCTGCGTGGACTTTCGAGACCTCAACAAAGCTTGCCCAAAGGATGATTTCCCAGTACCTGTTACCGAGCTGATGATCGATAACACGTCTACCCATGAGGTCTTTTCCTTCATGGATAGGTCTTCGGGATATAACCAAATAAAAATGCATACTGAAGACCAAATGAATACCTTCTTTCGGACCCCATTGGGCATATTCTGTTATAAGATGATGCCTTTCGGTCTGAAGACTGCTGGTGCTACCTACCAAAGGGGCCATGACAAAGATCTTTGATGACCTCATTCATGGGATCGTCGAATGCTACATTGATGACCTTGTGGTTAAAAGCAAATCTCATGAGGAATATTAGGAACATCTAAAAATAGTGTTCCGACGTCTTCGGAAGTATAATCTGAAAATGAATCCTCTAAAATACGCGTTTGGAGTCTCCTCAGGCAAATTCCCAATATTCATCATACGTCACCGGGGTATCAAAGTCGATCCCTCAAAGATCAAGGCGATTATGGAAATGCCCATACCAAGAACCCTCAAACAGTTGTGATCTCTTCAAGGAAAGCTTACATATATCCGGTGGTTCATACCAACCTCTCCGGAAAATCCCGTCCCTACAGTCATTTGATGAAGAAGGGGACCTCATTCGTCTGGGATCAAAAGTGCCAAAACGCACTGGACGAAATCAAGCAATACCTGCAAAATCCACCGATATTGACCGCTCCGGTTAAGGGAAACCCCCTTATCCTATACATAACGGCCCTTGAGGGTTCTCTAGGTGCGCTATGGGCACAAGAGAACAATCAAGAAAAGGAGAGAGCTCTGTACTATTTGAGTCGAGTTCTCCTGGGGGCAAAAAACAACTAGTCCCCCATCGAAAAGTATTGCCTGGCGCTGATCTTCGCAATAACGAAGCTCAGACATTACGCCTTGGCACATGAGATGTTGGAGTTTCTTAGCACAACCACTAGGTTTTAGCAAGTATGGAGTATGCAATTTAAAAAAATCTAGAGTGCTAAGCAACACCATCCAAGAATCGAACTAGAGAATTGGGGTTTTATAAAAAATTTAAACAAACTTTACACTAAGTGAATAAGGAATACAACCTTTGTAGACCGGTCCTTCTGTAACACCCGGTCCCTTTTATACCGAAGTCCGTATTTTATTACTTCAGAATTCCATTTATTCCATTTACAATTTTATGTGATTTATTTAGAAATTATTTAATTAATAAAACCCTTCTCTTTAAACCCACATCCTATTTCTAACCTATTTTTCCCCTCAGCCACTACCCATTTTCTTACCTAGTGTTATAAAGAACTAAGCCCGAGCCCACAAAATATATTTAAACCATTTTTCTTTATTTCTAGTACCAGCCCATTCCTAAGCCCACTGGAAAACCATTAAAAGAATTTAGTAAATTAAATTTCAGCCCAAGCCAATTTTTCCTTAACAAACTTCTATTTACCTCAGCCCACACCACTCACTATTTTTCCTTCTTATTACTCCGGCCCATTCCCCACTCAGCCCACACAATTTTGTTTTAAATATTTTCCCTTAATATTCCCCAGCCCACGAATTCCTCTGGCCCACTCTCCTTTTTCTCCCGAATTAATTTAAATTAATTTTGGCCGGCCCAGCCCACTCCCCTCTATCCTTTTTCCTAAGCTTTCTTTCCCGGCCCGACCCTTTTCCTCCCAAGCCCGCGCCCGCAGCCAAACCCGACTCTATCCCCTGTTCATCTTCTTCAATTCTCGCAACGGCTCTTTCCGCTCGCGTGCGCGCTTCTCGCGCCTCCGCCTCCGCCCTCGCTCACGCTGCCGTTACCCCACGACGCGGGCGTTTCCCCCCCCCCCCACGACCCTCTCTCCTCAACCCTCTACCCTCTCTTCCTCGCTCGCTCACTCCCCGTTCTCATTTCCTCCTCTTCTCGCTACACCCATCACCGACCTCCTCCCTTCACCGTCGACTATCACTCTCGTCTCCGACCACCCTCATTCATCCTCCCTCGATCTCTTCTCTCCTTCAGCATCTCCCCTACACTCCACCACCGAGCCCTCTCCACCCACGCCGACCTCCCTGCACAACCACCTCGGCCACCACCTGTGCCCTCGACGCCGACGAGCCCACGGCATCGTCGACCACCACCACCATCATCACCATTGCCCGCATCCCTGCACTTCTCTCTCTCTCTCTTCCACCCTCTGGATCTCTCTCTCTCTCTCTCTCTCTCTCTCTCTCTCTCTCTCTCCACACTCTCTCTCTCATTCTCTCCCTCTCACTCTCTTGATCTTTCTCTCTCTGGCCTCTCTGCAGTTTCCCTCTCTTTTTCTGCTCTTCTCTTCTCTCTCTCTCTGCTCTGCATCTCCATCTCTCTCTGCTCTAACTCTTCTCTCTCTCTCCCCTGATACACTCTCAATTCTCTCTCTATATATATCTCATTCTCTCTCTCTCTCTGTTCACTTACTCTCTCTCTCTCTCTATAACACCCACTCTACCGTCCACCACAGCGAGCAGCTCCACGTCAACGAGCACCACCCTCGCCGACACGACCCCAACAACCAAGCCGCCGCTGCCGAGACACGAGTTCGTGCCAAATCTAGTGCCGTGCCGCGCGTGTGTCGCGCGTTCGTGGCGTTGCCGTCAGCGTACAACCCCGAGACATTCTCAGGCAAGTTCTTACTTGCTTTCATGCTATTCCGTATATATTACAAATTAGAATCGTAGATATATTCCATGTTTGCTTGATGTTATATATTGTCACAAAACTGTTCGATGCTTGTTCCCATAGAAAATCATTATCGTATTTGACGGAACTGGACATATTATATTGGCCCTTGTAGAGATGATTAACGTGTACAAATTTCATTAGAAAATACGACTGTTAACAGTTAAAATGACTACCCCCAAGTTTGATCGTAAAACTGAAATTCTGTTGCACCTGAAAATAGTTAAATTCATCATAAATCATATACATATTAGATTGGTGCGTTCGAGGGCTCAAATTGAATCTGACTCGACGAACTTTAATCCTATACCAGTTTCCAGACATTTCGGTATTTAAACTGTGATGATATTCGGTTCGGAGTGCGGCTCTGGACTGCAGTCCAGAGTGACTCCAGTCTTTGCTTGCTGTTTCGTATTGGATACCATAGAATTTCCTTAACTTGTAAGTCGCAGAACTCCGCTGTTTATTATAGATAAATCTGTTAGCTAGACAACACAATTAATTTCATCCTGTTTCGTTACCGTTTGATATTTAATCTGTAATTTAATAGATCGGGACACATAACAGTCCCAGCAGATTCAGATTTGACATGTTAATATTAAACAGATTATAACTCCTAACATACAGACGCGATTGAAGATCCGTTTGTTGCGTTGAAAACTTTACTGAAAACCTAGAATTCATCCAACTGTAGCGTCGCTAAAATCTGATCCCAACTGGGGTCAAAATGCGTTGCGAAACAGACTTCTAGTTCTGAAATTGGATTTCCAGCCGCGAGCGCTTAAAATGAAATGGTTATAACTAATGATCTTGAAACCCGATTGGCTCGAAACCAAATTAGATGGATAGCTAACTGAACATATCAATTACTACCTGTTTATCATTTCGCTAAATTATATACATATGTTTCATGATAAATCGTGCAAGTGCTACACTGTTGTTTTTATGATACCTTAATGTGCTTCTTATACTGTTCATGCATCATATCATACCTATATCATTGTAGTGATAACCTAGTGAGATCGTGCATTTACCCAGTGTTAGTTTTCTAGCGATGAATGTGGCAAGTACGTCATTGTTCGTGTATCCGTGATTAAGTGAAAGTGATACGTACTTGTGCATAATCAGTGACCCTATATTTCTATTGCATTGTCGACGTCTGTGGGATGCGTGTACGTGTGACTATAATTGGTATGGGACACTTATGGAAGCGCTTGCACGGGTGTCACAGATAAGGCATCCGACACTGCCATTTATCTTAGGTATTAGTCGGGACGTGCTTGATGGAGGTCCTGCCTCCAGTTCTCGCGCAGACTTGTCACGGATCGATTAGTATTTAGGGTGATGGTTAGCGTTTGATGTAGACCACGGGGTGTGGGGTAGTTTAAGTATGAGTTCAACAGAATCTCGGGAGTCCCATGCCGGCTTATATATTTAGGGAGTTATATGGAGATTTACAGGGTACGTGATATATACACCGTGATATTCTTGTTACATGTTGGGCCCGTGGTCCCTTGCCCTTGGGTTCTACCCTTGGGTGGAGGACACTCGCGAGTGGTTGACTCTCACACTTGGACTGACGATAGGCTTATTGACCTGTGCAGTGAGACTTAGAGACTGATAGGGTTACTGTCATTTACATTCCTTATATACTGTGTTGACATACATGACACATCGTTATACTGTTTTACTGCTCCGCTGCATTTATCCCCGCTCATTTATATTCATGCTGTTATTGATTTACTGTTATTCATATCCTTCACCACTGTTAGAACTGTTACTTGATTATATACATTATATTGCTATTGTGTCGCTCTGACGACCTGAGTATGCATGCTCAGTGTGAGGAGAAGATTTAGCTTGGACCAGATCTAGACGTGCATCACAGACTTCTTGACTTGCCTTCCCGATTTACATTCATTTGTTCCACTTCAGGTCAGTCTTTATATTGTTTCCTTCAGTTACTGCATTTCTCATTACCTGCGCATCGTTTACTGTTTACCATGATAAACTAGAAGCCGAAGTGTGACTACGGCAGGACATTTCCTTGACCGTAGGAGCATGGCTGGCCTTGTCTACCCCTCGTATTCCGTATTTTGGGAAGCGGGGCGTGACATGGTTTAGTTGGTATCAGAGCCCCAGGCTTTGCATCGATTGGGATTGCAGTTTTCCGTGTATAGTTTGACAATCTAAGACATCCCTCGGTCTAGGTTGTAAACTTGTCATTCTTGATCCATATTCACATCGTGTGTTCAGCTATCTATTCGCTATGGTTTCGGGTGACTTGACAAGGTTACGTGGTTGCAATTGCACTATCGTAATCTAATCAAGTGACTTAAAGTCATACAGTTGATTCTCCACTTATAATAAATTCAGCATCTTTGATATTCTTGAATCCTTGTCCTATCCATTTCATATTTTGATTCATTTAGCTTGTGACTCATATCGTTCACGAAATCATTGTTTCAGGATCATGTCTTCCAACGACTCTTCGTCTTTATCCGCTCCCCAGAATCAGACCGTTGAAATCCTGAGTGTACTGCAAGATTTGAAGGAAGCCCAAGAGCGAACAAACGACTTATTAGCTGAAGGACTGAGAAGACAGGTGAGTCAGACCCCAGCGGGAGCATCCTATCATAAAGGGATCCCTATTAGATGAGGAAAAGAGAAGAAGATGAAACGTCAACAGAAGCATCAGAAGAACCCTTGTTGTGGATATTGTAAGAGACCAGGACATCTTCAGAGGGATTGTCGCCGCGCCCAAGGGAAATGTCTGATTTGCGGGTCCAACAAACATCTTATCAATGGTTGCCCAGAAAGGAAGGAGCTAAAAGGAGGAAACTCGTCCTCACCCCCCGCTTCTGCCAAGTGAGGATTCCCGCGTAGTTCGGGCTTCGACGATAAGGCGGATCAAACGCAGGATTCAACTCACGCGACGAGAATGCAACGTTATAGTAGTCGAAGAATGATTTTTCATGTTTTCTACTTTCAGTAATAATATTATCGTTTTTATGAATGTTTCCTTCCGTTTGAATCTTTGTTATCCGTCGAACTTTTAGTTGGATGAAATAAAATTTGAATCAGGATATATGTATCATTCTCATGTTTTCTCTATATCAAATTCTATTCATTATCATAGTATTTTAAATTCTGAGCTTTCGATTCCTGACACCGCATTTCTTTCGATACTTCGTACACTTGGCCATTTTCCTTATTCATTCCATTGTATAATCATGACTCTCTTTATTTCAGGCCATGGCCCACCTTGGAGCAGCGCCGCATCTAGACGAGGATGCACAGTCATGCGTCTCCGTAGATCACACACAGACGAGTTCCGATGATGAGGTCAATGGTCCCCAGGTCAGCTTCGAAAACAATGATTCAGAAGACGAAGGAGCAGCCGCCCCAGAGTTTGACATGATAGCTGATTCTGACGAAGAAGAAGGAGGTCCCGGAGAGAACCCTATAGAAGAAGATCCCGAAGAGAACCCGATAGAGGAAGACCCGATACAGGAGAACCCCGAGGAGGAACCGATAGAAGAAGATCCAGCGGAGGAAAACCCCGTGGAGGAAAATCCAGAAGAAGGGAATCTGATGGAATCGGACCCCGATGAAGAAGCTCCATCCGAGGAAGGAGAACCAGAAGATCAAGACCCTGCTGTTGAAGAACTTCCAGTGCCGATGCCCGCGAAGCGATATGGAAATGGACGCCCCTACCTGAGTGCGCGAGCCTACCGCAATCTACTGAATCTCCACAACCGCGACTGACGGAGTATCTTTTGATGTTGTCTTTTGGCCAAATAAACCGTGTATGGTTTAGGGCCACTTTTCGCCTTTGAGAATGTCTTGTTTCGAATTTTTCTTGAATGGAATAAATCTTCTGAATTCATAAACTTTTTGATTATTGGTTCGATTGGTACTTGTTTATTGCCCTTATCCATTTATTTTCTGCCGAGTTCCCTGACTGTCCACCCCTACTCATTGTGTAGTTTTCACTCTTGTTTCGATTGGAAAGTGCCACACTACGATCCTTGGAATGAGCCACCATTCATACTTCGTCTGTACCCTGTTTGAGATCCTTCTGGGAGCAGGACCTTCCTTACGAATTATCGAGTTCATTAGCTTTTCAAATTCCTGATTCATACGATGTACCGAAAGTTATCCTCCCCATACTGCTTCCTTGTAGCCCTTTGTGGCTCACCTCTACTTTTGTGTTGACCCGATCCCAATTTCCTTGATCTTCAGCCTAAAGCCGTCATCCTTCGACCTTTTGTATCAGCCACATCCCATTGTAATCTCTACCCTACCTAAACTTGGACACACTTATGCTTTTCCGTATTACCCCGACTATATTTAGGGGCACTATTATTTTAAAATGTAGTTATGGTATTTTGCATTTGTCAAAAGTACGTGTTATTGATTACCCCGTTTTACGTATTTTTAAGTGCATTATTATTATTCTTTTTAGTAGCGCAACCTTGAACTGCGTATATTTTATTCCATGTTTCATATTTTCACTGTATGAGTTCTAAGCTATTTTGAAACTATTTGACCGATGCATTACCCTAAAATGTTTTAACCTACCAACTAGATTTCCACTACTTTATTCTTGCTATTTTATTTTCGAGTTTTGTGCCTAGGGTTACTATTATAAATGATTGTACCTTATATTTATTTTTCTGTCGTGTTACCTTTAATATACTTGTATGTACACCTGTTTGGGTTTCGTTTTTATCGAATACGCCTTAATTATTTTGTTCACCACCGTTATCCATATTCTCGTGTACCTGTAGATTACTCTTATAGTTATTCCTATCTTATGTCTATTTTAGACTTATCTTCTGTATGCTGTTCTTACATGTTTATACCTTCAAGTTTCTTCGTCCCCGGATTCCTAGTAAATCCCTATTTGTTAGTTGCAATTATAATAGCTTTCGCTTATGTTTTTATAACTTATAGTTTATTTAAATTTCGAGGACGAAATTTTTATAAGGGTGGTATGATGTAACACCCGGTCCCTTTTATACCGAAGTCCGTATTTTATTACTTCAGAATTCCATTTATTCCATTTACAATTTTATGTGCTTTATTTAGAAATTATTTAATTATTAAAACCCTTCTCTTTAAACCCACATCCTATTTCTAACCTATTTTTCCCCTCAGCCACTACCCATTTTCTTACCTAGTGTTATAAAGAACTAAGCCCGAGCCCACAAAATATATTTAAACCATTTTTCTTTATTTCTAGTACCAGCCCATTCCTAAGCCCACTGGAAAACCATTAAAAGAATTTAGTAAATTAAATTTCAGCCCAAGCCAATTTTTCCTTAACAAACTTCTATTTACCTCAGCCCACACCACTCACTATTTTTCCTTCTTATTACTCCGGCCCATTCCCCACTCAGCCCACACAATTTTGTTTTAAATATTTTCCCTTAATATTCCCCAGCCCACGAATTCCTCTGGCCCACTCTCCTTTTTCTCCCGAATTAATTTAAATTAATTTTGGCCGGCCCAGCCCACTCCCCTCTATCCTTTTTCCTAAGCTTTCTTTCCCGGCCCGACCCTTTTCCTCCCAAGCCCGCGCCCGCAGCCAAACCCGACTCTATCCCCTGTTCATCTTCTTCAATTCTCGCAACGGCTCTTTCCGCTCGCGTGCGCGCTTCTCGCGCCTCCGCCTCCGCCCTCGCTCACGCTGCCGTTACCCCACGACGCGGGCGTTTCCCCCCCCCCGACCCTCTCTCCTCAACCCTCTACCCTCTCTTCCTCGCTCGCTCACTCCCCGTTCTCATTTCCTCCTCTTCTCGCTACACCCATCACCGACCTCCTCCCTTCACCGTCGACTATCACTCTCGTCTCCGACCACCCTCATTCATCCTCCCTCGATCTCTTCTCTCCTTCAGCATCGCCCCTACAATCCACCACCGAGCCCTCTCCACCCACGCCGACCTCCCTGCACAACCACCTCGGCCACCACCTGTGCCCTCGACGCCGACGAGCCCACGGCATCGTCGACCACCACCACCATCATCACCATTGCCCGCATCCCTGCACTTCTCTCTCTCTCTCTTCCACCCTCTGGATCTCTCTCTCTCTCTCTCTCTCTCTCTCCACACTCTCTCTCTCATTCTCTCCCTTTCACTCTCTTGATCTTTCTCTCTCTGGCCTCTCTGCAGTTTCCCTCTCTTTTTCTGCTCTTCTCTTCTCTCTCTCTCTGCTCTGCATCTCCATCTCTCTCTGCTCTAACTCTTCTCTCTCTCTCCCCTGATACACTCTCAATTCTCTCTCTATATATATCTCATTCTCTCTCTCTCTCTGTTCACTTACTCTCTCTCTCTCTCTATAACACCCACTCTACCGTCCACCACAGCGAGCAGCTCCACGTCAACGAGCACCACCCTCGCCGACACGACCCCAACAACCAAGCCGCCGCTGCCGAGACACGAGTTCGTGCCAAATCTAGTGCCGTGCCGCGCGTGTGTCGCGCGTTCGTGGCGTTGCCGTCAGCGTACAACCCCGAGACATTCTCAGGCAAGTTCTTACTTGCTTTCATGCTATTCCGTATATATTACAAATTAGAATCGTAGATATATTCCATGTTTGCTTGATGTTATATATTGTCACAAAACTGTTCGATGCTTGTTCCTATAGAAAATCATTATCGTATTTGACGGAACTGGACATATTATATTGGCCCTTGTAGAGATGATTAACGTGTACAAATTTCATTAGAAAATACGACTGTTAACAGTTAAAATGACTACCCCCAAGTTTGATCGTAAAACTGAAATTCTGTTGCACCTGAAAATAGTTAAATTCATCATAAATCATATACATATTAGATTGGTGCGTTCGAGGGCTCAAATTGAAGCTGACTCGACGAACTTTAATCCTATACCAGTTTCCAGACATTTCGGTATTTAAACTGTGATGATATTCGGTTCGGAGTGCGGCTCTGGACTGCAGTCCAGAGTGACTCCAGTCTTTGCTTGCTGTTTCGTATTGGATACCATAGAATTTCCTTAACTTGTAAGTCGCGGAACTCCACTGTTTATTATAGATAAATCTGTTAGCTAGACAACACAATTAATTTCATCCTGTTTCGTTACCGTTTGATATTTAATCTGTAATTTAATAGATCGGGACACATAACAGTCCCAGCAGATTCAGATTTGACATGTTAATATTAAACAGATTATAACTCCTAACATACAGACGCGATTGAAGATCCGTTTGTTGCGTTGAAAACTTTACTGAAAACCTAGAATTCATCCAACTGTAGCGTCGCTAAAATCTGATCCCAACTGGGGTCAAAATGCGTTGCGAAACGGACTTCTAGTTCTGAAATTGGATTTCCAGCCGCGAGCGCTTAAAATGAAATGGTTATAACTAATGATCTTGAAACCCGATTGGCTCGAAACCAAATTAGATGGATAGCTAACTGAACATATCAATTACTACCTGTTTATCATTTCGCTAAATTATATACATATGTTTCATGATAAATCGTGCAAGTGCTACACTGTTGTTTTTATGATACCTTAATGTGCTTCTTATACTGTTCATGCATCATATCATACCTATATCATTGTAGTGATAACCTAGTGAGATCGTGCATTTACCCAGTGTTAGTTTTCTAGCGATGACTGTGGCAAGTACGTCATTGTTCGTGTATCCGTGATTAAGTGAAAGTGATACGTACTTGTGCATAATCAGTGACCCTATATTTCTATTGCATTGTCGACGTCTGTGGGATGCGTGTACGTGTGACTATAAGTGGTATGGGACACTTATGGAAGCGCTTGCACGGGTGTCACAGATAAGGCATCCGACACTGCCATTTATCTTAGGTATTAGTCGGGACGTGCTTGATGGAGGTCCTGCCTCCAGTTCTCGCGCAGACTTGTCACGGATCGATTAGTATTTAGGGTGATGGTTAGCGTTTGATGTAGACCACGGGGTGTGGGGTAGTTTAAGTGTGAGTTCAACAGAATCTCGGGAGTCCCATGCCGGCTTATATATTTAGGGAGTTATATGGAGATTTACAGGGTACGTGATATATACACCGTGATATTCTTGTTACATGTTGGGCCCGTGGTCCCTTGCCCTTGGGTTCTACCCTTGGGTGGAGGACACTCGCGAGTGGTTGACTCTCACACTTGGACTGACGATAGGCTTATTGACCTGTGCAGTGAGACTTAGAGACTGATAGGGTTACTGTCATTTACATTCCTTATATACTGTGTTGACATACATGACACATCGTTATACTGTTTTACTGCTCCGCTGCATTTATCCCCGCTCATTTATATTCATGCTGTTATTGATTTACTGTTATTCATATCCTTCACCACTGTTAGAACTGTTACTTGATTATATACATTATATTGCTATTGTGTCGCTCTGACGACCTGAGTATGCATGCTCAGTGTGAGGAGAAGATTTAGCTTGGACCAGATCTAGACGTGCATCACAGACTTCTTGACTTGCCTTCCCGATTTACATTCATTTGTTCCACTTCAGGTCAGTCTTTATATTGTTTCCTTCAGTTACTGCATTTCTCATTACCTGCGCATCGTTTACTGTTTACCATGATAAACTAGAAGCCGAAGTGTGACTACGGCAGGACATTTCCTTGACCGTAGGAGCATGGCTGGCCTTGTCTACCCCTCGTATTCCGTATTTTAGGAAGCGGGGCGTGACACCTTCACTTCTAAAGCTCCGTGTAGTAGTCCCTTAACTCCAAGTAGTGTTCTCCGAACTCTTCTTAGGCTCCACTAAGCGAAAGAAATGAGCTTGCTTAAGGATTTTCGAGGTCGAAGATGATCTACGTCGAAAAATCTCTAACTCAAGCTAGCTCTTCACTAATTGAGGAATTAGTGAAGTAAACAACCTATACTAAATGGCTAGTTTGGTATAGATTGATGAAGTAGGAATTTTGCTCACTTTAGAATTATTTTTCTATCTTTCATTTTCACCTCTCTCAAGAGCTAGAGAGCAAAGAAGGAGATGAAGAAGATGAACTAATGTGAACCCTTGGGTGAGAAAATATCTCAAATCATATTTGTAAAGACTTAACCATGGCTAAAGATAATGGTTGGGTTAATAAATATCTAGAGTAAAAGAAATTAGTGGACTAAGTCAAGCCTTCTACATACTTCCACAACCATGTTTAGCCATGCTAATTTCCAACTAATTTTGATTTTTCCCTTAATAATTAATCACCCAAAATATCTTTAGTTTGGTGTGAATCTCATACATCCATGTCCAATGTATCATCTAGCATTACATATAAATAAATACATTAATATATATTTCATATATATTTATGTGTATTTGTAGAAAACAAATTCTTAAGTGAGCTAATATTAGTTAATATATATTAATATATCAAATATATAATTATATATATTAAATTATTAAATCAACACTTGATTTAATAATCCGGTTATATCACATACAACCGACTAATATCATTTATATGTATATCATATATACATATAACAAATTATTGAATCAACACTTGATTCAATAATCCGGTTATATCATATATAACCTATATCGCGAGATTAGAATACTGTATCACATACATGTATTAATCTCGGTCCCGCACATATCACATATGTGCCCTACTTTGTTTCGCTTGAGCTAGGAAAGCTCTGTGTAGGACTCTAAAGACTCGTCAATACGCCAACAATAAGTAATGATTATATCTGTCACCCACAAGCCGTCAGCGGGACTAGCTAGACGTAATGACTACCCAGGTATTGAGCGATCAAAAGATCAATAAGCAAGCATGTCCAAACTCCTGTGAATCCAGTAAGTAACACTACCATACAGTCCGATCTCTTCGTCTGATATGTCACATATCTAGTCTGGGGGTGGTAAACGTCAGACCCCAATAACTTGATAAGTCATGCCGACGTGAGGCTCATAACGGGTCGAGAAACTACTGATAACACTTACCAGTAAATCTCATCATCAGCCCTGGCCAGGGACTTCCTGTTATAGCCAATCGAGTATTGCGCAACATCAACCCCCCAATACCGGGAGAGACGAAACCCCTCCTATCGCTCATTGCCTCTATGTGACTCGAGACTGTATCCAAAATCTACCTGTTTGCACGCTCTCTTGAGCAGGTAGGGAGGAAATCAAAGCATAGTGGGAATCACACAAGACTGTATAACAATCTCGGGTCTACAGACTAACCTGTACCAGTGTCACCAGAGAACTGCTATCCGACTATATGTATAATAACATCTAGGAGTTCTCAGCGAGTCCTGTTCGGTGTACCCATTCTCCAATTAGCACTTGTATACAATCTTTGATGTCAAACACTAATGGTTATGGGATCAACCATCGTCCCATACAGGGTCAAGAAACGTACACACTAGTCTACTCTGGAATATCAATGCCCTGTCTCGATACTCTCTCGACTAAGAACAATTAAAGGATGAACTTGTGGACTATCCTGGCCCTACTAGTATGATTTGCATCATAGTCCTGGTAGTCAAGTACACATCCTAAGGGCTTTATCAACATGTAATGGAGAAACAGTAAGTGTACATGTTAAGATAAAGAGCAACCGAATAGCATACTATCATGTCGAGCAAGAAAGTCCTCTCTATATATATCCAAGCATCCACTATAATATACAATCATGTATAATAATGGCCTATAGGGTATACATATAACTAACATGAGGTCCATCTCATATTAAAAGTGGATCCTCTCAAGTATCTAATGTCGATGGCCATACTAACAGGAAGGCTTGCCAAATGGGCCCTCCTCCTGATGTAGTTCTCGATAACGTATCGTCCCCTCAAAACAGTGAAAGGGCAGGCCATTGCCGACTTTCCTGCGGAGCATCCGATACCAGCTGACTCCCCTTTAAATTGCGAGTTGCAAGATGAACACGCGTTGATGCAACTGAATAAGAAAATGATTCCCAATGGGAACTCTACTTCGATGGAGCATCTTCCATGAAGAGGCGAAAGAAAAACGCCCCCATAATCAAAGCCAGGGTGGGCCTTATCTTCGAGACCCCGCAAGGAAGGATATTGTATTACGCCCTTTCCTTAACGAAGCCGAGGACTAATAATGAAGCTGAATATGAAGCTTTGATAGCAGGTCTCGAGATCGCTGTCGACATGGAAATCAAAGACCTCCTCATATATGGAGACCCCCAGCTGATCGTTAGCCAAGTAAATGGCAACTATCAGACGTGCAACCCAGAGCTAATAAAGTACGGCGAAAGAGTGCAGCAACTGCTAACACAAATCCCCTCCTACATCCTGGAGAGTATACCGCGTGCAGAAAACAGCAAGGAGGATGCATTGGACAAATTGGCTAAGGAACTAGCCGATGAAGATCTCGATGACGTAAAGATCATCGTGCAAAGCCGCCGGGTTCTCGCGCCAACAGATATATCTTCGGAAGACTTAATAGAGCCACCCGAAAGAAAAGAAATGACCGAAAAAGTAGCCCTTCAAATAGCGGATGAAGAAAAGGTCAAGAATTGGAGGGAAGTCTTCATAGACTACTTCAAATCCCAATGAACGCCCAAAAATGCGCCGTCTAGACATCAGCTCATGAAACGAGGTCCGTCCTTTGCCTTCGTCAATGATACTCTATATAAGAGATCGTTCAACTGTCTGTGGCTAAGATGCTTGGGACCAGAAGAAAGTCGTCCAAGAGACTCACGATGGACTCTGCGGTTCTCATCAAGCTGGACCAAAGATGAAACTGAAGATAAAAAGAATGGGTTACTATTGGCCCACAATGATTCAGGAATGCCTCAAATATGCGAAGCAGTGTCACTCGTGCCAAATTCATGAGGACTTCATCCACCAATCCAAATCCGCTACACCCAACAGTAGCTAGCCGGCCATTCGAAATATGGGGAACTGATATAATTGGCCCCATTGAACCGGTAACGTCCAAAGGACATCGGTTCATACTGGCAATGACCGACTACTTTTCTAAGTTAGTAGAAGCAATACCACTAAGAGAGGTGAAGATGGAGAATATCCTCCATTTTTTCAGGACCCATGTCATCTATCGGTTCAGTACTCCGCGACGATTTATCTCGAATAATGGGCCAGCTTATAGAAATCATAAAATCAGCCGTTTCGCACAACAGCATAAAAATAGAGTGAAGATGCTCTTTAGTTTATAATGCTCGTGCCAACGGTCTGGCTGAAGCCTTCAACAAGACCTTGACAAAGATTACAAAGAAAACAGTGTCCAGAAACAAAAAAGATTGGCATGAAAGGCTACACAAAGCTCTCTGGACGTACCGAACAACGTTCAAAACGGCTACGAATACAACACCATACGCGTTGGTATTGGGCACAGAAGCAGTGCTTCCCCTTGAAATAGAACTCCTCTCTCTACCAGTGACAGTCCGATACGAGCTGACAGATGTAGAAAATGCTCATCTTCGGCTTGAGGAGTTTGATGCCCTCGAAGAAACTCGTCTTATAGTACAACGAAATCTGGAAGCTTATAAGGCAAGGATGACGCAGTCATACGAAAAAACTGTTCAGGCCGAGAACATTCCGCCAAGGCGAACTCGTGCTAGTCGTCAAAAAACTAATGATCCCCAATCGTGTAAAACAGGGGAAATTCGAGGCGAACTATGAAGGCCCGTACATCATAGACAAAGTATACCAAGGTGGAGCCTACCTGCTCATGGATATGCATGGCGAAAGACCCTTCCGGCCAATAAACGGCCGATTCCTCAAAAAATACTATGCTTGACAAGTCACGACTTAGGTCAATGATAGATGACGACGCTCGTGTCCGCTCGCTATCTTCCTGAGTCAGAACTCTCAAGGTAATATCCAAACAGCCCCGTCACCTCAAAATGGTGATAACAGACCGAGAAGTCCTTAAGCTAATTATCCGCCTCAAACATGGCGACATCGGACCGAGAAGTCCTTAAACTAACAATCCATCTCAAACATGGCGAAAATGGACCGAAAAGTCCTTAAACTAGAAATTCGTCTCAAACATGGCGATAATGGACCAGAATGTCCCTAAACTAGTGTATCGCCCCAAATACAGCGATATGCTCGCTTGAAATCTATATTGCAACCGAAGTCCTAGCGGCAAAGATTGCAACTCAAGTCCCATCGGCTACTCCAGCAATGAAGCCACCCCTAAGTCCTATCGAAAAATTGATGGGCACCTGCGGCGAAACTACTCTTGGGTATTCCATCGTTAAGAAAAAAAAGAAAAAAGAAAAAAGAAAAAAGAAAAAAGAAAAAAAAGGTATGTCCACAAGCGAAATGGGCACGGACGAAAACCCGTAAGGACGCTGTGAGTAAAAATAGTAGGACTACCGGCGAGCTTGTGAAAACCCGGAAGGGCGCAATCTCGTTGCAAAACGGTATGTCCACAAGAGAAATGGGTACGGATGAAAACCCGAAAGGATGCCGTGAGTAAAAACAGCAAGACTACTGGCGAACTTGTGAAAACCCGGAAGGGCGCAATCTCGTAAAAAAATAAAATAAGATAATACACTTACGAGATTCTCATGACTCGTAAGGAGAATTCCCCATATGAAACCTATACGGCTCATAGGATTCAAAAGCCTTAAACTACAGAGATCTGAACTTGTTCTTAAGCCGTCATATTCTCCAAGTTTCCCTATAGGCAATCCAATATTGACCCTTGTATACAATCCACGGGCACGAATAAATATTCCCTTACCAAGTTCTACCAATGGCGAGAAATGTCCCCATATGGTGAGCGACACTTGTAAGTCCTCTCGACTTATAAGGAGAAAACACACTTGGAAGATCCTTACGACTTACAAGAGAGAATATCATTTAGGAATCCCCACGATTCCTAAGCAGAAAATACACCTGCGGGATCCTCACGACTCGTAGGAAGAAACACCTTTATGAGATCCTTACGGCTCATAAAGTCAAAAGTTTTAGCCAACGGGATCCTAACCCTGTTTGCTAAGCCAGCTTTGTTCAAATCAACAAAGACAAATGATGATTTGCTCCAGGCAACATTCCAATTGTAGCGATACTGATGCCTAAATAGGTGTCAAACTCCAAGTCCTCTTACGACAAATGATGATTCGCTTCTAGCAATATTCCAGCTGCAGCGATGCTGATACAAAGATTGGTATCAGATCTCAGGTTCCTAACTCGTAATAAAACTCAGCGAGTCGCAAAAAATGCGTATGAGAAATCCGAAATGATTGGGCAACTCGCAATGAAAAAGCGAGTAAAAATAAAAAATACATAGCCGAAATGATTGACCAATCGCGACTTTCGCAATATGAAAAGCTGAAAAGATAGAGCATCACGGAAAAATAAAAAAAATAAAATTTTCTCTACCCTGCAGGTAGGTCCATACTGACCACTGTATACAATCCATGGACACAAATGAAAGAAATGGAACCATATTTTTCCACCAGGCTCCGTCAAAGGGAGAGCTAGATCTTGACGGCAATATCTACAGCCTAGAGATTAACTCGACATTCTTCTCATTCCAACAGCGTGCAGACGTGACGTTAACAAAGCTCCAAGGAGCCAAATCAAAACGGAGTAATGGCAAAATCCTAACTCCAACCCAGTGTTCCATCTCATTCCAGCAGGATGCAGACGCAACGTCATCATTAAAAAAGAAAGACCCAAGGGTCAAAGCAAAAACAATAGAGCCATGGAAAAAAACCCAGCTCCAAGTCTTGACGGCACATATACAATCTAGAGACTATTCCGGTGTTCCCCCTCATTGCAGTAGGATGCGGACACAACAATCAAATGAAATTGGAGCAATGTCATATTCCTAACTCCGGACTTCAATTGCAATACATACAGCATAGAGGTCCTACAGATGTCTACCCTAGTTCAGTAAAAGAATCGGCGTGACATCGTCAAAACAAAAAACGAAGTGACGGCATATTCCTACCTTCGGGTCTTGACGGCAACCCATATAAACCCTAAAGATCGTTGGAGATCATCCCACCCCAGAATGGTGCAGTTATGACTCATTGGAGCTCCAAATTGAGCCTAACCTCAAGTAAAAAGTGTCATGGCAAATTCCTAACAATCACTCTTCCGACGGTAATATGACCTAAGAAGATTACTTGAAATCGTTTTGTCCATCCTCAGAAGGGATCAGAGACACAACAGTCGCGGGACTACTCGAACAGCGGCTTAAAGACTGCATATCGAGAAATACATCAGCCAACGCGACGATACCATGGACTAAAACACTAGTAAAACAAACCTAACGGACCCGTATAAAAAAAGAGGGTTATCTATATTTTACGTTAGGATACACCTGCGAAATCCTCTCGACTCGTCTCGACTCATAGGGAAAAACATCTTTATGAGACCATCACGGCTCATGAGGGTGAAAAGCCTTATGCGACGGGGATATCAACCTGTTTTCTAAGCACTGTGGCCCTACAAGTAGGTCCAAATTGACTCTTGTATACTATCCATGGGCCATATTCTCCAAAGTCGCATACCGATGAGGAGGAGAAACCACTTACGAGTCCTCTCGACTCGTAAGGGGAAAATTATCTTGTGATATCCTTACGAATCTTAAGAGAAAACACACATAGGAGTCCTTACGACTTCTAAGGAGAAAAGACACCTAAGAGATCCTCTCGACTTGTAGGGAGAAAAGTTTTTATGAGACCCTAACATCTCATAAAGTTGAAAAGCCTTAGGAGACAGATCTAAATCTGTTGCTTAAGCCGTCGTTGCCCTACAAGTAAGTCCAAACTAACTCTTGTATACTATCCACGGGCCACATTCACCAAAATTACATGCCATTGAAATGAAGAAGCTATTTACGGGTCCTCATGACTCATAAGGAAAAAATACCTGAGTGAGATCCTTACGACTCACGGATGTGATGAACACTTAGGAATCCTTACGATTTCTAGGGAGAATATGCATCTATGAGATACTCATGACTCATAAGGAGAAAAACCTTCTTGAGACCCTTACGGCTCATGAAGATGAAAAGGCCTTAGGCTACAAAGATCCTAAATTTGTTTCCTAAGTCATCAATTCTATGGTCACGCATAACATTGCACTACTTCATCCATGTACATATTTACGTGGGCAAACTAGTGGGGGGCATTTGTTCCTGCCAAAAATTTTGGTTCAAAATTTGCTGTTCCCTTATAAAAATAAAGAGAAAGCTCCACGTGTTAAACACGTGCACCCAGATGCAAAGTATGTAGGCATCGCTTCAGATAAGATTAAATCCTTCAGCGTCTCACGTGTTTCCCACGTGAGCGCCAGCTTCTGTTAGGATTAAATCTTATAGTGGCGCCTCACGTGGAACACATGTGAGCGCCGGCGTGCAAAGCATGAAAGCGACTATTTATAAAAGAATTAAATTCTTAGGCGGCGCCCACGTGCATAGCACGTGAGCGTCAGCGTCCAAACTAAAGAGAGTAGAATTAAATTCTACATAAGAGATATTTCCCTAAAATCTGGGATATTCTCCTAAAATCTGGGATATTCTTTGTTAAACAGAGCCGTTGGATCAAATATCGAATGGTGACAATAAATCATCAAATTATAGAATCAAATTCTATTAGGAGAAAATATCTCTTAAATCTTTCTAAATAAGAAAGATACTTTCGGTTGGATCAATGATCCAATAATAGAATAAAATTCTATTTTGGGAATATATTCTCTTAATCTTTCTAAACAAAAAAAAGATTGCTATCTGTAAAACAGAGATCCCTTGGATTAAAAATCAAATGGTGATTAAAATTCACCACTTAACAGAATAAATTTTGTATATGGAAGAATATTTCCCCAATCTTGTTAAAAACAAGAACAACATATTCTGTAAAACAGAAAACCTTGAATCAAAGATCCAACGGTGGGTAAATTCCCCATATCAATTTTGAGACCAATTAAATCAATTGGAATCTCTCAATGAGAGATTTTCTCAAAACTAATTAATAATCTTCCTCCACTATATAAAGTACCCGAGACTTCAAGTCACACAGAGAAGGAGAGACATACAGGGAGATAGAAGGAACCCCTTATAAGTTTCTGCAAAAATACAGTAAGCTCTCTAAAAAAAAGAACAGAGAATTCAATTATCAAAGAAGAAGACCTTCCTTCCCAAAACCCTAGGTAAATAACAGAGACCAAAATATCTCTATCACATATAAGAGTTTAACCCTTTTAAAAGAACTTAGTTGTTTCTCTGAATCCGAGATCCATAAAACAAGTCACCCATAAGTTGAGAATTTAATTTTCATCGGGAAGATCTTGTTTTTTAGAATAAAAAAAATCAAAGAAGAACAAATTAAAAAGGAAGAAAATGGAGTCCATGATACTCCAAGAACTCAGTTTCTTCAAATCAAGAACTTAGTTCTCTAAAAACTCAACCCGAAATCCTCAAAAATAGTGATTTTGGTGAGCGTTAATGGCCAAAATACCATTGACAGAGATTTAACCTCTCTGAAATGTAGGATTACCTAGCACGACAGCTAGGTTTCGGAAGGCATCATCCATGCCGTTTTCAAAAAATTTGCCATGCTACATAACCCTAACCCTATAATCTTAACTAGAAAATTAAACAATACATGCATGTAAACAACTTTATATCTAAGTGAATAAGGAATACAACCTTTGTAGACCGGTCCTTCACTTCAATAGCTTCGTGTAGAAGTCCCTTCACTGCAAGTAGTGGTCTCCTGGACTCTAGTTGAACTCCACAAGGTGAAAGGAACAAGCTTGCTTGAAGTCTTCGAGGCCGAAGATGATCTACGTCGAGAAGACTCTAACTCAACCTACCTCTTCACTAATTAGGGTTAGTGAAGCTAACACCCTAAACTAAATGGCTAATCTAGTAGAGAATGATGAAATAGGATTTTTGCTCACTTTAGAATTAATTTTCTCACTTATTTTCTTCACTTCTCCAAAACCTAGAGAGCTCTCTCTTGATGAAAAAGAAAATGAAAAGGAAAATAGAATGAGTGAGCATAGCAACCATGGATGAGAAAATATCTCATATAACTTTTGTAGAGACTTAACTATGGCTAATGACAATGGTTGGGTTAATAAATATCTAATGTAAGACAAAATTAGTGGACCAAGTTAATAGGTTCTACAAGCTTCCACTAAGTATCAACCATGACTAAATTCCATCTAATTTTGATTTACTTTAAATAAATAAACCTCACATTATCATGAGTATGGTGTGAGTCTCATACACCCATGTTGCATGTAGTAACAAGCATGACACTAAAACAATAATATATATCACATATATATTATATATGAGTGAGAAAAAGAAAAGCTTAAGTGAGCTAATATTAGTTAATGTAAAAATTAATATATCAAATATATAATTATACATTAAATTATTAAATCAACTCTTGATTTAATAATCTGGCTATATCACATATAACCGACTAATATCATTTGTATCAACTTATCGAATCAACACTTGATTCGATAGACCGGCTATATCACATATAACCGACCGATATCACATATCGTGAGAATAGAATACGCTATTACATACACGTATTAATCTCGGTCCAGCACATATCACATATGTGCTTCTACTTCGTTTCGCCTGAGCCAAGAAACCTCTGTGTAGGACTCTGAAGACTCGTCAATACGCCGACAGTAGGTGATGATCATATCAGCCACCCACAAGCCGTCAGCAGTACTAGCTGGACGTAACGGCTACCCGGGTATTGAGCGATCAGAAGATCAACAAGCAAGCCTGCTCATACTCCTGTAAAGCCTGTTAGTAACACTACCGTACAGTTCGGTCTCTTCGTTTGATATGTCGCATATCTAATCTAGGGGTGGTTAAATGTCAGACCCCAGTAACCGATAAGTCGGGCTGATCTGAGGCTCATAACGGGTAGAGAAACTACTGATACCACTTACCAGTAGATCTCTGTATCAGCTCTGGCCAGAGACTTCCTGTTTTGGCCAATCGAGCACAGCGCAACATCAACCCCCAATACCGGGAGGGACGAATCCCCTCCTATCACTCATTGCCTCCATGTGACTTGGGACTGTATCCAAAAACCACCGTTTTGCATGTTCTCTTGAACATGGTAAGGTGGAAATAAAAGCACGGTGGAAATCAAAGCACAGTGGGAATCACATAAGACACTATGACGATCTCGGGTCTACAGACTGATCTGCACCAGTGTCACCAGAGAACTGCTATCTGACGATAGGTATAATACCATCTAGGAGTTCTCGGCGAGTCCGATCAGTGTACCCAGTCTCCACTGAGCACCTGATTGAGTCATTCTCGACGTGTTGAAAAAAAAGTGTTATCACAATCAAAGAATTTATAACCGCAATCAATAACGGTGTCGATATAGTTCGTTAATGAGAACGGGTCGTCCACTGGGATTCATGTATTTATTCGTTCTTGCTTTAGTTGAGCCGAAAGAAAATAGTAAAGAAAATTCAAGAAAATGAGATTTCAAGATTTAATTGAGTTTGTCATTTCAAGAAAATCAAGAAAGAGTTTAAATTTTCGTAATCAAGAAAATGTCCAAATTCAATTTTAGTTATGAAGAAAATGTAGAATAGTTTGTAGAATTCGATAGGAATTAGTAGCAATGATGAATACTAATAATGACTTATCTTATCTATTGATGAATTATAGCTAGAATGATAGTGATGAATGAAGATTAGGAATCTATTGAAGAAACTAGGATTTCTCCTTCACTATCCCTTGTCTTTTCATTGATCATCATTCAAATTTAGTATTTAGCGAGGAGAATCATCAATCATTTAATCCCAAATTGCAACGAAATAATCAAGAACGGTGATCTCATTCCAAATTTGGTCATTAATGATTTTTTTGCTAAAGTTCATAATTCTCATAAGACTTAAGATTAGTTTAGGATTTCATCACCATTTGATTTACCGAATTCCTTCGAATCCGTAGCAAGCGGAGATTTACTCACGCATCATGAAAATAGAAGAATCAAGAATTAGAAATTTCATAATGCAAGAATGTAAAGAAAGCAGGAATTAGCAATTGATCACCTTTATTAATCAACTTCAAATTACGCGTTCCTTCAATTTGAGGTTACAAGAAGTGCTCTCGATCGCTCCCTTGAAAAGGTAATTTCTCCGTCGACTTTTGCTTCACTCGATCTTCGTGAGACTTAGATCTATCATAGATCACGTGCTCTTGATGATGATCGGCTTTGCATAAAGGATCTTGAATATTGTTGCTTAATATTGATCTCAACGATTCTCGATTTGATTTGGAATTGAATTGGATTTGGTTTTGGTTTGTGTGCTAAATGTCTATTAAAATTCAACAACCTCACAACATTAGCCCTAGGTCCCTTTTTATAGCCCTAGATCAAGCTTCTCTCATAAGATAGGTTGTTACAAGAAGGCTTCTAGAATAAGCGAGGTAGTTATGAAACTTGATCAACAAGCTAGGTTGTTGTAGAGAAGTTTCTAGAAGAAGGTTATTATAATGAAGTGTCCCCAGCAAGCTAGGTCATTGAGAAGAAGTTTCTGGAGAATTCCTGATCGCCTACGCCCCAACTAGGCCACGGATCCGCGGCGGATCGGCCTGACTCGGCCGTGGATCCGCGGCCGTTTGGTGAGTTTGTGCCTTCAAAATTCTTCTTTCTTCTTATGTTGATCTATGGATTTATATTTGATATCCGGAATCCTTTTATCACTTCTGAATCTCTGCCAGATTTTAACTCTTTGACTTTCTGCATTTTGTCGGCAAATTTGCGATTCCGATATCTGTCCTGAAATAATTTTCTGCATAAAATCTCACTGAAGATTGTTGAGATATACAATATCATGCGTGAAGTAATAAACATATAATTTCCGTCCAGAATGTTGATTATAATGTATAACACGTGATATTTGGTATTTTCCAGACGAACTTGTAATACATGTTATATTTATAACAAACACCCTTAGATATTTAGAAAAGTGAGGAAATTATTATATTAAAAATTGCAATATTTTCGACTGAATAAATTCTTCCAAACTTAATTTTGATCGTCTCGAGCAAACTTCTTTTATTCAAGAGTAGGAGAAAATATAAAGAAAAAGAAAAACTAACTAGCACACTTTCGTAGACAAACACGATTGCACTGAGCACGTGTAACAAACCTTTAAACCTCTAGGTGTCCCTAGTAGGAGGAGTGTTGTCTCCTGAGGGTTTTCAGCAGATTGCACCCACAAAATTCTATAATAAAAGGAAGACTGTGAAAGTTATATATAAATATAAGAATTATAAAAGAAAGAACTTGAAAATCAGAGTTTTCAACTACACTACCTTTTCGGTTGTCATGAGCCCTATCTTAATAGTCATGAAAAGATATTAGAAATCACATCATCTCTCAATAAAATATCGCCTTTATTCTTCATCCCTACCTTTCTTCCAAATACCGATCATATACCCCTACGTGTGTGTAAAAGATATCCCTACACTCGGAGAATTCAATTCAAGCTATCATACTCTTGTCCATCTACCTCAGTACTTTTTAGTCGGTGAATATTTTAGATGGAATTGCTCACACATTTTTCATGCGACCGTTAATACTTCTTGAGGTACTAACCGACCGATTACTAAATGTGCTCACATATTAGGCGTAATTAGCAATATCCTCGTCTTGAAACACCTAAGGCTTAGCAGTGACTCCCAAACCAGTTGGTCTAAGGCACTAGGTGATGAAGCACCCTCGCTATATTTTTTTATGCTGCCTTGATGAATACAAAACCAGTGTTCATTTTTCTTCACAATTTTATACTTTTATGCTTCATTTATTATTTTCTTCATACTTTGGTTTTTAGATAAGAGCATTTCAAGATATCCTCTACTATCCCAAGTTTCAAGACGTGTGTAAGTGCGTATAGTAAAGTATCAACGTTCAAATATTTGGCTTTCAGAATAGAAACTATTTTTCAGACTTATTTTTATCCTCAGGTTAGTGACTTCCTTCATCTTACTAACTCTTGGGACAACGGCTCATAACTATTTATTACTAGTTTCGTCTAAGAAAACATCTAACTTTCTTGGTTTTCTTAAATTTTTCCAATCTTTTAAATATAATTATTCGCTTTCTAATCTTTTATTATAAAAGAAATTTTTAAAAAAAATTGTGCTTATGCAAAGTGTAATGCAAAGTGATGCATAAATAAGCACAAAGCTCCCCCAAACCTGTTTACAGTAGTGTCCTCACTGTTGTCATCTTTTAAATTTCAAAAACCTGTAGACTTGGGAGGAAAAGTTATTAACGGGGACAAAAATAATGAAAGTGAAAATCTTCCCCCAAACTTATTTTTTTACTTTATTATTTATATATATTTTATTTATTATGTACAATTTTGCATTTTTATTTTTTTTTAAATTTTTATTTTTTTTATTTTTTTTATGATCGCCTCCATTCTAAAGATGAGACGAAATTACCGAGGGGTCAGTGGAAAATTAGTCATTATAAAGCGGCTCCTGTAAAAACAGGAGCTCCTCCGTAGGGTCAGTAGAAAAATACGGTTTTAATCTATGCCCATTCACTTTGAAAATTGTACCGTTTTTTCTGTTTTCAACTTTAACTGTCCCGTGCGGGTAGACATACCGCACAACAAATGGTCCATTTCAACGAGATCGTAGCTTACCCGCAAGAAAATGGAAACGGAAATTGTAAAGAAGGACTTGTTGACCTGGGGTAAAAAAAATTTTCAAAATATTTTTATCGTGAAATACCTTAGTTCGATTCTTTACTATCACTGCATTATCGTAAGCTTCATCGCGGAGTTCGCTTAGCTCATTTAATTGCAGCTTCCGAAAGTTGCAGGCTTAATTCAAATCGAAGTTAAGTTCTTTAATGGCCCACATTGCTTTATGTTCGATCTCGACCGGAAGGTGGCAAGCCTTTCCAAACACTAGACGGTAAGGAGACATACCAAGATCGGTCTTATAAGTGGTACGAAATGCCCAAAGAGTATCCGTCAATTTGGTTGACCAATCTTTCTGGTTTTTAGAAACTGTCTTCTCCAGAATTAGTTTGATTTGCCTATTTGAAATCTTAGCTTGCCTGCTCGTTTGGGAATGATAGAGTGTCGAAAGTTTGTGGTTGATTGCATATTTCCGCATCAAAGTCTCGAAAGACCAATTACAGAAATGCGTCCCGTTGTCGCTAATAATAGTGCGAGGGTGTCCAAATCGCGAAAAGATATTGTTTTTAAGGAACTTAATGACAACCTTGTTGTCATTAGTGCGACAAGAAATAGCTTCCACCCATTTCGAGACGTAATCAACCGCTAACAAGATGTACAAATTCCCAAAAGAGTTGGAAAAAAGACCCATAAAATTAATACCCCAAACGTCGAAAATTTCAACAACCAATATTGGTTGAAGTGGCATCTCATTTCTTTTAGAAATCCGACCCGTGTGTTGACATTGTGTACAGGTTTTGTAATGATCAAATGCATCTTTGAATAAAGTAGGCCAGTAAAAACCGCATTGCAAAACCTTCTCCGCCGTCTTACGTGGACCAAAGTGACCTCCACATGCCTGATTATGACAGAAAGACAAAACACTCTTGAATTCTTCATTGGGTACACATTTGCGAATGATTTGGTCGGGACAATATTTAAACAAATAAGGTTCATCCCAGTAAAAATACTTTACTTGGGAAAGAAATCTATAATTATCTTGTTTAGACCAATCGCTTGGAATAAGTCCCGTTGCAAGATAATTCACAATATCCACGAACCAAGGTTCGCTGGATACGGTCAAGAGCTGTTCGTCCGGGAAAGAGTCGTTAATTGGCAAGGTCACAGTTGGTGAAGAGATGCGTGAAAGATGGTCGGCTACTATATTTTCACATCCTTTCTTATCTCGAATAACAAGATCAAATTCTTGTAATAATAGGATCCAACGTATTAACCTACCTTTAGCATCCTTCTTTGATAAAAGATATTTTAGGGCGGAGTGATCAGTGTAAACCACAATTGATGAGCCAATCAAGTAAGGCCTGAATTTTTCTAATGCAAATACAACTGCCAAGAGTTCTTTCTCAGTGGTTGTATAATTAATTTGGGTATCATTCAAGGTCTTATTTGCATAATAAACACATGTGGCGTCTTATCAATATGCTGTCCTAAGACTGCACCAACAGCAAAATCTGATGCATCACACATAAGCTCAAACGGATGGTTCCAATCGGAAAATGATAGAAAAGGGGCTGTAGTGAGGGAATTTTTAAGTGAGTCAAATACAGCCTTACAATCCGAATCAAAATGAAATGTTGTATCCTTGGCCAAGAGAAGAGTTAAGGGTCTGGCAATTTTTCTAAAATCCTTAATGAATCTCCTATAAAATCCTGCATGACCAAGAAAAGATCGTATATCTTTGACGCATTTGGGATGAGAAAGGTTATGAATGACATCTATCTTAGCTATGTCAACCTCAATGCCTTTCCGTGAAATGATATGTCCAAGCACAATACCCTCTTGGACCATGAAATGGTATTTTTCCCAATTCAAAGTTAAGTTCTTATCTTTACAACGAGTAAGAACTGTTTCAAGATGAGTTAAGCAATCATCAAAAAAGTCCCCGAATATAGAGAAATCGTCCATGAAAATCTTCAGAAAATTCTCGACCATGTCCGAGAATATCCCCATCATACACCGCTGAAATGTAGCGAGAGCATTACATAACCCAAAGGGCATGCGTCTATAAGCAAAAGTACCAAAAGGACAAGTAAATGTGGTTTTATCTTGATCCTTTTTGGCAATAGGGACCTGGTTATAACCAGAGTATCCGTCCATGAAACAATAATATTCATGTCCAGCTCGTTCCAACATCTGGTTAATAAAAGATAGAGGGAAGTGGTCTTTCCTCGTTGCGGCATTGAGTTTTCTATAATCAATACATACACGCCATCCAGTTTGAGTGTGTGTCTCGAGCAACTCAATAGCCTCATTAGTTATGACCGTGATGCCAGATTTCTTAGGGACTACATGAATAGGACTTACCCATTGGCTATCAGATATTGGGTAAATGATACCACTGTCAAGCCATTTGACGATTTCATTCTTTACCGCCTCCTTCATGACGGGATTTAACCGTCTTTGTGGTTCTCGGGTTGGCTTGGCTTCATCCATCAAATGTATATGATGTTCAACAATCAAGGGACTAATCCCTTTGATGTCGGCCATTATCCAACCAAATGCTTGCCGATTAGATCTCAAGACCATCAAGAGGGCGTTCTCTTGCTCTAAGGCTAAAGAAGCGGATATGATCACAGGCAAAGACTCATTCTCACCTAAATATGCATATTTAAGGTGAGAAGGTAACAATTTGAGATCTAATATCGGCGGAGAGACAATAGAAGGTGGGGTAAGTGAATGACATTCGGATTCTCAAAGAAGTTTATAGCCTGCAAAGGATATAGACTCGGAAAGTGTGTTTGACTTTTGTAATGAGTCAGAAGGTTCAAACTCAGGGTAGGACCCATCAAAAGTTTCCTCACTATAATGTACAAGATCAAATAATAATGTGCTACTGTTGTTGAGATCATCAAAGAAAAGTTCATCAGCCTTGCAGCTTTCAGAGCTATCTCGTGGACAGAACAGACATCAAGAATATGAGCAGAGTGTTCAGATGGCTGACTTCCAATCTTGTAAATATTAAGCTCAATTGTCATTTTCCCAAAGGATAGGTTCATGGAACCGTTTCGACAATTAATGACAGCATTGGAAGTGGCAAGGAAGGGTCGACCGAGAATCACCGGAATTTGGTTCCGTCGGTTTGCTACAGGCTATGTATCTAAAACAATAAAGTCCACAGGGAATATAAATTCCCTGACTTTTATCAACACATCCTCCAGCTCACCCCTAGGTTTGGTGATAGATCGGTCTGCCATTTGGAGAGTACAATGAGCCGGTTTCAACTCTCCAATCCCTAACTGCTCGTAGACAGAGTATGGAAGCAGCTTAACACTAGCGCCAAGGTCGAGTAAAGCACGGTTAATATTTCTACCCCCAATAGAAATAGAGATTGTAAGATAGCCAGGGTCCTTACGTTTCTTTGGTAATTGTGGGATAAAAGCGGTGCTAACATTATTCGTCATGAATACCTTTTTGGGCACTTGAGTCTTCCTCTTCCTAGTGCACAAGTCCTTAAGGATTTTCGCATAAGCAGGAACTTGTTGTATAGCATCTAGGAGAGGGATATTGATATTAACCCGTTTAAACATTTCCATAATCTTCTCCATATGTGGACTTGGTTTGTTTCCCCCTAACTGATTTGGATAAGGAGTTTTAGCAATAAGAGCTGGGTCCAACATTGGAGAAGGTCGGATGGTTGGAACAGATCCCAGAATTGGAGTGGGGATCATCTTTGGTTGACTAGAAGAAGTGGCTGAGGGTTCGAGTCTTGAGGAAAATGGAGAATAGGCTCGGAAGAAGATGAACTAGGATCAGAAGTGGAAGTGGAAGTGGAAGCCGGGGTGTCATTGATAGATTCTTCATTATCAGTATCAATATGTTCACCGACTTGATTATTCAGCACTCTTCCGGATCTCAATGTTGTAATGGCACTCACATTGTAGTGTTGTGAATGCCCAGGATTCGGTAAGGGTTGAGATGGAAGTTTTCCTTTCTCTCTAGCACTCATTTCGGTATTTAATCGTGCAATTTATGCTTCTATCGATTTAATACTCTCTCCGTGGGAGGTAGAGTTCTTCTTTATATCATCAATAGAAGACCTTATATCAGCCGACACTTGGATAGAATATTTCATAAGCAAATCCAAAGTTCGTTCGAGTGAAGGAGAATTATCGGTACCGACCAACTGCAAAGAATTATTATACGGTGCAGAAGTGTTAGCCGGATTTTGAAAATTTTGTGATTGGACGGGGTGCTGACTCAGTTGTAGTGGTTGCTGTTGTTGTGGAGGGACCCTTTGAAAGTTATTTTGGTTTGGAACCGTATTTTGAGTTTGGTATTGGTTACAAACAAAATTAGGGTGATTCCTCCAACCCTGATTATAAGTAGAAGAATAAGGATCGTTTCTAGGTCGTTACTGAAAAGTAGCATTAGTGTGTTCTTGACCTTAAAACGGAGAATTCAAAGGACATTCTTCAGTCAAATGTGATGGATCGGAACAGTATCCACACACAGTTTTAGGGAGTGTGACCGGGTTTAGGGAGACTAATAAAAATTTGTGTTCCATAACTTCAAGTTTCTTTTGCATTGCTGCCATTTCAGCTTTGACTGCTATGGAAACATCAAGTTGATGGATACTACCCCTAGATGATGGTTGACCGACACTCTCCTATTGCAAAGTTTTTTCAGCAAAATCTTCTAAAAATTTCCAAGCTTCACCATCGTCTTTAGAAATGAAATTGCCTTGACACGTGGATTCAAGCATCTGCTTCGTTGTTGGATTAATGCCCTCATATATGATTCGGCACAGATCCCATAGATAGATTCCGTGATGAGGACATTGGACTAGCAGATTCTTGAATCGTTCAAAACACTTCCAAAATTGTTCATTGGGAAGCTGGGTAAATTAATTGATTTCGCTACGGACACGGGCGGTGTTATGATTGGGATAAAATTTCTTAAGGAATGCTATGAAGAATTCATCCCAGTTGGAAATAGAGTGTGCAGTTGTATTATAAAGCCATTTTTCAGCTAAATCGCACAAAGTGAACGAGAGAAGACGCAATCTCATAGTATCCACAGAAAGTTGTGAAGTGCCTATCATAGCACATACATTTTCAAATTTGGTAATAAAAACGGATGCATCTTTAGACTCGAGACCATGAAATTTTGGTAAAAGATTGATATAGTGTGGTTTGATTTCGAAATTATCCCCATTGGCTGGTGGAATGGAAAGACAAGTAGAAAGAGGACCACGTATCAGGTAGCATCTCTCTTGGAGAGACATACGCGGTAGATTCTTCGCACCCGCGGGCGGTGGCAAAGTGGTGTTATAATTTGATAGAGATCCGTCCATCTCGGTGGATGTGGTGAGTGGTGAGGAAAAAGAAGATGTAGAATTACCGACTTCGGAGTCGATAGAAGAGACACGGACAAGACGGGCACTAGAATCCCGTGTCCAACCGAGCATGCACTAAACGGTTTAGCATAAGTGGCAGCGTTTGTGATAATTAGAGAAAGTGGTTTGTTTTAGTTTTGTTTTTTTTTTTGTTTTGAAAAAGACGGATTTTGAAAAATCACAACAAAAAATGCACAATCAATCCTATATCTACGGTCGCCTAGGTTAAGTCACTAGACCGCTCCTAGACTTTCAGAAGACAAATCGCAGGATAAATCCTCTACTACCTCTTTATCTATTCTGTGGCCAGATAAGTGTCGGGTAAGTGGGAGGTATCCGCTACATAAGTAGCGGGCCTAATTAAGTAACCACTTGCCTTAGACACACCTGCCTTAGACACCACAAAAGAAATGCGGATAAGCAATAGATTACCCACGACCTTTTTCTGTTCTAATTGAGCGTGACGGTCCTTAGAGTCTTGTCTAGATATTTTTTTAGTTAATGAAGGGTGATGCGGATGCTAGTTTTGTGATTTGCGGGGTTTAAGAAGGGTAATGAAATCCCCACCTAATCTGAATTTAGTCTTTACCTCTTAATTTCCGTATTAAAATATGCAAAACAACCAATATCAAAACATGCAACAAATTTTTTTTTGAGCGGCTAATTTTTGCAAAGAATCCTACAGAAAAGTGTTATTGAACAAGATTAGAGGAGAGATAAGAAAGTATAGAATATACCAGAGAAAACTGAAACCCTAACTCTTCAAAAATACCGCGGATCCGCCGCCAAATTCTGCTATCTGCCGCGGTTCCGCGGTTGTTTGAATGGTTCCTTGAACGATTTTTGGTTCTGATGCTCCCTTTGCTCCTCTGTGCTAGATGAAATGATCTGAATAATTTTCTCCCTGCTGCAGTGATTTCAGATTTCCTTGCAAAATTCACACACTAATTGTTAAGCACACGATGCGATTTTGATTCCAATTTTTTTGATGGAATGATAATATTTCAACTCAAATAGAAAGAACGAACAAATTACACACGGATCCCCGGCAACGGTGCTATTTGATTGAGTCTTTCTCGACGTGTTGAAAAAAAAGTGTTGTCACAATCAAAGAATTTATAATCGCAATCAATAACGGTGTCGATATAGTTCGTTAATGAAAATGGGTCGTCCACTGGGATTCGTGTATTTATTCGTTCTTGCTTTAGTTGAGCCGAAAGAAAATAGTAAAGAAAATTAAGAAAATGAGATTTCAAGATTTAATTGAGTTTGTCATTTCAAGAAAATCAAGAAAGAGTTTAAGATTTCGTAATCAAGAAAATGTCCAAATTCAATTTTAGTTATCAAGAAAATATAGAATAGCTTGTAAGATTCGATAGGAATTAGTAGCAATGATGAATACTAATAATGACTCATCTTATCTATTGATGAATTATAGCTAGAACGATGGTGATGAATGAAGATTAGGAATCTATTGAAGAAACTAGGGTTTCTCCTTCACTATCTCTTATTTTTTTCATTGATCATCATTCAAATCTAGCATTTAGCAAAGAGAATTATCAATCATTTAATCCCAAATTGCAACGAAATAATCAAGAACGGTGATCTTATTCCAAATTTGCTCATTAACGATTCTTTTTGCTAAAGTTCATAATTCTCATAAGATTTAAGATTAGTTTAGGATTTCATCACCATTTGATCTACCGAATTCCTTCGAATCCGTAGCAAGCGGAGATTTACTCACGCATCATGGAAATAGAAGAATCAAGAATTAGAAATTTCATAATGCAAGAATGTAAAGAAAGCAGGAATTAACAATTGATCACCTTTATTAATCAACTTCAAATTACACGTTCCTTCAATTTGAGGTTATAAGAAGTGCTCTCGATCGCTCCCTTGAAGAGGTAATTTCTCCATCGACTTTTACTTCGCTCAATCTTCGTGAGACTTGGATCTATCGTGGATCACGTGCTCTTAATGATGATCGGCTTCGTATAAACGATCTTGAATGTTGTTGCTTGATGTTGATCTCAACGATTCTCGATTTGATTTGGAATTGAATTGGATTTGGTTTTGGTTTGTGTGCTAAATGTCTACTAAAATTCAACAACTCTTCAACAACTCTTCAACAACCTCACAACATTAGCCCTAGGTCCCATTTTATAGCCCTAGATCAAGCTTCTCTCATAAGCTAGGTTGTTACAAGGAGGTTTCTAGAATAAACTAGGTTGTTGTAGAGAAGTTTCCAGAAGAAGGTTATTACAATGAAGCGTCCCCAGCAAGCTAGGTCGTTGAGAAGAAGTTTCTGGAGAATTCCTGCTCACCGACACCCCAACTCGGCCGCGGATCCACGGCGGATCGGCCTGACTCGGTTGCGGATCCGCGGCCGTTTGGTGAGTTTGTGCCTTCAAAATTCTTCTGTCTTCTTATGTTGATCTATGGATTTATATTTGATATCTGGAATCCTTTTATCACTTCTGAATCTCTGCCAGATTTAACTCTTTGACTTGCTGTATTTTTTCCGCAAATTAGCGATTCCGATATCTGTCCTGAAATAATTTTCTGCACAAAATCTCACTGAAGATTGTTGAGATATACAATATCATGTGTGAAGTAATAAACATACAATTTCCTTCCAGAATGTTGATTATAATGTATAACACGTGATATTTGGTATTTTCCAGATGAACTTGTAATACATGTTATATTTATAACAAACACCCTTAGATGTTTAGAAAAGTGAGGAAATTGTTATGTTAAAGATTGCAATATTTTCGACTGAACAGCACCCGTATATCATCTTTGATGTCAAACACCAATGGATGTGGGATCATCCATCGCCCATCAAATGGGTCAAGAAGCGTATACGCTAGTCTACTCTGGAATATCAATACCCTGTCTCGATACACTCTCGACTAGGAATAATTAAAGGATGTACTTATGGATTACCCTGGTCCCACTAGTATGATCTCCATCATAGTCCTGGTAGTCAAGTACACATCCTAAGGGCTTTATCAACATGTTAGAGCAATACAGTATCACAATACAAGTCTACATATTAAGACAAAGAGTAACCAGATAGCATACTATCATGTCAAGCAAGAAAGTCCTCTCTATATATGTCTAAGTATTCACTATAATATACATCATATGTACAATAATGGCCTCAAGGGCATACATATAAATAACAATCTCCCACTTGCACTAAGGCCAGTTGTTGTAGTATCTAATACCCAAAATCCCAAAGAGTCTCTCAAATTGTATCTGGGGTATGGCCTTTATGAGTGGATCCGCCGTGTTATTCTTCATGTCAACTCTCCTGACCTTGATCTCCCGGCGATCAACTATCTTTCGGATTAGGTGATACCGTTTTAGAATACGCCTGGATCACTGATTGGACCTGGGTTCCTTGGCCAAAGCCGCTGCTCCATTTGTTCCCCTCCGAAGGACGCGGCGGACGTCTTGCCTGAAATTTGGGGCAGATGCTAATATGTGCTATCCGTCCACCTCTCCGAAGATGCCAAGCTGATTTATGGCACCGTGTATCGAAGGTTTAAACGGATGCGGCCGATATAGCAGACTTCGTCAGATTCCCCCTCATTCGAGGGTTTTTTTTTGTGGGAACACTCTTCCCTGCAGGCGCAAGCCCCTGCAGTTAATTACGCTACCACATAGCGGTAACAACTTTCTCCTTCTCCACAAGGTCACTTCGTGTCGTGGATATTTGTTTTGTGCTCGGTTGCCCTTGGATTGTATACGGAGACTAATTTGTGTTGTCACCTATAGGACGTGGATTAGTCCAAATCCGTATTTTCTTAGATTTGGGTTTAGGGTTTTGGTTTAAGGATACGTTAGTCTCATTTTAGACTAAGATCAACTTAAACGTTTGTTAAGGATACGTTAGTCTAATTTCCAGACTAAGATCAACTTAACAGGATCATTTAGATCCAACAAAAGAGCATTTGGGCTCTGTTGTTTAGTTTAGAGACATTGCGGTGGATTTCCAATTTAAGGACTTGGTGGTCCATTGTAGTCCGTGAAATGTATGGCAGTCGGGACCCGTCACCTCTCTGAAGACGTTGAAGGATTACAATGAGAAATATCAAAGGAGTTCAGAGATGTACCCTTGAACCAATGTTGGTTGGGATATCTATAGTCCAATTTGGGACTAAAGTCTGTTTGAAGGTTTATGAGCATATGGGCTCAGTTGATATGAGTTGAACATCTCATTGTTCTGGCTGTTGAGCTTTTATTTGGGCTCGGCCCTTTTATTAATGTATAGCATTGGGCTCTGTAGTCAAATGCATAGCATTTATATTTGGCCTGTTAGTCCTTTACTTGGGCTCTGCCCTTTTTTAAATAATGCTCAGCATTTAAATGGTCTGACAGTGCGCCACGTGGCTTGTCAGGCGCTTTGCGCTAATTAAAGAGCGCAAGGCGCCAGTGCATGTGGAGGTGACACGTGTCACGCTCTGGTGAGCGCAAGTCTGTTAGCGCAGTGCGCTGCTGACACGTGGCGCGCCCTGATGCAGTGCGCCATTCCAAGAGCGTAGTGCGCTATATTTAGGAGCGCAGAGCGTAGATTGTTCTGTGATTGACACGTGGCGCTCTCTGGTGCAGTGCGCCAATCCAAGGAGCGCAAAGGCTCATTTCAAAAATGTAAGGCACTGTCCAATAGCGCAGAGCGCATTTTGATCCAATTTAGATCAAAGAAACAAGTTTTTCTTGTTCTAAAGAGGTTCTATCTCAAGATTCAAGAACCAATGGTTCATCAAAAGGCCGTGCCTTTATATATATCAAAAGATCTAGGAATGAAGTAAATTACTTCTTTATGATTGGATCTTTATGATCTTCTTTTTATTTTTTTGTAGTGAAGATCTTGATCTTGTTCTTAGATCTTTCATCTTTTTTTTTAGAAGAAATTCTTCTTTTTGTGAGATGTTTTCATCTCTGTTCTTCCAAGAATTTAATTCTTTACCTTGAAGAAGATGATCTTCTTTCTTTAAAGGCTTGCCTTTCAAATTTTTTCAGAGTTCTCTCCTTTTTCTATTTCTGTATATCTGTCTCCATGAGACTTGGAGTCTAGGGGCTTTTATATAGGGCCAATTGGTTTGTTGAGTTAGTTACAGAGATATTTCTCTGATTGATCTGGGGATATTTCCCCACCGTTGGATCTTTGATCCTAAGGCCTCTGTTTTACAGAAGACAATTTTCTTATTTTAATAAGATTGGAAAGATCTTTTTAGAATTTTAATTCTGATTAATTAAATAATTTATTATTTAAGTTTTAGTGCTGGCGCAGTTGGCGCAAGCGCACCTGCGCTTGACACGTGTCGCGCAGCGCAGAGCGCAGCGCAACTATGCTAGCGCACCACTGTTTGACACGTGGCGCATAGCGGAGAGCGCAAGTTATCTGAAGCGTTACTTCCTTTAAAATTTAAATTTTTAAAACAGAGCCTTACTCTGATTTGAGGTGCGCTGCCTTGGGCGCAGCGCTCTTTGCGCTGGCGTGTCTGCTTTTGACACGTGGCGCGCTGTGCGCAGCGCAAGAAATCTGAAGCGTTGCTTCACCTTTTGAATTTTGAAATTCAAACAGAGCTTTTCTCTGATTGGGAGAAACAGAAGCGTTGCTTCATTTCCCGCCGTGGAATTTGAACAGAGCTTTGCTCTGATTGGGGGAAACAAATGCCCCCCCACCGTTGCGCTTATGTGGCCCCAAACGTGAGTGCAGCGGTGGCAGAATCTCAACCGATGGGTCAATTTTTGGAAGTTAAAACGGCTCTCAATGCCTATAAATAGGACCTTTGGTCCCTTAGATGATTTTCATCTCCTCCTTGAGAATTTTTATTCAGAGCCTTGCTCTTTCGTTCATGGACTTTTAAGAGTTAGAACTCTAGAAAATTTTTAGGTAAAAATTAAATTAGATTAAATTAGATTAATTTTAAGAGCCTTGCTCTTAATAGATTCCTGATCTAAAGAAAACCCATTTAGGGTTTCATTTAGCAGAGCTTTGCTCTATAGGTCTAAAGGGATCTAAAGGGAACTGAAGAGAACCCTATTAGGGTTCCATTAATAGAGCTCTGTTCTCTCTTAAAAGATTTTTCTTGTATTTTCCTAATTCATCAATGGAGCTTTGCTCTTTCCAAATCATATAGAAGAACTTTTAAGAGTTTTTCATGGATCTTGGAGGTTAAAGATGGCATTTTATTTTTTGATGAATTATATCGTCTTGCTTAATCAGTCTGTCTATTAATTTTGTTGATTTTCTTTTACAGGAGTAATGGACGCCCACATGTACGACCTTGATGAAATCATCTCTTATGGAGACATTCGCCGACTCGGCCGTTCTCAGAATCGAGAAATTACAAATGCCGAGTGTGCCGAAATTATGAGTCGCTTCGACGCATATAACGGCCAACTGCTTCCTCGACGCTCCCATTTCCTGAAGTTTATTGTGGGAGCAATTTGGAAAGTGCTTCCCCTATTCTTTACCGGCATGCCGCTTAGCGCATTGGATGCCGCCGATGATAAGGTGCACTCGGTGTACCTGATGAGCCTAATCTCGAAGAGACGGCGAGACAATATTGTCGATCTCTTGCACCAGGCCTTTCAACAGTCCGCCATTCTTGCTGCCTATCGGAGGGTGGAGGACATCAGTGGGGATCCCGACGTCCGTGCTCGTGAAAGGAAGCACACTAGGATGGTTTGCCAGGCTTGGAAAGTCTTGGACAAGGTCACTTTCGAGTTCCTCAATCCATGTCCGGGATTTGAGGTTTTTCCGTTGTAATCATTTGAATTATGTCTTTGTTTATTTCTTTATTATTGTAAGAACTTTTTTGCAGCATGAATGGCAAATTTCTCATTTCAGCGTGTCTTACTTTATGTACTAAATCTTTTGCACATGCATGAATGGGTATGCCTCGAACGCTTAATTAAATACAGGTCGGATATTCTCCTTGTTGCCGTCTCCTCTTTACTGTGTTATTTGCCATGCGATTTTAGAAAGTGCGGTCTGTAGATAGTATATAACTGTCAATCTTATGCTTTTGGTAGAGTGGCGATGGGTTAGAAAACAGGGTTGGGATCTGTCACCTAAGACTTTTCATCTTCTTGAGCCGTGAGGGTCTCATAAAGAATTTTCTCCCCACCGGCCGGGAGGGTCCCGTAGGTGTAATTTTCTCCTTAAGAATCGTGAGGATTCCTAAGTGTATTTTCTCTTGAAAGTCGTAAGGATCTCACAAGAGAATTTTCCCTCTTACGAGTCGAGAGGACCCGTAAGTGGTTGTTTCCCTCCTTGTCGAGATTCGACTTTAGAGAGTGTGACCCGTGAATAGTATGCAAGAGTCCGTTTTGGACCAACTTGCAGGGCCCCAGTGCTTAGGAAACAGGTTTTTATCCCCATTGCCTAAGACTTTTCCCTACGAGTCGAGACGAATCGAGAAGTTCTCGCAGGGATGTCCTAACGTCACAGCTAACCTCTGCTCTTTACGACAGAGGTCCGTTAGGGTCTGTGGTACTAGGGTTTTGTCCATCGTACCGTCGCGTCGGCTGATGTATTTCTCGATAGGCAACCTTGCTGTTCGAGTAGCCTTACGACTGTCGTGTCTCTGATCTCTTCGGGGGCTGGACAAGACGTCTTCAAGCAATCCTCCTAGGCAGTTTGACCGACGGAAGAGCAAACGTTAGAAATTTTGCCATGCCGCTTTTTACTTGAGGTTAGGCTCTTTTTGGAGAGCCCCGATGAGTCATAACAACTCCGCGCTGGTATGGGATGATCTCCGATAGTTTTTCAGGTTTTATATGAGTTGCCGTCAAGACCCTGAAGCTAGGAATTTGGCCTTTGCTTTGCTTTGCTGGCATTGCGTCTGCTATATCGAGACGAATGTCGCGATTGTCTCTAGGTTGCTGATGAACCGTCGAGGTTTGGAACTAGGGATTTTGCCGTGGCTCCGTTGTTTAATTGTCGCATCTGAGTCCTGCCGGAGGAAGAGCGCTGTGATGACATCTCGTCTGCATCAAGACCCTGAAGCTAGGAATTTGGCCTTCGCTTCGTTTGCTTTGGCACGTCCGAATCCTGCTGGAGAAAGAACGATGTATTGACATCTCGTCTACTGTATCGAGACGAGCGTCGAGGTGGAGCTAGGATTTTGCCGTCACTCCGCTTTATTTTAACCATGAGGTCTTTTGTTGACGCTGCATCTGCATCCTGCTGGACTGCAAAGGAACGCCGTTGTTGACATTGCGTCTGGTGTAGTGAGACGAATGTTGAGGTGGAGCCGGGATTTTGCCGCTACTCCGCTTTGCTGACTATGGGGTCTTTCGTTGACGTTGCATCCACGTCCTGCTGGACTGCGAAGGAACGCCGTTGTTGACATTGCGTCCGCTGTAACGAGACGGATGTCGAGGTGGACTTGGGATTTTGCCATCACTCCGCTTTGTTTCAACGTTGCGTCTGCTATAACGAGACGAATGTCGAGGTGGTCTCTAGATTGTCTGTGAACCGTCGAGACTTGGCTCTCTTTCGGATGGAGCCTGGTGGGAAGGTATGGTTCCCCTTTTTGTTTGTGCCCCTGGATTGTATACAGATATCGATGTGACCTCACCTGTAGGGCATAAATTTCATTTTTTTTCATTTTTTTCATTTCTTTCCGCGATGCTCTATCCTTTCAGCTTTAACATCGCGAAGGTCGCGATTGCCCAATCATTTCGGCTATCTTTCGCGGTGCCCAATCATTTCGGCTATTTTGCATGCATACATTTTTGCTTGCTGATTTCGTTTGCAAGTTGCCCCATCATTTCGGCTATTTCATATGCATTTTTGGCTCGCTGATTTTTCTTATCGCGAGTGTGGAACTTAGAATCTGATGCCAATCTTAGCATCAGCATCGCTACGACTGGAATATTGCAAGGAGCGAATCATCATTTGCCATGAAAGGACTTGGAATTTGATACCGATTTAGGCATCAGTGTCGCTACAACTGGGATATTGCCAGGAGCGAATCATCATTTGCCTATGTCGATGTCGAACAAAGGTGGCTTAGCAAACAGGGTTAGGATCCCATCGACTAAGGCTTTTGACTTCATGAGCCGTAAGGGTCTCATGAAGGTATTTCTCCCTGCGAGTCGTGAGGATCTCGTGGTGCGTTTTCTCCTTAGGAATCGTGAGGATTCCTAAGTGCATATTCCCCTGTAAGTCGTAAAGATCTTACAAAAGGGTTTTCTCCTTCTAAGTCGAGAGGACTTACAAGGGTTGTTCACCATATGGACATATCCCTAGTCACGGGTGGGACTTGGTTAGGGAAATGTTTATTCGCGCCCGTGTATTGTATACAAGGGTCAGCATTGAGCCGCTTGTAGGGCAATATTGAAGGTTGTGGGGGTTGCTTAAGAACAGGTTCAAGTCTCTGTAGTTTAAGACTTTCAAATCTTATGAGCCGTGAGGGTCTCATAAGAGGATTCTCCTTACGAGTCGTGAGGATCTCGTAAGTGTAATTTCTCCTTAGGAATCGTGAGGATTCCTAAGTGTATTGATCCCTTGTGAGTCGTAAGGATCTCACGCAGGTGGTTTCTCCTCACAAGGTCGAGAGGACCCTGTAAGTGTCTTTTAACGAGATTGCGCCCTTTTGGGTTTTCACAAACACCCGCCGGTAGCCCTGCTGTTTTTACTCACGGAGCCCTTTCGGGTTTTCATCCGTGCCCATTTTGCTTATGGACATACCATTTTTATTTTTATTTTTTATTCTTTTTTTTATATATAACGAGGTTGCGCCCTTTCGGGTTTTCACAAACACTCGTCGGTAGCCTTGCTGTTTTTACTCACGGAGCCCTTTCGGGTTTTCATCCGTGCCCATTTTGCTTATGGACATACCGTTCTTCTTTTTTTTATTATCTTTTTTTTATCAGCTTTGGAACGCTGCAATCCATCGTAGTTTATCGACGTCTCGGTCATCAGCTAGTTTTAGGACATAGTGGTCCGTTGTTAGTTTAAGGACGTTTCGGTCCGCTGTTAGTTTAAGGACGTTTCGGTCCGCTGTTAGTTTAAGGAAGTTTCGGTCCACCATCGCCGTATTTGAGGCGAATCTCTAGTTTACTGACTTTTTGGTCTATGGAGCTTTCTCTATGAATGAGCATGATACCCCGGCGCATCCATCTTTCTCGAAGCATGTGGTTGTGGTGGGCTCATCTTCCCGTTTTCGGACAGCGCGAACTTGCCCTGTTGGTATTGGTCTTCAACCCAGTTTTTGAAAACGTAGCAGTTTTCGATCGGATGGCCCAATACCTGGTGGTAAGGGCAGTAATTAGGATTGTTGACATCGTTCAGTTGTAGTGGGAGTTTCGGCTCCGGTAGAGTGATAAGCCTGTTGCGCACTGCTAGTTCGAACAGCCTCCTTGTTTCATCCTGGGGAAATGAGTAAGGACGTTTCAACTTTTCATAGAGGGGTTGCCGCCTGTTGCTTTGGCGAAAAACCGGTCTAGGGTCACTCGATTGTTGTTGAGCGCTGGAGACGAAGGCCATTTTTCCCTTCCCTTTATCCTTTTTGTTCGAACCCTTGTTTGCGGGTCCGAGATTCTTTCCGGGTAGCATGCCCTTGCACGGATGAATGTTCTCACAACTCCTCAATTATTTCGTTTCAGAGATGGATTCCTTGAAGAGAGGGCCAAGGACTACTTTCTCGTTGGAGTCGCTCCCGAGGGTGAGAATTCGTGGTACCTCGGGATCAACCTTATGAAAATTGCTGGCTATTCTTATATGCCCATCTGTCGCACTTTTCTGCAGTCTACGAGCTTCACGCTTTGTCCTGTTGAAGTGTTGCCTGTGTGCAACATACTCTTGCCACCAACACTTAAAGGAGTTGCAATCTTCAGTAGGATGTGTGATCTTCTGATGATATAAACAGAAGTTAGGATGTACGTCCGCTTCATCAAGATGTATCCCACCAGGAGAATTTTCTCTGAAAGAGGGCGGCCTCATCCCCATCGATATGGCTTTGGCGAATCGTTTCCTTGTCTTGATCCTGCTTTCATTTGCAGCGGATACACTTTGATCTGGTAGGAGTGTTTCGACCCTTTTGTCTAATCGCCGGCGTTTGGCCTTTTCAAATATGGCCATCTCACGCTCCCGATCGGCTTTACTTCTCAGGAGAGCTTCGTCTAGGAATGCGTCGATCATTTCATCTGATGGCCCCAGAAATTCCGATTCAGGCTCTGCCCCCAATTTCTTTGTGCAAGGAGCCTCTTCATTGTCTAGCGATGAATGAAAGATCACATGGCAACTTGCTACGTAATCCTCAGATTCGTCCGACAATTCTTCTCCATCATCTCCGTCCTCAAGAACGTGGCTGAGGAACTCTTGGAGCATGATTGGAGTCCGCGCCTTCTGGTTATACTCTTCCAACGCGTCAATCTGCTTTTGTAGGTCTGTACGCTTGTCATCAGGCTTCACGGGCTTCTTGGATTTCTTCTTCTTTTTCGAAGATTTCGACGGCTGGGTGTGCGAGCTTTGGCTATCACCACCGGATTTTGTAGTTGGGCGCGGTTTCAGCATTCCTTCGACGACCTCGGGTTCCAGTGAATTTTTCCACCTGATTGCCGGGCACGTTTGGAGATCTTTCAGCACCCTTTTCGTCTTGATTGAAAGAACGACCTCCCATGGAGCTTCTTCAACAAAAGAGCACGTTGCCCCCGGCGTGTCCATCTTTTTAGGAGCATGAGGCTGTGGCGGGTTCACCTTCCAGTTTTTGGATAACGCGAACTTACCTTGTTGGTATTGATTCTCGATCCATCCCTTAAAGACGAAGCAATTTTCGATTGGATGGCTTACCGCTTAGTGGTAAAGGCAGTAATTAAGATCGTTGACATCGCCTGGCTGCAATGGACGTTTTGGACTCGGCAGATTGATGAGTCTGTTATGCACCGCCAGCTCGAACAGTCTCCTCATTTTATCCTGAGGAAACGAGTAAGGACGTCCCAGTCTCTCCTCAAGGGATGGGCGTGGACGAACGTTGTTTTGGCGAATAACCGGCTTTGAGTTGCTCGGCTGTTGTTGAGTATTGGCGACGACGATCGCTTTCCCTTTTCCTTTCTCATTTCGAGAGTCTGGCTTTGGAGGAGGCGGTATGTGACCCATCTGGTCCATTTGGGCCAGTTTGTCAATCAAGGCCTGGAAAGTAGTTGGCTTGAAGAACATCATGAACTGGGAGATGGCCGCTTAAGGGTCAAGAGTGCCCACGAACATGCCCACCGCCAGCGCTTCTTCGATCCGCTGTTCGCATTTCGACCACAGATTCCGCCATCGGGTAGCGTACTGGACCCACGTCTCGCCTGGCTTCACCCTGGCATTAATCAGTGCCGTTATCGGGCTGCGTTCACTAGCAGTCGCGAATCTTTGTGTAAACAGTAGCTCCATCTCCGCAAATGTTTTGACAGAATCGTTAGGTAGCTCCGAATACCATTCAAAGGCCGTTTCTGCTAAGCTGCCGACAAATTGGCAAAGCAACAGTTTGTCGTCGCCTCCAGTGTTGCCGCATAAGGCCCTAAATCGAGCGACATGCTGGTGCGGGTTTCCCGTCCCTTTATATACATGGAACTTAGGGATCGTATATCCCGGCGGGTAACTGATTTGGTCATACCAGCCCGGATAGGGTCGTCCAGTTCTAACAATTTGCCCAGTCGCTTCATTCGCCTGATGAACCCGTATCTGCTGAGCTATATAGTCGTCTAGTGCGGCTTTGGAAATGGTTTCCTCTTTGGCTGTTGAATGAGCCGGAGGTGGATTTGATGTTTCTCCTCTGTCGTTTTCGAGGATAATCGGAGGATCTTCGGCTGGGGGATCCGGCTGTATCATCATCCCGACCATATCTTGAAACAGAAGAGCCATCTGCTTTATATTGGCTGCTTGTTCTGCAGCCTCCTTGTCCTTCTTCTCGAGCATTCTTTGAAGAAATCCAGTATCGGTTTCGTGTTCGCGACGCTGCTCCGATGACGCTTCCGGGCTTTCTTTTGGTCCGGTGAGCGCGGCCATTGCAGTCAGCATCTCCTGGAGCTTCTGCTGCTGTTGTTCCTGGGCCCTTGTGATGGATCGGGTGAGTGGTCGATGGCCCGTAGAAGCGCGACTATCCTCCTTCCCAGATGCTATGTAGATAGTATGCACCACCATGCCCCCAGACTTAGGGCGTTTGGGATCAGTGCCTTTGACATTTGTCGCAGACATGGGGGTCTTCTCCGGCCTTCTTTTCTTATGAGCGGTCGAAGTTGAAGGGGTCGTCGTAGTGGGCACCCAGATAGCTTTCTGTGTCTTGACAGGATGGCTTTCTTCCTGTCGGATCTTCAGCTTCTTCTGCTGGCGGGGATATTCTTGATCCACCACTGAGTTTCGGACCTGCCGCCAGACCTTGTAGATCTTGGAGGACAGCCGCTGAGGGGATTGCTCTGGTTTGGCTTTCGCAACATTCTCCACCGGAGGAGGAGACCTTTTCAGTACAGTGGTAGGAGAATTCCTACGCACCTTATTTAGCAGCTCAAAGCTGTTCCCAGTTGGAACAACAGCATTAATTTCTGCCGTCGGGGCTGGTAGAGTTAGCCCAGAAGGGGAGTTGCCTCCGGACTTCCTCACTCGACGCCAGTGGCGACGTCGAGCATGTTGAGCTGATGGAGTTGGCTCGGTGACGGGGATGGCCTTGTCTTGCCCCCTGTTCAGGTGAGGGGCCGTTGCCGGTGTCAGCCTGTCAAAGACTGATGTCTTTTAAGCAGCAGGAGCGGGAGTGGGAGTTGGGACGGTCAGTTTTGTAAAGACTGACCTCTTGGCAGGAGAAGTCGCTTTGACGACTTCAGGAGCAGGTTTGGTTGCAAGCTTCATCGTGGGCCTGCAGGAGTTTTGGCCTAGTCTAGAGAAGACCGAGGCATTGGTGTTGGGCGACCTGTTGAGAGGGGCCGCAGCAGCTGTAAGTCGATCGAAGACCGACTTCTTAGGAGCTTCTGGTGCAGGCATGGGAGTAGTGAAGCTCATTGGCGGGAGCATGGTCCCGAAAAACAGTCCAGTAGTAGCCTGGGTGACTTGTTCTATCGGCATCGTGAACAGGGACGCCGCTTGAGGTCCATAGGCTACACCTCCGGATGAGGCGGAGCGTGGGTTGCAGCTGCAGTTGGAGCACTTCGAGCAGGTGAATGCCATTGCTGTTTGCTTTCTTCGCTAAGCAAGAGACCAAATCTTAGTAACTTGAAACCCAAGGGAAACCATTAACAAACCGCGATTTGTTCGCGAATACGACAGACGAAGTGTGGAAGGGAAAGAGGAAAAGGTCCCACCGGGCGTGCCAGAATCTGCTCCCCTCCGAAGGACGCGGCGGAGACGCGGCGGACGTCTTGCCTGAAATTCGGGGCAGATGCTAATAGGTGCTATCCGTCTACCTCTTCAAAGATGCCAAGCTGATTTATGGCACCGTGTATCGATGGTTTAAACAGTTGCGGCCGATGTAGCAGACTTCGTCAGATTCCCCCTCATTCGAGGGGTTTTTTTTTATTGTGGGGACACTCTTCCCTGCAGGCGCAAGCCCCTGCAGTTAATTACGCTACCGTATAGCGGTAACAATTTTCTCCTTCTCCAGATGGTCACTTCGTGTCGTAGATGTTTGTTTTGTGTTCGGTTGTTCGTGGATTGTATATGGAGACTAATTTGTGTTGTCGCCCGTAGGACGTGGATTAGTCCAAATCTGTATTTTCTTAGATTTGGGTTTAGGGTTTTGGTTTAAGGATACGTTAGTCTCATTTTGGACTAAGATCAACTTAAACGTTTGTTAAGGATACGTTAGTCTAATTTCCAGACTAAGATCAACTTAACAGGATCATTTAGATCCAACAAAAGAGCATTTGGGCTCTATTGTTTAGTTTAGAGACATTGCGGTCGATTTCCAGTTTAAGGACATGGTGGTCCATTGTAGTCCGTGAAATGTATGGCTGTCAGGACCCGTCACCTCTCTGAAGACGTTGAAGGATTACAACGACAAATATCAGAGGAGTTCAGAGATGTACCCTTGAACCAATGTTGGTTGGGAGATCTATAGTACAATTTGGGACTAAAGTTTGTTTGAAGGTTTATGAGCATATGGGCTCAGTTGATATGAGTTGAACATCTCATTGTTCTGGCTGTTGAGCTTTTATTTGGGCTCAGCCCTTTTATTAATGCATAGCATTGGGCTCTGTAGTCAAATGCATAGCATTTATATTTGGCCTGTTAAGCCTTTACTTGGGCTCTGCCCATTTTTAAATAATGCTCAGCATTTAAATGGTCTGACAGTGCGCCACGTGGCTTGTCAGGCGCTTTGCACCGATTAAATAGCGCAAGACGCCAGCGCATGTGGAGGTGACACGTGTCACGCTCTGGTGAGCGCAAGTCTGTTAGCGCAGTGCGCTGCGCCAGTGCGCTACGCCAGTGCGCTGCGCCAGTGCACTGCTGACACGTGGCGCGCCCTGGTGCAGTGCGCCATTCCAAGAACGTAGTGCGCTATATTTAGGAGCGCAGAGCGCAGATTGTTCTGTGATTGACACGTGGTGCTCTCTGGTGCAGTGCGCCAATCCAAGGAGCGCAAAGGCTCATTTCAAAAGTACAAGACACTGTCCAATAGCGCAGAGCGCATTTTGATCCAATTTAGATCAAAGAAACAAGTTTTTCTTGTTCTAAAGAGGTTCTACCTCAAGATTCAAGAACCAATGGTTCATCAAAAGGCTGTTCCTTTATATAGATCAAAAGATCTAGGAATGAAGTAAATTACTTCTTTATGATTGGATCTTTATGATCTTCTTTTTATTTTTTTGTAGTGAAAATCTTGATCTTGTTCTTAGATCTTTCATCTTTTTTTTAGAAGAAATTCTTTTTTTTGTGAGATGTTTTCATCTCTGTTCTTCCAAGAATTTAATTCTTTACCTTGAAGAAGATGATCTTCTTTCTTCAAAGGCTTGCCTTTCAAATTTTTTCAGAGTTCTCTCCTTTTTCTATTTCTGTATATCTGTCTCCATGAGACTTGGAGTCTAGGGGCCTTTATATAGGGCCAATTGGTTTGTTGAGTTAGTTACAGAGATCTTTCTCTGATTGATCTGGGGATATTTCTCCACCGCTGGATCTTTGATCCTAAGGCCTCTGTTTTACAGAAGACAATCTTCTTATTTTAATAAGATTGAAAAAATCTTTCTAGAATTTTAATTCTGATTAATTAAATAATTTATTATTTAAGTTTTAGTGCTGGCGCAGTTGACACGTGTCGCGCAGCGCAACCGCGCTAGCACACCTGCGCTGACACGTGTCGCGCAGCGCAGAGCGCAGCGCAACCGCGCTAGCGCACCTGCGCTGACACTTGTCGTGCAGAGCAGAGCGCAGCGCAACCGCGCTAGCGCACCTGCGCTGACACGTGTCGCGCAGCGTAGAGCGCAAGTTATCTGAAGCGTTGCTTCTTTTAAAATTTGAATTTTTAAAACAGAGCCTTGCTCTGATTTGGGGTGCGCTGCCTTGGGCGCAGCGCTCCTTTCGCTGGCGTGTCTGCTTTTGACACGTGGCGCGCTGCGCGCAGCGCAAGAAATCTGAAGCGTTGTTTCACCTTTTGAATTTTGAAATTCGAACAGAGCTTTGCTCTGATTGGGGGAAACAGAAGCGTCGCTTCATTTTCCGCCGTGGAATTTGAACAGAGCTTTGCTCTGATTGGGGGAAACACCATTGTTATCATAATACAAAGGTATTGGATGCTCGATGGACGGAACCACTCTAAGTTCGGTTATGAACTTCTTCATCCAGACAGCCTCTTTGGCAGCATCGTTGGCAGCGAAGTATTCAGCCTCCATTGTCAAGTCCGCTACGGTTTCTTACTTGGAACTCTTCTAACAAACCGCCCCTCTATTGAGGGTAAAGATAAATCCCGAGACCGACTTAGAGTCGTCCTTATCATTCTGGAAGCTCGAATCAGTAAAGGACTCCACTTGGAGTTCACCGTTACCATACACCAAGAACATCTCTTTAGTCCTTCTCAAGTACTTAAGAATGTTCTTCACAGCTATCCAGTGATTCTCTCCTGGATATGCTTGATATCTACTCACTACAGTTAGTGAGTATGTTACATCGGGTCCGGTACATAACATCGCGTACATGATAGAGCCTACTGCCGAAGCATAGGGTATCTCTTGCATGCGAGCTCTCTCCAAATTAGTCTTGGGAGACATCTCTTTGGAGAGAGTGGGCACTGAGATCGTGGGTAAATTCCCATGCTTGGAACCTTCCATACTAAACCTCTTTAGTATGGTGTTGATGTACCTGGATTGGGACAATCCCGGTATCCGTTTAGATCTATTTCTATAGATCTTAATCCCCAAGATGTATGAGGCATCACCTAGATCTTTTATTGAGAATCTTTGTGATAAGAAGAGCTTGACCGATTGCAGCATAGGAATATCATTTCCTATCAAGAGTATGTCATCCACGTACAATACGAGGAAGACAACCTTACTCCCTGCCACCTTCTTGTATATATAAGGTTCTTCTACGTTTTTGATGAAGTCAAAATCTTTGACTACCACATCAAAACAGATGTTCCAGCTCCGCGATGCTTGCTTTAACCCGTAGATGGATTTATACAGCTTGCACACCTTTCCGCTGCTTCCACTATCTACGAAGCCCTCTGGCTGAGTCATGTACACGCTCTCTTCTAAATCGCCATTTAGAAAGGCGGTCTTAACATCCATTTGCCAGATTTCGTAGTCATGGTATGCAGCGATGGCAAGTAGGATCCGGATGGACTTAAGCATAACCACTGGAGAAAAGGTTTCATCATAATCCACACCTGGTCGTTGACGAAAATCTTTTGCAACAAGTCTAGTTTTGAAAGTTGCAACTTTTCCATCTACACCAAGTTTCTTCTTAAAGATCCATTTGCTCCTAATGGATTTAACCCCTTCGGGAGCAACTTCCAAAGTCCATACTTTGTTGGTGTACATGGATTCCATCTCAGATCGCATTGCATACAGCTATTTCACAGATTCCCCACTCGTGATGACCTGCTCGAAGCTAGTTGGGTCATCATCTTCCATGATGCAATGCTCGCTCCCACCATTAATGAGAAAACCATAGTATCTCTCAGGTGGATGAGGAACCCTACCAGATCGGCGGAGAGGCTGAACTTCGTTGGGAACTATCGAATCCTCTGGTTCTACCAAATCTTCTGTCGTAGTTTGTATAGCTGGAACTTCTTCCAGTTCTACCTCCTTACCACTAATTTCTTTTTCAAGAAATTCCTTTTCTTAAAAAATTGGCATTGCGAGAAAAAAACACCTTTTGTTCCTCGGAACGGAAGAAGATATACCCACGTGAATTTTTGGGATATCCTACAAACTTACACAGAACTGACTTTGCCTCGAGCTTGTCCGGATTTTGCATTTTAACATAAGCCGGACAACCCCATATCTTAATATAATTAAGACATGGTCTCCTCCCCTTCCATATCTCATATGGAGTGGTAGGCACAGATTTGGTAGGGACCATATTCAATAGGTGCATGGCTGTTTCAAGCGCATACCCCTAAAAGGAAATAGGCAACTCAGCGGTGCTTATCATAGAGCACACCATATCTAATAGGGTGTGATTCCTCCGCTCCGATACACCGTTGTGTTGTGGTGTATACGGATGAGTAAGCTGAGAGAGAATCCCATTCTCTTTTAGATAGTCATGGAATTTCGTGCTCAGGTATTCTCCTCCCCGATCGGATCGAAGGATTTTAATACTTTTACTCGTCTGGTTCTCGACTTCATACTTATATTCATTGAATTTCTCAAAAGTTTCAGACTTGTGTTTCAACAGGAACACATGTCCGTATCTTGAGAGATCGTCAGTGAATGTAATGAAGTACGAGAAACCATTCCTGGCATATGTAGAGATGGGACTGTTTACCCCAATCAGAGCAAAGCTCTGTTTTGAAAATCGAAGTGAAAATTAAAGTTAAAGTAAATGAAGCAATGCTTCAAATTCCTTGCGCTGTGCGCAACGCGCCACGTGTCAAGCGTTGATACTTCAGCGCAGCGCCCAAGAAGGCGCGCCCAATCAGAGCAAGGCTCTTTAATAAAAAGTAAAGGAAGCAACGCTTCAGTTGCGCAAGCGCTGCGCTGCGTGACACGTGTCTGCGCAGTTGCGCAAGTACAGCTGCGCAAGCGCTGCGCTGCACGACACGTGTCTGCACAGCTGCGCAAGCGCAGCGCAGCGTGACACGTGTCTGCGCAGTTGTGCAAGTACAGCTGTGCAAGCGCTGCGCTGTGCGACACGTGTCACGCGCTGGGGCATTTGTGCCAAACAGAATTAAGATTTTAAAGAAATCTTTCTGTTCTTGTTAAAACAAGAAGATTTTCTTCTGTAAAACAGAAGCCCTTGGATCAAAGATCCAGCGGTGGGGAAAATTCCCCAACTCACTCAGAGAAAGATCTCTTTAACAAATTTAACCAATTTATGGGCACTATAAAAAGGACCCTAGGCCTCAATTCAAAAGCATCAACATTCTTTGAGAAATTAAACAGAGAGAACTCTGAGGAAATTCCAAAAAAAAGAAAGGTAAAAGACCTTTTAGATAGAAGAATTTCTTCTGATAGATCATTGATCCAAAAACAAGATCAATGATCTTTAATAAAAAACAAAATAAAAACAGTGCTTTGCACTTTTTATGAACCTCTGGTTCCTGAAATAAGAAAAAAAACTTGTTTTTCTTTGATCTAAATTAGATCAAGAAATCAAATAGTGCTTTGCACTTCCTTTATGAACCATTGGTTCTTGAATCTAAAAGATTCTCAAATTATAGTGCCTTGCACTTGCAAACTGCGCTGTTGCGCTCCTGAATTGGCGCAAGCCACCAGAGAGCGCCACGTGTCAGCATCTGAACCATCTGCGCTATGCGCTTTTGAAATAGAGCCTTGCTCTCTGGAATTGGCGCAACTCACCAGAGCGCGACACGTGTCAGCAGCGCAAGCGCAGCGCATTGGCGCAGCGCACTGCGCTTGCGTGACACGTGTCAACACCACAAGCGCTTGCGCTCTCTGATTGGCGCAAAGCGCCTGACAAATGCAATGCATTTCCTAAAGGGCTAGGCCCAAATCAAAAAGACCTAGTAGGCCTAATTAAATTGCAAAGCAATAAATGGGCAGAGCCCAAGTAAAATTGATGCTCTGCATCATTCATAAATGAGCAGAGCCCAAAATAAATTGATGCTCTGCATCCTTTATGGGCAGAGCCCAAGCAAAAAAATAAAAACAAATAAAAGTGTTGAACTTTTTTCAACTGGACTTAGCCCAATCATGGCCGTAAGTCCTCAAATTAAATTGACTGAGCATAGCTGCTCTCTTTAAAATCAATTTACATCCGGTCCGAGGGTACATCTCCTAACTCCTCTGACACCTATCGTTGTAATCCTTCAACGACGTCAGAGAGGTGACGGGTCCCGACGACCACACATCAATACGGACTGCGGGGTCCTTAAACTCGTGGACCGAGACGTCCTTAAACTAATATTGGACCGCAATGTCCTTAAACTACCAATGGACCGCAATGTCCTTAAACTACCTATGGACCACTACGTCCCTAAACTGGAACAATAGAGCTCCCAAATGCTCTTTTGTCGGATCTAAACGATCCCGTTTAAGTTGATCTTAGCCTCAAATATGGCTAACGTATCCTTAAACATTCAAACAGACTTTAGTCCCAAACTGGACTATAAGACCCCCAATCAACTTTGGTTCAAAGGTACATCTCCGAACTCCTCTGACACATGTCGTTGTAATCCTTCAACGTCGTCAGATAGGTGACGGGTCCCGATGGCCATATATTAAATGGACCACTACGTCCTTAAGCTGGAAATGGATCTAGATGATCCCGTTAAGTTGATCTTAGTCTCAAATCAGACTAACGTATCCTTAACGAACGTTTAAGTTGATCTTAGTCTCAAATGCGGCTAACGTATCTTTAAACTAAAAACATCAAACCCAAATCTAAGTAAATACGGATTTGGACTAATCCACGTCCTACGGGCGACGGCATTACTCAGTCTCCGTATACAATCCACGGGCAACCACAAACAAAACAAACACCCACGACACGAAGTGAAATTCTGTAGAAGGAGAAAGTTGTTACTGCGATGCGGTAGCGTAATTAACTGCAGGGGCTTGCGCCTGCAGGGAAGAGCGTCCCCACAATCAAAAATCCCTCAAGCGTGGGGGAATCTGACGAAGTCTGCTACATCGGCCGCATCCGTCTAAACCTCCGATACACGGTGCCATAAATCAACTTGGCATCTTCGGAGAGGTAGACGGACAAAACCATATAGCATCTGCCCCGAATCTCAGGCTAGACGTCCTTCAGTCTCCACCGTCTTTCGGAGGGGAACAGATTCTGGCACGCCCGGTGGGACATTTTTCTCTTTCCACTCCACACTTCGTGTGTCGTCTTCGTGAACCAATCGCGGTTTGTTAACGGTTGCCTTTGGATTTTCAAGTCACTAAGATTTGGTCTTCTGTCTGGCGCAGAACCCAAGCATCCATAGCCTCTAACTGCACCAACTGCTCGAAGTGCCACTGCAACGGACGCTCCACCTCACCTAGAGGTGTAGCATATGGGCCCCAAGCGGCCTCTTTCCTCGCTTTGCCGGTTGAACAGGTGACCCAGGCCACCACCGGCCTGTTTTTCGGGACCATGATCCCGCCTTCAAGCTTCCCTATGCCAATACCTGCACCGGAAGTGAACAAGAAGTCGGTCTTCGACCGGCTCACTGTTACGACGGCCCCTGTCAACGGGTCGTCCATTACCAAGCCAACAGCCTCTGTCTTTGCTAGGCTGGATCAAAACTCTGAGGGGCCCACCAAGAAGCCTGTGAATCCCAAGGTGGCTGTCCCAAGGAAGGCAATAGCCGCTGCTCCAGAAGTCGTCAAGGCGGCTTCCCCTGTCAAAGAGTCAGTCTTTACAAGACTGACTATTTCTGTTCCTGCCCCTGCACGGGGATCCGTCTTTGACAGGTTGAATATCATCTCTCAAAGGACAACCTCAGTCTTTAAGAGGTTAACACCAGCGGCACCTCCTTCAGACAGGGGGCAAAAAGAAGCTGTCTCTATCTCCGAGCCAGTCCCAACGGCTCGTCATGCTCGACGTCGCCATTGGCGACAAGTGAGGAAGGCAGGGGACAACTCCCCCTCAGGGCTAACTCCACCGGCTCCAGTGGTGGAAGCCAACGCTGCTGTTCCAACTGGGAACAGGTTTGAACTACTGAGGAGGGTACGTAAGAACTCTCCAACCGCTACATTGAAAAGATCTCCTCCGCCCGCGGAGAGAGTTCCGGAAACAAAGCAAAAAAAGCCCCCTCAACGGCTGTCCTAAAAAATATACAAGGTTTGGCGGAGGGTTCAAGACTCCGTGATTGACCCAGGTCACTCTCGTCAACAGAAAAAGGCGAAAGTGCAAGAAGAAAAGGATCGTCCTCTTAAACAGCAAAGGACGACAATCACTAGGGTGCCCACTGCAACGGCCCCTTCAACTTCAACGGCCCACAAAAGAAGAAGGCCGGAGAAAACCCCTGGGCCCGCGGCAAATACCAAAGATGGTGAACCTAAACGCCCTAAGTCTGGGGGCATAATAGTTCATACGGTGTACATGGCATCGGGAAAGGAGGACAGCCGTGCATCCACAGGTCATAGACCACTTACACGGTCAGTGACCAAGGCTCAGGAGAAACAGCAAAAGCTCCAGGAGATGATGACCGTGATGGTCGCACTCACTGGGCAAAAAGAAACCCCTGAAACGTCCTCGGATGAACGTCAGGAACAAGAAACTGACGCCGAATTTCTTCGTCGCATACTGGAAAAGAAGGATAAAGAAGCTGCGGAACAAGCAGCCAGCATAAAGAAAATGGCCCTCCTGTTCCAAGACATGGTGGGTATGATGATTCAACAAGATACACCTACTGAAGATCCCCCGATCATCCTCGAAGATGATAGGGGAGAAACGTCGAATCCTCCTCCGGCTCTGTCAACAGCCAAGGAGGAGGCAATCTCCAAAGCCGACCTGAACGAATATATAGCTCAGCAGATCCGGGTTCATCAGGCGACTGAAGCAACCGGTCAGCTCGTAAAAATGGGGCGACCGTATCCGAGCTGGTACGACCAGATCAAGTACCCGCCGGGCTATACCATTCCTAAGTTCCATGTCTATAAGGGGACGGGCAATCCCCACCAGCATGTTGCCCAGTTCAGGGCACTCTGCGACAACACCGGCGGCGATGATAAACTGTTGCTTCGCCAGTTCGTTGGAAGCTTATCAGATACAGCGTTCGAGTGGTACTCTGAGCTCCCGAATGACTCTATCAAGACCTTCGCGGAGATGGAGCTGTTGTTTACCCAGCGTTTTGCAAGCGCCAGTGAACGCACCCCGATGACGGCACTGATTAACGCCAGGGTAAGGCCAGGCGAAACGTGGGTACAATACGCAACGCGATGGCGGAACCTATGGTCAAAATGCGAACAACGCATAGAAGAGGCACCTGTGGTAGGCATGTTCGTGGGCACTCTCGATCCGCAGGCGACCATCTCGCAATTCATGATGTTCTTCAGGCCGACCACCTTCCAGGCCTTGATCGATAAATTAGCCCAAATAGACCAGATGGGCCATGGACCGTCTCCTCCAAAACCCGATTCTCGAAATGAGAAAGGAAAGGGAAAAGCGAACGTCATCGCCAATGCTCAACAACAGCCGAGCAACTCAAAACCGGTCGTCTTCCAAAACAACGTGCGTCCACGCCCATCCCTCAAAGAGAGGCTAAGACGACCTTACTCGTTTCCTCAAAATAAAACGAGAAGACTATTCGAGCTGGCAGTGCGCAACAGACTCATCAATCTGCCGAGTCCAAAGCGTCTGTTGCAGCCAGGCGATCTTAATAATCCCAATTATTGCCCTTACCACCAAACGGTAAGTCACCCAATCGAGGACTGTTTCGTCTTTAAGGGATGGATCGAGGATCAGTACATACAAGGCAAGTTCGCGCTGTCTGAAAAGTGAAAAGTAAACCCACCACAGCCGCACACTTCAAAGAAGACGGACACGCCGAGGGCAACTTGTTCTTTTGTCGAGGACGAAAACGATGGAGAAGACTCATCAGGTGAATCCAAAGACTGCATAATGACTTGTCATGTGATCTCTCACTCATTGGCGGATGATGAAGAAGCTCATTGCGCCGATAAACCGAGGGTGGATGTAACACCCGAGCCCAATAATACTATTTATATTACTAGTTGAGGGTTATATATTGCTCATTTCAATTATCCTGATTTTCTGGTGGTTATTGCTAAATTTTAACCGGTTAAGTCATTTTGGCACATAACAAATTTTAACTCCTAAAATGAAATTTAAAATGTCCATGTTGGCCTACTCGTCGCCACTAGTCGCGTGGTAGCGTCCGCGTGTCGAGATTCTGTCCCGTTTGGCTAAACGGGTAAGTTTGGACGACTACGCGCGCGTGCAAGTGTCCGACTTGGGGGCATGCATTTTAATCATTAAACACCTCTTTTCAAAATTTGGAACCCGCTTAAAATCCTATAATTTGAATTTCGAATTTTTGGACCCAAGCCGGGCGCAATTTGGAAATGTTTCATTTGGCGCCAAAATCCCAAATTTTTAATATTATTAAAACCTTCGCATATATTTTTCTAACTAATCTGATATCTTACTGTTCATTACCTATCTTTTAAATCTTTAAGTTAACCATATAATATTTTTACAATCTTTTATATCCTTCTCAATTTATTCTCTCAGCCAATCGCAACCTCCCCTTTAACCCCGTGGTCCCCACTTTCTCTCTCTCCTTCTTCTCTCTCTCTCCACTTTCTCTCTCTCTCTACCCCTTATATATTCTCTCGTACTTCTCTTTATCATTTTTCTCTTCTTGCTTCATGTCTCGTTTCTCATTTCTTTTAACTGTTCTTTTGTTACCGGAATTCCGTCGTGCCGGTGACGTTTCTCGACGTTCCAGCGAGATACCCCGACCCGTGTGGTTCCTTTGTTCGTCGTTTGGGTTCATTCCGTGAACCGTGCGCCGTCGCGAGTTTTCCCCGCCGACGGTTAACATTCCGTTTTTCCGATTCGCGACCCATCGAGGCAAGTTAATCTTGCTACATGCTATATACTTTTATAATCTTCATTTTATAATATTATACATTTGAAAATCTTATAGTTTACATATGAAATGTCGTTGAAAAATCGGATATGGCAAATCTGAAATTTACTGTACACCTTATCTTATAAAATTCATTATAAATCATAGAAAAATCATTAGGATACGTTCTTTAGTTCGTTACGAAGCTAATTCAGAGTACTATAACTCTATGAAATATTTACTTGCAAAATAAATTGTTTAATTAACATAAAATGCAAATGAACACGTCTCTAAACTGCTGTCCAGGGAAATTCCAGCAGCAAACTTTCAACTTTGAATATTCATAACTTTTTGTAGGGATAACCTGAGATGCTTATACTTATAAAACTGAAAACCTTATTGAATTATCTTTGTTTTGGTATAAGATACGTCTCTTTTGGAGAACATTTGTTATTTTTAAGCTACTTTACAAATTAGGGTGACGCTAAATTTCTGAACGGAACCTTCTTGTGCATGGTTAATCAATACATCTTTTATAGTTACTAATCGCTTTGAATATGCTATCCATATTAATATTATTATATCACATATTGTTTAGTTGTACATCCCACATTACCATTTTATAGTTTTATAACTTTTCGGATACCCGTTTCCATCCATCGCATTTAAGATACATATAATTGCATCCATAGATCAAATCACTACATAATAATGTGATATTAACACTCCATGTTTAATAAATTGTATCCTAATTAATATTGGAACTATAAATGTAACCCTAATCGATAACTGTGCATCCATATCCTTGAAATTATATCTATTGGCATATCATATTACATGTTCCAGTTATTGTTCTGATAGTACTCATACTTGTTTATTTATACACATGTTTATGTTAGTTTGATTATGAGCACCCACATGACATCTTGTGCTTCCTGACATGACCTGTTACACTTCCTACTTGACATGACATGGTACCGTACACTCTTGACATGACATGACACCTTTATACATTACCTGGTTGACCTGATGTACCATGGCTTTACCTGTTACCTGATCTCATGCCTAATGCCAACAAACCTGACCATTCCTGCTGTCTATCCAGACAGACCTACTCTTACCGGATTTTGTGTTGGCATTAGTCCTTGACTACTGAATACCTGACCTGACATACATAGCTTGGGGGTATGGGGAAATCAAAGGTGAAACCGACTTGTAACTCAACAGTTCGATACATTGATCTGATCAGTCTTACGGGCTTGGCCAGCTCCGGAGTGTTGATGCTGACATCACTCGTCCATCCTACTACCTTTTACTGCTTAGCGGCACGTCTCGGATTCAGCCCCGAGGGTTTTGACCGTGGTCCCGGGCACGCACGGGATACTATTGAGTTACATCGACGATTCATCAATTGGTTTCAAAGACTATAGAGTAGAAAACCTGATAGGACAGTTTAGTCACCATTGCACATTACCCTGCTTGTTATTTCTTATTACTGCTTTATTCATGTTCATACTTGCATTGCTTATTACCATGTTTATACTATATACTTGATGTCTTGACGCGCTGACGTCTGGGTTTTGCATGGCCCAGATTCCGTACCATTGTCGACGACCGAGCAGGAGTACTTCAGCCAGCAGGCTGAACTGTGAGTCCTTAGGGTTTAGTATATTTATTTCATTTCATTTCCAGATGTGAGCCCGCATTATGGGACGTACTGTTTATTCATTGTATTGGATCATTAGCTTCCGCACTTATTGTTTATTGATTCTTGTTATTATGGATTTGGACATGTATTAGATTAGCTTATTATCTTGTTCTTGATATCCTTACAACCGTAATGTGACTGTGGATGGATACTTCCTACCCACAGGTAGCATGGTTGGCTATGTCACGTGCCCAATCTTGCGTACTCTGGGAAGCGGGGCGTGACATGGTTCTTTTGGTATCAGAGCCATAGGTTAATTGGGTTGATTCTTTGTAGTTGGGTATTGCACCCGATACACGAATCATAATACCCGTGATTAGGAAACATGTCCTGCCACCTTGACCGTTTTACCATCCTTGAATCATTCTTCCGGATCATGTCGACATGCAAACTTACTTTGCATTGTCAACTCGAAAACCTAATTTCTTGTTATCCCTAGGACTTAGGCGACTTGGGTGGAGTTAAGTAATTGCGGCTATGATACCGCGGCATAGCTACAATGCGGTACTCTATTTAAGTATCTTGGAGTTCTAGCCTTGATCCACATTCAGAATCTATCATCATGCTAATGTTGGGTGTTTTGAGTTCAGGATTATGACAGATAAGAAGTTGAAGACTTACCAGAGGCGTGTGAACGAAGCCGCCATGCTTGGAGTGATAAGCGGAATGCTGGAAATCAAAGAGACAGACTGAGCTGATCCAGCAATAGCAGATTCGTTTCAGGAAGGTTTGCAGATCGTTCAGCAGTCTGTAAACAACGAAGGAACTAGACCAGTCGAACGAGTAGAGACTGTAGCAGATTTCAGACTTTTGGGTCCGTCTACTTTCACTGGTCTGGAGGAGCCGTTGCCAGCCGAGCAGTGGCTAGTGACTCGGAGAATTTTCTGATTGCGGCACAGATTCCAGAGGACAAAGGAGTTGATGTAGTGCGCATTCAACTAGTGGGTTACGCCCGAGAGTGGTGGTTTGTGGAGGAGAACCGTTTGCCCAAGCCAAGCAGTTAGGCGGATTTCTCTAAGAGTTTCCTGGAGAAGTTCTTTCCGCGGACTGCACGGGAGGAAATGGAAGAGAAATTTATTGGGCTGAGGCAGAATGGAGCACCCGTGGACGTGCATGCAGCAGAGTGGACGAGACTCAGCAGTTTCGCTGGACCTTTAGTCGCCAACGATGCAGACAGGGCACGATGGTCCATGCGCAGCTTGGATGTGGACATCCAAAGGCAAACCGTCTCCCTGGGTTTGACCACTTTCTCACAGGTTCTTACGGCAGCTCGAGAACAGCAGAGCATATCAGGAAAATTGGGAGTTCACAGCAGACAGCAGTTGCGGTAAGGAAGCAGTTCTGTCGGGCCGGTCGAGTTTAGGGCTAGGCCGACAAACAATGTTCTTGCATCAATGGAAGTGATGAAAGTAAAGAGCCGGCTGTTGTTCGTGATTCTATGGACGTGTTTGAAGATATATCGGGCTTACCGCCGAAGCGAGACATGGAGTTCATGATTGACCTTAGTCCTGGTGCAGCGCCAGTGTCTAAATCGTATTATCCGATGGCACCGGTGGAATGGGAAGGAGTTAAGCAACAAGTGGATGAATTACTCGAGAAGGGATGGATTCAAGGTAGCAACTCACCTTGAGAAACTCCAGTTCTTTTAGTAAAGAAGAAGGATGGCACGAGAAGGATGTGCATTGATTATCGAGAATTGAACCGGGCGACTATTAAGAACAAGTACCCGATCCCTCGCATTGGAGGACTTTTGAGCAGCTTAGTGGCGCGAGAGTATTCTCGAAACTGGATTTGCGATCCGGATATCATTAGGTCCTGCAGATGTTGAGACAGGAGAAGCTTTATGAGAAGATGAGTAGTGCGAATTCTGGCTGGAAGAAGTGAAATTTCTGGGACATGTCGTGTCGGGTGATGGAATCGCCGTCCATCCCGAAAAGATTGCAGCAGTTCGAGATTGGCCTATTCCAAGGAATGTAGCTGAGATAAGAAGTTTCCTTGGATTAGCCGGATACTACAGGAGATTTGTGGAGAACTTTGCTCGTTTGGCAGAACCGCTGACCAAGCTTATGCGTAAGGAGGTACCTTTTGTATGGACGGATAAGTGTGCGTTGGCTTTGAGACGTTGAAGCAGAAGTTGATAACCGCCCCTATCCTGACCGTACCGGATAATTCAGGAGGACTGGTGTTTCATAGCGACGCATCTGGGAAGGAATTGGGATGTGTTTTGATGCAGCATGGGAAGGTCGTAGCATACGCATCAAGACAACTGAAGTCCCATGAGAAGAATTATCCAACTCATGACTTGGAGCTTGCGGCTGTGATTTTCGCTTTGAAGATTTGGAGACACTACCTTTTGGGCATAAGAGTCGAAGTTTTTACAGATCATAAGAGCTTGAAGTACGTGTTCACGCAGAAGGAGTTGAACATGAGGCAACGCAGATGGTTGGAGCTGACGGCCGACTACGACCTTGATCTTAAGTACCATCCGAGAAAAGTTAACGTCGTGCCAGATGCGCTAAGTCGGTTACCAGCAATTCAGGTATTGACCGCACAAAGGGAGATCATTGCGGATTTTCGGAGATTTGACTTGGAGGTTGTGCTACCACATCTACGGGATAGTCGATGCAGTTGCAAGTACAGTCGTCCTTAGTTGAGAAGATTAAAACAGCACAATCGCAGGATCCTAGACTACAAAAGTTTCGAGAGCAGGTTGAAGCCGGACTACGAACAGATTTATTGATCCACGAAGATGGTTCGTTGAGGTATGGTAGCCGTGTGTGTGCGCCAAAAGGGGATGTGCGTGAAGAGCTTATGAAGGAGGCACACAATTCAGTTTACTCTGTACATCCAGGAGGGACAAAGATGTACCAAGATATTCAACAGCACTTTTGGTGGGAAGGTATGAAACGGGAAATTGCTCGCTTCGTGGCTAAGTGCTTGGTGTGTCAGCAAGTCAAGGCTGAACACCAAAGGGTTGCTGGTTTGTTGCAACCATTTCCGATTCCTCAGTGGAAGTGGAAACATATAACCATGGATTTCGTGACGGCTTTACCGCGGAGTCCAAAAGGCAACAATGCAGTAAGGGTGATTGTTGATCGGTTGACCAAGGCAGCTCACTTTATTCCTTTTCGGGTTGGTCAATCAATAGAGACTTTGGCAGAGCGGTACATGCAGGAGATCATAAGATTGCAGGGAGTACCGGTAAGCATCGTGTCCGATCGGGACACTCGGTTCTTGTCGCACTTTTGGAGGAGTTTACAAGAAAGTTTGGGGACTCGATTGAAGTTTAGCACAGCTTATCATCCTCAGACTGATGGACAATCAGAGAGAACGATCCAGACCCTTGAAGATATGTTGAGGGCTTGCATGTTGGACTTCAAAGGTTCTTGGGAAGATCATCTACACCTGGTGGAGTTTTCGTACAACAATAGCTTCCAAGCAACTATTCAGATGGCTCCGTTTGAAGCACTGTATGGTCGTAAGTGCCGTTCACCTGTTTGTTGGGATGATGTTGGTGAACGAAGGTTACTAAGACCAGATTTGGTGGTACAGACAGTCGAGAAGGTGAATACAATCAGGAAGCATATGAAGGCAGCTCAAGACAGACAGAAAAGTTGGGCCGACACGTCAAGAAGACCTCTAGAGTTCGCCGTGGGTGATTTGGTATTCCTGAAGATATCACCGACTAGAGGGGTGATTCGCTTTGGCAGTCGGGGAAAGCTTAGTCCTCGATTCGTTGGACCCTTCGAGATTTTGGAGCGTGTTGGAGAGGTATCGTACCGGTTGGCGTTACCACAGTCATTGGCAGGAGTTCATGATGCGTTCCATGTGTCTCAACTACGGAGGTATGTTCGCGATGAGACCCATGTCTTGGATCATTCGGAGTTGACCGTACGGGAGGACCTGACTTTTGAAGAGCGACCAGTTGAAATCAAGGATCGAAGAGAAAGGTTCTTAAGAACAAGGTTATCCCTCTTGTGCTAGTTTCTTGGGGTAATCGATCGCATGGAGAATCTACTTGGGAGCGAGAAGACGAGATCCGGCAGAAATTCCCTCACCTTTTCCAGTAGTTAGCTATCTTGTATTCTTGGAATTTCGAGGACGAAATTCTTTTGTAGTTGGGTATGATGTAACACCCGAGCCCAATAATACTATTTATATTACTAGTTGAGGGTTATATATTGCTCATTTCAATTATCTTGATTTTCTGGTGGTTATTGCTAAATTTTAACCGGTTAAGTCATTTTGGCACATAACAAATTTTAACTCCTAAAATGAAATTTAAAATGTCCATGTTGGCCTACTCGTCGCCACTAGTCGCGTGGTAGCGTCCGCGTGTCGAGATTCTGTCCCGTTTGGCTAAACGGGCAAGTTTGGACGACTACGCGCGCGTGCAAGTGTCCGACTTGGGGGCATGCATTTTAATCATTAAACACCTCTTTTCAAAATTTGGAACCCGCTTAAAATCCTATAATTTGAATTTCGAATTTTTGGACCCAACCCGGGCGCAATTTGGAAATGTTTCATTTGGCGCCAAAATCCCAAATTTTTAATATTATTAAAACCTTCGCATATATTTTTCTAACTAATCTGATATCTTACTGTTCATTACCTATCTTTTAAATCTTTAAGTTAACCATATAATATTTTTACAATCTTTTATATCCTTCTCAATTTATTCTCTCAGCCAATCGCAACCTCCCCTTTAACCCCGTGGTCCCCACTTTCTCTCTCTCCTTCTTCTCTCTCTCTCCACTTTCTCTCTCTCTCTACCCCTTATATATTCTCTCGTACTTCTCTTTATCATTTTTCTCTTCTTGCTTCATGTCTCGTTTCTCATTTCTTTTAACTGTTCTTTTGTTACCGGAATTCCGTCGTGCCGGTGACGTTTCTCGACGTTCCAGCGAGATACCCCGACCCGTGTGGTTCCTTTGTTCGTCGTTTGGGTTCATTCCGTGAACCGTGCGCCGTCGCGAGTTTTCCCCGCCGACGGTTAACATTCCGTTTTTCCGATTCGCGACCCATCGAGGCAAGTTAATCTTGCTACATGCTATATACTTTTATAATCTTCATTTTATAATATTATACATTTGAAAATCTTATAGTTTACATATGAAATGTCGTTGAAAAATCGGATATGGCAAATCTGAAATTTACTGTACACCTTATCTTATAAAATTCATTATAAATCATAGAAAAATCATTAGGATACGTTCTTTAGTTCGTTACGAAGCTAATTCAGAGTACTATAACTCTATGAAATATTTAATTGCAAAATAAATTGTTTAATTAACATAAAATGCAAATGAACACGTCTCTAAACTGCTGTCCAGGGAAATTCCAGCAGCAAACTTTCAACTTTGAATATTCATAACTTTTTGTAGGGATAACCTGAGATGCTTATACTTATAAAACTGAAAACCTTATTGAATTATCTTTGTTTTGGTATAAGATACGTCTCTTTTGGAGAACATTTGTTATTTTTAAGCTACTTTACAAATTAGGGTGACGCTAAATTTCTGAACGGAACCTTCTTGTGCATGGTTAATCAATACATCTTTTATAGTTACTAATCGCTTTGAATATGCTATCCATATTAATATTATTATATCACATATTGTTTAGTTGTACATCCCACATTACCATTTTATAGTTTTATAACTTTTCGGATACCCGTTTCCATCCATCGCATTTAAGATACATATAATTGCATCCATAGATCAAATCACTACATAATAATGTGATATTAACACTCCATGTTTAATAAATTGTATCCTAATTAATATTGGAACTATAAATGTAACCCTAATCGATAACTGTGCATCCATATCCTTGAAATTATATCTATTGGCATATCATATTACATGTTCCAGTTATTGTTCTGATAGTACTCATACTTGTTTATTTATACACATGTTTATGTTAGTTTGATTATGAGCACCCACATGACATCTTGTGCTTCCTGACATGACCTGTTACACTTCCTACTTGACATGACATGGTACCGTACACTCTTGACATGACATGACACCTTTATACATTACCTGGTTGACCTGATGTACCATGGCTTTACCTGTTACCTGATCTCATGCCTAATGCCAACAAACCTGACCATTCCTGCTGTCTATCCAGACAGACCTACTCTTACCGGATTTTGTGTTGGCATTAGTCCTTGACTACTGAATACCTGACCTGACATACATAGCTTGGGGGTATGGGGAAATCAAAGGTGAAACCGACTTGTAACTCAACAGTTCGATACATTGATCTGATCAGTCTTACGGGCTTGGCCAGCTCCGGAGTGTTGATGCTGACATCACTCGTCCATCCTACTACCTTTTACTGCTTAGCGGCACGTCTCGGATTCAGCCCCGAGGGTTTTGACCGTGGTCCCGGGCACGCACGGGATACTATTGAGTTACATCGACGATTCATCAATTGGTTTCAAAGACTATAGAGTAGAAAACCTGATAGGACAGTTTAGTCACCATTGCACATTACCCTGCTTGTTATTTCTTATTACTGCTTTATTCATGTTCATACTTGCATTGCTTATTACCATGTTTATACTATATACTTGATGTCTTGACGCGCTGACGTCTGGGTTTTGCATGGCCCAGATTCCGTACCATTGTCGACGACCGAGCAGGAGTACTTCAGCCAGCAGGCTGAACTGTGAGTCCTTAGGGTTTAGTATATTTATTTCATTTCATTTCCAGATGTGAGCCCGCATTATGGGACGTACTGTTTATTCATTGTATTGGATCATTAGCTTCCGCACTTATTGTTTATTGATTCTTGTTATTATGGATTTGGACATGTATTAGATTAGCTTATTATCTTGTTCTTGATATCCTTACAACCGTAATGTGACTGTGGATGGATACTTCCTACCCACAGGTAGCATGGTTGGCTATGTCACGTGCCCAATCTTGCGTACTCTGGGAAGCGGGGCGTGACAGTGGACCTTGAACCAGAAATTCCGCGGCCGTCAGACGAGTTGATCGATGCCTTCCTGAATGAGATTCGTCTGAAAGTTAAAACCAATCAAGAGCATGGGATGGCCATACTGGAAAGAGCCAAACACCGCCAACTAAACCAAAGAGTCGAGGCACTTTCGTCAAATCAAAAGTCATCCGATGCGGATAAAAATAAATTCAAGACAAGGAAAAGGTTTGCTAAAGCCCTATCAGTGGGAATGAAGCTACCACCCTCTGAAGAAAATACTCTCGCTGAGGTAGAGATGCACCCTAACTTCTGTTTATATCATTAGAAGATCATACATCCTACCGAAGACTGCGAATCCTTTAGCTGTTGGTGGCAAGGGTATGTCGCTCAAAAGCAACACTTTGACAGGACAAAATGTGAAGCTCGTAGACGTCGAAAAAATGCGATAGATGAGCGCAAAAGAGCCGCCGACGATTGTCATATGGACGACTCCAAGGGATCATAAATTATCACCTTTGGAAGCGACTCTGACGAAGAAACTACCCCAACCCCTACCTCGGGGAGTCTATTTCAAAAATGAAGGAATTGAGGAGCTGCGAGAACGTTCAGCCGTGCAATCGCACGCTATTCGAAAAAAAATCTCGGCCCCATAAACAAAGGATCGAGAAAAAAGGATAAAGGGAAGGGGAAAATGACCCTCATTGCCAACACTCAACAACAATCGAGTGGGCCAAGACCGGTCGTTTGCCGAAACAATAAGCGGCAACCTCTCCAGCAAAAGTTGAAACGTCCTTACTCGTTTCCGCAAGATAAAACAAGGGGGCTATTCGAGCTGGCAGTACGTGACAGACTCATCAATCTGCCGAGTCCAAAACGTCCGTTATGGCCAGGAGATGTTAACGCTCTCAATTATTGCCCTTACCACCAAACGGTAGGTCATCTGATCGAGGATTGCTACGTCTTCAAGAACTGGGTTGAAGACCAATACCAACAGGGCAAGTTCGCGTTGTCCGAAAACTGGAAGGTGAACCCGCCACAACCGCACGCTCCGAGAAAGATGGATACGCCGGGGGCTTCATGCTCAGTCATAGAGAAAGCCCCATAGACCGAAAAGTCGGTAAACTAGATGTTCGCCTCAAATACGGCGACGGCGGACCGAAATGTCCTTAAACTAACGGCGGACCGCAACGTCCTTAAACTAACGGCGGACCGAAATGTCCTTAAACTAACGACGGACCGCAATGTCCTAAAACTTGCAAACGACCGAAACGTCTTTAAACTACTACAGCAGCATCCTCAGGCTGACAAAAAAAAAGGTATGTCCATAAGCGAAATGGGCACGGATGAAAACCCGAAAGGGCTCCGTGAGTAAAAACAGCAGGGCTACCGGCGAGTGTTCGTGAAAAGCCGAAAGGGCGCGACCTCGTAAAAAAAACAGTATGTCCATAAGCGAAATAGGGCACGGATGAAAACCCGAAAGGGCTTCGTGAGTAAAAACAGTAGGGCTATCGGCGAGTGTTTGTGAAAACCCGAAAGGGCGCAACCTCGTTGAGAGACACTTACAAGGTTCTCTCGACCTTGTAAGGAGAAATCACCCGCGTGAGATCCTTACGACTCATAAGGGAGCAACACACTTAGGGATCCTCACGATTCCTAAGGAGAAATTACACTTGCGAGATCCTCACAACTCGTAAGGAGAACCCTTTTATGGGACCCTCACGGCTCATAAGATTTGAAAGTCTTAAGTTACAGAGACCTAAACCTGTTCTTAAGCAACTCCCACAAGCCTCCGATACTGCCCTACAAGTGGCTCAATACTGACCCTTGTATACAATCCACGGGCGCGAATAAACATTTTCCTAACAAAGTCCCATCCGTGACTGGGGATATGTGCATACGATGAACAACCCTTGTAAGTCCTCTCGACTTATAAGGAGAAAACCCTTCTATAAGATCCTTACGACTTACAGAGGAACATGCACTTAGGAATCCTCACGATTCCTAAGGAGAAAGCACACCTATGAGATCCTCACGACTTGTAGGGAGAAATACCTTTATGAGACCCTTACGGCTCATGAAGTCAAAAGCCTTAGTCGACAGAATCCTAACCCTGTTTACTAAGCCACCTTTGTTCGACATCGACAAAGGCAAATGATGATTCGCTCTTGGCAATATTCCAGTTGTAGCGATGCTGATGCCTAAATCGGTATCAAATTCTAAGTCCTTTCATGGCAAATGATGATTCGCTCCTGACAATATTCCAGTTGTAGCGATACTGATGCTGAGATTGGCGTCAGATTCCAAGTTGCACACTCGCGATAAAAAAATCAGCGAGCTAAAAATGCATATGAAATAGCCGAAATGATGGGGCAACTTACAACAAAATCAGCAAGTAAAAATGAATGCATGCAAAATAGCCGAAATGATTGGGCAACTCGCAATAAAAAGCAGCGAGTAAAAAAAACAGCCGAAATGATTGGGCAACTCGCGATAAAAAGCAGCGAGTAAAAAGAAAAATAGCCGAAATGATTGGGCGCCGCGAAAAATAGCCGAAAGGATTGGGCAATCGCGACCTTCACGATATAAAAGCTGAAATGATAGAGCATCGCGGAAAGAAATAAAATAAAAAATATATATATACAACGAAATTCATGCCCTACAGGTGAGATCACATCGATCCTTGTATACAATTCAGGGGCACAAACAAAGAAGGAACCATACTTTCCCAAAAGGCTGTATCAGAAAGCGAAGTCAAATCTCGACGGTTCATAGACAACCTAGAGACAATCTCGACATTTGTCGCAATATTACAGACACAAGGTCAACAAACGGAGCAAAAGGAAGATTCCTAGCTTCAGGGTCTTAAAGCCATCAAAAGACCTCGCGGTCGAAACAAAGCGAAGTGACGGCAAAATCCCAGCTTCATCTCAACACTCGTCTCGATACAGCAGACGAGGTGTTAACAAAGGCGTTCCTTCGCAGTCCATCAAGATGTAGATACAACGCCAACAAAAGACCTCGCAGTCAAAACAAAGCGGAGCGACGGCAAAATCCCAGCTCCACCTTAGCATTCGTCTCGATACAACAGACGCAATGTCAACAACAATATCCTTCCTTCGACAGGATTCAGACACACTAAAGCAAACGAAGCGAAGGCCAAATTCCTAGCTTCAGGGTCTTGACGGCAACCCAAATAAAGCCAGAAAGACAACTGGAAATCGTCTCACACCAGTATAGAATGGTCACCACCTCGGCATTCGTCTCGATACAGCAGACGAAATGTCACCCCAGCGTTCGTCTCGACACAACAGACGTAACACAATCAAACAAATGGAACCACGGCAAAATCCCAGCTCCACCTTGACATTTGTCTCGATACAGCAGACGAGATGTCACCCCAGCGTTCTTCCTCCAGCAGGGTTCGGACGCGACAATCAAACAAATGGAGCCACGGCAAAATCCCAGCTCCACCTTGACATTCGTCTCGATACAGCAGACGAGATGTCACCCCAGTGTTCTTCCTCCAGCAGGGTTCAGACGCGACAATCAAACAAACGGAGCCACGGCAAAATCCCTAGTTCCAAACCTCGACGGTTCACCAACAACCTAGAGACAACCGCGACATTCGGCTCGATACAGCAGACGTGATGCCAGCAAAACGAAGCAAAGGCCAAATTCCTAGCTTCAGGGTCACGACGGCAACTCACATAAAACCTGAAAGACTATCGGAGATCATCCCAAACCAGCACGGAGTGGTTATGACTCATCGGGGCTCGCCAAAATGAGCCTAACCTCAAGTAAAAAGCGGCATGGCAAATTCCTAACGCTTGCTCTTCCGACGGTCAAACTGCCTGGGAAGATTGCTTGAAGACGTCTTGTCCAGCCCCCGAAGGGATCAGAGACACGGCAGTCGCAGGGCTACTCGAACAGCACGATTGCCTATCGAGGAATATATCAGCTTATGCGACGGTACGACGGCCAAAACCCTAAGTACCACGAACCTTAACGGACTTCTGTCGTAAAGAGCAGAGGTTAACTGCGACGTTAGGATGTTCTTGCGAGGAACGTTTGATTCGTCTCGACTTTTGAAGAAATTGATGTCTTTGCGAAAAATTCTTGAGGCGGCTCGACTCGTGAGATAAAGCCTTAGGCAGTAGGCATAAAAGAAGCCTGTTTCCTAAGCATTAGGACCCTACAAGTTGGCCCAAAACGGTCTCTTGCATATATTCACGGATCTCACTCTCCAAAGTTGAGTTTCGACAAAGAGGGAAACAACCGCTTACGGGTCCTCTTGACTCGTAAGAGGGAAAAATTCTCTTATAAGATCCTTACGACTTATAAGAGAAAACACACTTAGGAATACTCACGATTCCTAAGGAGAAAACCCACCTACGAGATCCTCTCGATCCGTAGGGAGAAAAGTCTCTATGAGACCCTCACGGCTCATAGAGTTGAAAAGTCTCAGTCAGCAGATCTGAACCTGCGGCCTAAGCCATCGCTATCTCGTGGAGGAATTAAGATGCTTACTTTATTATCTGTCAATTATGTTCATCAAGACAACATACTGGTAATAAGAGAAAGAAGAAAGCGACAAAAGAATATCCGATTTACAAGCGTTCGAGACACACTCATTCATGCATAGGCGAAAGACTCAGAACGGGGAATAAGACAAGCTGGGATAAAACTTTTCCATTAATATTGCAAAAAATTCTTACAATCATAAAGCAATAAACGAGAAATATTATTACAATGGAATAACCTCAGATCCAGGGCACGGATTGATGAAGTCAAAAGTAAGGCCATCCAGAGTTCTTCTGGCCTTTCTGATTATTCTTGTGCGCATCCTCTCGCGCTCTTGTGTGTCAAGATCCTCGGCAAGCCCTCCCAGCCTTCGATAAGCAACAACTATCGTCGTCTGCTGGAAGATTTGATGCAGGATGTCGATGAGACTATCCCGCCGCTTCTTCGAGATCAGCCCCGACAGGTACACTGAATGCATCTTGTCTTCGGCATCATCCAGCGCATTAAGCGGTAAGGCTTCGTAGAACCCCGGGAGTGCTCTCCAGATCGCCCCCAGCACGACTTTCAAAAGAGCGGAACGGCGAGGGAGCAGCCAACCGGTGCGTGTGTTCAGACGACCTATGACCTCCGCACATTAGGCGTCCGTAAACTCTTGGTTTTGTTGACGGCCCTGTGCACGGATATCCTCGTAGGTAATGAATTCGTGCAGACTATATAGACGCACCGCCATAATACCTGAAAGGGACATCATTGGAAGATTAGCAATGAGGAAAAAGTATAGCGAGTTAAAACTTCTCGAGAGCAATGCTCTATAGACAGGAGTGACACCTGTCAAAATCAATCATGAGGAGAATTTGAGGAAAATCCCCTAAGAACATTGAGAGTTTTGCTCAGGAAAAAAATGATATAATAATAATAATAGTACCAATGCCATCTTTAACTTCCAAGATCCATGAAGAATTCTTAAGAGTTCTTCTATATGATTTCGAAGGAGTAAAGTTCCATTAATGAATTAAGAAAAGCCAAGGAAAATCTTTTAGAGAGCAGAACTCTATTGATGGAATCCTAACAGGGTTCCCTTTAGTTCTCTTTAGATCCCGTTGGACCTATAGAGCAAAGCTCTGCTAAGTGAAACCCTAAATGGGTTTCCTTTAGATCTATTGAGAGCAAGGCACTGTCGATGAAAATTAATTTAATCTTATTCAAATTAAAATTTTCACCTAAAAGTTTTAAGAGTTTAACTCTTGAAGTTCTTGAAAAGAAAGAGCAGGGCTCTGAGTTCTGAAAGTAAAATTTTGAAGATGAAAATCATCTAAGGGACCAAATGTCCTATTTATAGTCATCAAATGCCCTTTCAACTTTCAAGAGTTGCCGCGACGGTTGGGATTCTGCCACCGCCGCGCTCACGTTTGGAGCGCTACGTAAGCGTAACGGTGGGGGGGCATTTGTTTACCCCAATCAGAGCAAAGCTCTGTTTTGAAAATCGAAGTGAAAATTAAAGTAAAAGTAAATGAAGCAACGCTTCAAATCCCTTGCGCTGTGCGCAACGCGCCACGTGTCAGGCGCTGATATTTCAGCGCAGCGCCCAAGAAGGCGCGCCCAATCAGAGCAAGGCTCTTTAATAAAAAGTAAAGGAAGCAATGCGCTGCGCGACACGTGTCTGCGCAGCTGCGCAAGCGCTGCGCTGCGCGACACGTGTCACACGCTGGGGCATTTGCGCCAAAAAAAATTAAGATTTTAAAGATATCTTTCTGTTCTTATTAAAACAAGAGGATTTTCTTCTGTGAAATAGAAGCCCTTGGATCAAAAATCCAACGGTGGGGAAAATTCTCAAAATCACTCAGAGAAAAATCTCTTTAACAAATTTAACCAATTTATGGGCACTATAAAAAGGAACCCAGGCTTCAATTCAAAGGCATCAACATTCTTTGAGAAATTAAACAGAGAGAATTTTGAGGAAATTCCAAAAAAAAAGAAAGGTAAAAGACCTTTTAGATAGAAGAATTTCTTCTGATAGATCATTGATCCAAAAACAAGATCAATGATCTTTAATAAAAAAACAAAATCAAAACAGTGCTTTGCACTTTTTATGAACCTCTGGTTCCTGAAATAAGAAAAAAAGATTGTTTTTCTTTGATCTAAATTAGATCAAGAAATCAAATAGTGCTTTGCACTTCCTTTATGAACCATTGGTTCTTGAATCTAAAAGATTCTTAAATTATAGTGCCTTGCACTTGCAAACTGCGCTGTTGCGCTCCTGGATTGGCGCAAGCCACTAGAGAGCGCCACGTGTCAGCATCTGAACCATCTGCGCTATGTGCTTTTGAAATAGAGCCTTGCTCTCTGGAATTGGCGCAACTCACCAGAGCGCGACAAGTGTCAGCAGCGCAAGCGCAGCGCATTTCAGCAGCGCATGCGCAGCGCATTGGCGCAGCGCACTGCGCTTGCGTGACACGTGTCAACACCACAAGCGCTTGCGCTCTCTGATTGGCGCAAAGCGCCTGACAAATGCAATACATTTCCTAAAGGGCCAGGCCCAAATCAAAAAGACCTAGTAGGCCTAATTAAATTGCAAAGCAATAAATGGGCAGAGCCCAAGTAAAATTGATGCTCTGCATCATTCATAAATGAGCAGAGCCCAAAATAAATTGATGCTCTGCATCCTTTATGGGAAGAGCCCAAGCAAAAAAATAAAAACAAATAAAAGTGTTGAACTTTTTTCAACTGGACTTAGCCCAATTATGGCCGTAAGTCCTCAAATTAAATTGACTGAGCATAGCTGCTCTCTTTAAAATCAATTTACATCCGGTCCGAGGGTACATCTCCTAACTCCTCTGACACCTATCGTTGTAATCCTTCAACGACGTCAGAGAGGTGACGGGTCCCGACGACCACACATCAATGCGGACTGCGGGGTCCTTAAACTCGTGGACCGAGACGTCCTTAAACTAATATTGGACCTCAATGTCCTTAAACTACCAATGGACCGCAATGTCCTTAAACTACCTATGGACCACTACGTCCCTAAACTGGAACAATAGAGCTCCCAAATGCTCTTTTGTCGGATCTAAACGATCCCGTTTAAGTTGATCTTAGCCTCAAATATGGCTAACGTATCTTTAAACATTCAAACAGATTTTAGTCCCAAACTGGACTATAAGACCCCCAATCAACTTTGGTTCAAGGGTACATCTCCGAACTCCTCTGACACATGTCGTTGTAATCTTTCAACGTCGTCAGAGAGGTGACGGGTCCTGATGGCCATATATTAAATGGACCACTACGTCCTTAAGCTGGAAATGGATCTAGATGATCCCGTTAAGTTGATCTTAGTCATAAATCAGACTAACGTATCCTTAACGAACGTTTAAGTTGATCTTAGTCTCAAATGCGGCTAACGTATCCTTAAACTAAAAACATCAAACCCAAATCTAAGTAAATACGGATTTGGACTAATCCACGTCCTATGGGCGACGGCATTACTCAGTTTCCGTATACAATCCACGGGCAACCACAAACAAAACAAACACCCACGACACGAAGTGAAATTCTGGAGAAGGAGAAAGTTGTTACCGCGATGCGGTAGCGTAATTAACTGCAGGGGCTTGCGCCTGCAGGGAAGAGCGTCCCCACAATCAAAAACCCCTCAAGCGAGGGGGAATCTGACGAAGTCTGCTACATCGGCTGCATCCGTCTAAACCTCCGATATACGGTGCCATAATCAACTTGGCATCTTCGGAGAGGTAGACGGATAAAACCATATAACATCTGCCCCGAATCTCAGGCTAGACGTCCTTCAGTCTCCGCCGTCTTTCGGAGGGGAACAGGGACCGTATACATCACTATGTATCAGTCCCAAGTGTTCCGTAACTCTCTCTCTCTGTGTCCAGTATACGGAGTTTTGGTCATCTTTCCTTTGAGACATGACTGGAAAGTTTCATAAGATGATAATTCGAACAGATTCAAATATCCATCCTTATGTAACTTAGCTAGTCGTGCGCATTGATATGACCTAGTATACAATACCACAAGAAGAATTCGTTCATTTCCGAACATTTCCTCTTATGTGTGTTTTGTACGTTAAGAACTGTACTGTGGTTTGATTTAGAACGTATATGCCATTATTTAACGAGCTTGATCCAATCAACTTTTGATTCAGAAAAACGTTCATAACATTATCCTGTACTACAAAATTATATCCTTCTTTACTTAATAAAGAAACTGATATAAGATTGCATATCAGGTTCGGTATGTAATAGCATTTATTCAGAATCAATGTATTACCATTTGGTAATACAAGGTGATGTTCGCTAACTGCTTTGGCTGCAAAATTTGCACAATTCTCTACTCTTACAGAATAATCACCCATTCCCAGTTCTCTACCTTTCCTTAGCCCATGCAACATATTATATATGTGGGGTCCCGATCCGGTATCTAATACCCAGGATGTAGAGTGTACTGAGAAATAGTTCTCGGTAACTAATACACCCGAAGAAAATGCATCAACATGCTTATTCTTCGTTTGGATGGCGTGAGAATCCGGATTTTCCCCTATTTCCTGCTCAGTCTTATAATAATTATAAGAAAGAACGGAACCAATGTTCTCCTGCTCAGTATAACAAGCGGGTTCGGTCAATAAATCCATATTATTATCTTGATTAAGGCCTGACATGGTCGCTACCTGGAGAGAGAGAGAAGAAAACATTTAGCGTATGCTCTTACAATATTAGATTGGTTATTATCTTATCTAATCAGGATGCCTCCCACCGTTTTTATCAAATCTTTCTTCAAACCCTAAAAGGTAAGACTAGCCGGGATTAATTACACCTTACAAGTTCGCTAATCTTTCAGCCAGGCCAGTGTCGGTACTTTGAGGGATGTTCCCCTTGCTTTCGCACATACTTAATTAAAATAAACCTCGTTTTCCCAGGGGCGTAACCCCGTTAACACCTTTCTTGACACCTACTTGATCGGCTAATTGTGATGTGTAAAACTCTCTCAGGAGTAACTCTTACTCGCAGTGGGTATCGGGATCCAATTATCTCATAGAAGGTATGCAATCTCATTGCAAATTTCAATACTTGAAATTCCCAATAATATTTTACCCCTAGCTTCCTATGACCTTGACGAAGGCCAAAAAACCATAGCCGTAGTCAAGTTCAACTCGTACATTTCATGATTGAATTAAACCCATCCGCACGACCCTTGACGAAGGCCAACAAAGTCGCACAACTACCCTAATCCAATCGCATCACATGATTTAAGCAGATAAGCACTAATCAACAACCGCACACTACGCCTTGACGAAGGTCAACAAACGTAGCACGAATACTAAATAGTCCTTATCTGAAATGACGGAGGGCTACGTTAGGTTTTTAAGAAAACCCTTTGTGTAATGAACTTGATATCATTGTAGAATCTAGTGATTTTTGAAAAGGAGTGTTTTTGAGGCTTTTGCTAGTTTTGCTAAAGAGGTCACTCCCGGTGAAGCGATCTCGGCTCTTTCTTCATCGAATGAGGTGCTGGATATTCATGAATACCACTATGCAAAACAAGAACTAGAGAAGCAATCAAAAACAAAACCGAGTGGGTTATAGCATCTGCTAGTTTTTTCTAAAGAGGTCACTCCCGGTGAAGGGATCTCGGCTCTTTCCTCATCGAATGAGGTGCTGGATATTCTATAAGGAATACCATTATGGAAAGCAAAAACTAGAGCTACCCTTTTTGAAAATTTGATTATACAACATCTTTAGCTTTCTTTCTTTTTCATTAATCTCATTAATGAAGTCCCATCAAATATGCTTCCTGAGCATCATAGAAAAAACGAAAATACAACGTACGCTTATGCCATCCGCATTCGTCATAGTGTCCCGTTATGCACTGTTAGGTTACTTAACTAACGGCATAGCGGGGCGGGACTAGCACAGGTACAAAATATAAGCAACGTTTATTATATATCATATATATAATAATAAAGCATTCGTCTCAACTATATAAAGTGATCACATCACAGAATATCAGCAGCAGAAGTCCACATATGAAATATTAGATATACTAGGATATCCGTGTATTATATCAAGCCAGTAAAAAACACGGATTCTACGGTCGCGATGAATAGCCAAACCCACATCCCTAGACCCCTACGTGAGCGTCAAGCAACCCTACCAGTTCTAGAGTTAGGAGACCCAGTCTCGACTCCTCGAGATGGTCTCCCACTGGACTCTAGAACCCGATTACTTATGCTCCCTGTCTTGAGTCTATCCTAATGCGGAAAAGTAAATAATATACAACAAGGGTGACATCATCCTCAACCCGGAAGTGCCCCAATAAAAGGATATTACATACAAGTTTTTAAATGAATGAAAATGAAAAACTCTCATCTCACATAAAAAAAAACCGGCTATTCAAAACACGACAATCCAATATAACATATTCCAGCAACACATAACATCACATGTCATCAACGTAAGTAAATATGCTTATCCCAATTGTCGTTGACATATAGCAACGAAACCGGCGATATACCACATATTATACTTACGGTCGCAGAAAAGAAAATGTCAAACTACAACATTTGGAATCCGCAACCTCCTTAGACATCATAAACCTGAAATATCACATACTTCGGATTTCATGCCTAACATGTCGAATTCCAAATATTGTATCACATTCCATAGATAGCTAGACGATATTAAACATTCCGATCGAATCAACAAACACCCAAAATTTCCCAAAGATCTCAACACTTGAGCACAGTTTAAAAATACTCAGTACATGCCATAGTACCTATGGACCAACCGTAGAAGGGCCAACCCTTGCCTCGCCTATGGCGCCGCGGAACTACCGCAAACCTTAGGGTTTGACGGAGGTTCCGACGGTCATAGAATCGAGTTAGGGTTTCGTTCTTCTAGAGGGTCTATAGAATCACTTGCATGATTTTTGAATGTTCTGTAACTTAAAAAAATCCAACTTTTGGAAAATTTCCAGCGAGGGAGAAAATTGGGTATTTGATATTCGTTCAAACTTTTTAGCGCCGTCTAAAATACCCGAAACGATATTAGAATTACGACTACGAAACACTCCGAATTGCCTTTACAGAAAGATAATATCACATGCAATTTCAGTAAAAACAAGCAACACCTGAAACACCAAAACCCAGAAACTGAAACACCAAAAAAAATTGAAGCCTGGATCCTTCTAAAAAACCGATGGGGCCGGTTTTTATGTGCATGTGGCCGGCCAAAATCCGGCGAGGAGGGCTCAAGTTTCTGTGGTGTTCATGTTACATCATATGTAACATTCTGCAACTGCTTAAAATATTTTAGTGGCTTTTAAAAATTCGACAGAAACTAGGATTATGTTTCGTTTGTTTCGGAGTTGTTTCGGTTTTGTAATTCTACAAATAGCGTTTAATTCTCTAGCTTGGCTCTGATACCACTGTAGGATTACCTAGCATGTCAGCAAGGTTTCGGGAGGAATCATCCATGTCGTTTTCAAAAATTTGCCATGCTACATAACCCTAACCCTAGAATCTTAACTAGAGAATTAGACAATACATGCATGTAAACAACTTTATATCTAAGTGAACAAGAAATACAACTTTTGTAGACCGGTCCTTCACTTCAATAGCTCCGTGTAGAAATCCCTTCGCTGCAAGTAGTGGTCTCCCGGACTCTAGTTGGACTCCATAAGGTGAAAAGAACAAACTTGCTTGAAATCTTCGAGGCCGAAAATGATCTACGTCGAGGAGACTCTAACTCAAACTACCTCTTCACTAATTAGGGTTAGTAAAGCTAACACTCTAAACTAAATGGTTAGTCTAGTAGAGAATGATGAAGTAGGATTTTTGCTTACTTTAGAATTAATTTTCTTCACCTCTCCAAAACCTAGAGAGCTCTCTCTTGATGAAGAAGAAGATGAAGAGGAAAATAGAATTAGTGAGCATAGTAACCATGGGTGAGAAAATATCTCATATAACTCTTGTAGAGACTTAAACATGGCTAATGACAATGGTTGGGTTAATAAATATCTAATGTAAGACAAAATTAGTGGACCAAGTCAATGGGTTCTACAAACTTCTACTAAGTATCAACCATGACTAAATTCCATCTAATTTTGATTTACTTTAAATAAATAAATCTCACATTATCATAAGAATGGTGTGAGTCTCATACACCCATGTTGCATGTAGCAACAAGCATGACACTAAAACAATAATATATATCACATATATATTATATATGAGTGAGAAAAAGAAAAGCTTAAGTGAGCTAATATTAGTTAATATAAAAATTAATATATCAAATATATAATTATACATTAAATTATTAAATCAACTCTTGATTTAATAATCCGTCTATATCACATATAATCGACTAATATCATTTGTATCAACTTATCGAATACTTGATTCGATAACCTGGCTATATCATATATAACCGACCGATATCACATATCGCGAGAATAGAATACGGTATCACATACATGTATTAATCTCGGTCCGGCACATATCACATATGTGCTCCTACTTCATTTCGCCTGAGCCAGGAAACCTCTGTGTAGGACTCTGAAGACTCATCAATACGCCGGCAGTAGGTGATGATCATATCAGTCACCCACAAGCCATCAGCGGTACTAGCTGGACGTAACGGCTACCCGGGTATTGAGCGATCAGAAGATCAACAAGCAAGCCTGCTCATACCCCCGTAAAGCCTGTCAATAACACTACCGTACAGTCCGGTCTCTTCATCTGATATGTCGCATATCTAGTCTTGGGTGGTTAACCGTCAGACCCCAGTAACCGATAAGTCGTGCCGATCTGAGGCTCATAACGGGTCGAGAAACTACTGATAACACTTTCCAGTAGATCTCCGTATCAGCCCTGGTCAGGGACTTCCTGTTATGGACAATCGAGCACTGCGCAACATCAACCCCCAATACCGGGAGAGACGAATCCCTTCCTATCGCTCATTGCCTCCATGTGACTCGGGACTGTACCCAAAAACCACCATTTTGCACATTCTCTTGAACGCGGTAAGGTGGAAATCAAAGCACAGTGGGAATCACACAAGACTCTATGACAATCTCGGGTCTACAGACTAATATGTACCAGTGTCACCAGAGAACTGCTATCTAACGATAGGTATAATACTATCTAGGAGTTCTCGGCGAGTTCGTTCAGTGTACCCAGTCTCCACTGAGCACCCGTATACCATCTTTTATGTCAAACACCAATGGATGTGGGATCATCCATCACCCATCAAATGGGTCAAGAAGCGTATATGCTAGTTTACTCTGGAATATCGATGCCCTGTCTCGATACACTCTCGACTAGGAACAATTAAAGGATGTACTTATGGACTACCCTGGCCCACTAGTATGATCTCCATCATAGTATTGGTAGTCAAGTACACATCCTAAAGACTTTATCAATATATGAGAGCAAGACAGTATCATAATACAAGTCTACATGTTAAGACAAAGAGCAACCAGATATCATACTATCATGTCGAGTAAGAAAGTCCTCTCTATATATGTCCAAGTATCCACTCTAATGTACATCATATGTACAATAATGACCTCTAGGGCATACATATAACTAACATGAAAACATCGATAGAGATTAAATCTCCATAATAAAAAAAAAGCACCTCACGTGCTTCCCACATGGGCGCTCCTTTTATAGCGCCTAACGCCTCACGTGAAAACACGCTGGCACCCAAAACAGAAGGCCATCACCTCACGTGAAACACATGTTGGCGCTGAATAAAGTGCTCAACACTCTATATACAGCCGAAGACAGCTAAGTGCTTACCACTGATTGGGCAGCGCCTTGCGTCGTACGTGCTCCTCACGTGGACGCCATATAAAAAGTGCTTATCACTTCATATGTAGCCAAAACGGCTGAGTGCTTAGCACTAATTGAGCAGCGCCCAGCGCCGCACGTGCACCTTACATGAACGCCATAAGAAGTGCTTCGCACTTCATATTTAATCAAAATAACTAAAGTTGGGCAGCACCTATGACTGAATGCTTCACATATATGTGAGCATCAGAGCTCAAACAAGTGCTTAGCACTTTCACATAAAAAAAAGGGCTGAACAAACAGAGCCCAAATAAGTGCTTAACACTTTTGGATAAAAAAGACTAAGTAGACTAAGCCCAAATTGGCTGAGTCTCTGAAGTTTTCTTACAGCTGAGCCCAAATGCACTTTTACTTGATGTCAAGTAAAAATGATCACAAAATATTGTTAAGTTGATCTTAGTCTTAAACAAGACTAACATATCCTTAGCAAAAACAAATTGAGCCCAAATGCTCACTTATAGATTTAAGTTGATCTTAATCTCAAACCAGATTAACAGTCCTTAAATAAATAAAAAAAACCAAATCAAAAATATACAGATTTGGACTGATCCGCGCCCTACGGGCGACGATATAAACTAATCTACGTATACGATCCACGGGCAACCAAAATAAACAAAATATACATACGACACGAAGTGAACTGCCGGAACAGGAGGAAGTGGTTATCGCAATGAAGTAATTTAATTAACTGCAGGGGCTTGCGCCTGCAGAGAAGAGCGTCCTCACAATCAAAAACCCCTCATAAATGAGAGGGAATCTGATGAAGTCTGCTACAACGGCTGCATCTATCCAAACCTCTGATATATGGTGCCATAAATCAACTTGGTATTTTCGGAGAGGTGGATGGATAAATCCAAATAGCATCTGCCCCCAAACTCAGGTAAGATGGTCTATCCCAGTTCGCCTCTATTTTCGGTGGTAAACAATGTTCAGGATGTAATCATGTGTTCAGATTGTCATGTCGAGTTCATGTCACGTTAGAACCATGGATCGGTCAAATCGAGTCAAGTATACAACTTTGAGTTTGATGTTTGAATTCGAGTATTCAGGTTCATGATCAAGTATTCAAGTTCGTGTTTGATTTTGGATTTTAGTTTGAGTTTGGACTCAGATTGAGTCAGACACTTGTGAATGGGTTTAACTCTTGACTTTCTTAAGTTTGGGAGTAATCGGCAACTGCTGCATATGGACGGCATGATTTGTGTCTTTTTCCAAGACAATTGATATTGATAACTCCGTTATGTTGTCTAACCTGAATAGGCAAGCACATACTTTCTTCGTCTCTCTGGGGCTCAAGAGAATTGATCCCGCTTAAACCTATATTAAACTAGAGTTCTTAAAATATTGTTTTGCATATCTCGAGGGGTTTTATGAAAAATTCTTTTAATATTAAAAAATATACCTCGAGGGTGATTTATAACATTTAGGGTTTTCATGTGCATGCATTTTAATTATTGGGTATTTTAATGATAAAAACTTAGTTTTTAAAAGTTTATGGTATTTTATTGAAAACTAGTCTTTTTTTGGTAACTTGATGATATTTTATTAACATTTTAATTTTTCATTTTAGAAAATATAGTTTCATAATATATTGAAAATACAGATTTATAATTTTTATATAATTTTCTAAAATTAGTTTTATTTAGAAAAGTCGTTGTTCCCCTCCGAAAGACGCGACGAAGACGCGGCGGACGTCTTGCCTGAATTTCGGGGCAGATGCTAATTGGTGCTATCTGTCCACCTCTCCGAATATGCCAAGTTGATTTATGGCACCGTATATCGAAGGTTTAAACGGATGCGGCCGATGTAGCAGACTTCGTCAGATTCCCCCTCATTTGAGGGTTTTTTTTATTGTGGGGACGCTCTTCCCTGCAGGCGCAAGCCCCTGTAGTTAATTACGTTATCGCATCGGGGTAACAACTTTCTCCTTCTCCAGATGGTCACTTTATGTCGTGGGTGTTTGTTTTGCGTTTGGTTGCCCGTGGATTGTATACGGAGACTAATTTATGTCGTCGCCCGTAGGGCGTGGACTAGTCCAAATCCGTATCTTCTTAGATTTGGATTTGGGGGTTTGGGTTTAAGGATACGTTAGCCTCATTTAGGACTAAGATCAACTTAAACGTATGTTAAGGATACGTTAGTCTAATTTTAGACTAAGATCAACTTAACAGGACCATTTAGATCCAACAAGAGAGCATTTGGGCTCTATTGTTTAATTTAGGGACATTGCGGTCGATTACGAGTTTAAGGACATGGTGGTCCATCGTTAGTTTAAAGACATCACGGTCGAGGTTAAGGACATCATAGTCCGTGAGTTTAAGGACCCCATGGTCCAATGTTAGTTTAAAGATATCACGGTCGAGATTAAAGACATCATAGTCCATGAGTTTAAGGACCTCACAGTCCGATGTTTGTTTTAAGACATCGCGGTCGAGGTTAAGGACATCACAGTCCGTGAGTTTAAGGACCCCACAGTCCTTTGTTAGTTTTAAGACATCACGGTCGAGGTTAAGCACATCATAGTCCATGAGTTTAAGGACCCCACAGTCCGTAGTTTAGAGACGTCATAGTCTATGAAATGTGTGGTTGTTGGGACCCGTCACCTCTTTGAAGACGTTGAGGAATTACAACGACAAATATCAAATGAGTGAAGAGATGTATCCTTGAACCAAGGTGGATTAAGTGATCTGTAGTCCGATTTGGAACTAAGATCAATTAATTAAATTATGAGCACATTGGCTCAGTTAAGTCTGAATTGAGGACTTATGGCTAACTTGGGCTAAGTCCAATTAGATTCAAAATGTTGCCCTTTGTTGGACCATTAGACATTTGTCTGGTTTCAGCCCACATTATTTAGCAATGCTAAACAAGAGTTTGAGGGGTTTGGTAACATTTTTATCTGTGATTGAGCAGTAGACATTATAGCTCTGATTTTTACTCAATTTTGAGTGAGAGGCTTTGCCTCTGGAAAATTAACCAATTTGGTAAAACTAGTGTTAAACACTAGATAACAACAGTGTTAAACACTGGAAATAAGTCCTTTAAATTAGTGTTTAAACACTAAATAGGAATGGGTCACGTGAGGCCACGTGAGGGCACCCAAAAGTGGGACCAGATCCCTTTTACTTTGCTTTGCAAATAAGTGTTAAACACTTTGCTCTTTGACCGTCACGTGTTGGCACGTGATGGAGCTTTGCGCCTTAATTATTCAAGCTTTTATCAAGGGACGTGGTAACACGTGAGAGCGCCCGAGTTAGATTCTGCCCTTGCTTTTATTCCTTTTGTTTAGGAGGTCACGTGGGGACACGTGAGGCATTGCCTCAGAGCTAATTCCCTCTCATTTTGGAGAATCTTTTCAGGGGTCACGTGGGGACACGTGACCTTAGTCTTGTTCGTTCTCTTTTGATCATTGAGAGGGAGGGTCACGTGTTACCACGTAATCAAGTTCTGTTTTCTTTTTCTCTGCTCATTGAGAATGGGGGTCACGTGTTATCACGTGATCAAGTTCTTTACGTGAATGGAGAGCTTTAAGTCTCTTGTTTTAAGAATTAAATTCTCTATAGGGTTAAACCCTAATTCTGTTTTAGAGGAATTAAATTTCTATGTATATGGAAGAATTAAATTCTTATGTAGGGTTAAACCCTAGTTCTGTTTTGGAGGAATTAAATTCCTATGAATTTGGGAGAATTAAATTCTCATATAGGGTTAGACCCTAGTTCTGTTTTGGAGGAATTAAATTCCTATGAATTTGGGGGAATTAAATTCCCTAAACTCAATTCTCCCTCTAAGTTTAGGATCTGCATGGCAGAATCTCAACCCGATGAGAATTAAATTCTCAACCTATGGGGAGATTTGCTTCTGCAGATTTTCAACCAGAGGAAGAACTAAGTTCTTTTTCAGAAGAGTTATACTCTTAAATTGAGAATTAGATTCTCTTTATTTTATGGAACTTAGATCTCTTTCCCCTTTCTTACCTAGGATTTCTTTTCTCTGAAGAGATCCATTTTTTCTCTCTTGAGAATTAAATTCTCCTATCTTTTCTCTCTGTTGTTGTTATCTTCCAAAAAAGTAGATCCCTTCTCTTCTTTTCTTGGCTCTTATTTATAGGAGAAATAAAAGAATCAATTTGTTTTGTGAATCTTTCATTGAAAAATTTTAATTGATTTTGTAACCAACATGATCTTTTAGATCACTCAGTGAATTTTATTCACCATTGGATTTTTAATCCAAAAGATCTTTTATCTGTTATAACTGGCAAATTTCAGGGAAATGTTTCCTTGTATAAAATCTTTTCATAAATTGGTGATTTTTAATCACCATTGGATTTTTAATCCAACGGTGCTCCATTTTACAGAGCACCATCTTTTTTATTTGGAAAGATTTAAAGAAATATTTTCTCAGTTAGGGTTTTTGATTCCCTTTTAATTAGAATTTAATTCTATTAATTCATAGATCTTTAAGAACCCATCACGTGTTAGCACGTGACCCCCTGATTAAGCATTTGACCAGAATTTAATTCTGTTGTTTTAAAGAACTCAGGAATTAACACGTGTCAGCACGTGACTCTTGGTCACGTGTTGGCACGTGATGCCCCATTGGGATTTTTCCTTGTTATTTTATTATACCTTTAATTCTTTTCAGTGGGTTTAAAGGCCGGTCATGTGTTGACACGTGACCCCACTGATTAATTATTTCCAATTATTTATTTTATTCAGTGCTTCAAGGCTTTGCCTGTAAATGGTCACGTGTCTGCACGTGATGCCCGGTCACGTGTGGGCACGTGATGCCTCATAACTTTTGATCCCGAATGAATTATGAGGCCCATAATATATCAAATCGAAGGATTTTTCAAGACACTTTTGATATCTTCAGAATTTAGCAGTTTCTCATTCGGGAGTCTATCAAAATACAGTCCGGAAAATACTGGTTCGTATTTTCTTAAACGTATCGCTGCCATTTGATACCTTAGGCTCTTTTGCGCAGAAAAGTTTTTTTTGGCGGGAACAGTCGCATTTCTTAAAAACGTATGTTATTTCCTTTTGAGATCGAATACTCTGTGAGGAGTTCTGCATCTCGCTCGACTATCCCAAGGATGTGCGATAATTTGCACCATCAATTAGCGGGTCCTCTAACGAGAGTTGTAGAGGCGTATTTGCCAAGAATTACAAAATACAGCCTTTAAAAGAAACCCATTTTTAAAAAGATGTGGTATTTTATTATTAAATTTATTCTTTGAACCAACTATAGTTAAGTGTAATTAAGCAAAGTGTATGTGTGGGGTAGGTCGTTACCCCGTGAATTTTTCCTAAAGGTATTGTTTAAACAATTATTGAAAAGAGATTTATACTAAAGTTCAAGGTATTTTAATGAAAAGTTCATTATATGAGTATTGAACATGAAATTTTGGTTACGTCAAAAGACAATAGATGTGAGTTTTGTTTTAAAAATATATTAGGGTAATTTTGTGACATTTATACCTATCAAGTATAATAAAATATTTAAAAAACGAAGGTTGTGACGTGTTAACTCCACTTTTATCGATGTTTTAAAAAAATACGAATTGAGATGAAAGAAAAGGAGAGAAGAGGGACTTGCGGCTTGGTAATATCTAGAAAAGAGTATGAAGAAGGGAGGGAGCTTCTTGGCGTCGCGGAAACTCCGGAAATGGCTTCTATCTTCGATGGAACAAGCTTGGCTGCTAACTCCACTTGCACTTAGGAACTTTTGAGGTGATTTTGATAGAAATTTTCAGAATAGAGGGGAGTTAGGGCATGGGGTGATATTTATAGTGGAGAATTAGGATTTGGGAATTAAAATTTTGGATTAAAAAGTATTAAAAAGGTGTTAAATGGTGAATTGAAGGGTCTCTATTTGATTGCAGGAAAATCAAATAGTGCAGGAGAGTTAAGGAGAGTCGAAAGGGTGTGTGTGCAAAGTACGGAGGTGATTGGGCTCATCTTGACCATCGGGGCCGGCCAAAACGAGGGAATGGGCTGTTGGATCTAGCTGATTCGTCTCGAGATTCGTGCCACGTGTCAAGTCGGGTGTGTACATGTCATTGCGCCTGCTTAATTTTTCTGAAACTTTTCATTTTCCCGTGTATTGTACGTGCAACTCTTGAGCTTCCAAAAAATTAAAAAAAAATCTGAAAAAATAATTGTGTCTGAAGTGAATCAAACACACAGCTATACCACAGCAGTGTAGAGGCTTTACCGGTGAGCTACAAGTTGCTTCTTGTTTTTATTTAACAAAAATAACTTTTAATTCTTACACAGGCTGTAATACTCTTTTCTGTACAATAACAAGAAAATTTCTGTACAGTGATTTCAGAGTCGTTACATTCTACCCTCCTTATAAAAATTTCGTCCTCGAAATTTATAATTACATAGGGACTAATTTTCAAAAAGGTAAGGATATTATGTACACATATTTTCTTCTCTTTCTCAAGTTGATTCTCCTAGCGAATCTGTCACGCCCCGCTTCTCAGTAGACGGAAACGGTGACGTGGCAGGCCGCAACGAATTTACTATGAAATAAATACGTTAAGTGTAACTAAGCAATATATAAAAATGAACAAGAATGACAAGAGAATAAATAAAACAGCAACTTTATTTATATTCAACTTTATATACAACTGTTTGAAATAAAAAATACAATAATCAAATGCAAATGCCTAAACATTAGTATACTGAAAGTAAGTGCAGAGGAACTAGTAGTCAGGCTGAGCGGTAAGCTGATCCAAGTCCTCCTGGCTCGGCTCTATCTTCTTAGAGTTATTCTAACGTGGTTATTTGTAGATTGATAAAAAAAAGGTATTCATGTATACTAGAGGAGTCCATCTTACCCCGTGGACTATGGTAACATGTAGTACAAGGCCCCATCATAACTCGCGGGACAACGGCACGTGAATTCATGTAGGTGTCTTTTAAAGTAACCTCTCGTGCCATGATATACGTTCCGTACCAATCTACCCCTTTATCCCCGAGTAATATTTTGTATAGATTAGGTTTACAAGTCTTGGCCGAATCTATGGATATAAAATGTCCAGGTTCATGTTCAGGATGTAATCATGTGTTCAAGTAGTCATGTTGAGTTCATGTAAGTTATAAGCAAGGTTCGATCAAGTCAAGTCAATTATGCAAGTTTGAGTTTGATATTGATTTCGAGCATTTATGTTCATGTTCAAGTATTCAAGTTCTTGTTTGATTTTGGATTCAGGTTTGTGTTTGGACTGAGCTTGAGTCAGACACTTGTAAACGGATTTAACTCTTGAATTCTTAGGTTCGGGAGTCATCGGCAACCGCTGCACATGGACGGCAAGATTTGTGTCTTTTTCCAAGACAATTGCCATTGATAACTCCGTTATTTGTCTAATCTGAATAGGTAAGAACTCACTTTCTCCGGCTCCCTGGGGCTCAAGAGAATTGATCCCGCTTAAACCTATATTTACTAAAATCCTTAAAATATTGTTTTGTATATCTCGAGGGGGTTATATGAAAAATATTTTTAATATAGATTAAAAATAAAATCTCGAGGGTGATTTATATTACTTAGGGTTTTCCTGAGTATGTGTTTTAAGTATTGAGGTATTTTAATGATAATTACCTACCTTTTAAAAGTTTATGGTATTTTATTGAAAACTAGTCTTTTTTTGGTAACTAGTCTTTTTTTGGTAACTTGATGGTATTTTATTGATATTTTTTAATCTTTCATTTTTTTAGGAAGAAATAGTTTCATAATATAATGAAAATATGGATTTATAATTTTATTTACATTTGAAAATTGCTTTTATTTAGAAAATTCGTTTTTCTTAAAAAACCGTATTTTATATCTTTTCGAGATCGAATACTCCGTGAGGAGTGCTGCATCTCGCTCTACTATCCCTAGGATGTGCGATAATCCACACCATCTATTAGCGGGTCCCCTAACGAGGGTTGTGGATGCATAATTGCAAAGAATACCGTCTTAAAAAAACCCGGTTTTTAAAATATGTGGTATTTTATTGCAAAGGTTATTCTTCGAAACAAATATACATACAAATAGGTATCGTGCTATGAAACTAAAGTGTACGTGTGGGGTAAGTCATTAGCCCGTGAAGTTTTTCCTAAAAGTATAGTTTTAACAAAAACGAAAAGAGATGATAATAAAGTTGAAGGTATTTTAATGAAAAGTTCAATTATGGTTGTTTCACATGAGATTCTTGGTTAAACTTGATTCTAAACATTGGTACTTAATGTTACAAGTAATGTGGTAAAATTAGGTTGTCAAATATATAAAGGAAAATGGAGTTTCTAGGATTTAGAAAAAAAAGTATCGGTAATAACTTCACTTTACCGATATAAGATTTAAAAATGAATTTCAATGAAAAAGAGAAGAGTTGGGAGGGACTTACGGTTTGAATATATCAAGAAGAGGTTAAGGAAGAGGGGATGAACTTCGTGGTGTCGTGGGAGCTCCGAAATCGGCTTTGATCTTCGACAGAAGAAGTTTCCTCGCTAACTCCACTTTCACTAAGGACTTTTTGAGAGAGTTTTTGCTAGAATTTTCTGAATGGTGCTGAGTTAAATTATGGGGTGCTATTTATAGTGGAGAATTAGGCTTTGGGAATTAAAATTTTGGATTAAAAAGCATTAAAATGGTGTTAATTAGTGAAATGAAAGGTCTCTGTTTGATTGCAGGGAAATCAATAAGTGCAGAGGAGTTAATAGGAGCTGAAGAGACGACTGTGCAAAGCACGGAGCTCATTAGAGCTCATCCAACCGTCTCCGCAGGCCCTAAGGCTAATTCCACCGGTCGGATCTGAGGAAAATGCCTCGAGATTCGTGCTACATGATTAATTCTGTATTTACACCATTTTGCACATGTTTGATTTTTATGAACTTTTCGTTTCTTCGTGTATTGCACGTGCAACCTTTTAGGCTTCCAAAAATAAAAGGAAAAATCAGAAAAAATAATTGTGTCTGATGGGAATTGAACACACAGGCTACATCACAGCAGTGCAAAGACTTTACCAGTGAGCTACAAGTTGTTTCTTGCTTTTATTAAACAATTCTAACTTATAACTCTTACACAGTCTGTAATACTCTTTTCTGTACATTAACAGAAAAATTTCTGTACAGAGATTTCAGAGTCGTTACATTCTACCCTCCTTATAAAAATTTCGTCATCGAAATTTACATTTATATAGGGATTAATTTTCAAATAGATAAGGGTATCTTGCACGCATGTTTAATTTCTTCTAGGTAATACATACTTCAGACTTTTGTGGTCAATGTATATATCCACTCATTCTCCTGAGAGGTAGTGGCGCCAAATCTTAAGTGCGAAGATGACGGCTGCCAACTCCAGATCATGTGTTGGATTGTTGCGCTCATGAACCTTCAGTTGTCTTGATGCAAAAGCCACAACTTTTCTATGCTGGTGTAGAACACATCCTAATTCTTTACCGGACGTATTACAATACAAGAATCCTCCATTTTGATCCGGTATTACGAGGATAGAAGCAGAGGTTAATCTTGACTTGAGTTCTACAAAACCTTTTTCACATGCTTCTGACCCCACAAATGCTTCATCTTTACGTATGAGCTTGGTCAGGGGTGCTGCAATGTTTGAGAAGTCTTTAATGAATCATCGGCAGTATCCTGTTAATCCTAAGAAACTTCGTATATTTTTCACCGTCTTTGGTGGCGGCCACTCACTGACAGCTGACACCTTAGTTGGATCTACTGAGATTCCTTCGGCTGAAACGATATGTCCGAGAAATCCGACTTGATCTAGTCAAAATTCACACTTGCTGTACTTGGCGTAGAGCTGATGTTGTCGTAATGTCTCCAGGACAATCCGTAAGTGCTCAGCGTGTTCCTTCCGATTCTTTGAATACACCAGGATGTCGTCGATAAAGATGACAACGAACCCGTCTAAGTACTCTCAGAAAACTTGGTTCATCAGGTTCATAAAGATGGCAGGTGCATTGGTCACTCCAAATGGCATTACGAGATACTCATGAATTGAGCAGACCGGCTCTACGGACTGGATCATACATCCTGTAAAACCGTATACAATCCACGGGGGTAAACGACCCCTATCTCTCCAAAGTCCTACCGGCTGGACTGCATTTAAAGTCCCACTGGCGATGAAGCTCAAAAAAAAGAAAAAAAGGTATGTCCACAAGAAAAACGGGCACGAATGAAAACCCGAAAGGGCTCCATGAGTAAAAATAGCAGGGCTGCCGGCGAGTTTGTGAAAACCCGAAAGGGCGCAAACTCATGAAAAGAGATAAAATACACCCGCAAAGTCCTCTCGACCTTGTGAGGAGAAAATCCCTGCGTGAGATCCATACGACTCATAAAAGAGAAACACACTTAGGAATCCCCATGATTCCTAGGGAGAAAATACTCCTGCGAGATCCTCTCGACTCGTAAGGAGAAAATGCTTTTATGAGACCCTTACGGCTCATAAAATTGAAAAACCTTAGGTGATAGGGATATAAATTTGTCTCCTGAGCCATCGCTCTCCAACGGGCAACGGCAAATGATGAGTCACTCCTGGCATTGCTTCAGTGTTAGCAGTAGTAATGCCGACCAAAAAACCAAATCCCAAGTCTTCCCAGCGCAAATGATGAGTCGCTCCTGGCACTGCTTCAGTGTTAGCGATGATGATACTGACCAAAAACCCAAATCCTAAGTCTTCTCAAGGCAAATGATGAGCCGCTCCTGATATTGCTTCAGTGTTAGCGGTGCTGATGACGAACAAAAACCCAAATCCCAAATTTTTCCAAAAGCAAATGATGAGTTTCTCCTGGCATTATTCTAGTGCAACAATACTGATGCCAAACAAAATCCAAATTCCAAATTCCTCTCAAATTCAAAAGTCACGTCAAACAAGGCAGAAATCAAACAGATCAAATCAATGTCCCATATGGTAGCGCTTCCAAGATCAAAAGTCCCGCTGGACGGGTAAGAAACTTCTAAAATAAATCAAATCAGACAAGTCAACCAATCACCTCCTCGGTGGAATCAAGCACCACTTCGGAAACAAATCAACCTCGACACCGCAAGAAGTGGAGCAAGTTATCGACTGTCCAAGTCGCAAAAGGGCAGCACGGACCGTCCAAATCGCAAAAGGGAAGCACGACCGTCCATGTCGCTAAAAAGGCAGCACCGACAGTCCATGTCATAAAAAGGGCAGCACCGATGTCCAAGTCGCAAAAAGGGCAGCACCGACCGTCCACATCGCAAAAATGGCAGCACCGACCATCCATGTCGCTAAAATAGCAGCACCGACCATCCACGTCGCTAAAATAGCAGCACCGACCGTCCATATCGCTAAAATGGCAGCACCGACCGTCCAAGTCGCAAAAAGGGCAGCACCGACCGTCCAAGTTGTAAAAAGGGCAGCACCGACCTTCCAATACGCAAAAAGGGCGGTATCGACCGTCCACGTCGCAAAAAGGGCAGCACCGACCGTTCACGTCGCTAAAATGGCAGCACCGACTGTCCACGTCGAAAAAATGGCAGCACCGACCGTCTACGTGGCTAAAGGGCAGCACCGACCGTTCACGTCGCAAAAAGGGCAGCACCGACCGTCCACGTCGCTAAAAGGGCAGTATCGACCGTCCACGTCGCGAAAAGGGCTGTATCGACCTCCACGTCGTCAAAAGGGAATCCAACCAAATCAGGCTCCATATAGAACAAGACCCATCAATTTCATGCACACAACCCGCACATGCGGTGTACATTTATTGATGGGGGCACTTTGTTGGGGTCAAAAATTACACCCCGGTTGATCAAGTCAAAATCAAATTCAACCCCAAGCTAAGTGGGCCTAAGCCCGGGTCAAGGCCGAGCATGGAAGGGACCGGCCCCATGACAAAAATAATGAAGCCATAAATTAGTTTAATGTAATTCTTTTTTTAGAAATAAATGTATGTAAAATGGGAAAAAAGCCAAAATTTTGTAAACCCCATGCCTTATGTGCAAAAAGAAATAAGCACATAAGGTATGGGGTGACACAAGTGTCATTTGGTAAAGCTCAAAGGGCTATATGTAAAGTGTGTAGCGTATAAAAACAAACATGATGAAAAAATCAAGGAGAAAACTTTCATTCTCTCAAAAAAGTCTAGGGTTTTGTGCCTCCTTCTCCTTCCTCAAGGTTCCAAACCTTCTTCCTTTTTCTTAAATTAAATTAAGAGTTTCACTCTTCTTTCCTTCAAAAGGAATAGTTTTTCACCATAAAACGCATAAAGGGGAGCTCAGATCACTCATCAGATCTCTAAAAGGGGAGATTTTTAAGTCTCACCCCCTTTTTCTCCAAGATCCAGCCAACAAAGAGGAACAAGAAAGAGACCCATCTCCAAAAATCCCACTTTGGGAAGATCCAAGGATCAAGAGAAAATTCAGGGCTCAAGGGAGAAGAAAGGGGTCTCCTTTCATCATCTCCGAAAATCTCTTAGGAGTTTAACTCCTTACAAAATAATAATAATAATAATAATAATAATAATAATAATAATAATAATAAATCCTTTTTTTACGAGTTTAACTCCAAAACTCAATCGGGAAGTACAACTCCCTATGCAGGGGCTAACCCCATCTTCCTTTTTTTTAAGGAGTTTAACTCCAAAAATCAATCGGGAGTACAACTCCCAGAACAGGGGCTAAGCCCCTTTTTCCGCGGGTGCCCAGCGTCCGCATGTAGGGCGCATGACCCGCTGGCACCCAGCGCCTGTGTGCAAGCGCGTGACCCGCTGGCGCCCAGCGCCCGCTTGTGGGGCGCGTGCCCCTCTGATGCCCATGCACCCGCGTGTGGGGTGCGTGACCCTTTAGCGCCCACGCGTCACGCACGTGGCCCGCTGGCGCCCGGCTCCCACGCGTCCTTAGAACGTTCCTCACCCCTCTTTTTCTCTCATACTCCATACTTAAAACACGGCCCCGTAAACTCTGTGTGGCCCCCGATATATCCAAGTCCCCTTCAAAACACAACACACGCATACCGCACATTGAGTTCGCATGATCAGTTTTACCTGTCATTCGGAGGTTCCCTCGTTTCAAAGGCGAGAGGTAATTAACGACAGCTTAGTCCGCGGCTGCCGGAGATTCGGACCCCCACAATCAATAAACCTCAGCCTACCATAGGCAGAGGGAATCTGTAATATGCCTGACAAGCGACGCGTATTTCCCATCTTAATAGGGTGACGAAAAACACCCTACAGTGATATTTATAATGGAGAATTAGGATTTGGGAATTAAAATTTTGGATTAAAAAGCATTAAAAAGGTGTTAAATGGTGAATTGAAGGGTCTCTATTTGATTGCAGGAAAATCAAACAGTGTATGGGGTTAAGGGGAGTCAAAGGGGTGTCTGTGCAAACCACGGAGGTGATTGGGCTCATCTTGACCGCCGGGGCCGGCCAAAACAAAGGAATGGGCGATCGGATCTTGTTGATTCGTCTCGAGATTCGTGCCACGTATCAAGTCGAGTGTGTATACCATATTGCGCCTGTTTGATTTTTCTGAAACTTTTCATTTCCCTGTGTATTGCACGTGCAACTCTTGAGCTTCCAAAAAATTAAAAAGAAAAATCTGAAAAAATAATTGTGTCTGATGGGAATCAAACACACGGCTATGTCACAACAGTGTAGAGGTTTTACCAGTGAGCTACAAGTTTCTTCTTGCTTTTATTTAACAAAAATAACTTTTAACTCTTACACAGGCTGTAATACTCTTTTCTGTACAATAATAAGAAAATTTATGTACAGTGATTTCAGAGTCGTTACAGTGGCGTCGAGATGGCGCCGGTAACGATGTGGGCTTGGTGGATATGAAGGGGTGGGAGATGGATGAGGGTAGATGTGATGGGTTAAAGAGGATTAGTTGATTGTTGTGGCGGCGGGAGCGGCAGAGGAGGAGCCAGCCATGGGAAGCGGCGGAGGCGCAGGAGGTGCGGACGGCGGCGGAAGGAGGGGGAAACAGTGACGGTATTTAGGAGGGAAGGCGGAAAGGAGCTGGAGGGAACGTGTTTGAGTTTGATTGAGATGAGGGTAATGGGGGAGGAATATGAGCCAAGAGAGATGATGATGATGAGAAGGAGAGTGGTTTCTTTGGATTGATCTTTATTTGGAGTAGACGATGGTGAAGCGGAGATAATCGAGAAACGGAGCAGACGGCGGCGAAGTAGATCTGTGAATGGATTTAGGAGATCAAGCCATGGAGCAAATCCCCTTCTTCTTGTTCTTGTTCTTTGTAACATTTTGGAAAATTATAAATATTAATTTATAATTTAAAATATGGATATTATGAGTTTACAAAAAATGATATCATATATAAATTTTGGTATCGGATTGGTATCCGTAAAAATGTAATTATTTTGAGAAAAATGAGATATATGTGATATCTTATAAAATGATAAGTGTTTTGTTTTTAATATGATATGAGATTTTATTAAAAGGTTGTGGTATTTATGTGTAAAAGGCTTTTTTATTTTGTTAAGAGGGTTGGATATATGTTTAAGCTAGAATAAACCCTTTTAACCTCCACACCACACACACACACACTCACCTCATTTCACCTCTTCCTTCTTTATTGACACATTCTACTTGCTCTACACCAATTCTTAATACTTTCTTCTTCCCTCAAATCATTACCCTCATGAATTTTCACTCTCAAACTGAAGCAAACACCTTCATCTCAAAATTCTATCTTTCACAAAATTCAAAAGAGAATTGGATGGTTCCTTCATCAATATTATGCATATCATCAAGTTAGACCCACCACAACCTTTAGGAGCCTCAATCATGCACTTCTTGAGCTGGTTATCCCTTGTGCACGTTCTTTATAGGTAAATCTCTCCTCTTTTGCAAGTTTTGTTTTGCTAAATATTAGGTTTTATTATGCAAATATCAGAAACTAGGATTTTTGTCATATTTGTGATGATCAATTTGAATCTGTAACTAGTAAATATATCTATAAGAAAATTTAACAATACAGTGATATAGTGACACCAGTAGAAGACTGCCCTTAAAGTCGGAGCCCCTAACTCCCTAAAGAAATCGCCAGTTTTCCCAAATCCCCGCCACCGGCGATTTTCCTTTTGAGTTGGGTGTTGATTTTTCTTCTGTATTTTCTTTTGGTAGAAGTTAGGCTACTGTATTGCTTATTTTGTCTCAAATTATATATAGAGAAATCTGTGAGTGTTTTAGTATTGTTTTGACAAAGTTTCCGATATTTATGATATGGTTTTTCGTATTTCTATAGCTTGACTGAATTGTTCGACGTTCGTACGTTGATGTCGGGGGTATTTGGTCGTATTTGGAGTAAGTGAACTATAGATTTTAATCTATTGCACTTAGCTCGTTGAATTGCTTTTGATATGGTATTTATGCCGTTACATCATAATTACGATTGTCGGTATGATCGAGAAGATTTCCAAGACGGCAAGGACGGACAAAGCAATCGTAGACTTCGACTAGCTCGACAAGTTGATGAATATATTTATATCTACGGGAGAAGTCGGGTGGATGGCGTATAGCACCCCCACAACTATTTATCTAGAATGGTTATGATATATAACTAGTTTAAAGTGATATGTTAGATAACTTAACCTATATTATATTAGTGTATAGTAAGTATCTAGTATATTTCATATGGGTATGGTTATACCTTGATATATGGTATTTATGACATATGTGCACGACTATAGATCTGTACGATATGGATATGACATGTGATGGACATCGTATGAGGAATTATACCGTACTTGTGATGATGAGGATAGTATGCCGAATACGGTCGAGTTTCATTTGGACTCGTGGAGTCATGCGTTATCCCGACTTGGAACATTACGATTGATTGAATTATACTCTTTTAAATCCAACGATTCGTTTTCACTTTTATATGATAAATGATAAGGATTCGATACTATTTCCAAAACGGATATCTATTTAAATATACTGTAGCTTTCTTATTTTCAAATAACGTTTCGTTCCATTTTCAATGGTAATGATATAGCTCATAGTAATTAGTTACGTTTAATAATTACGCTCGCGATACGATTAAATTACTTTTATACGCTCGCGATACGATTACCGGTTATATATGTTAATTACGATATTATTTCACAAGAACACACCGATAGAACACTGCACAACTACCAATGAGTACTATATTGCACGAGCACAGACGCGTATGTTACACTACACTTCATTGATACTGCTATAACACTGTAGAACCACTATACCACAAAGATACCGATACGGCTTATTATAACTTCCCTATATTCAGGGGATTGGGTCGTACTTATATATATATGCTCTGCAGCATGGCAATCATTAGTATTTATGCAAGTGTTCTATAAGTCTATTCATAGCAAAGTAGCTTCCAATCGCTATCCGAGCACAGACTCGTATACTACACTACACATCATTAGTATTGTCATGACACAATAGAATTTCCGCATCTGTTTGTATGTTGATCATCTTTATGTATGACATATTATGTTACTTGTTGATTGTTATCAGTTTTATGATGTTTTTATCCATGATGATATATATCAGTGGTATGAAACACTGCACGCGTGCACACACACACACACACTTCATCAGAATGAATTAAGCAATTATTCTTCTTTACTTAATGTTTTTTCTAGATACGATGAGTTAATGTCCACCATGAGCTTGATATTTTCTAATTTGGTTTTATTCTGAACCGAGAGGGGGAGCTATACTGTTACGGACATGTTACATTATCCGGACTGAGTGGGGAAGTATACAGTCGGATACATGATGGACCCGGTCGAGGCCGAGAGGTAGGAAAGCCGCATTGAGGCGGGGAGCCTAGCGAGAACATTCGATACCGGAGATAGATTTGAGCACGACAGATATCCAGGAGATACTGACCGGGGTTATTGATATCGAGGGATGATCGATCTGATGATACGGTGTCTACGATATCTAGATTTACGTGTCGGTGATGGACACGAGAGTTATGATGATTTTAAGTGTCGGTGATGGACACGAAAGTAGATGATGAGTTGAGTGCCGATGATGGACACTTGTGAGATTTTGGGTGTCGATGTTGGACACTCATATATTGATGTTGTGCGATCATTTGAGATACGCCGTTATAGTTTATGCTATATAATAGCTGAACAGGATTGATCCAGAAGACAGTACTTGAATACTATTTTTACATGTTGAAACGTATAAAGAGGTTTTTAAATAAGCTATAGTCTCATTATTTTGACGTGTCTGGGACGACACAAGTATCTTTTAAACAGAAACCTTCTTGAAACTCATTTCTAAAAGGCGAGACGTATTCTTTAAACAAAATACATATAATACTTCATAAAACTGCGTCCGCTACTTGTGCCGTAATATACGTATCATACGGCTATTTTGAAAGGGTTTTACATACATCTTTCGGCTACTTTATAGGCTTATATATGGATGCATGTTATATACATATGAGATGATGATATATTTTCAGGTTTACGCGATCGTTATTGATTCGTTTATAGTACTTATGCATTATTCATATATTAGTATAGGATATGATAGTGCTATATTTTATGAACTAGGTATATCGTTAAGTATTTCGATTTCTACCTTGTGATATATTTTTATTCACTGAGTTAGTAACTCACCCCCGTTATACCCCAGTTTCTTGCAGGATTTACCGCTCGGATCATTAGCGGCTTGCGGCACACTCTTTACTTCGGTGATTGCTTTGTAGGTAGATTATTGTTGTATCGTAACCACACATTGTATTTGTATATATTTTTTTGTATCTAGTTAAAACTCCATCGACCCAGAACTTGTATATTTATGGATTTAGAAGCGAGACTTAGAGTTTATGCGTTTGTGGACGTTGCACTCGTTGGAGTTGACTTTTTATACTTGTTGGTTTTGTTTTGCTTTTCTTTTCTTCATCTTGGGCGTCGTATATTATCTACGTGGTTGCTCCGCTGTTTGGGCATAGAAGCTAGCTCCCGTTGGGATGCTTATGTATATATTATACTTGTATTATATTTTTATTTAAAATTTACAAAAGAGATGCTGCCTGAATTCAAACGTCATAAATGTTTTTCAAACAAACTTATTTAATAGCTCTTTTTAAACTTCACCTCCAATATTTTCATAATAAGATTTAGATTCCGGGTTTTTGGCTTACTTGGACCGCGTCGATATCTTTAGACGTCACGTGATCTAAGTGCCGGTCACGTGCCACTTTCGGGTCGTGACATACCTGATGATGATGTTGTTGTTTTTTCTATTATTGGTGGAGATGATGATGATATATGTGTCTTGGATTTGGGGATTGTCTCTCTCTTCTCTCTCTTCTCCGTTGTGCTGGATGTTGATGGTGGTGATGGGTTAAGGTGAAGGTGATAGTGGTGGTGGAGAAGAGAATGGAGGTGAGAGAGAAGAGGATTGGGGTATTTCAATCTTTTTATCCCTTCGAACGACCGTTTTAAATAGTTAAAAAATATTGACCAACTCAAAATAAACCGAAGTGGGGTTTTTAGTTGGTTTAAGATTTTCGAGTAAGGTATAGATAATTAGTCATATGTGAGCGGGGTTTTCGAAAATAGCTGAAAAGGCAATATCAAAAAAACTCAAAAATTAACATTGTCTCTTTCTTTTCTTTTCTTTTCTTTCTTTCCCATCTTTTTCCCTACTTTTTTTTTTGGAAGCAAACAAAAGATCCAGATTATGAGTGAGATTCAAGACTAGAACCATTTTTTTTTTATTTCATTGTTTTTTTATCTTATAATTATATCCACAGATGATGTACAACACATGTAAATCTCTATAAGTGATTTACAATGACTTCGGCTCATGTAATATTCGGACTAATATCATTGAAAGAGACCCTCAAATATCCATTTGAATCTTATTCTAGTTTTTTTTTGGATAAAATTTGAATCTTATTCTATGGAATCATTTAGCAAATGTTTCAACCCTTACATTTTCCATCCAAACTCTTGATGATCAATTCTCTTAGAAAAAACGTTACTAATTAAGATTATAGAAGAATTAGGAGGTTAGTATTCTTACATCTGTATAGTTTGGAACGATAATTTTAAGATTATATGTTTTTTCTTCAGAACTTTTTACATTATCCATCAATCTCTTATCTGTATATATTAGCTACTGGTCTCACGGCTATGTATTGAAGGATGTCTCGATACGCACACCAATATGAGTGACGCTATATCATGTACTGAAAAGTCAGATTTAGTTCTCGTTTGTATCAGATTACAATCTATTATTCAAAAAAAAAAAAATAAAACATCAATGGAATAAAAGAATTGGGTAGTGATAATGAAACCGTATCTCTAAGCAAGGATAACATAGAAAATTATTTGCAGGGTGCAGATGAAGAAACATGATGGATCTAGTGGAGCATTAGGGACATCTTCCATAAGCTGTCATGATTGTTAATTTGACTGAGCTATCTTAGTGCATGATGTCAATATATTAATCGAATTGTTATAAAAATGTCAACCTAGCTAAGAAAATGCAAGGATTTTAAAGCATCAATTTGCAAACCAGAAAAAGATCATATTTTGTGCAAAGTTAAAATGTTTCTATGATGAGTATAAATTAGTGCTAACTTCCATGTGTGGTATCTTGGGTTGTTTCTTTTCCTCTCTCCCTTTCGGTACTCTTTAATGGTGTCTTAAATGCTTGTGGTATATATCTATGATTTTGAGGGCAAGAATCATGGAGCAGGCTTACAAATGTCATGGTCGAATGTACATTCTATAATAAATTTACACTTTCTCAAACATTCCCGTAAAATTTCTCTCTTAGGTCTAAAATTCCCGAAAAGTTAGCATTTTATGATTACATCAATTACTTTTTTAGGTTATACAATCGATTTTATTTTATTTTATTTTGACAAAAAGCAGAAAAACCGTCGCAGATTTAAAAAGATACATTAAACTTACGACATATTACCCTATACAATTTACAATGATTTCAGCTTCACTAACAGTGTTAGATAATCGACATTGACTAAACTATAAAAAGAAATTAAATTGCGCTCAGGTCAATTAGAAAAATTTCTAGTATTTCAGCGGTGATGATATAATTTCATTTTATTTTTACATGCATGATACAAACTCTTTTAGTATAACAAGATGTTTGCAACTATCTCCCAAATATCCTTGGAATAATCACTCTATCATGAATTTTAAATATTCGATTTTGCTTTAAAATTTTGCTTTAAAATTTTGGAAAGAAACTATCATACGTGCGTTGCACGTGACAACAAAACATCTAAGAATTATCCGGCCTGGGCCGGCTGCTCAACAATTGGACGGCGCCTTGACGGGGCCGGCCCAGTTACCAAATCCAGTGGCATTCCTGTAATTTCCTTCATTACCGTTACCAAATCTTCTCTCTCTTTCTAAAAAAGAAAGCGGTCCTCGTTCAGCCCCTCACTCTCTCTCCTCCAACATCCCCATAGTACCCCTGCTCCAAATCTCTCTCTCTCCTCGCTTTCTCTCTCTAGATCCACGACCACGCTGGAGAATCACGGGGGCTCCGCAACCGCCGCCGGGGGCCGGCTGGCCTCGACTTCCGAAACTGCCCCTGGGAATGGGAGCAATGTCGATCGAGTCCTCTTCAAGAACCTCGTCGAAATGGTGCCCCTTGTTGAATCCCTCATGGTGAGTGAGCTAAACTGGCGAATTTGTTGGCAAAAATGTCGCATTTTTTGTTTCTCTTGTTTGATCTTTGTGTTTTTTGATGTGGGTTTTTGTAGGATAGGAGGGCAAATTCGTCTTTCACTAGGCGAGCGTCGGTGGTTTACACTCCCACTCCTGCGCAATTGAAGAAGGTGAGGGTTTTCTGAACCTTTGTCATTAATTTTTTGAGTGTTGTATTAAAAAAAGTTGATCTTCTTTGGTTTGCATTGTTTAATTTCTCATATGTTTTCTCTAGATCCAGTAATATTTTGGTGCATTTCACTGTAGAGATCATTATGACGAGACTCTAATTTTCTTTTTTCTGATTTCAGTATTTGGTAGTCTGCTTATTTGAGAATGGAACTTTAAAATCCCTCAGAAAAAAAAAATTTGAGTTTGAGAGCGCTAGTCAAAATTTGAAGATGGTAGTGTGCTTCTGTTCCATGAAAACTTAAGGGTAAATTTTATAAAGCACCGTCGAACTTTCAATACTTTTTAGATAGCACCATTGAACTTTAAAATCGCCTTAAACCCCATTGGATGGTAGTTTTGTCAATGAATTGAAGGGTATTTGTATTAAAATATACTATATTGGGGTTATTTAGTCTATGTACAAGGTCATTTTTGGGTTATTAAAGCCATTAATGTTTTAAACAAGTTAACCAAACTAGCATTTTCAAACAATATCTCTAGAAAGGGTTGTTTATGGAGATTTTATAGTTCGATGGTGCTATCTAAAAAACATCGAAAGTTCAATGGAGCTTTATTGATTTTTGAAATATGCAAGGCATTGAATCAAGCTACATAGTTGTCAATATTTTACGATATGATCCATATCCTACGATAGAGTATGGTAGCTTTTTGATACGATACAAAACGATAGGTTCTAAATTCCACTTAGTCCGGTTTTGCTCATATTGGTTAATTATCTTAGGAACTAAAATTGTTCATTTTTTTATTCATGTATTTTGTATTTGCATTTGTGTGGTTGTGTCACTCACTTGACTAGCACATTAGTAGTTATTATATGATGATACTCATATGTGGGAACTCTCCAGATCATGACACATGGTAGATGACGTGTTCCGGGGCTCACGGGACAAGAGCAAACACGATGCATTGAAGGCATTCCCCGGTCCTTCGTCCCGAGGATTGACCCGACATTCGATGGCCTCCCAGAACACTCTTATGCTCGCCATACAAATAACCATCGGTTCGCCTCCGAGCCCTCCTACACGCTGAGCTTCCTCAGCCCTCCCTGCTCGCCTTCGAGCTATCGCAGAACCGAGCTTCCTCGGCCTCCCCGCTCGCCTCCGAGCCTCCCGCCGAGCTAAGTCTCCCCGGTTCTACCGAGAAACCAAGAACGCAGAGCCCAAGCGCCTCCGTCACAGCTCCGCGTATCTCGCCAGAAGCGAGATATCCGCCACCCAACATCCCGCGTTCCACGCCGTCGTATCCCCCATTAACGAGCGTATCTTGTCATTAATAGGGAGATCCCGTCATTCACGTAAGCGTAATGCCAGGGGCATAACCGATAGCGAAGATCTCGAGCCAGCTCGCTCCAAGTGACCACTATAAAAACCCTTCTCTCAGACGACTTAGGTAACAATTTTATTCTAATAAGCCGCTACTCTGCCCAAATTCTCCGGCCAACTTGATCGTCAGAGGGTCCACGGTGGTACAACCATCCCGGGACTTCTTTTGCAGATAGCTCGACTTCGCCTCACAACAAGCCCACTGAGATCCACACGCTCAAGGAGGCAACCCTCAATACCAATCTCAGCCGTTCACCAATGCTCGTTGACGGAGGACAACATCTGAAAGAGATCCAAACCTCCATTAGTTTGCGCCGTCTGTGGGAAGAGAAAATTTTCCACCCATCAAAAGTTGATCTTCCGCTCTCGACTACATGGCGAGCGAAGACCATGGCGATCCCAGCACAAGCCGTCGCCCTCCCCACAATGGAGGCACGGACGGATCTACCCCCACCGAATGCCATCCACGCCCTCTCGGTAAGGATTGGTAGGCTCGCGTCCATAGCGGATGCCCTTGTCCGCGTCCAAACGACGAGCCCAGCCCCCAGGTCGCCGTTCCCCGTTCGGGGATCACGACCTCTGCAGAGGGGGAGATGACGCCGCCCACGCTGGCACCGCTGAACAACGTCTTGCTCACTCCGGCGACCACAGGTCCCCGCGGCGACCGATTTTATGACCCGCTGGGCGTCACATGGCCCCACGCCGCGGTCTCGCGAAAGAGCCCATCGCCCTAAGGCCCGTCGCGTTCCCGTCCCTCCCGAGGAGGTATCGGTCAGCTCGCCTGCATCCAGGCATGACCGACGCCCCCTCCCTCGACGGGATCGCACGAACGGCACTCGCCGCGAGGACTCAAGGAGGACCTCACCGGGGGACCTGAGGAATCTGATAGAATGGAACTGGAGTCGCAGCCAGGCACAGGCCACAAGAGGGAAGGGCCACTACTCCGACTATGCCGAATTCTCGGGGTACCACAATCGTCTCGACGCCCTCGAAAAGAAAATCGAGGGTATACATCGGGAGGGTCACCCGTCGAGCGAGGGGGCCAGGTATGCCACCGACTCGCTTACAAAGCCCTTCACCGAAGAGTTGCTCGCCGTACACGTCTCGTCCAGAAACAAACCTCCCAAGGTGGCCCTCTTCGACAGGAAGTCCGATCCGAAGGACCATCTGGACGCATTCACGGTGGGCATGAGCTTCCAGGATAACTCCGACGCTGTCCAATACCGAGCATTTCCCGCCACTCTCATCCTGGCTGGACGAGACTAGTTTCGAGGACTCATGCCACGCTCCATCTTTACCTTTGATGAGCTGGCCGCCTAGCTCCTCGGACATTTCATCGGGAACAGATGACAGAAGCGGACTGCCGATTACCTCTTTACCATAAAGAGTGGGGACAAGGAATCCTTTAAAGGATACGTCACCCGCTTCTACAATGCTCTTCTTGAGGTTCCTGAGTACCGGGATGAAACTGTCATCACCGCTCTGAGGTCAGGTCTTAGGCACAAGGAGTGGCGCCGCTCCTTTGTATTAGCGCAACCTAAGACCATGGCCGAGGTAAAAGCTTGGACCGAGCGGGAAATCCAACTCGAGTCTAAGGTAAACGCAAACCAATCCCGGAGCGACTAGGCCGACCAAAAGAAGAGGAGTGGAGAAGAGAAGAAGAAGATCGACTGGCCAAAACCATACTCCCTGAAGTTTCAGGAGTATACTCCACTCAACATCACTCAGACCGAGCTGATAGAGGAGGCGAAGGGCAAGCATTCTTTAAGCTCCTTCCGTCACCAATAGAGCGGTTAAACGAACCCGGGCTCATGTTGCGCCTTCCATAGGTCGCAGGGACATCCAACCGAGAACTGTAAACAACTTCGCGGCTGCATCGAGGAGTTGATCTGCTCGGGCCACCTGGCGAAATACCTACGGGAAAAACGACAGGTAGATAGGGAGCACGAAAGCCATCCCTTTCCCGGCGAATTAACGATCGGCTAAATCATGGTCGTTTCTTCGGGGTATGCACATGGGGTTGGCGAGATTCGCCGCCTCCTACCCGTCGAACGAACAAGCGACCTGTCCCGGAAGAAATGCTAGACTGCCGAGCCCACCATCTTTACCGATGAAGACCTTCACGGTATATCCTTGTCTCACAACGACCCCCTCGTGATCACGGCATGGGTCCACCGCTACGAGGTTCAAAGGATATTGGTCGACTCAGGAAGCTCAGCAGATATACTTTTCTATGACTGCTTCCAGCGTATGGGGCTTGACCCGTCCGACTTACGGCCAACCGTCCACATCCTGTCGGGTTTACCAACCACTCCATCCCGGCCGAGAGAGTGGTTACCCTCCTCCTTAACATTGGAGAAGCGGGCCGTACGAAGACCATACCAGTGGAATTCATCGTCGCCAGGATCCCCTCGTCCTACAACATCCTCTTGGGACGCCCGACGCTAAACTCTCTTCGGGCTCAGATCTCAACCTACCATCTCGCAATCAAAGTTTCCGTTGGATCAAGGTGGGATAGGCCAGGCCTACGGGAACCAGCAAATCGCCAAGATTTGCTTCACGACGACATCCACCACCGAAGAGCAAAGTGACCACCTCGGAAGCGCAAATGATTTTCAGGGGTCCTTGGATACTCACGATGAATAGAAGGAAATCCGAGGGGCCCCGGTCGAGGCGCTAACAGAGGTCCTCCTCGTTGAGGGGAATAAAGAACGAACTGTCCAGATCGGATCCCTTTTAACGGGAGCCCGACGCAAAGACCCCATCCACTTTCTCCGAGGAAACTCGGACGTGTTCGCCTGAGCGCCAACTGACATGCCCGGGATCGACCCCAAGTGATCTCACACAAGCTCAGGGTCGACCCGACGGCCTGACCCGTCAGACAAAAGAAGCGAAGTTTCGTCCCGATCAAACAAAAGACAATCGCGGACGAGGTCGATAGGTTGCTTGTAGCCAACTTCATTCGAAATGTGGTCTACTCGGAATGGCTGGCGAATGTGGTCATTGTTAAAAAGGCGAGCGGGAAGTGGGGCATGTGCGTCGACTTCACAGATTTGAACATGGCCTGCTCGAAAAACAACTATCCCCTCTCTCGGATAGACCAGCTTGTGGACAGCTCGGCAGGCCACGAATTGCTCAGTTTCATGGACGCTTTTTTCGGCTTCAACCAGAACCGTATGAACTCGGCAGATGAAGAACTTACCACGTTCACCACGGACCGAGGGGTATACTGCTACAAAGTGATGCCCTTCGGCCTAAAAAACGCCGGGGCTACATACCAGCGGCTGGTTAACAAAATGTTCAAACCGCATATCGGGAGGAACATGGAGGTTTACGTCGACGACATGCTCGTGAAATCAACCTCATCGGCCGAGCACGTCAAGGATCTTGGCGAGACATTCGACATCCTCCGCAAGTACAAAATGAAGCTGAATCCAGCCAAGTGCGCGTTCAGAATCACTAGTGGGAAATTCCTCGGATTCATGGTTACTCACCGAGGAATCGAAGCTAACCCGGAAAAGATTAGCGACATTCTCAACATGGCCACGCCAAAGAGCAACGTGGAGATCATACAACTCACGGGGAGAGTGGCCGCTCTTAGTCGCTTCATGTCGAGATCCGGAGAAAAGTGCCACCCATTCTTCAAAGCCCTGAGAAAGATCCCAAGGTTCGAATGGTCGGAAGAGTATCAAAATGCTTTCGAGCAACTCAAAGTGCACCTGGCAACTCCCCCACTGCTCACCTGGCCAATCAAAGGAGACGAGTTACTGTACCTTGCGGTATCCGATCACGCTGCTGGCTCGATACTTGTCCGAGAAGTCGAAGGAGTATAGAAGCCGGTCTACTACATGAGCCATGTCTTTAAAGACGCGGGAACAAGGTATCCGGCCACAGAAAAGATTGTCTTGGCGCTTATCGTCGCCTCAAGGAAGTTACGGCATTACTTCAAGGCACACACCATCCTCGTCCTCACCAAGCGGCCCATAAGGGCTATTCTCGCCTCCCCCGAGTCATCTGGTCGTCTGGAGACATGGAGGTGGGAGTTATCCCAATTCGACATTAAATACTGTCCCAGGCAAACCATCAAAGCGTAAGTCTTGGCAGACTTCGTTGTCGAGTGTACAATCCCCAACAAGGAAGCAGCGTCGGCGCCCGTTCCTGGGTCCCGACCCTCGGTCGAGGAAGTGCCGACTCCGTCCCCGACTGGGTTCTCTACGTTGATGGATCCTCTACCGAGGAGGGGAGCGGTGCCGGCCTTATCATTCGAGGCCCGAACGAGGCAAGAATGGAGTACTCTTTGAAGCTTAGGTTCAGAGCGTCAAACAATGTCGCGGAATACGAGGCCTTGCTCGCCGAGTTGCGAATCGCCTCCGGAGTGGGGCCGAAGACGATCCGAATTCACAGCGACTCCGCCCTAGTCGTCGGCCAACTGACTGGGCGCTTTAAGGCCCGAGAGCCGCTCATGGTGAAGTACTTAGCCGAGCTAAAGAGACTACGAAAAAGTTTCGACGAAGTTCAAGTGGAGCAGATTTCTCGGCACTTGAACGTCCAGGCCGACGCCCTGAGCAAACTAGCATCTTCCTATACGGCCAACAATAAGAGGAATATCCTTTTCGAAGTCTTGCCATGGCCCAGCGTGGAAGACAGAGAGGCAACGCTTCAAGTATACACTATTCAGAGGAAGACCGGGATTGAAGGAAGCCCCTCGTAGAGTTCCTGAAGGAGGGTACACTTCCAAAGGACCGAGGGAAAGCGTGTCGCCTTCGAGCTAAAGCCCGCCATTTCATCTGGAGCAATGGAAACCTTTACAAGAAGTCATACACAGCCACTGCTCCGGTGCGTCGACCCTCATGAAACCGATTACGTCCTGTGTGAGATACACGAAAGGGTCGATGGAGCGTATCAAGGGGCCCGTACCTTAGTCCAGAAGACGCTGCTCTAAAGGTATTATTGGCCGACGATTCACCAAGACGCTTAAAAGCTCGTCAGAAGATGCAAAACCTGTCAACTCCATTGCAGCATACCCCGTCTTCCGGCTACCGAGCTAACGACCCTCACCTTCCCCTGGCCGTTTGCCCAGTGGGGGATGGACATGGTGGGCCAACTCCTCACTGGTATGGACGGGCACAAATACATCCTCGTCACGGTAGACTATTTCACGAAGTAGATTGAGGCCGTCCCCATCAGAAAATCGGACGCCACCACAACCATCAAATTCCTGCAGAACAACGTAATTTTCTGATTTGGGATCCCGAGATGCATCGTTACCGACCACGGGACGAATTTCGAAAACGACAAAGTCAAAGGATTCTGCAATGAATACCACATACTAATAAAGTTTGCCGCGGTCGCGCATCCTCAATGCAATGGGCAGGCCGAGATTGCTAACCGAGATGTTATACGAGATCTTCAAACTCGTTTAGAAGGAAGGCAGGACAGCTGGGTTAAGAAACTACCACGGGTGTTATGGGCCTTACGCAATCGAAGAAGACGCCCACGGGAGAGACCCCCTTCAGGCTCTGCTATGGTACCGAGGCAATGGTCCCAGCAGAGATCAGACTGCCCAGTTACAGAGTCAAACACTTCGATGATGAAGCAAACACCTCGGCGCTCCGGACTAATTTGGACATCTTGCTAGAGAAGCGGGACCAGGCACAGATTAAAGCCGTCGCTTATCAACAGCAAACTGCTCGCTACTACAACGCACGAGTTAAGCATCGCGCTTTCAAGAAGGGAGGTTTAGTCCTGAGGCGGAATGAATTTATAGACCAAGGCAGGCTGCACAAGTTCTCCCCGAAGTGGGATGGCCCATTTCTTGTCTCCGAAGTATTGCCCGGCGGGGCCTACGCTTACAAGACGCAGGAGGACGCAAGTTTCTTCGGCTCTACAACGCTGAGAAACTCAAACTATACAAATAAATGTATTTTCTTATTTTCAAAGCAATGTAATTTTTATTAAGTCTCCCAAGTTATAAGAGACTTCTTCCATAAATTTTGTTCTCTTTTACGGTTCCGAGATCCCCTGATTCGTTTTTGAGAAAATATGCAAAAATACTTAAGGGATTAAAAGGAGACAAAAGTACATCAGAAAAGAACTTTATTCATTGAGTTGTATTATGGGCTCCTCAGCCTTGCACAAAAAAATATACAAAAATATTACAGTAAAGGGGGACGGGGATTAAGGAAGCACTGCTGGTGGTACTCCGAGAAGATTTCCACCAGCCGAGCCCTAACTTCTGCGGCCGGCTCTCTATCATGGTGCCCGCGGACCCGAGACGCCACGGATGGGCCAGAGACCGCACCCGCCGGGCAGGAGTCCGCGATCAGCCTTTTCTGGAAACACTCTAGAAGAAGAGCCGCCGAGCGATCCCGCCCGCTCTTCGAGATCATGCCGAAGTGATGGAGCATGTGCAACTTGTCGATCGTCTCGTCTAGCAGCTGCTTGGACAAGGCATTGTTTAGGCCCGGGGTCATCCTCCAAATCGCATACATGAGCAATTGGAGGAGAGGGGATCGCCGAGGGAGTAGACGGCCGAAGTGGCTCTCCACGCGCTCTATCACCCCTTGGTACGTCTCCTCGGTGCACTCCGAGTCATAAATGTACATATCGACGAAGGAAATAATCTCCTTGATGCTGTAAATAAACCCGGCCATTTTTCAGAAGCGCAAGGGTGGGTTTATTTAGCCGAAATGCCTTCACTATTTATAAGCCCCAAGTAATCCCTAAAGGCCCAAGTTTTCGCGCACGACAACACGAATCACGGGATATTTACAAATTTCTCAATAGGGGCTGCCGCTTGGCGACCATGCCGTCCTTTACGGGCCCCAACCAGTCAATAGAAGTTGGAACGACGCGCACTACGGAGCGATGCGCCTCGCCTGTGATTTTCTGCCACGTGTTGTCCGCGACGGTCTCTCTTCCAGGGTTTACAGGTCAAGGGAGACTAATCGACGCCCCACGAGGCCACCGAGCAGCTTCCCTGCTCGGTTAATCCTTAGCGGGCACATCCTGCCCACCAACACTAAGGATTGAAGCCCTTCTCATGAGACCACTGAGCAGCTTTCCTATTCGGTCAATCCTTAGCGGGCACGTCGTGCCCACCTACGCTAAGGATCGAAGTCCTTCTCACGAGGCCACCGAGCAGCTTCCCTGTTCGGTCAATCCTTAGCGGGCACATCCTGCCCACCAACGCTAAGGGTCGAAGCCTTCCTCACGAGGCCACCGAGCAGCTTCCCTGTTCGGCCAATCCTTAGCGGGCACATCGTGCCCACCTACGCTAAGGATCGAAGCCTTCCTCACGAGGTGGAGGCCACCAAGCAGCTTTCCTGCTCGGTCAATTCTTAGCGGGCACATCCTGCCCACCAACGCTAAGGATCGAAGCCCTCCTCACGAGGCCACCGAGCAGCTCTCCTGCTCGGTCAATCCTTAGCAGGTACATCGTACCCACCTACGTTAAGGATCGAAGCCCTCTTCACGAAGCCACCAAGCAGCTTCCCTGCTCGGTCAATCCTTAGCGGGCACGTCGTTCCCACCAACGCTAAGGATCGAAGCCTTCCTCATAAGGCCACCGAGCAGCTTTCCTGCTCGGCCAATCCTTAGCGGGCACGTTGTGCCCACTAATGCTAAAGATCAAAGCCCTCCTCACGAGGCCACCGAGCAGCTTCCCTGCTCGGTCAATCCTTAGCGGGCACATCCTGCACACCAAAACTAAGGATCGAAGCCCTCCTCACGAGGCTACCGAGCAGCTACCCTGCTCGGTCAATCCTTAGCGGGCAAGTCGTGCCCACCAACACTAAGGATCGAAGCCTTCTTCACGAGACTACCGAGCAGCTTCTCTGTTCGGTCTATCCTTAGCGGGCACGTCGTGCCTACCTACGCTAAGGATCGAAGCCTTCCTCACGAGGCCACCAAGTAACTTCCATGCTCGGTCAATCCTTAACGGGCACATCCTGCCTACCTACGCTAAGGATCGAAGCCCTCCTCATGAGACCACCGAGCAGCTTCCCTGCTCGGTCAATCCTTAGCGGGTAGATTCCTACCCACTGATTCTAGGGATCGAAGCCCTTCTCAAGAGGCCACCGAGCAGCCTCCCTGCTCGGTCGACTCTTGGCGGGTACACTCCTACCCACCGACACCAAGGATGGCACCAAGGGGCAACCGTGTAGATCCTTACTCAGCTAACCTCCGAGTGGTGAATTCTTACCATCCCAAGACGGAGGTTTGTGAGCCGCGTCAAGGGAGAACCCGCCGACGCTGATCAACTCTGACTTGGCTGTTGTTCACCTAACGCAAAGAACCGACTCTAAGGATTGGCTTACACTCCTTCCTGCTCGGAGGAGCCTCCCGATGTATCCTAAGTGAACGATCGTCACTTCGACTTCGGGGGCGGGAGGATACCAGTCTTTCTGTACTTGACAACTAATTGGCTTACACTCGACGCGAGATCGTCATCTAAAAGGTCGGTCATTGACCTACGGCCTAACATTTGCATCGAGGAAGAGACCGACAAACTCAAGTACTCACATAAGAAAAACATTGCCACGCAGAGGAAGATAAACCCAGTTTTATTTATGTTCTAAAAAGCATTTACAGGGTATTCGGGGCTCCTCAGCCTTACAAAAATTGCCCAGAGGGTTACAAAAATTTTCGGATCTAAAAGAAAAAAAGAGAAGCTCAGGAAGCAGGCTCTGCCGGGACCTCGCCTTGTTCGGCACCGCCCTCAGGGGTCGGGATTTCTGCTTCCGTAGCCACCCCGCCTTCGGCGCCATCCGCTTGCGGTGCTTCCACCGAGAGAGGGACCCGAGCACGGAGCTCACCGTTGGCAAACTCCGGCATCAACTCCTTGACAGCATCAACTCCTTGACAGCATCAAGGGCTGCATGCCAAACGATAGCGGAAGCCTCACCGAGGTCGGTGTAGAACTGGTCTGACACCTTGTACACGTCCATCGACTTGCTGGCCAAGCGCAGTCTCGGTCTCCCTCTTGTTGGCGTCTCTCGCCTTCTTCATTAAAGTGTGGCGCTTACCTATCTCCTCCAACTTGCCCTCCACGGCTCGGTGGGACTCGCCCATGAGCCGGTAGGACTCCGGGCACTTGGAGAGCATGAGCTCCCCGGCGGCCAACCGGGTCTCAAGGACGGCCGTCTTCTCCTTCTCCTGCAGCAGCTGAAGACGCAGATCCTCTGCTTCAAAAGACGATTCCCCCATCTTCTTCATGGCCGGGATGATCTCCTCGGCTTACATGTTGATGATGAGGGCGCAATGTTGGAGGACCTAAGGGAAGCAACAGATGGATTTAGAGGTGTCCGGGCTAAGAAAGGGCAATTAAGACAACACTTAAACGAATACCGACCTGAACAGCCTCTTGAGCGATGGCGGCCACTTAGGCCTTCAGGGTCCCCCGCGGAATCTTCCCCCGGCCGACTGCTCCATGTCCGCAAGCAAGGTATCGGCGACGGAAAGTCCCGAGGAGACCACGAAGCAGACGTCCCCCTCTTGCACCGAAATCCCCTTAGGGATATCAGTCGATGCCGTGCGGGAGACCGTCCTTTTCCTCTTGAGAGGGACCTCGGTCACCTCCTCCCTGGCCCTGGGTTTCGGGTCTCGTGCGTGCTTTTGGCTGCTCCCGCGACGGTCATCGGGGGCCCGGGACGCTGCGGAGGACTTCGCCGGTAGGGACAGTTTCAGGGCCGAGCTCAGGCTTGCATGGGGCAAGACCACGCCCCCGGCCTTCTTCCGGGCCATGGTGAATATGGCAGCTAGAATCTTGGACCGGTCCATGTGTCCTGCAAAGGGAGAAAGCACAGAGAAGTTAGTGATGCAAGAAGGGCAAAAAGTAAATTACTCAAGTCTAAACAGGTCATCCAATCTTCTAAACTTACCCACAAAGCGCGAGGGGCTGAGCCCAGCTAAGGACCTACTCGGAAAGCAAGACGTCGGCCCGCTGGATCGGCTCCCACATGGACACCGCCCTTGCTTCGGGAGAGGACGACTGCTTCGCCCGCGGGCAGTCGGTTTTGTGCCACTGTATAGGCACAAGCCAGTTCTCATCCTCGGGTGGCCCAACGAATACAAACTTCTCCTTCCAGTCATGGATAGAAAAAGGAACGGCCACCACACCCGATCCGGCCACCCCACCTTTGCGTTTTTTAAAGGAAAAATACACCCAGCTCGGCTCGTTCTTGCTGGTGCCAGGATGATTTTTATAGCAGAGAAAGGAAGTAAGAAGGGTCAAGCTGAAGGGGATCTCCTCAAGCTTCAGCTGGACCAGAAACCCGAGGAAGATTCATGAATTCGGCACAAGCTGACCCGGCGAGAGTTGGAAACAACGAAATATCCCGCATACCTTAGTGGGAGAGGGCAGACGCATTCCCGTACGGAACGCCTCCAAATACAGGGCAACCTCCTTCCCCTGCACCTGGTCCGTCCCGTTTGCCAAACGGAGCGAATAGTTAGAGGGGATATGGAAACGAGACCGAATCTCGGCAAGTTCGTCCAGATCCCTCAAGACAGAAGGCGCATCGCGGGCGTTCCCGATGCGCACCTTAGGGACCTTCATCGCAGCCGGGCAGCTAGCGGCGCGGATGGCCCTGACTTTACGGGGCGGGCCCGACGATGAGGAAGCAGCAAGGGAACTCTCTTGGCCATTAGCAGCCGGAGAGATGGAAGACTCTTTAGACTTTACCCTAACTATTTCAACAGACTTCTCAGAAGAAGACATCTAATCTGATTCAAAGAAATGAGTTCTCCAAGGAAAGAGAACGAAAGATTCGACCTAAAGGATGGAGCGCCGAGCAATCTCTCGCAGCAAAGGAAAATAGTGGCGAAAGTATGAATCCTAGGGGATCCCACTCCTATTTATACTGCTTGGGGGAAGCATCCGACGGCTCAGATTATTTTCCGTCAAAACGAAGCTTCGCGTCTGCCAGCCGTCGAAGCCCCTATGTGTTGAATGACCATAGGAGACGTCCCTTCGGGCGCAGGCGACAGCGACAGCCTGTCGCGTCCGCTAATCCACGTCGGACGCGTGGCCTGCGCCTCAACAGACGTACAAGCGAATCGGCGCCCCTCTTTAAATGCACGATCCTTTTCCATGATCCGCTGACGCCATCCAAGATACGCGCAGAGATCCAAGCGTCTGGGATACGACACGCGGGCTCAAAAATCTGGCCCTACGCCGAGTCGTCCCTGAAATCCGCATCGACAAGTTCTTGACAACAGGTTGAGTCCGGAAAACCTATCCAGACCACTCTCGACCCGACCCATAAATAGGTCGGGACGAGAGTGGGGGCTAATGATGATACTTATAAGTGGGAACTCCCCAGATCATGACACGTGGTAGATGACGTGTCCCGGGGCTTACGGGACAAGAGCAAACACGATGCATTGAAGGCATTCCCTGGGCCTTCGCCCCGAGAATTGACCCGACATTCGATGGCCTTCCAGAACACTCCTATGATCGCCATACAAATAACCATCGGCTTGCCTATGAGCCCTCCTATGTGCTGAGCTTCCTCAGCCCTCCCTACTCGCCTCCGAGCTATCACAGAACCGAGCTTCCTCGGCCTTCCCGCTCGCCTCCGAGCCTCCCGCCGAGCTAAGCCTCCCCGGTTCTACCGAGCAACCAAGAACGCAGAGCCCAAGCGTCTCCGCCACGGCTCCGCGTATCTTACCAGAAGCGAGATATTCACCACCCAACATCTCACGTTCTACGCCGTCGTATCCTCCCATTAACGAGCGTATCTCGTCATTAATGGGGGGATCCCGTCATTCACGCAGCCGTAACGCCAGGGGCGTAACCGACGGCGAAGATCTCACGCCAGCTCGCTCCAAGCGACACTATAAAAACCCCTTTCTCAGACGACTCATGCAACACAATTTTATTCCAATAAGCCGCTGCTCTGCCCAAATTCTCCGGCTAACTTGATCGTCGGAGGGTCCACGGCCGTACAACCATCCCGGGACTTCTTTTGCAGATAGCTCGGCTTCGCCTCACAACAAGCCCACTGAGATCCACACGCTCAAGGAGGCAACTCTCAACACCAATCTCAGCCGTTCACCAACGCTCGCGACAGATTGACGGAGGACAACATCTGAAGGAGATCCAAACCTCCATTATATTTCTCTGTTTATATCGTTCTATATTTTACTTTTTTAAACATATATTTATGAAATATACAGTTGGATACTTAACTGTATAGCTATTAAGAGAAAAATATCTTCCGGTATAATACGATACGATACGATGTGACATGAAAGAAAAACGATATGTGATACATATCATGATTCGACAGCTATGTCAAGCAGTACTGTAGTTTTTATAAGAAAGTAACAATCAACCAACTTTTCTTTAGTTGAACATTCTATACATTACAAATTTTGGGCTATGATTTTTCCGTTGTTAATTAGTCTTCCATTTACTATTGATGGATCTTTGCCAATGTAGTATGATGTCCATCTCGTTTTTTCTGGTCTCGTTAATGACGTGAGTCTTCTACATTGATGTACTTTAAACGTTTAGTTTACACACAAGCCACTCAACTTAATGCGAGAGGCGAACCATTTACAAATCTATATATACTTCTTTTTCCCTTGTGATTGTCCTGGTGAGGCAATCTATGATAACGGTTGTTATAATGTTAACATCACACACTTTTCTTTTATGCAGAGTTGTTCCTCTGAATTATGTCAGTAAATTAAGATAGGAATATATTTATTAATTCTGTTGATAATGTGGGAATATAGTCCCACATCGGGAAAATTGTGGGATGCATATGGGTATAAAATATAAGATGGGACAACCCACCATAAGGCTTGAGTCTTTTGGATGAAGTCCCACTATATTAAAGCCCATGTGTTGTCAACCCAAACAGAGTTTGTATTAGAAATGTTTTTGAGATTAGATTTTACAGGTTTCTGATTCCAGAGGTAGAAAAACAGTTTCGGCGAAAAAGCGTAGGGATCTTAATAACCAAGATGGTGCTGCGGATGAGTTCTCAAAATTCTCACCTCAAGAAGCAGAAAATGTTAAGAAAGATAGGTATGGATTGAGTCTTCTGAGGGAACAGGTAGATAATCTTCAGAGGAAATTAATGGAGAAAGAGGAAGCCCTGAAATCTGCAGAGGATTCATTAAATCAAATGAATGCAGCTTGTGCATCGATTCAGGAATTGAGGCAACAGGTTGCTGAGAAGGAAGCATTGATAAAATCAGCTAATTCGCAGTTATACAATGCAAAGGTATTTTTCATTTGAATTTGATAAACTGAATAAGGATCATTTGGAATAATTTCTTTCTAAAGTCTAATTGATCTAATTAAGATTAGCTTCATAGTAAATTAAAATAAGTTATTTTACTTTCATCATACTTTACCTTTGGTTTATATATTACAGGTTGGAATGGTTTACAAATTTTTGTCCTTTCAATGTTTTGTGTAACTACTATATTTTTGTTTCCTTCTACTCTTAATCCTTTTTAAGTTTACTTTGGCTGAAAGAATGTTAAAAAAAAAAGAGAGATCCTGGGGCCCGATCCCGTGATAGGTGGAATAAATTAGCCACCCCCTTCTCATTAATGGGAAACCCCGGGCTCGAACCCGGGTCTCAATGGGCTGCTTCAAGCCCCACCAATGGGTTCAAGAACTAGGCCGAAAGAATGTTGCTCCTCATATGAACATGATTCTGAATTTGCATTGATTCTTTTAAGACCCACATCAATTTACTTCTAGCTATTGAGTTGTTTGTGGGAACTCATTTCGTTAGATTGCCTGTACAGATTAAGCTTGCGGACAAGCAAGCAGCTCTCGAGAAATTAGACTGGGAGGCAAAGATGTCTAATAGAAAAGTCGAGGAACTTCAGGATGAAGTTGTCTCTATGGACTTAGAGATTACAGCATTGATGCAGATATTTGAAGAACTCTCAAAGAATCATTCTTCCGATGACAAGATCACTTCTTTTCATTGTTTTGAACAGCTTCTACCTATAGTAAGTTCCTAGACCCCTATTTATTTACAAAGTATAGCTTGCTCTTTAATCGAGTAATAATTACTCATTTAAACCGGGGGGTGGGGGGTGGGGGGGGGGGGTTGAGGAAGCCTGATTTGAACTATAAAACTATATTGAGATGCTATTCAAAAGATATATTGAACAATGCTAAAGCCGTAGTGACTTGGCAAAAAAAGGCTAACTTCCAAGGGTTAGGAAGGGGACAATATATCATATAACATCGGTAATCACATTAGTTTGAACTTTGAAGGTGCATAAATGGTATGCATTCATTAAAAGCCAATAGTTTGATACTTCATTCTAGGTAATATTTCAATGTAGCTTGCTGCAATATGTGTATCATTTTAGCAGCTTGGTGGAGTGTCTATTTTGTTGTTTTCCTACATTGTTCATTTTTATAAAAAAATTTATATCCCAGATGGACATCTCTTAGATGTATGGTTAACTTGCTTATATGGTTGGAATTAAATTAAAGCTCATTGCAATAATAGTATGCTTTTCATCCTTTCTTATTTGAAACCTATCAACCAAAATAGCCTGATATCGTAAGCAACAAGTCGAAACAATCTTTGAATTCTTTTTGGGAGCATTTAGTATGATTAAGGGGATCATATTTTTGTTCTATTCTTGTCGAGTTTTAAATAAATTTTTACTTGGTTTTGAACCAGGATCCAATTGATGAGATGGAAATGATGAAGATTGAAGAGGCACGAATTCACTACTTGGCAGCTCTCACTGCTGCGAAGGAGAACCCAAGTGATGAATCTTTAGCTTTAGCAGCTGAGGCGAGACAACAGCTTCAAGCTTTTGCATTCTGAACTGAAAATAAAAATTACTGCACCATGCTATGATTGTATCCTTGATAATTTAGATAAGTTATGGTTATATATTTTTGTAGCAAAATTAAAAACCTCGGATGGTTTTGAATATATTTATCTGGCAGTAATGATATATGGGGATGGATTATTTTCATATATCTTTATCCTGCATTGTTGTTCCGGTAAATATGGGATAGTTGTAGATATGCACAACCTGTGAGGATCATGAGCTTTCTTTTGGTTTCTCTTAATATGGCATAAGGTTTTTGCACGTGCTATGCATGAAGATATATTCTAATCCGGTAATAAATAATCATGTTTCATATTGGTATCATATTTGTATTATAATTTTCAAGCCAATGCATAGCATATCACATCTCTTTTTGAACTTAAAATTTAATTAGGACACTGCATAATTTCTATAAGGAAATTATAATTTTAGAAGAGTCAGATTCATCTAACTATTTATTACTAGTGGCACGGGCGTTACATGTTGTTATAGATATTTTATTGATAAATTTCTTAACTAATTTAACTATGTGCATCGCATTTTTAAAATAATAATAAAGTGGCGATATAATCAAGTGCATCACACTTGTAGAATAATAATGATGGAATAATAAGAATAATAATGATGGAATAATAATGATGTGGTATTTAATTACGTGCATTGCACATAAAACAATGATATCTTTTTGTTTGATTTCTTTGAATAAATAAGAATCCACATCTCCAGTCAATTTCAAAATTAAACGACTCCCTTCCTTTTGCCCTATAATAGCCCTATAATAGTAGAGATTAAGAGGTCCTTTTACAAAATAATCCTTAACTCTTTGTTTACTTTTAATATATAATTTAAAAGAATATAAATTAACAAAACAATTCCATATTTTTCAAATCATTTTTATTTTTATATTTTTTAAATCGCTATAAAAGTTATACTTTGCATTCCTGTATTTTCAATTCTTAAAAATCTTTTAATTTTTTCAGACTCGGAAATATTGGCAAGTAGTTGTAATTTTTTTTATATTTTTATTTTTGAATATTTCATAAATAAAGTGTTTATTTATTAATATTTTTAAATCCGTCCACTTTTTGTTTTAATTTTTGGATTTAAATCTTTAAAAATTATTTAAAGTTTTTCTATATAATTTTAGGCTTAGCAATCTTTTTCAAGTATTTGAAATCTTCTTGTACTATTATTTTTGGACAAACTAAACCATCTTCTACCATTTAGAATAAATTTATCGTTATGTTCTTAATTTAGTCTCTTTTTAGTTTTTATTTTTGGATTTTAAATCTTGTAAACCTGTTTCTATTTTTATATTTGTCAAATCTTTATAAATATTTTTAGTTTTCATTTGAATTTATTTTTTATCTTTAAAAGTATTTAAAATTTTCATTTGTTATGAAGTTTGTCTTACACACATGATTGTTGCTTATTTGACAAGAAAAAGTTCTATTTTCATAAATAAACTTTCGAAATGTTTAATCTCATGATTATTTATCAAAAAGATATCCTTTTAGAAAATTATCATTAATATTTTAAATATTGTTTATAAAAAAAAAATACTAAACAAATTTTTTTCATATCTTACAAATGTTAATAATTTTTTATTATTTTAATCTTTTGACTTAAAAATCTATTCGATTGTATGTAATCATTTTACATTTTTATTTAAACAAATTATTTATTTTCAAAAAAAATTGTTTTTATTTGTAATTAAATTTCAATTTAAGATTTTTAGTTGGAATAGAGATTTGATTTAGTTAGGATATAGTGGGATAGAGATTGAGATTTTAGACGGTGATTTTAGTTAGGATGATAATAGATTTTTAAACGAAGATTTTAGGGAGATAGCGAACCGGTAGTTCAATTTAGGATTTTTAGTTGTGATATGGATTTGATTTAGTTTGAATAGTGTGATAGGAATTTTGATTTTAAACGGTAACTTTAGTTAGGATAAGAATAAAAAAATGTAAATGGGGATTTTATAGAGATACTTGGACCGGGAGTTTTGGTTAGGATATGGAATTATTTAAGATATGACGGACAAAAAAATTTATCAATTTGCTTTTAAGAGTGTTATAATAATAATAATAATAATTATTATTATTAATTATAGATTTATGTTTTCTGAGTTCGTTAAAAATTCATACTACAGAGAACGGTCATGATATGAGAGATGATAAGTTGTAAACAGATGATCTACGATTATATATTAGACATGAAAATTAAACTAAATTGTATTTCTGGTTTTCAAAGAAATTGCATGAGGAGTTTCATATTATCTCACTCAATTTTGGCATCCTCCGTAAGTTCGTACGGAACCTTACTCCGTTGCACCTGCAAACGGATGTTATTACCGCTGGCAAATGTGTGCGCGCGCGAGAGCGAGTGAGAGAATGATTAGCATTATAGAGTAGGTGAAAGGCTCGAGTAAGAATACAAGTACAAATATAGGTTTTACTTGGACCAAAAAAGTTAAATAATGGGAGTTTAAGGAGGCTAGTTAAGGGGTAAAATTAGAAATTGATGCTTGCTAGGATCGATCGAACTGGCGACCTTCACTGTGTAAAAATGGCATGATAACCACTACACCACAGCACCTAAATGCTTTAAAATGAAAGAAAACATTATATAATAAATTTTAATATTTTGGCCAAGGGTATGTTTTATAAGATGCATCAAAATAATAATGATCCATCATCACCACCATCTTGTATATCCTATAATATGCTATAAATCTGGGAAAATAATATTGATGGAGCTTATCCCATTAGAAATATACTAGCAAGGAACAATGAGTAATGTCTGGTTGGTATGTCACTTCTCGGAAAGAGCGGGGTTAAATCCTTAGGGGAGAAGAGGTCACAATTTAATGCTTTCGGAGCAAATATGTGGGTCCCTTGGGCATGTGTGTTGTGCGCTTGTGTGCCATGTGCATGGATGCATTGTGTGCGTGAGTTGATGACTTGGATAATAAACTGAAATGACCGTGCCAACCAACTAGTCTTTCTGCACATCACTCTTGTTATAAGTTTGCAGCATGCGAGTTGATGAGTTGGATCTTCCAAAGCAATAAATATCTCTCTATATGGTTTCTTCAGCATCAACCTCGTTGCTACATATAAGAGATCAGATCCTGGATCAAACCATGTAATGCGAGGACTAAGCACATCACTTTCTGTACACTATGGACATCTTCATATGCTATACTCCTAGAGGTCCGTGACTTCATAACGTCATAAACGCGGTCCAACTGATTGGTTATCCTACCTGCATCTCCCTTGCTAGCTTTCAATGCCGAGCTACTCACTTTTTGTTTCTTCCTCTCATACTACAAGAAAATATAAGCTGTTTCGATGGCTAGATTTATCTGTCAGCTTATAGCCGACGGATAAACCTTAAAAGCCGAAGAAATAAAACAATTATTAAAAAAGTATGGTCTATTGTTAATAAAATTTTGAATTGGGTTATTCCGTCGGCTACGTGCCGACGGAATGACCCAAAAAATAAAATAGGCCCTCGACTCAGATCTATCCCCTAAAATTTATCCCAATTTTTTTAACCTAAATCCTCTCCCCGTCCTTCGATCCCCTTTCCCCCTTCTCCGATTCTCTCCCTCCGGTGGTCTGATCTGGCGGCGACTGCTTCCTCCGGTAAGTCCCCCTCTCTCTTTCACTGACTCTCTTTCAGTATCTCACAGGAATCCCCGACCCCCTCATCGTCGATCTTCCCCCTCATCGCCCATCCCGTCTCTTCCAACATCGACTCTGTCCCCCTCATCGCCAAGCCCTCCCTCTCCTCCGATCCCCTTTCTCCCTCCTCCATTCTCTTCCCTCCGGTGGTGTGGTCAGGTAGCGGCCATCTCCTCTGGTAAGTCCCCTCTCTCTCGCTTTCTCGCAGGAAACCCTGACCTCCTCATCGCCGATCGTCCCTCTCATTACCGACCCTGCCTCTCTCATCGCCGACCCATTCAACCAGTAGCCATCGCCGACCCTCTAGTCCGCCACTGAACTCCGCCGTCGTCACCGAATAGCCGGTGCGTATCGAATTTATTTTCATGATATTTTTTATCGTGTTAATTTCGCGTGAATTGAGGATAGAATATGGATAGGAATAGAAACGTAGGTGATTGTGAATGTTGTGGGTTTCATTTAGGAATTGTTTGGTGCAGAATTGAGTTGGTTTTGATTGAAAATATAGATCTGTATAAATTTATGAATATTCAATCTTCGAATCGATTTGGATTGAATTATGATTGTCAACGTGTATAGAAATACGTAGAGTTTTTATGTGAAATGCCTAACGTGCCAAATAAAGTGAATGTGTTGCCGAAATTTTCAAGAATTTTGAGCAGCGGTTATGAAATTTCATAAATCTTTAATTGCTTAGTAATGAAGTTTCTCACCCATATTGATGATGATGTGAGAATTGAGTTGGATTTTGTTGATGATATTGGCAATGGTGATGATGATGAAGTGGTCTGAATGAATGTGGGTTTGGCTTGACGAGTTTTACTCCCTTTTAAGATTTCGGAAACTTAGGATTGTTGATGTGAAACCTTGAACTTCAAAACTATAAGCTGCAATGGAAAACTTTAAAAAACATATTATTATCGAGGATCTCACGTTAAAAAAACATATTATCCCAAACTTGATATGAAATCAAAACAACAATTTTAAACCTAATCTCTTAGTTGCAATGAAAAAACTTTGAACATCAAAACAACACGAAATCTGATTATACTAAGTGGTTGAAACTTGATGATAACAAGAAATTTACTTGTTATCATCGAGGACCTCACAATCAAAAAATTGAAACACGATTTAGAACCCGTCTATCAGTTATATACGTGTTAGTTATATGTATGCCCTAGAGGCCATTACTATACATAGGATGTATATTGTAGTGGATGCTTGGACATATATAGGGATGACTTTCTTGCTCGATATGATAGTATGCTATCTGGTTACTCTTTACCTTAACGTGTACACTGATTGTCTCTCTGTTACATGTTGGTAAAGCCCTTAGGATGTGTACTTGACTACCTGGACTATGATGCGGATCATACTAGTGGGGACATGGTAGTCCATAAGTACATCCTTCAAAGTCCCTAGTCATGGGTGTATCGAGACAGGGCATCGATATACCAGAGTAGACTAGCGTGTAGCTTCTCGACCCATAAAGATGGGCGATGGATGATCCCATATCCATTGGTGTTTGACATCAGAGATGATATACGGGTGCTCAGTGGAGACTGGGTACACTGGACGAACTCGCCGAGAACTCCCAGATGGTATTATACCTTACGTCAGATGGCAGTTCTCTGGTGACACTGGTACAGGTTAGTCTGTAGACCCGAGATCGTCATAGAGTCTTGTGTGATTCCCACTATGCTTTGATTTCCATCATACCACGTCCAAGAGGGCGTGCAAAAAGATGGATTTTAGGTACAGTCCCGAATCACATGGAGGAAATGAGCGATAGGAGGGGTTTCGTCTCTCCCGGTATAGGGAGTTGATGTTGCGCAGTGCTCGATTGGCTATAACAGGAAGTCCTTGGCCAAGGCTGCTTTAGGGATTTATTGGTAAGTGTTACCAGTAGTTTCTCGACCCGTTATGAGCCTCATATCGACACGACTTATCGAGTTATTGGGGTCTGACGTTTACCACCCCTAGACGAGATATGCGACATATCAGACGAACAGACTGGACTGTACGGTAGTGTTACTCGTTGAATTCACTAGAGTGTGAGCGGGCTTGCTCGTTGATCTTCTGATCGCTCAATACCCGGGTGGCCGTTACGTTTGGCAGACCGCTTGCGGCTTGTGGGTGTTTGATATGATCATCACCTGCTGCCGGCGTATTGACGAGTCTTTAGAGTCCTACACAGGGGTTTCCTGGCTCAAGCGAAACGAAATAGGAGCGCATATGAGATATGTGCGGGACCGAGAATAATACCAGTATGTGATACTGTATTCTATTCTCGCGATTTGTGACATTGATCGGTTGTATGCGATATAGCCGGGTTATCGGATCAAGTATTGATTCGATAAGTTGTTACTATTGATATTAGCCGGTTATATACGATATGACCGGATCGTTAAATCAAGTGTTGATTTAATGATTTAATGTATAATTATATATTTGATATATTACCTTACATTAACTAGTATTGGTTCACTTAAGATTGATTTTCTCACTTGAAAGTGTACATTGTTTATATGTGATATATGCAAGTGTACATGTTTGTATCATGCTTGATGATACAAACAAGTTGTGTGTATGAGACTTGAACCAAATCAAGGTTAGATTAGGGTTTACTATTTTCCTAAGCATTTAACAAAATAGTATGACTTTGGTCAAAGTTATCAAGCTTCATGAAGCTTGATGAACATTGACAAAGTCAACTATATTTGTCATTTGTTAAAGATATTAGTTAACCTAACCTTTAACCTAATGGTTTGGTTAAATCTCTACATGAGTTAAGCATGAGGGCTTAACTCAACCATGGTGCCATCATTCATTTGGATAAGTTTCACTTTGGATATTATTCATATAATTCTTTCTTCTTCTTCATCTTCATCAAGCTTGAAAAAGCTTGCTAGCTCCAATGGCATCATAAGAAAAAGAGTGAGAAATCCAATTCTAAAGTGAACCCACTTCCTATTTCTTCATCCTCTACCACTTGCCATGTAGTATAGGGTGTTCTCTTCATAAAATTCTTGACCAAGTGAAGGAATAGCTTGAGTTTGAGTCTCCCCGACGTAGATCATCTTCGGCCTCGAAGTCAATGACCTAGCCCGATCATTTCTCCGACGAAACCATTTCTAGAGTCCGGGATCCGATGATCGCAGCGAAGGGACGTCAACACGGAGCTAAAAAAGTGGTGGACCGGATCTACAAAGGTTGTAATCCCTTTCACTTAGTAGCAAAGTCGTTTGCTTGCTTGCTTTTCGCCTTAACATCTAGTTAACGATCTATATTAGGGTTTCTCGGCACCGGAAAATTTTTGTTTGGCATGGTTGATACCTTGTGAGACCTCTAGTGTGTGCCTAGGAACCCTACAGTGGTATCAGAGCATAGCTAGAGCTTTAGGCGATGTGTTAACGAAGTTAAAACTCCTAACGAACCCGATACGTCCAAGTTTACCCCCTCTCTGTACATTTTTTCAAAACTGTGTATTTTCTGAATTAAAAATACCTGAAAAATAAAGCAGGAAAATATAAGAATTTTGGTGAAATCCGAACTCCTAATTCTTCTAAACCGCCGCGGAACCGCGGCCATACCGTGCTTGGGCCGCGGAACCGCGGCCGTACAATGGGATTGGGTAATTTTGTTTTTACAGTAATTCTTATATATTAATGTGCTATTTTATGGGTATTTTTAAACTGACTCAAGTGTTGAGTTTTCTGGGGTTTATTTGGTAATCGTCGATTCGATCGGAGAATTTAATTTTGTTATGTTTTCCGGATATTTTTAGAATATGTTAAAAAGTTCGACCGGATATAAATACCCAATTTTTCCCCTGCCGGGAAATTTCCAAGTGTTGGATTTTTTCGTAGTTTAACGACGTTCTAAGTAGTGCAAGTAATGCGATGGTCCCTCTAGAAGACAACAAACCTTAACTCGATTATGTGACCGTCTTGAACTGCCCTTTGAACCTTAGGGTTTGGGGCAGTACGGCGTGCCACATGTGAGGCGTTGGCTTGACCCTTCTACGGCTGGACCGTTGGTACTGAGGCACGAAGTGAATGTTTTTAAACTTATTTCATGTGTTGAGCTGTTTCGGGAAAACTTGGGTGTTCGATTGTTCGATTGGAAAGTTTAACATTTTCTATTTATCCGGAATGTGATACAATATTTGGAATCCACAAGTAGTTATGAGATAACTGATTTGGATGTTATAAACATAGCACTTTAGTCTCACCTGATCGGTTGCCACGGAATTTTGATGTGATCAAAAGTCCGTCGCAATCACGTAGCGTACGCAGATACTCGCCGATAAACTTAATAGACAGCTACACCCCATAGCCCCGACCAAGTGACTGTAGCAGAACCCCGTCGCCGAAAGCATCCGTTCGGGTGCTCGCGGTAGCGGTGTTCCGCCTTAGTGCACTTCGTCGACGGCATCTGGGGGTGCGGCCGTCTACTAAAGTTTGCGACGGGCATTCAATCAAAATGCCGGGAATCTTGTTGAATTGCCCGACTTGATATTGAAAAGTGTTTTCGATATAGAGACTAAAATGCGGGGTTTATAATTATTAGGCATGTGATGTCTAAGGAATTCATTTGGTCAGGCATGCGATGTCTGAGGAGATTGCGGATTCCAACTGTTGTAGTTTTACACTTTCTTTTCTGCGACCGTAAGTGTAATATGTGATATCGCCGGTTTCGTTGCTATATGTCAACGACAATTGGGATGCGCATATTTACTTACGTTGATGACATGTGATGTTATGTATTGCTGGATATGTTATATTGGATCGTCGCGTTTTGAATAGCCGGGGGTTTTATGTGAGATGAGAGTTTTTATTTTCATTCATGTAAAATTTATTGTATGTAATATTCTTTTATTGGGACACTTCCAGGTAGCGGAAGATGTCACCCTTTGTATATTATTTACTTTTCCGCACTAGGATAGACCCAAGGAGGAGGGCACAAGTAACCAGGTTCTGGAGTCCAGTGGGAGACCAACTCGAGGAGTCGAGTCCAGGTCTCCTAACTCTAGAATTGGTAGGGTTGCTTGCCGCTCTCGTAGGGGTCTAGGGGTGTGGGTTTGGCTATTCATCGCGACCGTGGAATCCGTGTTTTATACTGGCTCGTATTGAAAACACGGACGTCCTAGTATATCCAATATTTCATATGATTCTTCTACTGCGATATCTGTGATGTGATCATTTGATGTTTTGTGATAAATACTGTATATAGTATATATGATATATTATATAGACGTTACTTATGTTTGACACCCACGCTAGCCCTGCCCCGCTCTGCCGCTAGTTACCTAACCTAACGGTGTACGAGGGGACATCGAGGCGAACGCGGATGGCATAAGTGTACGTCGTATTTATCTGTGATGTTTAGGTGATTTAAATGATGGGACTTCATTAATGTGATTAATGAAAGAAAATAAACCTAAGATGTTGTGGAATCGAATTTTCAAAAACAGGTAGCTACGGTTCTTGCTTTGCACAGCGGTATATATGATATATCCTGCACCTTATTCGATGAGGAAAGGGCCGAGATCTCTTCACCGGGAGTGACCCCTTTAGCAATAACTGGCAGATGCTACACACTCGGTTTGTCTTTTGATTGCTTCTATAGTTTCTGCTTTGCACAGTGATATATATGATATATCCCGCACCTCATTCGATGAGGAAAAGGCCGACGATCCCTTTACCGGGAGTGACCCCTTTAGCAAAACTAAAAAAGCCTAAAAAACACTCCATTTTAAAATCATTTGATTCCACAACGATATCAAGTTCATTACGCAATAGGTTTTCAGAAAAATCTGTCGTAGCCCTCCGTCATTTCAGATAAGTACTGGTTAGTATTCGTGCTGCGTTTGTTGACCTCTGTCAAGGCGTAGTGTGCGGTAGCTGATTAGTACTTATCTGTATAAGCATATGATGTGATTGATTTAGGGTAGTCGTGCGACCTTGTTGACCTCTGTCAAGGGTCGTGCGGGTGGGTTTACTTCAATCAGGAAATGACGGGTTGAACTTGACTAGCAGCCTATGGTTTGTTGACCTCTGTCAAGGTCATAGGACGCTAGGGGTAAAATATTATCAAGAATTTCAAGTGTTGAAATTTGCAATGAGATTGCATACCTTCTATGAGATAGTTGGATCCTGATACCCACTGCGAGTAATTGTTACTCCTGGGAGAGTTTTACACATTACAATTAGCCGATTAAGTAGGTGTCTAAAAAGGTGTCAACAGGGTTACGCCTCTGGGAAAACGAGGTTTACATTAATTAAGTTCGTGCGAAAGCACGGGGGACCTCCCTCAAAGTACCGACACTGGCCTGGCTGAAAGATTGGCGAACTTGTAGCGTGTAATTAATCCCGGCTAGTCTTTCCTTTTAGGGTTTGAAGGAAGATTTGATAAAAACAGTGGGAGCCATCCTAATTAGATAAAATAATAACCAATCTGATCTTGTAAGAGCGCACGCAGAGTGTTTTTTTCTCTCTCTCTCCAGGTAGCGACCATGTCACGTCTTAATCAAGATAATAAAACGGATATATTGACCGAACCCGCTTGTTATACTAAGCTGGGGATCGTTGGTCCCGCTCTAACTTATAATAGTTATAAGACAGAGCAGGAATTTGGGGAATACCATATTTCCCGTGCCGCCCAAATGAAGAAAGTGCATATTGATGCATCATCTTCGGGTGCGTTCGTTACACAGAATTGTTTCTCAGTATCCTTTACGTCCTGGGTATGTGATACCATATCAGGATCCCGCATATGTAATTTGTTACATGGGCTACAGAAAGGTAAAGAATTGAGAACGGGTGATAAGTTTCATGAGGCAGAAAACGGTGCAAGTGTTGCAGCCAGGTCTGTTGGTCACTGTCACCCTGTATTACCTGAATACATTGATTCTGATCAAATGTTAGTAGATACCGAACCTGATATACAAAATCATATCAGTCTCTTTATTTAGATAAAGAAGGATATAATTTTGTATTGTTGGATAATGTTTTGAACATTTCCTAAATCAAGAGTTGATCGGTTCAGGCACGTTATCTAAAAGCATTAACGTTCTAAATCAAACTACAGTTCCTAGTATACAGAACACACACAAGAGGAAGAGTTCAGAAATGAACGAATCCTTCTTGAGGTATTGTAGACTAGGTCATATCAATGCGACCCGACTAGCTTAAGTTACATATAGATGCATATTTAAATTAGTTTGGATTTACATCTTGTGAAACTTGCCAATCATGTCACAGAGATAAAATGACCATAGCTCTGTTTATTGGAAACAGAGAAAGAGTTAGTGAACTCTTGGGATTGATACATGCGGATGTATGTAGGTCCCCTGTCTACACATGCCAAGACCGGTTCTTTGTACTTCATTACATTCTCTGATAATCTCTTAAGATTCAGACACATGTTCCTGTTGAAATACAAGTCCGATATTTTTGAGATATTCACAGAATATAAGTTAGAAGTAGAGAACCAAAATACGGGTAAAAGTATTATGTCCTTTGATGTGATCAAGGAGGAGAATACTTGAGTACGGAATTCCTGGATTATTCTAAAGGAGAATGAGATTCTCTCTCCGCATTACTCCTCCGTATACACCATAGCACGGTGGTATATCGGGGCGGAGCAATAACACCCTATGTGATATGGTGTGCTCTAAGATGAGTACTACTGAGTTTCCTATTTCCTTTTGGGAGTTATGCACTTGAGAAGTTGCATACCTATTGAATAGGGTTCCGATCAAATCAGATGCCTACCATTTCATATGAGATATGGAAAGGGAAGAGCCCATCTCTTAAGTCAGTTAAGATTTGGGGTTGTCCGGACTATGTTTAAAAGCAAAATCCGGACAAGCTCGAGGCAAGGTCTGTTATGTAGATCTGGAAAGGTTCCAGCTATACAAACTGAAGCAGATGATTTGGTAGAACCAAAGGATTCAATAGCAACCAACGAACCTCAGCCTCTCCGCCGATCTAATAGGGTTCCTCACCCACCTGAGAGATACTTCGGTTTCTCTATGACAGTGGGAGCGAGGATTGCATCATGAGATGATGACACAACTAGTTTCGGGCTGGCCATCAGGAGTAGGACTCTGTAAGAATGGCTGGATGCTTAGCGATCTGAGATGGAATCCTTATACACCAACAAAGTATGGACTTTGGTTGCTTTATCTGAAGGGTTAAATCCCCATCAGGAGCAAGTATATCTTGAGAAGATTACTTGGTGTACATGGAAAGGTTGAGACTTTCAAAGCTAGACTCGTTAAAGGTTTGCATCATAGACTAGTTGTAGCTAATGATGAAACCTTTTCTGGGGCATATGCTTAAGTCCATCCAGATCCTACTTGTCACGGCTACATACCATGACTACGATATCTGGTGGTTGGGTGTCATGACTGCTTTTCTAAATGATGTTTTAGAAGAAAGCGTCTATAAGTACACAGCCAGAGGGCTTCGTTGACAGTGGGTGCAGCGAAAACGTGTGCAAGATGTTTTATGTGATAAAGCAGGCATCGCGGAGTTGGAACATCTGTTTTGATGTGTTAGTCAAAGAGTTTGACATCATCAAAATGGTAGATGAACCTTGTATAAACGAAAAGGTAGTAGGGAGTATGGTGATGATCCTCGTAGAGTACGTGGATGACATACTCTTGATAGGGAAGGAGTTTCCTATGCTACGCTCGGTCAATCTCCGCTTATCACAAGGATTCTCCATATAGGATCAAAGTGATACCTACTAAATCCTGGGTTTTGGATCTATGAGATAGATCTAATTGGATGTTAGGATACTCACTAGTTGTAGTGAGAAGGTATCAATGGATCCTGGGGAGAATCACTAGAAAGGTTCCAGGATGATAAGGACGACTGAATGTCAGTCGCAGGCATTGTCTTTACCCTCAGTAAAGGGACGGTATGTTGGAAGAGTTCCAAGCTAAATACCGTAGGCATACTAGACGATAAAGGCAGGATACATCGCTATTTAAGATGCTACCAAAGAGGCAGTCTGGGTGTATATTAGTTCATGAGATGAACTTCGTTCCTCCCATTGTATGACAATGGAGTTGTGGCTTATGCCTAGGAACGCCCCTCCCATCAGTGATCCAGACATATTCTTAGGCAGTATCACCTGATCGTGGAGATGGTTGATCTCCAGGGGATCGAGGTTAGAAGAGTAGACTCAGAGGACAACACGGCGGATCCACTCACAAAGGACTTTCCCCAGAGAGAGACTTTTATGGGATGGTTGAGTATGAGATACTACAACCACTGCTATCAGATGGCCCTAGTGCAAGTGGGAGATTGTTAGTTATATGTATGTCCTAGAGGCCATTATTATACATAGGATGTATATTGTAGTGGATGCTTGGACATATATAGGGATGACTTTCTTGCTCGATATGATAGTATGCTATCTGGTTACTCTTTATCTTAACGTGTACACTGATTGTCTCTCTGTTACATGTTGGTAAAGCTCTTAGGATGTGTACTTGACTACCTGGACTATGATGCGGATCATACTAGTGGGGACATGGTAGTCCATAAGTACATCCTTCAAAGTCCCTAGTCATGGGTGTATCGAGACAGGGCATCGATATACCAGAGTAGACTAGCGTGTAGCTTCTCGACCCATACAGATGGGCGATGGATGATCCCATATCCATTGGTGTTTGACATCAGAGATGATATACGGGTGCTCAGTGGAGACTGGGTACACTGGACGGACTCGCCGAGAACTCCCAGATGGTATTATACCTTACGTCAGATGGCAGTTCTCTGGTGACACTGGTACAGGTTAGTCTGTAGACCCGAGATCGTCATAGAGTCTTGTGTGATTCCCACTATGCTTTGATTTCCATCATACCATGTCCAAGAGGGCATGCAAAAAGGTGGCTTTTGGGTACAGTCCCGAATCACATGGAGGCAATGAGCGATAGGAGGGGTTTCGTCTCTCCCGGTATAGGGAGTTGATGTTGCGCAGTGCTCGATTGGCTATAACAGGAAGTCCTTGGCCAAGGCCGCTTTAGGGATTTACTGGTAAGTGTTACCAGTAGTTTCTCGACCCGTTATGAGCCTCATATCGACACGACTTATCGAGTTATTAGGGTCTGACGTTTACCACCCCTAGACGAGATATGCGACATATCAGACGAACAGACTGGACTGTACGGTAGTGTTACTCGTTGGATTCACTGGAGTGTGAGCGGGCTTGTTCGTTGATCTTCTGATCGCTCAATACCCGGGTGGCCGTTACGTTTGGCAGACCGCTTGCGGCTTGTGGGTGTTTGATATGATCATCACCTGCTGCCGGCGTATTGATGAGTCTTTAGAGTCCTACACAGGGGTTTCCTGGCTCAAGCGAAACGAAATAGGAGCGCATATGAGATATGTGCGGGACCGAGAATAATACCAGTATGTGATACTGTATTCTATTCTCGCGATTTGTGACATTGATCGGTTGTATGCGATATAGCCGGGTTATCGGATCAAGTATTGATTCGATAAGTTGTTACTATTGATATTAGCCGGTTATATACGATATGACTGGATCGTTAAATCAAGTGTTGATTTAATGATTTAATGTATAATTATATATTTGATATATTACTTTACATTAACTAGTATTGGTTCACTTAAGATTGATTTTCTCACTTGAAAGTGTACATTGTTTATATGTGATATATGCAAGTGTACATGTTTGTATCATGCTTGATGATACAAACAAGTTGTGTGTATGAGACTTGAACCAAATCAAGGTTAGATTAGGGTTTACTATTTTCCTAAGCATTTAACAAAATAGTATGACTTTGGTCAAAGTTATCAAGCTTCATGAAGCTTGATGAACATTGACAAAGTCAACTATTTTTGTCATTTGTTAAAGATATTAGTTAACCTAACCTTTAACCTAATGGTTTGGTTAAATCTCTACATGAGTTAAGCATGAGGGCTTAACTCAACCATGGTGCCATCATTCATTTGGATAAGTTTCACTTTGGATATTATTCATATGATTCTTTCTTCTTCTTCATCTTCATCAAGCTTGAAAAAGCTTGCTAGCTCCAATGGCATCATGAGAAAAAGAGTGAGAAATCCAATTCTAAAATGAACCCACTTCCTATTTCTTCATCCTCTACCACTTGCCATGTAGTATAGGGTGTTCTCTTCACAAAGTTCTTGACCAAGTGAAGGAATATCTTGAGTTTGAGTCTCCCCGACGTAGATCATCTTCGGCCTCGAAGTCAATGACCTAGCCCGATCATTTTTCCGACGAAACCATTTCTAGAGTCCGGGATCCGATGATCACAGTGGAGGGACGTCAACACGGAGCTAAAGAAGTGGTGAACCAGATCTACAAAGGTTGTAATCCCTTTCACTTAGTAGCAAAGTCGTTTGCTTACTTGCTTTTCGCCTTAACATCTAGTTAACGATCTATATTAGGATTTCTCGGCACCGGAAAATTTTTGTTTGGCATGGTTGATACCTTGTGAGACCTCTAGTGTGTGCCTAGGAACCCTACAATACGCAACTGTCTCTATCGTGACATAAAACTACGTGATGGTTGTTAAAACTAAGCGTTTAATCGTTTGTTTCTACAACATTATGTAGTTTACGCGACAAGAGAATTGATCATAATATAACTGATAGATTTGTGCAGTGTGAATAAGTTAAGAATTTATAACGCAAACACACCCTGCATTTGTGTTTTCATTCGTTTCGAGATTATTTTCGCCGGCTCCTTTTCCCTGGTTCTCTGTGTACAAATATAAAGCGGATGATCATTAATTTCATTGTTGATATTCAACATTGAAATGATTACCATCCCTTTTATTGCAGTGTACTCAAAAAACAGCGAGGAGGTCCTTCCGAAATTTTCTCGAAACAAATGAATGCACAAACGCAGGGGTGTATGCGTTATAAATTCTTAATGGGATAGAAACCTTACCCCCACAGCCGATATGATGAATTGATAGATCAAACTGAAACATTAAACCATAATTAAAGTCATAAATTATATGCTAATTACGTAATACATGATGTCAGATATCGGAGAGTAATGGATAGGAGTTGGATGCAAGTGTCCAAATTTAGTGATGAATACAGGGCTGGCGTCGAAGAGTTTATGGAATTTGCATTGAGAGACTGATCTCCTGAAGAATTGATTTTGTGTCCGTGTAAAAAGTGTCATAACGGCTACGACCTCCGTCGAGATATAGTGTATGAACATCTACTGAAAAATAAGATACCTCCTGGGTATACACAATGGACGTACCATGGAGAAGCGAAACCGATAGTCGACATGTCTACGAGTCGTTAGATTAAGCCAAATGATCATCGTCTTACGAATTTTAGGGACACCGGTTTGAATAGTATGTTAGACGATCTTCAAACCGGTATGCATCCTGATCATGACATTGTTCCTGAACCTAAAGTCGGAGAGGAAGATATCCGCAGTCTCCCTGATGCAAAATCGGCAAAATATATGAAGTATATGGATGATGCAAATGTACCCCTTTTCGTAGGCGCAAACATATCTAATTTGGGATAGACTGTCAAAATGTTTCATCTTAAATGCTAGAATGATTGAAATAACAAGTCTTTTAATCAGTTTCTTAAGGTGCAAAGGGAGACTTACCTTAAAGTGCTACTGTCGAACAATTTCACTGAGACGAAGAAGATCTTGAATGATATGAGTTTCAGTTATGAGAAAATCAACACGTGTATTGCATGTTATACTGGACAGGGGAGGATAAGAAGTTAGATAACTGTAGAACTTGTAACTTATATAGGTGGATCGTCCATCAAAGGGATAATAGTGAATGAGTCTACACTCGATACTTCTAGACAAATTCCAGCAAAAATTTTGCGATACTTCTCAATCAAGCAAAGAGTTCGGCGTTTGTCACGCCCTGCTTCCCAAGATACTTAAATACGGTACGTGACAAAACTAACCATGCTACCTATGGCAATAAAAAATTCTTCCATAGTCACATTACGACTGTCAATTAGATATCAAGAACACTAAATAAAATCTAACTAACACATATCCAATTGCCAAAATAAAATAATAACGAGAAAGTAACGGAAATGAATAAGGATCCAACAAGAAATAATATCCTAATCATGTCTTTTATGGGATCTGATTGTTAGAGATTTTCTGTGTTTAAATTTACCGCAATCAAGACGGTGTCGCTTAGTAGCTAGCTGGTTGAGTACGGATCGATCCACAGGGAGAAGGAATCATTTTCTTTATGTTATAACGAGTTAAGTCCAATTAAGTTGGGTTTTGTTTTAAGATTTATGAATGAGAATAAGTTGGTAAAAAGCTTGCTAGGGTTAGGATTAGATTAGTTCGAAATAAGGATCTTCTCACTTTTTTCAATGCCTTAGTTTTGAATAAAGATGTTAGGGTAATCGGCAACAACGGGGATTAGCACGACTGTGAAGAAACTTAGTTTCTTCCTTTTGGTCCTTGTCCGTCCGTTCTTGGCTCTTACCTCTAACCTCCGGTTAATTCAACCACAACCGGTCTAACTAGGGAATCACCACTATCATGAAAGATAGGGTGCCGTAGTGAGCGGATTATGGTTGAATTAAAGAGAGTCCGTATTTAAAATTATTTGGGCAAAAAAAGGAGTGAGAGAAATTTCCTTCTCTCAAATCTTCCCTCTCCTACCCTAACAAGTGAGGAATTACTCACTCATTAGAGAGATAACAATAAAATTCATTATAAGGAAAAGGCAGATAAATTTCTATCACTAAATTAACAAATTAAAATTGTAGGTATTTAAAATACGATAAAAGAAAGAATGTGAGATAAATAAAAAAAACTTACTTTATTGACGACCTCTCAAAAACGCATTACAATGGAATTTAAATTTAGATCTAGAAATTAAAAGTGGCAAAAAATAAAGAGAGAATCTAAGAAAGGCACCCTAAAAGAGGCACACCTAATTTGGTTTTGAGCTCTCATATTTATAGATAGGAAAACCCTAGGTTTACATTCTGATCCAATCATGAATTTACAAAACTACCCCAAGAGAGCCGAGTCAAAGCACCGACACTGCCACCGACACGTGCATTGCACGGCCGCGGAACCGCAGCAGAAGTGCCTGTTTGGCCGCGGTTCCACGGCCATATGGTGGAAACTTGGGTCCATCTTTTCAGGTCTTCTACCAGTTGCTTTTATCTTCTGTTTGGTACACCTGGTTTCTCAAAAACTCTTCTGTTCTCTTCCAGATATTCAGTAGTGGACTTTTGCCTTGAACTCCGCTTGAACTGGTATGCGGCATCATGCGGATCAGTATTCATCTGTTATTGGTCGTAGTCCCACATTTGTTGTGACTTTTCACAAATCTCACTGTAAAGAGCTGAAAACCTGTAACCTGCAACTATTTAGCAGATATGGATCAAAAGCACATATTTATATGCAATGTGATTAAGAATGGATGATATAAAAATGCAAAAATCTGATATGAACAAATACCCCCAAACTTATCTTTTGCTTGTCCCGAGCAAACCCAATTTTATTCTAAAAAAAAATCCTAAGCTCACTTTCGCAGGGAATGCGATTGCACTGAACTCGTGCAACAAGCCGTTAAACCTCTAGGTGTCCCTAATAGGAGGAGTGTTGTCTCCTGAGGGTTTTCAGTGGATTACACCCACAAAATCCGATCAATTTGGCCGTTGACTCTAATTTTTCAATTCAGTATTCTAGCAAGAAAATCTATCATCTTCAACTTAGAAATCATCAATCCGTATTTTTCATATTTTCTTTTCATTTAACTTAAGATCATATATGTTTTGCAAGTTTATAAAGCTTTCAGCATCTCCTAAATTGTCCTTCTAAGGTGCAATCTTAACTCATGAATTTTTATCATCTCTACTGAAGATATAAGCCATATTTTTTACTCCCATCTCTCCTCCAAACTCCAATTATATACCCCTATGTGTGTGTAATTATCACCCCTACGCTTGGAAATTCAATTCAAGCTATCATACTCTTGTCCATCTTCCAAAATACTTTTAGTTGGTGAATTTTAGATGAAATTGCACACACATCCTTCATGCGACCGTTAATACTTCTTGAGGTACTAAACGACCGATTACAAAATGTGCTTGCGCATTTAGGCGTAATTCCTCCTTTTGCAATACCTAAGGCTTAGCAGTGACTCCCAAACCAGTTGGTCTAAGGCACTAGATGATAAAGCACCATCGCTATATTTTTTATTTATGCCGCCTTAAGTAATTATAAAACCGGTGTTCATTTTTTATCTCTTTATTCACCACTTATACTTTTATTTTATTTTCCTTCATACTAAGGATTTTAGATAAGGGCATTTCAAGGTATCCTCTACTATCCCAAGTTTCAAGATGCGTGTAAGTGCGTATAATAGGGTATATATTTTCAGAATTTGGACTTAAAGTTCAGAATTATTTTTCAGACTTATACTTCAAATAGAGCTTTCAATACTCTTCCCTTATTTCGATTTAGCCCAAGAACTGAACTCAAACTGCCTATTTCTAAATAAATTATAAGGACGTATATTTTCTATGGTTAGACTTTAAGAAAGGTTATTTTTTAGGGTTTTTAATTTACTAAGTTTAGGATCTAGTTTTTCCTAACTAGTCAACCGTCATGTTGAACTTAAGTCAAATATGGCCAAAATTGAACTTTTCAATTTTTATAATTTTTAAATTTTTTGATTTTTATGGATTTTAAAATAAGTATGCAAATGAAAAAAATATACACATGAATGCGAAGGAAGAAAGCTTACCGAGCACACCCCCAAACTTAAACTTGACAGTGCCCTCACTGTCAGGCTACACCAAGAGGGTCAAAAATGTCGGCACTCCCCTGTTTTTTAAATTTATTTATTATTATTATTATTATTAACAAAAAAAGAAAACAAAATATATATACACAAAAAGGTCCCCCCAAACTTAAGTGAAACAGTGTTTCCACTGTTTAAGCGTTAAAGTTCAGAGTTAGGGGAGAGAAAAACACAGTATCAAGCTATACAAGGCCTTACACAGGCCAAAAGTTAGCACCAACCATTTAAAGAATTTATCAGTGAAGCGCACCGGTTGGTGGAAGAACATGTTGTATAGAGTCAGGAAGAAATGGGGTAAAGATAAGTGGTGTAATGGAAAAGGTTTACGTCTCGATTTGTAGAGACGAAACAATAATGGTGAACGGAAACGAGAATGTGGATGATTAGGAATGGGAAGAATGGTCACATTCTCGTATGGGATAAGAAGAAATGGTGGTGATTCGATTTCTTCAGGTGGAGGTTGATTAATCACAAAATCCATGTCGTTTAGGAATGCGAGTTCGTCGGCGAAAATATTTTCGAAACTTTCATCGATGGTCCTATTGAACGTTTCAATGTAAATAAGTGTCGCGCCAGAATTCAACACACTTGATTTTTCAAAAGTTATGGAGGTAGGAGACTCATAAGGCTCATCTACCTTATTCTCAAAAGAGTCTAAATTAAGTTGTTTTTCTAGAATTATCGAACTCAAAATATCGGATTGTGATTCATTAACACTCGCTATCATTAAAGGAAGATTAGAAAAAGAACTAGAGAAAGTGGGAGAAAGAAGTTGAATACGAACTTGAGGGTGGAGATGGAGTGTATAAATTAGCACAATTTGTAATGACCGATGTGTAAAAAGCAATTGTGCTAATCTATCAACCCACTGAGAAATGAGGTCAAATCCCTCAAAAGTCGTAAGAAAACATGGGTACGTCGAACTTGGTAAACCAGACATTGAAAATGAAAGTGTAATGGTTTCTTGCAAGGTCGGAGCGAGGATGGAGGGAAGTGAGTGAGGAAGGGTATCGGTTAAAGATTCAGGAGGGTGTGCGCAGTCAATGAAAGGGATAGAATGAATTGGAAAATCCGACTCCTCAAGTAAAACTGTTTCATCCTCAATTATTTTCTTAATACTCTCCATGCAATTCTCATCAAAATCAAGACACATATGAAGTCCGGGAGAAACATTTAATGACTCGGGATGATGAATTGGAGAGAAAAATTCAGTCAAATCTGCGGGTTCATCATCCAAAATATTCCCAGCATCGATATCCTCAATCAAGTGAAAATCAATTTTTTTAGACACCTCATCAAAAGCATGGATATTAATCAAATCAGGTTCTAGAGTGGAGGTGTAGAGGTCAAAAGGATTGGTGATGGTTTCACTCAAAAGGGACCCTTCACAATCAGGTAAATCAAACATTACAAAATCACACAACTCATTAAGTTTTCTATCTTCAACTGGTGAATCATTTGGGACACTTGATAGACATTCAAAACCGGAGTTGTGGGATTCAATTGGGGATGTGTAGGTTTTATTTGGAAGGGTGCACAGCTCACTCACTCCACTTAAATTATCGATCTGTCCAACTGCCTCGTCATACATTGGAAAATTTGGAGCTAGTTGGAAACCAGCTACCGGGTCATTAGGTTGTATGAGGGGGCCATGGACACATTCAAATTCATCATCTGTTGGCATGACGCTACCCTAAAGTCTTCCAACAACTGTTCCAGACTAGACATGGGTTTTGAAGGAGTTTTAGTAAAAGATTCAAATATGTTTGGATACTGAAAACTCCCAAATGGCTGTGTAGAAGCAATGTCCAGGGAAGGTGCAAAAGTTGGGTAGGATGGATAGGAATAGAATGGTTGGACAGGGGTAGGATCAACATACGGATAAGAAGGTGAATGGAATTGTTGATCCAAAGAATTCGTAGTGGTGAAAGGAGTGAAAGATCGGTTACGAGATTGTTCAATATGTTCAGCAATAAACATGGGTTTCGGAGTTACAACAGGACTCGAAAAAGGAGTATCAACGTAAGAAGGTGGTGAAGGTTGAAATGGTTGATACAAGGTGGATTGCGGAGTCCAATTATTTGTCCTAAACGAGTCTATTCGATCTTTCAAAGAGATTTTTGGCATGGAGGGATCGTTCGAAGTTCGACCAAAGCAAGAACCATATAAAGAAATGTCTGGTTGTGTGTACTAAAGTTCGGCAAGAGTTTTGCGAGGTGAGGTACCCATGTTGGAAGAGTGAAAATATAGGAAGGGAGGGATGTGGTGATTGTTTTATTTTTTTTTTATTTTTTTCTTTATTTTATTTTATTTTTTAATTTTTTTAAAAGAAAAAAAATGTTTGTTTTTGGAGTTTTGAAAATTGTTTGTTTGAAAGAATACGGAATTATGGGACTAAACTTTTTATAAGCACAATCACAATATGCACAAACACACATAGAGCTAGGGACTTCTAAATCCACTAGACTGCTCCCAACTGTTTCAAAGTGACAAGTTGTGAGATAACGTTCAAATCGTCTCTTCACTGCCAATTGTGGCCAGATAAGCACAAATAAAGAAAAGAGGGTTCCGCTCACGTATCACCGTGAGACGGGCCTTTTAAAATTACCTTTCTCACTTGTCTAGCCTAGGCACCACAAAATCAAGTTTAGATAAACGATTGAATACCCACAACCTTCCTCTGTCCTAATGAGCACGACAGTTCTTAGTTGGCTGAGTCTAAATATTTTTTAATTAACTCAAGGGCGATACATATGCTTTTAGTGATTTTTGGGGTCTTAGGAAGGGTAATGAAATCCCCACCCAATCTTGATTGGTGTTATAACCCCTTAGATTCCGTATTAATTATTCAAAGCAGTAACACACAAAAAATCTAAAACACTTTCAAAAATTTTATTTTTGGCAGCGGCGCAAAGAATCCTGCACAAAAATCAGTTTATTGGAGGGGAAGAGAATTTGCGCAAAGAATGCTGCAGAAAAATTTGTCAGTGGAGTTCAGAGGAGAGGATAGGAGAAAAGATATTCACAGAGATTTTGGTTTGCTGACGTCACCCTTTGACTGCGGTTCCGCGGTCAAACTGTCGATTATGCCGCGGTTCCGCGGCTGTTCAGACGTTTCACTGCTTCAAAATTGTTCCCTGTGCTGAGTTTGTTTTTCTCTTTCTGTCTAGATCTCCTGAATATTGATTTATTCACTGAATTTGCTCCAGATCTGAAACAGAGTTTCTCCAAGCCTGCACACTTGCAAAAAAACCTTTCAAAAATAACAAGATAATTTTTATTTTATTTATTTTTATTTTTATTTTTTTTAAAATTTTAAAATTTTTATAATTTTTAAATTTTTTTAACCCGAAATTACACAAAGAAATAAACTACCGTCTCTCCGGCAACGGCGCCATTTGATTGTTAGAGATTTTCTGTGTTTAAATTTACCGTAATTAAGACGGTTTCGCTTAGTAGCTAGCCGGTTGAGTACGGGTCGATCCACAGGAAGAAGGAATCATTTTCTTTATATTATAACGAGTTAAGTCCAATTAAGTTGGGTTTTGTTTTAAAATCTATGAATGAGAATAAGTTGGTAAAAAACTTGCTAGGGTTAGGATTAGATTAGTTCGAAATAGAGATCTTCTTACTTCTTTCAATGTCTTAGTTTTGAATAAAGGTGTTAGGGTAATCGGCAACAACGGGGATTAGCACGACTGGGAAGAAACTTAGCTTCTTCCTTTTGGTCCTTGTCCGTCCGTTCTTGGCTCTTAGCTCTAACCTCCGGTTAATTCAACCACAACCGGTCTAACTAGGGAATCACCACTATCATGAAGGATAGGGTGCCGTAGTGAGCGGATTATGGTTGAATTAAAGGGAGTCCGTATTAAAAATTATTTGGGCAAAGAAAGGAGTGAGAGAAATTTCCTTCTCTCAAACCTTCCCTAACAAGTAAGGAATTACTCACTCATCAGAGAGATAACAATAAAATTCATTATAAGGAAAAGGCAGATAAATTTCTATCACTAAATTAACAAATTAAAATTGCAGGTATTTAAAATACGATAAAAGAAAGAATGCGAGATAAATAAAAAAACTTACTTTATTGATGACCTCTCAAAAACGCATTACAATGGAATTTAAATTTAGATCTAGAAATTAAAAAGAGGCAAAAAATAAAGAGAGGCGTCTAAGAAAGGCACCCTAAAAGAGGCACACATAATTTGGTTTTGAGCTCTCCTATTTATAGATAGGAAAACCCTAGGTTTACATTATGATCCAATCATGAATTTACAAAACTACCCCAAGAGAGCCGAGTTAAAGCACCGACACTGCCACCGACACGTGCATTGCACGGCCGTGGAACCACGGCAGAAGTTCCTGTTTGGCCGCGGTTCCGCGGCTATATGGTGGAAAATTGGGTCTATATTTTCAGGTCTTCTACCAGTTGCTTTTATTTTCTGTTTGGTACACTTGGTTTCTCAAAAACTCTTATGTTCTCTTCCAGATATTCAGCAGTGGACTTTTGCCTTGAACTCCTCTTGAACTGGTATGCGGTATCATGCGGATCAGTATTCATCTGTTATTGGTCGTAGTCCCACATTTGTTGCGACTTTTCACGAATCTCACTGTAAAAAGCTGAGAACCTGTAACCTGCAACTATTTAGCAGACATGGATCAAAAACACCTATTTATATGCAATGCGATTAAGAATGGGCGATATAAAAATGCAAAAATCTGATATGAACAGGATCACAACGTTAAACCATAACTAGAAAATAAAAAAAAACTGAACATCTCTAAATTAATCGGCAAAGCTCCTCACAGCTCAGCTTGTTTGCCAAAATATTCTCGATCTTCATGTGAAAAGGTTAAAAGAACTGGGTCATACAAAACCCAGACGTCCGTGCATCATAAATATCATAATAATAAATTGAGCAATATACTATAAGGTGTTATGTGCAAAAATGAAGTATAATTATAAACAAACACCCACAGGTGATATACCAGCAAACTATAGGCATCTCACGTATATCCTAAAGTCTGTGTTGCTAGATTATCTATCTTAACAGTATTTGAAACCAATTAATAGAATTCTCGATATAACTCAATAATATTCCATGCGTGCCCAGGACCACGGTCATGACCCTTGGGGCTGAATCCGGGACGTGCCGCTAGAGATTGATTTGTTTAAAATATTGCACATTTGAATAAACATTTTCCCTATTATTATTAAGTACTAAAATGTGTTTATTGTAATTATAGAACATATGAGGGTTTATATGTAAAAAGTTTATTATCATATGTTTCTACATTGTAATTAACATAATGTGGGAAAATACATGCATATAATATTTATATGAAATATTGTAATTAAAATATGCATATCATATCAAATATTTCTAATCAATATTCTTAAGATTTAATATCATATAAAATGGTTAGGATAATATCTCAAAAATACCAAATACTACTGACACTTTGATTTGAGATATTGTGCAGATTAGCTCATGTCTGGAATCCAGGAGATCCGGGATAAATCAAGATGTCGGAATCAAATCTGCCAGAATATTGAAGAAAATCGTAAGACCTAGCAACGGCAAAGACTCAGCTCATTATTATCAGAATATAGACATTTAGAAGATCTCCAAAGATCAAAACAAGACAGCACAAAAAATCCCAGAGACTGAAGCCATCAATATGCAGCGGAACCGCGGCCAAATAGGCCAATATGAGGCGGTTCCGCGGGGGTTCTACGGCATCATGATGTGATATTTTGGTGATTTATTATAACAGCGTATATTCACTCAGGGTATCTAGGGTTTCTAATTTCTGTGACTATATATAGGACCGAGAGCTTCACATCTAAAATAATCAACCGAAGAGATCAAGAGGTCCAAAACGATCAACACATCCAGGTGATCATCAGGTAGTCATTTACCTCCAACAAGAGAGAGAGAGAGAGAGAGCGAGAGCGAGAGCAAAAACTAGGGTTCTTTATAATCTACTTTCAAAAAGAAGAGTTGTATAAAATAGTTGATTAATAAAGCTTGATCTTAGTTTATTTCTTTTCGCATTTACTTTCTGCATTTAATTTCTGCATTTTAATTATGTTTTCATTCTTCAACTTTTCTTTTAAATCTCACACCATGAGCGAGTAATTCCTAGCTTGCTAGGGTTCGTAGGATAGGGTAGATCAATGGATGATAAAATATTTAACATTTTTAATACATTTTAAAGTCTATAAATTTTAGCAAAATAAATGTTAACATTCTTATCGGGCGCGCTAACAATCTATTGCTAGTCACGACCATGATTCGAGATTGGTTTAACACTTGTTTTGTTAAGGGCTAGATATGAATAAAGATCAATGGAAGGACAAGGGTTAAGAGTGGGGAACCCTAGTTTCTTCCAAAAGAACCCTAATTTACATTCTTCACTATCGATCTAGTTTTAAACTATTAAAAGATAAAAGTCACTTTTAATTATTTATCCATTACTACTAAGTCGTATGAACCCTACAAGTCTCTTCTTTATAAATATTATATTCGTAGTATATCCGTAACCAAAACTAATTACCCTTTTTCAATCAACTCGTCTAAACTAAGAAAAAGGTTCACGTTTCCCTGCGGACGATCCGTACTCATCGCGGCTAGCTACTAGCGACACCGTCTTGATTGCGGTTATTTACAACACTCTTCAGCACCACATCAATCAAATGGCGCCGTTACCGGGGAAACGACTGTAATTTTTTTTTTGTTATCTGGGTTGATTTCTTATAAAATCCAGCAAACATATTATAAACAAGAATCAAAACCGCATCTTGTGTATTTAACGATTATTGTGAGAGTTTTGCAAGTGAATCTGGAGTAACTGAAGTAAGAAAACGGAGATTCAGAGACTTTCAATATAGCCCAGAGGAGCAGAGGGAGCACTGAAGAAATTTTGGCGAAAAAACCTTCTACTCTAAGGCGGAACCGCGGCGGGAACAAGCAAATTGCGGCGGAACCGCAGCGGTGTGGTGGAATTGAAGCGCCAAAATCCTCTGGTAATTTCCTAATATCTTTCTTTCTCCTCTAAGATCCAATATTCTGATTTTCCTGCAGAATTCTTTGCAAATATCGCCGCTCAAAAATCTTTTTGCGTGTTTTGAAATCGGTTTGTTTGTGCATATCTTAACCGGATATTAAAAGGTAATAACCCAAATCCAGCTTAGGTAGGGATTTCATCACCCTTCCTAGGACCCACAAATCACAAAACGAGCATACTATCACCCTAAATTAAATTTTAAAAAATATCTAGACTAAGCCTCTAAGGACTGTCGCGATCAATTAGGATAGAGGAGAGTCGTGGGTAATCTATCGCTTATCCGCATTTATCTTGTGGTGTCTAGGTAAGTGTGATTAAGGAAAGTGGTTACTTAATTAGGCCCGCTATTTTCAGTGATTCGTATAGCGGATACCTCCCACTTACCTAGCACTTACCTGGCCACAAGAGTAATAAAGAGGTGGTAGAGGATTGATCATGCGACTTGTCTTTTGGAAGTCTAGGAGCGGTCTAGTGACTTGACCTAGGTGACCCTAATTCTAGAGATTGATTGTGCATTTTTGTGATTTGTTGAGTCAATCCTCACGTACGACACTTTTTCAAAACAAACCTTCTTAAAAAGAGTTCTCATATATCACACGCTGCCACGTGCGCTAAACCCGCTTAGTGCATGATCGGCTGGACACGGGATTCTAGTGCCCATCTTGTCCGCATTTTTTCTATCGACTCCGAAGTCGGTACTTCTTCATCTTCTATTTCCCCTCCACCCACCACATCTCCCGAAATGGAAGGATCTCCATTGGGATTTCATGATACCACCCTGCCACCACCCGTAGATGCGCAAAATCCAACGCGCATCTCTCTCCAAGAAAGATGCTACCCCATACGTGGACCCTTTCCTACTTGTCTTTCTCTTCCATCGGCCAATGGGGGTAATTTCGAAATTAAACCCCACTTCATCAACTTGTTGCCCAAATTCCACGGGCTTGAATCCGAAAACGCATACGTTTTCATAACAAATTCGAAAACGTATGTGCAATGATGAGCACAACACAAGGATGCTATGCGATTACGTCTTCTTCCTTTTACCTTGTGCGATCTAGCAGAAAAAAGGTTTTATAGCACTGCCGCACATTCTATCGCTAAATGGGATGAATTCGTTATAGCATTTCTTAAGAAATTTTATCCCAATCACAAAACCTCTCGTGTTCGAAGCAAGATTAACCAGTTTACCCAACTTCCCAACGAACCATTCTGAAAATGCATTGAACGGTTTAAGGATCTTCTTGTATAATGCCCCCATCACGGAATTGATAGATGGCAACTTTGCCGAATTATATATGAGGGTGTTAATCCTACCACGAAACAAACGCTTGAAACCATTTATCAATGCCATTTCATGTCAAAAAACGAAGGCGAAGCTTGGCAATTTCCGGAGGATCTCGCCGAACAAACCTCACAATGGGAGAGCGTTAGACCAACATCATCTTCATCTAGGGAAGGTATCCATCAGCTCGACGTTTCCATCACAGTGAAATCCGAAATGGCCGCGATCCAAAAGAAACTTGAAGCTATCGAAAACAAAGTCTCGCCAACCTCCCTAAACCAAGTTACGCTCCCCAAAACCGTGTGTGGTTGCTATTTTGACCCATCACATTTAACGGAAGAATGTCCTTTGAATTCTCCGTCTCAAGGTAATGAACAAACCAATGCTGCTTTTCAGCAACAACCTAGAAATGACCCTTATTCATCCACTTATAATAAAGGATGGAGGAATCACCCTAATTTCGCTTGGAACCAAAACCAGTCTTAAAATCAAAATCAGTTCCCAAGCCAAAATAATTATCAAAGGCTTCCTCCATAACAGCAGCCACCACAACAAAGTCAGCACCCCTTTCAACCGCTATCTTTTCAAAATCCGGGCAATAATTTCGCACCTTATAATAATTCTTTCCCAACGGCCGGTACTGATAAAACCTCTGCACTCGAATGTAACTTAGAAACGTTCATTAAATAATCTAGACAAACGACAGCTAATGTAACGTCTTCTATCCAAACGTTAGTTCAACACAAGGCTTCTCACGGTGAAAGCATTAAATCGATAGAAGCACAACTTGGACGGTTAAATGTCGCGATGAGTGAGAGAGAGAAAGTGAGACTTCCATCTCAACTACTACCAAATCCCGGCCACTCACAAAGCGCAAACCTCGTTTTTAACCAACAAAATCATAACGTGAGTGTCGTGACCACGTTGAGATCGGGAAGAGTGCTGAATAACAATATTGGTAAACAAGTTGAAGTTGATGACATTGATGAAACCCCGACTACTACTTCTACTCCTACTTTGTCTAATCCAACATCTTCTTCCGAGCCTATTCTCCGTTTTCCACTAGGCTCAAACCCTAAGCCCATTTCCTTGAAGGAATTACCATCTACGACTATCCCAAATCAAATTTTGGGATCCATTCCATCCCCACAAACTTCTCCTCAAAAGTTGGACCCAACCCTTATTGATAAAACTCCTTTTCCACACAGGGTGAGGGCCAACAGACCAAGTCCCCAAATGGAGAAGATTGTGAACATTTTAAAGTAAGTTAGCATAAATATTCCTCTCCTAGATGCCATCAAACAAGTTCCTTCCTTTGCGAAAATTTTAAAGGACTTGTGCACTAGGAAGAAGAAAACTCAAGTACCTAAAAAGGTTTTCTTAGTGAGTAATATAAGCAATTCTCTTACTCGATTGGTGCCCACGAAACGTAAGGACCCCGGTTGTACTACAATATCTATAACTATTAGGGGTAAAAATATCAATCGTGTTCTACTCGATTTAGGTGCTAGTGTTAACTTACTTCCGTATTCTGTTTATGAGCAATTAGGGATAGGAGAGTTGAAACCTACGTATTGCACTCTTCAGATGGCCGATCGATCTATCACCCAATCTCGGGGTGAGTTAGAGGACGTATTAATCAAAGTCGAGGAATTTATATTCCCTATGGACTTTATAGTTATAGATACACAGCCTGTAGCGAACCCACGGAACCAAATTCCGGTGATTCTAAGTCGGCCTTTCCTAGCAACTTCAAACGCAATAATCAATTGTCGTAACGGTTCTATAAACCCGTCCTTTGGGAAGACAACAATTGAGCTTAACATCTACAAGTTAGGAAGTCAACCCTCAGAACCCTTTGCTCAGATAAGTGATGTATGTTTTGTCGACATGATAGCTACCGACAGTTGTGAATTTAAGGAGCTTCATGATGCTGATCTCGATGCCACTAGTGCGTCATGGTTTGATCCTACTGTCTATTATACACATGAAGACCCTTCTGCCAACAAATCCACACCTAAGTCCGAACCCTTTGACTTGTCGAATAATTTAATCGAGCTATCCAAGTTTCATAACTCTCTTTTCAATGAGATTATCATTCGGAATCTTGATGAAAGTTTTGAAGATATATTTGCCAAAGAACTCGCATTCCGAGAAGACATGGGAGTTGTGATGAATCAACCCCCACCCAAAGAAGTCAAACCGCCACCCCTTCTTCTTATCAAGAATAAGAATGCGAGTAGTGCACCATCACTGTTTGGTCTCTACCAACCGAGACATAAACCCGATCGATTATGCCTCCTATCTCCCCACCTCTTCACATCTATGATCTTTCACCAACCATTGTGTTACATTGATAAAATATTCGAATGGTTGGTGTTGACGTTTGGATTTTGTAAAGCTTTGCATAGACCAATAACTTTACACCCTTCTTATAATTTTAAATACTTAATATTGTTTTACTCAAGTTTGGGGGGAGGAGAAAAATATTTTGGCTCTTGAAAGAAAAATAAATTTTTACAAAATTGTGAGCCAAAAATAAGTTTGGGGGAGGATTTCATTGTCATTAATTCTTGTCCCCGTTACTAACTTTTCCTCCCAAGTCTACAGGTTTTAAGCTTAACAGATGACATCAGTGAGGACGCTGCTGCAAATAGGTTTGGGGGAGGTTTGTGCTTATTCACGCACCAATTTTTGCAGTATACTAAATAAAAGCACAATTTTTTTGATAATGAAAGTTAGAAAGTGAAAAATACATCCGATAAGAAGGAAAAGTTTAAGAAAAGCAAGAAAATTAGATATTTTAAAACGAAACTAGTAATAGGTAGTCATGAGCTGCTGTCCTAAGCGTTAGTAAGATGAAGGGAATCACTAATCTGATGATAGAAATTATTCTGAAAAATAGTCCCTATTCTTGAGTCCAAACATCTGAACGTTGATACCCTACTATATGCACTTGCACACATCTTGAAACTTGGGATAATAGAGGATACCTTGAAATGCTCTTGTCTAAAAGCCTTAGTATGAAGGAAAATAAATATATAAACAAAAATATAAATGAAAAAAATGGTGAAGAAAAATGAACACTGGTTTTATAATTACTTAAGGCAGCATAAAAAAATATAGCGAGGGTGCTTTATCATCTAGTGCTTTAGACTAACTGGTTTGGGAGCCACTGCTAAACCTTAGGTGTTGCAAGACGGGAATATTACTAATTACGCCTAAAAGAGTGAGCATATTTGGTAATCGGTTGGTTAGTATCTCAAGAAATATTAACAATCGCATGAAGAATGTGTGAGCAAATCTATCTGAAACATTCACCGACTAAAAAGGTATTAAGGAAAATGGATAAGAGCATGATAGCTTGAATTGAATTCTTTAAGTGTAGTGATGTTTTTTACACACACGTAGGGGTATATGATCTATGTTTGGAAGAAAGATAGGGAGGAAGACTAAAGACGGTGTTTTATTGAGAGATAATATGATTTCTAACATCTTTTTATGACCATTAAGATAGGGCTCATGGCTACTAAAAAGCTAGTATAGTTTGAAACTCTTATTTTCAAGTTCTTTCTTTTATATGTTCTTTATCTTTATATGTAACTTTTATCATCTTTCTTTTATTATGGAATTTTGTGGGTGTAATCCGCTGAAAACTCTTAGAAGACAACACTCCTCCTACTAGGGACACCTAGAGGATTAAAAGCTTGTTGCACGTGCTAAGTGCAATCGTGTTGTCTACGAAAGTGTGCTAGGTTTTTCTTATTTCTTTTTCTTCTTCTCTTTAAAAACTAGTTTGCTCGGGATGATCAAAGATAAATTTGAGGGTATTTGATTAATCTACAATATTGCACATTTGAATGAACATTTTCCCTATTATTGTTAAGTACTAAAATGTGTTTATTGTAATTATAAAGCATATGATGGTTTATGTGTAAAAAGTTTATTATCATATGTTTCTACATTATAATTAACATAATGAGAGAAAATACATGCATATAATATTTATATGAAATATTGTAATTAAAATATGCATATCATATCAAATATTTCTAATCAATATTCTTAAGATTTAATATCATATAAAATGGTTAGGATAATATCTCAAAAATACCAAATACTACAAATACTTTGATTTGAGATATTGTGCTGATTATCTTAGGTCTGGAATTCAGGAGATCCGGGATAAATCAAGATATCGGAATCAAATCTGCCAGACTATTAAAGCAAATCGTAAGATCTAGCAACGGCAGAAACTCGGTTCATTATTATCAGAATATAGACATATAGAGGATCTCCAAAGATCAAAACAAAATAGCACAAAAAATCCCAGAGACTGAAGCCATCAATACACGGCGGAACCGCGGCCAAATAGGCCAATATGTGGCGGTTCCACGGTGGTTCTAGGGCATCATGATGTGATATTTTGGTGATTTTATTATAACAGCGTATATTCCCTCAAGGCATCTAGGGTTTCTAGTGTCTGTGACTATATATAGGACCGAGAGCTTCACATTTAAAATAATCAACCGAAGAGATCAAGAGGTCCAAAGCGATCTACGCATCCAGGTGATCATCAGGTAGTCATCTACCTCCAACAAGAGAGAGAGAGAGAGAGAGCGAGAGCAAAAACTAAGGTTCTTTGTAATCTACTTTCAAAAAGGAGAGTTGTATGAAATAGTTGATTAATAAAGATAGATCTTAGTTTATTTCTTTTCGCATTTATTTTCTGCATTTAATTTCTGCATCTTAATCATGTTTTCATTCTTCAACCTTTCTTCTAAATCTCAAACCATGAGCGAGTAATTCCTAACTTGCTAGGGTTCGTAGGATAGGGTAGATCAATGGATGATAAAATCTCTTAACATTTTTATACATTTTAAAGTCTATAAACTTTAGCAAAATAAATGTTAACATCCTTATTGGGTGCGCTACCAATCTATTGCTAGTCACGACCACGATTCGAGATTGGTTTAACACTTGTTTTGTTAAGAGCTAGACATGGATAGAGATTAATGCAAGGACAAGGGTTAAGAGTGGAAAACCCTAGTTTCTTCCAAAAGAACCCTAATCTACATTCATCACTATCGATCTAGTTTTAAACTATTAAAAGATAAAAATAGTTATTTTTAATTATTCATCCATTACTACTAAGTCTTATGAACCCTACAAGGTTCTTCTTTATAAATCTTATATCCGCAGTATATCCGTAACCAAAACCAATCATCCTTCTTCAATCAACTCGTATAAAGCAAGAAAAATGTTCACGTTTCCCTGCGGACGACCCGTACTCATCGCGACTAGCTACTAGCGACACCGTCTTGATTGCGGTTATTTACAACACTCTTCAGCATAACGATCAGCGGTAAAAAACAATATCATGTACAGACAATGATGTCAGCATCATCATTCCGGGGCCTGAAGTCCGTATTGACTAATCAGTCTCTGAAAAGTAGTGAACTGTTGAGTTAAAAGTTGGGTTTCGTTAATGATTTTCCCTTTCCCCCAGGTTTCGTATTCAAATAAGGTATTAATGACATCTATCTAATGCCAACACAGGAATAGGCAGGTACAGATTATGTCTATCTAGATAACAAGTCACGTCCGTCAGGACAATAGGTCAGGATTATCGGTATTGTTAAATAATCCAAGTAGCATGTATAGTAATAACAAGATAACGTATCATGCATATGTCAGGTATTGTGTATTAAACATGATAGATATTTAATTGCGCAACCAATCACCATAAAAGCAGTAATATTCGTCATGGTCATTTAGATATACAGGAATTGATATATTCAGTATTACTTGTTACAGATACATCTAAACATATTTATAATAGCATTTTACACGGTTAATTATTGTAAACTAGACTGTATTTGCTAATTAAATTGTATCCACTAATGTAGTTCAAATAAGTAAATTTGCACGATCTCAACAATTGTGACTATACACATGCTAATATTAGTAATATGGATTAACTGTATATCGCTATTAATTCGCCATACTATAAATATATGTAAATATATTATACTTGATATATGTTTAGCATAGGTAAAAGATAATGAAATTATAATAAACTATAATGCAACAAGATAAGTTTGCTATCTTTTTTACTAAATACGGATTATTACTATAGAATTGTATTTTGATAATAGTTTAAATATATATGTATTGGTATATGTAATATAGCATGTTGCAAGTTTAGAAAACTTTCCTTGATCGGTAAAAGAATATGACGACGAATACCTGCACGATAACGACGTAAAACATGACATTCTATCAAATCAAGTCTCGGTCTAAACTTGAGCACCGCGACGAAGTAATGGCATCGGCTACTCAACTCTGTATTGCAGAGGCTCGATGTTTTGGGATCAACGACGGTGAGAGGTCGGGGTGGCGACGAGGAGGTCGGGGATGAAGGGTCTCGGTAAGGGAAAGAGAAAGAGAAAGATGATGGCGATGGGGGTGCTGTAACATTTCAGAAAATAGAAAATAATATTTTTAGATTTAAATAATAAAATAATGAATTTCAATGGCATCGGCTACTCAACTCTGTATTGCAGAGGCTCGATGTTTTGGGATCAACGACGGTGAGAGGTCGGGGTGGCGACGAGGAGGTCGGGGATGAAGGGTCTCGGTAAGGGAAAGAGAAAGAGAAAGATGATGGCGATGGGGGTGCTGTAACATTTCAGAAAATAGAAAATAATATTTTTAGATTTAAATAATAAAATAATGAATTTCATGAATAGTTTGAGTTTTTGAAAATTGGTAATCATATATCTATATTTTAGAAAATAATTAAAAATTTAAAATAAATTATTATTTATGGAGACATTTATCTAACATGGGCTTTTTATAAATTAAAATATATAATTATTTACATGTGAGTTTAATGTTAAACTTGATTAGTACTTTACTAATTACGACACTAAATCATATTTTAAATTGTTAACCATACTTGTATACATGACATGTTATTTGCATATTTTCCATTCTTTAGTTGTCATGGATTTTATATTTTATTTAAATAAGAAAAGAGATAGAGAAAAAAAGAAAAAGAAAAGGAGGGGACAAAGAGACCTCAAGGAAAGGTAGGAGAAAGAGAGAGTGTGTGTGTGAGAGAGAGAAAGATATGGCTTCAACCATTCTTTTGTTCCTACATTTCCTTCATCCTTCATCTCATCACATATTCCTCTTCTTCATCCTTCTTCACCTCCTCTACCATCATGAACGCTGTCACGCCCCGCTTTCCAGTATACGGGCAGAGAACGTGACGTATTTACTTAGAAGTAAACACGCTAAGCGTATCTAAGCAATATAAAGTAAAGTACACAGGAGACAAGATATAATGAACATCAACTTTATTTATCAAACATTCTTTTTACAATACAACTGAAATCATGGAATAAAAGCAATGCCTAAACAGTGGCATAACAGAAATGAAAATGAAATATACAAGTAAACTAGAGCTCCGGGTTAAAGGCTAGTTGATCCAAGTCCTCGCTGGTGGGCTCTGTCTCCAGAAGGTCTAATCCACCTGACAACATTCCAAAGAAAAAAGAAAAGGAATGTCGTCAGCGAACAATCGCTCGGTAAGTCCCAAAGAATAAGTATAGACAGAATAGACAGAAGAAGAATTTAAATTTTAAAGTTGTATTATATTGTTAACGCCGTTGTTTGTAGCTTGATACAGAAAATGCCAGTGTATACGAAAGGAGTCCCACTATTCCGGAGACTAAGGTATACGGAGCACAAGGAACCATTCAGCCACGGTACAATGACAATGGAGATTCAGGTTAGGTGTATTATGGTTAAGTCTCGTACCACTTTTAACACCTTCCGTACCAATCTAACCCCTATAAACCCCGCGATATCTTGATTGTATTGTTTGTATTGTTTATTATATAGATTGATGACTTGCCAAAACCATGATATCAGTAAATGGAATGGATATAAATGGAGAGTCATGTAGACAAAATATATCTATGGTTCGGTGCAGTCAAATTGTATATTGAAATAGATTGTACAGACGGATTCATATTAAATCGTTATATTATAAGTTTATACTTGAATCGCATTCAAGTCAGATTGATTAGATTGAGACTCAGTCTGAGTCAGACTCTTTGAAAAGAAATTGAAGTCCTGAATTAGTTTTGATGTTATCGGTAATTGCTGCACATGGACGGCAGGATTTGTGATTTTTTCAAGACAATCGCCGTGTTGATAACGCCGTTTGTTAGATTGTCTACCTTAGATAGGCAAGTACCCATATCTCCGGCTCCCTGAGGCTCAAGAGACTGGTCCCGCTTAAATCTATGTTTACTAGGGTTCTTATTATAATTTAGTATAACTTGAGGGGTTTTATGTAAAATAGTTTTGGCATAATTTCAAAATACTTCTCAAGTATTTAATTATCGTCTTTAGGGTTTTCATAGATGTATATTTTATAGATGTGAAATTTCTAGTGAGTAGAACCAAATTTCATAGTATATGGTATTTTCTTGAAATGTTGTACTTGTGTTGTATTTGGATGGTATTTTCATGTAATAGTGATTCCTTTGATTTAGAAAACTTGGAATATTTATATAATTAAAATAGACATTTTGATTATATATATATATATATATATATATATTTAATGAAAATAATTTATTTTCTTGTAGAAATCTCATTTTCTAAAGAAAAATGTATTAAAATTCCATCAAGATCGAATGCTCCTTACGGAGGTCTGCATCTCGCTCTACTAAGCCTGAGGATGTGCGATAATCTGCACCATCCCGAACGGGGTCTCCAAAAGTGGGTTGTAGAGGCGTAATTGCATGGAAATGTTTAATACATCTTTTTTATAGAAAACGGTTTTGTATGTTTAGGGTATTTATTTGTAAAGTCGTATTTTCCCGTATTCTATTGTCCCAAACTTCATTATGCTATGTTAGAGATGTGTGTTGTGATGAGGTAGGTCATTACTTCGTGAACTATCTAAGTATAGCAAGAAATTATGATGATTTATGTTGAATTATAAGTATGTGGTATTTTTATGAAAAAATGCGATAAAAGTTACAAAAATGAATCTTTTAAGGTGAAACTCATTTCAATAGATTTATTAATGTTCGATAAACAATATGTAAGAGTGTGGTATGTTCTGAATTAAGAAAAGTTGAGTTTTGAAGAAAAACCGAATCGGAAGTCGGATTAACTCCGCTTCCGTCAGCTTTTAGAAATGAATATTTATATAGAAGAAGAAGAGAGAGGAGAGGGGACTTACTGGCTTGTTGAAATAGAGGAGAGTGAGGGGGTCCTAAAGAAGGTTTCGGGGCGTCGTTTCGTGCCGGAATCTCCTCGGAATTTCGTCGGAGTTTCGCCCTACGCTAACTCCACTTGTACACTTAAGGACTTGAGAATTTTGTATAGTTTTTATAATAGAATTCTGAGTGAGAGGGGTGTAAAATGGAGTGGGTATTTCTAGGGAAAATTAGGGTTTAGGGGGTGAAAGAAATGCATTAAAAATATGCATTTAAAAGGATTAAAGGGGCATTTTATTGCACTCTGGATAAATTCAGAGTAAACAAGCAATAAGGGGTTAGCGGGGTACCTGAAAGATTATAGGGGTTTAAATATGGGAGCGTTAGGGACGGGGGAGAACATCGATATCGTGGATTTGGGGAGTTTCGTCGGCCCATTCCCGATGGATAGGGTTAGGGTTTAGGCTACGTGTTGTTGTCGCTTTGGCTTCTTCAGTGCACATGTTTAAATAATTTGTAACCCTTCAGTTTACGTGTTATGCACGTGTAGACCCTTGGGCTTCTAAAAATATTTTTAAAAAATTAACTAAAAAATAATGTGGCTGATAGGATTTGAACTCTGGTGCTTTGTAACAGCAGTGCAAGGCTTTACCAATGAGCTACAAGTGTTTTCTTGCTGTTCAAAAGTAAAACAAATTCTTATAGCACTCACAGGATTTGCAAATACCCCAATTGTACAATAACTTTTAAACAATTTTATGTACATCGGAATTGGAGTTGTTACAGTCTACCCTCCTTACAAAAATTTCATCCTTGAAATTTATAATTTATTTTAAGGACTAGTTTACAAATAAGTGAGGATATTTTGCACGCATCTCATCTTCCCTTTCCCATGTCGATTCTCCTGGAGTGTTTTTTCTCCACATCACTCGAACCAAGTCGACTTCGTTGTTACTAAGTGACTTAACTTTTCTGTCCAGGATCTCAACAGGTTGTTGCTCATAAGATAAGTCTGGCTGTACAGTGAGCTCGGAATGATCAAGAATATGGTTGGGATCACTCACATACCTTCTGAGTTGGGATATGTAGAATACGTTGTGCACTCCTTCCAATGAAAATAGAAGGGCCAAGTGATAAGCCGCTTCACCGACTCGTTCGAGTATGTCGAACGGTCCAATGTATTTCGGACTTAGCTTATCCCGTCTACCAAAACGAATCACTCCACGTTTCGGAGGTATCTTCAGAAATACATGTTCTCCCGGTTGGAACTCTAAGTGACGGCGCTTTGCATCAGCCCAGTGCTTCTGTCGATCTTGGACTATGCACATTCTTTCCCTGATAGTGCGAACCACATTTACAGTTGCCACTATCATCTCAGGTCCAAGGAGTTCTCTATCTCCGATGTCGTCCCAACTTAATGGTGATCTACACTTCCTTCCTTATAGTGCTGCAAAGGGTGCCACTCCGATACTTGCTTGGTAGCTGTTGTTGTATGAAAACTCCACAAGATGTAGGTGATCTTCCCACGATCCTCCGAAGTCTTGCATACACGCTCTGAGCATATCCTCTAAGATCTGAATAGTTCGTTCAAACTACCATCAGTTTTTGAATAATAAGCTGTGCTGAAGTTCAGACTTGTTCCCAAGCTCGCTTGCAGACTTTGCCAAAATTGTGATCAGAATCTGGTGTTACGATCGGAGACAATGCAAACCGGTACTCCATGAAGTCTCACGATTTCCTCCATCTATTTCTTTGCTAATGTATCAATTAATTGGCCAACTCAAAATGGGATGAAGTGAGCCGACGTTATGAGTCGATCCACAATAACCCATACCGCATCGTTACCCTTTATGCTACGAGGAAGTGCAGTCACAAAATCCATCATGATGTGTTACCACTTCCATTCTGGAATAGTTAACGGTTGAAGTAATCCAGCAGTCCTGTGATGTTCAGCCTTTACTTGCTGACTCACCAAGCATTTAGCGACGCTTCTGGCTACTTCACGCTTCATTCCATGCCACTAGTAATTTTGACGCAGATCTTTGTACATCTTTATACCTCCAGGGTGTACTGAGTAGGGAGAGCAGTGAGCTTCTTTCATCAACTCCTCCCGAACAGAGCCTTTTGGTACACACAGTCTGCTGCCGTATCTTAAAAATCCGTCTTCATGGATGATGAAGTCTGTTCGAAGTCCACTTTCCACTTGCTCTTTGATCTTTTGCAACTTAGCATCACTTGCTTGAGCTGCTTTGATCTGATTGACAATGGTAAATTGAACTTGTAAGTTCATCAAACTTGAAGTGTTACCTGGCACGATCACTTCAATCTCCATTTGATGCAAGTCTTATTGAAGCTTCCACTGTGCGGTGAGATTCATTACTAATGGTTGGCGACTAAGGGCATCAGGTACTACATTCACCTTCCCTGGGTGATATTGCAGGTTGATGTCGAAGTCCGCCATGAGTTCTAACTATCTTCTCTGCCACATACTCAACTCTTTCTGAGTAAACACATATTTCAAGCTCTTATGATCTGTGTATATGTTCGCTCGTTCACCAAGAAGATAATGGCGCCAAATTTTAAGAGCAAAGATTACGGCTGCCAACTCCAAATCATGCGTCGGATAATTGCGCTCATGAATCTTCAGCTGTCTTGATGCATAAGCTATAACCTTACCGTGCTGATGTAGAACACATCCTAATCCCTTACCGGATGCATCGTAATGCACTTCAAAACCTCCAGACTGGTCCGGTATAACGAGAATAAGCGCTGATGTCAATCTTGACTTGAGTTCTACGAAAGCTTGTTCACACGCTTCCGACCACACGAATTCTTCATCTTTACGTGTAAGCTTGGTTAGGGGTGTTGCAATCTTGGAAAATCCTTCGATGAACCTTCCGTAATATCCAGCTAGACCCAAGAAAATTCGAATATTCTTCACTGACTTTGGTGTCGGCCATTCGCTTACTGCTGAAACATTCACCGGATCTACAGAGATTCCTTCGCCTGATACAATATGTCCGAGAAAACCAACTTGATTTAGCCAAAACTCGCATTTGCTATACTTGGCATAGAGTTGATGTTGTCGTAAGGTTTCCAGGACAATTCGTATGTGGTTGGTATGTTCTTTCCGGCTCTTAGAATACACCAGGACGTCGTCGATGAAGATGACAACAAACCTGTCTAGGTACTCCCGGAAAACTTGATTCATTAGGTTCATGAATATTGCTGGTGCGTTGGTCACTCCAAATAGCATCACAAGGAATTCGTAATGGCTGTAGCGAGTTCTGAATGCCGTTTTATAGATATCAGATTCTTTGACCTTCACCTGATGATAACCCGAACGAAGATCTAACTTGGAGAAAACACAAGATCCACTTAGCTAATCGAACAGATCGTCGATGCACGGTAGTGGATACTTGTTCTTTATTGTTACTTCGTTCAAGGCTCTATAATCAATGCACATTCTGTATGAACCTTCCTTCTTCTTCACGAGTAAAACCGGAGATCCCCAACTTGAAGTGCTGGGACGAATCCATCCTTTCTTCAATAATTCGTCCAACTGAGTTCGGACCTCCTTTAAACCTTCTGGACTTAGTCGAAACGGTGCTTTGATCACCGGTTGTGCTCCTGGTACTAAATCAATGCTGAATTCAAGAGCTCGATCGGGAAGCAAACCTGATATATCTTCAGGAAACACATCGTCGAACTCTCGAACTATCTCTGGCTTTGATCCTTCCTCTGCTTGAATTGCTGCAATCACTGCCTTCTTTGGCTTTGCCTTGTAAGTACTTGACTCCAGGGTACGGTCTCCACTTTTGAAATAAAAGACCGGATGGTCTGGAATCTCGAATACTACCCTCCTTTGACGATAGTCAATGGTAGCATAGAACATTCCGAGCCAATCCATACCCAGAACCATATTGAAGTTTGGTATGTTCAGCACTTTGAAGGCAACATAGAATTCTCTGCTGTAGACGACCACTGGAAACAGGTTGTATCCTATTGTTGCCTTTAAAACGCCATTCCCTGAACTGACATTCCAGCTGGATACAAGCGGTGTGACTGGAATCGCATGAGTTCGGACGAACCGTTGCGACATAAAGCAATGAGATGCTCCAGTATCAAAGAGTGAGAGTGCAGGAAGTGAAGCTACTAAGATTGTACCTAAGTTATATGTGGGATATGTTTTAGGTATAAGGAAAAGATATATAGGTATGTCTATGAACTGAAAGAGAATTTGAAAAGGAAGTGTTACCAGTGATGACTTGGCCGGTGGCTTCAGCTTCTTCCACGGTTATTATGAAAGCTTGTTGCCTCTGCACATTCCTCCTTGCTGGAGGAGCATTCCACTGTCCGTTCCTCGGTCCTTGAGGTGGGTTCCATTGAGCTTGATGGAACTAACGAGGAAGAGGTGCAGTCGGTCCATGAGGAGGTGGAGCAGGTAGTGCGAGTCTTGGAGCAGGTGCCTGGATGGCTGGGCACTGCAGGTATGTGATTGCTGGCCTGGGTGCAGCATATGGGTTGTGTCTAAGAGGACAAGACCCAATGTCATGAGTAGCTGAGCCGCAAACTAAGCAAAGGCGATTTGCACGCCGACAGTCCTTTGCCAGATGTCCATCCCTCCTGCAGTATGTGCAAAAGGCTGGGTTGGGCCAGTTGTTCGGTACTCCCGGTCTCCGGGGCATAAATAGTGGCCTTAAAGAGGCTCCTCCTACCATCTGGTTGTCAAGGCGCTTAACTCTGGCAGATTGGGGTCTGCCCCTCATCTTTACCACCGCCTCATATCGACGGGCCGCTTTCAGAGCAAATTCATGAGTCGGGAAATCCCCTGTGGCTAGCGCAGCTTGGATCTCCGGATCTAACCCTTGTTGGAATCGTCGGGCTATGATCTCATCCGTCGGTATTAGGTGTGCCATGAATCTGTTAAGGTATTGTGTTAGCTGTGTAGTATGTGATATATTGAAAATTGAACTATTGAGACATATCTTACCGACTGAGCATGGTAAACTCAGCATCGTACTCATCCACTGATTTGGTCCATATTGAACCATGTTGTAGGTGGATGAACTGCTGTTCCATGTCGAATCTGGCAGTCTCGGGGAAGTACTTTGCATCGAACATATCGTGGAAAGTCCTCCATTCGATCGGCTGGGTGAGACGGCTTTCTTCCGCCTTCCACCAAACCCGTGCATTGTCAGTGAGCTGCAACTTTGCAACTCGTACCCAAGCGACCTCTGGCACTTGTGCTGCTGCCAGGTTATCTTCAATACTCTGAGCCCATTCCTCAGCTTCTAGAGGGATCTCTTTTCCTGAGAATTGCTTGGTGTGCAAGGCCCTGAATTGCTTCACCCCAGGTGCTTCTGCCTCGGGACGGTTCATCAAGATAGCAGTCTACTGCTGCTGTCCCTCCAGGAGGTTGCGGATCGCCTCAAGCAGTACCGTCTACTCATTGATCGGAGCAGCTACGACCGGTGTAATTGGTAGGGGTAGTGGAGTGTTGTTGAAATTGATGCTAGTGTTGTTTAGGGAATCTATAACCTTGAAGGAAAAATTTGGGTTAAGACAGATTCAAAATATATGAAATTGGAAAATTCAAGGAATATGAATTGTAAAGAATGTTTTCAGTTGTTGGTTCTTATGTTATATTGCTTAGGTTGTCCACGCAGAGTTGACCTGCATGGGCCGCCAACAAAACCTGTCACGTCCCGCTTCACAGTATACGAGCAGAGGACGCGACGGGTCACGCGACGTATTTACTCAGAAGTAAACACGCTAAGCGTATCTAAGTAATATAAAGTAAAGTACACAGGAGACAAGATGTAATGAACATCAACTTTATTTATTAAACATTCTTTTTACAATACAACTGAAATGAAAATACATGGAATAAAAGTAATGCCTAAACAGTGACATAATAAAAATCAAAATGAAATATACAAGTAAACTAGAGCTCCGGGTCAAAGGCTAGCTGATCCAAGTCCTCGCTGGTGGGCTCTGTCTCCAGAAGGTCCGATCCACCTGACAACATTCCAAAGAAAGAAGAAAAGGAATGTCGTCAGCGAACAATCGCTCGGTAAGTCCCAAAGAATAAGTATTGACAGAATAGACAGAAGAAGAATGTAACTTTTAAAGTTGTATTATATTGTTAACGTGTTGTTTGTAACTTGGTACAGAAAATTCCAGTGTATACGAGAGGAGCCCCACTATTCCGGAAACTAAGGTATACGGAGCACAAGGAACCGTTCAGCCACGGTACAACGGCAATGGAGATTCAGGTTAGGTATATTATGGTTACAGTCTCGTGCCACTTTTAACACCTTCCGTACCAATATACCTCTTATAAACCCCGCGATATCTTGATTGTATTGTTTGTATTGTTTATTATATAGATGGATGACTTGCCGAAACCATGATATCAGTAAATGGAATGTATATAAATGGATAGTTATGTAGACGGAATATATCCATGGTTCGGTTTAGTCAAATTGTATATTGAAATAGATTGTACAGACGGATTCATATTGAACCATTATATTGTAAGTTTATACTTGAATCGTATTCAGGTCAGATTGATTAGATTGAGACTCAGTCTGAGCCAGACACTTTGAAAAGAAATTGAAGTCCTGAATTAGTTTTGATATTATCGGTAACTGCTGCACATGGACGACAGGATTTGCGTCTTTTTCCAAGACAATTACCGTGTTTATAACACCGTTTGGTAGATTGTCTATTTTAGATAGGCAATCACCCATATCTCTGGCTCCCTGAGACTCAAGAGACTGGTCTCGCTTAAACCTATGTTTACTAGGGTCCTTATTGTAATTTAGTATAACTTGAGGGGTTTTTATGTAAAAATAGTTTTGGCATAATTTCAAAATACTTCTCAAGTATTTAATTATCGTATTTATAGTTTTCATAGATGTATATTTTATAGATATGAAATTTCTAGTGAGTAGAACCTAATTTCATGGTATATGGTATTTTCTTGAAATGTTATACTTGTGTTGTATTTGAATGGTATTTTCATGTAATAGTGATTCCTTTGATTTAGAAAACTTGGAATATTTATATAATTAAAATAGATATTTTTATAATATATATATATATATTTAATGAAAATAATTTATTTATTTTCTTGTAGAAATCTCATTTTCTAAAGAAAAATGTATAAAAATTCCATCGAGATCGAATGCTCCTTGCGGAGGTCTTCATCTCGCTCTACTAAGTCCAAGGATGTGCAATAATCCGCACCATCCCAAACGGGGTCCCCAAAAGTGGCTTGTAGAGGCGTAATTGAATGGAAATGTTTAATACATCTTTTTATAGAAAACGGTTTTGTAAGTTTAGGGTATTTATTTGTAAAGTCGTATTTTTCTGTATTCCATTATCCCAAACTTCATCATGCTATGTTAGAGATGTGTGTTGTGATGAGATGGGTCATTACCTCATGAACCATCTAAGTATAGCAAGGAATTATGATAATTTATGTCGAATTATAAGTATGTGGTATTTTTATGAAAACAATGCGATAAAAGTTACAAAAATGAATCTTTTAAGGTGAAATTCGTTTCAATAGATTTATTAATGTTCGATAAACAATATGTGAGAGTGTGGTATGTTCTGGATTAATAAAAGTTGTGTTTTGAAGAAAAACTGAATCGGAAGTCGGATTAACTCTGCTTCCGTCGGGTTTTAGAAATGAATATTTATATAGAAGAAGAAGAGAGAGGAGAGAGGACTTACTGGCTTGTTGGACTAGAGGAGAGAGGGGGGTCCTAAAGAAGGCTTCGGGGCGTCGTTTCGTCCCCGGAATCTCCTCGGAATTTCGTCGGAGTTTCGCCCTTCGCTAACTCCACTTGTATACTAAAGGACTTGAGAATTTTAGTATAGTTTTTGTAATAGAATTCTGAATGAGAGGGGTGTAAAATAGAGTGGGTATTTATAGGGCAAATTATGGTTTAGGGGGGGTGAAAGAAATGCATTAAAAATATGCATTTAAAAGGATTAAAAGAGCATTTTATTGCACTCTGAATAAATTTAGAGTAAACAAGCAATAAGGGGTTAGCGGGATAGCTGAAAGGTTGCAGGGGTTTAAATATGGGAGCATTAGGGACGAGGGAGACCGGCGGTATCGGGGATTTGGGGAGTTTCACCGGCCCATTCCCGACGGATGGGGTTAGGGTTTGGGCCACGTGTCATTGTCGCTTTGGCTTCTTCAGTTCACATGTTTAAATAATTTATAACTCTTCAGTTTACGTGTTGTGCACGTGTAGACCCCTGGGCTTCTAAAAAGATTAAAAGAAATTTAACTAAAAGATAATGTGGCTGATAGGATTTGAACTCTGGTGCATTGTAACAGCAGTGCAAGGCTTTACCAATGAGCTACAAGTGTTTTCTTGCTTTTCAAAAGTAAAACAAATTCTTATAGCACTCACAGGATTTGCAAATACCCCAATTGTACATTAACTTTTAAAAAATTTATATACATCAGAATTGGAGTTGTTACAAACGCACCACAAAAACCACCTCAAAACCCCCTTAAACCTTATCAAAAAATGTTCACAACCTCTTCCTACACATCATGGTGGGATCAAATTGGAGTTTTGAGCTTACTTGGTCATCTAGGAGTTTTCTTGAGTTGCTCCATGAGATAATATTTTCACTTTTAAACAAGTTATTAGGTTTCCTATTCTCTTATATTAGTTTAGAGTTAAAAAGTTAATGTTTAGTGAACTTGGAAAATTCTAGGATGAGAATTAGTGAGTGAAACTTGTAGTAGTGATATAGTGGGTAGTTTAGAGAGTGTTTACTTGCCTAGTAGTGGTTGTATCCTAGTTCAAATGAGTTTAGAAGTTTCAAAAATGAGTTTAGAATTTTCCAATGTCAGTTTTATGGAGATTTTGGTATTCAAATGGAATCCGGAGCAACTTGGAGTCTTTGCAAGATAAACAAACAATTACATTGACCTAGTTAGACTACTAGAAGACCCCCACAGAAGAACGGGACCCAAATTCCAAAATCCAATCGCCGGTGGCGGTTACTATAGCAGTTTCTGGCGGTTGAATTTTGGATTTGGATGTTGGGGTTTGGCATGTAGCTCACACTCCCAATAACTTAGCCACTGTATTGTTTGTTTTGTCCCATACTATGTGTACCAAAATCTGGGAGCATTTTGAGTTGGTTTTGGCAATGTTTTCCGATATCGGTTTTGTTGAACTTGTGGTGATCAATTAGAATCTGGGATGACTCGGGGACTCTGAAAACTTAATAGCAGATATTGTGAGATGTGCAGACTCATAGGAAGCCACCATAAAAACCCGAACCTAATCCACCATACCTTGGCCGCCAAAGTATTCAATTTAGCCGCAATTTGCGGTCCAATGTTGGAATTAGGGTTTGGTTTTTGGGTTTATAGCTCAATCACTAGACAACTAGGCCTATTCCATATGCAAAGAAGGTTAATGTCACTTTAAGAAAAATCTGGGAGTATTTTACTAAGTTTATGTCAATGTTTTCCGACATTTTGAAACTTAGTTTTTGGATATTGTGTTTTGACTCGGTCGTTTGACGTTTGTACGTCAACGTCGGGGGTTGTTTTGTTATTCTAGCACGCGTTGAACATAGGTTCTAGCCTATGTGCCTTTCGCTTGTTGTATCGGTTTTCGATTTGGATTTTTATACGGTACGATATGCTTTAAATTTGTAGGTATAAGCGCGTGGACTTTCAGGACGACGAAGGAGTGCAAGGCATCCATATGGATCGACTAGAGCAAGACATTGAAGGTGAGTAGATGTATATCTACGGGGGAAGTCATGTGGATGGCGTATAACACCCCCACAACCGTAGTACTAGGATACTAGATATATAGTTATATATATATATTAGATATGTATACCTAGCTAATAGGGTTCTAGGATACTATAAGCAATAGTAGTATACTTATAGGAAGGTACATCCTTAGTTCTAAATTTTCTTAGCCTTGAGCCATATGTATATACACTTTTACACACACACACACACACACACACACATATAATTTGAGGATAATTACGATACAACATAATGAGATGAGGATATGCTATACTATGATGACACGAGTCAATATGATTGGATGATGATATAAGGGGATATTATATGATATGATATGAGATGGCATGACATGATACGATATGACATATGATGATATGAATTGATGATGTACGCGACTATAGATCCATACTATTGATTTGATGATATCGTATGATAGATTATACCGTACGTGATATGGTGAGGATGGATCGTCGACTTATTTATATATCGACTCGAGAAATATTATTTTTAAAACACTTAAATGGATATTAGGATATATTTAGAGCCATACCTATTTTCAAAACTAACGAATTGTTATGCACTTTTAAATGATAACTTCAAAGGATGCTACGGATTTTCAAATGGTATCTTTTTCAAAAATATCGTAGCCCCTACTTTCAAAAACAACGATTCATATTATTTTAAACTATAACTGTATGACTCATACGTAGTTACATATTTTATACTGCTCACGTTTGCATTTTCTTTATTCTGTTGATGCTCGCGCTACGATTTTTTATTTCTGCATACGCTCGTATTATTTTTCATTTAAGATATATATATACTACGTTTCGTGTACTTATTTTTATACGACTTCGTTTGCTAGGACACACACACCATTACCGATGATGCACATGTTGCATGTACACATATTCGTCGGCTCTCACACGTCATCGGTAATTGCCATGCCACGCACACATTAAAAATCGCTATGTTACTGTATCGCCTTATAACCTGTAGAATTTTAGTTATTATTTACTACCCAGTACCATACATACTATTTTAGATATTGCACTTCCTTACCTAGTTACACGACACGCTCATATGAACACACTTGCTATACTTTACAGTATTGTTTTGTGCCTGTACATATGGTTTCATCATTGTTACATGCTTATGAGATTCTGTTTTCATGAGATTTCTGGATTTGAGAAACCGTATATACATTTTAAAAACTTATGATTGTTTTAAAACGTGGTTTCTTTTGATATGATATTTCGACGTCCACCATGAGTTTTCTCAGTGCTGAGCTATGATGATTACCCGATTCGAAGAGTAAGAAGTCACCGTCTGCGGATACATAGTGGACCCGGTACGGTATCCCGGAATAAGAAGATCATATAGAAAAGCGTTGAGCCTGACAGGAGAACACTACCTACCGGTGACAGTACTGGACTCGATGGATATCCGGAGGATACCGACCGGAGTGATATGAGACAGATAGATATGAAGGCCGATTCGATGAGACAACGCCTGAGATATGAGAATTTACGTTTCGATGCTAGACACGGGTTTTATGATGATTTCGAGTGTCGATGCTTGGCACTCATGTTTATGATAATTTGATGTGACGTTGATGGACACACGTTGGATAGTACATATAAATACATACATATGACACAGATGAGATGGTACCATATCTTACCACATGCACGGTATTATTATATTATTATATTTATATATACACGATCACCCTCATTACCACACGGTAGATATTATTATATTATTGTATGACCTAGGAGATAGTCATATATTTGATTTCTATCTGCTGATGTCTTCGACTCACGAGTTGGAAACTCACCCATGTTGTGCCATAGTTTTCTTGCAGGATCGACCGCTCGGATCAGTAACGGCTTGCTGTCACACAGCTTCTTTCGGGTGATTGCTTGGTATGTGGGTTACAGTTCAGAGTGTAACCACCCTTGTATACTTTTATATTTCTTTATATCTAGTTAAAAGCTCCATCAACCAGACTATACATATTTAGTAGACTTAGAAATCAGAGACTTGTATAGTCTTTCAGACTTAGAGTCGTGGCTTGTATATGTTCTTATATTGGATTTGATAATGTTTTGGTTTTCTTTATTTCTTTCTGTGATTGATGTTTGTCTTGGGCGTCGTATATTTCTTATTGCGTGGTTGTGATTTCGCTAATTGGCGAAGAGCTAGCTCCCGTTTGGGGATGCCTATATTATTCTTGCTATGTATTGGTTTTGGACCAAAATTTACAAAGGAAATGCTGCCGAAATTTTAAATGGCTATTTTTTTCAAATTTTAGTATACATCCACTTGCATTTATATAAAAAAAACATATTTATACTTTAAAAGAAACCACTTGATTTCATTTATACCCTTTTGAAAACTCCACCTCCGCTATTTTACTAAAAAGGTTTAGATTTCTATGTTTTTGGCTTACTTGGGTTACGGTGGGGTCCTATAGACTTCACATGATTCAAGTGCCGATCGCGTACCATTTCTAGGTCGTGACAGGTGCTCTAGGTTCAACGAAGGCGAGGAAAGAGGTGTGGGTTGATGGGTTTCTCCATCGAGGTTGGGTGTCTCAGTTGAGGATCAAAAGATGATGGGTTCGGTTCGTTTGGGAGGGGGGAGAGAGAGCGAGACGATGTGGTCGGTTTAGGGGAGAAGAAGAAGAGAGGGAGGTGGTTTCGTTGCCGGTGATGGGGCAAGGTGCAGGCGACGGCGACGAGGAAAGGATGAGGTCGGCGATGAAAGAGGAGGTGTGGTGAGGTGATGGGTCATGGGGATTGAAGAGGAAGATGACGATGACGAGGGCGACTGTAGGGTGTTTTTCATCATCCCATTGAGATGGGAAATACGCATCGCTTGTCAGGCATATTACAGATTCCCCCTTCCTGGGGTAGACTGGGGTTTATTGATTGTGGGGATTCGAATCTCCGACAGCCGCGGACTAAACTGTCGTTAATTACCCCCTCACTTTTAGAGCGAGGAAACCTTCAATTGAACTGGTCATGCGAACTCAATGTGTAGTGTGCGTGTGTTGTGTTATGAAGGGGACTTAGATGTATCGGGGGCCTCGTAGAGTTTATGTTGGATATAATGCCTTCAAGGCAATTATTGTGATTGTAAGTAGGCGATTATGATAATTGAGAGAGGACCTATACATGTATAACAGTCTTACTTGAAATGATAGTATGTTATCTGGTTTGTCTTCATCATTGATGAAGCCCGTAGGATTGTTGGTTGACAACTAGCATTATGATGGCGATTATATAGGTGGGAACTGGGTTGTCCATAAGCACATCCTTAAATGTCCCTAGTCGTGGGAGTATCGAGACTGGGCATCGATATTCCGGAGTAGACTAGTGTATACGCTTCTAGTCCCGAGAGGCGGTGGCCGATCTCACAATCCATTGATGTTGTGTTATCTAAGATAGTATACAGGTGCTCACTGGAGGTGAATACACCGGACGGACTCATCAAGAACTTCTAGATGGTATTATATCTATCATCAGATGGAAGTTCTCAGATGGCATGAGTACAGGTTATTCTTTTGACCTGAGATCATCATTTGTCTCATGTGAGTTCCCACTGTACTTTGATTACTATCCTACCACGGCTCAAAAGAGTCGTGCAAACAGGTTTTAGTTGGGTACAATCCCAAGCCACATAGAGGCAGTGGTCGATTGTCAGGGATTCGTCTCTCTTGGTATTAGGAGTCGATGTCGCGCTGTGTTCAGTTAGCTTTCACCAGAAATCTGTGGTCACGGTGAATGAGATTTACTAATAATTGATTGGTAGTATCTCTGTTGGTGATGAGCTTGACTCAGCTACGACTTATCAAGTTAGTAGAGGTCTGACGTTATCTACCCCCTAGACCTGAAATGCGACACTCTTTGGCGAAAAGACCGGACTGTACGGAAATTGTCACATTCAGGCTCAGTAGGGTAAGAACGTGCTTGATTGTCGACCCCCTTTTTCGGCATGTACCTGGATAGTCGTTACGTACAGCTAGTGCCGCTGACATGCTTGTGGTTAAACCCACTACCAGTATATTGTCAAGTCTTTAGAGTCCCACACAGAGGGTTTTCCCGGTTCAGGCGATAGATGTAGGAGTCGTACGTTGGTACGAGCAGGGGTCCGATTAAATACGTGTACGGGATACATGGACTTTAATCGAACGGTTGATAATATTAGCCGGCTTAGGATTAAGCCGGATTATTAAATCAAGTTTTGATTTAATAATTAATATATGTATTTTGATACATATATTTTAGTATTATTGTTCACTATTTATTTTCTCTCTTTGGTGCTGTCCGTATTTTTATACAGACACGTGTATATATAGCGATACATATACCAGGTGAAGTATTTCGTATTTATACGGGAATACTTTTAGAAGAAGGACACCTCATATTTGTTTTTCTTTTTAGAAAAATGAGAAAATGAGGTGGAGATGAGGTGGCATGAGCATATAGAGAGGTATGGCTTGGTGTGATAATTTATGTGCATTTATTGGCGCACTATTGATGCATTGTTGCTTTTACGTAGCCATTCCATTTTCTTTACACACTTGATCATTCTTCTTGATCTTATATGCTTCATGAGAGTTTAGCCATCTTCTCTTCTTCTCTTTCTCCTTCTTGCTCTCCCTTGAGCAAAGGTTTAGAGAGAAAAAAATTAGTGAAAAATTCCTACATCACTGACCATCCACACCTAGCAAGTTTGGATCATCGGTTAGAGGCTCTTCCGGTTTTCCTCAGGTGGATCTTCTTCGGCGAGGGAGGTCTACTTTCAAGCGCGATCTCGGCGGTTATGAGCTTGAAGGGGTCTTCCATAATTGGATGGACATGCGTCGAAAGTTGTAATTTCTGCACCCTTGCATTTCTAATTTAAGGTTTTGGATCGTATCCTGGGTTACGGGTGTTTGGTGCTTGTGTAAAATTTTTGTTTTCGCTTCCGTCTAGGCCGCGGCTTCTGCGGCGCGGGCACTGAACCCCAACATATCAGAGCTACTCCATAAACCTTAACTAGCTAGTTTGCACTTATTTAGAGTTTCGATCGACGGATTTTTCCGCATCGCATTTCCAAATCCGTGCCTGCTGTTCGAATTTTAAAGTTGTTCAAAAAATTGTTCAGGTTGCATTAAAATTATGTGCAGGCAAAACTAGAGATCATAAAGAAATTTGGGCACATAAGCCCAAAATTAGACCGCAGAACCGCCGCCGAACGTGCCATTTGGCCGTGGTTCCGCGGTCCAATTTTGGCCATTGTGCCCCAAATATTTTCCGGTGCTCTAGATTATGGAAATTTGATTTTTGGAATGTTTGGTTTTTGCCTAGATTTTTTTGAGTACTGGTTTGTACTTGTGGCCAATACGGAAAGTTTTAATCGATTGAAATTTTGAATTTGTAGTTTTCAGTGCATTTGTTAGTTTATGCGACCGTGAATATCATAGCGCGGTATAATCCGACTGGTTGCTATATATACAATTAGACGGGTTTACGAACATGATATTCGCGTTGATATTCTGTGTTGCACTGATATTATGGATGGATTGTCGTGATATATAGCCTTGTGTGCGATGTTAGATATACGGTTCAAATTCATTCGTATATTCATTATTGCGGGGCGAGCGTCCGACATGTGGATTGCCGTTTCTGCCAGTTTGTATATTCTTTTATTGGGGCACGACCGGGTTGAGGTCGATGTCACCGTTGTGTATATATATATATTCTTTTCTGTAGAAGGATTACCCCGCGGAGGAGTGTTCGAATAGCCGGGTTCTAGAGAGCAACAGGACCGCATCTCATGGCGTTGAGACCGGAGGGCCTTACTCTAGAATTGGTGGGCTATTCGTCGGGGGTATAGGTTGACCCAAGGAGGAGTGCTCAAGTTACCGGATTCTATGAAGTGTTGGGTAGCCCATTCACTTTGTTGATTGGGGTTGCTTCACTTTCAAGATTGGCGGGTAACTTGACGCACTCGTAAGGGTCTAGGTTCTTCATTGCATATGCTATCCACACGACCGAGGAACGTCGCGTCTCATTTATGGCTCAAATGAAACATGAGGCTCCTAAATTATCCGCTATTTCATGTTGTTTTTCGCATGCCTGTGATGATTTTTATCTGCGTATGATGACTATTATCTGCCTGCGATGTTGATATATATATATATATATATATTATATTTAGTAGACGTTTCTATATGTTTTGCATCCACACTAGTCCTGCCCCCGCTCTGCCATTAGTTAAGTAACCTAACGGTGCATGACGGGGCCCCATGGCGAATGCGGATGGCATATAAATAGCATGCTATTTTTGGTTGTTTCTTTTGTGGCTTGGAAACTTAAAATGATGGGAACGTATTATCTGAATAATGCAAGGAAAATAAATCTAAATGATGTTGTCGAAATCAATTTTAAAACTACTCGGTTTTCTTCAAAAACAATAGTCATATTATTTTGCTTTGCATATAGGTATTCGGTTAGGAATACCCCGCACCTCATTCTTTGAGGGAAGAGCCTTAATCCTTTCATTGGGAGTTCATTCTTAAGCAAAGATTTATGTTACTAGTTTTAAAAAGCGGAGCTTAAGCCACTCCATTTCAAAGCCACTCGAGTTCTTTCAACGATATCAAGTTCATTACGTTAAAGGCTTTTCGCCAAAAACCAGCTGTAGCCCTCCGTCATTTCCTACGAGTATTGCTTAGTATTCGTGCTGCGTTTGTTGACCCCGTCAAGGCGTAGTGTGCGGTAGCTATGTAGTGCTTTTTTGTTGCAAGTAATGCGATTGGTAAGGCCAGTCATGTGGCCTTGTTGACTCCTCGTGCGGGTGGGTTTAATACAATCAAGATAATGACGGGTTGAACTTGAATAGGACCTTTTGATTTGTTGACTCCGTTAAGGTCACTTGGGTCCTAAGGGCAAAAACCATATCGGGGAGTTTCAAACATACAGGAAACTTGCTAGGCATGCGCATACCTTCTGGAGTGTGATGACTTGAGTGGATTCCGTCAGGTTATTACATGATGATAGTTGGGTCCCGATTCCCATTAATGAGCATGTATTACTTCTCCGGAGATTTTTCACTCCATAATTAGCTAACCTATTAGGTGTTTAGAAAGTATTGATGAGATTACGCCTCTGCGGAAATGAGGTTATTAATTGGGTCTGTGCGAAAGCACGGGGAACCTCCCTCGGAGTACCAACGCTGGCCTGGCCGAACAGTTAGCGAACTTGTAAAATGTAAATGATCCCAACTAGTTCTCCTTTTAGGATTTGAAGGAGAATTCGAGGAAACAGTGGGAGCCATCCTGATTAGATAAAGTGATAACCAATTTAATCTTGATAGAGTACACGCTGAGTGTTTCTTTTCTCTCTCTGGTACAATGATCCATGACTTATCTTAAAAACTCATGAACCAAGTTAACCGAACCTTCTTACACTGTTTGGTTTTGAATTGTCATGATTCATGATAAAGTTGCATATATCCCTGCCACTCCTACTTTACCCTTTGCATTTCTTTAGAACACTTCATATCACTACGATGATCCATATCACTTGGAACGACCATTGTATAGTTACATATGAACTTGAAGAAGTTACTTTAGTCGAGAATGACCACATGTTTTGGAGAAATTGAATAGGATTATTCGGATGTGTCTTACCTTTATCTTCTCTCAGGTTGTGAGAGTTCCTTGTATTATGAGAGTACACCCATTACGTTTATTGGATAGTCTTCTTCTAAACCTTAGGCTGGTGCCGAAAGGTAGGGAAGGAGAAAATCAATTAGCCTAAGGACGGTGTGCAGAAGGTAAGATGTAAAGACATATAAAGGGATTGAACTAATGGCAAAGGAAATTATGACTACTGTTATGAATCTGGATAATGGAAATGGCATTTCTATGAATACCTGGCCACCCTCTATGAAACATTTTCATGTTTCAGATTTTCTGTGTATTTGTAAAAGAGAACTATTTTACCAATCAATTCTGACTCCAAAGTGTGTATTTACCGGATTTGGATCTCACATATGTACCGTGTTACAGATGATGAGTAGGATTAGAATATTGGAAAATGAGCGATTTGATCCCTAATATCGGAATTCGTTGCAATTGGTGATATTGGATTAAATCGCCTGGTTTTGCTTAACGGTAAATATTTGGTCTCGAACAACCATTGTTATGCACCAAATTTTAAAGTGAAATATCTATACCTTTATTTTATAAAGTGAGATATACATTTTGAATTTTTTTTTAAACATTTACCTTTATCAGTTGAGGATAAGGTAAGGTGCATTGAATAACGGTGTAAGATATTCTTAACCAAGATACAGTTTTCAATCTACAAAAAACAGAGTTTGAGTTAGTACACTCTTGGGACTTATACGTGAAAATGTATATTGTCCAGTGTCCATCGGGACAAGAGGTTGGTACTCTTACTTTATTCAGCTTTACCTATGAGTTCCTTGGTTTTAGACACGCATTCGTTGTAATGCAAGGTCCAAAAATTTTGAGAAGTTTATAGATATAAGAATAAAGTAGAAAACTATACATTGGAAGTATCAGGATTCTTCGAGGTGATCGAAGATGTAGATACTTATACTAGTTATTCCATCATAGTATTGATAACTTGATTCTCTCACAGATTACTCATCCGTGGGTGCGCTCTATGACGAGTAATGTTGTATTGACATTTTTCCATTAAGTGATATGCACTAGAAACAGTTGCATGACATTTGGATATTGTTCCATCTAAATTAATGCCTTGATTCTATATGTATATAGAATGGTTACATATCTTGAGATTGTTAAGATATGAAGTTATCCGGTTTTTGTTTAAAAGCAGAATCCGGAAAAAATCAAAGCACGCTTCGGTAATGGCAGTTTGTGGATTATCCCAAACATTCGCTAGGATTTTGTTTTTACCATTTTCAAGATCAATAGTTACATTTTTCTTGACTCGCCACCTTTTTATAAAAGGAATCTTTTTGCAAAAGAAACTAGTGCGAGTATGGTAGAATTGGAAGTGATTTCAGAACTACAAACGGTTACCGAAAATTTAGTAGAACCTAAGGATTCAATTGGACTTGACAAACCATTAGCCACTCCGCAGATTTTAATAGGTGATCTCAGACACCCGAGAGATACTTCGGTTTTTCTCGTAAACGGTGACAGGGAGGTCAGCATCATGGTGATGATGGTTGTACTAGTTGTCAACTGGTCATAGGAAGTTGTAACTTCTAGGTGACTAGATGCTTCATATCCAAGATGGACTCCACGCAGTTCAGCAAATCATGGATTTTATAATTTGCTGGGTGCTCTTGAAGGGTTAAAACCCATTAGGAGCAAGTAGATCTTTCGAGATCTATGCAAGTGGAAAGGTACTAACCTAATAAGGCTCGACATGATAGTATGCTATCTAGTTGCACTTTTTCTTAACATGTACACTTATATTATTCTGTCTCTCTGATACATGTTTATAAAGCCCTTAGAATGTTAGCTTGACTACCATGAATATGATGCAGATCATACTAATGGGGCTTGTGTAGTCCGCAAGCACATCCTTTAACCGTTTCTAGTCGAGGGAGTATCGAGACAGGGCATCGATATTCCAGAGTAGACTAGTGTGTACGTTTCTTGACCCTGTATGGGGGCGATGGTTGATCCCACAACCATTGGTGTTTGACATCAAGGATTGTACATAGGTGCTTATTAGAGAATGGGTACACCGAATAGGACTCGTCGAGAACTCCTAGATGATACTATACCTATCGTCAGATAGCAGTTCTCTAGTGACACCAGTACAGGTTAGTCTGTAGATCCAAGATCATCATAGAGTCTTGTATGGTTCCCACTGTGCTTTGATTTCCTCCCTACCACAGCTCAAAGGAGTCATGCAAACAAGTGGATTTTGGGTACAATCCCGAGTCACATGGAGGCAATGAGCGATAGGAGGGGTTTCTTCTTTCCCGGTATAGAAAGTTGATGTTGCGTTATACTTGATTGGCTATAACAGCAAGTTCCTGGCCAGGGCTGATGAGATTTACTGGTAAGTGTTATCAGTAGTTTCTCGAATGGTTATAGGCCACACATCGGCATGACTTATCAAGTTACTGGGGTCTGACGATTCCACTCCTAAGCTTGATATGCGACATATCAGACGATGAGACCGGACTGTACAGTAAGTGTTGCTTATAGGCTTTGCGGGAGTTTGGACAAGCTTGCTTGTTGATCTTCTATTTGCTAAATACCTGGGTAGCCGTTACGTCCAGCTAGTACCGCTGACGGCTTGTAGGTGACCGATGTGATCATTACCTACTGCTGGAGTATTGACGAGTCTTTAGAGTCCTACACAGAGGTTTCCTAGCTCAAGTGAAACGAAGTATGACACATATGGTGATATGTGTGGGAGCTTGATTAAATACGAGTATATGATACCGTATTCTAATCTCGCGATATATGATATCGGATAAGTTATATGTGATATAACCAGATTATTGAATCAAGTGTTGATTTGATAAATTGATATACATATAAATGATATTAGTCGGTTGTATATGATATGACCGGATTATTGAATCAAGTGTTGATTTAATAATTTGATATATTTATATATTAACTAATATTGTGCTCACTTAATAATTTTCTTCTCTTGATATTGTGTGTGTGTGTGTAAAATGATATATTGTGTCATAGTGGATGATATATAGAACATGAGTGTATGAGACTCACACAATGACCTAAAGATTATTGGGTGATTATTTATTAAGAGGAAAATAAAAATTAGTTGGAAATGAGCATGGCTTAGATGCTTGTAGAAGCATGTAGAAGCCATGACTCATCTCACTAATTTTGTTTTTATTCTAAATATTTTCTCACCTAACCTTTATCTTTAGCCCATGTTTAACTCTCTTATCATCACACTTGAGATATTTCTTCACCCTAGTTCATCTTCTTCCCCTTTAGGTTTTCTTGAGTTGAAGAAAGAAAAAGAGAAATACATTTCTAAAGTAAGCAAAATTCCTACTTCATCAACCCAATCTCATCTAGCCCATTATATTAGGTTGTTTGCTTCACTAGTTCTTTGATTAGTGAAGAGCTAGCTTGAGTTATAAAAACTTCAAGGTGGATCATCTTCGGCCTCGAAGACGACGAAACAAGCTCGTTCCTTTCACCATGTGGAGCCTAAGAAGAGTTCTAGGGACTATTACTTGGAGCTTAGGGACTACTACTTGGAGCTATTGAAGTGAAGGACTTGGTCTACAAAGATTGTAATCTTCTTCACTTAGTTTAGAATATCTTTACTTTCTTACAAAACCCTAATCCTCTAGTTCGATTCTAGGTTAGTATAGCTTAGCCTACTGGATTTTTTTAAATTGCATACTTGATGCCTCTAGAAATCTAGTAGTGGTGCTAAGACATACTTTCATGGTATCAGAGCTAAGTTAGAGCATTAGGCGATGTCTAAACGACGTTAAAGTGTTCGATCGAAGTTCGAAACCCATATTTTGCAATGTTTCTGTCCATTTTTTCAAAAGTTGATATTTTTCAGATTAAAAATATTCAAAAAATCGTGTATGTTAAATTATGGAGCCCCAAGAATTACGAGTTCCCAACTCTATCAAGAAGCCGCGGAACCGTGGCCCAAACCCTTGTTTAGCCGCGGTTCCGCCGCAATCTTGACAAGTTGTGGGATCATTTTTCTTGTGCTGCTCCATTTTTGTATTTGGCATTTTCTGGGTATTTTTAGTGAGGCTCAAGTTGCTGAGCTCTCTGTGATTTGTGGGTGTTTGATGAATCGATCGAAATATTTAATATCGTCTAGATATTTAAGATATGTGATACAATATTTGGAATCCACATTAATTAGTTTTGTGAAAACTAGTTTGTGTTTTGTAAATCTCGCGTTTTAGTCTCTTTTGATCGATTGCCACGGAGTTTCGATTCGGATCAAAACTCCATCGCAATCTCATATTGTACGTGAATAGTCGTCGGGAAACACTACTAGATAGCCACGCCCCATTGCGTCGACCAAGTGACTATAGGAAAACACCGTAGATAAAACCATCCACTCGGGTGCTCGCGGCCACGGCGTTCCACCTAAGTGCACTTCGTTGACGGAATCGGGGGTGCGGCAATCTATTAAAGTTTCCGAGGAGCATTTGATTATTATATCGGGAATCTTGTTGAATTACCCGACTAACTATTGAAAAGTGTTTTCAATTTGAGACTTAAATGCAAGATTTATTGTGTTAGGTATGAAATCCGAGATATGAGATATTCCGGGTTTATGATATCTAAGGTTTGATATGGATTCTAATTATTGTAGTTTTCATTTCTTTTCTGCGACCGTAAATGTAATATGTGGTGTATCCCCAATCTCGTTGCTATATGTCAACGACATTCGGGATACACATATTTATTTACATTGATGACACGCATTGTTATGTGTTGCTTGTGATATGTTATATTGGATCATCATGATTGAATAGCCGGGTTTTTTTTATGTGAGATGAGAGTTTTTATATTTTCATTCATGTAATAAATTGTATGTAATATTCTTTTATTGGGACACTTCCGGGTTGAGAATGATGTCACTATTGATGTATATTAATTACTTTTCCGCATTATGATAGACCCAAGACGGGGAGCACAAGTGACCGGGTTCTAGAGTCCAGTGGGAGACCATCTCGAGGAGTCGAGAATGAGTCTCCTAACTCTAGAATTGGAAGGGTCACTTGCCGCTCTCGCAGGGGTCTAGGGATGTGGATTTGGCTATTCATCACGACTGTGGAATCCGTGTTTTCATTACTGGTTAAATTTAAAACACGGACCTCCTAATATATCCTATATTTCATATATTTGTTTCTGCTGACTGTGTTCTGTGATCTGATCATATAACCGTGAGAGACTAATGATATATATATATATATATATATATAATAAACGTTGTTTATGTTTTGCACCCGCGCTAGTCCTGCCCCCGCTCTGCCATTAGTTAAGTAACCTAACGGTGCATGACGGGACCCCGTGACGAATGAGGATGGCATAAGCGTACGTTCTATTTTCGTTTCTTCTGTGATGTTTAGGAAATATAAATGATGGGACATCATTAATAATATTAATGAAAAGAAAAGAAACCTAAAGATGTTATAGAATCAAAATTTTCAAAAAGGTAGCTCTAGTTTTTTGCTTTGCATAGCGGTATTCCTTGATGAATATCCAGCACTTCATTCGACACCGGAAGTGACCTCTTTAGCAAAAGCTAGCAAATGCTACAACCCACTCGGTTTATTTTTGAAAACTACTCGATTTTAAAAGCGAACCTTAAACCACTTCTTTTCAAATCACTCGATTCTACAATGATAGCAAGTTCATTATGATAAAGGTTTTCTTCAAAACCATTCGCAACCCTCCGCCATTTTAGGAAGTAGAGTTCTTAGTATTCGTGTTACGTTTGTTGACCATAGTTAAGGCGTAGTGTACGGTAGCTATATGATGTCTTCCTATAAAGCATATGATGCGATCGATTAGGACATTCGTACGACTTTGTTGACCATAGTTAAGGGTCATACGGATGGGTCTAAATCAATCACGAAATGACGGGTAGAATTTGACTGGTGCTTATGATTTGTTGACCATAGTTAAGGTCATAAGGTGCTAGGGGTAAAAACAGAAATTGGGATTTCAAGTGTTGAAATTTGCAATGAGATTGCATACTTTCTATATGATAGTTGGATCCCAATACCCACTGCGAGTAAGTGTTACTCCTGGAAGAGTTTTCCACTTTACAATTAGCTGATCCAGTAGGTGTCCAAGAAAGGCGTTAATGGAGTTATGCCCCTGCGGAAATGAGGTTATTTAATTAATTCCATGCGAAAGCATGGGGAGACTCACTCGAATAACCAATACCTGCCTGGCTGACCGATTGGCGAACTTGTAGGGTGTAATTAATCCCGACTAATCCTACCTTTTAGGGTTTGAAGGAAGATTGGATAAAAACAGTGGGAGCCATTCTGATTAGATAAGATAATAACCAATCTAATTTTGCAAGAGTGCATGCTAAAGTGTTTTCTTCTCTCTCTCCAGGTAGCGACCGTGACATGTCTTAATCAAGATAATAATATGGATGTATCGACCGAACCCGCTTATTATACTGAGCTGGGAAACGTTGGTTCCGCTCTATCTTATGCTTGTCATAAGTCTGAGTAAGGAATAGGGAAATATTAGGATTCCCTTGCAACTCGAACGAAGAAAGAGCATAATGATGCATCTTCTTCAGGTGTGTTCGTTACCGAGAACTGTTTCTCAGTATGCTCTATGTCCTGGGTATTGGATACCGGATCAGGATCCTACGTTTGTAATATATTACATGGGTTAAGAAGAAGTAGAGAACAGGAAAAGGGTGATAAATCTTTCGTAGTAGGGAATGGTGCAATTGTTGCAGCCAAAGCAGTTGGTGAATATCATCTTGTATTACCAAATGGTAATACATTGATTTTGAACGACTGTTATTTCGTACCAAAAATGATATGCAATATATTATCAATTTCTTTATTAGATAAAGAAAGATATAACTTTGTATTAGAGAAAAATGTTATGAACATTTTCTTAAATCAAGTGTTGATTGGGTTTGGTATGTTGTATAACGGTATATACGTTCTAAATCAAACTACAGTTCTAAATATACAGAACACACACAAGAGGAAAAGTTCAGAAATGAACGAATATTTCTTGTGGCATTGTAGACTTGGTCATATCAATGCGACAAGACTAGCTAAGTTGCATAAAAATGGATATTTGAATCAGTTTGAATTTATATCTTATGACTTGCGAGTCATGTCTCAAAGGTAAGATGACCAAAACTCCATTTACTAGACACGAAGAAAGAGCTACTGAACTCTTGGGACTGATACATAGTGATGTATGCGGTCCCATGTCTACACATACCAGGAACGGTTCCTCGTACTTGTTCTCGCCAAAATTTTCGGCCAAGACCTACTTGTTCCCTTATAAAAAGGGGGAGAGTCCTCAAAATTTAGCCTCACGTGTAAAACACGTGAGCGCTCATATGCAAAGCATATGAGCGCTGAATAAAATAAACTTAAAGGGCCAAACGGGCCTCACGTGTAAAACACGTGAGCGCTCATATGCAAAGCATATGAGCACTGAACATAAACAGCCTAAAACCCACAGCAGGGATCACGTGTTAAACACATGAGTTCTCTTGCCTCTCACATGCAAAGCATGTGAGCGCTCCAATTTAAAATGCTCCTATCAAATTCTAGAATTAAATTCTATTTTGGAAATTATTTTCCTGATCTTTCTCAAATTAAAAAGATTTTCTCTGTTAAACAAAGAACTTTTGGATCAAAGATCTGTAGGGTTGCTAGGCACTGCCACAAGGGTCTACGAGGCATCAACCATGCCCGATTAAAAAATTAGCCGTGCCGAACAACCCAAAGCCGGATCTTTAAACTAGGGTTTAGGCGAAAACAAGTATGTTAAACACTTTAACACTAAGTGAGAGGGATTACAACCTTTGTAGATCTGGTCCTTCACTTCAATAGCTCCGTGTAGATGTCCCCTTCGCTGCGATCGTGAACTCCGGACTCTAGAGAAGCTCCACAAGAAGAACGAACGTGCTTGCTTCGATGACTTTGAGGCCGAAGATGATCTACGTCGGGGAGACACTAACTCAAGCTATTCCTTTACTAGGTCATGAACTTTGTGAAGAGAACACACTCTACTACATGGAAAGTGGTAGAGGATGAAGAAGTAGGAAGTGGGCTCACTTTAGAATTGATTTTCTCACACTTTTTCTCAAGGCATCATTAGAGCTAGCAAGCTTTTCATGGAGCTTGATGGAGAAGAAGAAGAAGAAAGAAATAATCTCATCATGTGAATTATTCTTTACAATAATGTAACCATGGGTGAGTTAAGCTATCATGCTTAACTCATGTAGAGAATTGACCAAGGTATATGGTTAAGGGTTGGGTTAACTTAATATCTTAAAGAGTGACAAAAAAGTTGACTTTGTCAATGTTTCCACAAGCTTCATGAAAGCTTGAGAACTTTGACAAAGTCTTTCTCTTTTGTTATTCTTAAGATATAAACAAAACCCTAATCTTTACCCTAATCTTGGTATAAATCTCATACACCCATCTTTGATGTATCATCAAGCATGACACAATCATATGTACACAAATATATATCACATATACACTTATGCACAATCAAGTGAGAAAATAAATCTTAAGTGAGCTAATACTAGTTAATGTAATGTAATATATCAAATATATAATTATACATTAAATTATTAAATCAACTCTTGATTTAATAACCCGGCTATAACCGACTAATATCATGTGTAACAACTTATCGAATCAACACTTGATCCGATAACCCGGCTATATCGCATACAACCGATCAATGTCACGAATCGCGAGAATAGAATACGGTATCTCATATCGTATCAATCTCGGTCCCGCACATATCACATATGTGCTCCTACTCCGTTTCGCTTGAGCCAGGAAACCCCTGTGTAGGACTCTAAAGACTCGTCAATACGCCGGCAGTAAGTGATGATCATATCAAACACCTACAAGCCGCAAGCGGTCTGCTAAACGTAACGGCCACCCGGATATTGAGCGATCAGAAGATCAACAAGCAAGCCTGTACATTCTCCTGTGAATCCAATCAGTAACACTCCCGTACAGTCCGGTCTCGTCGTCTGATATGTCGCATAACTCGCCTAGGGGTGGTAAACGTCAGACCCCAGTAGCTCGATAAGTCGTGTCGATATGAGGTCTATAACAGTTCGAGAAACTACTGATAACACTTACCAGTGAATCTCAGCAACCCTGGCCAGGGATTTTCGGTTATAGCCAATCGAACACAGCACAACATCAACTCCCTATACCGGGAGAGACGGATCCCCTCCTATCGCTCATTGCCTCCATGTGATTCGGGACTGTACCCAAAAGCCACTTTTTTGCACGCCCTCTTGGACGTGGTATGATGGAAATCAAAGTACAGTGGGAATCACACAAGACTCTATGATGATCTCGGGTCAACAGACTACTCTGTACCAGTGTCACCGGAGAACTGCCATCTGACGTGTGGTATACTACCATCTGGGAGTTCTCGGCGAGTCCGTCCAGTGTACCCAGTCTCTACTGAGCACCCGTACACCATCCTTGATGTCAAACACCGATGGATATGGGATCATCCATCGCCCATCATATGGGTCAAGATGCGTATACGCTAGTCTACTCTGGTGTATCGATGCCCTGTCTCGATACACCCTCGACTAGGAACAGTTATAGGATGTACTCGTCGACTACCGTGGCACCACTAGTATGATCTCATCATAGTCCCAGTAGTCAAGTACATATCCTAAGGGCTTTATCAACATGTAATATAGAGACAATCAGAGTACATGTTAAGATAAAAAGCAACCAGAAAGCGTACTATCATGTCGAGCAAGAAAGTCCTCCCTATATATGTCCTAGCATCCACTACTATATACATCGTATGTACAGTAATGGCCTCTAGGGCATACATATAACTAACAATCTCCCACTTGCACTAGGGCCATCTGTTGTGGTATCACATACCCAACAATTAGCTGTGGTTGAAGTATCCCATACTCAACCATCCCATAAAAGTCTCTACTAGGAAAAAGGCCTTTGTGAGTGGATCCGCGCTGTCGTCCTCTGTGTTTACTCTCCTAACCTCGATCTCCCTGGAGATCAACCATCTCCATGATCAGGTGATACTGCCTAAGAATTATATCTGGATTTCTGATGGGACGGGGGTTCCTTGGCATAAACCACAACTCCATTGTCACACAATGGTAGGAATGAAGTTCATCACATGAATTAAAATATATCCAGACTGCCTCTTTGGTAGCATCTTTGGTAACGATGTATCTTGCCTTTAATCGTCTAGTAAGTCACGGTATCTAGCTTGGAACTCTTCCAACATACCGTCCCTCTACTGAGGGTAAAGACAATGCCTGCGACTGACATTCAGTCGTCCTTATCACCCTGGAACCTTTCCAGTGATTCTTCCCAGGATCGATTGATACCATCTCACTACATCTAGTGAGAATCCTAACATCCAATTAGATCTATCTCATAGATCCAAAACTCAGGATTTAGGAGGTATCACTTTGATCCTATATAGAGAATCCTTGTGATAAGCGGAGATTGACCGAGCGTAGCATAGGAAACTCCTTCCCTATCAAGAGTATGTCATCCACGTACTCTACGAGGATCACCACCATACTCTCTACTACCTTTTTGTATATACAAGGTTTATCTACCATTTTGATGAGGTCAAACTCTTTGACTACCACATCAAAACAGATGTTCCAACTCCGCGATGCCTGTTTTATCACATAAAACATCTTGCACACGTTTCCGCTGCTCCCACTGTCTACGAAGCCCTCTAGCTGTGTACTTATAGACGCTCTCTTCCAAATCATCATTTAGAAAAGCAGTCATGACACCCAACCGCCAGATATCGTAGTCATGGTATGTAGCCGTTGCAAGTAGGATCTGGATGAACTTAAGCATAGCTTTGAAAGTGTCAACTTTTCCATGTACACCAAGTAATCTTCTCAAGATATACTTGCTCTTGATGGGGATTTAACTCTTCAGATAAAGCAACCAAAGTCCATACTTTGTTGGTATATAAGGATTCCATCTCAGATCACTAAGCATCCAGCCATTCTTACAGAGTCCCACTCCTGATGGCCAGCTCGAAATAAGTTGGGTCATCATCTCATGATGCAATCCTCGCTCCCACTGTCATAGAGAAACCAAAGTATCTCTCAGGTGGGTGAGGAACCCTACTAGATCGGCGGAGAGGCTGAGGTTCGTTGGTTACTATTGAATCCTTTGGTTCTACCAAATCATCAGCTGTAGTTTGTATAGCTGGAACTCCTTCCAGTTCTACCTCATGACCACTAATTTTTCCACAAGAAATTCCCTTTCACAAAGGTGGCATGTTGAGAAATAAAACACTTTTGTTTCTCGGTTTGGTAGAAGATATTCCCTTGCGAATGCTTGGGATATCCAACAAACTTCCACAGATCTGACTTTACCTCGAACTTGTCCGGATTTTACTTTTCAGACATAAGCCGGACAACCCCAAATCTTAATATACTTAAGATATGGGCTCTTCCCATTCCATATCACATATGAAGTGGTAGGCAACTGATTTGATTTGAACCCTATTCAATAGGTATGCAGCTTCTCAAGTGCATAACTCCCAAAAGAAAATAGGAAACTCAGTAGTACTCATCATAGAGCATACCATATCACATAAGGTGCTATTGCTCCGCCCTGATACACCGACGTGCTGTGGTGTATACGGAGGAGTAATACTGAGAGAGAATCTCATTCTCCTTTAGAATAGTCCAGGAATTCCGTGCTCAAGTATTCTCCTCCTTGATCATATCAAAGGACATAATACTTTTACCCGTATTTTGGTTCTCTACTTTTAACTTACATTCTGTGAATATCTCAAAAGGTTCGGACTTGTGTTTCAATAGGAACATATGTCTGAATCTTGAGAGATCATCAGAGAATGTAATGAAGTATAAAGAACCGGTCTTGGCATGTGTAGACGGGAGACTTTCATACATCAACATGTATCAATCCCAAGAGTTCACTAACTCTTTCTCTGTTTCCAATAAACAGAGCTATGGTCATCTTATCTTTATGACATGACTGGCAAGTTTCACAAGATGTAAATTCAAATAGATTTAAATATTCATCTAAATGTAACTTAGCTAGTCGTGTCGCATTGATATGACCTAGTCTATAATGCCTCAAGAAGGATTCGTTCATTTCTGAACTCTTCCTCTTGTGTGTGTTCTGTATACTAAGAACTGTAGTTTGATTTAGAACGTCAATGCTTTTAGATAACGTGCCTGAACCGATCAACTCTTGATATAGGAAATGTTCAAAACATTATCCAACAATACAAAATTATATCCTTCTTTACTAATAAAGAGACTGATATGATGTTGTATATCAGGTTCGGTATCTAATAACATTCATTCAGAATCAATGTATTCTGGTAATACAGGGTGATAGTGACCAACAGACTTGGCTGCAACACTTGCACCGTTTTCTGTCTCATGAAACTTATCACCCGCTCTCAGTTCTCTACCTATCTGTAGCCTATGTAACAAATTACATATGTGGGATCCTGATCCGGTATCAAATACCCAGGACGTAAAGGATACTGAGAAACAGTTCTCTGTAATGAACACACCCGAAGATGATGCATCAGTATGCACTTTCTTCGTTTGGGCGGCATGGGAAATCTGGTATTCCCCAATTTCCTGGTCTGACTTATAACAATTATAAGTTGGAGCGGGACCAACGTTCCCCAGCTCAGTATAACAAGCAGGTTCGGTCAATTACATCCGTATTATTATCTTGATTAAGGCGTGATATGGTCGCTACCTGGAAAGAGAGAGAAGAAAACACTCAGCGTATGCTCTTGCAAGATTAGATTGGTTATCTAATATATCTAATCAGGATGTCTCCCACTGTTTTAATCAAATCTTCCTTCAAACCCTAAAAGGAAAGACTAGCCGGGATTAATTACACACTACAAGTTCGCCAATCTTTCAGCCAGGCCAGTGTCGGTACTTTGAGAGAGGTTCCCCGTGCTTTCGTACGAACCTAATTAAAGTAAACCTCGTTTTTCCAGGGGCGTAACCCCGTTAACACCTTTCTAGACACCTATTTGATCGGCTAATTGTAATGTGTAAAACTCTCCCAGGAGTAACTCTTACTCGCAGTGGGTATCGGGATCCAACTATCTCATAGAAGGTATGCAATCTCATTGCAAATTTCAACACTTGAAATTCCTGATAATTCTTTTACCCCTAGCGTGCTATGACCTTGACGCATGCCAAACAACCCATAGTCCGCTAGTCAAGTTCAACCCGTGCATTTCCTGATTGAATTAAACCCACCCGCACGACCCTTGACACATGCCAAACAACGCCGTACGAATACCCTAATCCAATCGTATCGTATGCTAACAGATAAGCACTAGTTAGCTACCGTACACTACGCCTTGACGCATGCCAAACTACCCCAGCACGAATACTAAGTAGTACTTATCTGAAATGATGGAGGGCTATGCAGGTTTTTAAGAAAACCATGAGCGTAATGAACTTGATATCGTTGAAGAATCGAGTGATTTTAAATGGAATGTTTTTGAGGCTTTTCTAGTTTTGCTAAAGGGGTCACTCCCGGTGAAGGGATCGTCGGCCCTTTCCTCATCGAATAAGGTACAGGATATTTCACAAATATCACTATGCAAAGCAAGAACTATAAAAGCAATCAAAAGACAAACTGAGTTTGTAGCATCTGCTAGTTTCACTAAAGAGGTCACTCCCGGTGAAGGGATCTTTGCTCTTTTCTTATCGAATAAGGTGCTGGATGTTCTACAAGGAACACCGCTATGCAAAGCAAAAACTAGAGCTACCAGTTTTTAAACAAGTTTCTACAATATCTTTAGGTTTCTTTTGTTTCATTAATCTCATTAATGAAGTCCCATTTTATTATGCTTCACAAGCATCATATTTGAAACGAAATCTGCAATATAACATATATCTCATATATATAATATAAACATTCGTCTCAGGCAGTAATATGATCTCATCACAGAACATTGCAGCAGAAGAACATATATGAAATATTGGATATACTAGGACGTCCGTGTTTTAATACGAGCCTGTATAAAACACGGATTCCACGGTCGCGATGAATAGCCAAACCCACATCCCTAGACCCCTACGAGAGCGGCAAGCAACACTGCCAATTCTAGAGTTAGGAGATCCGGTCTCGACTCCTCGAGATGGTCTCCCACTGGACCCTAGAACCCGGTTACTTGTGCTTCCCGCCTTGGGTCTACCTAATGCAGAAAAGTAAATAATATACAATGGTGATATCATCCTCAACCCGGAAGTGCCCCAATAAAAGAACATTACATACAAATGAATTTTACATGAATGAAAATAAAAACCCTCATCTCACATAAAACCCCCGGCTATTCAGAACGCGACGATCCAATATAACATATCACAGCAACACATAATATCTCATATCATCAACGTAAGCAAGTATGCGTATCCCGATTGTCGTTGATGTATAGCAACGAAGCCGGCGATACACCACATACTACGCTTACGGTCACAGAAAAGAAAGTGTAAAACCACAACAGTTGGAATCCGCAACCTCCTTAGACATCGCATGCCTAACCAAATGAATTCCTTAGACATCGCATGCCTAACAATTATAAACCCCGCATTTTTAGTCTCATTTATCGAAAACACTTTTCAATATGCAGTCGGGAATTCAACAAGATTCCTGACATTCTCATCGAATGCTCGTCGCAAACTTTAGTAGACGGCCGCACCCCCGGATGCCGTCGATGAAGTGCACTAAGGCGGAACACCACTGCCGCGAGCATCCGAACGGATGCTTTTGGCGACGGGGTTCTCCTACAGTCACTTGGTCGGGGCTATGGGGCATGGCTGTCTATTAAGTTTACCCGGCGAGTATCCGCGTACGCTACGTGATTGCGACGGACTTTTGATCACATCAAAATCCCGTGGCAACCGATCAATTGAGACTAAACTGCTATGTTTATAACATTCAAATTAGTTATCCCATAACTGCATGTGGATTCCAAATATTGTATCACATTCCAGATAAATAGACAATGTTAAACTTTCCGATCGAATGATCAAACACCCAAGTTTTCCCAAATAGCTCAACACTTGAGCGGAGTTTAAAAATATTCATCACATGCCACAGTACCAATGGTCCAGCCGTAGAAAGGTCAAGCCAACGCCTCACATCTGGCACGCCGTACTGCCCCAAACCCTAAGGTTCAAAAGGCAGTTCAAGACGGTCACATAATCGAGTTAAGGTTTGTTGTCTTCTAGAGGGTCCATCGCGTTACTTGCATGACTTAGAACGTTCTTAAACAACGGAAAAATCCAACTCTTGGAAATTTTCCGGGTCGGGAAAAAGTGAGTTATTGATATCCGGTCGAACTTTTTAACACTTTCTAAAATTACCCGGAAAACACATAGACGAAGTTAAACTTTCCGATCGAATCATCGAGTCCCCATTACAACCCAGAAAACTCAACTCTTGAGTATAAATTAAAAATACCCAGAAAACACAGAAATTACAGACGGACATTACTGTGCAAACCACGTGCCTTAATTCACCTTTTTGGCCGCGGAACCGCCGCACAAGCCAGGTACGGCCGCGGTTCCACGGCACTTTGGTCGAATTGGGGGCACGTGCTGCACATTAATTCTTAGAAAACCCTGTTGATTTTTTTGAGCATTTTTAATTAGGAAAAATCCACAGTTTTAAAAAATGTACAGAGAAGGGTATAAATTAGGGTTTCGGGGTTCGATCGGATTTCTAACTTCGTCTACACTTCACCTAAAGCTCTAGCTAGGCTCTGATACCACTGTAGGGTTTCTAGGCACTGCCACAAGGGTATACGAGGCATCAACCATACCCGATTAAAAAATTAGCCGTGCTGAACAACCCAAAGCCGGATCTTTAAACTAGGGTTTAGGCGAAAACAAGTATGTTAAACACTTTAACACTAAGTGAGAGGGATTACAACCTTTGTAGATCCGGTCCTTCACTTCAATAGCTCCGTGTAGATGTCCCCTTCGCTGCGATCATGAACTCCGGACTCTAGAGAAGCTCCACAAGAAGAACGAACGTGCTTGCTTCGATGACTTCGAGGCCGAAGATGATCTACGTCGGGGAGATACTAACTCAAGCTATTCCTTCACTAGGTCATGAACTTTGTGAAGAGAACACACTCTAATACATGGCAAGTGGTAGAGGATGAAAAAGTAGGAAGTGGGCTCACTTTAGAATTGATTTTCTCACACTTTTTCTCAAGGCATCATTAGAGCTAGCAAGCTTTTCATGGAGCTTGATGGAGAAGAAGAAGAAGAAAGAAATAATCTCATCATGTGAATTATTCTTTACAATAATGTAACCATGGGTGAGTTAAGCTATCATACTTAACTCATGTAGAGAATTGACCAAGGTATATGGTTAAGGGTTGGGTTAACTTAATATCTTAAAGAGTGACAAAAGAGTTGACTTTGTCAATGTTTCCACAAGCTTCATGAAAGCTTGAGAACTTTGACAAAGTCTTTCTCTTTTGTTATTCTTAAGATATAAACAAAACCCTAATCTTTACCCTAATCTTGGTATAAGTCTCATACACCCATCTTTGATGTATCATCAAGCATGACACAATCATATGTACACAAATATATATCACATATACACTTATGCACAATCAAGTGAGAAAATAAATCTTAAGTGAGCTAATACTAGTTAATGTAATGTAATATATCAAATATATAATTATACATTAAATTATTAAATCAACTCTTGATTTAATAACCCGGCTATAACCGACTAATATCATGTGTAACAACTTATCGAATCAACACTTGATCCGATAACCCGGCTATATCGCATACAACCGATCAATGTCACGAATCGCGAGAATAGAATACGGTATCTCATATCGTATCAATCTCGGTCCCGCACATATCACATATGTGCTCCTACTCCGTTTCGCTTGAGCCAGGAAACCCCTGTGTAGGACTCTAAAGACTCGTCAATACGCCGGCAGTAGGTGATGGTCATATCAAACACCCACAAGCCGCAAGCGGTCTGCTAAACGTAACGACCACCTGGGTATTGAGCGATCAGAAGATCAACAAGCAAGCCTGTACATTCTCCTGTGAATCCAATCAGTAACACTCCTGTACAGTCCGGTCTCGTCGTCTGATATGTCGCATATCTCGCCTAGGGGTGGTAAACGTCAGACCCTAGTAGCTCGATAAGTCGTATCGATATGAGGTCTATAACAGTTCGAGAAACTACTGATAACACTTACCAGTGAATCTCAGCAACCCTGGCCAGGGATTTCCAGTTATAGCCAATCGAACACAGCACAACATCAACTCCCTATACCGGGAGAGATGAATCCCCTCCTATCGCTCATTGCCTCCATGTGATTCGGGACTGTACCCAAAAGCCACCTTTTTTCACGCCCTCTTGGACGTGGTATGATGGAAATCAAAGCACAGTGGGAATCACACAAGACTCTATGACGATCTCGGGTCAACAGACTACTCTGTACCAGTGTCATCGGAGAACTGCTATCTGACGTGTGGTATAATACCATCTGGGAGTTCTCGGCGAGTCCGTCCAGTGTACCCAGTCTCTACTGAGCACCCATACACCATCCTTGATGTCAAACACCGATGGATATGGGATCATCCATCGCCCATCATATGGGTCAAGATGCGTATACGCTAGTCTACTCTGGTGTATCGATGCCCTGTCTCGATACACCCTCGACTAGGAACAGTTATAGGATGTACTCGTCGACTACCGTGGCCTCACTAGTATGATCTCATCATAGTCCCAGTAGTCGAGTACATATCCTAAGGGCTTTATCAACATATAACATAGAGACAATCAGAGTACATGTTAAGATAAAGAGCAACCAGATAGCGTACCATCATGTCGAGCAAGAAAGTCCTCCCTATATATGTCCTAGCATCCACTACTATATACATCGTATGTACAGTAATGGCCTCTAGGGCATACATATAACTAAAAAGATCCAACGGTGATCATCTGGTATAATAAAGTTCTATCATAGGAAAATATTTTCCTAATCTTGTTAAATTAACAAGATATTCATATGATCAGAATTCTATGTTAAAATAAAATTCTAATCTTATTAAACTAATGAGATATCTATATGATAGAATTAAATTCTATATTAAGAAAATATATTTCTGATTTTGTTAAACTAAAAGATATGATAGAATAAAATTCTAATCTTGTCAAAACTAACAAGATGTTCATAATCTTGTTAAACAAACAAGAGATCTTCTTTGTTAAACAGAGGGCCTTTGGATTAAAAATCTAACGGTGAATAAAATTCATCGATTAATCTAAAAGTTCATGAAATCAATCATGATCTCTTAATGAGGGATTCCCTTAACAAATTGATTCTTTTTCTTCTCATATAAATAGGAGCAAGGGGAGGAGAGAAAAAAGGGAGACGGAGGGAGAAGGGAAGAAAAATAGAAAGAGAATTTAATTCTCTGAAAAAGAGGAACCCCTCCCAAAAGCTCCCACAAAAAGAGAATTAAATTCTCAAACGAAGAGTTTAACTCTTCTCAAAGAACTTAGTGTTAGTTGTATGTATGCCCTAGAGGCCATTATTGTATATGAGATGTATATTATAGTGGATGTTGGGACATATATAGGGAAGACTTTCTTGCTTGACATGATAGTACGCTATCTGGTTGCTCTTTATCTTAACATGTATACTAAATGTCTCTCTGTTACATGTTGATAAAGCCCTTAGAATGTGTACTTGACTTCCAGGATTATGATGCAGATCATACTAGTGGGGCCTGGGTAGTCCATGAGTTCATCCTTCAATGTTCCTAGTCGTGGGAATATCGAGACGGGGCATCGATATTCCAGAGTAGACTAGCGTATATCTTCTCGACTCATGTGATGGGTGATGGATGATTCCATATCCATTGGTATTTGACATCAGAGATGGTATACGAGTGCTCAGTGCAGACTGGGTACACTGAACGGACTCGCCGAGAACTCCTAGATGGTATTATACCTCACGTCAGATAGCAGTTCTCTGGTGACACTGGTGCAGGTTAGTCTGTTAACCCGAGATCGTCATAGTCTTGTGTGGCTCCCACTGTGCTTTGATTTCCACCTTACCACGGCTCTACTGAGTCATGCAAACAGGTGGTTTTTAGGTACAGTCCCGAGTCACATGGAGGCAATGAGCGATAGGAGGGGATTCGTCTCTCCTGGTATTGGGGGGTTGATGTTGCGCTGTGCTCGATTGGCCATAACTGAAATCCCTGCCCAGGGTAGATGTGATTTACTGGTAAGTATTATCGGTAGTTTCATGCATGTTATGGACCTTATATCGGCATGACTTATCAAGCTATTGGAGGTCTGACATTTACCACCCCTAGGCGAGATATGCGAAATATCAGACGAACAGACCGGACTGTGCGGTAGTGTTACTGATTGGATTCGTAGGTGTATGAGCAGGCTTGCTTGTTGATCTTCTGATCGCTCAATACCCGGGTGGCCGTTACGTTTAGCAGACCTCTTGCGGTTTGTGGGTGTTTAATATGATCATCACCTACTGCCGGCGTATTGACGAGTCTTTAGAGTCCTATACAGAGGTTTCCTGGCTCAGGCGAAATGGAGTAGGAGCACATATGAGATATGTACGGGACCGAGATTAATACGCATATGTGATACCTTATTCTATTCTCGCGATTTGTATCATCAGTCGGTTATATGCGATATAGCCGGGTTATCGAATCAAGTGTTGATTCGATAGATTGATACACATGATATTAGTCAGTTATATGTGATATGACCGGATCATTAAATCAAGTGTTGATTTAATAGTTTAATGTATAATTATATATTTGATATATTACTTTATATTAACTAGTATTGGCTCACTTAAAATTGTTTTTCTCACTTGATGTGCACATAGTGTATATGTGATATATGTTTGTGTGCATGTTTGTATCATGCTTGATGATACATGCAAACTTGGGTGTGTGTATGACTTACACCATGCTACCAATAATGAGGGGTTTTAATTATCTTAGTAAATCAAAATGAGGTGGAAATTGGTCATGGCATGAAGCTTCATGAAGCTTTTGGATTACCATTGACCAAGTCCACTTGATTTGTTTTACTTAAGATATTTTAAACCTAACCATTATTATTTAGCCATGGTTATTTTTCTACAATGGTTAGTATATGATACTAACTCACCCATGGTTTCATAACTCATTCTCATTCATCTCTTGGTTTATTTTTCTTGAGTTGCTTTCTTCATCTTCTTCCTCTTGCTCTCTAGCTCCATGGAAAATGATGAAAATGAGTGAGAAAATAAAATCTAAAGTGAGCAAAATTCCTACTTCATCATCCTACACACTTTCTTGGGTAGTATCGGGTGTTCTCTTCACAAAGTTCATGAACTAGTGAAGGGTTAGCTTGAGTTTGAGTCTCCTCGACGTAGATCATCTTCGGCCTCGAAGACTACGAGAAAGCTTGTTCATTTCTCCGAGGGAACCCATACTAGAGTTCGGGAGATCCATGATCGCAGCGAAGGGACGTCAATATGGAGCTTTAGAAGTGAAGGACCGGTCTATAAAGGTTGTATTCCTTGTTCACTTCATTATGTAATGTTTGATTACATGTTATGTTACCCTAATTTTCTAGTATGATTCCTTGGATGTTTGCTTAGCACCCCCTAAAATTTTTGTTGTGGCATGTTTGATGCTTGCAAACCCTAGGCTAGGTGCTGAGCAAATCTCAACACTTAGTTCTTCCTCTGGTTAAGATCTGCAGAAGCAGATCTCCCCACAAGTTGAGAATTTAATTCTCATCGAGGAGATTCTGTCATGCAGATTCAAAACCTAGGGGAAAGAACTGAATCCAAAAGAGTTTAACTCTTACAAAACATATGGGAATTTAATTCCTCTGAAACTAGGGTTTAACCCTTTAAAAAGAATTTAATCCCTACAAAGAACAAAAAGAGAACTTGATTCCTCAGAACCATAGAAGAACAGCTTGGTGATTCATTAGCGTTCAATGCTACACAATAAAAAAACTCACGTGACCCCACGTGACCCCTGAGAAGTGTTCAACAGTTATAAAAGAGAAAAAGGGAATAAACCCTATTTTTGGAGCAACTCACATGACCCCACGTGACCCCTGAGAAGTGCTCAACACTTATAAAAGAGAAAAGGGAATAAACTCTATTTTTGGAGCGCCTCACGTGACCCCACGTGACCCCTGAGAAGTGTTCAACACTTATAAAAGAGGAAAAGGGAATAAACTCTATTTTTGGAGCGCCTCACGTGACCCCACGTGACCCCTGAGAAGTGCTCAGCACTTATAAAAGAGAAAAGGGAATAAACCCTATTTTTGGAGCGCCTCACGTGACCCCACGTGACCCCTGAGAAGTGATCAACACTTATAAAAGAGAAAAAGGGAATAAATCCTATTTTTGGAGCGCCTCACGTGACCCCCAAGTAGTGCTTAGCACTTACAAAGCAAAAAGAGAATAAATCAAAGGCAGTTTCCATTTTTGGACGCCTCACGTGACCCAATAGCGCTCAGCGCTCAGCGCTCAGCGCTCAGCGCTCAGCGCTCAGAAAAGAACAAGGGAATAAACCCAAGAAAAGAGCACCTCAAATTCTTGAAGTTTAATACTAATTCAAGCACCTCACGTGACCCCACGTGAGCGCCTCTGAATTTTAGTGTTTAACACTATTTTGAACACCTCACGTGGGAGCATGTGAACGCTGAATATATACTAGTGCTGAACACTATGAAAGGCTAATATTAGCCAGACTCATACCAAATTTCTAAGGACCATCAATTGAGCCCCTCATGCTCAGGGTCTCCAAAACCGATCTCAGCCCCGAAGACAGCTAATGAGCTCCCAACAAATGGCATCTAAACTGATGTTCATCCCATCCCCCCTGTTGGGACATTGGTTCAAGGGTACATCTCTTCATACCTCTGATACATGTCGTTGTAATCCTTCAACATCTTCAGAGAGATGGAGGGTCCCAATAACCAATAACTTTTAGTGTATCCCCAAACTGGTTAAACGAAAACCCCATGGACTATGAGGTCCTTAAACTCATGGACTATGATGTCCTTAAACTTTACGGACTGTGAGGTCCTTAAACTCATAGACTATGATGTTTTTAAACTTTACAGACTATGATATCTTTAAATTATCACGGACTATGATGTCCTTAAACCCAATGGACCGCAACATCCCTAAACTAAAACAATAGAGCCCAGATGCTCTTTTGTTGGATCTAAATGATCCCGTTGAATAGATCTTAGTCTAAAATTAGACTAACGTATTCTCAATAAACGTTTGAGTTGATCTTAGTCTAAAACAAGACTAACGATCTTTAAACCCAACCCAAACCCAAATATAAGAAAATACGGATTTGGACTAATCCATACCTTACGGGCGACAACATAAATTAGTCTCCGAATACAATCCACGGGCAACCACAAATAAAACAAACACACACGACACGAAGTGACCTTCTGGAGCAGGAGAAAGTGGTTACCGCGATGCGGTAACGTAATTAACTGCAGGGGCTTGCGCCTGCAGGGAAGAGCGTCCCCACAATCAAAAACCCCTCACAAACGAGGGGGAATCTGACGAAGTCTGCTACAACGGCCGCATCCGTCTAAACCTCCGATACACAGTGTCATAAATCAACTTGGCATCTTCAGAGAGGTGGACGGATAAAACCAAATAGCATTTGCCCCCAAATTCAGGCGAGACGTTTGTCTTCCCGGCTTTCGGTGGAGAACAATACTTTATTATATTCACCGATGATCTCTCAAGGTTCGAACATATGTTCCTGTTGAAACACAAATCTGAAGTTTTTAAGAAATTCAAAGAATACAAGTACGAAGTTGAGAACCAAACGAGTAAAAGTATTAAATCCTACGATCTGATCGGGGAGGAGAATACTTGAGCACAGAATTCCGAGACTATTTAAAAGAGAATGAGATTCTCTCTCAGCTTACTCCTCCGTATACACTACAGCACAACGGTGTATCGGAACGGAGAAATCACATCCTATTAGATATGGTGCGCTCTATGATGAGTATTGATGAGTTGCCTATTTCCTTTTAGGGTTATGCACCCGAGACAGCTGCATATCTATTGAATAGGGTTCCGACCAAATCCGTGCCTACCACTCCATATGAGATATAGTATGGGAAGAGACCATCTCTTAAACGAGTTAAGATACGGGGTTGTCCGGCCTATGTTAAAAAGCAAAATCCGGACAAGCTCGAGGCAAGGTCTATTCTGTGCAAGTTTGTGGGATATCCAAAGAATTCATATGGATATATCTTCTACCACACCGAGGAACAAAAAGTGTTTGTTTCTCAATATGCCACTTTTTTAGAAAAGTAATTTGTTGTAAAATAAATTAATGGTAATGAGGTGGAGCTGGAAGAAGTTCCAGCTACACAAATTACAATTGATGATTTGGTAGAACCGGAGGATTCAATAATCCTCGACGAAGCTCAGCCACTCCGCAGATCTAGTAGGGTTCCTCATCCACCTGAGAGATACTACGGTTTTCTCATTGACGGTGAGAACAAGGAATGCATCATGGAAGATGATGACCGAACTAGTTTCGAGTTGGCCATCACAAGTGGAGACTCTGTGAAAAGGCTGGATGCTATGCGATTTGAGATGGAATCCATGTACACCAACAAAGTATGGACTTTGGAAGTTGCTCCTGAAGGGGTAAAACCCATCAGAAGCAAGTGGATCTTTAAGAAGAAAGTTGGTGTAGATGGAAAGATTGAGACCTTCAAAGCAAGACTTATAGAAAAAGGTTTTCGTCAACAACCAGGTGTCGATTATGATGAAACCTTTTCTCCAGTGGCTATGCTTAAGTCCATCGTATTTGCCATTGCTGCATACAATGACTACGAAATCTGGCAGATGGACGTCAGGACCGCTTTTCTAAATGGTGATTTAGAAGAGAGCGTGTACATGACACAGCCAGAGGGCTTCATAGACAGTGGGAGCAGCGGAAAGGTGTGCAAGCTGCTTAAATCAATTTATGGATTAAAGCAGGCATCGCGAAGCTGGAACATCTATTTTGATGTGGCAGTCAAAGAGTTTGACTTCATAAAAAACGTAGATGAACCTTGTATATACAAGAAGGTTATAGAGAGTAAGGTTTTCTTCCTCGTATTGTACGTGGATGACATACTCTTGATAGGAAATAATGTTCCTATGCTACGCTCGGTCAAGCTCTTCTTATCACAAAAGTTCTCCATGAAAGATCTAGGTGATGCTTCCTACATCCTGGGGATTAAGATCTATAAAGATAGATCTAAAAGGATATTGGGATTGTCCCAATCCAGGTACATTGATACCATACTAAAGAGATTTAGTATGGAAGATTCTAAGCGTGGTAATTTACCCGCTTGCTCAGGAATCACTCTCTCCAAAGAAATGTCCCCCAAAACTGATTTGGAGAGGGCTTGCATGCAAGGGATACCATATACTTCTGCAGTTGGGTCTATCATGTATGCGATGTTATGCACCAGATCGGATGTAGTCTACGCACTTAGTGTAGTAAGCAGGTATCAATCAGATCCTGGGGAGAAGCACTGGACAGCTGTGAAGAACATTCTTAAGTACTTGAGAAGGACTAAAGAAATGTTCTTGTTGTATGATAACGGTGAACTCTAGGTGGATTCCTTTACCGATTCGAGCTTCCAAAGTGATAAGGACGACAATAAGTCAGTCTCGGGTTTTTTCTTCACCCTCAATGGAGGGGCGGTATGTTGGAAGATGTTCCCCGTCGAAATATGGAGACGCAACCGCGCAAGTCCGTCTCGCCTAAATTTCGGGGCAGATGCTAATTGGTGTTATCCCTCCACCTCTCCGAAGATCCCAAGTTGATTTATGACACCGTGTATCGAATGTTTAAATGGATGCGGCCGATGTAGCAGACTTCGTCAGATTCCCCCTCATTTGAGGGGTTTTTGATTGTGGGGACGCTCTTCCCTGCAGGCGTAAGCCCCTGCAATTAATTACGCTACCGCATCGCGGTAACCACTTTCTCCTTCTCTAGATGGTCACTTCGTGTCGTGTGTGTTTGTTTTGTTTTTGGTTGCCCGTGGATTGTATACGGAGACTAATTTATGTTGTCGTCCATAGGACGTGGATTAGTCCAAATTCGTATCTTAGATTTGGGTTTGGGGGTTGGGTTTAAGGATACGTTAGTCTCATTTGAGACTAAGATCAACTTAAACGCTTGTTAAGGATACGTTAGTCCAATTTTAGACTAAAATCAACTTAACGGGATCATTTAGATCCAACAAAAGAGCATTTGGGCTCTGTTGTTTAGTTTAGGGATATTGCGGTCCAATATTAGTTTAAGGACATTACGGTCCGGTGTTAGTTTAAAGACATCACGGTCGAGGTTAAGGACATCATAGTCCGTGAGTTTAAAGACCTCACAGTCAAGGTTAAGGACATCATAGTCCGTGAATTTAAAGACCTCACAATCAAGGTTAAGGACATCATAGTCCGTGAAATGTGTAGTTGTCGGGACCCGTCACCTCTCTGAAGACGTTGAAGGATTACAACGACAAATATCAAAGGAGTGAAGAGATGTACCCTTGAACCAAAGTTGATTTGGGGATCTGTAGTCCAATTTGGAACTAAGATCAATTAATTAGATTATGAGCACATTGGCTCAGTTAAATCTGAATTGAGGACTTATGGCCAACTTGGGCTAAGTCCAATTGAGTTAGAAATGTTAGCCCTTTATTGGACCATTAGACATTTGTCTGGGTTTAGCCCCTCATCACTTAGCAATGCTAAACAAAAGTTTGAGGGCTCTGATAACATTTTTGTCTTTGACTGAGCATTAAACATTATAGCTCTGAGTTTTACTTTGTATGCCATAATTATGAGATTCAATTGAAGGGGAGGCTTGTCTCTGGACAACTTAGCCAATTTGGCTAAGATTGGCTTTAAAATAGTGTTAAACACTAGAGGACATCTGGTGGTCTTGTGTTCTCACGTGATGTATCTAAAACAGTGTTAAACACTGGAGACGAAATGCTCAAAATAGTGTTAAACACTAGAAAAGAGGGGGTCACATGGGGGCTCGTGAGGGCACCCAGAGATGGGGCCAGATCTCCTTTACTTTGTTCTCAGGACTGCAAATAAGTGTTAAACACATTTAGTTTTCATAGCCACCACGTGTGGGCACGTGATGGGTACTCATGCATTGATTTATTAGAATGTTTATTAGGGGTCACGTGAAGACACGTGAGAGCGCCCAAAGCCAGCATTGCCTTTGCTTTTGTTTTCTTTATTTTGGAAGCCACGTGGGAGCACGTGAGGCATTGCCTCCAAGCTTTTTCCTTCTCATTTTGTGGGATTTGTTCAGGGGTCACGTGGGGGCACGTGACCTAGTTTTATTCTTTCTTTTCTGATTACTGCGGATTGGGGTCACGTGTCATCACGTGACCAAGTTCTTTTACGTGCATGGAAATCTTTCAAGTCCCTTTATTTTAAGAATTAAATTCTCTGTAGGGTTAAACCCTAATGATGTTTTAGAAGAATTAAACTCCTATGAATGTGGAAGAATTAAATTCTCATATAGGGTTAAACCCTAGTTCTGTCTTGGAGGAATTAAATTCCTATGAGTTTGGGAGAATTGAATTCTCATGCAGGGTTGAACCCTAATTTTATTTGGAGGAATTAAATTCCTATGAATTTGGGAGAATTAAATTCTCATATAGGATTAAATCCTAATTTTATTTTTGGGAGAATTAAATTCTACAGACTCAATTCTCCCTCTAAGTTTTGGATCTGCATGGCGGAATCTCCCCGATGAGAATTAAATTCTCAGCTTGTGGGGAGATTTTCTTCTGCAGATCTTCAACCAGAGGAAGAACTAAGTTCTTGTGCAGAAGAGTTAAACTCTTAGATTGAGAATAAAATTCTCTTTTTTGTTTTATGAAGTTTTTATCTCTTTCCCCTTTCTCACCTAGGATTTCTTTTCTTGAGAATTGAATTCTCCTTTCTTTTCTCTCTGCTATTTTCTTTCAGAAAATTCCAAGATCCCAAAATTCTATCCTTCTTCTCCTGTTCTTGGCTCCTATTTATAAGAGAAGGAAAAGAATCAATTTGTTTAGTGAATCTTTCATTGAAAGATTTTTTTTTTAATTAACATGATCTTTTAGATCACTCAGTGAATTTTATTCACCATTGGATTTTTAAACCAGAAGATATTCTGTTTGTTATTTTTGGTGAAATTTAGGGAGATCTTTCCTTGTATAAAATCTTTCCATAAATTGGTGATTTTTAATCACCCTTGGATTTTTATTCCAACGGTGCTCCACTTTACAGAGCATAATCCTTTTTGTTTGGAAAGATTTAAAGAAATACTTTTCCAGTTAGGGTCATTGATTTCCCTAAATTAGAATTTAATTCTATTAACTCATAAGGCTTTTAAAGCCTATCACGTGTTGGCACGTGATCCCAACGTTTGACCATTGAAATAGAATTTAATTCTATCAATTAAAGAGCTGAGAGACATGTCACGTGTTGGCACGTGACCCTCTTTTATTCAGAATTTAACTCTGCTTTTTAACAGAGCTAAAGGACCATCACGTGTCAGCACGTGACCCTTGGTCACGTGTGAGCACGTGATGCCCCATTGGGGCCTTTCCTTAGCTGTTTTTGTTTACACTTTTTTTTATTAGAATTTAATTCTACAAAGTAGAAATCACAGGAAACAATCACGTGTCAACACGTGACCCTTGGTCACGTGTGAGCACGTGATACCTCATTGAGGTATTTCCTGATTTTTATCAGGAAACAAATGCCCCCACAACGTTGTTCTCACGTGTCTGCATGTAAGTGCAACACTGTCATCTTTGCGACCGTTGGATCTGTCTAGGGAATAGGGGAGATGAAACGTCTCCCATCACATCCTATAAATGCCAGCGTCCCTTCAGAAGCGCCTCCACTTTGCTCATCTTCTTCCTTTCTTACTTTTTCCCTTTTGAGAATCTAATTCTCTTTCCCAGAGCTTAGTTCTCTGTTTCAAAAATTTTCAGAGTTTAACTCTGTTGAAAGATTCCCTTTTCTCAGATAATGATCTTGAACGACTGAAGGACTTTTGCAGAAATCTTCGTTGGATTTTAAATCCATACCAAGGGTTTTTCCCTTTAACAAGAACCCATTTTTTTAAGTTCTTAAAAAGAAAACCACTCAATCTTTAAACAATAGACCTTTTAGGGTTTCTCTGATCTTCAGGGATCGATGGCGATACTTGTCTTTTTTCTGTAATTTAATTCCATTTCAAAGAGCTTCGGCTCTAAAAAAAAATTCTGGGAATTTAATTCCCCTGTTCAAAAGGAATTTAATTCCTCTGAAGAACTTAGTTCTTCCCCAAGAACTTCTTGGGGTTTTCTTGCCCTGAGTTGTTCTCAACAAAAGAAAACATTTGCAGTATGGTTTCATGGGAATTTAATTCCTTTGCCCTGCTTGATTTGTGCAGAGTCCAAGATGGATTTCTTTTTGTGGAATGTGTAGGGTCATTTGAAATCCACTGTCCATTTATTGAGAATCTTCCTTTTGTTCTCATTAAGCCGCCATCTTGATTTTGTGGGACCCATGCGTTTTGTAACCAATGGTCCCATAAAATGAGTCCTCTGTTGCTTTCTTCCACTGTCTTTTTCCATATGCATTTACAAACATATATATATATATACACGTGTTGGCTTCGCTTAACAGTTTCCCCTTCTTTTATTTCAGGCATAATGACTTCTGTTCCATACTTCTCTTTCACTCGCTCGGAGGCTGCCTTTCCTCAGTCACCGTCTGACGAGGAAGTGATGGCGATGATCAGGGCTCATGACCCGAATCGCGCCAATTTGCTTTTATGGGGGACCTGGTACGGTCACATCATCCACGGTCGCCGCAGTTTTCTTTGCGAGATACCGACGGAGCCTACCCGTCCGTTTCTGCCAATGGACCCTCCACGGACCGCCTTTGCTGTGGAGATGCTGGGCTGGACCCCTATGGGACGGCTTGAGCCTTCAACAACTGGTATTCCGAACCATCCGGTACCGGCTATAGATATTTTAGGGCGCCGCATTTGCCAGGACGAAGCCTAGCTATGGGGACAGATTTATAAGATAGGGCTTACCCCTCGACACCCCACGGGTTACCTTCTTTGGGCCCGTTACATCCTGTCCACCCATCGCGCGCGACTGTAGAGTGTCGGACTCTATCAGGCGATATATGCGTCTCTTTTCCACTATCAGTCTCCACATGTCTAGTGGGTTAAGGCCTTTTTGAACCAATGGAATCTTCCCATCAACACCTTCCTTATAGGGGACCACGAAGTTTCAATTTCTCTGGAAGAATTTCACGAGATCTCAGGGTTGCCGGTTAGGGGGACACTTTATGAAGAATTACTGCCTCCTGATGAGTATGTCTTCGAAACCGAGCCTGCCATGCTTGATGGCCTGTCGACCGAGAATGTCGTCCGCCACAAGCGCCCGAGTTTGATCAGGACCCTGAGTATTTTTGATAAACTGTTTACAGAGTCAGAGGAGCAGGGCGTCACTTTTAAAAGCTGTATCGCTTGCTTCCTTCGCGAAGATGTCCTCTCAAAGACGGCTCCGAAGTTCGCGAACATTAACGACCCCTTTGGGTTAGGTTTAAATAAGCGGCCGACTAAAGAAGAGGACCTGCCGCAGTACTACATTCCCATCATGTCAGCGGTATCTTTCGAGTCGATTGCAGCTCCTGGTATGGATGAGGAGACTTTCTTTGTGGGCTTCATCAGTGTTTGGCTTAGCTGGTTCGCCATTCCCATGCATCGTCGTTTCATGAGAGCCTCGGTTATTTACCCTGCTCATCGCATTGCTGAGAGAACGCGACTAGCTGTGGGCATTCCAGGGCTAGCGCATCTATATCATGGGTTAGGCGCCGTGGCCAATACTTCAACTCCAGACGTAGATGTGGTAAATTTCTCTCTTCATTACTTCACGTCCTGGATTGAGATGCACGTGCTGGGGCCTTTGCTACGCACTAAAGACCCAAATTTTATGACGCTTACACTTTTCCGCGACTCATGCGGTTGGTGGACGCTTCTGCTCTTGACCCGACTCAGTCTGGGGCCATTCGCGTGCTGGTCAATCCCTATGCCAATACAGGCGGGATGGTATTTAATGACCGAGTTCTTTCTGCTCTCTCAGGACCGGTCCAACAGCTCCACGACTTGTCGAAAGAGGGGGCACCTTCTCTGAGGCCATGGGAAGCCATGCATCTGTATTCGATCAGACCAGGTTACCTGGTATTTCGTCAGAATGGTGCGGCCTTTTTTATGCGGTACAACCCACACCGCTTTGCTCGGTAGCTTGGATACAAACAAAGCGTCCCCTTCGAAGCATTTATGGTGGCGCCTAGCCCATCGCCAGAAGCTGTTCGTGGCGCCGCTCATCACTTCATGCGGCTGAACACTGGCTCCCGTTTCATATTCCCGAAGCTGATCATATTCCTCGATGTGTGGGGTCATTCACGGGCTGGTACCTCCATCGAGTCAGTCCAATTATCGCTGAGGAGAGGAGGGTGCTTCTTGGATATGGGGCTCCCACTCCAATTCACGCCACGGGAGTTCCGCCGCAATCGCGTGCAACGGTTCGCCCTCCCTTGAGGGATACCAGCGTCGTGCTTATCCCAGAGGCGGCGGAAATGGACTTAACTCCCACAGCTGGTATGCCACTGCGTATTATGGCTCAATCAAGGGCTAATAGGGCGCCAGTAGCAGTGTCATCGGCCGCGGCGTCAACAATGGCCGTGTCGTCATTGGTAGCACCACCGAGCGAGGACATCGAAGGCGAAGTGGGCCAATGCCATACCAAAGCTCCACGGGGAAGGAAACGATCGTCTTCGGCGGTTAGTTCTGGGCCTAAGAGGCGGAGGAATATGGTCATTAATCTGCTCGACTCTTTAATAGAGTCTAAGCCTATTCTTCAAGACGAACCACTAGCCGTGCAAGTATCGGAAAGTGGTTTACTTTTCCCGGGTTCATCTGCCGAGGAAGCCGCACAATTGGCTGAGGCTATAAGATGTTCGCAAGATGAATCCGAGAACGTAAGGATTCTAAAGAGGCCTTACCCTGCCGTCATCTTTTATGAAGACCCTCTATCGATACGGCGGCGATTCATAGGCCCTTTGGAAGAATGGAGTGAGAGGGCCCTTAAGCAGGCCGTTTTGGCCGACGTCGAGGACGCGCTTTCATTGTGGACCGGTGGCTATGAGTCTACCCTCGGACCTCGGCGAGCACATCTCCTCATGAAGGAGTGTCGGCTTGAACAAGCCGTATTAGAGGCTCTCTTGCGCATTGGTATGTTCATGTATCTCCTTGTAATCTTTTGTATTGCTCGAGTACATATATATATATATATATATATATATATCCTTATCTTCGTATAAACCTTGTAGGGACTTCGGCGGTGATGGAGGATCCGGATTTAAGTCACGCTTTGACTGTAGACTCCACTAATATCCCAATGAAACACTAATTAGTGTGGAGGGGGTCGACACCACCGTTGCTCCTGCAACGGAGCCTCTCTTGGTGACTCCCGCTCCCCAAGCGCTTGCTTCTCCGGGAGAGGCATCTTTGTTGGTCGCCGATCCGATGGATCTTTCAAGGGGGGCCCAAAGATTAAGGGGCAGGTAATCAAGGCTACCGTCCTTCCGCTGGAGCCTGCAGTGGTGGCCACTGCTCCTTGCTCGGAAGTCGTTATACCGGCCCACGTCCTCGATGATGTGCCTGGGGGCACGGAGGAGGCCGCCGAAGCTGCTATCCCTCCAGCCCAGAATGGGAGAAGCATCGAAGGTAGTCTTCTATATTTTATATTAATGATCTCCCCATTATCTGAACCCTTCTGTCTTTTCAGAGTTGCGTGGATTGGCGGCGTCTATTGCCGATCTATCCCCCAGGAAGTCCTTTCAGCGCCTGTTGGAGCTGGCCGCTCCGCAGGCGATATCTCCTCAACGCATCGTCCTCTCTTCTGGGCAAGGTATGTGTCTTTTGCCCTTTCTTCACTGTGTTATTATTATTTTATATACTGACATTGATTTCTTCTACAGTTCTGGAAGCTGATGACGAGGTTGAAATTCTTGATGGGCCTGGGGAGCCTTCGGACCCCTCTTGCATGACTGTGGGTAAGTAAAGTCTCGCCGTTTCATTTGTTCTTTGCTTATAAGTTTCGCTGACTGTTTATAAATATGAACAGCTCTTCCAGTTCTTACCACGCTGTAGTCTCGCATCGCCATGCCACCCGGCCCCTATGCTCTGCGCACCTCAGAACGGATGGCAAAGCTAAGCCTCCACTCCTTGTCAGCCCTAATTGAGGATGTCCGTGCTGGCAGTCTGATCATGGCTGAAGCGTTTGCTGCTGAAGCCAACAGCTCTCTTCCCTTTCTTGCCACCTACCATAGTAAAACGTTGGTGCATGTCTGGGTTGAGTTTTGTCGGCAGGCGGAGGCTTGCTTGCATGTGCTTGAATGTACACGCCTTCCTTCGGAAGTTGTGGCCGCAAAGGCGAGCTTGCGGGGTCTAATTGATCGGTGTGCTGCGAACATGATATCATGTAAGAAAAGGCTCAGCCACAAGTTTTCGGAGAGGGAGCTGGCTTCCAAAGCGCTGGGGGAGCTTCAAGCCAGCCTTACGGCCAAGACCACTAAAGCGTATGAACTTTGGCGAGTGCTTTAAGAGGCTATCAAGGAGGTGGTAGCTATTGATAAGGCCGCCGTGTTCACTCGTGAAATGGTCGAAACCCATAAAGTCACTGAAAAAGAGCTTGAAGGCCGGCTTGCCTCCAACCAGGCCCAACAGGCTCAAGCGGAGGTCCGTCTTTTGACGATACTAAATCATGAAGCCAAAGCCCAGCGAAAAAGGGGTGAACTGGCAAACCTGCTGAATCGCCCGCCGACTTGAAGAATTGTATATATATTTTTTCATTCTTCCTTTGTACATACTCCTGAATGAGAGTATATTTTTGTGTTCTTTCACGAATTGTACTTTGTATTCATTTTGATTCATGAATAAAATACATGTTTTTCTTCACGATGTTGTGTCCCTTTTTAGTAAATGTATTCTGTGGATACTCTATCTCGATTTCTTTGCATGACAACGATGGCTTAGGATTCAGGGTTAAGATCTGCCTCCTAAGACTTTTCAACTTTATGAGCCGTGAGGGTCTCATAAAGAATTTTCACCCTACAGGTCGAGAGGATCCCGTAGGTGTAATTTCTCCTTAAGAATCGTGAGGATTCCTAAGTGTGTTTTCTCTTTTAAGTCGTAAAGATCTCACAAGAGAATTTGCTCCCTTACGAGTCGTGAGGACCCGTAAGTGATGGGTGAGATTACCCTTATCCGCAATTCACAGAATTAGGAGTTGCTCTGGATGCTTCGCACGGGGTCATAGCCGTGTTCTGCAAGGACCAGGCTCCGCTCTGGACGTTTCCCACGGGGTCATGATTGACTTAAGCCGCATTCCACGTAACCAGGAATTTTGCTCTGGATGCTTCCCACGGGATCATAGCCGTGTTCTACGAAGACCAGGCTCCGCTCTGAATGCTTCATACGGGGTCATTGCCGTGCTCTGCAAGGACCAGGATCCGCTCTGGACGTTTCCCACGGGGTCAGGATTGCCATAAGCCGCGTTCCACGTAACCAGGAATTTTGCTCTGGATGCTTCCCACGGGGTCATAGCCGTATTCTGCGAGGACCAGGCTCTGCTCTGGATGCTTCACACAGGGTCATTGCCGTGCTCTGCGAGGACCAGGATCCGTTCTGGACGTTTCCTACGGGGTCAGGATTGACATAAGCCGCGTTCTACGTAATCAGGAATTTTGCTCTGGATGCTTCCCACGGGGTCATAGCCGTGTTCTGTGAGGACCAGGCTCCACTCTGGATGCTTCACACAGGGTCATTGCCATGCTCTGCGAGGACCAAGATCCGCTCTGGACGTTTCCCACGGGGTCAGGATTGACATAAGCCACGTTCCACGTAACCAGGAATTTTTCTCTGGATGCTTCCCACGGGGTCATAGCCGTGTTCTGCGAGGACCAGGCTCCACTCTGGATGCTTCACACGGGGTCATTGCCATGCTCTGTGAGGACCAGGATCCGCTCTGGACGTTTCCCATGGGGTCAGGATTGACATAAGCCGCGTTCCATGTAACCAGGAATTTTGCTCTGGATGCATCCCAAGGGTCATAGCCATGTTCTGCGAGGACTAGGCTCCACTCTGGATGCTTCACACGGGATCATTGCCGTGTTCTGCGAGGACCAGAATCCGCTCTGGACGTTTCCCATGGGGTTAGGATTGACATAAGCCGCGTTCCACGTAACCAGGAATTTTTCTCTGGATGCTTCCCATGGGGTCATAGCCGTGTTCTGGGAGGACCAGGCTCATCTCTGGATGCTTCACACGGGGTCATTGTCGTACTCTGTGAGGACCAGGATCCGCTCTAAACGATTCCCACGGGGTCAGGATTGACATAAGCCGCGTTCCACGTAACCAAGAATTTTGCTCTGGATGCTTCCCACGGGGTCATAGGCGTATTCTGCGGGGACCAGGCTCCACTCTGTATGCTTCACACCGGGTCATTGCCGTGCTCTGCGAGGATCAGGATCCGCTCTGGACGTTTCCCACGGGGTCAGGATTGACATAAGCCGCGTTCCACGCAACCAGGAATTTTGCTCTGGATGCTTCCGACGGGGTCATAGCCGTAGTCTGCGAGGACCAGGCTCTGCTCTGGATACTTTACATGGGGTCATTGCCGTGATCTGTGAGGACCAGGATCTGCTCTAGACGTTTCCCACGGGGTCAGGATTGACATAAGCCGCGTTCCACGTAACCAGGAATTTTGCTCTGGATGCTTCCCACGGGGTCATAGCCGTGTTCTGCGAGGACCAGGCTCCGCTCTGGATGCTTCACACGGGGTCATTACCGTGCTCTGCGAGGACCAGGATTCGCTCTGGACATTTCCCACGGGGTCAAGATTGACATAAGCCGCGTTCCACGTAACCAGGAATTTTGCTCTGGATGCTTCCCACAGGGTCATAACCGTGTTCTGTGAGGACCAGGCTCCGCTGTGGATGCTTCACACGGGGTCATTGCCATGCTCTGCGAGGACCAGGATCCGCTCTAGACATTTCCCACGGGGTCAGGATTGACATAAGCCGCGTTCCACGTAAACAGGAATTTTGCTCTGGATGCTTCCCACGAGGTCATAGCCGTGTTCTGCGAAGACCAGGCTCCGCTCTGGATGCTTCACACGGGGTCATTGCCGTGCACTGCGAAGACCAGGATCCGCTCAGGACGTTTCCCATGGGGTCAGGATTGACATAAGCCGCGTTCCACGTAACCAGAAATTTTGCTCTGGATGCTTCCCACGGGGTCATAGCTGTATTCTGCGAGGACCAGGCTCCGCTCTAGATGCTTCACACGGGTTCATTGACGTGCTCTGCGAGGACCAGGATCCGCTCTGGACGTTTCCTATGGGGTCAGGATTGACATAAGCCGCGTTCCACGTAACCAGGAATTTTGCTCTGGATGCTTCCCACGGGGTCATAGCCGTGTTCTGCGAGGACCAGGCTCCGCTCTGGATGCTTCACACGGGATCATTGCCGTGTTCTGCGAGGACCAGGATCCGCTCTAGACATTTCCCACGGGGTCAGGATTGACATAAGCCGCGTTCCACGTAACCAGGAAATTTGCTCTGGATGCTTCCCACGGGGTCATAGCCGTATTCTATTAGGACCAGGCTCCGCTCTGGATGCTTTGCACGGGGTCATTGCCGTGCTCTGTGAGGACCGGGATCCGCTCTAGACATTTCCCACGGGGTCAGTATTGACATAAGCCGCGTTCCACGTAACCAAGAATTTTGCTCTGGATGCTTCCCACGGGGTCATAGCCGTATTCTGCGAGGACCAGGCTCCGCTCTGGATACTTCACACTGGGTCATTGCCATGCTCTGCGAGGACCAGGATCCGCACTGGACGTTTCCCACGGGGTCAGGATTGACATAAGTCGCGTTCCACGTAACCAGGAATTTTCTCTGGATGCTTCCCACGGGGTCATAGCCGTGTTCTGCGAGGACCAGGCTCTGCTCTGGATACTTCACATGGGGTCATTGCCATGCTCTGCGAGGACCAGGATCCGCTCTGGACGTTTCCCACGGGGTCAGGATTGACATAAGCCGCGTTCCACGTAACCAGGAATTTTTCTCTGGATGCTTCACATGGGATCATAACCGTGTTCTGCGAGGACCAGGCTCCACTCTGAATGCTTCACACGGGGTCATTGCCGTGCTCTGCGAGGTCCAAGATCCGCTCTGGACGTTTCCCACGGGGTCAGGATTGACATAAGTCGCGTTCCACGTAACCATGAATTTTGCTCTGGATGCTTCCCACGGGGTCATAGCCGTGTTCTGCGAGGACCAGGCTCCGCTCTGGATGCTTCACACGGGGTCATTGTCGTACTCTGCGAGGACCAGGATCCGCTCTGGACGTTTCCCACGGGGTCAGGATTGACATAAGCCGCATTCCACGTAACCAGAAATTTTGCTCTGGATGCTTCCCACGGGGTCATAGTCGTGTTCTGCGAGGACCAGGCTCCGCTCTGGATACTTCACACGGGGTCATTGCTATGCTCTGTGAGGACCAGGATCCGCTCTGGACGTTTCCCACGGGGTCAGGATTAACATAAACCGCGTTCCACATAACCAGGAATTTTGCTCTGGATGCTTCCCACGGGGTCATAGCCGTGTTCTGCGAGGACCAGGCTCCGCTCTGGATGCTTCATACGGGATCATTGTCGTGCTCTGCGAGGACCAGGATCCGCTCTGTACGTTTCCCACGGGGTCAGGATTGACATAAGTCGCGTTCCACATAACGAGGAATTTTGCTCTGGATACTTCCCACGGGGTCATAGCCATGTTCTGCGAGGACCAGGCTCCGCTCTGGATGCTTCACACGGGGTCATTGCCGTGTTCTGTGAGGACCAAGATCTGCTCTGGACGTTTCCCACGGGGTCAGGATTGACATAAGCCGCGTTCCACGTAACCAGGAAGGGTTGACTTTATCCGCATTTCACGGAGTCGGGGTATGACTCTCGGTCATCTGTGCACTGCCGAGTCATGAAACTGGGAGTTGTCGCTGTTCCGCTTTGCTTGTTGTTGTGTCTGTTGTACTGAGACGAATGTTGAGATGATCTCCAGGCTATCTGTGAACCGTCGAGATTTGGCTTCTTCTTCTGATGAAGCCTGGGGAGGAAAAGTGTGATTCCTTCTTTGTTTGCGCCCCTGGATTGTATACAGGGATTGATGTGATATCGCCTGTAGGGCAAAAATTTCATTATATTTTTTTATTTCTTTCCGCGATGCTCTATCATTTCAGCTTTTATATCGCGAAGGTCGCGATTGCCCAATCATTTCGGCTATTTTTCGCGGTGCCCAATCATTTCGGCTATTTGTTTTATTTTTACTCGCTGCTTTTTATTGCGAGTTGCCCAATCATTTCGGCTATTTCGCATGCATACATTTTTACTTGCAGATTTTGTTGCAAGGTGCCCCATCATTTCGGCTATTTCGTACGCATGTGTGGCTCATTGGCTTTTCACTGCAAGCTTGGAATTAGACACCGATTTCGGCATCAGTATCGCTACAACTGAGATATTGCCAGGAGCGAATCATCATTTGCCTCTGTCGATGACGAGCAAAGGTGGCTTAGTAAACAGGGTTAAGATCCTATCGACTAAGGCTTTTGATTTCATGAGCCGTAAGGGTCCCATAAAGGTATTTCTCCCTACAAGTCGTGAGGATCTCGTAGGTGCATTTTCTCCCTAGGATTCGTGAGTATTCCTAAGTGCATGATCTCTTATAAGTCGTAAGGATCTTACAAGAGTGCTTTCTCCTTATAAGTCGAGAGGGCTTACAAGGGGGTTCACCGTGCAAACATATCCCTAGTCACGATTGGGAATTTGTTAGGGAAATGTTTATTCGCGCCCGTGGATTGTATACAAGGATCAACATTGAGCCGCTTGTAGGGCAGTATTGGAGGTGGTGGTAGCCACTTAAGAACAGGTTCAGATTCCTGTAACTTAAGACTTTTGAATCTTATGAGCCGTGAGGGTTTTAAAAGAGGTTCTCCTTACGAGTCGTGAGGATCTCGCAAGTGTAATTTCTTCTTAGGAGTCGTGAGGATCCCTAAGTGTGTTGCTCCCTTGTGAGTCGTAAGGATCTCACGCAGGTGGTTTCTCCTCACAAGGTCGAGAGGACCTTGCAAATGTCTTTTAACGAGATTGCGCCCTTTTGGGTTTTCACAAAACTCGCCGGTAGCCCTGCTGTTTTTACTCACGGAGCCCTTTCGGGTTTTCATCCGTGCCCATTTTGCTTATGGACATACATTTTTCTTTTTTTCCTTTTTTTTATTCTTTTATTATTCTTTTTTTTGGTATCAGCCTTAGGATACTGCAATCCACAGTAGTTTATTGACGTCTCGGTCAACAACCAGCTTTAGGACATAGTGGTCCATCGTTAGTTTAAGGACGTTTCGGTCCGTCGTTAGTTAAGGACGTTTCGGTCCGTCGCCGGTTACTACTTATAGAGTTTGGGCTTAGGAAGATAGTGAGCGGACATAGGTGTCGTCATCTATTGTTAACCTAGGCCGTGACTCGTCAAGCGTAATATTTCTTCAGGAAGCGACCGTTTATTGGCCTGAAAGGTCTTTCATCATGCATGTCCATGAGTAGATAGGTTCCACCGTGGTAAACTTTGTCTATGATATACGGGCCTTCATAGTTCGGCTCGAATTTCCCCCGCTTGGCGCGATTGGGGATCATAGGTCTTTTAACCACTAGCACGAGTTCGCCTTGGCGGAACGTTCTCGGCCTAGTTAATTTTTCATATGAGCGCGTCATCTTTGCTTTATAAGCCTCCAGATTTTGTTGCGCTATGAGTCGGGTTTCATCAAGGGCATCGTGCTCCTCAAGCCGAAGGTGAGCATTCTCTTCATCTGTTAGCTCGTAATGAACCGCCACTCGTAGAGAGGGCAACTCTATCTCGAGGGGAAGTACCGCCTCTGTACCGAACACCAATGCATATGGCGTTGTGTTTGTAGCCGTTTTGAACGTAGTTCGATACGCCCAGAGAGCTTCATGCAGTCTCTCATTCCAGTCCTTCTTATTTCGAGACACCGTCTTTTTCACGATTTTCGTCAAGGTCTTGTTGAGAGCCTCAGCTAGACCGTTAGCTTGCGGATTATAGACTGAGGGGTATCTCCAGTCTATGTTATGCTGTTGTGCAAAGCGGCTGATCTTATGGCTTCTGTAGGCTGGCCCGTTATCGGAGATGATCCGTCGCGGAGTGCCGAACCGATAAATGACGTGTGTCTTGAAGAAATGGAGTATATTATCCGTCTTCACTTCCCTCAGCGGTACTGCTTCTGCCCATTTGGAGAAGTAATCAGTTATCGCTAAAATGAATCGATGTCCTCTGGACGATGCTGGTTCGATGGGGCCGATTATGTCAGTCCCCAACATTTCAAACGGCCAGCTAGCCACTGTCGGATGTAGTGGATTCGGATGCTGGTGGATAAAATCCCCATGGATCTGGCACGAGTGGCATTGTTTCGCATACTCAAGGCAATCCTGAATCATCGTGGGCCAATAGTAGCCCATCCTTTTGATCTTCAGCTTCATCTTCGGCCCGGCTTGGTGAGAACCGCAGAGTCCATCGTGAGTTTCTTGGACGACTCTCTTTGCCTCTTCAGGTCCCAAGCATCCCACACGGCCCGGACCTTTTCTTTTCCCTTATCTTTTCAATTCGCGGGCCTGAGATTCTTTTCGGGCAGCGTATGATTGTGCAGCTGAATATTTTCATAGGTCTTCGGTTCTTCCTCTTTTCCCGAGGTGGATTCTTTAAAGAGAGGGCCAAGAGTCATTTCTTCATCAGAGTCACTCCCAAAGATAAGAACTTGCGATCCCCCAACGTCGACCATGTGACAGTTGCCGGGAGTTCTTTTACGCTCCTCGGTCGTACTTCTTTGCTCCCGACGAGTTTTGTGTTTCATCCGCTTGAAATTTTGCCGGTGAGTAACATATCCCTGCCACCATCTTTTAAAAGCGTTGCACTCTTCGGTAGGGTGCGCAATCTTTCGATGATATAAGCAGTAGCTACGCTGCATTTCTGCTTCACCAAGAATGTTTCCTTCGGAGGGTGGCAGCTTCATTCCCATTGATATGGCTTTGGCGAACCTCTTCCTCGTTTTGAACCCGCTTTTATTTGCGGCGGATGTACTTTGATTTGGCGGGAGCGTTTCAACCCTTTCGTCCAGTCGCCGGCGCTTGGCTTTTTCAAATATGGCCATCTCACGCTCTCGAGTAGCTTTGCTTTTAATAAGAGCTTCATTCAGGAATGCATCAATCATTTCGTCTGATGGCCCTAAAAGTTCCGGCTCAGGATCTGCCCCTAGTTTCTCTGTGTAAGGAGCTTCTTCATCGTTTATCGACGAGTGAGAGATCACATGACAACTTGCTATGTAATCTTCATATTCATCCGACGAGTCTTCTCCATCATCTTCGTCCTCAAGGACGTGACTGAGAAATTCTTGGAGTGTGATTGGAGTCCGCGCCTTCTGGTTATACTCTTCCAGCGCGTCAATCTATTTTTGCAGGTCCGTGCGCCTGTCACCAGGCTTCACGATCTTCTTGGATTTCTTCTTCTTCTTCAAAGATTTTGACGGGTGGGTGTGAGCACTTTGACTATCACCGCCAATTTTTGGAGTTGGACGCGGCTTCAGCATTCCCTTGATAATCTCGGGTTCCAGCGGATTCTTCCACCTGATCGCCGGGCATGTTTGGAGATCATTCAGCATTCTTTTAGTTTTGGAAGAAAGAGCGACCTCCAATGGAGCTTCTTCTATGAAAGAGCATGATGCCCCCGGTGTGTCTGTCTTCTTGGGAGCGTGTGGCTGTGGTGGGTTCACCTTCCAATTCTTAGACAACGCAAACTTGCCTTGTTGGTATTGGTCCTCGATCCATCCCTTAAAGACGAAGCAATCTTCAATTGGATGGCTTACCGTTTGATGGTAAGGGCAATAATTAGGACTATTAGCCTCGCCGGGTTGCAATGGTCGTTTCGGATTCGGAAAATTGATGAGCCTGTTGCGCACCGCCAGTTCGAACAGTCTTTTTGTTTTGTCCCGAGGGAATGAATAAGGACGTTTCATTTTCTTATTATAGTATCGCCGTCTCTCTTCTAGTTGATCCGTTAGTTTCGGGGCACTGGGCTGCTGTTGAGTATTCGCAACGAATGTCGCTTTCCCTTTACCCTTTTCGTTCTGCGGCTCCGGCTTTGGAGGAGACGGTCTATGACCCATCTGGTCCATTTGGGTCAGTTTGTCGATCAAGGCTTGGAACGTGGTCGGCTTGAAGAACATCATGAATTGGGAAATAGTTGCCTGAGGGTCCAGAGTGTCCACGAACATACCCACTGCCGGCGCTTCCTCGATGAGCTGCTCACATTTTGACCATAAATTTTGCCACCGTATTGCGTATTGTACCCAAGTTTCGCCTGGCTTCATCCTGGCATTAATTAACGCGGTAATCGGGGTACGCTCGCTAGCGCTCGCGAATCGCTGGGTGACTAATAGCTCCATCTCTGCAAAAGTCTTGACGGAGTCGTTTGGAAGTTCAGAATACTACTCGAATGCTGTCTCCGACAAACTTCCAACAAACTGGCGAAGCAATAGTTTGTCATCCCCTCCAGTGTTGCCGCACAGAGCCCTAAATTGAGCAACGTGCTGGTGTGGATTTCCCGTCCCTTTATATACATGAAATTTAGGGATTGTATATCCTGGTGGGTACTTTATTTGGTCATACCAGCCTGGATATGGTCGCCCAGTTTTAACAATTTGGCCGGCCGCTTCATTCGCCTGGTGAGCTCGTATTTGCTGAGCAATGTAATCATCCAGAGCGGCCTTGGAGATGGTTTCCTCTTTGGCTGCTGAAAGAGCCGGAGGAGGGTTCGATGTCTCCCCTCTGTCGTCTTCAATGATAATCGGGGGGTCTTCAGCCGGAGGTTCCGGCTGTAACATCATCCCTACCATGTCTTAGAACAAGAGAGCCATTCGTTTTATATTGGCTGCCTGTTCCGCAGCCTCTTTTTCTTTCCTCTCAAGCATTCTTCGGAGGAATTCGGTGTCAGTTTCTTGTTCCTGACGCTGCTCCGGGGTTTCTGGATTTTCTCTTGGCCCAATAAGTGCGGCCATTGCAGTCAGCATCTCCTGAAGTTTCTGCTCCTATTGTTCCTGAGCCTTCGTTATTGATCGGGTAAGCGGTCGATGGCCCGTAGAAGCATGGCTTTCCTCTTTTCCGGAAGCCATATAAACGGTATGCACCATCATGCCCCCAGACTTGGGACGTTTGGGCTCAGCGTCTTTGCGGTTTGCCGCAGTCACAGGGGCATTCTCCAGCCTCCTTTTCTTGTTAACGGTCGACGTCGAAGGGGCCATTGCAGTGGGCACCCAAACAGCTGTTGCCTTTTGTGGCTTGGCAGGATTGTTCTCTTCTTGCTGAACTTTCACTTTCTTCTGTCGGTAAGGGTAATCTTGATCAATCACCGACTCCTGGACCTGTCTCCAGACTTTGTAAATTTTGGAGGACAGCCGCTGAGGGGGCTGCTCCGGCTTCTTCTCTGGAGAATTCTCCACGGGTGGAGGAGATCTCTTCAGCACTGCAGTAAGAGAGTTTCTGCGCACTTTGTTAAGCAGTTCAAAGCTATTCCTGGTTGGAACAGCAGTATCGATCTCCACCGTTGGAGCTGGTGGAGTAAATCCAGACGGAGAGCTGCCCCCAGTCTTCCGTACTCGGCGCCAGTGACGACGGCGAGCATGTCGCGCAGATGGTATTGGTTCAGCTACAGGGATGGCTTTGTCATACCCCCTGTTCTGGTGAGGCGCTGCTGGTACCATCCTTTTAAAGACCGACGTCCGTTGAGCAGCAGTATCCAATCTGCCAAAGACAGACCTTTGGGCGGGAACGGGGGCCGGAACAGTCAGTCTTGTGAAGACCGACCCTTTGGCAGGAGAAGCCGCCTTGACGACTTCGAGAGCAGGGATTGATATCCTCTTCGGAATAACCTTTTCTGGAATTGCAGGCTTCATCATGGGCCCATATGAACTTTGGCCTAGTCTGTCAAAGACTGAGGCGTTGGAGCTGAGCGACCCATTGAGAGGAGCCGCAGTAGTTGTAAGCCGATCAAAGACCGACTTCTTCTGAGCTTCTTGTGTTGGTACAGGAGCGCTGAAGCTCATTGGCGGGAGCATGGTCCCGAATAACAATCCAATGGTGGTCTGAGTGACCTGTTCCACCGGCATAGCGAAGATGGAGGCCGCTTGGGGCCCATAAGTCACTCCTCCGGACGGTATGGGGCGAAGTTGCAGTTAGTGCAGGTTGAAGCCATTGATCTTCTATTTTCTGCACGGAGCAAGACACCAAATCTTAGTACCTCGAACCTAAGGGCAACCATATCAAACCGCGATTTGTTCGCGAACACGACACACGAAGTGTGGAGTGGAAAGAGGAAAAAGTCCCACCAGGCGTGCCAGAATCTGTTCCCCGCCGAAACATGGAGACGTAACCGCGCAGGTCCGTCTCGCCTGAATTTCAGGGAAGATTCTAATTGGTGCTTTCCGTCCACCTCTCCGAAGATGCCAAGTTGATTTATGACACCGTGTATCGAAGATTTAAACGGATGCGGCCGATATAGCAGACTTCGTCAGATTCCCCCTCATTTGAGGGGGTTTTGATTGTGGGGACGCTTTTCCCTGCAGGCGCAAGCCCCTGCAGTTAATTACGCTACCGCATCACGGTAACCACTTTCTCCTTCTCCAGATGGTCACTTCGTGTCGTGTGTGTTTGTTTTGTTTTTGGTTGCCCGTGGATTGTATACGGAGACTAATTTATGTGGTCTCTCGTAGGGCGTGGATTAGTCCAAATCCGTATCTTCTTAGATTTGGGGTTTGGGGTTGGGTTTAAGGATACGTTAGTCTCATTTGAGACTAAGATCAACTTAAACGCTTGTTAAGGATACGTTAGTCCAATTTTAGACTAAGATCAACTTAACGGAATCATTTAGATCCAACAAAAGAGCATTTGGGCTCTGTTGTTTAGTTTAGGGACATTGCGGTCCAATATTAGTTTAATGACATTACGGTCCAGTGTTAGTTTAAAGACATCACGGTCGAGGTTAAGGACATCATAGTCCGTGAGTTTAAAGACCTCACAGTCAAGGTTAAGGACATCATAGTCCATGAGTTTAAAGACCTCACAGTCAAGGTTAAGGACATCATAGTCCGTGAAATGTGTGGTTGTCGAGACCCGTCACCTCTCTGAAGACGTTGAAGGATTACAACGACAAATATCAAAGGAGTGAAGAGATGTACCCTTGAACCAAAGTTGATTTGGGGATCTGTAGTTCAATTTGGAACTAAGATTAATTAATTAGATTATGAGCACATTGGCTCAGTTAAATCTGAATTGAGGACTTATGGCCAACTTGGGCTAAGTCCAATTGGGTTAGAAATGTTAGCCCTTTATTGAACCATTAGACATTTGTCTGGGTTTAGCCCCTCATCACTTAGCAATGCTAAACAAAAGTTTGAGGGCTCTGATAACATTTTTGTCTTTGACTGAGTATTAAACATTATAGCTCTGAGTTTTACTTTGTATGTCATAATTCTGAGATTCAGTTGAAGGGGAGGCTTGTCTCTGGACAACTTAGCCAATTTGGCTAAGATTGGCTTTATAATAGTGTACACTAGAGGACATCTGGTGGTCACGTGTCCTCACGTGATGTATCTAAAACAGTGTTAAACACTGGAGACGAAATGCTCAAAATAGTGTTAAACACTAGAAGGAAGGGGTTACATGGGGGCACGTGAGGGCACCCAGAGGTAGGGCCAGATCTCCTTTACTTTGTTCTCAGGACTGCAAATAAGTGTTAAACACTTTTAGTTTTCATAGCCACCACATTTGGGCACGTGATGGGTACTCATGCATTGATTTATTAGAATGTTTATTAGGGGTCACGTGAAGACACGTGAGAGCGCCCAAAGCCAGCATTGCCTTTTCTTTTGTTTTCTTTATTTTGGAAGTCACGTGGGAGCACGTGAGGCATTGCCTCCAAGCCTTTTCCTTCTCATTTTGTGGGATTTGTTCAGGGGTCACGTGGGGGCATGCGACCTAGTTTTATTCTTTCTTTTCTGATTACTGCGGATTGGGGTCACGTGTCATCACGTGACCAAGTTCTTTTACGTGCATGGAAATCTTTCAAGTCTCTTTATTTTAAGAATTAAATTCTCTGTAGGGTTAAACCCTAATGATATTTTAGAGGAATTAAATTCTTATGAATGTGGAAGAATTAAATTCTCATATAGGGTTAAACCCTAGTTCTGTTTTGGAGGAATTAAATTCCTATGAGTTTGGGAGAATTGAATTCTCATGCAGGGTTGAACCCTAATTTTATTTCGAGGAATTAAATTCCTGTGAATTTGGGAGAATTAAATTCTCATATAGGGTTAAACCATAATTTTATTTTTGGGAGAATTAAATTCTCCAAACTCAATTCTCCCTCTATGTTTTGGATCTGCATGGCAGAATCTCCCCGATGAGAATTAAATTCTCAACTTGTGGGGAGATTTGTTTCTGCAGATCTTCAACCAGAGGAAGAACTAAGTTCTTGTGCAGAAGAGTTAAACTCTTAGATTGAGAATTGAATTCTGTTTTTTGTTTTATGAAGCTTTTATCCCTTTTCCCTTTCTCACCTAGGGTTTCTTTTCTTGAGAATTGAATTCTCCTTTCTTTTCTTTCTGCTATTTTCTTTCAGAAAATTCCAATATCCCAAAATTCTATCCTTCTTCTGCTCTTCTTGGCTCCTATTTATAGGAGAAGGAAAAGAATCAATTTGTTTAGTGAATCTTTCATTGAAAGTTTTCGTTTGTTTTTTTTAACTAACATGATCTTTTAGACCACTCAGTGAATTTTATTCACCATTGGATTTTTAATCCAGAAGATATTCTGTTTGTTATTTTTGGTGAAATTTAGGAAGATCTTTTCTTGTATAAAATCTTTCCATAAATTGGTGATTTTTAATCACCCTTGGATTTTTAATCCAACGGTGCTTCACTTTACAGAGCATAATCCTTTTTGTTTGGAAAGATTTAAAGAAATACTTTCCCAGTTAGGATCTTTGATTTTCCTAAATTAGAATTTAATTCTATTAACTGATAAGGCTTTTAAAGCCCATCACGTGTTGGCACGTGATCCCAACATTTGACCATTGAAATAGAATTTAATTCTGTCAATTAAAAAGCCGAGCGACCTGTCATGTGTTGACACGTGACCCTCTTTTATTCAGAATTTAACTCTGCCTTTTAACAGAGCTAAAGGACCGTCACGTGTCAGCATGTGACCCTTGGTCACGTGTGAGCACGTGATGCCCCATTGGGGCTTTTCCTTAGCTGTTTTTGTTTACACTTTTGTTTGATTAGAATTTAATTCTACAAATTAGAGATCATAGGAAATAATCACGTGTCAACACGTGACCCTTGGTCTCATGTGAGCACGTGATACCTCATTGAGGTATTTCCTGATTTTTATCAGGGAACAGAAGAGTTCCAAGCAAGATACCGTGGCAGACTCGATGATGGAGGATGAATACATTGCTGCCAACGATGCTGCCAAAGAGGCTGTCTGGATGAAAAAGTTCATAGCTGAACTTGGTGTGGTTCCATCCATTAAGTATCAATACCTTTGTATTATGATAACAATGGAGCTGTGGTTTTAGCCAAGGAACCCCGGTCCCATCAGCGATCCAGACATATTCTTAGGCGGTATCATCTGATCCGGGAGATAGTTTATCACCGGGAGATCGAGGTCAGGAGATTTGACACGAAGGACAACACAGCGGATCCACTTATGAAGGCCCTCCCCCAGACGCAATTTGAGAGACTTTTTGGGATGTTGGGTATGCGATACTACAACAACTAGCCTTAGTACAAGTGTGAGATTGTTAGTGATATGTATGCCCTAGAGGCCATTATTGTATATTATAGTGGATGCTTGGACACACACACACACACACACACACACACACACACATAGAGAGAGAGAGGACTTTCTTGCTCGACATGATAGTATGCTATCTGGTTGCACTTTGTCTTAACATGTACACTTATATTATTCTGTCTCTCTAATACATATTGATAAAGACCTTAGGATGTTAGCTTGACTACCAAGACTATGATGCAGATCATACTAGTGGGGCTTGTGTAGTCTGTAAACACATCTTTTAACCGTTCCTAGTCAAGGGAGTATCGAGACATGGCATTGATATTCCAGAGTAGACTAGTGTGTATATTTCTTGACCCTGTATAGGGACGATGGTTGATCCCATAACCATTGGTGTTTGACATCAAGGATTGTACACAGGTGCTCATTAGAGAATGGGTACACCAAACAGGACTCGCCGAGAACTCCTAGATGGTACCATACCTATCGTCAGATAGCAGTTCTCTGGTGACACCGGTACAGGTTAGTCTGTAGACCCAAGATCATCATAGAGTCTTGTGTGGTTCCCACTGTGCTTTGATTTCCTCCCTACCATGGCTCAAAGGAGTCGTGCAAACAGGTGGATTTTGGGTACAGTCCCGAGTCACATGGAGGCATTGAGCGATAGGAGGGGTTTCGTCTCTCCTGGTATAGGGAGTTGATGTTGCGCTATACTCGATTGGCTATAACAGTAAGTCCCTGGCCAGGGCTGATGAGATTTACTGGAAAGTGTTATCAGTAGTTTTTCGAACGGTTATAGGCCACACATCGGCATAACTTATCAAGTTACTGGGGTCTGACGATTCCACTCCTAGACTTGATATGCGGCATATCAGACGAAGAGACCGGACTGTACGGTAAGTGTTGCTTATAGGCTTTGCGGGAGTTTGGACAAGCTTGCTTGTTGATCTTCTATTCGCTCAATACCTGGGTAGTCATTACGTCCAGCTAGTACCGCTGACGGCTTGTAGGTGACCGATGTGATCATTACCTACTGCTGGCGTATTGACGAGTCTTTAGAGTCTCACACAGAGGTTTCCTAACTCAAGCAAAACGAAGTAGGGCACATATGGTGATATGTGCGGGAGCTTGATTAAATACGAGTATATGATACCGTATTCTAATCTCGCGATATATGATATCGGATAGGTTATATGCGATATAACCGGATTATTGAATTAAGTGTTGATTTGATAAATTGATATGCATATAAATGATATTAGTCGGTTGTAAATGATATAACCGGATTATTGAATCAAGTGTTGATTTAATAATTTGATATATATTTATATATTAACTAATATTGTGCTCACTTAATGATTTTCTTCTCTTGGTATTGTATATATATGTATATATAATGTGTGTGTGTATTTATATAAAATGATATATTGTGTCATGGTGGATGATACATAGAACATGGGTGTATGAGATTCACACCATGACCTAAAAATTATTGGGTGATTATTTATTAAGAGGAAAATAAAAATTAGTTGGAAATGAACATGGCTTAGATGCTTGTAGAAGCATGTAGAAGCCATGACTCATCTCACCAATTTTGTTTTTATTCTAGATATTTTCTCACCCAACCTTTATCTTTAGCCCATGGTTAATTCTCTTATCATCACACTTAAGATATTTCTTCACCCTAGTTCATCTTCTTCCTCTCTAGGTTTTCTTGTGTTGAAGAAAGAAAAAGAGAAATACATTTCTAAAGTGAGCAAAATTCCTATTTCATCAACCCAATCTCATCTAGCCCATTAGATTAGGTTGTTTACTTTACTAGTTCTTTGATTAGTGAAGAGGTAGCTTGAGTTATGGAAACTTCAAGGTGGATCATCTTCGGCCTTGAAGACGACGAAGCAAGCTCGTTCCTTTCACCAAGTAGAGCCTAAAAAGAGATGTAGGGACTACTACTTGGAGCTTAGGGACTACTACTTGGAGCTATTGAAGTGAAGGACTTGGTCTATAAAGGTTGTAATTTTCTTCACTTAGTTTAGAATATCTTTACTTGCTTACAAAACCCTAATTCTCTAGTTCGATTCTTGATTAGTATAGCTTAGCCCACTGGATTTTTTAAAATTGCATACTTGATGCCTCTAGAAACCTAATAGTGGTGCTAATACATACTTTCACTCCTGAAGGGGTGAAGCCTATTAGGAGCAAGTAGATCTTTCGGGATCTGTGCAGGTGGAAATGTACTAACCTAATAAGCCTAGACTTGTTGTAAAAAGTTTTCATCAAATACCCGTTATGGATTATGATGTGACTTTTACTTCAGTATATATACTGAAGTCCATATGGATATGATTTGGCATTGATGCAGTTCATGGTTATGATATCTGGCATGTGGATGACTATAATATCTTTCTAAATGGAAATTTGGAAGTGCACGTGTATATGACTCTACCAGAGGGTTATCGTAGTCAGTGGGAGCAGCGGAAGGTATGCAAGTTGCTTATATTTATTCGTAGACTAAAGTATAGATAGCAGAGATAGATCATCTGTTTTGATGTGACAGTCAAGGTGATTGACTTCATCAAAATAATAGATGAACCTAGTAAGAAAGATGTAGGGAGTACTGTCCTGATATTTGAATGACATACTCCAAATAGAAAGTAATGTTCTTATACTACAATCGGTCAAACTTTGGTTGTTACATAGTGTTTTCTCCACGTTGGATATAGATAGTATATCAGGAATTCTGGTGACTAGATCTAGATTTGGGAAGTTTCCCAAATCGGGTACTTAGACTACATTTTAAAAGTATTTTAGAATGGATGACTCTTGGCGTGGTAGTGTACCCACAAGTGATGGAGTCACCCTCTCTAAAGGGATGTCTTCTAGACTGATGAAGAGAAGGATTGACATGAATGAAATATCATTTGCTTAGGCAATTGAGTCAATCATGCAATGTCTTGTACAAAACCAGAGGGATAATGTATCTGGGATTCTGGTTTTAGATCTAAATTTGGGAAGTTTCCCTATCGGGTACTTGGACAGCATTCTAAAACTATTTTAGAATGGATGACTCATGGCGTGATGGTGTACCCGTAGGTGATGGAGCCACCCTCTCTAAAAGGGATGTCTTCTAGACTGGTGAGGAGAGGGACTAGTATGAATGACATATCATTTGCTTATGCAATTGAGTCAATCATGCAATATCTTGTACAACACCAAATATTGCTTATACACTTGCTGTAGCAAGCAGATATTAATCCAACCAAGGAGAAACATTAGGAAGCAGTAAAGAACATAAGAGGGTGTTCTTGGTATAACATAACGGCATCCTCCTCTGAAAGGCGGTTATCGGTTCAGCCTTCTAAGGTGACCTGGATGACAGAGAAGATGTCAGAGTTTTAAGTTTAGCCTCTTCTAAGGATCAATATATTGGAAAGTGCTCCAATAGGGATACAGAGGTAATCATGGTGCAGGATGCTGGTTATGACTCGACAGAGGATATAGCCTAAGAAGTTTGTTGGATGGAGTTGTTCATTTATGAACTTGGTCCCATCAAGTATCCAGAAAAATTCTTGAGGACGGGGTATCGCTCAGTTTGGGAGATTGTTGATCTCTGCAAAGTTGAGATATAGAGAGATGAAATTGAAACATTATAGCGGATCCACTCACTGAGGCTATTTCTCGAACACATTAGGCTTTACAAACATAGTTTGTGAAACTGATTAGTATAGAAGTTGGGTATTCGGTAGCACATGAGCTGTGGGTACGCGATACCGCAATAATTGACCTTAAGTGCAAGTGGGAGATTGTTGGATATAGTGCCCTCAAGGAAATTATTGTGATCGCAAGTAGGCGATTATGATAATTGAGAGAGGGCCTATACAGGTATAAAAGTCTTACTCGATATGATAGTATGCTATCTGGTTTGTCTTCATCATTGATGAAGCCCGTAGGATTGTTGCTTGACAACCAGGATTATGATGGAAATCATTCAGGTGGGAGATGGGTTGTCCATAAGCACATTCTTAAATGTCCCTAGTCGTGGGAGTATCAAGACCGGTCATCGATATTCCGGAGTAGACTAGTATATACGCTTCTAGTTTCCGACGAGGGGCGGTGGTCGGTCTCACAGGCCATCGGTGTTGTGTTACCTAAAATAGTATGCAGGTGCTTACTGGAGGTGAGTACACCGGACAGACTCGTCGAGAACTTCTGGATGGTATTATATCAATCGTCAGATGGAAGTTCTCAGGTAGCATGAGTACAGGTTAGTCCTTTAACCTGAGATCGTCATTTATCCCATGTGAGTTCCTACTATACTTTGATTACTACCCTACCATGGCTCAAAGGAGTCATGCAAACATGTTTTAGTTGGGTACAGTCCCGAGCCATATGAAGGCAGTGGTCCATTGTCAGGGATTCATCTCTCTTGGTATTAGGAGTCGATGCCGCGCTGTGTTCAGTTGGATATCACCGGAAATCCGTAGCCACGGTGGATGAGATTTATCGACAGTTGATCAATAGTATCTCTTTTGGTGATGAGCTTGACTCAGACACGACTTATCGGGTTAGTAGGGGTTTGACGTTATCCACACCCTAGACTCGATATGCGATACTCTTTGACGAAGAGACCGGACTGTACGGAGATTGTCACATTCAGGCTCCGTAGGGTAAGGACGTGCTTAATTGTCGACCCCCCTTTTTGGCAAATACTTGGATAGCCGTTACGTACAGCTAGTACCACTGACATGCTTGTGGTTAAACCCACTGCAAGCGTATTGTCGAGTTTTTAGAGTCCCACACAGAGAGTTTTACAGTTTCAGACGATAGATGTAGGAGCCGTACGTTAGTATGAGCAGAGGTCCGATTAAATACGTGTACGAGATACAAGGACTTTAATCGGACTGTTGATAATACTAGCCGGCTTATGATTAAGCCAGATTATTAAATCAGGTTTTGATTTAATAATTTATGTATTTATTTTGATACATATATTTTAGTATTATTATTCACTATTTATTTTCTCTCTTTAGTGCTATCTGTATTTTTATACGGATACTCGTATATGTAGCAATATATACCAGGTGAAGTATTCTGTATTTATACGGGAATGATTTTAGAAGAATGACACCTCATATTTGTTTTTCTTTTTAGAAAAACAAATGAGAAAATGAGGTGGAGATGAGGTGGCATGAGTATGTAGAAAGGTATGGCTTGGTGTGATCATTTATGTGTATTTATTGGTGCACTATTGATGTATGGTTTCTTTTATGTAGCTATTCCATTTTCTTTACACACTTGATCATTCTTCTTGATCTTAGATGCTTCGTGAGAGTTTAGCCATCTTCTCCTCTTCTCCTTCTCCTTCTTGCTCTCCCTTGATCAAGAGTTTAGAGAGAAAAAGTTTAGTGAAAAATTCCTACATCACCGACCATCCACACCTAGCAAGTTTGGATCATCGGTTAGAGTCTCTTCCGGTTTCCCTTAGGTGGATCTTCTTCGGAGAGGGTGGTCGACTTTCAAGCGCAATCTCGGCGTCTACGAGCTTGGAGGGGTCTTCCACAATTTGGTGGACACGCGTCGAAGGTTGTAATTTCTGCACCCTTGCATTTCTAGTTTGCTAGTTTAAGGTTTTGGATCGTATCTTAGGTTACAGGAGTTTGGTGCTCGCGTAAAATTTTTGTTTTCGCTTCCGTCTTGGTCGCAGCTTCCGTGGCGTGGGCACCGAACCCCAACAGTTTACGGGGGTCCCGCTATCTGGATAACGGGCTGACGGTCAAGGGGGCTAGCAGCCCCTTTGCGGGATGCGGGGCAGAGTTCCGCTAGAAATTTTTTCTAACGGGGGACGTATTTTAAGTGTGGAGCGTGAGGGAAAAAGAGGGGTGAGGAGCATCCTAAGGACACGTGAGTGGCACGTAGGCACCGGGCGCCCACGGGTCACGTGCCCTGCACGTGGCCGCCGGGCGCTAGCGGGTCACATGCGCGGCACGCGACCGTTGGAAACACTAGCGGAGAAAGGGATTTAGCCCCTGGGCTGGGAGTTGAACTCCCGAGAGGCTTTGGAGTTGAACTCCTAAACAGTATTTAGGTATAGATTTGGAGTTAAACTCCCAAAAGATTTGGATTTGGAATTAAACTCCTAAAAAATCTGGATTTGGAGTTAAACTCCTTTGAGAATTTGAGTCTTGGAGGTTAACTTCTCAAAGATCTTCGGAGATGATCCAAGGGGACCCCTTTCTTTTCCCTTAAGCTTTGGAACCTCCCAAAGTGGGATTTTTGGTGGTGGTCTTCTTCCTTCTCCTGTCTTTTTGCTGGATCTTGGGGAAAAGGGAGGTGAGGTTAAAAAGGACTCTCTTTTAGGGATTTGATGGGAGATCTGAACTCCCCTTCGAGAGTTTTATGGTGAAATTTTATTTAGTTTTGAGAAAAAGAGAGCTAAACTCTTGATTTAATTGGAAATGAAGAGTAAGAGAAAAAAAACTTGAGAAAAGGAAGATGGAGGCACAAAACCTAGAGTTTTTAAGAGAATGAAAGTTGTTATTGATTTTTTAATTATTTTTACCTTTTATAAACTACACACTTTACATATAATCCCTTAGGCTTTTCTAAATGGCACTTATGCCTCCCTATGCCAAATGTGCTTATTTCTTTTTGCACATAAGCCATGAGATTTACAAAATTTTGGCCTTTGTCCATTTTACTACAATTATTCATAAATATCACATTAAGCCTATTTATGCTTTAACAATTATTTCTTTGGCATGAGGCCGGACTCTTCATGCTTGGGCTCGACCTGAGCATGAATCCACTTGCTTGGACTTGGCTTTGGGCTAGGGCCCACTTGACTTGGGGTTGGCTTTGATTTTGACTTGATCAACCAGAGTGTAATTTGCCCCCAATAGCGACGAGATGAGGAGGAAAAAGGCTGAGGTGAGAACGAGGGAGGCGATGTGACGGTGGGTTAGGGCTCGAGGACGAGGCGAGGGAGTTTAGGGGGGAGAGGAAGAGAGCGGAGAGAGAGAAAGAGAGGAAATTATTTTATAATAAAATATAAACTTTAAATATATATATATATATATATATGTGTGTGTGTGTGTGTGTGTGTGTGTGTAGTATAGTTTAATATATATTATAGTTTTAGGGTTTATAGATAATATCAAATTACAAACAAACTTCACCAGAATCTTGTCAAAAATATTTTTTCTTAAGAATAATACATATACGTAAAATTTTAAGCCATAATGCAATAATAGAATTTTAAACTCTTATACCCCCTAATAAGATTTAAAAAGGATACTAAATAAATATATAAAGATTTAATAAATATTTGGTTAAGCGATATCTTAAGATTTAAACGGGATAGATAAAAGCAACCTAAGATATGGGATGATTAACCATGTGATATCAGTTAGCAAAATATAACTTATCCATAACTTGTAACTATTAATAGACATATAATGATTTAAATATAGGTTATATATATTATACTAGACTCATCTAGATTGAGTTTACTGATAAATAATATATAAAATATAATCTAACACCATACTAGGTTTCACACATGCGGATCGGGTCGGATAACTATCTCTACCATTCGAATCGATGGCAATCCAAAAGAATAAAATAGAAGAAATATAAAACAAGTGTTAAAATACCCATTAATATTATATAATCGTACTAGGGTGTTATAGCGTTTATTTCTGTCAACCAAAACTGCTGATAGCATGTCATGGCATGCAAATGGTCGCATTAAGGACAGAGTCTTGCAGCATCCAGCCGATGATGAAAAGTGGAAACTCTTTGATACCCTTTATAAAGATTTTGCTATGAATTCCTGTAATATCAGGTTTGGTTTATCTGCAGATGGCATGGAGCCGTTCAGCCATGGTGCAAATCACAGTATATGGTCTGTTACACTTATTGTTTATAATCTACCTTCATGGATGAGTATGAAGCATTCCAATATATAGATGCCCTTATTGATCTCTGAAAGTACATATCCTTTAAATAACATCGATATATACTTGAGACCGTTGATTGAGGAACTGAAGGATTTGTGGGAACCAGGTAAACAGGTATACGATTTCTACAAGAAGGAAACATTTACACTTCATGCGGCGCTCTTGTGGACAATCAACTATTTTCTAACATACGCTATGTTGAGCACTAAAGGTTACAAAGTTTGTCCGGTTTGTCTAAAGGAAACTGTTTGTGATCTTAAACTAGGCTCGCACAAGATCAAGTGTTACACAGGTCATCGTCGATGGTTGGATATAAACCACCCATATCGTTGTAATTGCAGCAAGTTCAATGGTAAACAAGTGCATATGCGTGCGTCACTTGAGCCGATAGGTTTGAAGTTGTAGGAGGCCACATGAGATTTCAATAATGTTTTTTTTGGAAGAACGATAGAATATACAATTCCATGGGTTACTGGAAGTCACTGGAGGAAAAATCCTATTTTCAATGAGTTAGTATATTGGCGCAATCTCAATCTACGTCATTACTTAGACTTTATGCACAACGAGAAGAACGTATGCGAGCTACTCGTTAACAACTTATTAAATGTGAAATCCAAATCTAACGATATACTTGCGGTTCGACAGTGGTACCTACATGAAAGGTTGTGTCTTGAACTGCACCCTCGAGAAACGGGGAATGGTAGATGGTCAATTCCTGCAGCGAAGTACAAGATGTCCGCTAAAGAGAAGGGTGTTTTTCTAAGAGTTTTCGAGCAAGTAAGCGTGTCTGACGGTTATTCATCAAATCTCTCTCAGTACGTGGACATGAAACATAAAAACTTTCTCATCTTAAAAGTCAGGACTGTCACGTGATCATGCAGTAATTACTCCCCGTTGCAATTAGGGCGTCAAAAGATGAGAATGTTGTCTCGGTTGTGACGGATCTTGTCATTGCTTCTGAGATTTAAGCTCCAAGGAATATAGGGCAGATGATTTTAGAAATTTGGAGAACAAAGTACCTATCATTCTTTGTATAATGGAGAAGTTTCCGCCTCCGCTTTTCACAATCATACCGCATCTCACAGTTCATCTTGTAAGAGAGAGACGTTTAGGTGAAACCGTTAATTATCGGTGGATGTATCCATTTGAGGGGTAAGTAATGATTAAGAGTTTAATATTTGACTTTAACCGTCGAATACTGTTTATCAAAATTCATCAATTGAACTTCCAAATTAAAATCCACAGGTTTATATTTGAGATAAAACGATATATACAAAATAAAGCTAGACCCGAAGGGCCGATTGCCGAAGGATTTCTCGCCGAGAAATACATGGCAATTTGTTCTGTGTACCTTGAGAGGATCGAAACTGTATTCAACAGGCCAGGACGTAACGAGAACATCATGGTTCACAAGGGACAAGGAACAATATCAGTCTTTCGTAGAGGCGGGAACGTAATAGGTGCCGTGAAACATGTCGCACTTTGTAGTGTGGAGATTGACACAATACATAGATATGTATTATTTAACTCTAGAGAGATCAATCTATTTCAAGATTATATATATATACACTATTACTTTTTTCAACTTATAAATATGAAATTATCTAACTACATAATTTGTTTCATACTTAGTTTATGGAGAGCTCAATACAGACCACCGAGGGATCGTCCTTTACCGAGGCATATCAATAATGCTTTAAATCGAGAATTTGCGACATGGTTTAACCATTCTGTAAGTTTATCACTGAAATATAATTCATTTCTCATCTGTTAAACTAAATACGATATTTTCTAATACTTATCGTGCCTTATTAGGTTCATACAGCCGTGGATGCCAACATAACAGAAAATTTAAAAATACTTGCATCTGAACCAGATCTATTAGTTGAGCGTCTTACTGGTTATATCGTTAATGGATATAGATTTCAGACACAAGATAGAGATGCACGTAGAAAGTTCCAAAACTGAGGTGTTTTTTTTTGACATCAACCATAAGAGATTACACATCATCTAGAGATGTTAATCCAACCACGGGACAACTTGACCACTACAGTTTGTTGTAAGATATAGTGCAGGTACGTTATCGTGCACACAGAGTTGTCCTATTCAAGTGTCTCTGGTATGATAGCAAGACAGATGGACGAGAATACAAAGTAGAAAATAGACTACTCTTACTAAATTCTTCAAGACTCGCGTTCATAGATGAGCCTTACATATTAGCGAGTCAAGCATGTTAATGTTTTTATGTGAAGGACCCTAGGGATGCTGTATGGCATGTCGCTATCAGAACAAATCCGCGAGACTAGTTTAACATGGGAAATCTTGATGATGAAAATCTTGAAATTAGCTATCTAAGCATGCCAGTCACACCATTACAAGACCTACCTGGATATCGACGACGTTAGCCTTTCAAAGGTTGACATCGATCTAGAAATTGTTGTGGAAAACGGATTATCAAGATCAACTGTCCATAGACAATAACAAACAACACGTGTAGCAGACCAATTTATCGATGATTCCGAGCAAAATTCAGCGAGTGAGAGTAGCGCCACCGAAGATGATGATTAACTTTCTGTAATATTCATAATCATGTATACAATTTAAAAGTTTAGTTTATTGCATTTTCTTTCATCTACAGCTATGTAATTTTCTTAACTGTTCATTTCATCTACAGCTATATAATTTGCTTAACTGTTCATTTCATCTACAGCTATGTAATTTTGCTTATATGTTTCTTGAAATTGCTACTGTATTTTTCTGTTGCATTAGTTCATTTCTCAGGATATGGCCTCTAGTTTTCGTGGGGTTCGTGGACGGACTGAGGGGGACGTGGGAGCCAGTTTGTCATGCCCTGCTTCCCAGTAAACAGAAACGGTAACGTGGCAAGCCCACAGCATATTTATCCAGAGAAGGGCATTCTCTAAATAAATATACTAAGCGCATTGAAACAATAATATACAATACAAGAATAAATGGAGACTATAAAATTTTTCAACAAGCATTTTCATTTACATTCAACTTTCAATATTTACAAATACATAAGTTTATGCTGGAAAGTAAATACAATAAGGAAAATGCATAAACAAGTGGCATACATAAACTGAAGAAAAAATGAAGCTGAGCTAGCATTGGATAGTGATCCGGTTGTAGTAGTCCTCTGTGGCTTTCACTTCCTCCGCATCGGCCGTATCTGACGAATATTCCAAGAGAAGAAAAGTGGATGGAATGCCCTCAGCGAACTAGCGCTCGGTAAGTTCCAAAGATAAGTAAGAGTAAAGAAAATGACAAGTGTAGGATATATATGACGAGTAAGAGTATATGTTTATGGGTAAGTATATACTATAGGTTTCTATATAGTCATTATGTTAACGTTAAGTTCCAAGTGTGAATGTCAACGCAGCCGTAGAAGTATTCACGAGCTCAAGAGTGGGGCCCCAGGAGTAAGAAAACACGGGCTCATTTTATATGTTAGCATCGAAGCTCGAGGCTGTAGATGAGTCAACCCGACTGATATTCGAGTAAAATATAAAAAAGGTTAATACGGGACTCCTGAAGCTCCGTTGGATTCACACAAGAAACTATCCCAAGCACCCCGAGTATAATGTATTATAACTGCTTAATATACATAATTGATTTGATTGATTGATTAATATGTCTTGATTGAAACCATAGATTGCAAAAGGTGTAGAATGTAGTCGAGTGAGTCGAGTAATATGCGAGTCATGACAATTGCAATCTTGGTTCGAGTCAAGTTGGTTCGAGCAGTTTGGGTTCGAGTTCATATTCGAGTTTAGTTTTGAGTTAGGTTAGAGTTCGAGTTTGTGTTCAAGTTTGAGGTTGTGTTCAAGTTCAAATTTAAGTTTAGATCTGAGATTGAATTCGAGTTCATGTCTTTTTCATAGTAACTGATTTAAACTGTTAAAAATCTTATGTTGTAACATTTTAAAAAATAAAATATTATTTTTGAGAATTTAAAATAATAAAATAATGAGTTTGTGCGCGCGCGCGCGCTTGAGGAGTTTGTCACAAAATGGTATGGTTGTAGCATGTATGTGTGTGTATATTCTTTAAACCAATATGTTGTGTTTTTAAAAATTGAATGTGCGTCAGGCCAATCACTATTTCCCAAGTTGCTCCTCACATTCCCAGCAGCATAGGCCAGCCCCATCACCTCAATATTCTCGGTTTCTTTTCCTAGTTTGCCCCATTTTCCTTAGCCCAAAAGAAAAAGAAGAAAAATCTATGGACGGCGACCTCGAGAGACCTGGGATCAAGATCCGAGACGCGCTAACCTCGCCACCGCCGACGTCTTCTCCTCCGTCTCCCTCCAAGATCCGAACCCGAACCCGAATCGACCCTCCTCCGATGCGAATCCAGCTCCAGCTCTGCTCTCGCCCGCGCTCGATCCTACTCGCAGGTACTCCCTCTCCTCTCTAAGCTCCGATCCCTTCGTCTCACCATTGAGCTCGCCTCGGAAACCTAGATCCTAACCCCCGATGCCTGACTTTTCACCTGAGCTCCCCGGCCTCGTCGACTCTGCCGTTAATGGCGACGCCGGCTGCCTCAAAGCTTTAAGATCCGCCGTCGCTACCGATGTCTCGCGATCGGTGGTCGATGCTCTCCTCGCGATCATGGGAGGAGATTGGGCGTGTTTTGCCTGGCTATGACTTTGCATCTGTTCGAGCAGGAATTGAGATGGCACTTATCGATGCAGTTGCTACTAGCATTCGGTTACCTCTTTGGAGAGTATTTGGTGGAGCATCAAATTCTATAGCCACAGATATTACAATTCCAATTGTTTCCCCAAACGAAGCTGCTATGTTGGCTGCAGAATATTGTGACAGTGGGTTTAGCACTTTGAAGCTTAAGGTGGGCAAAAATTTGAACTCGGACATAGAAGTTCTCAAAGCCATACGACTAGTCCATCCTAATTGCACATTTATTCTGGATGCGAATGAAGGATATACGGATAACGAAGCAATTGAAGTTCTCAACAAACTTAATGAAATGGGAGTTACTCCAATCCTTTTTGAGCAGCCTGTTGATAGAGATAACTGGGACGGTTTATGTCGTGTTAGTGAAGTTGCGAAAGAGAAATATGGTGTAGCTGTTGCTGCAGATGATAGCTGTAGGAGTGTAGATGATGCACATCGAATTGTTAAAGGAAACCTAGCTCATGTAATCAACATTAAGCTTGCTAAGTCTGGGGTCCTTGGGGCTCTTGAGTTATTCGAGGTAGCGATAAGTGCTAGCCTCGAACTTATGATTGGTGGTATGGTTGAAACTAGACTAGCCATGGGCTTTGCTGGGCATATAGCTGCGAGCCTGGGTTGTTTTAGATTTATTGATCTTAATACACCCCTTCTTATATCTGATGATCCAGTAGTTGGTGGTTATGAAGTCTCAGGTCCTGTCTACAAGTTCACCAATTCCAGAGGCCATGGAGGCTTTATCCATAAGGCGAATGTTGAATGGCACCTTCACGTGGAATTCGGATAACAATGAAGAGCGTGGCATCATCGACTTCGGCAAGTAAGGATCAAGATGAGTAGATGCATATCTAGGGTGAAGTTGGGTGGATGACATATAACACCCCCGCAAATATAGAATAGAGTTATTACCATATTAATTATGACCTTGGAGATGATATTGGATACTTAGCAAGTTGGGTATTTTAGCAGACCTTAGGTTAGATTAGGATTGATCTAGGAAGACTACCCACAGAATGTTTACCTTGGAGGCGAGTCCGGATACATGTAGTTACATCCACATGCACACACGTGCACTTGATTTGTGTGTGTGTGTATACACGTGAGATGAGGATGGTATATGATACTTGGAGATGAGTCGATATGATCGGGTATGATGCCGTGAGCTTTGTTATGCGATTGTGTCATGATATGATATATGACGCGGGCGATGCGTAATTATACATACGATAATATGTGTTGATGATATTGGAATGTACGAGACTTTAGAACAGTACTCCAGATCATGATATTGTTTGATGATAATACCATATGAATGATGATGTATTTATATGATAGTTGACCTGTGCCCCGATTTTTGGGATGCCGTACGATGGATTTTACCGTATGAGATATAGATATGATGGTTGATCTGCACTCTTGACTCGAGAATATCGTACTATGTATTATACAGTACGTGGCGCTATGAGGCTGGATCGCCGATTACTAGGTGGATTTTCTTACCTTTTCGGCCAGTTCTTTAGTTTAGTCCCTTAGTTGTTTTGGTAGATGTTAGACTAGGCTCGAGTCATACTTATTTTCAAAACTAACGAATCGTGCGTATTTTTTAAGACAGCCAAGGGATACTACGGATTTTTCAAAGAACATATCTTTTTTTTCAAAAACCCCGTAGCCTCTACTTTTCTAAAAACCATAATTCGTGCTATTTCAAACAACGAACAGTATGACTCGTAATTAGACATGAATATTCTAAATGTGCGTTTACTACACATTCACTGTTATATTCATGTTGTTCTCATCGCATTGCATGCTTATACATGTGTTTTCTTTAGTAACTATTAACCCTGCCTGTTAGGACACCGGCACCATTACCGATGATGCGCATGTTTCACATACACTTGCTTGCCGGCTCACACACACCATCATCGGTAATTGCCATGTCATGTACACTTTAGAAAACATTACTTTATTGGTATAACTTGCTAGCTGATAGTTTCACCATATCGTTAGTATGCTTGCCTTCATATGCTAGTTTAGACACATTGCATTCCTTAGATACTTTATGCATTCATACATTCATTCTCTTATGCAATATTGTAGGGATTTATGCCGGTATTCACTGCTTATTCTCTCTTGATTTCTGGGATTTTGGATTTTCTATGAGATTTCTGGAATTGGGGGAAAACCGCGAGACTTTTATAAACTCGTTATCTTTTAAAAATGCAAGTTGCGGTCTCGTGATGTATGTGTCGTCCACCATGAGTTTTCTTGATTGTTGTTGGATTTCGAAACCCGATTCGAGGAGTGAAGGAACCGTTTCGGGTACATGGTGGGCACGGTATGGTACCCGGGGCGAGATAGTTTTCGTTGGGATGACGATGAGCCTGGCAGAGGCGGACTACCTACCGGTTATGTCTGGCACGGAGGATATCCGGAGGATACCAACCGTAGTCGTGAGATTGATGATGGGCCGATCTAGACTGACGGATATTGAGATATTGAGATATTGTGTCGATGCTTGACACGGATTTTCAGTAGATATTGAGACATTGAGATATTGAGATTTTGTGTCGATACTTGACATGAATTTTCTGTCGATTTCACTGAGGATGTTTCAGTTTTATTATACAAGTTTTACTAAGATAAAAACAAAGATTTTCTTATATCCAGATTTCGGGATTGATTGTTTCATTCATGATGCATTCATACATCAGATACATGACTCGATGATGTTTAGCGACACTCACACGAGCACTGAGTATTACACTTATGCATAGATTATTACCTTGTCGTTACTAGACGTCTAGCGTTATATTGGGCACATTATGGTATGACCCAGGAGATCGTCGTACATGCGATTTTTACCTGATGATGTCTTCTACTCACGAGTTGGCAACCCATCCCCGTTGTGCCACAATTTCTTGCAGGTTTTTTTCGTACAGGTTACATGGCGGGTTTGCTGTCACACCACTTCCTTCCGGGTGATTGCTTGGTAGGTGGGTTCACTTGCATCACGACCGCCATTGTACTTTTATTTATTTCAGTTGTATCTAGTAAGCTCCATCAACCAGACATTGTATATTTGGTAGATTTAGAAAATCAGTTGTTTATTCTTTCGACTTTAGAATTGCGTGCTTGTATTATTATGGTTTTTCTCTGGTTTTCTTGAGGATGTTGGTTTCTTTCTGAGTTTTGATTCTCGCCCTCCGGCGTTGTATATTATTTGCTTGCGTGTGGTTGTGATTCCGTCATAGGCGAAGAGCTAGCTCCCGCTTGGGGATGCCATTATTCATTTCATATATATATTCTTGTTTGTACCCGTTTGGGGGCTAGTATTTACGAAAGAGACTTTGCCGAAATTTTCGGAAAAATTTAAGGATTTAAAATTGTTTTATGCAACTTCAATTTTACTACACCTCATTTTATGAAAAGGTTTCCTTCACTCTTTTTGTTAATGGTTTAGATTTTCTGGGTTTTGGCTTACTTAGATTACGTTAGGCCTCTAGACGTTTCGTAATTAAGTACCAGTCATGTTACGTACTTTCGGGTCGTGACAAAGTTCATATTTGTCACGACACATCCCCAAACACAGATGGTATTGTCCGCTCTGGCCGAAACCGTACGGTTTTGTCCCTTTGAATGAACCCGGGGCTACTTCCCAGTAGGTCACCCATCCCAGAATTTCTCTGGCTCAAGCACGCTTAACTACGGAATTTTTCAAACTCCGGAGTTCAGATTCATCCAAAATGCGCCTCTGTGTTATAAAAGTGGTGTCATTCCATTTATATTTTAGATCGTGTCCTCTTTCGGAATGGAATTCGATACTCCCCATTGTTCTGATGGGTCCCCGTGTGCATCTGTATCGGTTACATCCCCACCTCGATACCGGATAACATCTCACTTCTCACGGGGTAGGTGGTGTTCAGCCCTAACTCTATCTGGGATATTGCATTCCCTCCACTTAGAACAATGGTTCGTCCTCGAACCACATACCTACTTTTGAGGGACCGGCTCTGATACTATATTTGTCATGACCCACCCCAAAATACAGATGGTATTGTCCGCTCTGGTCGAAACCGCACAGTTTTGTCCCTTTGAATGAACCCGAGGCTACTTCCCAGTAAGTCACCCATTCCAGAATTTCTCTGGCTCAAACACGCTTAACTACGGAGTTTTTCAAATTCCGGAATTCCGATTCATCCAAAAGGCGCCTCTGTGTTATAAGAGTGGTGTCATTCCATTTATAGTTCAGATCGTGCCCTCTTTCGGAATGGAATTCGATACTCCCCATTGTTCTGGTGGGTCCCCGTGTGCATCCGTATCGGTTACATCCCCACCTCGATACCGGATAACATCTCACTTCTCACGGGGTAGGTGGTATTCAGCCCCAACTCCACCTGGGGTATTACATATGTTCAGGAGAAATCGGTAACTGATGCACATGGACGGCAGGACTTGTGTATTTTTCCAAAACAATTGTCATTGATAACTCCGTTAAGTTGTCTAACCTAAATAGGCAAGCACTCACTTTCTCTGGCTCCCCGAGGCTCAACAGAAATGATACCGCTTAAGCTTATATTAATCTATAGTCTTTAAAATATTGTTTGCATATCTCGAGGGGGTTTTATGAAAAATATATATTAATATTGTTTAAAGAAAATAATCTCGAGAGTGATTTATAATATTTAGGGTTTCACGAACATGTATTTAAAATTAAAAGGTATTTTTGTGATGAAACTTAGACTTTTTAAAAGTTTATGGTATTTTATTAAAAACTAGCTCTTTTGGAAACTTGATGGTATTTTATTAAAAATCTGACTTTTTATTTTAAAGAATATAGTTTCATAATATGTTTTTATTGAAAATACGGATTTATAATTTTTATACAATTTTTCAAAAAATTTAGTTTTGTTTAGAAAAGTCGCATTTCTTAAAAGCCGTATTTTTATTTTCTTTCGAGATCGAACACTCCGTGAGGAGTACTGCATCTCGCTCTACTGTCCCAAGAATGTGCGATAATCCGCATCATCCATTAGCGGGTCCCCTGACGAGGGCTGTAGAGGCATAATTGCCAAGGATCACAAAATATCGATAAAAAGAAACCCGTTTTGAAAAGGCGTGGTATTTTAATGAAAAAGTTATTCTTTAATTTAGCTATATGTTTAGAGTACCGTGCTATGAAATCATAGTGTGCGTGTGGGGTAGGTCGTTGCCTCGTGAAGTTTTCATAAAGGTATCTTTTTAACAATTATTGAAAAGGGGTTATACAAAAGTTCATGGTATTTTAATGAAAAAGTTTTTTATATGTTTGTTTCACATGAAAATTTTGTTAAACTAAAACCTAAAGATGGGAAATAAGGTTAAGATTAGTATAGGATGTTAGTTTGATCTAATTTGCTTATCAAGTGGGATACAAAAATTAAAAAGAAGATTATATCGGAGATAACTCCACTTTTGTCGATTTGTTTTAAAAATTGTTTAAGGTGGAAAATGATAGAGATGAAGGGACTTACTGTTTTGGATAGTTAATAAGAGAAAGAAGAAGCCCTTAGGGATCGTGGTTTCGTCGGAGATACTCCAATCGTCGAGTTTGGCTTGCTATTCCATTTGGGTGCTTAACTCCACTTGGTACTTAGAGAATTTGAATGAATTTTTGCTAGAAATTTCAGAATGGGAGAGTGCTAGGGCATGTGGTGGTATTTATAGTGAAGAATTAGGGTTTGAGAATTAAAAAATATGGATTAAAAGAATTTAAATGGTGTTAAATGGTGAATTGAAAGGTCTCTGTTTGATTGCAGGAAAATCAAACAGTGCATGGGAGTTGAGGGGAGTTGAAGAGACGAGTGTGCAAAGCACGGAGGGCTTTGGCTTCATCATGACCGTGAGCGTCGGCCATATCAAGGAAACGGGTGGTCGGGATTTGTTGATCCGTTTCGAGATTTGTGCCACGTGTTAAGTTGGGTGTGTACACCTCATTGCGTCTGTTTGATTTTTCTGAAACTTTTCATTTCTCCTTGTATTGCTCGTACAACTCTTGGGCTTCCGAAAAATTAAAAAGAAAAATCCTAAAAGTAATTGGGTCTGATGGGAATCGAACACACAGGCTATGTCACAGTAGTGCAGTGCAAAGGTTTTACCAGTGTGTTATAAGTTGCTTCTTATTTTTATTTAACAAAAATAACTTTAACTCTTACACATGCTGTAGTATCCTTTACTGAGAAATAACAAGAAATTTCTGTACAGTGATTTCAGAGTCGTTACATAGTTCCTCCAGTTTCACGGGCCATGGCCGATGACGTACTGAGGGGGACCCTAGAGCCAGTTCATCCAGTTTTGTGGGCCATGGCCATGGTAGGAGGGGCTCCACATAGGCGCATGATGTATGGGCTCGTCCTCGAGACGACCCGAAGATCGATGTGCACTTTTCAGCTAACAGGGATTTCGTTGAACCCGGGACGAAAGAACTGAAGAAATTTTGTGTCTCGATCTGCAATAATGAGAAGTGCATGCCGCATTTGGTGGAGGATGGAGCCAATTACGTTGCAATGGACTGGATGTCGATGGCTTTAGAGGATAAGAAGCAAGTTGCTTTAGATGAGATCTTGGTAAGCTTATATAATTAAGCATTCGTATGTTTATTACTTACGAGTATATATGTTTGACCCCAATTCTTTGTAAGCGCGCTTCTCCATAGTATGGTGGATAGAAAGCTCCCCGTCCCTCTACACTTGATTCGAGGCCGATTATTCATATAATTGTCGGGGAGTTGGCGTGATCAGAAACACTCCGTATGCAAGAAAATGAAGGAACGCCGTCACCGATGAGGAGAAATGGACGATGAAGCCCCCGCATTGGACTGACGAGTATCGGGCCGCTATGATCGATCACTTCCAGTCGCCCGAGTTTTTGGTTCGTATATTGCTGAAAATTTTAGTAGCGTTAGGTATTAATTCAATATTAGCATGACACCAGACAACATATCTAAATGACAGGCGAGAAGCGAGTGGGGATCAACGGCACATAGGCACAACCGTGATCGATGGTTGGGTGAAAGGATGAACTCCTCCCAGTATGCAGTTGCTCATGTAAGAACACTATGTTTTCTTAATTTGTCGGCTTTAATTTCTAAACTTGATATAAATTAAATTCATTGATCTAAATAGCAGGTGAGGCAAACGGGAAAAATGCCTAGTCGCGTTGAGCTTTTTTATATGTAGTTTGCGCGTGACTCCAGCTTCCCCAGCTCACAGGAGGCGACCGAGTATTATGTAAGTATGTTCCTACACGATTTTGTTATACAATTTTAAAAGTGGTCAATGTAACATTTCGTTGTTAGAAAACTGCAAATCTAAGAGATCGAAACCGAAACGAATGTAGAATCATAAATTTAACTCATTAATATATAAGTGACCGAAACAGGAACGAATTCTTGAAACTTGGTTCAAATTGAAATTTCACGCAGCAATGGATAAGTGGTGAGATTGAGCAGCGAAGAATTGCATTTGTTGTGGTGCACTATTGAAAGCCTATAGACGTGGAGCTTCATATGTTCAATGAGGAGGTCTTTTAGCTGCACAACTCGACCGACACGGGAGAGTTCATATGGACGGCCAAGGCATAACGCCTACTGTATATCGCGTCCTTCCTGGTCCGAGTTTGCATTCTTCTCGCGCACGCCCGGAGATATTCATTTAGGAGCCCGCGACATCCGCGCCCGCTGCTACCCCATCTCCCTCTTCGTCTACCCTGATATATCATCCGGACGGGTCTCCACATACCTCCACCGGTGATTGAGCACCCGCTTCTCGACTCCTGCATTTAGATCCACATCGGTTTTGGGTTCATCCAGGCGTATGAGCCGAGAAGAAGCCCTAACCGATATGCAAGCGAGGAGAACGATAATGCGGAGGCTAGTACAATTAGACAAGGAGATACCAGATGTAAGTTTAATTGATAATCTGTATTTTCAATGCAACTTTCATATAGTTATTGTGTATATCCGTTTCTAATACTTGTATATTTATAACACTGTAGGAGTTTCTCGATTTCAGCGACTATCCTGATACCCTCCTCTCTCCCAACGACGCTAGTGCCCTCCAGTGAGCTCGTGAAGATTCGGGATCGAGGAAGGTACGAGTCTTGCTAAGATAAAGAAAGCGATAAATATATTTATTGAAGATAGAGATTTTTCTAATCTCCATATTCAGTAAACATATTTATCGCTTTCTCTCTCACAGCAAAACTCATACTTCCTCGATCCCGTATCTTCTCGTCATTTTTTGCAGCCTCGGAATTGGTTTCTTTTTGTTTAGAAGTTGTAATTGAACCAACGGTTTGTATATATTTGAATTGTAATTGAATGGATTTTTGTGTTTCGTATATTTGATTATATTCTGTCATAGATTGAAATGGAATTGGTGAAATGGAAATGGATTTTGAATTGGATTTGGAGCTGCATTGTATAGCAGGTATATATTTTTGGATATCGAATTTTTTCGACAAAGTAATTGTAGTTCAGTCATTTTTTTCTCTGTTGCCAATTTATTTCGTCGGGCCATACCCGACGGAAAAAGTAAATAGCCGACGGAATAAGTCATCAAACCTGGGAAAGAATGCTTAACTTCCCAAGTTTTTTTTATAATTTTTTCCGTCGGGATGAAGCCGACGGAAAAACCTCTGCCGACGAAATAATTACAACACCCGATGTAATAAACCTTATTACGTCATATTTTTATACGTCGGGTATTGTCTGACGAAATTACCTTATTCCGTTGGAAACCAATTTAATTCGTCGGGCTTATGCCGACAGAATAAGTACAATTTTCTTGTAGTGTCACTCAATCTTTTAGCCTCATCACTATCTCTCTCGGCCTTTTTGTAGATCAATATTTATTGAATTCGGCAGCACACCGAAAGATGGTGCCCAAGCGTCATCTCCTGAGGCCACCAAATCAATAAAACAAACCTTCGTGTCATCCGCAAATGGCAATCCGCATATCCTAAACTTCGCAGCTTCCGGTATCTCCTGTATCCATTCATTAAAAAAAGAATAATCAAAGAATATATATTCCATTAAAATACATTTTGTACTTTTGAAGTGAAAAATAAAGGCGACTCACTTTTAGTTTTTTCTCCCACCATTCATTATCAGCTTTCACTGTCTTCTTCTGTGGATCTCAACCTAGACCAGTTTCCTTCCTATCAATTCCCACCAAATCTGCCATTCCTTTTTCAGGCCATCCCATTTATTTTTAGTTGTTTGTGGTCAACTGACTTTCCTGTGGTTTCATTGAATCGAGTTGTAATGTTTTTCCATCCAACCCTTATAAAATGGATGGTAAGACGATTACCAGCGTGCAATTCTAGTACACATGATTTTAGAAATAGCTGTAACATGTTTTCATTCTATCTCACCTTTTCTTTTCTTTGAGATTCCTCAATAATCAACTCTCTCATATATACTAGAGGAAAAAACAAGTATAAAATATCAATCCTATCGTTTAAATATATATAAAAATAGAACAATCGCAATTTTATCAAACTTTTGAGCTTCTAATTATATCATCAGAATTATACCACAAATATAAAGCCAGAATGCAACATATTAACAAGGAAATAGAGAAAATGTTGAAACTAATCAATTCTAACATCTTCAAATCAAACTACTGCAAGACCACAGAAAAAACAGTCACAATTAAAAATCCTATCTTCTTTTACCTAATGAATCGAGTTTCTAATTATATCATTAGAATCATACGGGCAAACACAGAGTTGCAATTTAATCTAAAAACCCACTTTAATATTTCATGAGACCTATAACCCATCTATTCAAGATCTAAATTTTTATGCAATTTTTATGAAAACGCAATTTACATAAATGTCAAATCAAATTAGAAGAACCCATCAATTCAAATTCTATAAACCTAATAAAAAAAGATACGTGCAAATAGCCTTAATTTTGAGATTCTCATAGGTATGTGATCGGAATCAGTGGACACTAGCGACCGTAAGCAGGAATCATGGTCGCATTGCGTGTGATCGGAAGCAGGAATTGTGGTCGCATCGCTTTCCCTCTTCTTGGTATTGTGGTCGGAGAGCTGCCTAGGGTTTTAAAGAGAAAGAAGAGAAGTGGTTGTTGCTATGAGAGGAAAGGGAAAGGCACGGGCTGGGTTTTGGGAACTGGGTAGACCAGGAACGCGATATAGCTTTTTTTCCAAACGCTTCATTTTTTGGGTTTTCCAAACAGAAGATTTTCTTTTTCTACTTTACTTGCAAAAGTGCACTTTTCCAAAGGCTTGTTGGATATTAACTTTTCAGAGTTTTTTAGCTCCAAAAGAGCTTTTGGGAGCTTAAAAAGGCCCAACCAAACGGGCCCTTGGACTTATGGGCCAATTCAAAAATAAACTATTAGTAAGATTGCAATGCACTAGTACAAAGTCCAAAGCTTAGGAAATCGAATTAATTTAGAATTTTATTGTAATATGATATGTAAGTTGTGATATATAATATTTTGTGAATTCATATAAGAGCTATCTTGCAAATAATTCGGTTTTTTTTAAGATTTTCAATATTTTTCATGCTGTATAGCATACGAAAATCACTCTATGTGCTTAAAAATTTTTTGCATGTAAAAGCCCATGTAATTACGAAATTTTCAAAATCCCTAAAATATACTATTATCTTCACTTTTCCAATATTTTGCCGCAAAATTTACTAAAAACCCAATCTTTTTGTATTTTCCTTCAAATTAAACAATATTTTGTCTCGTGCACTAAACGCCCGGAATTTTCCAAATTTTTCTAATTTTTTGGTCAACATTTTTCATACACATGAAAATGGCGGATTTTTCAAAACTCTAAAACTTCTCTGTTTTTTGCGGTTTTTCAATACTCTAATCATGAAATTTTCCGAAATCCCAAAATTTTCAGTTTTCTGTAAATTCTCAATAGTTTACATTTAACACACAAAAATCTTGAAAAATTTACAAAATCTCAAAATTTCTTGGATTGTTTGGTTTTTTGATATTCGCTTCTTATAGCAAACATAAATCCTGAAAATTTTGAAAATCTTTTTTTTAAAAAGCTGTTTTCCATTTTTAGTATTTTACATGATATGACACGAAAACCGGGAAATTTTCAAAAAATCGCAAAATTTTCAAAAACCTCAATTTTTTTTATTTTCTTCAAACCTTTAATATTTTGTATGCATAACATAGAAAAATATAAAAAATCATATATTTTTTTTATTTTCTTTGGTTTTTTAAATAATTTTGCTTGCTATATAGCATACGAAAATCGTAAAATGTTCAAAAATCTCAAAATTTTCAATATTTTGTATGCTATATCATACCAAAATTTTGAAATTTATAAAAATCTTAAAATTTTCTTCTTTCCTTCAGTGTTTCAATATTTTGTTTCTGGAAGACGAAAATCGCGAAATTTTCGGAGATCTCAATTTTTTTTGTTTTCTTTCATTTTCTAATATTTTGCATGCTGTGCTAAACGAAAATAGCGAAATTTTAAAAATCTCATCTATTCTCTTTAGGTTTTTTTTCCTTCAATATTTTGCTTGATTGCACGTGAAAATTACGAAATTTTCAAAAATCTTAAAATTTTCTATATTTTTCAGTTTTTTGTGTGCTATTGAATAACATTTCCCAAATTATAAATTAAAGGCTATTTTCAGATGGATTTTTCATATAAAATAAGTTTTTTGATGTGATCAATGAAATATCAATCCTTTTAATCTAAATTTGATCATTTGAGATACAAGTTACAATTGCAAGCAAACTTAGGGCTCCATATATGTATACATGTGTTCGAGAGAAATGAATATTCTAAGAAATATTCTCTCTTAGAATATTCTATAAAATATTTAGATAAAGTTCTAAGCCTATGCAGCATCTGAATTATCACCTCAGCTGTTACCTAAAATTAATCTTTGATTCCACAGAACTTCTGTTTTCAATAATGTACCGACCACATATCCAAAATCCAAAATTGTTGCAGCAAATCGCTTAACTTGGCAGGTTTCAAGTTCCCTGAAACCTGCTTTCATATTCTTCGTCCACGAAACAAAGAAATAACAGCTAAATCCATACCATGCTCATACAACTAAGAAAGAACAAACATCTCACTATCGAATCATCAGAACCAAATTCAATCACAATAAAATTCACTAGAATCACAGATGCTGTATAGCTCTTGTGCTCTTGTAGAAAAATTTCATTCTGTAGATTGCCGAAACTCATAGCATACATTGCCAACATATGACAAGTTTCATAGCATAAAATTAACCACAACCACACATACAAGAACTAATCATCAACAGATGGGTAGAAAATACTTCACATCGTTTCCTTCTCACACCTGATTTGGGATGCATGACTAAATACATAAAAGAAAAGCAGAGCACCCAGGAATTATTTGCTGATAAAACACGGTTAAAGAGAAATCGCACACAACTCAGTCTACAACAGTTGCATCATAAGGTTCGAAAGTTGCACTATCACTAAGAGCTGGAAAACATTGCACTACTTGCTAATTAAACTTGCTCAGAGGTTGAAAGTAAGCTAGCAGCACGCCACCAAAAGAGTATAAATCGGCTTCGCGGTGAAATGAAATTCCAAAGTGTTTCTTCGGCTGCACAAAAGAGAACAAAAGTCAGCTGCCTTGGACAACATCCTTAGAATAGAACACAAGAATACGTGCGTGCAGGCATGCACAAATGCATACATGCACACATTGGAAATAAGAGTTTGCCTAGATAAATAGCACAGACGCATACATAAAACTACAGGACAAAAAAAATAATATAAGTTTACAAGTAACATCTAAAGAGATGTAAGATTAGCAACTCGACATAACAGTCTCACAAAAGTAGCAGCAGCATACCCTCCACTTTTAGAAACAATAAACAAGTCCAAACAGAAGATATGGTTTCTCCAGGCAAGCTGTCATGACTATGGTTTTGTTTGAGCTCGGAACCAACAATCTTTAAAAGAATTAATCCTCAAGCTTATATTCTAAGTAGTGAAACTGTTTATTCACAAAATTAAGCACCCAACTACTATTACATACATGTTGTTTGCCTCTGGATACATATATTGACTGTGTTATCCAAATCATGCCCCTAGCCAAATAAGTCTCAGCACGGAGGCATACAACATTCTGAAAGAAGATTTCATTCAAAGATCATGTGATGGGCTAGTAAAAGCTACACCATGGAAGATGACTTCGCAGAGGAAGGCATGGGATGGGAAAATATAGGAACATTGAAATTCTAAGTAAGAAGGCGCGCAGTATGAGAAAATTCTCGCAAAAGAAAAAGGAGGATCATATGATACAATATAGAAAAATGGAAATTCTAAAGAAAGAAGGCATACAATATGGCAAGGATGCATCATCGTAAATGCAAGTGTAAAGTATGTATCATATGTAATGTAATATATCGAAGCTCTTTACCTATAACATGAAATATCAAGACTAAAGCAGCTAATCAGAACACTATGACTCAGATAATATGCAATAACTTTATGGATTATACAAATCGATGTTGCAAGTGCATGTGCAATTTTTATTTCATACGTTTATAAATTATGTATTGATCTCCTTTATATCACATCGAATCAGAAGACATGTATCACCTATTTTAAGGTATCATGTCAGATATGCCTTTTGTCTTAGAATTTCCATACTCCTATGTTGTACCACATCATATCGTATGAGAATTAATGACATCGGATGCAACACAAAAATGCACACCATGTTTCAAGAAAAAATACGCCATAAAGGCTGAGTGCAAGTACAAAATTTTACCGTAATGATTCCCTAAAGCTCCTGCTAGGGTTCAACAAACCACAGACAAGAACACATGCTAACTCAAGGTGGGTGGGTGGGTGTGAGTGCGTGTGTGTGTGGGGGGGGGTTCAATATGAAATTCATTCTACCTTAATCAAATCCAACCATACCTTCAGTGCAACATTACCATAATGATTAGTTAGTTACTGAAGCTAGTAGTAGGCGTTGATCATTAACAGTACTCACAATCATATGCATGCCATACATGGACACTCATTGGACACTTCTGGGACGCATAAACATGTGTGATACTTCTAAATGCACCCTCAAGTTTTTTTTATTTTTAATCTAGACATTTAAAAAAACGTTTGCACATCTCAAACAGTTCCATGTACTCATTACACATTGATATATTCATTTACATACACAGGCGCGCACCCGCGTGCGCACAAAAATCTTAACCACCTCAATTTGGTGTACCAGATGTATTTTGAGAGCTTTTAAGCCCATTCCAATAAACCCAACTGACACATTGTGAAATAAGGTAGGCTTCTTACAACTTATTGAATAAGGGTCAAAGTAGCACTTAACAATATTGCTCTTACAAAAAATTATTCATTGTACATGAGATAACTACAAAAGGAGGGAACTGAAATGACAAAAAAAAATGTTTTTGCAGCTACAATAGTATGTAGTGTGTGTGTAAAAAAATGTTTTTGCGGCTACAATATGTATAGTGTGTGTGTGTGTGTGTGCGGGCGGGCGTGTACACACACCCCAAAGCAGCATGTAATATATATAAGAGCCAATATAGGAATAAATCCAACTAAGGTTGCCAAACTTTCAAAACGACAATTATGGTAATGAGAGATCGGTGCATGCAATTTATTAGCAACAGGGCACCAATATGAATATTATATGATATGGGTATGTGGTTAAAACAAATTCTAAACCATACAAAGACTTGCATTGTTTCATTATACATTATGACCTTTCTTTGGGAGGTGAACATTATTTTCATCGAGTTTAAACACAATTTTGATATTATTACTTCTTTATGCGGAGAGTTAATGATATCAAAATTGTGTTTAAACTTGATGAAATAATATTCAACCCCCGAAGGAAGGTCATCAAGTTCAAAGTTTAAAATTATTTAGATGAAAGAAATTCCTTGGTTTCCTTCAGTAAAGATCAAATGATTACCAGAATATCATCATCCACATATAAAAACAATATTATGAACTTGCTCCTACAAAATCTTAGGCACACGCCAATTCATAGTGTTTTTGTCAATCCAAAGGATAAGATTATCCTATTGAATTTCATATACCATTGGTGGAGGCTTGCTTATGTCCATATGTTGATTTCTTTAGTCTGAATACAATGACTTGACTAATCTGTAGAAAATATATGAGATTGTATTTGATAAAAAAGGATATGCTTATGTAAATGTAGGAACATGGATATGTAAGGGAACTGAAAATTTACACAATAAAAAGGATATGATTAAATAAAGGAACAGGAAAATTCTAAGAAAAAAGGCATACAACATGGCAAGGATGCATCAAAGTAAATGCATGTGTAATGTTTGTAGCATATGTTTATGTGAATATTAAAGCTATTTATCAAAAACATGAAGAATAAATATTAAAGTTGCTGAATAAAACACTGTGAACCAGATATTATGAACAAGTTTAGGATATTGTTATAGAAGTTACGATATTCAAAAAGAAGTATGAATGTATCCATCAAATAAACCTTGCAAGTGATATTTTGCACATGATCAAAATCATGACAATCTTAATAGACCCATTGCTATTATGTAAAAGTCTCAAGGTTTTTATGTAGTAGACAACTAGGCACACAAGCACCGTCTCGGTCTTAGCCACGCAACTGTTGGGTGCATCCGCATCTGAGCAACCTAGGCTTCACACAAGTGAACCAATGCTTGAGACTAATAAACTCAGTCAAGACCAGGAAGAAATGAAAGAAGAACAGGAAGTAGAAAGAGTATAAACAGGACATGGCGAAAACAGGGAAATGGTTTTGGTAGAACATATTAGAAGGTATGGTACTTCAGCTTTTGCATTCACAAACACACTGGTCTATGAGATTCCTATTGTCCTCTAACAAAATTGTGGACAAGTTTTTCTTCTTGAAACAGAAAAAATACTTCAAAGTTTAAATGGTAAATTGCAGTGATACTCCATTATACACATCTCATATTTTAAGAGTGTGTATTGTTCTCATCACCATGAAAGTCCTCAATCTGATAGTCCGTCACTATAATGCTAGAATGGTTAACTGAACATACCATCCCCTCCCCTGTGAAATTATGCCTACCAATCCCTAGCAATAGGCAGGCATCATATGCATAGTCATCATGTAATTAAACTATATAAGAACTAAGTCTTGGATAACTAACACTGTCTTGGATAACTAACACTGCCACAATTTCATTGGCCTTAGATGATAATCAATAAAGATCTTTGGATTGTTTACATGGACAAAGCTTCTAATGCAACCCAACTGTCGCAAAAATGAGCTTGAAGTTCATTTTTCGGCATTTTGGCATAATCATGGAGGATACTACTATACAACATAGTGTCCTCCATTCCTACTCAAGATAATGAGCTAACCTAATCCACCTCGGACGCAAACCCACCTGAATGCTAAAGAATACAACTATAGGTAATGATGGAAGTAATGGAATATAGATTTTAATCATACGGCGGTATATAGATAATTTTCTGTATAGCCATACTCAAACTAAAACTGGCATTATATCATAGAATTATACCGTGTTGGCCGGAATATACTGGCATTCCCAACTTTTCATCCAACATCTCCAACCTGTCCCAACATCTTATTGTTATGATGATATCCTTTATAATACAGAAGCTTCGACTCAGCCCAACTGTCATCCCACAATTTTCATGTACAGCAACGATACTTCTTTTTATTTGGAAAAAACCTTATAAGAAATAAGATTCACGGCATACATTCTAAATCTAAAACTCATTTTACAAATTGGATTCCAATCCAAAGTGCAATCATGCTGCCAAAATATTGGACATCTGATTTTACTAAAGTGTTCAACTTCAAACTATCCCAATTTCTTCAAAAGGCAATACAACTTATCTCTCTACGGAAACTCCAAAAGGAAAAAAAAAATGCCATGAAGGATAAAAGGCAAATCAGTACAGTTTTGCAATATAACCTCAAGAAACTAATCTCCTGAACATTGAGCCGATTAAATTGGTTTCTCCCTATCACTGTAATATATCACTTGTTACCTTCCGACAGTATCAACTTTGACCTGTGAAGCCTTGATAAAATAAAATACTTGACATAAAAAACCTAGTTCATATATGCTCTTCATATCATAAGAAACACTATTCTTATGCCTACACTTCTACCTTTGAAACCAACATACCATTGTCAATGTGCTCTTAGACTCATACGTCCCTCAGAGTTCTAAATCTTTCCCAAACATCAATATATTCATAGAGATTCAAAAAGTCCTGATGGCGGTTAGTTACCTAACACAAAAAGAGAGAATATATACTCTTTTTTTTGTTACAGTTGCTATTCACAAACTTCAATACTTATTTCCCTCCCTCAACCAACAAAAGGCTATGGATATTCATCAACTGAAGCATATTCTAATCCTTTTCATGAGCTGATGCAGAGGTATTTTTTTCAACATCATTGAATTTCAACCGATAATTTGACAAAGATCCTTTCATCCTATAATTTAAAGGATTTCATAAAGGCGAAAAAGTATCATGAGAATTACCGATATTTTCCAAAACATCTCCTGGTTTATAAGAATATATCGACTTGTTAGTTATTCCAATGTTGTTGTGCTGGACTGAAAAAACTCAACGACATTAGAAAAAGAGATGAGAAATGAGTGGGTAAATTTTACTTTTATTTACATTATGGGCTTACAAGGGGTAAATACAGTTACAAATTGATAAATTCTGTTACAAAACTTAGACCTCGCAGGATCCATACAAATAAAATACAGATGAAATATGTCATCTTATGATGAAAAACTTAGACCTCGCAGGATCCATACAAATAAAATACAGATGTAAACAACAAAATCGCGAATAAGCAAAAGAACAAAATGTTACAGGAAAGCTAAACCATATATTAAAATAAGTACAAAATATAGGCGAAATAAAGAAAGGTGTCATCAGCATAAGTGATGCAATCTTGCACTGCCTCCTGAAATTTCCAGCCTCACAAATATCGCCAAGGAATCATCAAGCATTTGGACATGAAGAGAGACATGACATCTCACCAAACAAAACGTAATATTGTTGCAACATGTTGACAAATTGTTACTTCACCAAAAGGAGTCTAGATCACACAACTGAAACATGACTCTGCCTACCACTCCTGCTGCTTAACATTAAAAAACACAGCTAGCAGCATTCAAGATACTGAATGGTAACGAGGGTGGCATACAAACTTCTTTACAAGGTCCTACAATCGGATAAATGCAGACGAGTGATTACAATTCTTCTAGACCCTTGGCTAATTTAACATGAGGGAAGAACTACATGAGACCCCATACACTATTACAAAACATGAACTTCTCAACACGAAGTCTTAATTGTCTAAATTCTAATACAACTTTTTTACAACCCCATAGGAACAGCCGGGAAACCCAGTATCCTGCCATTGTTACTCATGAGGAATTTCCTCTCGGACTCTTCATCCAGCCAGGAACTTCTTCTCGTGCTGCAGGCAAGACTTCTAAATGTCATTATGGCATTAATTACGAAGTAATGAATGGTACAAAATGCCCTCCTGTCTTTACCCATACTTTCAAGGTTAACATTCAGTTACTAGTATTAGACTTTAGCTATGAGATGAACATGGAGATACAAAAGCTGAAAACAATGAATGGTAACTCGCACCCACTTGAAGGGACAAAAAATTATAAAAAAATGCCGCATGTTAAATCAAGTTGACAAGTTATGAGTTATACATTTTACTATATAAAGTAACAACAGCACACAACAAGTATTAAAATGCATGTTTAAAGGATAACAAATTTATGCGCAAAGATATGAAAAGGCAGACATTATTTTTTATAATCCCAATCTAAATCCGTTGAAATAGGCAACTGGTGTGAGAAATTTCATGTTGTTCATGTCAAAGGGAAGCGGCAGTGGGACTTATGATATGCAGGCAAGTATTCAAGCAATAGTTTCAGCAAATATAATTATGTTACAAGCACAAAGAACTTGCAGGCTATCAAATATTATGCAAGAACAAAAGAATATCAAAGAATATATGTGCAAGAATAGCAAAAGAAAAACTTACTTCTCCACGGTGAAGAAGGCTGTGCCAGGCCCCCGCAGTCATCCTTGGCAATGATACCCCAAGAACATAAATCCTCGGAACATTCATGCCAAGGAATTTTGCGACGACCCATTCTACTCCGATCCTCGCCGCCTCTTAACATTCTCAACTTCCCTTGAATGACTCCGACCCCTCGATCTCCCTCTATCCCAATCATCATCTCTCCCCACCTCCCTCTCCCTGTGCCTGAAGTGATCCCCATGCCTACTATCTCTATCATCACGATACCTATCACCCCTGTCTCTGTCCCTATTCCAATCCCTGTCTTGTTCTCTCTCCCTCTCAAAATCTCTATCCCTTTCCCTCTCCCTCCCAATCTCTCTGTCATCCCTATGCCTCCTCTCCGACCACTCTTGCCCGCCTCCTCCATCCTTCTCCCTATCATGCCTCCTCTCCGAACCACCCGCCCATTCACGATCTGGGGCTCGCTCCGATGCCCTCTCCTTCCCATGATTCCCTCCCTCTCCATATTGATGCTCAGACCCCGCATCTTCTCCGTAACTCGACTGATGCTCACCGACCCAACCACCCATGTTCGGGTCAGGCCACATTCCAACACCCGAACCCGGTATTCCCCTTCCGAAAAAGGCCGGGTTCACATGTGGGGCCACGACAGGGGGGAACGAGGGCAGCATTCCTGGGAAAGGGCCTCCAGCAGGGCCGGCTGGAAATCCTCCATACGCACCAGCCATTCTACCCATTGCAGCAGCTCCGTAATCGAAACCCTGGCCTAGCATTGTACCCGGGTGCATCATTGGCGGCGGAGGGCCCACCATTCCACAGTTTCCCATTATGCCCCTACCACCAACGGGCCCCATTCTATTCCTCATATTCCCCATTGGCCTATTTCCCATTCCACCAACACCTCTTCCCCAATTCCCGCCGCCGCCGCCGCCGCCGCCTCCTCCTCTCCCGCTAAAATTACCACCCATCGCATCCCCACCAACACCAGCGGCACCTCTTCCCTTGTTCATCATAGCAGACTGGTTCTGATTCTGGTTTTGTGCCATTGGCTGATGGTTTCTTTGGAGTTGAGCTTCTCCCATTTTCCGAACCCCATAAGGAGACGAGAACGCCACAATGCATGGCCGGCCATTGAAAAGATGACCATTCATCCTTTCTTTGCATGCAATTGCCGCAGCTGCATCATAAAAATCGACCTGAGCATATCCTTTGGACTTTCCGCTCGCCTTCTCATCAAAGAACTTCACTTCCTTAACGGGTCCATACTTCACCAGCTCGGATTCAAGATCCGCATCCGTAGTCCACCAGTGGAGATCTCCCACAAACAAAGTAGCTGTCCCGCCTCCACCCCCGGTGTAGTTGCCGCCGCCGCCCGCGGCAAAGTTGCCACCGCCTCCGTTGAAGTTACCGCCGCCGCCGCCATTAGCGTTAGAGTTTGTATTAACGTTACCTCCGGTGAAGTTACAGCCCTGCTGCCGAAGAGCCTCGTTTTGAAAGCTAGGGTTTGATGGCTGCGAAACATCTGGCCTCATCTGAACCGGAGCGGGTCGAGGAGGCGCCTGAACCGGCGGAGGCTCAGGAAAGCCGGCGGGTCGGTCCGGTGGCTTCTCTACTGGAGGTTCTTGAGCGATCTGGACTTTTTCCGTCAGGTCCGCCGCCGGAGGAGGCTGCAGACGTGGCGGGGGAGGAGCCTGCGGGAGCTCCTCCTCGTTTCTTGGCACTGACTGGTAGAATCCTTCGCCTACGTTGACGTCGTTGTAGAGATCCTCGTAGTCTTCGTCTTCGCCGTAGAACTGCTCCTCGTCTTGGACGGCGGAGATCGCCTCATTGCGGTGGAATCCGCCAGCCCTGTCTCCGGCGCCGTCGCCATCCATTTTTTGGAGATCGATCAGTTTAGGGTTTCAAGAACGGGGAGAAAAGGAGACGTAACGCAAACCCTAGCCCTAGTTCTTGAAAGGGTGCTGGGCTTTGAAATTTGGGGAACGATGGATTTTGGGTTTTATTATGATGGCGCCAGCCCACCGATCTCGGACCTTCGTTTTGATCTGAGCCGTTCGTTTTGTGAAAAGGACTGCTGATTTTAGCGAGGATTTAAAGCGATTAGGTTATTTATAATTACTTGTGTGCTGGGCTTAAAAAGGGGATAAGGCCATCACCTGATTGGATCATAGGCCCATTCTATTCCCCACGACAAGCCCACTAAAGAAACCCAGTCAAGTCTAAATTCCATAATCTCCTTATTTGCTACGCATGTGAAAATGAATTTCTTCTTAAAGAGAATTGTTATTTATCTGCCTCGCTGCCAAAAAATAAAGGAAAAGAGACACAACTGAGAAAGTTTGGCAAGTATGAGTTATATATTTAATCGTGTTTTTTCATGACCCGTGTTTCAAGTCCGGTGCTTTAAGATTTGGCTCAAGCAAAAGACAAGGGTTTCTCAATCGACAATAATAATATAGATGTAGGTTTCTTTTAGAAATTTGGGTTTGGTTGTGTGTTTGGTCTAAAGGGCCATATAAATGTGCTCTATGAAAATCAATCTTTTTATCATTTATTATACTATAAACAAGTAATCAATTATTACAAAATTAATTATAACAAGCACATGTCCATTTCACGTTACACGGGTTATAATAAATTCAAGGAATTACAAAATTGCCAAGCCTTGTATTTTTATTCAGGTTTTTTTCCTGTTAGCCCACTATACTTTAATATTTTTCTCCGTCCCCCCATAATTAGTATTTACCTCTAACATCCCTATATATATAAATTACTCCTGCAGACCCCCACTTCACTTTTGAATATGATTCCTCCTCCTTCTCCTTCCCGGCCATCGTCGCCATCCCCACCGTCGCCGCCTTCTCCCTTTCTTCTTCGCCGCCGCCACCATCTTTCTCCTCCTCCACTTCTTCTCCAACCCATTAACACTTCCTTCTTCATCTTCCTTCTCTTCAACACCACCGCCACTACCGTCATCACCACCATCATCAACACCATCACCACCACTTACTTTTTCCTCTTCTTCTTCAACACCCACAATCGTCGCCGCCGCCATCTTTCTTCCTGAGCATCGATGCCCAGGAAAGGAGGCGGTGGCGTTGATGGGTTGAAGAGGATGAGGAGGAAGAATGATGGTGTCGGCGGTGTGCTCTTGATGATGGCAACGGCGGTTGTAGGTTGAAGAAGAGGAAGAAGAAAGTGGTGGTGATGGTGGTGGTGCCGATGGTATTGAAGAAGAGGAAGAAGAAAGTGATGGTGATGGTGGTGGTGCCGGTAGTGATGGTGGTGGTGCCGTTGGTATTGAAAAAGAGGAAGAAGAAAGTGGTGGTGATGGTGGTGGTGCCGATGGTATTGAAGAAGAGGACGAAGGAGGCGTTGATGGGTTGAAGAGGAGGAGGAGAAAGATGGTAGTGGCGGCGACGAAGAAGAGAAGAAGGCGACGGCGACGTGGATGGTTGTGATTGCCGGGAAGAAGGAGGAGGAATTATATTCCAAAATGAAGTAGGGGGCTGCAGGAATAACTTATAAGTATAGAGGGCTAGAAGTAAATACTAACTATGGGGGGCAGAGAAAAATATTGAAGTATGGGCGCTAACGGAAAAAACTGATGGAGGCCCGAGTCTTCCTTAGATGCTGTCCTTCGTCAGTTTTGTTGACAGCGGGGGCTGAACGCTTGAGATTTGGTATGAGAATTGAACGTGTGGATCTCAATGGGTTGTTAGATATTGTTGATGTCGAGCTATCTGTAAGGGAAGTCTCGGGGTAGGAAACCACCGTAGGACCCTCTAACGATCAAGTAAGTACCGAGGAATATTAAGACAAAATAGTGGCAGAATAGTGGCGTATTGGATTGAGTCCGAGTTATCTGAATTGTCTGGAATATGGGTTTATATAGCGGCCGCATGGAGCAAACCGATGCGAGATTCTCACCGTCCGTTACGTCCTTGCGTCACGTTCGCGTTGACGGCGGGATATGCCCATTAACGGCGAGATACGCCCAGTAATGGCGAGATATGCTTAGCGTAGGATGCGGGATGTGGAGCGGTGGAGATTTCGTCGTGGCGAAATTCATGGAGCCGTTACAGGGGCGCTTGGGCTCCGTGCTCTCAGCCAAACTTGGACGCTAAGGAATCTCAGATATAGGCTAGCTAAGAGACGAGCAAGTTAGCTGAGGAGTCTTAGCTATAGGATAGCTCGGAGACGAGCTATTAGTTGACAGTCAGCAGAAGGGGGAAGGTACTCCGGGGGGGTCTTCTTAAAAGGTCTGGTGCTGCCCTGGAGGCGAGACGCCGAGGAATATTCCTAATGCATCATATTTATTCCAGCTCGGTAGCCTCCAGGAATCTAGCGGGCTTACGTGGACGACACGTCACCTGTTACGTGTCGTAATCTGGAGAATTCCCACTTACGATCATCGTTAGCCCCCCACTCTCGTTCCGACCTATTCATGGGTCGGGTCGAGAGTGGTTTGCTCGGTCTTCAATGTTCAGCTTGGAGCCGAGGAATCTTTGTAAGGGTTGTTTGGGGACGACGTGGTGCTTGGCGGCTGTACCCCTTCGATTCCTGGGTCCACGTAGCGGTTCACGAAGCTCTTTAATTTCTGCGCATATCCTTGATGACATCAGCGGATCGGTGAAATGGTGGCGCCATAAATGGGACATCGCTTCACTTGCTCAGGCCGTTGATCTTCGAGCCACATGGCTGCAATAGAGTAGTGGACCATGGGGCATCGTATCTGTTGGTTGGATCCGCATGAGGGACGAAGCGTCCAATGATTGGTTGCCACGTAGAGTCTTCGTGGCCGTCGGGTCGTGGCAGGAATGGATGTGGGCCGTCGGATGGTTTATGCCGAGTGTATAAATGGGGGGCATTCCTTGGCAGACATTCTGCCCTAGCTGTCTCCTGCCATCTGAAGATTGCCCAGCGCACCATTTCTTAGGTTTGACCCTTCGCCAAAAACCCTTCTTCGACCAATCTTTTCTTGAATCAGATTAGATGTCTTCTTCCGAAATTTTCATTGATATAGTTGGGGTTGAATCGGGCGATGAGGCTTCAGCTTCTGAAGCCGAGTCCAGTGGGTCTTTTTTCATCATCGGCTTCCGATAGCCGAGAAAGTTCTTCCTCTTCCTCTTCGTCTTCTACCTCTGCGTCGGGCTCGCCCCCAAGACGTGGCGACGCCCTTGTACTTCGTCATCGGGTGGCGAAGAGGGCCCCCAAGGTGCGCATTGGAAATACTCGCAATGCGCTCTCGATGTTGAATCGCCCGGATGGGCTTTCCGATATCCGGGCTCGCTTTCACATCCCCTTGGCTATTCACTTCATCTGGCCAAGGAGGGGAGCAGGCAGACCAAGTCCAGGGCAATGAAATTGTCCTGTACCTGGAAGCATTCCGAGCAGGGATGTGTCTGCCCTTCTCATCTGAGATTTATGCCATACTTCATTGCTTCCGTCTTACCCCGAGTCAGCTAACGCCGAACTCGTGAAGAATTCTCCTCGGGTTTCTGGTTCGGTTAAAAATTGATCAGATCCTTTTTTACTTGAGTCTTCTTATTTCTTTTATTTGTTACAAAAATCACCCCGGTACCAGCAAGGACGAATCGAGCTGGGTGTATCTTTCCTTTAAAAAAACGTAAAGGTACGACAACCGGGTCAGGGGTAGTGGTCGTCCCTTATTCCATCCATGAGTGGAAGGAGAAGTTTGTTTTCGTCGGTCCTCCGGAAGGGGAGGATAGGCCGGTGCCCACCAAATGGCACAAGGCGGATTGCCCACTGGTCAGGCAGTCTAACGCCCCAGAGGCCGGGGTAGTGTCGTAATGGGAGCCGATCCAGCGGGACGATATCCTACTTTCCGAGTAGGCCTTGAGCTGGGTGGGACTCAGACCCGAGCGCTTCGGGGGTAAGTTAAGGCTTCACCGATTAATTTAGGCTTGACATTATATTGTCACTCCTGTTGCTGACCTTTTTCTTCCATTTTCTTCTGCAGAGCCAATGGATCATTCGAAGATCATGGCTGCCATGGCCACCAAGGCACAGGGAAGGAAGGGCAGTGGCGCTAGCTCGTCAAGACCCGCACATAGTGTGGTTCCCCGACAAGACCCTTCCGCCAAGGTCCCTATAGCCCCTCCCGTCCCGGAGGAACACCGTAGCGGAGGGTAGAAGCATGCCCGAGATTCGGCATCCTGGGGAGATCAGAAGTGCCGTCCTCTGTCGAGTCTCCGCTCAAGAGGCCGAAGAGAGTGGTTTCCCGGCCACCCCCAGCCGGGATACAATGCAGGAGGGCGGTTTCTGCATCGAGGTGCCTTTGGGGCTCTATGTGGCCGACCACTTACTGGCGGACATGGAGAAGGTGGCGGGGGCCAAGATTCCCCGAGGCATCATGAAGGCCCAAGTGGAGGAGATAGCTCATGATGCCGTTCAGGTTGGTAATTTTCTAAAATTTTCCAAGTGTTTTCCCTTTGTTTAGCTCCTAAAATGGTTTGTGTTTTCTGCAGGTCCTCCAGCATTGCGTCTTTCTTGACGCTATGGAGGCCAAGGAGGTAGCCCCGCCAATAAAGAAAGCCAGTGAATCTACCTCGTGTGAAGAAGAGCTCCTCGCCCAGCTGAAAGAGATGGAGGATAAGGCGGTCTTCCTAGACTCGAGGTTGGTTGCGGTGAGCCTGACGGTCGCCAAACTGAAGGAGTCTCATCGGCTCCTGATCGAATCCAACCAGGCTATTCAGGCCAAGACGGAGGAGGTTAATGGGCTCTATGACACCATGAAGAGGCTGAGGGACTTGTTTAAGAGAGATGCCTGGGCAGCCCATGAAGCGGCGAAGCATGCCGAGGGCAGAGCGGAAAAAGCCGTGGAGGAGTACAAGGTTTCCGACCAATTCTTCGTCAACCTTGCTGACTTTGCGGCTGTCGGGTGGCACAACGCCCTCAATGCCGTCAAGAAAGCTATGCCTGGGTTCGACGACCAGGAGTTTCATGCAAGGTATCCCCTTGCCAAGGAAGTGCCCCAGGGTGGCATCACTGAGCCGGCAGGAGCAGGCGAGGCCCCAGGCGGGAGCGTAGAGCTTGCAGTTGTAATCGAGGCTCCTGGCGCCGAACAGGGGGACAACGGGGAAGTCCTGGCCGCGAAGGCGGTTTGAAGCCCCCCTCTTTTTTTCTCCCTTTTTTTGTAGCCTCTAGGCATTTTGTAAAGCTGAGGAGCTTATAATACCTTGTATATAATTTAAAATATCAATAAAGTATTTTTTTATCTCGTCTTTGATATGCCCGGCTGTAATGCTTCCATTCTTATTTATTTGCAAGTGTGGGTAGATCGGTGTCCCTTCTCCCCTGGAATCGAGGTGATGTGGGATAAGCGAACACCAAGTACAAACACAAGTATAAATAGATCGGTGTCCTTCCTTCCCCCGGAGTCGAGATGACGTGGGACAAGCGAACACCAAGTATTAATTCCAAGAACAAATAGATCTGTGTCCCTTCTCCCCCTGGAGTCAAGGAGATGTGGGACAAGCGAACACCAAATATGAGCGCGGATCTGAGTGTGGCTAAAGTTCGGGTCCACAGCGTAGCCGGGTAGGAAGCTGCCCGCTGTGGATGGACCGAGCAGGAAACTACTCGGCCACCTCATGGTGAGAGCTTTGGATCCACAACATAGCCGGGTAGGAAGCCGTCCGTTGCGGATGGACCAAGCAAGAAGCTACTCGGCCGCCTCGTGGTGAGCGTAGTCGGGCAGGAAGCCGTCCGCTGCGGATGGACCAAGCAAGAAGCTACTCGGCCGCCTCGTGGTGAGCGTAGTCGGGCAGGAAGCTGCCCGCTGCGGATGGACCAAGCAGGAAACAACTCGGCCGCCTCATGGTGAGGAATTTGGACCCACAGCGTAGCCGGGCAGGAAGCTGCCCGTTGCGGATGGACCGAGCAGGAAGCTACTCGGCCGCCACATGGTGAGGGCTTTGGACCCTGATTGACAGATTTTCTGCGTGTTCAAGTTTAATTACCGCAATCAGGACGGTTTCGCTTTGCAGCTAGCCGGATGAGTACGGGTCGATCCACAGAGAGATGGGAGTCTTTTTCTTTGTGTTTTAACGAGTTAAGTCCAATTATGTTGAGGTTTGTTTGAGATTAGCTAATTATAAATGAATGATAAGAGAACTTGTTAAGGGTAGGATTTGGTTGGTTTGAGTTAGGAGGTCGCTCACTTAATTCATTTGCCACTTCTTAATATCGATGTACGGTAATCGGCAACAACGGGGATTAGCACGACTAAAGAGAAAACTTGCGAGTATAAGTTAGGCTTTCCAACACTTCGTTTCCTCTTTTTGGTCCTTGTCCGTCCGTTCTTGGCTCTTAATCGCAACCTCAAGTTGATTCAACCACAACCGGTCTCACTAGGGTATCACCGCTATTATAAAGAATAGGGTGCCGTAGGGAGCGGATTGTGGGTCAATTAACGGGAGTTCAAATCAAGATTTTTGTCAAGGAGAAAAGTGAGGGAGATTTCCGACTTTCAAACTTTCCGTTTCCTACCCTAACAAGTGAGAAATTACTCACCCATTATAAAAGATAAATGAAATGAAACAAAGAAAGAGGGTAATAAGAATTGAGATAGAAAATCACAACTAGCTATTTGGGACCTTACTTAGGCAAGGATCACACTAAGCATCATGGTTGTAAGGATAAAAGAAAATGGAAGATAATTAAAAACGAAAATTTAACAAATAACAACAACTACTTTTAACAATTGAAATTACAAGCAACATAAGAAACGAAATTACAAATTATGCATATAGAAAAAGAACACTTCTTGCATTCTTCAAAACTCAATAAAACCTCTCACAAGCTTTAATAGAGGAAGATGGAGGAAAATACTCTTTTATTAAAAATTAAACTAAACTTAATACAAAATTACACACAAAATTAAGCACACTCTCTTGGCTCTGTTCTGGGCTATTTATAGGCAGTTTCATGAACAAATAGGAATAAAATATAACCCCATATACAATTACAGGAATAACCCCAAAATTCCACCAGATGAGGACACGTGTCAGCCGCGGATCCGCGGCCATAGTGAGGGTTTGGCCGCGGATCCGCGGTGGGTTGGTGGCCAAACCCTGTCGGGTTTATTTCTGTGGTCTTGTCCTCTTTTTTCCTGATTCTTGAAAACTTTAAACTGCAATAATTTCTCCCGAGTATCTTCAGATTTCTGGTCCAAGATTGCTTCATTTCTTCTCTTTTGACTTTTATCTCCTTTGACTTCTAACTTGATTTAGTCACAAATGACAACCAGTTTCGTCTCATCTTCTGAACTGATACTGAACGGATACTGGACGGATACTGGTCGGATACTGGAACCCGGCTTTTATCTGTTTGTGACAGATGTTCTGGATTTGGGTGTAACTGTGGAGATTTTGTCGGATTTGCATTCTTTTGGACTGGAAACCTGTAATCTGTAAACATGCAGCAAATACGGATTAAAAGCACCTACCTGTATGCAATGTGATCAAGAATGGGCGGTACAAATATACAAAATTCTGTGATGAACAAATACCCCCAAACTTATCTTTTGCTCGTCCCGAGCAAAGCCATTTTATTCACAAAAAGTCCTAACCTCACTTTCGCAGGGAACGCGATTGCACTGAGCACGTGCAACAAGCCGTTAAACCTCTAGGTGTCCCTAGTAGAAGGAGTGTTGTCTCCTGAGAGTTTTCAGCGGATTACACCCACAAAATCCGATCAAATTGGCTGTCGACTCTAATCCTTTATTTCAGCATTCTAGCCAAAAACTCTATTATCATCAACTTAGAAATCATTAACCCGTATTCTTCACACTTCCTTTTTATTTAACTTAAGATCCTATACGTCTAGCCAGTTTATAAAGCTTTCAGCATTTCCTGAGTTTTCCTTCTTAAGCGCAATCTCGAATCCGGAATTTTTATCAACTCTACTGAAGAAATAAACCCTATTTTTCATTCCTATCTCTCTCCTCCAAACTCTGATTATATACCCCTACGTGTGTGTAATTGTCACCCCTACACTTGGAAATTCAGTTCAAGCTATAATACCCTTGCCTTAATACCCAGCACTACTTATTTTTATTAATGATGGACGGTTTTGCTCATACATCTTTCATGCGACTATTAATGCTTCTTGAGGCACTAACATCCGATTACTAAATGTGTGAGCTTTAAAGCGTAATTAGCAGTTTCCAGGTCTTGTATTTTATTCTCTTTTTTTTTCTTTATTTTTTCTTTTTCAAGACCGGATATATTTTTCAATGGTGCTCTTTGGTGTTTAGCTTTAAATACCGTTTTTTCTTTTGCACTAGGATTTCAGGCAAGAGTATTTCCAGGTATCCCCTACTATTCCGAGTTTCAAGGTGGTGTATGTGCGATTTGTAGGGTATATATTTTCAAAAATTTGGACTTAAGATTCAGAATTATTTTTCAGGATTACTCTTCGAATAGAGCTTCAATACTTTTCCCTCATTTTGACTTAGCCTGAGAACTAGACTCAAAATTTGCTTATTTCAAAATAAACTGCTGGGACGTATATTTTCTATAGTTATATTTCAAGGAAGGTTATTTTTAGGGTTTATAATTTCTAAGTTTAAGATCTAGTAGTTTCTAACTAGTCAACTGTCATATTGGACTTGAGTCAGAAACGGTCAATAAAATTATTTTTTTTTCTTTTAAAATTTTTGTTTTTATTTTCAAGGTTTTTAATTTTTTTTTATATTTTTCATTTTCTATTTTTTTTATTTTTTTTATAATTTTTTTTTTAGAAAATGCAATGCAGAGAATGCCATGTAGAATTTAAACATGCAAAGTAGAAACAAATATTTACATAAAAGGAAAAAAAAAACATGCAGATGCAATGCAAGAATAACTATTTACAACCCAATCCCTCCCCCAAACTTATTGATAGCAGTGTCCTCACTGCCCTCTGCGTCGTCTCCTAGACGCTGCCTCACTCGTACCTGCCTCACTAATCTCTGCCCTAGGGCCCCTGGATCGTGATCTTGATCTTTCCTCTCTTGCCAATAGGGTGGCCATTCCGTGTTCTAGGTTCGTTAAACGCTGATCAAAGTTTGTCATCATCCCAATCACTCTCTCTACCCCCCTATGTGTTCGTCGAATTAGGCGCGCTTGCGCAGCAGGGGTGAGCTCTTCGTCGCTCGCTGGGGAGCTCGAGCTAGATGTCCTGGCCATTGCATTCTCGGCCGGCTCGGTGCGCGACCATACATCGTGGAGTCGAGTATAGGATGTGGAAACACCCTCAAGAAGGGGTCTAATGGGGGTCCCAGCATGCATGTGTAGGTCAAACTCGTCAACAGGGATGAAATGGCGACACAGTTGTGTCACCAACATTGGGCATGGAAAATTGGTCGAACTTTTGCCAGCATCAATCGACTGAAGTAACACAGTGCACATATCATAACTTGGGTTTCTAGTCATTAACGTGTGCACAATGTGTAGTGAAGGTGTGAAAAACGTCGTATTGTGTGAACTGCCAAATATGTTATTTTGTGCCCATCGGCACACTGTCAATACATTCGCGTAAAGTGTACGCTCCTGAATCCCTTTTCTAGGCTCCCTATAACAATCATTTCCCATCAGCGGTGTGTAATCCTCAAATTGGAGGGGTTGGTCATGGGCGGGTATACGCGGTATCAATGTGACTTCATGAATGAAGTCCCTGTCTATTCTAATTTCTTGATCGCCCCAAAATAAGCGAATAAACCCGTATTTTTGAAAACTACCCTCCTCCATGTTATCAAAGAAACGTTCAACTAGATCCGGTAGCGCGAATGCATTCGGATGGTTATACAAGAGGTAATTCCATCCGCGTTTCCGGATCTCGTCGCCGAAATAGCTACCATACATGTTATGGTCAAACAATTGTGAAAAATTTCTCTCATACTGGAAATGTGGAGCCATGTATAAAAATTAGGATTTCTACATATCAGAAAAGAGGGAGAAGATGACAAACCTCCTCTGGAAAAAATTCCAGAGGGTGAGTCGGCTAGTCGGCGGCGCTTGCGCGGTGGAAGGAATGGATCGGCGGCGCAAATTTTGGTGGCGGCTAGGGTTTCTGTTGGAGATTGGTTTGAGGTAGACGAAAATCTGAAAAGGGTTAGAGAGGTATTTATAGGGGTTTTGGCTATTTGCACCAAAAACCCTCTAAAAAGAATAATGAAATAAAAGAATTTTGCACAAAGAATTTTAGTATTATATATATACATATTTATCTTCTTTTTTTTTCCTTTTAAAATTTTATGTTTTTATTGGTTTTATTTATTAGTGGAAATGTTCCAGGCACACAAGAAAAAAAAATTGTATTTACATACCCCCAAACTTATTTGAAACAGTATTTCCACTGTTGTTGGCTGAAAAATCGAAGTTCGGGTGTAAGTGGAGGAAGATTAGTCGACGTAAACCGGCTCCTGCAACAGCAAGAGCTCCTCTGATGGGTCTGCGGTGTGGAATGGTTTCAACCTGTGTCCGTCCACTTTGAATAGTGAACTGTCTTTTGGATTTTCCAAATCCACAGCGCCGTACGGATATACTGTCCGTACCAAGAATGGTCCTTTCCAGCGAGATCTGAGCTTCCCGGGATGGAAATGTAATCTGGTGTTGTAAAGCAGTACCTGTTGACCAGGTGCGAATGTTTTGCGCAAAAGGTGTTTATCGTGAAACACCTTCGTTCGGTTCTTAATGACAACCGCGTTTTCGTAAGCCTCATCCCGAAGCTCGCTTAATTCGTTCAACTGCAGCTTCCGATGGCTGCCCGCATCTTCGAGGGACAAATTTAGCTCTTTTATCGCCCAAAATGCGCGATGCTCTATTTCGACAGGCAGGTGGCAAGCCTTTCCGTACACAAGCCGATAAGGAGACATGCCAAGATTGGTCTTATAAGCGGTTCGAAATGCCCAAAGGGCATCAGTGAGTTTCAACGACCAATCCTTACGGTTCTTGGAAACCGTTTTCTCCAGTATCTGCTTGATTTGCCGATTTGAAACTTCGGTTTGCCCACTTGTTTGGGGGTGGTAGGGCGTGGATAGCTTATGATTGATGGAATATTTCCGCATCAAGGCCTCGAAAGTCCTATTACAGAAGTGCGTTCCATTGTCACTAATGATCGCTCGGGGGTGTCCAAACCGGGAAAAGATGTTTTCTTTAAGGAATTTAGTTGTCGTTAGTTCGGCTTGGTACGGCCTCGACCCATTTAGAGACATAATCAACAGCCAGAAGAATGTACAGGTTCCCAAAAGAGCTGGGAAACGGCCCCATGAAATCAATTCCCCAAACATCGAAAATCTCCACAACCAAGATCGGTTGGAGCGGCATCTCGTTCCTCCGGGATATCCGGCCCAAGTGTTGGCACCGGGAGCAAGTCTTGCAATAGTCATGAGCATCTTTGAAGAGTTGTGGCCAGTAGAAACCACATTGCAAGATCTTCTCAGCTGTCTTTCTTGGGCCAAAATGCCCGCCACATGCCTGATCGTGGCAAAATGACAGCACACTCTTGAATTCCTCGTCAGGGACACACCGACGAATAATCTGGTCGGGACAGTACTTGAACAAATAGGGTTCGTCCCAGTAAAAGTGTTTTACTTGGGATAAGAAGCGAAGTCTGTCCTGACTTGACCATTCAGTCGGTAGTAGTCCTGTGGCCAAATAATTCACAATATCTGCGAACCAGGGTTCGCAAGATACTTTCAAGAGCTGTTCATCCGGGAAAACGTCGTTGATCGGAATTGGAAGCGTAGGCGAAGAAGGAAGTCGTGAGAGATGATCGGCAACTACGTTTTCACATCCTCGTTTGTCCTTAATGATAAGGTCAAATTCTTGAAGCAAGAGGATCCAACGTATTAGCCGAGATTTTGCATCTTTCTTCGGAAAAAGATGGCGTAGAGCAGAATGGTCTGTGTAGACAATGACTGGAGAGCCGATGAGGTAGGGCCTGAACTTTTCTAAAGCAAATACAACCGCCAAGAATTCCTTCTCAGTTGTTGTATAATTGAGTTGGGCGTCGTTCAGGGTTCGGCTCGCATAATAGATTACGTGCGGCATCTTGTTGATGTGTTGTCCAAGGACAGCACCAATGGCAAAGTCGGATGCATCGCACATAATCTCAAATGGGTGCGTCCAGTCAGGTGAAGAAAGAACGGGAGCAGAAGTGAGTGAGCTTTTCAATGACTCGAACACAGTCATACAGCTCGAGTTGAAGTCGAATGTCGTGTCCTTGGCCAGCAAAAGAGTCAAGGGCCTAGCAATCTTGCTAAAGTCCTTGATGAACCGTCTATAAAAACCGGCATGGCCAAGGAAGGCTCGGATGTCTCTGACGCATCTGGGAGGAGGAAGATTGGAAATGACCTCAATCTTTGCTTTGTCAACCTCTATGCCATTTTGCGAGATGATATGTCCTAAGACAATACCTTCGCGCACCATGAAGTGGCATTTCTCCCAATTCAAAGTGAGATTCTTGTCCTTACATCGGGTAAGGACAGCGTCAAGATGTAACAAACACTCATTGAAGGAATCGCCGAAGATGGAGAAATCGTCCATGAAGATCTCCAGAAATTTTTCCACCATGTCTGAAAAGATTCCCATCATACACCGCTGGAAGGTAGCGGGCGCATTGCATAACCCAAAGGGCATGCGACGATATGCGAACGTGCCGAAAGGACAAGTGAATGTTGTCTTGTCCTGGTCTTTTTCGGTGATGGGAATTTGATTATAGCCGGAGTAGCCATCAAGAAAACAGTAGTACTCGTGTCCGGCCAATCGTTCAAGCATTTGGTCAATGAAAGGTAGCGGAAAGTGGTCCTTCCGCGTTGCGGCGTTGAGTTTTCTGTAATCGATGCATACTCGCCACCCAGTTTGGGTGCGAGTAGGGATTAACTCGTTCGCCTCGTTGGTAATGACCGTTATACCTGATTTCTTGGGGACAACGTGAATGGGGCTAACCCACTGGCTATCAGAGATAGGGTAAATGATACCACTATCCAGACATTTTACAATTTCCTTCTTCACAGCCTCCTTCATGACTGGGTTAAGACGTCTTTGTGGATCCCTGGCTGGTTTGGCATCATCCATCAGATGAATATGATGTTCAACGATCAGGGGACTAATCCCCTTGATGTCCGCCATGGACCAGCCAAAAGCTTGCCTATTGTTGTGCAAGACCGCAAGAAGGGCTTTCTCTTGCTCTGGAGCTAGAGAAGCCGAGATGATGACAGGGAGGGTCTCGTTTTCACCTAAGTAAGCATACTTAAGGTGAGACGGCAAAGGCTTGAGTTCGAGCGTTGGAGGTGAAACGATTGAAGGCAAGATTGGTGCAAAGGTCTCGAACTCAAAGGACTCCAGCAAAGGTTCAAAACGAGTGTAAGCGACCGAGTTGGATAGTTCAGGTAACTCATCCGAAAATTCGAAGGATTCAAACTCGGGTTGTGAGTGGCTAAGATCGTTTGAGAACGTGAAACACTCGTAGTCATTCTCGGGCGCAGAAACAGCAGCAGGTTCGAGGAGGAGCGCACTAGTGGCGTCAAGGTCATCGTGATCAAACAGAAACTCCTCGAATTCACACTCTTCTGGGGTGATCTCCTGGATCGAGCAGACGTCTAGTATATGAGCATTAGGTTCGGAGGGCTGATTCCCCAACCTAAAAATGTTGAGTTCAATCGTCATATTTCCAAAAGATAGGTTCATAGAACCATTGCGACAATTGATCACAGCGTTTGAGGTTGCAAGGAATGGGCGACCGAGTATCACTGGAATTTGATTCCGGGGTTAGCTACAGGCTGTGTGTCTAATACAATGAAGTCAACAGGGAATATGAAGTCCCCGATTTTGATTAACACATCCTCTAGCTCACCCCTAGGATGGGTGATCGATCGGTCGGCCATTTGGAGAGTGCAGTGCGTGGGTTTCAACTCTCCTATGCCTAATTGCTCGTATACTGAGTACGGAAGCAGGTTAACACTGGCACCAAGATCTAATAGTGCGCGGTTGATGTTCTTATCCCCAATGGTAATAGAAATCGTAGGACAGCCAGGGTCCTTCCGTTTTTGTGGTAAAGATTGGGTAAGAGCATCACTTACAGCACTAGCCAAGAAAACTTTCTTTGGTACCTGAGACTTCCTCTTTTTCGTGCACAAATCCTTTAAGATTTTCGCGTAGAACGGGACTTGTTGGATAGCATCTAAAAGAGGAATGTTAATGTTAACCTGTTTAAATAACTCCAGAATCTTCTCCATTTGGGAATTTTGTTTATTGGACTTCAACCGGTTTGGAAATGGAACGTTTTTAAAATTGGTTGAGTCCAATGCTGGAGGAGGAGATTGTGGAGTTGGAACGGATCCCAGAACATGTGTTTTCGTAGAGTGAGAAGTGGGTCCGTTCAGAGCAGAAGAAGAAGAAGAGCCTTTTGAAGAATGGAGAGTAGGCTCAGAAGACGAAGAAGAAGAAGAAGAAGAAGAAGAAGAAGCGGCCGGGGTGTCATCGTCGATCCGTGTGCCAATGTTATTTTGCAGCATCCTTCCCGATCTCAATGTGGTCACGGCACTCACATTATGGTTCTGTTGTTCAAGAGCAACATATACATTATGTGGGTGACCGGGATTTGGGAGTGGCTGGGACGGGAGCTTCCCCTTCTCTCGCTCGCTTAAGGCCGCATTCAGCTGTGCAATCTGGGCCTCGATGGTCTTGATGCTTTGGCCGTGAGCAGCAGTGTGTTGCACTAAGGACTGAATGGAAGACTGGATGTTTGCGGTGGATTGTGTCGATTGTTTAACGAACGCCTCCAGACTTCGTTCGAGCGAGAAAACCTTATCGTTGTTTGACGGAACAAAATTGTTTGGTGGAAAAGAATTGTTGGGTGCAAAGTTGTTCGTCTGATTTTGAAAAGGTTGGGGTTGGAAGGGCTGCTGAAACTGTTGTTGAGTTTGTTGTTGCGCTTGTTGTTGCGGAGGAGGGGGCCTTTGGAAATTGTTGCCTTGGAATTGATTCTGATTCTGATTCCAGGCGAAATTGGGGTGGTTCCTCCAACCGGGATTATAGGTGGAAGAGTATGGATCATTCCTCGGTCTTTGCTGAAATGCAGCATTAACCTGATCCTGTCTTTGAGATGGTGGATTGTAAGGACATTCTTCGGTCAAGTGAGAAGGATCGGAACAACAAGCGCAAATGGTACGAGGGGGAAGAACAGGGGTAGGAGCAGGAGAAGAAAATTTGCTCTCTATTGCTTCAAGCTTTCTCGTTATTGCAGCCATTTCAGCTTTCATCGCAATAGAGACATCAAGTTGGTGAATTCCTACCCTAGACCGACCTGTAGAAGTGGATGTAGAAGAAGAAGAAGTCGGTCTGGTGCTCTCCCATTGTAGCGTTTGCTCCGCAAGGTCGTCAAAGAATTTCCATGCTTCCTCGTCAGATTTCGATAGGAAGTGGCCCTGACAGATGGTTTCCAACAACTGCTTCGTTGCTGGGTTCAGGCCCTCGTATAAGGTTTGGCAAAGTTGTCATCTCTCGATACCATGGTGAGGACACTGAACAAGAAGGTCTTTGTACCGGTCAAAGCACTTCCAGAAAGGTTCAGAAGGAAGCTGAGAGAATTGGTTGATTTCATTGCGAATCCTTGCGGTTTTATGATTCGGATAAAATTTCTTTAGAAACGCTTTTACAAACTCGTCCCAACTGGTTATGGAGTGGGAAGCGGTGCTATACAGCCATTTTTCAGCAAGATCGCATAGAGTGAACGGAATGACCCGTAGACGTATAGCATCGTCCGACAGTTGGGTAGTTTTCATCATGGCACAAACGTTTTGAAATTTATTGATGAAGATATAGGCATCTTCAGATTCAAGCCCATGAAATCGCGGAAGCATGTTGATGAAGTGGGGCTTAATTTCAAAGTTATCCCCATTGGCCGGTGGAAGAGAAAGACATGTGGGAAGTGCAGAACGGGTGGGATAGAAACGATCCTGGAGCGCGATTCGCTGCGGCGCTACAACAGGCGGTGGTGGGATATTGGTTTCCATAGGAGGTGGAGCCAATCCAGGGGTAGTTAAAGAGATGTTCGGATTAAATCCTGACATCGCGGAAGAAGAGGTTGGTGATGGTGAAGGTGAAGATGTATGAACAGAATTCCGGTCAACGTCGGTGTTGTCCGGCAAAAGTAAGGGTGAAAGAGGCGTGGACGGAGTTTCGACGTCTGAGTCAATCGCGTAGTCGGTAGCGACTAACGTAACGCGGACTAAGCGGGCGCTAGTGTCCCGAGTCCAAGCGGACATATACTAAACAAGTTTAGTATAGTCAAAGCGGAGAAGGTGAGGGTAAGAAAACGTCAATGGAGAAAGGCGATGGGTGGTGGAGTGAAAAATGGAGTGTGGCGACAAAGGGTAAGTTTTTATAAAAGTTTTTTGATTTTTTTTTTCTTTTTTTTTTAGAAAGAGATTTACAGAGATATGTACGGATTTACGGTTTTAAGTAATCACAAACAAGATATGCACACTCACACCTAGATTTAAGGTCACCTAGGTCTGCTAGACAGCTCCTAACTGTTCCAGATGGCTAGAAATAGAACCTCAAACCGCCTCTTCTCCGTCAATTACGGCCAGGTAAGTGCCAGGTAAGTGGGAGGTTGTCCAACGCTTTCGCGAAGTTCCTTAATTTAAGAACCACTTGCCTTCGACATACCTGCCTGGACACCGCAAAAGTCAGATAGGATAAACGGCCGATGTCTGTAACTAGTCCTCTGTCCTATTGAGCGCGAAGTCCTTAGGGCTGAGTCTAGTATTTTTTAATTAACAATGGTCAATGCATATGCTTTTGTGATTTTTGGGGTTCTGGGAAGGGTGATGAAATCCCCACCCAATCTGAATTGGTTTCAAGCCCCTTAAAGTCCGTATTAATAAATGCAAAGCAGTAACAAATCAACTGCAAACAATTTTTTTTTTTTTTTTAGCGCGGCGCAAAGAATCCTGCACAAGAACAGTTTATTGGAAGGGGGAAAAGAATTTGCGCAAAGAATGCTGCAGAAAACATAGTTCAGTGGAGTTAAAAGGAGTTGAGAAGATGGTTGGGATACTCACAGAGGATTTTTGGGTTTCACCTTGATCCGCCGCGGTGTAGCCGCGAGATATGGGTCTAACTCCCCACAACTTTGGCACTGAACTTGAAGTTCTCCCTGTCCTGCACTCTTGCACAAAGTATAATAAGATGATTTTTACAGTATATTTTTTTGTTTTGTTTTTGGTTATAGTTATATTCACAAGTTAACCCGAAATTACACAAAGAAATAAACTACCGTCTCCCCGGCAACGGCGCCATTTGATTGACAGATTTTCTGCGTATTCAAGTTTAATTACCGCAATCAGGACGGTTTCGCTTTGCAGCTAGCCGGATGAGTACGGGTCGATCCACAGAGAGATGAGAGTCTTTTTCTTTGTGTTTTAACGAGTTAAGTCCAATTGTGTTGAGGTTTGTTTGAGATTAGCTAATTATAAATGAATGATAAGAGAACTTGTTAAGGGTAGGATTTGGTTGGTTTGAGTTAGGAGGTCGCTCACTTAATTCATTTGCCACTTCTTAATATCGATGTTACGGTAATCGGCAACAACAGGGATTAACACGACTAAAGAGAAAACTTGCGAGTATAAGCTAGGCTTTCCAACACTTCGTTTCCTCTTTTTGGTCCTTGTCCGTCCGTTCTTGGCTCTTAGTCGCAACCTCAAGTTGATTCAACCACAACCGGTCTCACTAGGGTATCACCGCTATTATAAAGAATAGGGTGCCGTAGGGAGCGGATTGTGGGTCAATTAACGGGAGTTCAAATCAAGATTTTTGTCAAGAAGAAAAGTGAGGGAGATTTCCGTCTTTCAAACTTTCCGTTTCCTACCCTAACAAGTGAGAAATTACTCACCCATTATAAAAGATAAATGAAATGAAACAAAAAAAGAGGGTAATAAGAATTGAGGTAGAAAATCACAACTAGCTATTTGGGACCTTACTTAGGCAAGGATCACACTAAGCATCATGGTTGTAAGGATAAAAGAAAATGGAAGATAATTAAAAACGAAAATTTAACAAATAACAACAACTACTTTTAACAATTGAAATTACAAGCAACATAAGAAACAAAATTACAAATCATGCATATAGAAAAAGAACACTTCTTGCATTCTTCAACACTCAATAAAACCTCTCACAAGCTTTAATGGAGGAAGATGGAGGAAAATACTCTTTTATTAAAAATTAAGCTAAACTTAATACAAAATTACACACAAAATTAAGCACACTCTCTTGGCTCTGTTCTGGGCTATTTATAGGCAGTTTCCTGAAGAAATAGGAATAAAATATAACCCTATATACAATTACAGGAATAACCCCAAAATTCCACCAGATGAGGACACGTGTCAGCCGCGGATCCGCGGCCATAGTGGGGGTTTGGCCGCGGATCCGCGGTGGGTTGGTAGCCAAACCCTGTCGGGTTTATTTCTGTGGTCTTGTCCTCTTTTTTCCTGGTTCTTGAAAACTTTAAACTGCAATAATTTCTCCCGAGTATCTTCAGATTTCTGGTCCAAGATTGCTTCATTTCTTCTCTTTTGACTTTTATCTTCTTTGATTTCTAACTTGATTTAGTCACAAATGACAACTAGTTTCGTCTCATCTTCTTAACTGGTACTGAATGGATACTGGACGGATACTGGTCGGATATTGGAACCCGGCTTTTATCTGTTTGTGACAGATGTTCTGGATTTGGGTGTAACTGTGGAGATTTTGTCGGATTTGCATTCTTTTGGACTGGAAACCTGTAATCTGTAAACATGCAGCAAATACGGATTAAAAGCACCTACCTGTATGCAATGTGATCAAGAATGGGCGGTACAAATATACAAAATTCTGTGATGAACAGACCCACAGCATAGCCAGGCAGAAAGCTGCCTGTTGCGGATGGACTGAGCAGAAAGCTACTCGGCCGCCTCGTGGTGAGGGCTTTAGATCCACAGCGTAGCCGGGCAGGAACCTGCTCGCTGCGGATGAGCCGAGCAAGAAGCTACTCGGCCGCCTCGTGGTGAGGGCTTTGCATTGAAACTAAAATAACTTTAGTAGACATAGAAAGAGTAATCTCATTATTCGAAAGAGTACAAGTTCATCTGTAAAATTTAAGCTTTTCGGCGTTATATGGCCGTGGAAAGTCACGGCCCCATAAATCCTAAAGGTGGTAGGCTCCGCTGGGCATTGTCTCAGTCACGAGGAAGGGACCGTCCCACTTTAGGGAGAACTTGTACAGCTTCCCCTGATCTTCGAACTCGTTTCGGCGTAGGACTAAATCTGCTGCCTTGAAAGCATGATATTTAACCTGGGCGTTGTAATATCGGGCATTCTGTTGCTGATATGCGGTCATTCTTATTTGTGCCCGATCTCTTTTTTCCAATAAGATGTATAGGTTGCTTCGAAGTGCCAACACATTGGCCCCGTCGTCGAAGTGTCGACTCGATAGTTGGGAAAGCCGATTTCCTCGGGGACTATTGCCTCGATACCGTAACAGAGGCTAAACAGGGTTTCCCCCATGGGTGTTTTTCTCGATGTTCGTAACGTCCATAACACCCGAGGCAATTCCTTGACCCAGCCGCCTTGTCTTCTTTTCAAGCGGGCTCTGAGGCCCCGGATGACACCTCGGTTTGCTACCTCGGCTTGCCCATTGCATTGGGGATGTGCAACCACGGAGAACTTCATCAATATGTGATAGTCATTGCAGAATTCTCTGACATTGTCATTTTCGAAATTGGTTTCGTGGTCGGCGATGATGCACCTCGGGATTCCAAATCGGGAGATTATATTATTCTGCAGGAACTTCACTTTAGAGGTGGCATCCGATTTCCTGATAGGCATGGCTTTTACACACTTTATAAAGTAGTCTACGGCGACAAGGATATATTTATGTCCACCCGTGCTAATGGGGAGTTGGCCAACCATATATATCCCCCACTGCGCGAATGGCCAAGGAGAACTTAGTGGCGTTAACTTGGTAGCGGGTAATCGAGGAATGCTACCAAAGAGTTGGAAGGTCTTGCACCTTCTGACCAGCTTTTCTGCGTCTTGGTGTATAGTCGGCCAGTAACACCCCTACAACAGTGTCTTTTGAACTAGACTGCGAGCCCCTTGATGTGCTCCTCCGACTCCTTCATGTATCTCTCGGAGAACGTATCTGCTTCGTCAGGGTCGACGCATCGGAGTAGAGGTTGGGTGTACGACTTTTTGTACAAATTTCTTTTGCTCTACACAAAGTGGTGAGCTTTTAAGCGGAGCCGACGTGCCTCAATCCGCTCTTCGGGGAGTACTCCGTCCTTGAGGAACTCCACTATGGGTTTTCTCCAATCCGGGATACCCTCTTGAGTAGTGTAGATCCGGTTTACCGCCTCTCTATCTTCGATGTTGGGTCATGGCAGGAATTCGAAGAGGATGTTTCTCTGGTGATTGGCTAAATAAGAAGATGCGAGTTTACTTAGCGCGTCGGCCTCGACGTTCATGCTCCTGAGAAACTGTTTTACTTGGACCTCGTCGAAATTTCTCCGAAATCTTTTTACCTCTGCTAGGTATTTCATCATTAGAGGTTCCCAAGCTTTGAAACGTCCGATCACCTGGTCAAAGACTAGCACGGAGTCGCTGCGGATCCTGATCATCTTTAGCCCCACACCAGAGGCGATCCGTAGCCCGGCTAATAAGGCTTCATATTCTGCAGCGTTGTTCGACGCCTTGAAGCCAAGTCTCAGAGAGTACTCCATCTCTGCTTTATTCGAACCATGGATGATCAACCCGGCCCTACTCCTTTCCTCTACGGAGGAGCCATCCACATAGAGTACCCATTCCGGAATCGGGCCGAGCGCTTCTTCCTTATTGGGAATGGTGCATTCGACCACGAAATCGGTTAGAGCCTGTGCTTTGATAGCTTGCCTTGGTCGGTACCAGATATCGAATTGGGACAACTCCCATCTCCATTTCTCTAAGTGACCGGACGATTCGGGGGAACCGAGGATATTCCCCAAGGATCGTTCGGTGAGAATGATGATCGTGTGAGCCTGGAAATAGTGCCGGAGCTTCCTGGAAGTGACGACGAGCTCCAGGACTATTTTTTCTATGGCTGGGTATCTGGTCTCTGCGTCCTTGAAAATGTGTCTGACATAGTAGACTGGTCTTTGTATTCCTTTGGATTCTCTAATGAGTACGGAGCCTGCAGCCTGGTCGGAGATGGCCAGATACAGTAACAGCTCGTCCCCCTTAGCTAGTCAGGTGAGAAGCCGGGGGAGGGGTCGCCAGATATACCTTGAGCTACTCGAAAGCGATTTGGAACTCCTTGGACCATTTGAACCTGGGGATCTTCCTTAAGACTTTGAAGTGTTAGGAATATGTATGCCCTAGAGGTCATTATTGTATGATATATTGGATACTTGGACACACACACACACATAAGATTTTCTTGTTTGACATGATAGTATGCTATATGGTTGCTCTTTATCTTAACATGTATGCTTGTGTTATTATACTGTCTCTCTGATACATGTTGATAAAGCCCTTAGGATTGTTCACCGTCGAAAGACGCGACCGGGACGTTAGGACATCTGGCTTGAATTTTGGGGGCAGATGCTATTTGGGTTTATCCGTACACCTCTCCGAAGATTCCAAGTTGATTTATGGCACCGTATATCGGAGGTTTGGACGGATACGGCCGTTGTAGCAGATTTCGTCAGATTCCCCCTCGTTTGTGAGGGGTTTTTGATTGTGGGGACGCTCTTCCCTGTATGTGCAAGCCCCTGCAGTTAATTACGTTACCGCATCGCGATAACCACTTTCTCCTTCTCCGGAAGTTCACTTCGTATCGTGTGTGTTTTTATTTGTTTAGATTGCCCGTGGATTGTATACGGAGACTAATTTATGTTGTCGCCCGTAGGGCGTGGATTAGTCTAAATCCATATATCTTAGATTTGGGTTTGTCTTATTTAAGGATCGTTAATCTGGTTTGAGATTAAGATTGACTTAAATGTATGTGAGCAGTTGGGACTCGGTTGGTTTTTTGTTAAGGATACGTTAGTCCAATTTGAGACTAAGATACTTAACAAGGTTATAGGATCATTTTTGTTTCAGATCCAACAAGAGAGCATTTGGGATCTGTTGTCTTAGTTTAGGGACATTTTGGTCTATTATCGCCATTTTGGAGGCGAAGTTTTAGTTTGAGGACATCTCGGTCTGTTGATCACTATTTTAGAGGTTAGATTTTAGTTTAAGGACGTCTCGGTCCGTTGTTGCCATTTTGGAGGCAACGGTTAGTTTGAGGACATTTCGGTCCATTGTTAGTTTAGGAACGTCTCGGTCCATTGTCCATCTTGCGTGCATGTGTATTTGTTACGTGACAGGATGAGCAACGATGATATGGGATGCATCCAGTCTGGGATGTGATTTTATTTAGGATGTGCACGTCAGTTTGGGAAGTGCACCAAAAAGCAGTTGGTTGTCGGGACCCGCCACCTCTCTGAAGACGTTGAGGAATTACAACGACATGTGTCAGAGGTGTAGAGAGATGTACCCTTGAACCAATTCCCGTAATTGAGGGAAAAGGCATTAATGGTAAACCCATGAATCATTAGTTGTATTTTGAGACTAAGATTTCCTCAAGGGAATCTGAGATGGATATTGTTTTGTGATATCATCAGTTGGAAGATCGATAGTCGTATTTGGGACTAGGATCAGTTTGAGCACATGGGCTTGGCTGATCTGAATTAGGGAGTTTCTACTCTCAAGGGATCTAACCAACTTGGGCTTGGTCCACTCAGTTTTCTTTTTATTTGAAAAAAAGTGCTAAGCACTTGTTTAGGCTCAGTCCCATCTTTTTTTGCAAGAAGTGCTGAGCACTTATGTATATTCTAACGCTCTAATATAATCATAGGGATTGCCCAATAAGTGTTAAACACTTTATCCCTTTTTGTCTTTATATGGAGTGCTAAGCACTCTTCATGGCGCCCGCGTGCGAAGCACGTGAGGAGCTAGGCACTAGGCGCTCCTTAGTGGGTGTCAAGCACTTTTATTCTGTGGCGCCCACGTGAGGGTCACGTGAGGCACTGGGCACTGAGCGCCACTCAATGAGTGCTAGGCACTCTTATATCGCCCACGTGAGAGGCACGTTGGGCGTTGGGCGCTAAACACCATCCACTGAGCGCTAAGCACTCCTGAGTTCTTTTGTAGCGCTCACGTGAGAGGCACGTGGGGCGGTGAGCGCCACCTACAGAGTGCTAAGCACTCCTGAGTTCTTTTGTAGCGCTTACGTGAGAGGCACGTGGGGCGCTGGGCGTTGAGCGCCGCCCACTGAGTGCTAAGCACTCCCGAGCTCTCTCTCTTTTTTTTGAATGATCCATAAGATTTTTATCTACTTTTATTTACCTAAACTTTCCCAGAAGAGAGTTCTTCTTCTTCTAGAATTTAATTCTCTGTTTTTTCGAAGCTTTCTCTTTTTTTTAAGCTTATGGGGGGTTCCTCTCCTTTAGACTTGAAGTTTTGGGTTCTTTATATAGTAGGGGCAGTTTGTTGGTTAGCTCCGAAGAAATCTCTCATTAAGAGATCCCAAATGATTTGGGGATTTTACCCACCGTTGGATCTTTGATCCAAGGACTTTTGTTTTACAGAAAATATTTTCTTATTTTTAACAAGATTAGGGAAATATTTACAGAATTTATTCTGTAGATCGGTGATTCTTTAATCACCATTGGATTTTTAATCTAACGGTACTCTATTTTACAGAGAGCAAACTTTCTTGTTTAGAAAGATTTGAGGAATATTTCCTCTAAACAGAATTTAATTCTGCATCCTAACGATTTATCATCTCCGTTGGATATTTGATCCAACGGCTCTGCTTAATAGAGAGTAGAATTTAATTCTACTGAGCGCCGGCACTCACGTGTGCTGCTTAAGATTTTTGTGTGCTTTGCACACGGGCGCTGCTCATATAAGAGTTTTTAACTCTAGCGCCGGCACCCTCGTGGAAGGCGCGTGAGGCATTGCCTCTTGAGTTTTGAATAGAGCTTTGCTCTTTTATTAGGGGAAACAAATGCCCCCGCACTATTGCACCCACGTGGCTCACACGTGAGTGCAACGGTGGCACCTTTTCCACCGCTTGATCTTTTTTGAAGTTGAACCGTCTTCCTGTGCCTATAAGTAGGCCCTTCGGCCCTTGGGATGTCTGTTGTTCATCTTTCTTAACCTTCTTCTTTCTCTGAGAATTTAATTTTCTTTCCAGAGCTCAGATCTCTATCCAAGGAAACTCTTTTAGAGTCAAAATTCTGTCAAAATTTGGTAAGAATTATGACTAAACTCTTGAAGGAATCTCTTCATGTTTTAGGGTTTTAACCCATTAACAGAGCTTTGCTCTTCTCTTGTAACGATCTCTTAGAGATCTCAAAAAAAAGGAAACTTTTTTTACTTGAGTAGATCGTAGATCTTAAAGATATTTTAGGGTTTTACCCTATTAGAAAGCTTCGCTTTTGAGGGTTCTGGGATGTTATCCCATTGCTCGACAGAGCATGGCTCTGAAAAATTTTGGGAATTTTATTCCTTCTCTAATTTTCTTAACAGATTTGAAATCTGTTTGCATAACACAGTTCTCAAGGGAGTTTAACTCCCGAGTCCAATGATGTTTTCTCATTAAATGAGAATCCTTTTGGATTCTTTTATTAATGAGTGACTATCCCATCATTGATGGGGCGTTACCTTGATTTTGTGGGGCCCTTTTCCCCCCTTTTTTAACTGTGGTGCAGTACAATTTTAAGTGATAAAGAATGTTAAGGCTTTAATCATCGTGTCAATAGCTGACTTCTCCTTTTTTGTGCAGGTACTATAGCTTCCGATTCCTCTTTTCCCTTCGTTCGTTCGGAAAGCGCTTTTGTCGACGCGCCCGTAGATCGGGAAGTCTTCGCACTTATTAAGGATCATGACCCAGAGCAAAAATCTCTTCATCTATGGGGGTCATGGTATAGTCAGATTATCCGGGGTCGGCGCAGTTTTTCTTGTGCAGCGCCTTCGGAGCCAATCCCAGCGATTCATTACACTGATCCGCCTCAAGTGACTTACGTCGTAGAAGAGGTTAACTGGATCTCGGAAGTTCATCTTCAACCATCTATGGCATCGATATCCGTACAGCCACCGATGGCCTTGGACATTTTAGGGCGACGCATATGCCAAGGAGAGTCGCGCCCTTGGGGGCAAGTTTATATAATAGGATTGACGCCCCGTCATTCGGCTGACTATCTACAATGGGCCCGGTATATCCTGTCGGCCAAGAAGTCGCTGCTATTAAAGACCGGGTTGTACCTCGCAATCTACGCGTCTCTCTTTCATTACCACGCTCCCCATGTGTGGTGGATCAAGTATTTTCTAGAATAATGGAACATCCCGACCCATACCTTTCTCTTATCAGATCGGGAAGTCTTGATTTCATTAGAAGAGTTCGCGGAGATCTCCGGCTTACCTGTCAGAGGGGAGCACTATGAGGAGATACTTCCCCTCGATGAGTACATCTTTGCCACTAAGTCAGTGGTAATGGGCCTTATCCCAGAGAACTCCGTTCAACATCAGTTCCCCAGCTTGATTAAGGTGTTGAACATGTACGAGAATTTATTCCTGGAGTCTGGCGGGCATGAGGTTAGCTTCGCAGATTTTATCGTTCGCTTTCTTCGTCCGGATGTTTTGTCTAAGCAGGCCACAAAATTCTCTAAACTTGACGACCCGTTCGGGTTTGGTTTAGATAACTTTCCGACGGTGGAAGCGGATCTAAAGAATTTCTTTATTCCGGACACTCCAGTTGTCCCCTTTGCGGAGATCGCTGCCCCGGGTGTTGATGAAGAGTCGTTCTTTGGGTTCATTAGCCTGTGGCTGAGTTAGTTTGCGCTTTCGACACACCCCGCTACATGAGGCCATCTATTTTTTATCCGGCTCATCACATCGTCGTAAGGACGCGCGTGGCCGTTGGGATGGCATGGTTAGCTTATCTATACCACGGCCTGAGTTTAGCAGCTGACACTACTCAGCCGAGGGTAAAGCCCGTATATCTTCCATTGCATTACTTCACATCATGGATTGAGATGCACGTGCTGGGTGCCTTTGGTATTCACAAACGACCCCGGTTCTACGAAAGCTACAACTTCCCCTGGGTCATGTACCTAGTTGACGCTTCCGCTCCAGACCCGTCACAGCGAGAGGCTCGGCGATTGCTTCTTCGACCACACATGGTTGGGGACAGTATGGCCTTTGTCGATAAAGTCTTGACCATCGGCAAAGAATCCACCAAAGTGGTACAACCGTTGCGCGATACTTTTAAGGACGAAGCTTCTATATTGAGGGCCCGGAAGGTTATGCACATGTACTCTATCAGGCTGGGCTTCCTAGTGTTTAGACAGAACGCCTCGGTGCTATTCATGAGGTACAACCCGCACCGCTATGCTCAACAGTTGGGTTATAATCAAGGTGTTCCTCTCGAGGCGTTCTTAGTCGAGCTGGCTGCTACGGAGGAGGGTATTCGCAGCGCTCTGCATCATTTTATGCGATTAAATACGGGGTCCCATTTCCTTGTCAGCGAGCCGAGCTATGTGCCAAAAGCTTCAAATGCTCATGTGGCGTGGTACCAGCATGCGACGGGTGCTGTTATTAGGGAGGAGAGGCGACTGTTACTCGATCACAAGGACGCCGTCCCAGCCGGTAATCCAGCGGTCCCTTTGAAGCGACGAATAGTCGTTCTCCCCTCTTTAAGAGAAATCACCACGACTATAGTCCCACAAGCTTTCCCTGAGAAGCTTCAGCCGGATGTTCCTGCGACCGCGTCAGCCATGGCGTCCCCAGAATCGGGTATTGGTTCGGAGATCGGAACTCGCCGTCCGAAGAGGCCTGTCAATCGAAAGCTTTTATCGTCGGCTATTAGTGTCAGTTCGTAGAAGAAAATGAAATCTCTATTCTCTGCTGACGTCGTATTCGGCCAGGAGCCCCATGCTCCCTACAGTGAGGGCTTTTGTGAATATGGCACCAATGAGAGTTTGTTTGAAACGCCTGCAATCGATATTGATCCTCAAGCCGCCCTCGCATCTTCCGAGCGACTGGCTCGCGAGGAAGTAGCGTTAGTCTCTATTGCGGAGTCGGTTGTACTTCATTTACATTCTTCTGTATCTATCCCTTCTCCCCTTATTATGCTTTATTAATGCTCTCTCCTTTAACAGGCATTTTTGCCGAAGAGGCTCTCGCGGCTTCCCTTAAGACGTTTGAGGAGGAAGAGTGGTTTCGCGCCACCTTGGGTCTTGGTATAATTCGCTTCACTACAACGTTGCTATTTTAGTTCCTTCTATTCACGGTCTGACTCTTTTCTTTATCTTGCTGCAGGGACTACCAAAACCCAGGTTGTTCCAAGTGTAATTCCAATCCCAGGCGGTGATGCAGAAAAGCTTCCAGAGCTACCGACTACGGCCGAGGCCATCCCAAAGTCACCACAGGAGGCGTTGCTGAAGCAGCCGATGATGGATGCCGTAGAGGCTCCAGAGGCAGAGCTCGGTTCGGACGACGACGTCCCCCTGTCTGAAGTTTTAAGGAGGCCGGTTCTCACGATTCAGGCTGAGAGGAAGCGCAGAAAGCATGCGACGAGGGAACACGACGCTGTCTTGGCCACGGGTGCAGGCTCAAGCAATATTCCGCCTGCTGACATTCCTTCGATGGACGTTCCTTCTGCCCTGTCTACTGCCCATAGACAGGTTGCGCGTATAGCTCGTGAAGAGAGTGAACGACTACTTCAAGGTAGAACAACTCATGGTCCTTAATAACAGCTCCTCCCCCTGTCTATTTATTTAACATACGCATTTTTATTTACAGGACCAAATTTGAATGATGGCGTAACAGGTGAAGCGCCGTCAACTAAAGAGCATGAAGCGTCCAATCTTTCTCTGGACTCTGGGACTATTCCAACTGCCGCTCTTTCCCCCTGTGGATCTTTGATATCGGCGGGTGACGCAAGCGTTACGACAGCCCTTATCGAATCAGGGGATGGAGCTGTAGGCGTTGAATCTGCTCTCCCGATGGAAACTGAAGAAGCCGTCACAACTGGTGATGCTTCGGGCACGGTTTTGGTTTTTGACTTGTCAGGTATTCTTTGGGTTATTATCTTTGAGTTTTATTAATCCTGCTAAGCATCTCTGATGATATTTCCATTGTCTTGAGCATAGGCGTAATAAACCCTGAAGTTGTATTGGCCGAAGAATTACCGTCGGCCGCTGCCTTGACTGTCACGGTTCCTTCTGTGCCTCCCCGAGTTTTGGAAGGTAAGGGTTTCTCATTTGGTTACTTTATTGTAGACACCAATTTTTCTTTGCCTTAACTATATATTGTCGCAACCTTGCAGGAGTGCTCTTTGACCACTTATACCAAGTGCTACACGTGCACTTCTCCATCCAATCGGAAGTCATTCCCTCTTCCAGCAGTGGTCAGTATATTCTTTGTTTAGTGTTTCTCCTTTTCGTGAGTAAACTTTCCGCTGATAAGCCTTTCTTATATTGACCCCAGCATCACAGTTCAAAGGAGGGAGCGAAGAAATAGCCAAGCCTCCGAAGCTCCCTATTTTGCCACCTTCAATAGCTGGTATGATAGATTTCGTCCGTCAGGTGTCTTCTTTGTCTTTCAAGTTGAAATCTGATCGTAATTTATTTTGCAGCGATTACACCGGTTTCAGCTCCTTTTGAGTCCCGTATTCCCATGCTCATATGGCCCTTTGCTAAACGTCCATCTTCTAGGGGCGCGGTGACTGGCCGACGAATGTTAAGCGAATTTATCGAGGATCTTGACGTTGTGGTTCTTACTTCTGCTACGGATTTTGCCGACGAAGTCAATCCAATGCTGGCGACGCTCGTGAATTTCCACACTGAAGACCTCGTCGATTCTTGGATTGATTATTGTAGGAAGATCGAGGTTTGTCTGCATGAGATTGAGCTTAAGCGCCTCGCTCCTGAGGTATTAACTTTGAAATCTCAGCGAACTGCGTGGATTGAGCAGAGTATCGCTTTCATTCGATATTTTGAACAAGAGGGGACTCTGAGGCAAAAGGCGCATGATACGGCTTCCAGTGAATCTATCCAATTGTGCGCCCAAATTGAAGCGAATGCCGTGCAGCTGAAAGCTATTTTTGAAAACCTCCAACGATGTATTTCTGATGGGTTGGCGCTATGGCAGAAGCCTGACTTCACTGAGTGGGGCACACAAAGTTGCGAAGCTGCCAAACAGGAAATTGCTGAGAAGCTTTCATCCTGCTTGCAACAACGAGCTCAAATCAAAGTGGAGCTGGCCGCCGTAGCTGAACGCGATGAATAATTGCAGGGAGCGCGTGAGCGGGTCGTCAGGTTGTTGAAAGTGCCTCCTTCTTAATCATTGTAATTGTATTTCCCTTTTTGCATTGGTTGTATCTTATAAACATTTTGATTCAGGAATAAGAAAATACATTCTCTTTTATGCGCTTATCCGTGTCTTGATGCCTTAATGTGGCGGTAATTAGTTTATTTACTCATTTCGGAGTTTGTAGTTTATGTGCTCGCTTCGGAGCCTGTAGTTTATTCACTTATTTCGGAATTTCTAGTTTATGGACTCATTTCGGAGTTTGTAGTTTATTCACTCATTCCGGAGTCTCTAGTTTATGAACTCATTTCAGAGTTTATTTAGTTTACCTCCTTTGGGCTTATAGGAAAACTTGTCCTAACGTTATAGTTAACCCCTGCTCTTTACGACAGAGGTCCGTTAGGTTTTGTGGTACTAGGGTTTTAGTCCATGGTACTGTAGCATTGGCTGATGCATTCCCCGATATGCAGACTTTACGTTGTTGTTCGAGTAGCCCCGCGACTGTCGTGTCTCTGATCCCTTCGGGGGCTGGACAAGACGTCTTCAAGTAATTTTCTTAGGCAGTTTGACCATCGGAAGAGCAAGCGTTAGGAATTTTGCCATGTTGCTTTTTACTTGTGGTTAGGCTTAGTTTGGGAGCCCCGATGAGTCATAACCACCCCGCACTGGTGTGAGATGATCTCCGATAGCCTTTCGGGTTTTATTTGAGTTGCCGTCAAGACTCTGAAGCTAGAAATTTAGCCTTCGCTTCCTTTTGATTTGGCTATTTTGGAGCCTTTGTTGACATTGCGTCTGCTGTAACGAGAAGAATGTCGGAGTAGTCTTTAGGTTGTTTTATGAACCGTCAAGACTTGGAGCTAGGAATTTTTCCATGGCTCCATTTTGTTTCGACCCTGTGGTCCTTTGTTGATATCGCGCATGCATCCTGCTGGAGTGAGAAGGACCGCTGTTGTTGACATTGTGTCTGTTGTAACGAGAAGCATGTCGAGGTAGTTTTTAGGTTGTTTTGTGAACCGTCAAGACTTGGAGCTAGGAATTTTGCCATGACTCTGTTTGTTTTGACCATGGGGTCTTTTGTTGACGTCGCGTCTACATCCTGCTGGAGTGAGAAGGAACGCCGTTGTTGACATTGCGTCTGCTGTAACGAGAAGTGTTCAATCGAAAATATCACACTTTTGATATAACATTTTCCTTACTTTTGATAAATATTTAAAGGTGTTTATTATAAATATAGAACATATTTGGGTTTATCTGTAAAAATACTATTTACCATATGTTTATATATTATAATTAACATTATGAAGGAAAATGTATGCATATAATATTTATATAATATTTTGATAATTTAAATATTCATATCATATCAAATATCCTTAATCAATATTTTTAAAATATAATATCATATAAAATGGTTAGGATAATATCTAAAAAATACCAAATATTACTAACATTATTCATTGAGACACTGTGCAAGATTTAGCTCAGGTCAGGAGATCGAGATATTGAGATGTCGGGAATCAAAAATCTGCCGATGAAGTTAAATAAAATCGAAGAATCAATACCGGCAGAGAATCAGGAAATATTTTCAAGTTCTAGACATCAAATAAATCTCCATGTGTCACAATGAAGAAACCCCAGAATTTTGGAATATTGATCACACCAAACGACCGTTGTTCCGCGGCCAACACATGCCATATGCGGCGGATCCGTGGCCGATTCACCGAGTTAGGGTTTTGGATTTTTATGTTTGGATCTTCACAACAACCCCTGATTCTTGGGATATATAGTTTCTAGTTTTGGGGCTATATAAAGGACCGAGGGCTAAATCTAGAAATCATCAATCTTTTATCACGAAGAAAATCACCGTCAAAGAACAAGTGATCTACGATAGGTCCGCGATTCGACGTGATAAGACGACGTGAGATTCGACGGAGTATCTACTTCCTACAGGGCAGAGATTCGACGGAGCATCTACTTCCTACGAGGCAGAGATCGAGAGCAACTTCTTATTTCTCTTGTAATCTAAACTCGAAGAATTATACTTGTGAAGTTGATTAATAAAGGTAGATCATTAGATTAATTAGTTTGCATTTTTTTACATTATGATCTCATTCTCTATCCGTTCTTCTTCTATCTCCATCATGCGTGAGTAATTCTCCGTTTGATAGGATTCGTAGGATTAGGGTAGAACAATAGATGAGAAAATATTTTAACTTCTTTTAAATCTTATGAAGTTTATAAACTTTAGCAAAAGAATCGTTAACATCCTAATCGGGCACGCTACCAATTTATTGTTAGTCTCGACCGCGATTTGAGATCAGATTAACAATTGTTTTGTTAAGGGCTAGACATGAATAGAGATCAATGAAAGGACAAGGGTCAGTAGTGTGGAAACCCTAGTTTTTTTCAAAAACCCTAATTATCATTCATCACTATCAATCTAGTTTTAAATCTATCAATAGATAAAAAGAGTCATATTTATTAGTCATCCATGACTGCTAAATCCTAACGAACCCTACAAGCCATCTTCTTATATATTCTATATCTGTATTTAAACTAGATCTGTATTCTAGATCCGTGTTCAACGTAGGTCTAGAAACTATTCTTCACTATTCTCTATTCTTCCTCTTTTCTAATCAACACGTCTAAAGCAAGATTAAAGGTTCCACATATCCCTGAGGACGACCCGTACTCATCTCGGCTAGCTGCACGCGACACCGTTATTTGTTGCGGTTATAACTACAAACACTCACATAGAGATCAAACAAGAAGCATGTCGAGATAGTCTTTAGGTTGTTTTGTGAACCATCAAGACTTGGCTCTCCCTTTGACGGAGTTTGGTGGGAAAATATGGTTCTCTTTTCGTTTGTGCCGATGGATTGTATACAGGGGTTGATGTGGAATCAACTGTAGGTAAACTGTTTCATTTCATTTTATTTCTTTTCGCGATGCTTTATCATTTCAGCTTTTTATATCGCGAAAGTCGCGATTGTCCAATCATTTCGTCTTTTTATCGTGGTGCCCAATAATTTCGGCTATTCTTTCTTTTTACTCGCTGCTTTTTATTGCGAGTTGCCCAAACATTTTGGCTATTTTTATATGCATATATTTTGCTCGTTGATTTTCATTGCGAGTTTCCCCATCATTTCGGCTATTTCATATGCATTTTTTTGCTCGCTGATTTTTGTTGTGAGTATGGAACTTGAAACCTGATACCAATTTTGGCATCAGCATGGCTGCGACTAGAATATTGCCAGGAGCGAATCATCATTTACCTTGAAAGGACTTGGAATTTGATACCAGTTCAGGCATCAGCATCGCTGCGATTGGAATATTGCCAGGAGTGAATCATCATTTACCGTGAGAGGACTTGGAATTTGATACCAATTTAGTCATCATCATCGCTACGATTGGAATATTGCCAGGAGCGAATCATCATTTTCCTTTACTGTTTTGAACAAAGGTGGCTTAGTAGACAGGGTTGGGATTCTGTTGACTAAGACTTTTCGACTTTATGAACCGTAAGGGTCTCATAAAGTTATTTCTCCCTTCGAGTCATGGGAATCTCATAAGCGTATTTTCTCCTTAGGAATCGTGGGGATTTCTAAGTGTGTGTTCTCTTATTAGTCGTAAGGATCTTACAAGAGTATTTTCTCCTTATAATTCGAGATGACTTACAAGTGTCGTTCACCATATGAGAACATTTCTCGTGATTGGTGGAACTTGGTGGGGAAAACGTTTATTTGTGCCCGTGGATTGTATACAGGGGCCAATATTGGACTGCCTGCAGGGCAACTTGGGGAATACGACGGCTTAAAGACAGGTTTAGATCCCTGTAACTTAAGACTTTGAATCCTATGAGCCGTGAGGGTCTCATAGGGGGAGTTCTTATGAGTCGAGAGGATCTCGTAAGTGAAAATTTTACGAGATTGTGTCCTTTCAGGTTTTCACAAGCTCGCCGGTAGCCCTACTGTTTTTACTCACGTCGCCCTTTCGGGTTTTCATTCGTGCTCATTTCGCTTGTGGACGTACCATTTTTTTAAACTTTTTTTTAACGACGAGATTGCGCCCATTCAGGTTTTCACAAGCTCGCTGGCAGCCCTGCTGTTTTTACTCATGGCGCCCTTTCGGGTTTTCATCCGTGCCCATTTTGCTTATGGACGTACCGTTTTTTTACTTGGGTTGCAGTCTTTACCGTTTTAACTTTGATTGTAACATAGATCTCAAGAGAAAATATCGCCGTATTTAGGGCGATACGCCCTGTTTGAGATGGAGTACTAGTTTAGGAAAATTTTGGTCCATTGCCAGTTTAATGACGTAGTGATCCATTATCACCATTTTTTTGAGGTGAAGCTTTAGTTTGAAGACATTACGGTCCGTTGTTAGTTTAGGGACATTTCGGTCCATTGCCAGTTTAGGGACGTAGTGGTCCATTGCTAGTTTAAGGACGTAGTGGTCCATTATCACCATTTTTTGGGTGAAGCTTTTCCGAATACCACTTAGAGTTTTGACTCAGGAAGATAGAGAGCGGACACGAGTGTTGTCATCTATTATTGACCTAATTCGTAACTCGTTATGCGTGGTATTTCTTGAGGAATCGACCGTTTATTGGCCGGAAAGGTCTTTTGCCATGCATATCCATTAGCAAATAGGTCCCACCTTTATAGACATTGTCTATGCTGTACGGGCCTTCATAGTTTGGCTCAAATTTCCCTCGTTTTGCACGATTGGGGATCATAGGGCTTTTGACGACTAGCACGAGTTCGCCTTGGCGGAATGTTCTCGGCCTAGTTAGTTTTTTGTATGAGCGCGTCATCCTTGCCTTGTAAGCTTCTAGGTTTTGTTGCGCCATGAGGCGAGTTTCATCGAGGTCGTCGAGCTCCTCAAGCCGAAGATGGGCATTTTCGTCATCTGTTAGCTCGTATCGAATCGCTACTCGGAGAGAAGGGAGTTCTATTTCCAAAACAAGGACTGCTTCAGTGCCGAATACCAACACGTATGGTGTTGTATTCGTAGCCGTTTTGAACGTTGTTCGGTACGCCCAGAGAGCTTTGTGCAGTCTCTCGTGCCAGTCCTTTTTGTTTCTGGACACCGTTTTCTTTATAATTTTGGTCAAGGTATTGTTTAAAGCTTCAGCTAGACCGTTGGCACGAGGATTATAGACAGAGGAGTATCTCCAGTCTATTTTATGTTGTTCTGCGAAGCGGCTGATTTTATGGCTCCTGTAGGCTGGCCCATTATCCGAGATTATCCGTCGCGGAGTACCGAACCGGTAGATGATATGTGTCTTAAAGAAATGGAGAATATTCTTCGTCTTCACCTCCTTTAGTGGTATTGCTTCCGCCCACTTAGAAAAGTAGTCGGTCGTTGCCAGTATGAACCGGTGTCCTTTGGACGATGCTGGTTCAATGGGGCCGATTATATCGGTTCCCCACATTTCGAACGGCTAGCCAGCTATCGTTGGGTGTAGCGGATTTGGATATTGATGGATGAAGTCCCCGTGAATCTGACACGAGTGACACTGCTTCGCATATTCGAGGCAGTCCTGACTCATCGTGGGCCAATAATATCCTATCCTTTTGATCTTCAGCTTCATCTTTAGCCTGGCTTGATGAGAACCGCAGAGTCCGTCGTGAGTTTCTTGAACGACTCTCCTTACTTCTCCTGGCCCCAAGCACCTTAGCCACAAACCGTCAAGCAATCTCTTGTATAGAGTATCATTGACGAAAGTGAAAGACAGAGCCCGTTTCATGAGCAGATGTCTTGACGACGGGTTTTCGGGCGTTTGATGAGATTTGAAGTAGTTTATGAAGACTTCCCTTCAATCCTTGACCTTTTCTTCGTATTCTATTCAGAGGACCGCTTCTTTGGTCGTTTCTTTTCCTTCAGATGGCTCCATTGAATCCTCTGAAGATATTTCTGCTGGCGCGAAAACCCTACGGTTTTGCACAACAATTCTTACGTCATCGAGGTTTTCGTCAGCCAACTCCTTAGCAAGCTTAGCTAATGCATCCGCCTTGCTATTTTTTGCACGTGGTATGCTCTCCAGGATGTAGGAGGGGATTAGTGTCTGTTGGGGTAAAAATTTACACCCCGGTTGACCAAGTCAAAATCAAAGTCAACCCCAAGCCAAGTGGGCCCAAGCCCAGATCTAGTGGGCCCATGCCCGGGTCGAGCCCGAACATGAAGCGGCCGGCCTCCCCCCATGCCAAGATAAAAATGTTGTAATAAATAATTTTGTTGTATTTCTTTTATTTTATTTTATGGATAAATGTAAAAAAAATAGGCATAAAGCCAAATTTTTGTAAAGCCCATGGCTTATGTGCAAAAAGAAATGGCACATGAGCCATAGGATAGGCAAAATGCCATTTTGTGAAGCCTAAGGGGCTATGTGTAAAGTGTATAGCCTATAAAGGCAAGGATAATGAAAATATCTCACAACTTCTCTCTCTCTCCAAAAAAATTTAGATCTGAGATCTTTTCTCCTTCCTCAAGGTTCCAAAACCTTCTTCTTTCTTTTGAATTAAATCAAGAGTTTTACTCTTCATTTTATAAAACTAAATAGTTTTTCACCACAAAACCCATAAAGGGGAACTCAGATCTTCCATTAGATCTCAAAAAGAAGAGATTTTTAAAATCTCATATCTCTTGATCTTCAAGATCCAGCAACCAGAGGAGAAAGAAGAAGAACCCCTTTCATCAACCCCAAAACATCTTAGGAGTTTAACTCCACTCTGATTTCTCTTTCGAGAATTTCTGGGGCTAAAAGCCTCCTTTTCTCTCTAGTGCCCTGCGCTCAAGCGCAAAGCGCCCACGTGCCGACACGTGGCGCGTCTGTGCTCAAGTGCCCAGCGCTCAAGCGCAAAGCGCCCACGTGCAGACACGTGGTGCGCCTGCGCTCAAGAGCAAAGTGCCCACGTGCCGACACGTGGCGCGCCTGCATTTCAGCGCCCTGCGCTCAAGCGCAAAGCGCCCACGTGGCACGCCTGCGCTCCAGCGCCCTGCGCTCAAGCGCAAAGCGCCCACGTGCCGACACGTGGCGCGCCTGCGCTCAAGCGCCCTGCTCTCAAGCGCAAAGCGCCCACGTGCCGACACGTGGCGCGCCTGCGCTCAAGCGCAAAGCGCCCACGTGCCGACACGTGGCGTGCCTGCGCTCAAACGCAAAGCGCCCACGTGTCGACACGTGGCGCGCTAGCGCCTAAGCGCACAGCACCTAAGTGCACAATGCTCAAGGCGCTGACCCCACGCGTCCTTTGGGCGCTTTTTCCCTTTTTTTTCTATATATATACATGTATATATATGTACAGATATACACACACTCCACAATACTATCCCCCCAAAACATTTTGGGCCGGGGCGCTGTCCTGCACCCCGCAAGGGGGCTGCTAGCCCCCTTGACCCCCAGCCCGCTATCCGGGTAGCGGGACCCCCGTAAAAACTCTGCGTGGCTCCCGATATATCCAAGCCCCTCCAAAATAAAACACACGTACACTGCACATTGAGTTCGCATGACCAGTTTAACCCGTCAATCGGAGGTTCCCTCGCTCCAAAGGCGAGGGGTAATTAACTGCAGCTTAGTCCGCGGCTACCGGAGATTCGGATCCCCACAATCAATAAACCCCGGCCTACCCTAGGCAGGGGGAATCTGTAGTACGCTTGACCAGTGTGCGCTTATTCCCATCTCAATGGGGTGACGAAAAACACCCTACAGTGTCAGCAGTTGCTGCACTCTCCTACCATATTTTATCAACTCTGGTTTGCACGTCTGATAGTCGCCATTTACTTGGCTAACGACCAGATGGGAGTCTCCATATATGAGGAGTTTTTCGATTCCCATATCGATAGCGATCTCAAGACCCACTATCAAAGCTTCATATTCAGCCCCGTTGTTTGTTCTTGGTTCCATTAAGGAAAGGGCGAAACGCATTATCCATCCTTGCGGAGTCACGAAGATGAGGCCCACCCCGTCTTTGATTATAAGGGTGTTATGCCTCCGCTTCTTCATGGAAGATGCTCCATCGAAGTAGAGTTCCCATTGGACATTATTTCCTTCCTCCTCCCCTTCGATTGTGTCGAACGCGTGTTCGTCTGGCAATTCATAATTTAGGGAAGAATCGGCTGGTATCGGATGCTCAACGAGAAAGTCAGCGATGGCCTGACCTTTCACTGCCTTGAGAGGTCGAAACGTTATCGAGAACTCCATCAAGAGGAGGGCCCATTTGGCAAGCTTTCCTGTTAGTATGGCCCTTGACATCAGATATTTGAGAGGATCCGCCTTTGATATGAGATGGACCTCATGTGCCAAAGTATAGTGCCTGAGTTTCGTTATCGCAAAGATCAGTGCCAAACAATGTTTTTCGATGGGGGAGTGTTCCCCTCCGAACACAGAGACGCGACCGCGTAGGTTCGTCTTGCCTGAGATTCGGGGCAGATGCTATTTGGTTTTATCCGTCCACCTCTCCGAAGATGCCAAGTTGACTTATGGCACCGTGTATCGGAGGTTTAGACGGATGTGGCCGATGTAGCAGACTTCGTCAGATTCCCCCTCGCTTGAGGGGTTTTTGATTGTGGGGACGCTCTTCCCTGCAGGCGTAAGCCCTTGCAGTTAATTACGCTACCGTACCGCGGTAACAACTTTCTCCTTCTCCGGAATTTCACTTCGTGTCATGGGTGTTTGTTTTGTTTGTGGTTGCTCGTGGATTGTATTCAGAGACTAATTTATGTCGTCGTCCGTAGGACGTGGATTAGTCCAAATCCGTATTTTCTTAGATTTGGGTTTGGGGTTTTGGTTTAAGGATACGTTACCCCTATTGTCACGCCCCGCTTCCCAAAATACGGAATACAAGGGTGACAAGGCCAGCCATGCTCCTACGATCGAGGAAAAATCCTGTCGTAGTCACATTTCGGTTTCTAGCATTATATGGTAATCAGTAAAATACAGTACGGGTAAAGAGAATGCAGTCCCTAAAACTATCGAATATAAAGAAATCTGAGCTCAATGGAAGTAAACAAGAGGACAACTAACCAGGGAGATCAGTGGAGAAATGTAACTGGTTCACTGGGCTGGATCTTCACGGTCTTCTCGAGATTAGGTAAATCCACCTCTATCACTGAGCATGCATACTCAGGTCGTCAGAGCGACACAATAGCCATATTGTAATAATAACAAAGAGACAAGAAGATAAAGCAATACCGGTGGAGATGATAAATGCAGGCAATCAATATGTCAATAACTGATACAATGTATGATCTGTGTCCCTATCGGTCTCTAGTCACTTTTGAAATCGAGTTGTGGAAATGAGTGATCATGTTTAACGAGGGTCTCGTACGTACCCGAGACTACGGCCCGCTGTTGCCTGGGACATAATCCTGTCAGCCGGACCGCTAGGTCCAATCCTAATATATATAAGAGTCGCTGTTCGAATGATCATCCTCTAAAATCACTGGCCTCGCTAAATACAATTTGCTTTCCACTTCGATTTCCCCTTTTCCCCCAGGTTTCACTATTTATGAGTATAGGCTAGTTGTGTACAAGTACGCACCAATAACGCGGTTTTATTCACTGTTCACTGTATTATCATTATCACGAACCATTCACTTTTCACTGGCGTACTTGACACTCCTAGACCGATACCATTCACGCTCGACAATGCATGGTACACTGAAACTTAATAATGAAGCGCACTATCACTAGAGGTATTACGGCCGGGTATAATATGTGCATTCATGCCACTAAACATTCATGTGCAATGAAAGTTATTATGCATCTTATGAACTCATAAAAATCACATTAAATCATACGTTCAAAATTAAATAAAATGATACAAAAGCGATAACAATTAAACTCAGTCGGTAATTCAACGAAATTTATTCCAAGTCGATCGGGTTTCGGGTTTGCAAATTACATTCGTTTCATTTTAAGTGTTCGCTACTGAAAATTCAGTTCCTGAACTGAAAGTCCATTTTCCAACACAGTTTTCACCCTGTTGGGATTAAAATTAGGCAATACTATAGTTGAACAATTTTTAGGGTTATCAGTTATGTTTCCAACTCAATTGGCGGATCAGTAATATTCTATTTCAACAGGGAGTTATGGTCAGGTTAAGTTCAATGTGTAAAATCTGCCACTGCAGAATTCAGCAGAACACATCATCGTTATAAAATATGTTAAAAATATCATACAGTTAAGGAATCCAGTGAAACTAGTGGTATAAGAAATCTAACTCAATTTTCTACGTAACGATATAGGGTTACGCACATTTTCGCATTTTACCAATGTTATACGGTGATCTCAAAACAAGGGTGAACTGGGATTACTGCTCTGAACAGCAGTCCAGGATCGTAATTCTCCCCAGTTTTCTCTGTCATAACTAGTTCAAATCTAGAAACAAATTATAGAGTACTGTAGGTTAATTTGTTATCTTCAATACGAGCCATAGAACACCACGATACGATTTAAATATGATTTATTATGAATTTTACGGGATATCATGTATGGGATTTCCAGATTTTGAGTCGGTTGTCGAAAATGTCATTTCATGTGTGAAATGACATTGTTTTACATCAAAATTTTCACAAGATAATCATAAACAGTAAAGAGATTTATTTTTTCATGAGTTCCGCCATATTTTATTTGGTTTTCGCAAAGAGTTCCATATCGATTACCTAGACAAAGTAATCGTTTATCGATCGAAATGTCGATTACGTTCCCTCAATCCACACAAAATAATTTAAGAACTTCTATACGAAATTAACTTGAGATATTTGACTCGATTAATACTCAAATCCAAATTAACTTGAATTAATACGGTCTATTATTAATCACGAGATATTATCGGATGATATATCAATATATATGTATTTTAGCATGTAAGAAAGTAATTGAACTTGCCTGTGACGATGTGTCGATGGTGCCGCAGTGATGATGACGACGATGGCATGCATGGGCAAGACACATACGGGCAACAACAACAAAGGTTTTGCCTTGGACTTGAACTTGGCCTTGGATTGAGCTCTGTGCAATGGCTCAGCGGCGACGATGGGCTCCGGCTTGGATGCTGGAATTGGCTTGGTCTGAAGGTCGGCTGCTCGAACTTCAGAGGAGGTGAGGTTGATGCAGAGGGGTTGCAGGTGTTGGTATAGCCGACGATCGATGGTGACGTCAGAGATGGGGTGACTTCAGCTTCGATGAGGGAGACGCCGCCGTGGTGGTTAGGTTCGGCTATGGAGATTGGTGCTCGGTGGAGTAGACAACGCCGAAGATGAAGGCCGAGGGGCTCGGTGTTTGGTTTGATGTCGTGGAGGTTGCCGTGAGGGGAGGTCGGATAGATGGGTTGCAATGACGAGGTGCTTGGGAGAGGAGGTGGGGTTGACGCGGATGATGGAGGGAGATGGCCGGAGGTGGCTCGAAGTTGGGTCGTCGGGAAGGAGCTCGAAGCTCGGAGGAGGAGGGCAGCGGTCGGGTGTGCAGGTGAGGTGGGAAGGAGGGACTCGGGGTTTTGGAGAGGAGAGAAGGAGGTGAGGTGCGGAGACGTTGGCGACGACGAATCGATGGCGACGAGGGTGTGCAGGCAAGGCTGGGCTGTTAGTTCGGGCTCGTTGTGGTGGGTTTCGTTGTCGGGGATGGTTGCAAGGGGAGAAGACGAGAGAGGTGAGGATGTGAGCGGGGAGAGAGAGAGAGGAAGGCGAGGGTGGTGTCGACGGCGACGAGGCAAGCGCAGGCGCGGGCGCGGGTTCGAGAGAGGGAGCGGGAAAGAAAGTGAAGGAGAAAAGAAAAAAAGAACAGATAACGAGATGAGAAAGAGAGAGAGAGACATGTGTGAGAGAGAGATATAACGTTAGGATTAATTAATAGAAATTTAAGGAAGAGAGAGAGAGAAGTAACGTGAGTGAGGAGAGAGAGAAAAACGTGATTTTAATAAATAAAATTTTAAAGAAGAGAGAGAGAGAATTAACGGGAATATAATTTAATAGGTTTTTAATGAGATTTTAATTGGGTAAGATTTGGGTTTAAATGAGGGTATAAAATTTTGAATTTTGAAAAGAGAGGAGAAAGTAAATAATTTGAATATAATTTGTTGTTTTAAAATAAGGCCTTGGGTTGTTGGGCTTGGGCTCAAGAAATTTTGGAGGAAAAGTGTGGGATTTAAATACGGACTTGGGCGTGGGTTGGATTCATAAGAAATAAAAAAATTAATTAGAATATAATATAAAATGTAAAATGGGTAAAATATTTTATTTGAATACAGGTATTGGCGTAGATGAAGACCGGATATTACACCTATTTAAGGCTAAGATCAACTTAAACTTTTGTTAAGGATACGTTAGCCTAACCTCCAAACTAAGATCAACTTAACGGGATCGTTTGGATCCGACAAGAGAGCAATTGACTCTATTGTTTAGTTTAATGACATTGCGGTCGATTTCCAGTTTAGAGACATTGTGGTCCATTGCCAGTTTAGGGACGTAGTGGTCCATCTCTAGTTTAGGGACATGGTGGTCTATCATTCCCATTTGGGGATGAACATTAGTTTAAGGACATTTCGGTCCATGAGTTTAAGGACCCCGCAGTCCGTATCGATGTGTGGTTGTCGGGACCCGTCACCTCTCTGAAGACTTTGAAGGATTACAACGACAAATATCAGAGGAGTTCGGAGATGTACCCTTGAACCGGGTGTAAATTTGTTTAAGAGAGCAGTTGTGCTCAGCTCAATTTAATTTGAGGACTTGCGGCCATGATTGGGTTAAGTCCAGTTGATAATATTCAACATTTGATTTATCATTGGCCTATTAGGCCTTTGCTTGGGCTCTGCCCTTTATTAATGCATAGCATTGGACTTTTAATTAAATGCACAGCATTTGTTTTGGTCTAACAGACCTCTGTTTGGGTTCTGTCCCTCTTTTAAAGTAATGCATGGCATTTTGTTTGGTCTATTAGACCTTTATTTAGGCTCTGCCCTTTTTTAAATGATGCACAACATCTATTTTGGTCTATTGGGCCTCTTAATTGGGCCCTGCCCTTTAATAATGCGCTGCATTAATTAGTCTGACAGAGCGCCATGTGGCTTGTCAGGCGCTTTGCGCCAATTGAGGAGCGCAAGGCGCAAGTCCATATGAAGGTGACACGTGTCACGCTATGGTGAGCGCAAGTCTGCTAGCGCAGTGCGCTGCGACAGTGCACTGCACTGTTGCGCTGCTGACACGTGGCGCGCTCTGGTGACTTGCGCCAATTTAAGAGAGCAGTGCTCTGTTTTAGAAGCGCATAGCGCAGTCTGTTCTGGGGCAGACACGTAGCGCTCTCTGGTGGTTTGCGCCAACCCAAGAGCGCAAAAGTGCAGATTTACAAGTGCAGGGCACTGTTTAATATCTCAATCCAATTTTTGGATTAAAGAAAAGAATCTTTTAAGATTCCAGAACCAATGGTTCATCAAAAGGCAATGCCTTTATTTAGATCAGAAAGATCTAAAGAAGAAGTAAATTACTTCTTTTTATTATTATATATTTTTTATTCAAGATCTTGATCGTGTTTTTAGATCACTGATCTTTTTAGAAGAAAATTCTTCTTTTATTCAAAGGTTTTTACCCTTTTCTTTCTCTGAGTTCTTTCAAAGTTTTCAGAAGATTTCTTTGAGTTCTTTCTGTGTTAATCTCAATGTGTTTTAGACTTGGAGTCTAGGGGCCTTTTTATAGTGCCATTTGATTTGTTAAATCAGTTAAAGAGATCTTTCTCTGAGTGATTTACGGATTTTCCCCACCGTTGGATCTTTGATCCAAGGGCTTCTGTTTTACAGAAGATAATCTTCTTGTTTTGACAAGATCAGAAAGATCTTTCTAGAATTTTAATTCTGTTTTAGTGCTGGCACGGTTGGCGCAAGCGCACCTGCACTTGACACATGTTACGCAGCGCAAAGCGCAGCGCAACTGCGCTGCCACGTGTCGCGCAGCGCAGCGCAACGGCACTGCCACGTGTCGCGCAGTGCAGAGCGCAACTCAGCTGAAGCGTTGCTTCCTTTATTTTCATTTTAAATAGAGCCTTGCTCTGATTGGGTGTGCTGCCTTGGGCGCTGCGCCGGCGTGTCAGCTTTTGACACGTGGCGCGTTGCGCGCAGCGCAAGGAATCTGAAGCGTTGCTTCAATTTTTTTGAATTTTTGAAATTCAAACAGAGCTTTGCTCTGATTGGGGAAACATGGAGTAGTTGTTTTATGCCCCCAGGAGAACTCGACTCAAATAGTAGAGAGCTCTATCCTTTCCCTGATCGTTCTCCTTGTTAGTTATATGTATGCCCTAGAGGCCATTACTGTACATACGATGTATATTGTAGTGGATGCTTGGACATATATAGGGAGGACTTTCTTGCTCGACATGATATTATGCTATCTGGTTGCTCTTTATCTAACATGTACGCTGATTGTCTATATATTACATGTTGATAAAGCCCTTAGGATGAGTACTTGACTACCAGGATTATAATGCAGATCACACTAGTGGGGACAGTGTAGTCGCTAAGCACATCCTTCAAATGTTCCTAGTCGTAGGTGTATCGAGACAGGGCATCGATATACCAGAGTAGACTAGCGTATAGCTTCTCGACCCATGTAGATGGGCGATGGATGATCCCATATCCATTGGTGTTTTACATCAGAGATAGTATACGGGTGCTCAGTGGAGACTGGGTACACTGGACAGACTCGCCGAGAACTCCCAGATGGTATTATACCTTACGTCAGATGGCAGTTCTCTGGTGACACTGGTACAGGTTAGTCTGTAAACCCGAGATCGTCAAAGAGTCTTGTGTGATTCCCACCGTGCTTTGATTTCTACCATACCGCGTTCAAGAGAATGTGCAAAACGGTGGCTTTTGGGTACAGTCCCGAATCACATGGAGGCAATGAGCGATAGGAGGGGTTTAGTCTCTCTCGGTACTGGGAGTTGATGTTGCGCTGTGCTTGCTTGGCTATAACAGGAAGTCTTTGGCCAAGGCTGCTTCAGAGATATACTGGTAAGTGTTATCAGTAGTTTCTCGACCCGTTATGAGCCTCATATCGATACGACTTATCGAGTTACTGGGGTCTGACGTTTACCATCCCTAGACGAGATATGTGACATATCAGATGAAGAGACCGGACTGTATGGTAGTGTTACTGATTGGATTCGCAGGAGTGTGAGCAGGCTTGCTTTTTGATCTTCTGATCGCTCAATACCCGGGTGGCCGTTACATTTAGCAGACCGCTTGCGGCTTGTGGGTGTTTGATATAATCATCACCTACTGCCGGCGTATTGACGAGTCTTTAGAGTCCTACACAGGGGTTTCCTGGCTCAAGCGAAACGGAGTAGAAGCACATATGTGATATGTGCGGGACCGAGATTGATACGATATGAGATACTGTATTCTATTCTTGCGATATGAGATATCAGTCGGTTATATATGATATAGCCGGGTTATCGGATCAAGTGTTGATTCGATAAGTTGATTCATATGATATTAGTCGGTTATAGGTGATATAGTCGGATTATTAAATCAAGAGTTGATTTGATAATCTAATGTATAATTATATATTTGATATATTACATTACATTAACTAGTATTAGCTCACTTAAGATTTCTTTTCTCACTTGTTGTGCACATTGTATATATATGTGATATGTATATTTGTCTACATGAATTGTGTCATGCTTGATGATACATGCAAGATGGGTGTATGAGACTTAAACCATGTTAGGGTTAAGTTAGAGTTTTATTTATTTCTTAAGTTATAACAAAAGAGAGAAGACTTGGTCAATGTTGTCAATTTTGGATGAAGCTTGTAGAAACATTGACAAAGTCCACTCTTTTGTCTAGCTTAGGATATTTTGTTAACCCAACCCTTAACCTTAGCCCTTGGTTAATTCTCTACATGAGTTAGGCATGAGGGCTTAACTCACCCATGGTTGCAATAATTCATTTGGATTAACTCATATGATGAGTTCTTTCTTTATTCTTCTTCTTCCTCTAAAAGCTTTCTAGCTTCAATGGAGGTATGTGAAAATGAGTGAGAAAATCATTTCTAATGTGAGCAAACTTCCTACTTCATCATCCTCTACTACTTGCCATTTATTATAGGGTGTTTTCTTCACTAATTCCATGGTTAGTGAAGAGATAGCTTGGGTTAGTGTCTCCCCGACGTAGATCATCTTCAGCCTCGAAGACTTCGCAGCAAGCATGTTCATTTCTTCATCGGAGCCTCTCTAGAGTACGAAGTTCACAATCGCAGCGAAAGGGACGACTACACGGAGCTATTGAAGTGAAGGACTGGTCTACAAAGGTTGTATTCCTTACTCACTAGACTTGCAAAGTGTTTGCATTTATATTTTCGTCGATTTCTAGTTAACGATTCAAAGTTAGGGTTAGCTAGAATAGCAAAATTTTGAATATGGCATGGACGATGCCTCCCGATACCTTGCTGCCGTCCTAGATAACCCTGCACTCCTGTGCCCATAGCGCACCTAGAGAACCTTCAAGGGCCGTTGTGTACAGGATGAGGGGCTTTCCTTTGACCGGAGCGGTCAGTACCGGCAGGTTCTGCAGGTATTGCTTGATTTCGTCCAGTGCACTTTAGCATTTATGATCCTAAACAAACGGGGTCCCCTTCTTCATTAGATGGCTGTAGGGGCGACTATTGCCGGAGAGGTTGACTATGAACCGCCAGACATACGTGAGCTTTCCTTGGAGAGACCGCAATTGTTTGAGAGTTCTTGGCGTGGGCATTTCTATAATCGCCTTGATCTTTGATGGGTCTATTTCAATGCCTCGGTGTCATATGATGAATCCGAGGAATTTTCCTGAGGAGACTCCAAACGCGCATTTCAGAGGATTCATCTTTAGATTGTATTTCCGAAGACGCTGAAACACTATGTTCAGATGTTCCCGGTGCTTCTCGTATGATTTACTTTTCACCACAAGGTTGTCAATATAGAATTCGACAATCTCATGTATGAGGTCATCGAAGATCTTCGTTATAGCCCTTTGGTCGGTAGCGCCTGCGTTCTTCAAACCGAAGGGCATCACCTTATAGCAGAATATACCTAGCGGAGTTCGGAAGGCGGTGTGCTTTTGGTCTTCATGATGCATTTTTATTTGATTGTAGTCTGAAGATCCATCCATGAAAAAGAAGAACTCATGAGTGAACGTGTTATCGATCATCAACTCGGTAACGGGTACTGGGAAGTCATCCTTCGGACAAGCTTTGTTAAGGTCCTGGAAGTCCACGCAGATGCGCACTGTTCTATTTTTCTTCATCACCGGAATAATGTTGGCAATCCAGTTAGGATACTGAACTTCTTGGATGAAACCGGAGTCAATTAGTTTCTTGACTTCGGCATTGATACTCATCTCAAGATCGAGCCACATTCTTCTTGGCGCCTGTTTTACTGGCTTGACGTCCGGCGATATAGCCAGTTTATGCACCGCTATTTTTGGATCCAGTCCCGACATCTCGGAATAGTTCCATGTGAAGCAGTATTTATATTGTATAAGCACGTCCTTTTGTGTGGCCACCTATTTTTTAGACAACAGCTCACTGACGAACGTGGGTCTCGGCTCGTTTTCCGCCCCCAAGTCGATTTTTCTCAGGTTGTCCGTCGTGGTGTGTATCCCATCTTCCAGCTCTTTTGGTGCCGGTGGAAACTCCGAGATCACCTCCTCCTCGTCCTCATTTGCGAAGCACTTGAATCAGTCACCCATATTCTTGTGATCTCCCTCCTTTGAGAGTGTTATCATATGGCAAGTACGAGTTCACTTCCATTCTTGGTGTTGAGCTGGTCCCTCCTTCGCGATATAGGTTCTCTTTGGCTCGTGCTTTTGCGGTAGGGTCACCCTCCAGTTGTCGGATAAAGCGAACCTACCCTGTTGATATTGGTCTTCGACCCGGTCTTTAAAGGTGAAGCAGTCTTCAAGAGGATGTCCTATTGCTCGATGATAGGAGCAATAATCCGGATGATGGACCTCGTTTATCTGTTTAGGATATCGAGGCTCTGGGAGCGTCATTATTTGATGCTTGATGACAAGGTTGAATATTTTTCTTATCTTGTCTTGGGGAAAAGAGTATTCCCGTCCCATCTTCTTTATAAAAGACGGATTCTAGCTGACTTTTACTCGATCGTGTGGCTTCTTGGGTCTGCTTCGCTGTTTTCGAACGTCATTCTCATTCTCCACCATGTTTTTTCCTCTGTGTCGGTCTTTTTCCTTGTTGTGAGAACGTATAGCGGGCTGAGGGTGAAGGGTATCGTAATTTTCCTTTTCCGCAGACTGCTGAATGAGACGCTGAGTCCTGGCCTTTTCGTAAATAGCCATTTTGCGGTTGTGATCATCCCGAACCTTTTGACCGGCCTCCCTTATTAGTTTGTCAACTTGCTCTTCGAATGAAAGACTTGACGTTCTTATAGCGGGATTTTGCTTCGTTTCAACGTCACAGCTATCTGGAAAAGCATTCCCTTCTTCACCGGAGTTATTTATAATGCAGCAGCCATGGAATCGGTCCCATTTCTTGGACTGACCGTATCCAAGCCCAGCCGTCTCCATCCTCCCGTTGGGAATCTTTCGCCGAGTGCCAGAAATGTCCCAAATCTTGTTGTAGAACTGGGCTTGTCGTGCAGTTTGTTTGAAGGGTACACCTTGGCATCTTAACACCCTTTTCAATCCGTCTGCATATTATCGAGGTAGACGAATTGGTTGAAGTCTGTCAAGTGCAAACTCAGTACCATGCCAGACTTCTTTCTCCACTCTGGTCTCCGTAGATTGGTAGAAGAGGATCGCCTTTTCACCTCTTCGCATGGGAGGGACGTAGAAAGTCCGCAGCTCTTGTACGCTGTATGTATCAAGCGCATCAAGTTCTTTGCAATGTCGTGGCGGAACTATGGTGATTTGTAAACTCTGATCGGCTCTAGTAACGGTTTATGGTGACAGGTGAGTGGAGAACACGGCGTTGTCCTCGTCCTCAGAGTCACCGGTAAAGACCAAAATATGAGTAGATGGTCCAGGCCTGTTGCATCGGGGTTGCCCCGAGTAGACTATTTCCTCGTCTTCCTCGGTGTCACTGCCAAAGATCAAGATGGTGACAACGGACTTCCGTTTATCCTCTGGCTTATGACATCTTTCTGTATCTTCGAAGTCTGGTAGAAAGTACTTTGCGTCTTCATATTTTCGGACTTCGTTTATGGAGAATGGATTTAGCTCCCTCGTGACGGTGTATTCGAGGCCATCTTTGAAATACTTCATACACTGGTGTTGTATAGAACGGATGACGTTGTACTCGTGTAACCATGGCCAGCCGAGCAGAGCGTTATAGCAAGACTTGGCATCGATGACATGAAATTTGATGTCAGTGACGAGAAGCCCAAAGCGTAATGTCAATATTACGGACCCAAGCGTCCGCAATGACTGAGAGTCGAACCTGGAGATGGTAATTTTATCCCGAGCCAGGTGCCGAACATTCAAGCAAATCTCTTTCAGCACCTTCACGTTGAGAAGGTTGACGAAGGAACCGTTGTCGACCGGGATCTTCCCTATCTTGATGTCGTGGCAGTACCCGGTGACATATAAAGGACGGTTGTGCTCGCAAGTTCTGAGGAGGAGATCTTCATTGCCGAATGTACTGTCAGCTGTATGATCCTCTGCGAGCTCGTCCTTCAACTTTTGTTCTGTCAGGAAAGCTTGAAACTGATCGGGCTCTTGTAATGCCCTGATCAGAGAATTTCTTTCTTCTTTAGACAGGAAGAGAGCATCCAATATGCTTAGTTGTGAGGGTATCTTCCTCAGATGTGCCAGGACATTGTAATCCACCTTGTTTTTCTTAGGCGGGTCCTTGGCTGCGAGCTCTTTGACGACTCTATCATCGAGGGCAATTTCCTCAAGGACTTTTTCCATCCCCTTGTCTCTTTTCTCGAACCTTTGTTTGTAGGCCCGAGCTTCTTTTTAGGAAGTGTACGGTTACGCAGCTGAATGTTCTCACAGTTCTTCTGCTCGTCTTCTTTTCCAGAGGTGGATTCTTTGAAGAGAGGGCCAAGGGTTATTTTTTCCTCCGAATCGCTCCCGAATGTAAGAACTTGAGATTTTCCTTTTGTCGAACTGGTATCAACCATATGACAGTTTCCAGCCATTCCTTCACACTCATTTTTCATGCTTCTTTGTTGTCAATGAGCTTTGCGCTTCATTCGCTTGAAGTGTTGTCGGTGAGTAACGTATCCTTGCCACCACCTTTTGAAGGCATTGCACTCTTCGGTGGGGGTGTGTGACCCTCTGATGGTATAAGTAGTAGTTCAGATGTATATTCGTTTTATCAAGGCACATGATCCCGTGAGCATTTTCCCCGAGAGGGGGAAGCTTCATTTCCATTGACAGAGCTTTGGTGAACCGCTTCTCTGCTTTGATCCTGCTCTTGTTTGTAGCAGGTGTGATTTGGCTTGGTTGGAGTGCTTTATGACTCTTCCTCACCGTGTCTTCTTCATCCTGACGCCGATGCTTGGCATTTTCGTATATGGCTGTTTCACGTTCTCGGTCAGCTCTGCTCTTTTGAAAAGCTTCGTTTAGCAGCCTGTCAATTGGGTCTTCTGGCAGCTCTGGGGATTTTGGCACCGATCTTGCCCTCCGTTCCTCTGCATTGCTTTCCGACGCAGAGAGAGTTTCTTCGCCATTTAACGACGAATGAGAAACCATGTGGCAACTTGCTATATAATCTTTGATTTCTCCCGACGAGCCATTTCCTTCATCATCGTCACTATCTCCGTTCTCAAGTATATGGTTGAGAAACTCTTCGAGGGTGACTGGGGTCCGCGCCTTCTGGTTGTACTCCTACAGTGCGTAGATTTACTTTTGCATGTCCATGCGCTTGTCGTCAGGCTGCACGGGCTTCTTGGTCTTCTTCTTTCCCTTCGAAGACTTTGAAGGCTTGACCTGGGTGTTTTGCCCATCGTAAGCAGTTTTCGGTGTGGAACGCTGTTTTAGCATCCCTTCAACAATCTCGGGCTCTTGTGGGCCTTTCCATCTGATTGCCAGACACGCTTGAAGATCCTTCAGCATTCTTTTGGTTTTAACTGAAAGGACGACTTCCCACGGAGCTTCTTCCACAAATGAACATGATGCCCCCGGCATATCCACCTTTTTAGGAGCGTGCTTTTGTGGCGGGTTCACCCTCCAATTCTCGGACAGCTCGAATTTCCTTTGGCGGTACTGGTCCTCGACCCAGTTCTTGAAGATGTAGCAATCCTCAATGGGGTGGCTTACCATTCGGTGATAGGAGCAGTATTTAGGATTGTTGACGTCACCGGGATGCGGTGGACGTTTTGGGTCTGGCAGAGTGATGAGTTTGTTACGTACTGCTAGTTCGAACAGTCTCCTCATTTTATCACAGGGAAATGAGTAAGCTTGTCCTAGCTACGCTTCTAGGGATTAACGCAGGCGCGCGTTGTTTTGGCGAGCAACCGATTTCGGGTTACTTGGTTGTTGTTGAATATTGGCAACAAAGGCCGCTTTCCCTTTACCCTTTACATTCCGAGGGTCCATTTTTGAAGAGGAAAGTCCGCTACCCATCTGATCCATTTGGGCCAACTTTTCGATCAGAGCCTGGAAGGTGGTCGGCTTAAAAAACGTCATTAAACGGGACACGGTCGCTTGAGGATCGAGGGTTCCAATAAACATGCCCACAGCAGGAGATTCTTCAATGCGTTGCTAGCATTTTGACCATAGGTTCCGCCACCGGATCGCGTATTGAACCCAGGTCTCTCTTGGCTTCACCCTAGCATTGATTAATGCCATGATCGGGATGCGCTCGCTTTCACTGGCGTACCACTGCGTGAACAGTAATTCCATTTCCGTGAATGTTTTGACGGAGTCATTTGGGAGCTCCGAGTACCATTCAAACGCCGTTTTTGACAGGTTGCCAACGAACTGGCGAGGCAGCAATTTGTCGTCGCCTCCAGTATTGCCGCATAGAGCTCTGAACTGAGTGACGTGCTGATGAGGATTGCCTGTCCCTTTGTACACATGGAATTTGGGGATCATATATCCCGACGGGTATTTGATTTGATCGTACCAGCCTGGGTACGGTCGCCCGGTTCTGACGACTTGGCCAGCCACTTCACTTGCCTGATGAGCTCATATTTGTTGAGCTATGTAATCATCAAGGACGGCCTTGGAGATCATTTCCTCCCTGGCTGTTGATAAAGCTGGAAGAGGGTTTGATGTTTCCCCTCTGTCGTCCTCGATGATTATCGGCGGGTCTTCAGCTGAGGTTCTGGCTAGATCATCATTCCAACTATGTCTTGGAACATGAGCGCCATCTATTTTATATTAGCAGCCTATTCCGCGGCCTCCTTATCCTTTCTTTCCAGCACCCTTCGCAGGAACTCTGTATCGGTCTCCTGCTCCTGACGCTGTTCTTATGATGACTCTGGAATTTCTTTCTGTCCGGTGAGTGCTGCCATTTTCGTTAGCATCTCCTGGAACTTTTGTTGTTGCTCCTGATCCTTTGTTAACGACCGAGTTTGCGGTCGATGACCCACGGAAACACGGCTTTCCTCTTTCCCGGAAGCTATGTAAACCGTGTGCACGATCATGCCTCCAGACTTGAGGCGTTTCGTTCCAGCGCCTTTAGAATTTTCCGCAGGCAGCGGGATTTTCTCTGGCCTCCTCCTTTTGTGGGAGGTCGAGGTCGAAGGAGCCGTTGTAACAGGCGCCTGTGTAGAGGAAGTCCCTCGCTGTATAGTGGAAGGATGGTCGTCCTCTTACCGAGCCTTCGTTCTTTTCAGTCGGCGAGAGTAGTCTTTATTGATCACAGAATCATGGACTTTCTGCCAGACCCTGTGGATTTGGGAGGACAGCCGCTGAGGGGGCTGCTCCGGCTTTGCTTGCGTCATGTTTTCAGCAGGAAGTGGAGATTTGTTCAACACCACGGTTGGGGAGTTCTTTTGCACCCTCTTTAGCGGTTCAAAGTTGTTCCCGGTTGGAACATTAGCGTCAACTTCCAATATTGGAGCTGGTGGAGTAAGTCCAGAGGGGGAGTTACCCCCAGCTCTTCTCATCCGACGCCAGTGGTGACGTCGAGTATGTCTTGCAGACGGGACCACCTCAGTTGTGGAAGAGGCTCTGTCATGTTCCCGGCTTTGATGAGGGGCTACTGTTGGTGTCAGTTTGTCGAAGACTGACGTCCGTTGAGAGGGAACGACCAATCTTTCGAAGGCCGATTTTCTGATAGGGGAAGCACCTTTGACGACTTCATCCGCTGCAGGAGTTGGAACGGCCAATCTTGCGAAGACCGATCCTTTGGTAGGAGAAGCACCTTTGATGACATCACCTGCCGGAGTTGGAACGGCTATCCGTTTTGGGATAACCCCTTCAGGTATCGCGAGCCTCTTTGCGGGCCCACTTGAGCTTTGGCTCAGCCTATTGAAGACTGAGTTGGCATACTTGGACGACCCGTGAAGAGGGGCCATGGTGGTTGCAAGTCGATCGAAGACTGACTTCTTTGGAGCTTTCTGTGGTGGCACTACGGCGCTGAAGCTTGCTGGCAGGAGCATGGCCCCGAAGAACAATCCAGTGGCGGCTTGAGTCACCTGCCCCACCGGCTTTGAAAAGATGGAAGCCGCATTGGGCCCGTATATCGCTCATCTAGTTGGGGCGGAGCGGAGTTGTTGTTGCAATTTGTGCAGCTGGAAGCCATTGATGTTCACTTCTTCTTTCTGCACAAGAAAAAGACACCAAATCTTAGTACCTCGAATCCAAGGGTAGCCATAGCGAACCGCAATTTTGTTCACGAAACACGACACACGAAGTATGGAGTGGAAAGAGAAAAAGGTCCCACCAGGCGTGCTAGAATCTGTTCACCGCCGAAAGACGCGACCGGGACGTTAGGACGTTTGGCCTGAATTTTGGGGGCAGATGCTATTTGGGTTTATCCGTCCATCTCGCCGAAAATGCCAAGTTGATTTACGACACCGTATATCGGAGGTTTGGACGGATGCGGCCGCTCTAGGAGATTTCGTCAGATTCCCCCTCATTTATGAGGGGCTTTTGATTGTGGGGACGATATTCCCTGTAGGCGCAAGCCCCTGCAGTTAATTACGTTACCGCATCACGATAACCACTTTCTCCTGCTCCGGAAGTTCACTTCGTGTCGTGTGTGTTTTTGTTTGTTTAGGTTGCCCGTGGATTGTATACGGAGACTAATTTATGTTGTCGCCCGTAGAGCGTGGATTGGTCTAAATCCGTATATCTTAGATTTGGGTTTGTCTTATTTAAGGATCGTTAATATGGTTTGAGATTAAGATCGACATAAATGTATGTGAGCAGTTGGGGCTCGGTTGGTTTTTTGTTAAGGATACGTTAGTCTAATTTGAGACTAAGATCTACTTAATATGGTTTTAGGATTATTTTTGTTTCAGATCCAACAAGAGAGCATTTGGGCCCTGTTGTCTAAGTTTAGTGACATTTTGGTCCATTATCGCCATTTTGGAGGCGAAGTTCTAGTTTGAGGACATCTCGGTAAGTTGATCACCATTTTAAAGGTGAGATTTTAGTTTAAGGACATCTCAGTCCGTTGTTGCCATTTTGGAGGCAACGGTTAGTTTGAGAACGTTTCGGTCCGTTGTTAGTTTAGGAACGTCTCGGTCCATTGTCTATCTTGCGTGCATGTGTATTTGTTACGTGACGGGATGAGCAACGATGATATGGGATGCATCCAGTCTGGGATGTGATTTGATTTGGGATGTGCACGTCAGTTTAGGAAGTGCACTAAAAAGCAGTTGATTGTCGGGATCCGCCATCTCTCTGAAGACGTTGAGAAATTACAACGACATGTGTCAGAGGTGTAGAGAGATGTACCCTTGAACCAATTCCCATAATTGAGGGAAAAGGGATTAATGGTAAACCCACGAATCATTAGTCGTATTTTGAGACTAAGATTTCCATAAGGGAATTTAGGACGGATATCGTTTTAGGATATCATCAGTTGGAAGATCGATAGTCGTATTTGGGACTAAGATCAGTTTGAGCACATGGGCTCGGTTGATCTGAATTAGGGAGTTTATACTCTCAAGGGACCTAACCAACTTGGGCTTGGTCCACTCAGTTTTCTTTTTATTTGAAAAAAGTGCTAAGCACTTGTTTGGGTTCAGTCCCCTTTTTTTTTGCAAAAAGTGATGAGCACTTATGTAAATTCTGACGCTCGCATATAATCATATGGGCTTTTAGTCATGGGGATTGCACAATAAGTGTTAAACACTTTACCCATTTTTGTCTTTATACGGAGTGCTAAGCACTCTTTATGGCGCCCAAGTGAGGAGCTAGGCGCTTCCTAGTGGGTGCTAAGCACTTTTATTTTGTGGTGCTCACGGGAGGGTCACGTGAGGAACTGGACGCTGAGCGCCGAGTGCTAGGCACTCCTATAGCGCCCACGTGAGGGGCACATGGGGCGCTGGACGCTGAGCACCGCCCACCGAGCGCTAACCACTCCTGAGTTCTTTTGTAGCGCCCACGTGAGAGGCACGTGAGGCGCTGGGTGCTAAGCGCCGCCCACTGAGTACTAATCACTCCTTAGTTCTTTTGTAGCGCTCACGTGAGAGGCACATGGGGCGCTGAGCGCCGCCCACTGAGTGCTAAGCACTCCTGAGCTCTCTCTTTTTTTGAATGATCCATGTTCATACCAGAATATTGCATTTTATACCGCCCATTCTTACTCTCGTTTTTTTATAGGCAGGTGCTTTTAATCAGTGTTTACTACATATTTACAAGATACTGGTTCTCAGCTCTGAACAGTACAATTCATGGAAAAGTACGTCAAATTCCGGATTACTGCCAACAACAGATAAAACACGGGTCTCCGCTCTTTATCCGTATGTTGCCACACACCAGTTTAAGGGACAAAATGGCAAATCGATGTCATTTTCGTGCACAAAGCACAATGGCAACACAAAATCCAACATATCTACACGGAGCTCGAGGAAATCTTGGCAAAAGATCCACATCATATCATTTTTTGATATACTGAAATTCTGGAAGAAATGGGAAGAGTTTCTGAGAAAAATTCATATACCAAACAGCAGACAACACAAAACCAGGGAACCACAAAAAATACCATGTCCCAACTCCCACTTATGGCCGCGAAACCGCGGCCTAAGCATGCTTAGGCCGCGGAACCGCGGCCGTATAGTGTCGGCAGGGGGTCAACTTTTAGGGGCATATTTGTACTTTCATATTGAGCCATATTGTTGCCCTAGGTTTCCATTTCCCCTCCTATAAATACCCCGGTTCTGAACCATTGTAGGGTGTCCATTCTTTAAGCCTCTTTTTGCTAGTTTTAGTTTTCTTCTTCTTCATCTTTCCTCCATGAAAATGTAGTGAGAGCATTGAGTGGATGTTAAATGAAGATGATGGTTTTTGTATCTTTCTTGTTAGTTTAGCTTCCCCTTGAGATTCTTGCTTTCTCTTGATCTTTCAACCTCTTCATTGAGCTTGAAAGGTTAAGGGTTTGTTATTGATCTCAAGGGTCGTATTTTCTTATGGAATTAGTTCTTCTCTTCACATGAGTTCTTTACCCTTCTCTTGATCTTGCAACCTCTTGATTGAGCTTGCAAGTTTAAGGGTTGGCTATTGATCCCATGCTTGTCTTGAGTTCCAGTTTCTTGTTCTTTTTCTTGCTTATTTATTTCTTGCTTTTTATTACCTTGCTTTACTTTCATGCAATTTAATTTCATGCACTTACTTTCTTGTAATCTTTTCTTTTCTTTGTTCTTTTTGTTCTCTCTCTTTTGTTCGTTTTGTGAATGGTTGTAATTATTATCGTTGTTAAGAATCAATATGGTATTGTAAGTTAATGTTTCTTTGCTCGTTTCCTTTTCCCGTTATTTTCCATTGAACTCCGCCCAAACGTTACACAAGCGCTCCGTTAGGCACCCTACCCTAACAAGGTAAAGGTGATTCCTAACCGCGACCGGTTGCGTTCGGTTTGGCCGGAGGCGAAAGCAAGAGACAAGAACGGAAGGACAAGGGTAAATAAGCCGGATTCCACGAATACCGTGCTTAAATCCCCTAATCCACGTTGTTGCCGATTGCTCTAGCTTCAATTGGTCAAGACTCGGCTCAAAGGTTTTGAGTATGGATTTCTTTAGCTTACAATTTCGTATCTTTTCTTAACAACTTTATACTTGCAAATAATACATATAGGTTAGAATCAAACAAACACATACCTATTCTTTATTGACTCGTCTAAAACAAGAAAGGACATACATCCATCTCCCTGTGGATCGACCCGTGCTCAACCGGCTAGCTGCAAAGTGACACCGTCCTGATCGCGGTTATAACTTTAGAACTTTGAACATCCGACACGCTTTTGGCGTGCGATCAAATGGCGCCGTTGCCGGGGAGACGGTAGCGTATTTTCTTTCTTGTTATTCGGGTTAATATTCTTTTTGTATATATTTATAAAAAAAAAATTCTTTTTGTTTTTTTTATCATTTTTGTGGGCAAGAGTGCAGATTTTTGCGCATTTGCAAACTGCGATTGTAGGGAGCAAAGTGTACATTCAAGGCTAAGGTGATTGCAAAGTACAGTGCCAAAGATCCGGGTAGTTTGACCCGTGCAAGCGAACTTTTCAAGCTTACCGGATTTGATTCAACGGGGGTTTCCTAACCCAAAACTTAACGGTACGTACTTTACTAACACCTTCTTCTCAAATCCGACGCTTCCAATATATTATTCTTTGCAGGATTCTTTGCAAGTTCGCTAGCAAACGCTAAAAATTGACTAACCCGTATTTGTTGCAGTGCCGTGCTTAAACTAAAAAAAAACGGTTGTTTGATTCTTTATAGAATTTTTACTGAATTGCGCATTGCATACATTAATACGGACTTAAGGGCAAGCGAACCCCACAACATACGGTAAAGGATTTCATCACCTTTTCCGTGGCCCACAAATCACGAACTTGAGCATAACGTTTACCCGCACAAATTTTAAAAGAAACTAGACTTTGAGCCTTAAGGACTTCGCGCTCAATAGGAGAAGTTAGCTGTGTTTAGAATCTCACTTAACGGTATATTGTTTATGGGGTGTCTAGGAAAGTGTTAACGGCGAAACCGCCAAAAGAGAAAGGGTTATTTAATTAAGGAACTTCGCGAAAGCGTTGGAAAACCTCCCCTTATCTCTGCACTTACCTGGCCTCGTGATCAGTGTATCTTGAGCCCGTTTCTCGACACAGTTTTACTTCGACAATCAAGTTCTGGAGCAGGTCTAGTTGACCTAGGTGAACCCTAGAACGATTAGGTGTGGTATTTTTGTGTCGTGATTGTTTTTGTCCATATTCTTTTTGTGTATATTTCATTCTTTTGTTAATAACTAACTAAAAAAAAAACTAAAAATTAAAAAAAAAATCACATTCTTTTTTCCACTCCTTTTCTCTACCTTTCTTTCATTCTCTCTCTTCATATCATGGGTACTCCACCTCGCAAAACTCTTGCCGAACTTTGGTACCCACAACCAGACATTACATCCTACGGGTCTTGCTTTGGCCGAACTTCGAACGACCCCTCCATGCCCAAAATTTCTTTGAAAGATCGGATAGACGCGTCTAGGACGAACAACTGGACCCCGCAATCCACTTCGTATCAACCATGTCAAACATTCACCCCTTCTTGCGTTGATACCCCTTTTGAAAGTCCAGTTGTAGCCACAAGACCTATGTCTCTTGCTGAACGTATTGAACAATTCCGTAGCCGATCTTTTACTCCTTTCACCACTTCAAATTCTTGGGATCAACAATTCCATTCACCTTCTTATCCAATTGTTGATCCTGCTCCTGTCCAACCATTCAATTCCTACCAATCCTACCCTACTTGTGCACCTTCCCTAGACATTGCTTCAGAACCGCCATTTGGGAGTTTTCAGTATCCAAACAACATTGAATCTTTTACTGAAACCCCTTCACAACCCATGTCTAGTATGGAACAGTCGTTGGAAGACTTTATGGTAGCGTCAAGCCAACAAATGATGGATTTGAATGCGTCCATGGCCGCCCTCATACAACCTAGTGATCCGGTAGCTAGTTTTCAACTAGCTCCAAATTTTTCAAGGTATGATGAGGCGACAGGACAGGCTGTGAATTTGAGTGGAGAGAGTGAGATGTACCCCCTTCCAAATCAAACCTACCCGTCCCAAATTGAATCCCACAACTCCTGTTTTGAAAGTCTATCGAGTATCCCACATGATTTATCGATTGAAGATAGAATGATGAATGAGTTGTGCGACTTCGTAGTGTTTGATTTGCCCGATTGTGAAGGGTCTCTTCCAAGTGAAACCGATCCTAAACCTTTTGACCTCTACACCTCCACTTTAGAACCTGAATCGATTGATATCCATGCTTTTGTTAAGGTGTCAGAGAATTTTGATTTTCACTTAATAGAGGATATTGAAGCTGGGAATATTTTGGATGATGAACCCATAGATTTGGCTGAGTTTTTCTCTTCAAATAATCATCCCGAGTCATTAAATGTTTTTCCCGAACCCCATATGCGTCTTGATTTTGATGAAATTGGCATGGATAAGCTGAATTCTGAGGAGACTATTGAGGATATTTCTGAGGATGAAACAGTTCTTGTTGATGAGTCGGATTTTCCAATTCATCCTGTCACTATCATTGACTGTGTACATACTCCTGAACCTTTAACCGATACCCCTCCTCGATCACTTCCCTCCATCGGTCCGACCTTGCAAGAACCCGTCTCACTTACATTTCATATGTCTGGTTTACCAAGTTTGGCGTACCCATGGCTTCTTGCGAATCTTGAGGGATTTGACCCAATCTCTCGACGGGTTAATAGATTAGCAAAATCGCTTTTTACACATCGCTCATCACAAATTGTGCTAATCTATTCACTCCATTTGCACCCTCAAGTTCGTATTCCACTTCTTTTTCCCTTCCGCCATTCTTCTTCTCATATACCGAGACCGTATCCCGCTTCTATCTCCATACGGTCTCGCGTATTCTCCATCTCTTTTCTCTACGCCTTCTTTCACCAGCCACTGCCTTATCACGATAAGATCTTTGAATGGTTGGTATTAACTTTTGGCCTTTGTAAGGTCTTGTACAGCTTGATACTGTTTTCTTTCCCCCCTAATCCTGAACTTCAACGCTTAACAGTGGAAACACTGTTTTACTTAAGTTTGGGGGGGACACTTTTTTTTATATATATTTTTGTTTTCCTTTTTGTTTTGTATATAATTTTTTTTAGGGAGCGCCGACAATTTTGACCCTCTTGATGTAGCCTGACAGTGAGGGCACTGTCAAGTTTAAGTTTGGGGGTGTGCTCGGTAAGCTTTCTTCCTTCGCATTCATTTGTATATTTTGCATTTGCATACCTTATTAAAAACCCATAAAAAAATCGAATTTTTTTCCAAAATATAAAAACTTTATCGTCAAGTTGGCTAATAGGGTAACTTAGATTTTTATTCTGAAAGTTTAGTTGATATGTTAGAAATAACTAAATTCTAGGCTTAGGAATTGAAAACCCTAAAAATAACCCTCATTCTGTTTAAACTTGGTGATTATACGTCCTTACAGTTTTTTTTTTGAGAAATAGGTAATCTTAAGTTCAGTTTTTGAGTTAAGTCAAGATGAAGGGAGAGTATTGAAGCTTTACTGAAGGATAAGTCTGAAAAATAGTTTCTTTTCTTGAGTTCAAATTCAGAAAGTATATACCCTACAAACTGCACTTACACACCTTGAAACTTGGGATAGTAGAGGATACCTAGAAATACTCTTGCCTGAAAGCCTAGTATGAAAGAAAAAACGGTATTTAAAGCTAAACACCAAAAGAGCATGTTGAAAAATATATCCGATCTTGAAAAAGAAAAAGAAAATAAAATAAAATAAAAAATAGAATAAAATCAAGACCTGGAAACTGCTATTTACGCTTTAAAGTTCACACATTCAGTAATCGGTCGTTAGTGCCTCAAGAAGCATTAATAGTCGCATGAAAGGTATGTGAGCAAATCCGTCCATCCTTAATGAAAAGAAGTAGTATTTGGTATTAGGGCAAGGGTATTATAGCTTGAATTGAATTCTCAAGTGTAGGGGTGCAAATATACACACACGTAGGGGTATACAATCGATGTTTGAATAAAAGATAGAAATGAAGAATAAGACTTGTGTTTTCTGTAAAGGTGATAAAAATCCCTAATTTGAGGCTGCACTCTAGAAGGAAAACTCAGGAGAACCAACATCTTTCTAAACTTTTTTGGAACGTATATGATCTAAGGTTAAATAGATTAGAGGCGTGAAGCATTAGGGTTGGATATTTCTAACTTAGGATGATAGAATTTTTAACGTAGATACTAAACTGTAGGAGTAAAATCATTGTCAACTTATGACACTAACTTGACGGGATTTTGTGGGTGTAATCCGCTGAAAACCCTCAGAAGACAACACTCCTCCTACTAGGGACACCTAGAGGTTTAACGGCTTGTTGCACACGCTCAGTGCAATCGCGTTCCCTGCGAAAGTGCGGTTAGGATTTTATTTTTGTGAATAATTGGTTTTGCTCGGGACGAGCAAAAGTTAAGTTTGGGGGTATTTGTTCATACCAGAATATTACATTTTATACCGCCCATTCTTACGCTCGTTTGTTTATAGGCAGGTGCTTTTAATCAGTGTTTGCTACATATTTACAAGATACTGGTTCTCAGCTCTGAACAGTGCAATTCATGGAAAAGTACGTCAAATTCCGGATTACTGCCAACAACAGATAAAACACGGGTCTCCGCTCTCTATCCGTATGTTGCCACACACCAGTTTAAGGGACAAAATGGCAAATCGATGTCATTTTCGTGCACAAAGCACAATGGCAACACAAAATCCAACATATCTACACGGAGCTCGAGGAAATCTTGGCAAAAGATCCACATCATATCATTTTTTGATATACTGAAATTCTGGAAGAAATGGGAAGAGTTTCTGAGAAAAATTCATATACCAAACAGCAGACAACACAAAACCAGGGAACCACAAAAAATACCATGTCCCAACTCCCACTTATGGCCGCGAAACCGCGGCCTAAGCATGCTTAGGCCGCGGAACCGCGGCCGTATAGTGTCGGCAGGGGGTCAACTTTTAGGGGCATATTTGTACTTTCATATTGAGCCATATTGTTGCCCTGGGTTTCCATTTCCCCTCCTATAAATACCCCGGTTCTGAACCATTGTAGGGTGTCCATTCTTTAAGCCTCTTTTTGCTAGTTTTAGTTTTCTTCTTCTTCATCTTTCCTCCATGAAAATGTAGTGAGAGCATTGAGTGGATGTTAAATGAAGATGATGGTTTTTGTATCTTTCTTGTTAGTTTAGCTTCCCCTTGAGATTCTTGCTTTCTCTTGATCTTTCAACCTCTTCATTGAGCTTGAAAGGTTAAGGGTTTGTTATTGATCTCAAGGGTCGTATTTTCTTATGGAATTAGTTCTTCTCTTCACATGAGTTATTTACCCTTCTCTTGATCTTGCAACCTTTTGATTGAGCTTGCAAGTTTAAGGGTTGGCTATTGATCCCATGCTTGTCTTGAGTTCCAGTTTCTTGTTCTTTTTCTTGCTTATTTATTTCTTGCTTTTTATTACCTTGCTTTACTTTCATGCAATTTAATTTCATGCACTTACTTTCTTGTAATCTTTTCTTTTCTTTGTTCTTTTTGTTCTTTCTCTTTTGTTCGTTTTGTGAATGGTTGTAATTATTATCGTTGTTAAGAATCAATACGGTATTGTAAGTTAACGTTTCTTTGCTCGTTTCCTTTTCCCGTTATTTTCCATTGAACTCCACCCAAACGTTACACAAGCGCTCCGTTAGGCACCCTACCCTAACAAGGTAAAGGTGATTCCTAACCGCGACCGGTTGCGTTCGGTTTGGCCGGAGGCGAAAGCAAGAGACAAGAACGGAAGGACAAGGGTAAATAAGCCGGATTCCACGAATACCGCGCTTAAATCCTCTAATCCACGTTGTTGCCGATTGCTCTAGCTTCAATTGGTCAAGACTCGGCTCAAAGGTTTTGAGTATGGATTTCTTTAGCTTACAATTTCGTATCTTTTCTTAACAACTTTATACTTGCAAATAATACATATAGGTTAGAATCAAACAAACACATACCCATTCTTTATTGACTCGTCTAAAACAAGAAAGGACATACATCCATCTCCCTGTGGATCGACCCGTGCTCAACCGGCTAGCTGCAAAGTGACACCGTCCTGATCGCGGTTATAACTTTAGAACTTTGAACATCCGACACGCTTTTGGCGTGCGATCAAATGGCGCCGTTGCCGGGGAGACGGTAGCGTATTTTCTTTCTTGTTATTCGGGTTAATATTCTTTTTGTATATATTTATAAAAAAAAAATTCTTTTTGTTTTTTTTTATCATTTTTGTGGGCAAGAGTGCAGATTTTTGCGCATTTGCAAACTGCGATTGTAGGGAGCAAAGTGTACATTCAAGGCTAAGGTGATTGCAAAGTACAGTGCCAAAGATCCGGGTAGTTTGACCCGCGCAAGCGAACTTTTCAAGCTTACCGGATTTGATTCAACGGGGGTTTCCTAACCCAAAACTTAACGGTACGTACTTTCCTAACACCTTTTTCTCAAATCCGACGCTTCCAATATATTATTCTTTGCAGGATTCTTTGCAAGTTCGCTAGCAAATGCTAAAAATTGACTAACCCGTATTTGTTGCAGTGCCGTGCTTAAACTAAAAAAAAACGGTTGCTTGATTCTTTATAGAATTTTTACTGAATTGCGTATTGCATACATTAATACGGACTTAAGGACAAGCGAACCCCACAACATACGGTAAAGGATTTCATCACCTTTTCCGTGGCCCACAAATCACGAACCTGAGCATAACGTTTACCCGCACAAATTTTAAAAGAAACTAGACTTTGAGCCTTAAGGACTTCGCGTTCACTAGGAGAAGTTAACTGTGTTTAGAACCTCGCTTAACGGTATATTGTTTATGGGGTGTCTAGGAAAGTGTTAACGGCGAAACCGCCAAAAGAGAAAGGGTTATTTAATTAAGGAACTTCGCGAAAGCGTTGGAAAACCTCCCCTTATCTCTGCACTTACCTGGCCTCGTGATCAGTGTATCTTGAGCCCGTTTCTCGACACAGTTTTACTTCGACAATCAAGTTCTGGAGCAGGTCTAGTTGACCTAGGTGAACCCTAGAACGATTAGGTGTGGTATTTTTGTGTCGTGATTGTTTTTGTCCATATTCTTTTTGTGTATATTTCATCCTTTTGTTAATAACTAACTAAAAAAAAACTAAAAATTAAAAAAAAAAATCATATTCTTTTTTCCCCTCCTTTTCTCTACCTTTCTTTCATTCTCTCTCTTCATATCATGGGTACTCCACCTCGCAAAACTCTTTCCGAACTTTGGTACCCACAACCAGACATTACATCCTACGGGTCTTGCTTTGGCCGAACTTCGAACGACCCCTCCATGCCCAAAATTTCTTTGAAAGATCGGATAGACGCGTCTAGGACGAACAACTGGACCCCGCAATCCACTTCGTATCAACCATTTCAAACATTCACCCCTTCTTGCGTTGATACCCCTTTTGAAAGTCTAGTTGTAGCCACAAGACCTATGTCTCTTGCTGAACGTATTGAACAATCCCGTAGCCGATCTTTTACTCCTTTCACCACTTCAAATTCTTGGGATCAACAATTCCATTCACCTTCTTGTCCAAATGTTGATCCTGCTCCTGTCCAACCATTCAATTCCTACCAATCCTACCCTATTTTTGCACCTTCCCTAGACATTGCTTCAGAACCGCCATTTGGGAGTTTTCAGTATCCAAACAACATTGAATCTTTTACTGAAACCCCTTCACAACCCATGTCTAGTCTGGAACAGTCGTTGGAAGACTTTATGGTAGCGTCAAGCCAACAAATGATGGATTTGAATGCGTCCATGGCCGCCCTCATACAACCTAGTGATCCGGTAGCTAGTTTTCAACTAGCTCCAAAATTTTCAAGGTATGATGAGGCGGCAGGACAGGCTGTGAATTTGAGTGGAAAGAGTGAGATGTACCCCCTTCCAAATCAAACCTACCCGTCCCAAATTGAATCCCACAACTCCTGTTTTGAAAGTCTATCGAGTATCTCACATGATTTATCGATTGAAGATAAAATGATGAATGAGTTGTGCGACTTCGTAGTGTTTGATTTGCCCGATTGTGAAGGGTCTCTTCCAAGTGAAACCGATCCTAAACCTTTTGACCTCTACACCTCCACTTTAGAACCTGAATCGATTGATATCCATGCTTTTGTTAAGGTGTCAGAGAATTTTGATTTTCACTTAATAGAGGATATTGACGCTGGGAATATTTTGGATGATGAACCCATAGATTTGGCTGAGTTTTTCTCTTCAAATCATCATCCCGAGTCATTAAATGTTTTTCCCGAACCCCATATGCGTCTTGATTTTGATGAAATTGGCATGGATAAGCTGAATTTTGAGGAGACTATTAAGGATATTTCTGAGGATGAAACAGTTCTTGTTGATATAATATGGGCAGTTTGTTGGTTAGTTCTGAGGAAATCTCTCATTAAGAGATCCCAAATGATTTGGGTATTTCACCCACCGTTGGATCTTTGATCCAAGAACTTCTGTTTTACAGAAAATATTTTCTTATTTTTAACAAGATTAGGGAAATATTTACAGAATTTATTCTGTAGATCGGTGATTCTTTAATCGCCATTGGATTTTTAATCCAACGGTACTCTGTTTTACAGAGGGCAATCTTTCTTGTTTAGAAAGATTTGAAGAATATTTCCTCTAAACAGAATTTAATTCTGCATCCCGACGATTTATCGTCTCCGTTGGATCTTTGATCCAACGGCTCTGCTTAACAGAGAATAGAATTTAATTCTACTGGGCGCCGGCGCTCACGTGTTGTGCACGTGGGCGCTGCTTAAGTTTTTTGTGTGCCTTGCACATGGGCGCTGCTCATATAAGAGTTTTTAACTCTGGTGCTGACGCCCTCATGGAAGGCACGTGAGGCGCTGCCTTTTGAGTTTTGAACAGAGCTTTGCTCTTTTATTGGGGGAAACAAGGATGTTGTCTTAACTACCAGGACTATGATGCAGATCATACTAGTGCGGCTTGTGTAGTCCACAAGCATATCCTTTAACAGTTCCTAGTCGAGAGAGTATCGAGACAGGGCATCGATATTCCAGATTAAACTAGTGTGTATGTTTCTTGACCCTGCATGGGGCGATGGTTGATCGCACAACCATTGGTGTTTGACATCAAAGATTGTACACAGATACTCATTAGAGAATGGGTACACCGAACATGACTCGCCGAGAACTCCTAGATGGTACCATACCTATCTTTAGATAGCAGTTCTCTGGTGACACTTGTATAGGTTGGTCTGTAGACCCGAGATCTTCATAGTGTCTTGTGTGGTTCCTACTGTGCTTTGATTTCCTCCCTACCACGTCTCAAAGGAGTCGTGCAAACAGGTGAATTTTGGGTACAGTCCCAAGTCACATGGAGGCAGTGAGCGATAGGAGGGGTTTTGTTTCTCACAGTATTGGGAGTTGATGTTGCGCTATGCTCGATTAGCTATAACAACAAGTCTCTGGCCAGGGCTGATGAGATTTACTGGTAAGTGTTATCAGTAGTTTCTCGAACGGTTATAGGCCACACATCAGCATGACTTATCAAGTTACTGGGGTCTGACGATTCCACCCACAGACTCAATATGCGACATATCAGACGAAGAGACCGGACTGTATGGCAAGTGTTGCTTATAGGCTTTACGGGAGTTTGGACAAGCTTGCTTGTTGATCTTTTAGTCGTTCAATCCCTGGGTAGCCGTTACGTCCAGCTAGTACCGCTGACGATTTGTGGGTATCTTATGTGATTATTACCTACTACTGGCGTATTGACGAGTCTTTAGAGTGACACACAGAGATTTCCTAGCTCAAGCAAAATGAAGTAGGGCACATATGGTGATATGTGCGGGAGCTTGATTAAATACGAGTATGTGATACCGTATTCTAATCTCGCGATATTTGATATCGGTTAGGTTATATGTGATATAACCGGATTATTGAATCAAGTGTTGATTCAATGATTTGTTATATTTATATATATTTGATATTAGCCGGTTATATATGATATGACCGGATTATTGAATCAAGTGTTGATTTGATATTGGGTATTGAATATTAGACGGTTATATGTGATATAATCGGATTATTGAATCAAGTGTTGATTTAATAATATGATATACACATATATATGATATTAGTCGGTTATATATGATATAACCGGATTATTGAATCAAATGTTGATTTAATAATTTAATATATATATATATTTGATATATATATATATATATATTAACTAATATTAGCTCACTAGAGATTTTCTTCTCCTTATATAATTATGTATATATATGATATATATATATATACATAATTATATAAAGAGAAGAAAATCTCTAGTGAGCTAATATTAGTTTATATATATATATATTTATATATATATATGATTTGCAATTGTATTATGGTTGATGATACATAGAACTATGATGTATGAGAATCACACATGAGTGTTGTGATGAGTAGGAAATTGTTTTATTTATGAATTAATTGAAAAAGGAAATGAGTCATTATTCTAAGATGTTTGTGGAAGCTTTGAGAAGCCATGACTCACTCCATTGACTTTGTTTTATTCATAGATATTTCTATGCTCATCTAATCACTTCACCTCATTGTTCTCTCTCTCCATCCCATGTTCATTCCCCTTCTTCTTCCTCTCTAGATTTTTCTTGAGGTGAAAAAGAAAAAGAAAAAGAAGGAAATATTGTGAGCAAAATTTCTACTTCATCAACCTACACTTTACTAGCCCTTTAGTTTAGGTTGTTTGCTTCACTAATACCTTGATTAGTAAAAAGTGGGCTTGAATTAGAGAGACTTCAAGGTGGATCATTTTCGGCATCGAAGACTACAAAGCAAGCTCGTTCCTTTCTCAAGTGGAGTCTAAGAACAGTTCTAGGACTACTACTTGGAGTTTTAGAAGTGAAGGACCAGTCTACAAAGGTTGTATTCTCTTTTCAGTTATCGTAGAACTTGTTTGCTTACACTAAAACCCTAATTCTCTAGTTCAATTCTAAGTTAGTATAGCTTAGACCTCTAGATTTTTTAAAATTACATACTTGATACTTGTATAACCTAGTAGAGCTGCTAAGACATACTTTCATGGTATTAGAGCCAAGCTAGAGACTTAGGCGAAGTCTAAACGACGTTAAAGTGTTCGATCGAAGTTTCAAGACTGTATTTTTTATACTTTCTGTTCATTTTTCAAAAGTTGAAATTTTTTAGATTAAAAATTCTCAGAAAATCATGCAGGTAATATTATGGAGCCAGAAGAAGAATGGGAGCTTAACTCTCTCATGTGGCCGCGGAACAGCCGCAGAAACCAAGGTTTGGCCGCGGTTCCGCCGCCAACTTTAGGAGTTATTGCATCGTTTTTCTTCTGGAGCTTCATATTGATCTTTTGGACTTTCTGAGTATTTTTTGTGAGGCTCAAGTTGTTGAGGTCTCTGTGATTTAGTGGTGTTTGAAATATCGATCGAAATGTTTAATATCATCTAGATAGTTTGGATATGTGATACAATTTTTGGAATCCACATTAATTAGTTTTGTGAAAACTGGTTAGCGTTTTGTAAATCTAGTATTTTAGTCTCATTTGATGGATTGCCACGGAGTTTCGATTCGGATCAAAACTCCGTCGCAATCTCGTATTGTACGCGAACACTCGGCAGAAAACACTACTAGATAGCCACGCTCCATAGCCCCAACCAAGTGGCTATAGGAGAACCCCATGGCCAAAAGCATCCACTCGGGTGCTCGCGGCCGCGGTGTTCCGCCTAAGTGCACTTCGTTGTTGGCATCAGGGGTGCAGCCATCTACTAAAGTTCCCGATGAGCATTCGATCAATTAATCAGGAATCTTGTTGAATTACCCGACTTGTATTGGAAAAGTGTTTTCAATTCGAGACTTAAATGCAAGATTTATAGGGCACGAAATTCGGAATATGTGATATTCCGGATTTATGATGTCTAAGAATGATGCGGATTCTAATTATTATAGTTTTCATTTCTTTTCTGCGACCATAAGTGTAATATGTGTGTATCCCCGATCTCGTTGCTATACGTCAACGACATCGGGGATACACATATTTATTTACGTTGATGACATGTGATGTTATTGTGTTGCTGGTTGATATGTGATATTGAATCGTCGTGATTGAATAGCCGGGTTTTTTTGCATGAGATAAGAGTTTTTCAATTTTCGTTCATGTAATATTGTATGCAATATTCTTTTATTGGGACACTTCCGGGTTGAGCTTGTTGTCTCCATTGATGTATATTATTTACTTTTCTGCATTAGAATAGACCTAAGGCGGGAGCAAAAGTAACCGGGTTCTAGAGTCCAGCGGGATGCCATCTCAAGGAGTCGAGATCAGGTCGCCTAACTCTAGAATTGGTAGGATTGCTTGCCACTCTCATAAGGGTCTAGGGATGTGGGATTGGCTATTCATTTCGGCCGTAGAATCCGTGTTTTTCATTACTGGCTTAATCTAAAACACGGACCACCTAGTATATCCTATATTTCATATGTTTGCTTCTGCTGATTCTGTGATATGATGTGATCATATAACTGCATGAGATGAATGACACTTATATATATATGATATACTAGTAGACACTATATATATTTTGCATCCGCGCAAGTCCTAACCCCGCCCTGCCGTAAGTTAAGTAACCTTACGGTGAAGACCCGGGTCCCTGTGGTGAATTCGGATGGCATATATGTATGTTTTATTTTCTTTTCTTCTGTGATGTTTAAGAAACATAAATTATAGGACGTCATTAATGAGATTAAGGAAAAGAAAAAAACCTAAAAGATATTGTAGAATCAAAAGTTTCAAACGGACAAGTCGTAGGATCAATCCACTATTACCTCCTTATCAATCTTGCGGCTAGGTAAGTGCCAGGTAAGTGGGAGGTATCCGCTATATGAATCACCGAAATAGGGGGCCTAATTAAGTAACCACTTTCTTTAGCCACACTTGCCTTAGACCCCACAAGAAAAATGCGGATAAGCAATAGATTACCTACGACCTTCCTCTGTTCTAATTGAGCGCGACAGTCCTTAGAGGCTTGGTCTAGATATTTTTTATTAATGTAGGGTGATGGTATGCACGTTTGTGATTTGTGGAGTCTAGCAAGGGTGATGAAATCCCCACCTAATCTGAATTTGGGTTTATTGCCCCTTAATGTCCGGTTTAAGTATGCAAAACAAACCGAAATCAAAACACGCAAAAAGATTTTTGAGCAGCGATGTTTGCAAAGAATCCTGTAAATAAATTCAGATTATTGGAGATTTAGAGGAGAGAGAAAGAATATAGAAAAATACCACAGAATATTGGGGGCTTAACTCCTCAAGAGGGCCGCGGTTCCGCCGCCAAATGCACCCAAGCGCCGCGGATCCACCGCTTATTGAGGTGTTCTTCGTTTAAAAATTCTTCTGATCTTTCCAATGCTCCTCTGCTGCAAGCTGAAAGTCTCAGAATCTCTGTTTGCCTGCTCCAATTACTCCATATTCCTTTGCAAAACTCGCACAATAATCGTTAATAACATAAGATGCGGTTTTGGTTCTCGTATATTTTATGTTTCCTGGTTTTTATAAGAAAGCAACCCGAATAACAAGAAAAAAATTATGACCGTTTCCCCGGCAACGGCGCCATTTGATTGGTTTTGCGAAAAGTGTTTTGTAAATAACCGCAATCAAAACGGTGTCGCTAATAGCTAGCCGCGATGAGTACGGGTCATCCGCAGAAAAACGTGAACTCTTTTCTTGCTTTAGACGAGTTGATAAAAGAGATGGGTGATTGTTGTCGTTCTATTTTGAGACGGATATAAAATTTATAATAAAAAGGCTGGTAGGGTTCATAGGATTTAGTGGTTAATGGATGAATATTTAAAAAAGACACTTTTTAACTTTTAATAGTTTAAAGCTAGAGAGATAGCGAATGTGGATTAGGGTTCTTGGAGAGAATTAGGGTTTCCCACTACCGACCCTTGTCCGTCCATTGATCTCTATTCATGTCAAGCCCTTAGCAAAATAAGTGTTTAACCAATCTCAAATCATGGCCGTGACTATCAATAAATTGATACCGTGCCCGATAAGGAGGTTAACATTTATTTTGCTAAAGTTTATAAACTTTAAAATGTATAAAAGAAATTAAAAGATTTTTCATCCATTCCTCTACCCTATTCTACAAACCTTAGCAAACATGGAATTACTCGATCATAGTTAGTAGTGCTTTAGAAGAGAGGTCGAAGATGAATGGGACCATAATTAAGATGCAGAAAAGTAATGTGTAAAGTAAATGCGGAAATTAAATGCGGAAAAAGTAAATGCAAAAAAGAATTTAAAAAACTACCTTTATTAATCAAGTATTGCATTACAATTCTCTTCTTAGAAAGTAAATTACAAGAACCCTAGTTGCTCTAAATCTCTCTTTCAATGGAGGTAGATGAATAGATGATTATGTGATCACTTGGATCTCTTTTTGAATGCACAGCTTTTGGTCCTTTATATAGTCTTTGAAACCAGAAACCCTACATTCCATATGAGAGTAATTTTAATTATGATCAAGATCCCAAAATCCCACATCCAACGGCCCTGATTTGACCGCGGAACCGCCGCATAATACCACGTTTGGCGGCGGTTCCGCCGCATCCTAGTGGAATTGGGTCTCGAGATATTTTATGGCTTTTTTATGATATTTGGAGATCCTTTTGATGTATAGATTCTAAAAATATTACTCTAAGTCTCTGCCGTTAGATTGCTCGATTTGCTTCTAAAATTTGGCAGATTCAGTTTCGATATCCCGATTTGACTTGGATCTCTTACTTAGATTTCAGATCTGAGCCAATACCTGCACATATCTCAAATCAAAGTGTTAATAGCATTTGGTATTTTTGAGATATTATCTCAATCATTTATATGATATAATATCTTAAGAATATTGATTTGCAATATTTGATATGATATGCATATTTTAATTACTAATATTTCATTTAAATATTATATGCATATATTTTCCCTAATTATATTAATTATAAATATAGAAACATATGATAATAATATTTTTACAAATAAACCCACATATGTTCTTTATTTACAGTTAACACTTTTTAGCACTTAATAATAATTGGGAAATGTTCATACAAATGTACAATATTTTAGACTAATCAAATACCCCCAAACTTATCTTTGATCGTCCCGACCAAACTATTTATTAAAGAGAAAAAGAAAAACCTAACTAGCACACTTTCATAGGCAACACGATTGCACTCAGCAAGTGTAACAAACCTTTAAACCTCTAGATGTCCCTAGTAGGAGGAGTGTTGTCTTATGAGGATTTTCAGCGGATTACACCCACAAAATCCCATAAAAGAAAGAAGATGAAAGTTACATACAAATATAATGAACATATAAAAGAAAGAACTTGAAAATAAGAGTTTCAAATTATACTAGCTTTTTAGTTGCCATGAGCCCTATCTTAATAGTCATGAAAAACGTCAGAAATCACATCATCCCTCAATAGAATATTGTCCTTAGTCTTCATCCCTACCTTTTTTCTAAACATTGATCATATACCCTTACGTGTGTGTAAAAGACATCCCTACACTTAGATAATTCAATTCAAGCTATCATACTCTTGTCCATCTTTCTTAATACTTTTTAGTCGGTGAATGTTTTTAGATGGAATTGCTCACACATTCTTCATGCGACCGTTAATACTTCTTGAGGTACTAACCAACCGATTACCAAATATGCTCACTCATTAAGGCGTAAATATCATACTCTTGCAACACCTAAGACTTAGCAGTTGGTCTAAAGCACAAGGCGATAAGGCACCCTTGCTATATTTTTTTTATCCTGCCTTAAGTAATTACAAAACCAGTGTTCATTTTTCTTCACCATTTATATTTTATGTGTCATTTATATTTTGTTAATATATTTTTTTCTTCATACTAAGGCTTTTAGACAAGAGCATTTCAAGGTATCATCTACTATCCCAAGTTTCAAGATGTGTGCAAGTGCATATAGTAGAGTATCAACGTTCAGAAGTTTGGACTCAAGAATAAGGACTATTTTTTCAGACTTATTCCTATCCTCAGATTAGTGATTCCTTTAATCTTACTAATCCTTGGGACAACAGCTCATGACTACCTATTACTAACTTCGTTTTAAAATATCTAATTTTCTTGCATTTCTTAAATCTCTTCCTTTCTTTTATATGTAATTTTTACTTTTTAACTTTTATTTCCAATTTTTTTTTCATTCATCATTTTTTCTCCATATATAGTGCCTATTGCCAAATGATATTTTAGTAAATACAAATCTCCACCCAAACCTGTTTGCAGCGGTGTCCTCACTGATATTGTTCTTTGAGTGCATAAACCTGTAGAATTGGGAGGAAAATAATAGGTACAAAAGATAGTTAAATGAAGAACCGCTCCTAAACTTGTTCTTTGGCACGCACAGATATTCAGTTATATTTTTTTACACACCTCTATTTTTAGATGAAACGGTGTTACCGAAACATGGAGGTGAGGCGGAGGAAAGTTAGTTGTGATAAAGCGGCTCCTGTAGGAACAGGAGCTCCTCCTATGGGTCAGCGAAAAAGTACGATTTTAATTTATACCCATTTACTTTAAAAATAGAACCTTTTTTAGCATTTTCTATATCCACTGCACCGTGCGGGTACACATGCCGCACCACAAAAGGTCATTTCCAATGAGATCTTAGCTTATCCTCCGGATGAAGATGAAGACGAGAATAGTAAAGAAGGACTTGTTGTCTCGGTGTGAAAGTTTTTCTTAAAAGGTTTTTGTCGTGGAACACTTTTGTCCGGTTCTTTACTATAACCGCATTATCGTAAGCTTCATCGTGAAGTTCGCTTAACTTATTTAATTGCAGCTTTCGATAGCTGCTGGCTTGATCAAGATCACACTTAAGATTTTTAATAGCCCACATTGGTTTGTGTTCGATCTCGACAGGAAGGTGGCAAGCCTTCCCAAATACTAGCCGGTATGGAGACATACCAAGATCGGTCTTATAAGCGGTACGAAATACCCAAAGAGCATCCGTCAATTTGATGGATCAATTTTTACGGTTCTTAGAAACCGTTTTCTCCAAAATTTGTTTGATCTGCCTATTGGAGATCTCAGCTTGCCCGCTCGTTTGGGAATGATAGGACATAGAAAGCTTGTGATTGATTGAATATTTCCGCATCAAAGTCTCGAAAGACCGATTACAGAAATGCGTCCTATTATCGCTAACTATAGCGCGAGGGTGTCCGAATCACGAAAAGATATTTTCTTTAAGGAACTTAACAACAACCTTGTTGTCATTAGTGCGACACGGTACCGCTTCCACCCATTTATAGACATAATCAACCGCTAATAAGATGTAATAATTCCTAAAAGAGTTGGGAAATGGACCCATAAAATCAATTCCCCAGACATCAAATATTTCCAAAACCAAGATTGGTTAGAGTGGCATCTCATTCCTCCATGAAATCCGACCCATGTGTTGACACGGTGAACAAGTTTTGCAATAATCATATGCATCTTTAAACAACGTTGGCCAATAAAAGCCACATTGAAAAAGTTTCTCCGTCGTTTTCCTTGGACCAAAGTGACCGCCACATGCCTAATCATGGCAGAAAGACAATACACTCTTGAATTCATTATTAGGGACACATCGGTGAATGATTTGATCGGGACAATAGTTAAACAAATAAGGTTCATCCCAGTAAAAGTGTTTTACTTGGGATAGAAATCGGTGATTGTCTTGTTTCGACCATTCGCTGGGTAGAAATCCCATTGCTAAATAATTCACAATATCCGCGAACCACAGTTCGCAGGATATGGTCAAGAGTTGTTCGTCTGGAAAAGAATCGTTTATAAGCAAGGTCAACATTGGTGAAGAAGAAAGTCGTGAAAGATGGTCGGCTATGACGTTTTCACATCCACTCTTGTCTCATATTACAAGATCAAATTCTTATAATAGAAGGATCCAACCTATTAGCTTAGACTTAGCCTTCTTCTTCGATAAAAGATGTCTTAGGGCGGAATGATCGATGTAAACTACAACTGGAGAGCCAATCAAGTAGGGCCTGAATTTTTCTAATACAAATATAACTACCAAGAGTTATTTCTCGATAGTTGTATAATTCATTTGGGTATCGTTCAAGGTCCTACTTGCATAGTAAATTACATGTGGCATCTTATCAATGTGATGTTCTAAAACTGCACCAATAGCAAAATCAGATGTATCACACATAAGCTCAAAAGGGTGATTCCAGTCCGGAGATGACAGAACGTGGGCTGTAGTGATAGACCGTTTAAGTGATTCAAAAGCAGCCATGCAATCCGAGTCGAAGTGAAAAGTTGTATTCTTGGCCAAGAGAAGAGTTAAGGGTCTAGCAATTTTGCTAAAGTCCTTAAAAATCGTCTATAAAATCCGGCATGACCAAGAAAGGATCGTACATCTTTGACGCATTTGGGAGGAGGAAGGTTGTAAATGACATCTATTTTAGCTTTGTCTATCTCAATGCCTTTTCGTGAAATGATATGCCATAGGACAATACCTTCATGAACCATGAAATGGTATTTTTTCTAATTCATAATTAAATTCTTATCCTTACATCGGGTAAGAACAACGTCAAGATGATATAGGCATTCCTCAAAGGAGTCTCCAAATATGGAGAAATCATCCATAAATATCTCCAGAAAATTCTCAACCATGTCCGAGAATATTCCCATCATACACCGCTGAAATGTAGCGGGAGCATTGCATAACCCAAAGGGCATGCGTTTATAAGCAAAAGTACCGAAAGGACAAGTAAAAGTTGTCTTATCTTGATCCTTTTCGGCGATAGGAATCTGGTTATAGCTGGAGTATCCGTCCAAGAAACAGTAGTACTCATGTCCGGCTAATCATTCCAACATCTGGTCAATGAAAAGTAGAGGGAAGTGATCTTTTTTTGTTGCGGCATTAAGTTTTCTATAATCAATACATACCCGCTATCCAGTTTGTATGCGAGTTTGAATCAACTCATTAGCCTCATTAGTTATGACCGTGATGCCAGACTTTTTAGGGACCACATGAATAGTACTTACCCATTAGCTATCAGATATTGGATAAATTATACCATTATCTAAGCATTTGACAATTTCATTCTTTACCGCGTCCTTCATGACGGGATTCAACCGTCTTTGTGCACCTCGGGCTGGTTTGGATTCATCCATCAAATGTATATGATGTTCAACAATCAAGAGACCAATCCCTTTGATGTCCGCCATTGTCCAACCAAAAGTTTGCCGATTTGATCTCAAGACCGACAACAGAGCTCTCTTTTGCTCTAAAACTAGAGAAGCTGATATGATAACGGGTAAAGAATCATTCTCATCTAAATATGCATATTTAAGATGAGAATGTAGTGGCTTGAGATCTAGTGTCGGCGGAGAGATGATAGAAGGTAGGGTAAGGGCATGATACTCACAATCGAAAAGAGGTTCATACCCAGCGTAAGAGATTGACTCGGAAAGCTCAACTAGCTTATGTGGTGAGTCGGAGGTTTTGAACTCGGTGGTAGACTTGTCACAAGGGTCCTCACTAGTATAATAATTTGCTGGATCAAACAATGACGCGCTAGTGGCGTCGAGATCATTATCGCAAAGTTCCTCAACTTCGCAACTGTCGGAACCTATCTCGTTGACAGAACATATATCAATTAGATGAGCAGAAGGTTCGGAGGGTTTACTTCCTATCCTGAAAATATTAAGCTCAATTGTCATCTTCCCGAACGATAGGTTCATAGAACCATTATGACAATTGATTACAGCATTGGAAGCGGCTAGAAAAGGGTGACCAAGAATCACCGGGATTTGGCTCCGTGGGTTCGCCACAAGCTGTGTATCTATAACTATAAAGTTTATAAGAAATATAAATTCCCCAACTTTAATTAACACGTCCTCTAGCCCACTTGTAGGATGGATGATAGATCGATTGGCTATCTAGAAAGTGCAGTGCGCAGGTTTCAACTCTCCTATGCCTAATTGCTCATAAATAGAATACGGGAGCAAGTTAACGCTAGCATCTAGGTCAAGTAGAGCACGATTGATGTTTTTACCCCCAATAGTTATAGATATTATAGGAAAACTGGGGTTCTTATGTTTCTTGGGTAAATATTGGGTAAATGTAGTACTCACAGTGCTCGCTAAGAAAACTTTCTTAGGTACTTGAGTTTTCCTCTTCCTAGTGCACAGTCCTTGAGAATTTTCGCATAGGATAGAACTTGTTGGATAGAATATAAGTGAGGAATATTTATATTAACTTTCTTAAATATTTCCATAATCTTCTCCATTTGTGGACTTGGTTTGTTGGCCCTTAACCGGTTTGGAAAAGGAGCTTTATCAATAGGGGTTGGGTCCAACATTTGAGGAGGGGGTTATGGAGATGGAATGGATCCCAAAATTGGATTTGAGATGATTTGAGATGGTAGTTCATTCAAGGAAGTGAGCTGAGGGTTTGAGCCTAGTGAAGAACGGATAATAGGCTCAGAAGAAGATGGGGGACTAGACGAAGAAGGAGTAGAAGTAGTAGCCGGGGTTTCACCTGACTCATCATCATCAACTTGTTCACCAACATGATTGTTCAGCACTCTTCCCGATCTCAACGTAGTTACAACACTCACGTTATGATTTTGTTAGTTAAGAACGATGTTTGAGCTTTGTGAGTGGTCGGGATTTGGTAGAGCTTGAGATGGAAGTATCCCTTTCTCTCTCTCACTCATCGCGGCATTTAACTGTGCAATTTTTGCTTCGATTGATTTTATGCTTTCACCGTGGGAAGCAGTGTGTTGCACTAACGTTTGGATGGAAAACGTTAAATTAGCCGCCGTTTGTGTGGATTGTTTAATAAACGTTTCCAAACTTCTTTCGAGTGCGGAGATTTTATCAGTACCGGCCGTTGGAATATTCGTCTATGGTTGGAAATGATTATTATAAGGGACAAAGTTGTTGGCCGGATTTTGGAAAGATTGCGGTTGAAAGGGTTGCTAAATTTGTTGTGGTGGCTATTGTTGCTGTAGAGAAATCCTTTGATAGTTATTTTGACTTGGGAACTGATTTTGAATTTGAGTTTGGTTTTGGTTCCAAGAAAAATTAGGATGATTCCTCCATCCCTGATTATATGTGGAGAAATAAGGATCGTTTCGAGGTCATTGCTGAAAAGTAGCATTAGTTTGTTCTTGACCTTGAGACTAAGAATTCAAAGGAAATTCTTCTGTTAAATGTGATGGGTCAAAACAGAAACCACACACGGTTTTGGGGAGCGTAACTTGGTTTAGGGAGGCTGAAGAAAATTTGCTTTCCATAGCTTCGAGTTTCTTTTGCATCGCGGCCATTTCGGCTTTCACTGCGATGGAAACGTCGAGCTGATGGATATCTGCCTTAGATGAAGACGATATTGGTCTATTGCTCTTCCATTGTAATGTTTGTTCGGCGAGATCTTCCAGAAATTTCCATGCTTCGCCATCGTCTTTTGACATGAAATGGCATTGACAAATGGTTTCTAGCATTTGTTTTGTCGCTGAATTAACATCCTCATATATAATTCGGCAAAGTTGCCATCTATTGATTCCGTGATGAGGGAATTGGACAAGAAGATCTTTAAACCGTTCAAAGCATTTCCAAAAGGGTTCGTTGGGAAGTTGGGCAAACTAGTTAATCTCGCTCCGAAAACGGGTGGTCATGTGATGAGGATAGAATTTCTTAAGGAATGCTATAACAAATTCATCCCACTTAGCGATAGAATGTGCAGCGGTGCTATAAAGTCACTTTTCTGCGAGATCGCACAAGGTCAAAGCGAGAAGACGTAATCGCATAGTATCCCCTGAAAGTTGGGTGGTACTCATCATAGAAAATACGTTTTCGAACTTGGTTATAAAAACGTATGCATCTTCAGATTCAAGTCCGTGAAATTTGGGCAACAAGTTGATGAAGTGGGGTTTAATTTCGAAATTATCCGCATTGGCCGGTGAAAGAGACAGACACATAGGAAGGGGTCCGCGGACGGGGTAGCATCTGTCTTATAGAGTGATGCATGGTGGATTTTGCGCACCTACGGATGGTGGCAGGGTGGTGTCATTAAAACCCGATGGAGATCCGTCCATTTCGGGAGATTTGGCGGTGGAAGAGAAATAGAAGATGAAGAAGTATCGACTTCGGAGTCGACAGCAAAAACGCGAACTAGACGGGCACTAGAATCCCGTGTCCAGCCGATCATGCACTAAGCGAGTTTAGTACACGTGGCAGCGTGCGATATGTGTGAGAACGCTTTTTAAAGAGGGCTTGTTTTGAAAAATATCGGACGTGAGGCTTGACTCAAATAATCACAAAATACACAATCAATCCCTAGAACTAGGGTCACCAAGGTCAAGTCACTAGACTGCTCCTAGACTTCCAAAGGACAAGTCGTAGGATCAATCTTCTATTACCTCCTTATCAATCTTGCAGCCAGATAAGTGCCAGGTAAGTGGGAGGTATCCGCTATATGAATCACCGAAATAGCGGGCCTAATTAAGTAACCACTTTCCTTAGTCACACTTGCCTTAGAAATCACAAAAAAATGCAGATAAGCAATAGATTACCCACGAACTTCCTCTGTCCTAATTGAGAGCGACAGTCTTTATAGGCTTGGTCTAGATTTTTTTTATTAATTTAGGGTGATAGTATGCACGTTTGTGATTTGTGGAGCCTAGGAAGGGTGATGAAATCCCCACCTAATCTGAATTTGGGTTTATTGCCCCTTAATGTCCGGTTTAAGTATGCAAAACAAACCGAAATCAAAACACGCAAAAATATTTTTGAACGGCGATATTTGCAAAGAATCCTGCAAATATAATCAGATTATTGGAGATTTAGAGGAGAGAGAAAGAATATAGAAAAATGCCAGAGAAGATTGGGGGCCCAACTCCTCAAGAGGGCCGCGGTTCCGCCGCCAACTGCACCCAAGCGCCCTGGATCCGCCGCTTATTGAGGTGTTCTTCCCTTAAAAATTCTTCTGAGCTCTCCAATGCTCCTCTGGTGTAAGCTGAAAGTATCTGAATCTCTGTTTGCCTGCTGCAATTACTTTAGATTCGCTTTCAAAACTCGCACAATAATCGTTAAAAACATAATATGTGGTTTGGTTCTCGTATTTTTTATGTTTCCTGGTTTTTATAAGAAATCAACCCGAATAACAAGAAAAAAATTACGATCTTTTCCCCGGCAACGACACCATTTGATTGGTCGTGCGAAAAGTGTTTTATAAATAACCGCATTCAAAACGGTGTCGCTAGTAGCTAGCCGCGATGAGTATGGGTCGTCCGCAAGGAAACGTGAACTCTTTTCTTCCTTTAGACGAGTTGATAAAAGAGATGGGTGATTGTTGTCGTTCTATTTTGAGACGGATATAAAATTTATAATAAAAAGACTGGTAGGGTTCATAGGACTTAGTAGTAATGGATGAATATTTAAAAATGAATCTTTTTAACTTTAAATAGTTTAAAACTAGAGAGATAGCGATGAATGTGAATTAGGATTCTTGGAGGGAATTAGGGTTTCCCACTATCGACCCTTGTCTGTCTATTGATCTCTATTCATGTCAAGCCTTTAACAAAAAAAATATTTAATCAATCTCAAATCGTGGTCCTGACTATCAATAAATTGATAGCGCGCCCGATAAGGAGGTTAACATTTATTTTACTAAAGTTTATAAACTTTAAAATTTATAAAAGAAGTTAAAAAGATTTTTCATCCATTTTTCTACCCTATCCTACAAACCCTATCAAGTAAGGAATTACTCACTCATTGTTAGTAGTGCTTTAAAAGAGAGGTTGAAGATGAATGAGACCATAATTAAGATACAGAAAAGTAATGCGTAAAGTAAATGCGGAAATTAAATACGGAAAAGTAAATGCAAAAAAGAATTCAAAAAACTACCTTTATTAATCAACTATTGCATTAAAATTCTCTTCTTAGAAAGTAGATTAAGAGAACCCTAGTTGCTCCAGATATCTCTTTCTATGGAGGTAGATGAATAGATGATTATGCGATCACTTGGATCCCTTTTTGAATGCACAGCTCTCGGTCATTTATATAGTCTTTGAAACCAGAAATCCTAGATTCCATATGAGAGTAATTGTTAATAAGATCATGATCCCAAAATCCTACATCCAACGGCCCTGATTTGACCGCGGAACCACCGCATAATTCCACATTTGGCCGCGGTTCCGCCGCATCCTAGTGGAATTGGGTCTCGAGATTTTTTCTGGATTTTTGTGTTGATATTTGGAGATTCTTTTGATGTATAGATTCTAAAAATATTGCTCTGAGTCTCTTCCGTTGCTAGATTTCTCGATTTGCTTCTAAAATTTAGCAGATTCGGTTTCGATATCCTGATTTGACTTTGATCTTACTTGGATTTCAGACCTGATCTAATACCTGCACAATATCTCAAATCAAAGTGTTAATAGCATTTGGTATTTTTGAGATATTATTCCAACCATTTATATGATATAATATCTTAAGAATATTGATTAGGAATATTTGATATGACATGCATATTTTAATTAATAATATTTCATTTAAATATTATATGCATATATATTCCCTAATTATATTAATTATAAATGTAGAAATATATGATAATAATGTTTTTACAAATAAACCCACATATGTTCTTTATATACAATTAACAACTTTTAGCACTTAATAATAATAGAGAAAATGTTCATACAAATGTGTAATATTTTAGACTAATTAAATACCCCCAAACTTATCTTTGATCGCCCCGAGCAAACTATTTATTAAAGAGAAAATGAAAAACCTAACTAGCACACTTTCGTAGGCAACACAATTGCACTCAGCATGTGCAACACGCCTTTAAACCTCTAGGTGTTCCTAGTAGGAGGAGTGTTGTCTCCTGAGGGTTTTCATCAGATTACACCCACAAAATCCCATAAAAAAAGAAGATGAAAGTTACATACAAAGATAACGAACATATAAAAGAAAGAACTTGAAAATAAGAGTTTCAAACTATACTAGATTTTTAGTTGTCATGAGCCCTATCTTAATAGTCATGAAAAACGTCAGAAATCACATCATCCCTCGATAAAATATCGTCCTTAGTCTTTCTTCCTACTTTTCTTTCAAATATTGATCATATACCCCTACGTGTGTGTAAAAGACATCCCCATACCTAGAGAATTCAATTCAAGCTATCATACTCTTGTCCATCTTCTTTAGTACTTTTTAATCGGTGAATATTTTTAGATGGAATTGCTCACGCATTCTTCATGCGACCGTTAATACTTCTTGAGGTACTAACCAACCGATTACCAAATTTGCTCACTCATTAAGGCATAAATATCCTACTCTTGCAACACATATGGCTTAGCAGTGACTCCCAAACTAGTTGGTCTAAGGCACTAAGTGATAAGACACCCTTGCTATATTTTTTTTATGCTGCCTCAAGTAATTACAAAACCATTGTTCATTTTTCTTCGCCATTTATATTTTATTTATCATTTATATTTTGTTGATATTTTTTTTCTTCATACTAAGACTTTTAGACAAGAGCATTTTAAGGTATTCTCTACTATCCCAAGTTTCAAGATGTGTGCAAGTGCATCTAGTAGGGTATCAACGTTCAGAAATGTGGACTCAAGAATAGAAAATATTTTTCAGACTTATTTCTATCCTCATATTAGTGATTCCTTTCATCTTACTAACCCTTAGGATAACAGCTCATGACTACCTGTTACTAACTTCGTTTTAAAACATCTAATTTTCTTGCTTTTCTTAAATCTTTTCCTTTCTTTTATATGTAATTTTTATTTCCAAAAAAAAATTCATTCATCCTTTTTTCCCTCATATATAGTGCCTAGTGTCAAATGATATTTTAGTAAATACAAACCCCCCAAACCTGTTTGCAGCAGTGTTCTCACTGATGTTGTTTTTTGAGCGAATAAACCTGTAGACTTAGGAGGAAAATAATAGGTGCAAAAGATAGTTAAATGAAGAACTACCCCCAAACTTGTTCCTTGATACACACAGATATTCAGTTATATTTTTTTTACACACCTCCATTTTTAGATGAAACAGTGTTACTGAAACTTGGTGGTGAGGTGAAGGAAAGTTAGTTGTGATAAAGCGGCTCCTGTAGAAACAGGAGCTCCCGATGGGTCAGCGGAAAAATACGGTTTTAATTTATACCCATTTACTTTAAAAATAGAACCTATTTTAGCATTTTCTATATCCACTGCACCGTGCGGGTACACATACCACACCACAAAAGGTCCTTTCCAACGAGATTTTAGCTTACCTGGATGAAGATGAAGACGAGAATCGTAAAGAAGGACTTGTTGTCCCGGTATGAAAGTCTTTCTTAAAAGGTTTTTGTCGTGGAACACTTTTGTCCCGTTCTTTACTATAACCGCATTATCGTAAGCTTCATCGCGAAGTTCGCTTAGCTCATTTAATTGTAGCTTCCGATAGCTACTGGCTTGATCAAGATCACAGTTAAATTCTTTAATAGCCCACATTGCTTTGTGTTCGATCTCGACAGGAAGGTGGCAAGCCTTCCCAAACACTAGCCAGTATAGAGACATACTAAGATCGGCCTTATAAGCGGTATGAAATGCCCAAAGAGTATCCGTCAATTTGGTGGACCAATCTTTACGGTTCTTAGAAACCGTTTTCTCCAAAATTTGTTTGATCTGCCTCTTGGAGATCTCAGTTTGCCCGCTCATTTAGGGTTGATAGGACGTAGAAAGTTTTCGGTTGATTGAATATTTCCGCATGAAAGCCTCGAAAGACCGATTGCAGAAATGCATCCTATTATCGCTAATTATAGCGCGAGAGTGTCCGAATCGCGAAAAAATATTTTCTTTAAGGAACTTAACAACAATCTTGTTGTCATTAGCGTGACACGGTACCCTTTCCACCCATTTAGAGAGATAATCAACCGCTAATAAGATGTAATAATTCCTAAAAGAGTTGGGAAATGGGCTCATAAAATCAATTCCACAGACATTAAATATTTCCACATCCAAGATAGGCTGGAGCGACATCTCATTCCTCCATGAAATCCGACCCATGTGTTGACACCGTGAACAAGTTTTGCAATAGTCATATGCATCTTTAAACAACGTTGGCCAATAAAATCCACATTGCAAAACTTTCTCCGCCGTTTTCCTTAGACTAAAGTGACCGCCACATGCCTGATTATGGCAGAAAGACAATACACTCTTGAATTCATTATTAGGGACACATCGGCGAATGATTTGATCGGGACAATACTTAAACAAATAAGGTTCATCCCAGTAAAAATGTTTTACTTGGGATAGAAATCGGTGATTGTCTTGTTTCGACCATTCGCTGGGTAGAAGTCCCGTTGCTAAATAATTCACAATATCCGTGAACCAAGGTTCGCAGAATATGGTCAAGAGTTGTTCGTCCGGAAAGAAATCATTTATAGGTAAGATCAATGTTGGTGGAGAAGAAAGTCGTGAAAGATGGTCGGTTACGACGTTTTCACATCCACTCTTTTCTCACATTACAATATCAAATTCTTATAACGGAAAGATCTAACGTATTAGCCTAGACTTAGCCTCCTTCTTTGATAAAAGATGTCTTAGGACGGAATGATCGGCGTAAACTACAACTGGATAGCCAATCAAGTAGGGTCTGAATTTTTCTAATGCAAATACAACTGCCAAGAGTTCTTTCTTGGTAGTTGTATAATTCATTTGGGTATCGTTCAAGGTCCTACTTGCATTGTAAATTACATGTGATATCTTATCAATGTGTTGTTCTTAGACTGCACCAATAGCAAAATCGGATGCATCACACATAAGCTCAAAAAGGTGATTCCAGTCCGTAGATGACAGAACGTGGGCTGTAGTGAAGGACCGTTTAAGTGATTCAAAAGCATCCACGCAATCCAAGTCGAAGGGAAAAGTTGTATCCTTGGCCAAGAGAAGAGTTAAGCGTCTAGCAATTTTGCTAAAGTCCTTAATAAATCGTCTATAAAATCCGACCTGACCAAGAAAGGATCGTACATTTTTGACGTATTTGGGAGGAGGAAGGTTGTAAATGGCATATGTTTTAGCTTTGTCTACCTCAATACCTTTTCGTGAAATGATATGCCCTAGGACAATACCTTCTTGAACCATGAAATGATATTTTTCTTAATTCAAAATTAAATTCTTATCCTTACAGCAGGTAAGAACAGCGAAAAGATGACATAGGTATTCCTCAAAGGAGTCCCTAAATATGGAGAAATCGTCCATAAATATCTCCAGAAAATTCTCGACCATATCTGAGAATATCCCCATCATACACCGCTGAAATGTAGCGGGAACAATGCATAACCCAAAGGGTATGCGTCTATAAGCAAAAGTACCGAAAGGACAAGTAAAAGTTGTCTTATCTTGATCCTTTTCGGCGATGGGAATTCGGTTATAGCCGGAGTATCCGTCCAAGAAACATTAGTATTCATGCCCGGCTAATCGTTCCATCATCTGGTCAATGAAAGGTAGAGGGAGGTGATCTTTCCTCATTGTGGCATTGAGTTTTCTATAATCAATACATACCCACCATCCAGTTTGGGCGCGAGTTTGAATCAACTCATTAGCCTCATTACTTATGACCGTGATGCCAGACTTTTTAGAGACCACATGAATAGGACTTACCCATTGGATATCAGGTATTGAATAAATTATACCACTATCATATATTGGGTACTCAAACTCAAAGTTGCGATATTGATATACTCAATATATATACATGGTATAAAAGATGCACGATATAGATCACATGTATATACAAATTAATATTGTGAATTACCAAAACAATGAATGAGAGTAATATATCAATATCAAGAATATAACACAAGTATAGCATGAGATATTGATATATTACTCGGTATACACAAGATATAAGATAAGCAAGCTAAACAACAAGTGGTATATGAATTTAGTGTTGATATGATAAGCAGGACAAGCAAGTGACACTAAGCGAACTATTCATATTTAAGCTATCATCAAAACTAAATAAACGGGTTATCGAAATCCATAAGCTATTTGAGAAGCAAAGCTATTAACATGATAATTTTAGTGAACTTCTATGAATTATATTTCCTTTGAAATATTATTGGTTTCTAGGTTCTGATATCACTGAGATAACCACCTAAACGGTACGGTAATGTTTATGGGATAATATGTTGGTGAGTTGTGCTTACTATACATCGAAGTAGAGAGGCGGAATGCACAAAATTAAATTTTTAAGCAAGCACAACCAACATAACCCAAGTGATCAAACCATAACTCTAAACTAGCAACTACTACGAGTTTTATCTATTATGAGAGAAGGTTATACCAGAAGATCCGTGTCCTTCGGGTCTTCACTCCTCTTCTTAATCTCCTAGAGAGCTCCTAGATCAACCTTGATGGCCGGCCTTCTCATTCCTAGATGATCCACCCGAGAGTTTGTAATCCAAACTTAGCTCCACTAATGAAGCAACTCAACAACTTAGTTTTCTAATCTAGATTGCTAAGATAATATAGTGAGTTTTCTAGTGTATTTCTATTTCTCTTCTTCCCTTGATTCTCAACTCATGAGATGGTAGGGAGGAAGATGAAGAAGGAGGAGGAACTCAAGAAAGGCTAGAGAGGAGAGAGAAGCTCATGGTGAGAATGAAAAAAATCATCTCTTAAAACAATAATGCAATCATGGTTTTATAAAACATATTTTGCAATATAAATATATCATATTTTGCAATATAAATATATCAACCATACTTGAATAGTTTGTACAAATGAATTATAAATTCATTTTTCAAGACTATTCAAGCATTGTTCTCACCATTTCTCTCCTTACTACATTTACACCTCATTTCCATTTAAAAGAATAAATGAATAAATAAAAAATGAGGTGTCCATCTTTACATACATGTATTCGTACATGTATTTTGCAATAAATGTATAAATACGGAATACATTATACCATATATACATACATGTATTCGTACCAAAATACGAATACCTAAGAGATAGAATAATACCACAAATATAATACTATCGGTAAATCAATATCTGGTTTAACAAACTGGCTTAATCCTAAGCCCGCTAGTAATATCTACCGTCCGATCGAAAACCTAGATAACACTAGAATATACATATCGAAATATGTATACGTAAATTACTAAATCAATACCTGATTTAGTAATCCGGCTTAATCCTAAGCCGATTAGTATTATCATTCGATCGGAACCCTGCTCGATAGATAACCTGGACGACACTAGAATATACATATCGAAATGTGTATATGTAAATTATTAAATCAATACCTGATTTAATAATCCGGTTTAATCCTAAACTGGCTAGTATTATCATTCGATTGAAACCCTGCACGTATAAACATATGGCTACCACATCGTTTCGCCTGAACCAGAGAAACCCTCTATGTGAGACTCTAAAGACTCGACAGTACACTGACAGTGGGTTAATGACAAGCACGTCAGCGACACCAGCTGTACATAACGGCTACCCAGGTACTTATCGAAAAGAAGGTTGACGAGCAAGCTCATCCGAACCCCTACTGAGCCTATCCGTGACAATCTCCGTATAGTCCGGTCTCTTCATCTAAAAATATTGCATTCCGGATCTAGGAGTGGTAAACGTCAGACCCCTACTGACTTGATAAGTCATATCGATTTGGCTTAGGACTAATCCGAGAAACTACTGATCTAATCATCAATAAATCTCAACTGCCTTGGTCAAGATATTATGATTCTAACCAACCGGACACAGTGCGATATCGACTCCCAATACCGGTAGAGACGAATCCCTGACAATCACTCACTGCCTCCATGTGCCTCGGGACTGAATCCAACCAAAACCTATTTACATAACTCAGTAGAGCCATGGTAAGGCAGTGATCAAAGCACAGTGGAAACTCACACGAGACAAATGATGATATTAGTGTTGGGATTCCTTAGCACCTAGCTTAGGGTTTGCAAGCATCAAGCATGCCACAACAAAAATTTTAGGGGGTGCTAAGAAATCATCCTAGGAATCATACTAGAATATTAAGGTAACAAAAACTTTGCAATCAAACATTACATAAGAAGTGAACAAGAATACAACCTTTGTAGACCCGGTCCTTCACTTCTAAAGCTCCGTGTAGTTGTCCCTTCGCTCCAAGCATCGATCTCCCGGACTCAAGATGAACTCCACAAAGCGTAGTGAGCAAGCATGCTAGATGTCTTCAAGGCCGAAGATGATCTACGTCGAGACAACTCAAGCGCAAGCTACCTCTTCACAAAGTGATGAACTTTGTGAAGCAAACACCCTAAACTAAATGGCAAGTAGTAGAGGATGATGAAGTAGGAATTTTGCTCACTTTGGATTTGATTTTCTCACTTAGATTCTTCATGTCTCAAAACCCTAGAATCCTTTTTGAGCTCATGAAGAAGATGATCAAGAGAATGAACAAATGAATGAGATGAGGTTAGAATTGCAACCATGGGTTAGTTAATGTCACACACTAACCATTGTAGAGACTTAACCATGGGCTATGATAATTGGTTGGTTTAACTAAATATCTTAAGTAAAAACAAATGTTGTGGACTAAGTCAATGGTTAGCAAGCTTCTCCAAGCTTCTAGCCATGAAAATTTCCAACAATTTTGTTAATTACTAAGATAAATCAAAACCCTAATTGTATCATGGTTATGGTGTAAGTCCTACATGCTGGGTTATGTCGGCGCCTCGGCCATCAAAAGCGGCCGGTGCGGAATAAAAACGACGAATAAAAATCTGGCGCCGATGGAACCCAATCCCAAGATCAAACCCATAAACACTAAAACTAGAAAACCAAACAAAAAGGAGAAAGAATGGTTATACCTAATGATCCAAGTCTTTCGGGACTTCAACCATTTCCAAGCTCCAAGTGATGCGGATCGACTTTGGTCGCCGGTCTTCCTTCATCTCCGATGATCCACCTGAGGGAAACGGAACAAGCTCCAGGTTCGCCAAGCGGACAAACCGACCCTCCAAGATCGCCAGTAGTGGAGGGTAGGGGGTGTATGATAATCTCACCATATTGTTCTCTCATACTCAAAGCTCATAAAGCAACCATAGAAGATGAAGGTGATGATCAAAGGTATGAGCACAAAATTTGGCTAAGTGTTTTTGGGTGCATGTGTGAGAGTGAGCTAGAGAGTGTATTTTCCAAATGAGCAAGCTCCACCTTCTTAGTGGCCGGCCCCCCTCCTCACTCCTAAAAATAATGCACCCAAAAAAACATATCCATTTAACAATAATTTATTAACAAGCCCATACCAATCACAACATATACAAAAGCCATGCTTTGACTTAAGGCCCATGCCTTTCCATGTCACCAATTCCACCTCATCATCAACAAAATGATTTTCAAAAGAAAATCAATAATGATGTGGCACCTTCTAGAAGCCATTCCGTATAAATACGGAATGCTTCCCGGTATATGTATCGGAATACACATACGCGTATTCGTACGAAAATACGAATAGCCAAGAGAGAAAATAAATAGTGAGCAATAATACTAGAATACATATATATATATAAATACATATGTAAATTATTAAATCAAAACTTGATTTAACAATCTGGCTTAATCCTAAGCCGCTAGTATTATCAACCGTCCGATTAAAGTCTGTGCAATCCGTGCACATATTTAATCGGACACCTGTATGTATCAACATACGTAAACTACACCATATTGCCTGAACCGTGAAAACCCTCTGTGTGGGACTCTAAAGACTCGTCAATACGCTGGCAGTGGGTTTAACCACAAGTACGTCAGCGGCACTAGCTGTACGTAACGGCTACCCAGGTATTGAGCGAAAGAAGGCCGACGAACAAACTCATCCAAACCCCTACTGAGCCTGTCAGTGACAATATCCGTACAGTCCGGTCTGTTTGTCTAAGAGTATCGCATATCGAGTCTAGGGGGGTGGATAAAGTCAGACCCCTAATAACGCGATAATTCGTGTCGGTATGAAACCCATCACCCCCTGAGAAACTACTGATCCAAATCAGTAATTCACCATTACCCCGGCCGAGGATTTCAGGTGATGGCCACCCGTGCACTGTGCGACATCAACCCCCAATACCGGGAGAGACGGATCCCTGATGATCCGCTCACTGCCTCCATGTGGCTCGGGACTGTACCCAACTAAAACCTGTTTGCACGTCTCCTTTGAGCGTGGTAGGGTAGTAATCAAAGCACAGTGGGAACTCACACGAGACAAATGACGATCACAGGTCGACAGACTAACCTGTACACATGTCACCAGGGAACTGCTATCTGACAATAGGTATAATACCAACTAGCATGTTCCCGGCGAGTCCGTCCAGTGTACTCATAACCCAATGAGCACCTGTATACTATCTTAGGTGAACAACTAACACCAATGGCTTGTGAGACCGGCCACCGCCCCTCGTCAGGGTCTAGATAAGTATACACCAGTCTACACTGGAGTATCGATGCCCAGTCTCGATACTCCAACGACTAGGGACATTTAAGGATGTGCTTATAGACCCCCAGCTCCCACGTATATGATCGCCATCATAATGCAGGTGGTCAAGCAAGAATCCTATGGGCTCTATCTTGATGATAAAGACAAACCAGATAGCATACTATCATCTCGAGTAAGACTGTTTTATCGGTATAGGCCCTTTCTCAATCATCACAATCACGTGCTTGTGACTACGATAATTGCCTTGAGGGCATTATAGCCAACAATCTCCCACTTGCACTTAAGGATAATTATTGCGATATCGCATACTCACAGCCCGTGTGATACCGAACACCCAACTCCTCTACCAATCAGTTTCGCAAATCCTATTTGTGAAACTAATGTGTTCGAGGAATAGCCTCAGTAAGTGGATCCACTCCAATGTTTCTTTCTATGTCTCTCTTTATCTCAAGTTCGCGGAGAAATCCATCTCCCGAATTGAGTAATATCTGTCTTAGAATATGTCTGGACATCTGATGGGACCTAGTTCATAAATGAACTCCAAATCCAAACTTCTTAAACTGTATCGTCAACTGAATTTAATCAGTATCATGTGCCATGCCTCTCTCAGTATCCGCTTGGACCACCTGTCCAAACTACTGCCCCTCGTAAGAGGGAAAGACTATAACTCTGACAGTCACTCTGTCATCCATGTCACTTTGGAAGCTTGGAATGATAACCATCTCCCGAAGGAGGCTGCCGTTATCAAATCCTTAGAACATTCACTTATGTTCATAAACTGCTTCCTAACGTTTCCCCAGGATTGGATTGATATCTCAATTTTTTGCATCTAGTGCAGAAACAACATCTGGTGTGGTTCTTAACATGTCATGATTGACTCAATTGCCTAAGCAAGTGATATGCCAATCATGCACATCCCTCTCCCCTTTAGTCTGTAAGACACCTTTAGAGAGGGTGGCTCCTTCACCTGCAGGTTTACCACCATGCCAGGAGTCGTCCATTTAAAATACCTTTAGAATACTGTCTAAGTACCCAGATTGGGAAACTACCCAAATCTAGATATAAAACCATAGATCTAGTAACCAGAATACCAGATATAATATCCAAATCATTTGTGGAGAAATCACTGTGTGACAACCAAAGTATAACCGATCGTAGTATAGGAATTTCCCTTCCTATAAAGTGCATGTCATCCAAATACCAGGACATTACACCCTACTACCTTCTTAACAGATCCATCTCCTACTCTGATGAAGTCAAAAACCTATGACTGTCATATCAAAAATAGATGATCCATCTCCGCTATATCCGCTTTAGTCTATAAATAGACCCAAGCTACTTGTCCACTACGCTTCCGCTGCTCCCACTGACAGAGTCATATACACGTGCACTTCTAAAACTAGTTTAGAATGACGCTATACTCATCCTCCTGCTGGGTCTCACAGTCTGGAACAACAGTAGTGTCAAGTCTGGATAAACAAGAACCTCCTTATCACCATTCTTGAGGCTACCGAAGTACCTCTCAGGTGCTTGAGGTAACCCACCAAATCTGCGGAGTGGCTAATGGAATGTCCATCCTGATTGAATCTTTAGGTCCTATTAAATTTTCCGTAATCGTTTGTGGTTCTGGAATCACTTCTAGTTCTACCATACTCCCACTAGTGTTTTTCTGAAAAAGTCCATTTTACTAAAACTGTGGCGAGTCAAGAACAATATCACTATTGATCTTCCTGATGGTAGAAAGTTAACCCTCGTGAAAGCCCGGGATAACCCACAAACGGCCATTACTGAAACGTGCCCTGAGTTTGTCCAGATTTTGGTTTTAAGCATCAGCCGGACAACTCCCTATATCTTAACATCGTTAAGATACAAATTGATTCTATATCCCATACAGAAACAAAGGCACTAATTTTATTGGAACCGGATTCAAAATCATGCAGCTGTTTCCAGTGTATGTCAACTAAATGGAGAAAGGCCGATCAGCATTACTCAACTTAGGAGTGCATCCAATTCTAAGTAACCTGAAAGAGAAACAAGTTTCTCAAAACCATTACTATCAACTAAATACCTCATACAAGTATCTACATCTTCGATTATTTTGAAGAATCCTGATACTTGCGACACCTGGTTCTCTACTTTATTCTTGTACCTATAACTTCTCAAACTTGGACCTTGTATTTCTACGAAACACTTGTCTAAAACTTGAGAAGTCATAAGTAAATAGAATAAAGTATGAGGACCAACCCCTTTGTCCTAATGGACACTGGACAACATACAATACTTTGTATAAGTCCCTTGAGTTGAATAACTCAAACCCTGTGCGTCGTAGGTTGAAAACTGTACCCAGGAGATTTCCTCAAATATCACCAATTACAACGAATTCCGATATAATGAGGATGGTCACCTAATTCCCAATAACTTACTCCCACCCATCATCTATAAAACTAGACAGATGTGAGAATCATACCTGGTAAATACATACCCTGGAGCAAGGGTCTAATTGGGAAATCAGTTTACAATTAACAATGCACAGTGAAACTGAAACATGAAAATGTTTCGAAGGGGTATCCAGGTATTCCTAGTAATGCCTCTTCCATTATCCAGATTCATGACTGTAACCATATATTTCTTTGTCATCTCTCCAAATCCTTTTATTTGTCTTTAGTCGTTACCTTCTGTACACCTTCGTTAGGCTTAAATGGTTTTCTTCCTTCCCTACTGTTCGGCACCAGCCTATGGTTTGGAAGAAGACTATCCAATAAGCATAATAGGTGTACTCTCCTAATCCTAGGAGTACTCACAACCGGAGAGAAGGTGATGATAAAAGACAACTGAATAAATCTTATTCCTATTTCTCCTGAAGCAGAATCCATCCTCGAAAAAGTTCATTTGAGTTCGTATATAACCATACGATGGATTTATCCAATGGAATTGGATGTTCGTAGTGATACGGGGTTTTCTGGAGAAATATAAAGGTGAAGTAGGAGTGGCGATGAAAGACTTGGTTTGGTCGTGAATAGCAGTCGCATTTTACTTTGCCCTCTTTCTAACCTTTTTATTTGTCTTTACTTATTACCTTCTGCACACCTCACTTAGGCTAATTGGTTTTCTTCATTCCCTACCTTTCGGCGCCTGCCTATGGTTTGGAAGAAGACCATCCAATAAGCGTAATAGGTGTACCGTCTCCCAATCCCAGGAGCCCTCACAACCCGAGAGAAGGTAAAAGGAAAAGACAACTGAATAGTCCTATTCATTTTCTACAGAACCAGAAACCATCCTCGAAAAAGTTCCATCGAGTTCGTATATAACCATACGATGGTTTTATTCAATGGAAGTGGATGTTCGTAATAATACGGGGTGTTCTGGAGAAACACAAAGGATAGAAGAATGAGCGGCAATGATGTATGCAACTCGGACAATCCAAAAGCCAGTGTTTTAAAGAAAGTTCGGTTAACTTGGTTATTGAGTTATTGTCTAAGGTCGGGCCATGGTCGCTGCCAAAGAGAGAGAGAGAGAGAGAAGAAACACTCAGCGTGCACTCTAGCCTAGATCGGAATGGTTAATCACTTTATCTAATCAGGAAACCTTCCACTGTAATCTCAAATTATTCTCCAAACTTGAAAGAAGAATTAGTCGGAATTACTCGAGGAGTAATCCTACTCATCAGTGGGAATCGGGATCCAACTATCATCGCATGATAACTTGAGGGAAGCCACTCAAGTTATCACACTCCAGAAGGTATGCGCATGCCTGGCAAGTTTCCTGTATGTTTGAAACTCACGATGTGATTTTTATCCCATGCTCTTATGACCTTGACGTAGGCCAACAAATCATAAGTCACATGTCAAGTTCTACCCGTCATTATCCAGGTTAATTTGAATCCACCCGTACATACCCCTGACGTAGGCCAACAAGGTAGTACGACTGTTCCAAACCAACGCATCTATCTATGCAACAGAAAAGTAACAAATAGCTACCATACACTATGCCTTGACGTAGGCCAACAAACATAGCATGAATAATAAGTGCCACCCGTCTGAAATGACGGAGGATTACGAATGGTTTTTGGCGAAAAACCTTTAACGTAATGAACTTGATATCGTTGAAGGAACCGGATAGCTTTTATAGAAATATAGCTGCGAAAACCTTTGCTAAAGAGGTCACTCCCGGTGAAGGGATCTCGGCTCTTTCCTCGTCGAATGAGGTGCAGGATATTCCAAACTGAATACCACGATGCAAAGCAAAAATAATCGACTATAGTAAAGTTATTACGTTGACGTAAACTTTCACTCAAGGGGTCACTCCCGATGAAGGGATCTCGGCCCTTACCTCGTCGAATGAGGTGCTAGATATTCATAACCGAATACCACTGTGCAAAGCAAAAGCGTACGTCTGTAATGTCAGTTTTTAAAATTGGTTCCAACAACATCAAATATAGGTTTGTTTTATCCTTGCATTGATAAGAATCAATACAGTCCCATCAATTAATCACACCAGAAAAGAACGAAAATATAATGTACGTATATGCCATCCGCATTCGCCACTGGGTCCCGTCATCACCCGTTAGGTTACTTAACTAACGACAGAGCTGGGACTGGACTAGCGCGGCTGCAAAATATATACAACATCTACTAGTATATATATATAATAATCGCTCCAGGCATGATAAATGCAACATCACAGAAAAGTAATAAGCATCACAGAACAATACAGATAATCTGGGATCCCCGGGTTTCCATTGAGCCATAAATGAAAACCTGACGTTCCCCTGGTCGTGTGGATAGCCTGTGCAATGAAAGTCCTAGACCCCAACGAGCGCGGCAAGTTACCCGCCAAAACCTGAAGCGAGGCAGCCCCCTTCAGCAAAGTGAATGGACCACCCAGCACTTCACGGAATCCGGTAACTTGGGCACCCCTCCTTAGGTCAACCTATACCCCCTACGAGTGCGGCAAATAGCCCGTCAATTCTAGAGTAAGGTACCCTCCGTCTCAACGCCATGAGATACTGATCTGTTGCCCTCTAGAACCCGGCTATTCGTGCACTCCACCGCGGGGTAATCCTAGTACAGAAAAAAAATAATATACAAGGGTGACATCGACCTCAGCCCGGTCGTGCCCCAAAAGAATAATATACAAACAGGCAGTGACGGCAGTCCACATGTCGGACGCTCCCCCCGCAATATCAAATGAACAAATAAATCCGAACCGCACTACCATTGCACATAAGCTATCCACCACGACAATCCGCAACATCACAGTACAACACAGAACATCAACATGAATGTCACGTTCGCAAACCCTTCTAAAAGGACTATAGCGATTAGACAAGGTTTACCGATCAAATGACATTCACGGTCACAGATAGAAATGTAAAGTACCGAAAAATTACACAGTTAAAATTTCGATCGAATAAATTTATCCTCAAAGGACCCAAAAGTAAATCCAGTACTCAAAAGATTCTGGGCCAAAACCATATATCAAAAAAATCATTTTTCCATGTTAGAGAGTGCCAGAAAAAATTTGGACGCATTTGGCCACAAAAGAGAGGCGGAACCGCCGCCAAATGGCACTTTGTGCGGCGGTTCCGCGGCCAAAAAGTTGAATCATGCTTCCAAATTTCTTGTGGTGCTCTACAATTGCCTGCACAGATTTTTAAGCTATACAGAAAGATTTTTTGAGCAGGTTTGAAAATTGACAGAAACATGGCAAATTTGGAATAATGATTCGGAAAATTCGTTCGATCGATATTCTAACTTGTGCAACCTAGCTAGTAATGGTTTATGGGTGGCTCTAATACTACTGCTGGGTTATGCCGGCGTCTCGTCCATCAAAATCGGCCGGTGCGGAACAAAAACGACGAATAAAAATCTGGCGCCGACGCAACCCAACCCCAAGATCGAACCCATAAACACTAAAACTATCAAACCAAACAAAAAGGAGATAGAATGGTTATACCTAATAATCCAAGTCCTTCGGGTCTTTAACCATTTTCAAGCTCCAAGTGATGCGGATCGACTTTGGTCGCCGGTCTTCTTTCATCTCTGATGATCCACCTGAGGGAAACGGCACAAGCTCCAGGTTCGCCAAGCGGACCAACCGACCCTCCAAGATCGCTAGTAGTGGAGGGTGGGGGTGTATGATAATCTCACCACATTTTTCTCTCATACTCAAAGCTCATAAAGCAACCATAGAAGATGAAGGTGATGATCAAAGGTATGAGCAAAAAATTTGGCTAAGTGTTTTTGGGTGCATGTGTGAGAGTGAGCTAGAGAGTGTATTTTCCAAATGAGCAAGCTCCACCTTCTTAGTGGCCGGCCCCCCCTCACTCCCAAAAATAATGCACCCAAAAAAACATATCCATTTAACAATAATTTATTAACAAGCCCATACCAATCACAACATATACAAAAGCCATGCTTTGACTTAAAGCCCATGCCTTTCCATGTCACCAATTCCACCTCATCATCAACAAAATGATTTTCAAAAGAAAATCAATAATGATGTGGCACCTTCTAGAAGCCATTTCGTATAAATACGGAATGCTTCCCGGTATATGTATCGGAATACACATACGCGTATTCGTACGAAAATACGAATAGCCAAGAGAGAAAATAAATAGTGAGCAATAATACTAGATACACATATATATAAATACATATGTAAATTATTAAATCAAAACTTGATTTAACAATCTGGCTTAATCCTAAGCCGCTAGTATTATCAACCGTCCGATTAAAGTCTGTGCAATCCGTGCACATATTTAATCGGACACCTGTATGTATCAACATACGTCAACTACACCATATTTCCTAAACCGTGAAAACCCTCTGTATGGGACTCTAAAGACAATATCCGTACAGTCCGGTCTGTTCGTCTAAGAGTATCGCATATCGAGTCTAGGGGGTGGATAAAATCAGACTCCTAATAACGCGATAATTCGTGTCGGTATGAAACCCATCACCTCCTGAGAAACTACTGATCCAAATCAGTAATTCTCCATTATCCCGGCCGAGGATTTCAGGTGATGGCCACCCGTGCACTGTGCGACATCAACCCCCAATACCGGGAGAGACGAATCCCTGATAATCCGCTCACTGCCTCCATGTGGCTCGGGACTGTACCCAAATAAAACCTGTTTGCACGTTTCCTTTGAGCGTGGTAGGGTAGTAATCAAAGTACAGTGGGAACTCACACGAGACAAATGACGATCCCAGGTCGACAGACTAACCTGTACACATGTCACCAGGGAACTGCTATCTGACAATAGGTATAATACCAACTAGCATGTTCCCGGCGAGTCCGTCCAGTGTACTCATAACCCAATGAGCACCTGTATACTATCTTAGGTGAACAACTAACACCAATGGCTTGTGAGACCGGCCACCGCCCCTCGTCAGGGTCTAGATAAGTATACACCAGTCTACACTGGAGTATCGATGCCCAGTCTCAATACACCAACGACTAGGGACATTTAAGGATGTGCTTATAGACCCCCAGCTCCCACGTATATGATCGCCATCATAATGCAGGTGGTCAAGCAAGAATCCTATGGGCTCTATCATGATGATAAAGACAAACCAGTTAGCATACTATCATCTCGAGTAAAACTGTTTTATCGGTATAGGCCCTTCCTCAATCATCACAATCACGTGCTTGTGACTACGATAATTGCCTTGAGGGCATTATAGCCAACGCTACATACACAAGTTTTAAATATAACCTAGCATGATACTTAATATATATCACATATATATAATGTATACAAAAATGAGAAAAAGAAATGGTCAGGTGAGCAATATTAATTAATGTAAATTCCTATATCAAATATATAATTATACATTAAATCTTTAAATCAATACTTGATTTAATAATACGGCTATATTATATATAACCGACTAATATCAAATGCAACAAAATATCGAATCAACACTTTGATTTGACAATCCGGCTATATCACATATAACCGGCCGATGTCACATATCACGAGAATAGAATACGGTATCGTATATCTTACTAATCTCGGTCCCGCACATATCACATATGTGCTCCTACTTCGTTTCGCTTGAGCCAGGAAACCTCTGTGTAGGACTCTAAAAACTCGTCAATACACCGGCAGCAGGTGGTGATCATATCAGTCACCCACAAACCGCAAGCGGTCTGCTAAACATAACGGCCATCCGGGTATTGAGCGATCAGAAAATCAACAAGCAAGCATGCTCATACTCGTGCGAATCCAATCAGTAATACTACCGTACAGTCCGGTCTCTTCGTCTGATATGTCGCATATCTCGTCTAGGGGTGGTTAAACGTTAGACCCCAGTAACTTGATAAGTCATGCCGATATAAGGTCCATAACGGTTCGAGAAACTACTGATAACACTTATCGGTAGATCTCAGCAACCCTGACCAGGGATTTCCTGTTATGGCCAATCGAGCATAGCGCAATATCAACCCCCAATACCGGGAGAGATGAATCCCCTCCTATCGCTCATTGCCTCCATGTAATTCGGGACTGTACCAAAAAACCACCTGTTTGCACGACTCAGTAGAGCCGTGGTAGGGTGGAAATCAAAGCACAGTGGAAGACACACAAGACTCTATGACGATCTCGGGTCGACAGACTAACCTGTACCAGTGTCACCAGAGAATTGCTATCTGACATGAGGTATAATACCATCTAGGAGTTCTCGGCGAGTCCGTTCAGTGTACCTTGTCTATACTGAGCACCCGTATACCATCTCTGATGTCAAACACCAATAGATATAGGATCATCCATCGCCCATCGCATAGGTCGAGAACCTATATGATAGTCTACTCTGGAGTATCGATACCCTATCTCGATATTCCCCCGATTAGGAACAATTGAAGGATAAACTCATGGACTGCCCAGGCCCCCACTAGTATGATCTGCATCATAATCCCGGTAGTCAAGTACACATCCTAAGGGTTTTATCAACATGTAACATAGAGACATCAAGTATACATATTAAGATAAAGAGCAACCAGATAGCATACTATCATGTCGAGCAAGAAAGTCCTCCTTATGTATGTCCAAGCATCCACTATAATATACATCATATATAGAATAATGGCCTCTAGGGCATACATATAACTAACAATCTTCCACTTGCACTAGGGCCATATGTTGTAGTATCCAATACCCAACAATCAGCAGTGGTTGTAGTATCTCATACTCAACCATCCCATAAAAGTCTCTTTTGGGAAAAGGCCTTTGTGAGTGGATTTGCCGTGTTCTCCTCTGAGTCTACTCTCCTAACCTCGATCCCCTGGAGATCATCCATCTTCATGATCAGGTGATACTGCCTTAGAATAAATCTGGGTCACTGACGGGACGGGGGTTCCTAGGCCAAAGCCACAGCTCCATTGTCACATAATGGTAGGAACCAAGTTCATCTCATGAACAAATATATACCCAGACTGCCTCTTTGGTAGCATCGTTGGTAGCGATGCATTCAGCCTTTATCGTCTAGTTTGCTACGGTATATAGCTTGGAACTCTTCCAACATACCGTCTCTCTACTGAGGGTAAAGACAATGCCTGTGACTGACATTCAGTCGACCTTACCACCTTGGAAGCTATCCAGTGATTCTCCTCAGGATCGATTGATACCATCTCACTACATTAGTGAGAATCCTAACATCCACTTAGATCCATCTCATAGATTCAGAAAACAGGATTTATGAGGTATCACCTAGATCCTATTTAGAGAATCAATGTGATAAGAGGAGATTGACCGAGTGTAGCATAGGAAATACCTTCCCTATCAAGAGTATGTCATCCACATACTATACGAGGAAGACCACCTTACTCTCTACTACCCTTTTGTATATACAAGGTTCATCCACCATTTTGATGAAGTCAAACGCTATGACTACCACATCAAAAACCGATGTTCCAACTCCGCGATGCCTGCTTTATTCTGTAAAGCAACTTGCACACATTTCCGCTGCTCCCACTGTCTACGAAGCCCTCTGGCTGTGTACTTATAGACGCTATCTTCTGAATCAATATTTAGAAAAGCAGTCATGACACCCAATCGCCAGATATCGTAGTCATGGTATGTAGCAATGGCAAGTAGAATCCGGACGGACTTAAGCATAGCTATTGGAGAAAATGTTTCATCATTATCCACACCTGGTCGATGACGAAACCCTTTTACAACAAGTCTAGCTTTGAAAGTCTCAACTTTTCCATCTACACCATGTAATCTTCTCAAGATATACTTGCTCCTGATGGGGGTTTAACCCTTCAGATAAAGCAACCAAAGTCCATACTTTGTTGGTGTATATTGATTCCATCTCAGATCACTTAGCATCCAGCCATTCTTACAGAGTCCCCACTCTTGATGGTTTGCTCGAAACTAGTTGGGTCATCATCTCATGATGCAATCCTCGCTCCCACTGTCATTGAGGAAACCGAAGTATCTCTCAGGCGGCTAAGGAACCCTACGAGATCGGCGGAGAGGCTGAGGTTCGTCGGGAACTATTGAATCCACCGGTTCTACCAAATCATTAGTTATAGTTTGTATAGCTGGAACTGATTCCAGTTCTACTTCATGACCACAAATTTCTTTCCATAAAAATTCCTTTTCTAAAAAGTTGGCATGCTGAGAAACAAAACACCTTTTACTCCTCAGAGTGGTAGAAGATATTCCTTCACAAATGTTTGGGATATCCTAACAAACTTATACAGAACTGACCTTGCCTCGAGCTTGTCCGGATTTTGCTTTTGACATAGGCCGGACATCCTCAAATCTTAACTTGCTTAAGATATGGGCTCTTCCTATTCCATATCTCATATGGACTGGTAGGCACCTGATTTGGTTGGAACCAAATTCAATAGGTATGCAACTTCACAAGTGCATAACCCCTAAAGGAAATAGGCAACTCAGTAGTACTCATCATAGAGCGCACCATATCTAATAGGGTGCGATTGCTCTGCCCCGATACACCGTTGTGGTGTGGTGTATACGGAAGAGTAATGCTGAAAGAGAATCTCATTCTCCTTTAGAATAGTCCAGGATCTTCATGCTCAAGTATTCTCCTCTCCGATCACATCAAAGGACTTAAATACTTATACCCGTTTTGGTTCTTTCTTCGTATTTATATTCATTGAGTTTCTCAAAAAGCTTCAGACTCGCGTTTCAACAGGAACCTGTGCCTGAATTTTGAAAGATCATCAGTGAATGTAATGAAGTACAAAGAACCAGTCTTGGCATGTGTAGACAGGGGACTACATGCATCATCATGTATCAATCCTAAGAGTTCATTAACTCTTTCTCTGTTTCTAGTAAACGGAGCTATGGTCATTTTATCTTTGTGACATGGCTGGCAAGTTTCACAAGATGTAAATTCAAACTGATTTAAATATGCATCTTAATGTAACTTAGCTAGTCAGGTTGCATTGATATGAGCTAGTCTACAATGCCTCAAGAAGGATTCGTTCATTCCTGAATTCTTTCTCTTGTGTGTGTTCTGTATGTTAAGAACTGTAGTTTGATTTAGAACGTATATGTCATTAGATAACGTGCCTAATTCGATCAACTCTTGATATAGGAAATGTTCAAAACATTATCCAGCAATACACAATTATATCTTTCTTTACTTAATAAAGAGACTGATATGATGTTGTATATCAGGTTCGGTATCTAATAATATTCGTTCAGAGTCAATGTTTTTGGTAATACAAGGTGATAATCGCCAACATCTTGGCTGCAACAATTGCACCGTTTCCAACTCTTGAAACTTATCACCCATTCCCAGTTCTCTACCTTTCTGTAGCCCATGTAACAGATTCCATATTTGGGATCACGATCCTTTATCTCATACCCAAGATATAGAAGATACTGAGAAATAGTTCTTGGAATGAACACACCTGAAGAAAATGCATCAACATGCATATTCTTCGTTTGGGCGGCACGGGAATTCTGGTAATCCCCTATTTCCTACTCGGTCTTATAACAATTATAAGTTGGAGCGGTACCAACGTTCCCCGGCTCAGTATAACAAGTGTGTTCGGTCAATACATCCATATTATTATCTTGATTAAGGCATGACATGGTCGCTACCTGGAGAGAAAGAGAAGAAAACATTCTGCGTGCGCTCTTGTAAGATTAGATTGCTTATATATTTATCTAATCAGGATGGCTCCCACTGTTTTTATCAAATCTTCCTTCAAAGCCTAAAAGTAAAGACTAGCCGGGATTAATTACACCCTACAGTTTCGCCAATTTTTCAGCCAGGCCAGTGCCGGTACTTTGAGGGAGGTTCCCCGTGCTTTCGCACGGACCTAATTAAAATAAATCTCGTTTTTCCTGGGGCGTAACCCCGTTGACACCTTTCTAGACACCTACTTGATCGGCTAATTGTAAAGTGCAAAACTCTCCCAAGAGTAACAATTACTCGCAGTGGGTATCGGGATCCAACTATCATATAGAAGGTATGCAATCTCATTGCAAATTTCAACACTTGAAACTCCCGATAATGGTTTTTACCCCTAGCACTTATGACCTTGACTATGATCAACATATGATAAGCACTAGTCAAGTTCTACCCGTCATTTCGTGATTAATTAGGCCCACCCATATGACCCTCGGCTATGGTCGACATAATCATGTGACTGTCTTAACTAATCGCATCATATGCAGTGTAGGAAGACATCACTTAGCTACCGTACACTACGCCTCGGCTATGGTCGACATACGCAGCACGAATACTAAATACTCTACTTCCTAAAATAACGGAAGGTTACAGATGATTTTTAAGAAAACCTTTAATGCTTTGAACTTGATCTCGTTGCAGAATCAAATGGTTTTAAAAGGAGTGGCTTAAGCTCCGCTTTTTGAAACTTTACTTTTTCGTAAAAAGCCGAGTGGGTTTCAAATTTGATTATACAATATCTTTAGGTTTATTTTCTTTCATTAATCTCATTAATGAAGGTCCCATCATATAAGTTACCTGAACATCACAGATAAATACAACGTACGCTTATGACATCCGCATTCGCCTCGAAATCCCGTCATGCACCGTTAGGTTAGGTAACTAACGGCAGGGCGGGATAGGGCTAGCGCGGGTGAAAAACATAAGCAACGTCTATAATATATCATATATATTATAATGTAAAGTATCTATCTCAGAATATAAAATGATCACATCATAAAATATCAGCAGCAGAAGACAACATATGAAATATTGGATATACTAGGATGTCCGTATTTTGTATTTAGCCAACAATAGAAAATACAGATTCCACATTCATGATGAATATCCAAACCCATATCCCTAGACCCCTACGAGAGCGGCAAGCAACCCTGCCAATTCCAGGGTTAGGAGACCCGGTCTCGACTCCTCGAGATAGTCTCCCACTGGACCCCAGAACCCGGCTACTTGTGCTCCCCTTCTTGGGTCTATCCTAATGCGGAAAAGTAAATAATATACATCAACCCGAAAGTGCCCCAATAAAAGAATATTACATACAAGTTTTTACATGAATGAAAATGAAAAACTCTCATCTCACATAAAAATCCCCGGCTATTCAAACACTACGATCCAATATAACATATCACAGCAACACATAGCATCACATGTCATCAACGTAAGTAAATATGTGTATCCTAATTATCGTTGACGTATAGCAATGAAACCGGCGATACACCACATATTACACTTACAGTCGCAGAAAAGAAAAAGAAAACTACAACAGTTGGAATCCGTAACCACCTTAGACATCATAAACCCGAAATATCTCATACTGCGGATTTCATGCTTAACAATATGAATTCCTTAGACATCGCATGCCTAACAATTATACACCCCGCATTTTAGTCTCGATATTGAAAACACTTTCCAATAACAAGTCGGGTAATTCAACAAGATTCCCAACATCCCGATCGAATGCTCGTCGGAAACTTTAGTAGACGACCGTACCCCCGATGCCGTCGACGAAGTGCACTAAGGCGGAACACCACTACCGCGAGCACCTGAACGGATGCTTTAGGCTACGGGGTTCTCCTATAGTCACTTGGTCGGGGCTATGGGGCGTGGCTATCTAATAATGTTACCCGGCGAGTATCCGCGTACGCTACGTGATTGCGACGGACTTTTGATCACATCAAAATCCCGTGGCAACCGATCAACTGAGACTAAATTGCTAGATTTATAAAATTCAATTATTGTGGGTTCTAAGTATTGTGTCACAATCAACTAGACGATGTTAAACATTTCGATCAAATCAACAAACACCTTTATCTCCCTAAGAACTCAACACTTGAGCAAAATAGAAATACCCAAAACGTGCCACAGTACCTATGGACCAGCCGTAGAAGGGTCAAACCAACGCCTCGCCTATGGCATCGCGGAACTACGGCAAACCCTAGGGTTCAATCAAGGTTCCGTGGGTATAGAATCGAGAGTTAAGGTTCTTGTTCTTCTAGAGGGTCCATAGACTTACTTGCACGACCATTGAATATACTCAACTTAGAAAACTCCAACTCTTGGAAAACTTCAGAGGGTATCATGAAGCAGTATTTGAAGCTCGCTCGAAGTGTTAAACATCATCTAGGTTACCATTACAATGTTAAAAATATACGACTATGAAACACTCCGTATTAGTCCTGTATAAAAATTTACATCACATGAACTTTTGGACTAAATAAACAATACCTGAAACCCCAAAATATAGAGTACGGTGCACAGAACAAAAACGAGACGATTTGGACTGAAATTGGCCGGTTTTGGGGGTATGGAGCTCGGGTCAAATCCGAACATTTGCTCTCGAATTTTTTCTGTGCACTATATGTATCACATACATCACTCTGCAGTTGTCTGAAATTTTTTTATAGAACTTTGAAAAAACAACGGAGAGCAAAACTGCAGGGTTTCAGAAATCGCATTACGGAATTGTTTCGGTTCCGTATTAATCTAACATTGTCTAAGTTTCTAGTTATGCTCTGATACTATGTTGGAATTCCTTAGCACCTAGCCTAGGGTTTGCAAGTATCAAGCATGCCACAACAAAAATTTTAGGGGGTGCTAAGAAATCATCCTAGCAATCATACTAGAATATTAGGGTAACAAAAACTTTGAAATCAAACATTACATAAGAAGTGAACAAGAATACAATCTTTGTAGACCCGATCCTTCACTTCTAAAGCTCCGTATAGTCGTCCCTTCGCTCCAAGCATCGATCTTCCAGACTCAAGATGAACTCCACAAAGCGTAGTGAGCAAGCATGCTAGATGGCTTCGAGGCCGAAGATGATCTACGTCGAGGCAACTCAAGCACAAGCCACCTCTTCACAAAGTGATGAACTTTGTGAAGCAAACACCCTAAACTAAATGGCAAGTAGTAGAGGATGATGAAGTAGGAATTTTTCTCACTTTGGATTTGATTTTCTCACTTGGATTCTTTATGTCTCAAAACCGTAGAATCCTTTTTGAGCTCATGAAGAAGATGATCAACAGAATGAACAAATAAATGAGATGAGGTTAGAATTGCAACCATGGGTTAGTTAATGTCACACACTAACCATTGTAAAGACTTAACCATGGGCTATGATAATTGGTTGGGTTAACTAAATATATTAAGTAAAAACAAATGTTGTGGACTAAGTCAATGGTTAGCAAGCTTCTCCAAGTTTCTAACCATGACAATTTCGAACAATTTCGTTAATTACTAAGATAAATCAAAACCCTAATTGTATCATGGTTATGGTGTAAGTCCAACACACACAAATTGCAAATATAACCTAGCATGATATTTAATATATATCACATATATATAATGTATACAAAAATAAGAAAAAGAAATGGTCATGTGAGAAATATTAATTAATGTAAATTCATATATCAAATATATAATTATACATTATATCATTAAATCAATACTTTATTTAATAATCCCGCTATATTACATATAACCGACTAATATAAAATGCAGCAACATATCGAATCAACACTTGATTCGACAACCCGGCTATATCACATATAACCGGCCGATGTCACATATCGCGAGAATAGAATACTGTATCACATATCGTATTAATCTCGGTCCTGCACATATCACATATGTGCTCCTACTTCGTTTCGCTTGAGCCAGGAAATCTCTGTGTAGGACTCTAAAAACTCGTCAATACGCCGGCAGTAGGTGGTGATCATATCAGTCACCTACAAGCCGCAAGCAGTTTGCTAAACGTAACGGCCACCCGGGTATTGAGCGATCAGAATATCAACAAGCAAGCCTGCTCATACTCCTGCGAATCCAATCAGTAACACTACCGTACAGTCTGGTCTCTTCGTCTGATATGTCGTATATCTCGTCTAGGGGTGGTTAAACGTCAGACCCCAGTAACATGATAAGTCATGCCGATATAAGGTCCATAATAGTTCGAGAAACTACTGATAACACTTACCGGTAGATCTCAGCAACCCTGGCCAGGGATTTCCTGTTATGGCCAATCGAGCATAGTGCAACATCAACCTCCAATACCGGGAGAGACGAATCCCTTCCTATCGCTCATTGCCTCCATGTGACTTGGGACTGTACCCAAAAACCATCTGTTTGCACGACTCAGTAGAGCCGTGGTAGGGTGGAAATCAAAGCACAGTGGGAGACACACAAGACTCTATGACGATCTTGGGTCGATAGACTAACCTATACCAGTGTCACCAGAGAACTGCTATCTGACGTGAGGTATAATACCATCTAGGAGTTCTCGGCGAGTCCGTTCAGTGTACCCAGTCTATACTGAGCACCCGTATACCATCTCTAATGTCAAACACCAATGGATATAGGATCATCCATCGCCCATCGCATAGGTCGAGAAGCTATACGCTAGTCTACTCTGGAGTATCGATGCCCTATCTCGATATTCTCTCGACTAGGAACAATTGAAGGATGAACTCATGGACTGCCCAGGCCCCCACTAGTATGATCTGCATCATAATCCTGGTAGTCAAGTACATATCCTAAGGGATTTATCAACATGTAATATAGAGACATCAAGTATACATATTAAGATAAAGAGCAACCAGATAGCATACCATCATGTCGAGCAAGAAAGTCCTTCCTATGTATGTCCAAGCATCCATTATAATATACATCATATGTAGAATAATGACCTCTAGGGCATACATATAACTAACAATTAGGTTTAAAAACTAACATGTACTCATGCCACCTGAGAACCACTATCTGACGATAAGTATAATACCATCTAGAGGTTCTCGGCAAGTCCGTCCAGTGTACTCACTCCCAGTGAACACCTGTATACAATCTTAGGTGATTACACCAATGGCTGTGGGACCAACCACCGCCCTTCGTCGGGGTCTAGAAACATATACACCAGTCTACTCTGGAATATCGATACCCGGTCTCGATATTCCTGCAACTTGAGACCTTTAAGGATGTGCTTATGGACTACCCAGCTCTCACTAGTATGATCGCCATCATAACGCTGGTAGTCAAGCAAAATTCTACGGACTTTATCAACATGTATCTGTCACATGTGATATCGAGTATAACATATGCACATTGTTAGGGTAAAAATTTACACCCCGGTTGACCAAGTCAAAATCAAAGTCAACCCCAAGCCAAGTGGGCCCAAGCCCAGATCCAGTGGGCCCATGCCCGGGTCGAGCCCGAACATGAAGCGGCCGGCCTCCCCCCATGCCAAGATAAAAATTTTGTAATAAATAATTTTGTTGTATTTCTTTTATTTTATTTTATGGATAAATGTAAGAAAAATAGGCATAAAGCCAAATTTTTGTAAAGCCCATGGCTTATGTGCAAAAAGAAATGGCACATGAGCAATGGGATAGGCAAAATGCCATTTTGTGAAGCCCAATGGGCTATGTGTAAAGTGTATAGCCTATAAAGGCAAGAATAATGAAATATCCCATGAAAATTTTCAAGAGTTTTCTCTCTCCAAAAAAATTTAGATCTGAGATCTTTTCTCCTTCTTCAAGGTTCCAAAATCTTCTTTTTTCTTTTGAATTAATTCAAGAGTTTTACTCTCCATTTTATAAAACAAAATAGTTTTTCACCACCAAACCCACAAAGGGGAACTTGGATCTATCACTAGATCTCAAAAAGGAGAGATTTTTAAAAAAAACCCATATCACTTTATCTTCAAGATCCAGCCAACAGAAGAGGAAAAAGAAGAACCCCCTTCATTAACCCAAAGCATCTGAGGAGTTTAAACTCCACCCTATTTTCTCTTTAGAGAATTTCCGGGGCTAAAAGCCCCCTTTCCTTCGCCGGCGCGCTAGCGCTCGAGCGCAAAGCGCCCACGTGCCGACACGTGGCGCACTTGCTCTCCCGCGCCCTGCGCCCGAGCGCAAAGCGCCCACGTGCCGACACGTGGCGCGCTTGCGCTCCAGCGCCGAGCGCAAAGCGCCCACGTGCCGACACGTGGCGCGCTTGCGCTCCAGCACTCTGCGTTCGAGCGCAAAGCGTCCACATGCCGACACGTCACGCGCTTGCGCTCAAGCGCCTAGGCGCTGGCCCCACGCATCCTTTGGATGTCTTTTCCCCCCTTTATTTATATATACATGTATATATATACATATGTATACATATGTACACATACACATATTCCACGACACTGTCCCTGTTAGAAAAAAAATTTCTAACGGGGCGCTGCCCCGTACCCCGCAAGGGGGCTGCTAGCTCCCTTGACCCCCAGCCCGTTATCCGGATAGCGGGACCCCCGTAAAAACTCTGCGTGGCTCCCGATATATCCAAAACCCCCTTTCAAAACACAACACACGTATACTGCTCATCGAGTTCGCATGACCAGTTTAACCCGTTAATCGGAGGTTCCCTCACCCCAAAAGCGAGGGGTAATTAACGGCAGCTTAGTCCGCGGCTGTCGGAGATTCGGATCCCCACAATCATTAAACCATGTCCTACCCTAGGCAGGGGGAATCTGTAGTACTCCTGACAAGCGTGTGCGTATTCCCATCTCAATGGGGTGACGAAAAACACCCTACAGATTCTGGCACGCCCGGTGGGACATTTCTCTCCTTCCATATTTCGGGTTAAACGTTCATGCGAACTCGATCAATATACATATCGATTGTCTATACTGAAATGATGTTTTTTTTTCTGTGCAGCAATCAACTTTCGACGACAATGTCTCCCAAGATGAATTCGGCTTCCAACACGACCCCGATCTCGTACGTGGTCAAGGTCCATGCTCATGTGGTTCTCCCCGCAAGCCTCAGTCGACAGTGGGAGGAACTGCCCTGCCAGTTTGGCTCCGTCATCATCTACCCTGCCGGAAGCGCTCATCTGGCAGAAATCCCAGCAAAGCAGGCGGCCAAGCCGGTCTCAAGGGGCAAGAGGCCGAATGTCGTGATCGCCAAGGCACCACAACCGAAACTTAAGACGGTGTCTGAACGATTCTCTGGTGCTCCAGCAGGGGGCAAGAACTCCGGTACAAAGGGCAACATCAAATGTTGAGGACGAGCTCAGGCGATGACTCCAACAAATGCACAATTGAGCGTATCTCCAAAGCCCTCCATTTCCCGGTCTGCGGCGTCTTCCCAAAGTGCCGAAGTCTGCCAGGTGCTTAGAACAGAAAAGTTAAGGCAGAAGCGGCTCAGGTATCGAGCCAACAAGAGGGCCAGGACTTCGGCCAAATGGAATTTTGTGAAGTTCCAAGTGCAGGGTCGCCCTGCGACGACGGATGGGTTGGACGTAAGAATCAGCAATTCCTTCGAGCCTCTGAAGTGGGTTCAGAAAAATGCCATGACTGCCAGAATCAAGAAGACAGCGGTCCGAACAATGCTACAAAGAGACGTGTCCCGGCCCCAACAGAAAAGGTATGACACTGTCTCTTCAAGAGTCTATCGGGCACTCTGTGCCGCACGAAAGCAGCGGGGAAAATCCAGAAAAGAAGCGCCAGCACCATTCAAGAATCCGGCCAGGCCATCCGCCTTCAATCGACTGCCCGCTACCGAAACAGGAGGGCCAAGACAGCGATCCGTGAAATCAGCCGCCGATAATAAAAAGACGGCAGGATATGTCGTCCATACGGTCTATATGGCGGGCGGGCGTCCCAGCGACAACCTTCGCAGCAAAAGCAAGGATGGGGCCACCACATCCCAAGTCCAATCTGGCTTGAATGTGGTTGCCGCTTCCCAAGAACAGTCGCCTCCGTTGGATGAAGAAAACCCTCTCGAGGAGGAAGATAGGCAGAAAGACCACTCGGTCCATGCAGAGTCAAGCTCGGACAGCGAGGAGGAGTCGACTTTCCGCCCCAGGACCGCGGAGCAAGAGCTGCTTCAAGGGCTTCGAAAACAGCTCAGGAGCAAGGATAAAGAGATGGCCAAGCTCTATTCGAAAATTGACGACCTAATAAACGTTGTGATGCAGCTTGTAGGGTGTTTTTCGCCACCATATTGAGATGGGAATACGCGCGCGCTTGTCAGGCGTACTACAGATTCCCCCTGCTTAGGGTAGGCCGGGGTTTAATGATTGTGGGGATCCGAATCTCCGGCAGCCGCGGACTAAGCTGCCGTTAATTACCCCTCGCCTTTGGGGCGAGCGAACCTCCGATTAACAGGTTAAACTGGTCATGCGAACTCAATGTGCGGTGTGCGTGTGTTGTGTTTTAAAAAGGGGGGTTTTGGATATATCGGTAGCCACGCGGAGTTTTTACGGGGGTCCTGCTACTCGGATAGCGGGCTGGGGGTCAAGGGGGCTAGCAGCCCCCTTGCGGGGTGCGGGGCAGCGCCCCGTTAGAAATTTTTTTCTAACAAGGACAGTGTTGTGGAGCACGTGTGTGTGTGAATATGTATACATATGTATATGTATATGTATGTACATAAATAAGAGGGGGAAAAGGCATCCAAGGGATGCGTGGGGGCAGCACTTTGGGCGCTGTGCGCCTAGGTGCAGTGCGCTCAGGCGCTAGAGTGCCACGTGTCGGCACGTGGGCGCTCCGCGCTTGAGCGCTGGACGCTTGAGCGCAAGCGCGCCATGTGTCGATACGTGGACGCTTTGCGCTGCAGCGCCTGACGCTCGAGCACAAGTGCGCCACGTGTCGGCACCGGAGCGACTTGCGCTTGAGCACTGGGCGCTAGAGCGCAAGCGCGCCATGTGTCGGCACGGGGGCGACTTGCGCCTGAGCGCTTGCGCTTGAGCGCAAGCGCGCCACGTGTCGGCACGGGGGCGACTTGCGCTCGAGCGCTTGCGCTGGAGCGCCAGCGCGCCACGTGTCGGCACCAGGGGGACTTGCGCTCGAGCGCTTGTGCTCGAGGGCAAGCGCGCCACGTGTCGGCACAGGGGCGACTTGCGCTCGAGCGTTTGCGCTTGAGCGCAAGAGCGCCACATGTCGGCACGTGGGCGCATTGCGCTTGAGCGCAGGGCGCTGTAGTGCAAATGCGCCACGTGTCGGCACGTGGGCGTTTTGCGCTCGAGCGCTGAGCGTTTGAGTGCAAGCGCGCCACGTGTCGGCACGTAGGCCCTCTGCGCTTGAGCGCCGGCGAGAAAAGGATGCTTTTAGCCTAAGAAACAGAAGCTATGCTTCAGAAAGGAAATATTTGTTGTTATATATATATATATATATATATATATATATATATATATATATGGAGTTAAAACTCCTAGCATGTTTTGAAGCTGATGAAGGGGTTCTTCTTCTACCTCCTGTTGTTTGGCCGGATCTTGAAGATCAAGAAGTAGGAGATTTTAAAAATCACTCTTTTTTTTAGATCTGATGGGAGATCTGAGTTCCCCTTTGTGGGTTTTGTGGTAGAAAACTACTTAGTTTTGGAAAAGAAAGGGTAAAACTCTTGATTTAATTCAAAAGAAATGAGAAGATTTAGAACCTTGGAGAAGGAGCAGGAGGCACAAAAAACCCTAGTTTTTGGGGGAATGAAATGTGTATCTTTAATCATCATCATGTTGCCTTATATAGGCTTACATATTTACATATAGTCTCTTGGGCTTTACAAAAATGACATTTTAGCCATCCCATGGCTCATGTGCCATTTCATTTTTGCACATAAGCCATGGGCTTACAAAATATTGGCTTTATGCCTTTTTTGTTTACATTCATGCATAAACAATTACATAAAAATTATTTATTACATGATTTTGTTGTTGGCATGGGGAGGCTGGCTGCGGGCTCGACTTGGGCATGGGCCCGCTTGACCTGGGCTTGGGCCACCTGGCTTGGGGTTGACTTTGATTTTAACTTGGTCAACCGGGGTGTAAATTTTTACCCCAACAAATTGCCCCCCATCAATAAATGCACACAGCATATGTGGGTCGTGTGCATGAAATTGATGGATCTTCTTTTGCATGGAGGCGACTTGCTTTGGTTAACACTTTTTGGGATGCACTGCCCTTTTTACGATATGGACGGTCGGCGCTTGACGCAACTCCGAGATAGAGTGTCCGTGGTAGACGTTTTCCTAGCCCGAAGTGATTTCGTTGACATGCCCCCGGCGCGGAGTGTCGCTAGTCGACGTTTCCCCGAAGCGGAATATCGGCTGGTCGACGTGTCCCCGGCGCGGAGTGTCTGCTGGTTGACGTATCCCCGAGACGGAGTGTCGCTGGTCGACGTGTCCCCGAGACGGAGTGTCGCTGGTCGACGTGTCCCCGGCGTGGAGTGTCTGCTGGTTGACGTATCCCCGAGACGGAGTGTCGCTGGTTGACATTTCCCTGATGCGGAGTGCCTGTTGTTGGACGTTTCCCCGATGCAGAGTGTCGCTTGTTGACGTGTCCCCGGCACGGAGTGTCGCTGATCGACTTTTCCCCGGCGCGGAGTGTCGCTGGTCGACTTTTCCCCGGCACGGAGTGTCGCTGGTGGACTTTTCCCCGGCACGGAGTGTCGCTGGTGGTCTTTTCCCCGGCACGGAGTGTCGCTGGTGGGCTTTTCCCCGGCACGGAGTGTCGGTGGTTGACTTTTCCCCAAGACGGAGTGTCTGCTGTTGGACGTTTCCCCGAGACGGAGTGCCTGTTGTTAGACGTTTCCCCGGTGCGGAGTGTCGCTGGTTGACGTTTCCTCGAGACGGAGTGTCGTTGGTTGACGTTTCCCCGAGACGGAGTGTCTGTTGTAGGACGTTTCCCCGAGACGGAGTGCCTGTTGTTGGACGTTTCCCCGGTAAGGAGTGTCTGTGTTGGACGTATCCCCGATGCGGAGTGTCGATGGTTAACGTTTTCCCGAGACGGATTGTCTGTTGTTGGACGTTTCCCCGAAACGGAGTGTCTGCTGGTTGACGTGTCCCCGGCACGGAGTGTCTGCTTGACGTTTCCCGGTACGGAGTGTCGTTGATCGACTTTTCCCCGGCGCGGAGTGTCGCTGATCGACTTTTCCCCGGCGCGGAGTGTCGGGTTGACTTTTCCCCGGCACAGAGTGTCGCTGATCGACTTTTCCCCGGCGCGGAGTGTCGCTGGTTAACTTTTTCCCAGCACGGAGTGTTGCTGATCGACTTTTCCCCTGAGAGCAGTGTCGGTGGTCGACTTTTCCCCGGCACGGAGTGTCGCTGATCGACTTTTCCCCGGCGCGGAGTGTCGGGTTGACTTTTCCCCGGCACGGAGTGTCGCTGTCGACTTTTCCCCGGTGCGGAGTGTCGCTGGTTAACGTTTCCCTGATGCGGAGTGTCTGTGTTGGACATTTCCCCGATGCAGAGTGTCGCTTGTTGACGCAGAGGTCGATGTTGGAATTGGTTGGCTTGATTTGTTTGATTTGAGTCGACATCAGCATCGCTACACTGGAATATGGTACCGGGAGCGAATCATCATCCGTCTTTGAGAGGATTTGGGAATTGGGGTTTTTGTTTGGCATCTGCATTGCTGCACTGGAATAATGCCAGGATCAACTCATCATTTGCCCCTGAAGGATTTGGGAATTGTTTTTTTTTTTTATTTGGCATCTGCATTGCTGCACTGGAATAATGCCAGGAGCAACTCATCATTTGCCCCGGGAGGATTTGGGAATTGGTTTCTTTTTTGTTTGGCATCTGCATTGCTGCACTGGAATAATGCCAAGAGCAACTCATCATTTGGGAATTGGTTTTTGTTTGGCATCAGCATCGCTACACTGGAATATGGTACCAGGAGCGAATCATCATTTGCATTTGCTTATTAGGGAACGATGGCTTAGGAAACAGGTTTTAGGTCCCTATCACCTAAGACTTTTCAATTTTATGGGCCGTAAAGGTCCCATAAAAGCATTTTCTCCCTACGAGTCGAAAGGATCTCATAGGTGTATTTTCTCCTTAGGAGTCGTGGGGAATCCTAAGGGTGTTGCTCATTTGTGAGTCGTAAGGATCTCACGCGGGAATTTTCTCCTCACAAAGTCGAGAGGACTTTGCGAGTGCATTTCATCTCTTTTTTACGAGTGTGCGCCCTTTCAGGTTTTCACAAACTTGCCGGCAGTCCTGCTGTTTTTACTCACGGAGCCCTTTCGGGTTTTCATCACTGCCTATTTTGCTTGTGGACATGCCTTTTTTATTTCTAT